>CM067845.1:548372108-549622108 GCA_034509565.1 Triticum monococcum | reverse complement strand
GTTGTTGTTCTGCTGGTTCTGAACTAACATCTGCATCAATTGATTCTGCTGTTGGATCAACTGAGTGAGCTCCGGTGGAAATCCGTTGTCACGTCTCGGAGGCATCTAAGGGTTTAGAAAAGAAGAGAAATAAGAATAGAGTGAGGTCTAAAGAGAAAACACTACCCCAATGCACATGAGCAAATTCACACAAAATCACTTCATTCAATCCAAACAAGGGCTTACAATCGATCTAACTATCGCAAAAGTGCTTGAACTATAGTGTTTACATGGGGAAAATACTACTAATATTTGGTGGTCATCTAGAAATTTGAACCGGTGGAAGACTCCATGATGTCCGCTCCAGCTTCGTCTTCAAAGTCGGGTTCACTTGGATCCGAATCGGTGTCGTCGATGATGATGTAGTTGTCCGGACATGCGACGTACATGTCTTCCTTCCTGGATGCTAACTCCCTCTTGAGTTCTTCAATCTCTTGTTTAAGATCGACGTTGTGTCTTGCTAGAGCTACGATCTCGTCCATGTAGTCCTTGCGTGTAGCCTTCAGTTCTCCTTCTAGCTCGATGATCCTAGCATTTGCATTCTTCAACTCCATCATATCATTGCACATCTAGTTCTCGTGGCGTCGAATGTGCTAGTTTAACTCCTGGATGAATATAGCAATGGATCTATCCTTCTTGGTGGTGACTAACTCCAATTGTTCATCTCGGTGTCCGCAAATCTGGTATATAGTGTCCTTGAGGTCTTCTTGATAAACTTCTCCAATGCGTCCTATGGTGATATGGGCTGCCATGCTCTTTCCTAGACTCCAAGTTGGTGCATTGAAAACACTATCTATGGGCTTCGTGATTGGCGCGAATGTTCTTCCCGGAACGTGAGCTTGAATCTTCCAGCGCTCCTCTTCAGGCAGAGTGGCGTTGAAGGTTCCCGTGAAACTTGGTAATCCAATGTTTAGGTACTTGGTGACTTCCTTCAAGTGAAATCCAAAAGGTGTGCCTTCATCCGGTTGAGCGTACTTAATCTTTGTGTCCTTCATCCTAAAGAGTAGAAAATATGAGGAGTTAGAAAATGAGGAGAGAATAGTGATCTATGGCTTTTACTTAGTGGTCATGTCCTACAGTCAGTGTGTGCTCTGATACCATCTCTGTAGCGACCCGACCAAATGGATCAAGTCTACTGTGCTCCGGTGTCATCCCTGGATCAGTAATGCTGACACCACACAGTACTTCGAAGGATTTATAGCAGAGTGGCAATCACACACTTATTACATCGATGTCTCAAAAGAGAACTTATTACAATAATATGGCTTAAGGCCATCTAATATCGATAACAGCGGAAGACTTGGAAGGTAAATGGGTCCATCAACTCCAACGGCATCACTTAGTATAGAACCATGACCTAAAAGCACCTTACTCATCGTCTGAAAAGTCTGTAACATTAACGTTGCAGCCCGAAACGGGTCAGCACATGGAATATGCTGGCAAAGTAACACATAGAGAGTAATGACATGAAACAGCTATACTATATGCATATTTGGCTGGTGGAAAGCTCTATGGTTACTGTTTTGCGTAAAGCCAATTTTTCCCTACTGCAAAGGAATAAATTTATTTAACTATCATGGTGGTTGTTAAACATTGAGAATGGTTGACAACATTCTCAATCCCAATTAAAAGTAATCAGCAATAACCCAACAATATTAATTTAGAAGTAACATGATGAGATTCACATGATATTCAAGTACTAGATACTCAAGATGTCCATAACCGGGGACATGGCTAATCATGATTAGTTTATTACACTCTGCAGAGGTTTGCGCACTTTTCCCCACAAGACTCGATCGCCTCCGTTGGATTTCTCGCACTACTGGTGTTTGAGAAACGGATGACCGAGACACAGTCTTTCAGAAGCGCTAGCACCTTACGATGGATAGACCGGTACACCTACTTTCCCCTACATCTGCTAGTCTACCCTGTAAGAGTTCGCATGACTTAGTCAACTATGCCAGAGCCCATATTGGCTTGTGGCTGCACACGTAAGTTTCTAGTATGAAAGATCTTATGATCCCTTTGAGCCTGGGTGGCGGTCCAAAGAAAAACAGGCAAGTCCAGATAGACATCAGGTGCCTCAATCTACCCAGATGTGTGTTTAAGTTGCCACCTTAGATAAACCCTTAAAAATTATCACACTCACATCTGTCATGGATATCACTCACCCAATCCACGTCTACTAGCATAGCATGGCATAATAAGCAAACGTAGAAGTAACTCCCAAAGGTTTCATAATAAACAGGTAATAGGTACTACCTCATCTACTTCCCATCCCACAATTTAATTAGATCCTAATCATGCAATGTGTGAGGATGGATCTAATGCAATAAAACTGGGTTGTAGAAAAGGTATAATCAAAGTGTTACTTGCTTGCTGATGATCCGCGAGTCCTAGAGATTCGAAGTAACAGGCGGCGCAATCCGGGTAATCTATCGCAGACAAACAACAAGCATACAATAAGTACTCATCTAATGCACAGGTAAAACTTGAACAAGAGATCGAACCAGATAGTTCAACTTAAGAACTCCGGTTTCAAAGAGAGAAAGAACCGAACGAAACAACGGAAAACAAACGGCGGAAGAAAACAACTCGGTTCTAGCAAGTTGAAACTAGGTCAAATTTTACAGTAGCAAAAACTTGTTTAAGTTGATTAGTCGGAACGGCGGTTTCGAAATGAAACTCCAGGCGCTTGAATCACCTGATTCCGATAAACGAGCGAGAAGATAAACTAGAACGAAGATCGGATCTGAGATCGCGATCGCGGAATAAATCCGATGAAAAAAAAGAAGAACGGTTGAACGAACGGACGTTCGATAACCTAGGATAATCGGTGATCACGTTCGTTAAGACGAACGGTCCGGCGAACGGTCTCTGGGCAACTAAACCGGAAAAGAAAATGAAAAACTGATCTAGGGTTTCGGAAAAAAACCAAAACAACGAACGAAAAGAAAATGAATTGGAAGAGAAGAAAAGAATCGGAACGTTTATAAGAAAAACCGAACCGAGGGGATAGGAGAGATGCGGCGCAGCTACCTCCGGCGAGGTTCCGGCGAGGGGGCTCCGGCGGCGGCGGCGTGGGCAAGGGGCGGCGGCGGCGCTATGGGGTGGCGGCGGCGGCACAAGGGTGGCGCGGCACGGGGTGAGGGGCGCGGCTTGGGGAGGCTTGGTGTGGGGTTTAGAGGGGGGTGTTGGTATTTAAGAGGAGGAGGATGAGAGAAAACTTGGGGGAGGGGGCAAGAAAAGAGAGGAGAGGGGGGAAACGGAGTCCTACTAGGACTCTAGGGCGGCGGCGGCCTGCCTAGGCGCGCGCGCGCGATGGGGAGCCTGGCCGGCGGCTTGGGCCTTGGCCCAGGCGCTATGAAATAAGTTTTTTTAACGGTTACGCGCGCAGAAAAACACAGAAAAGAAAATCTAAACGAAGTCCAAAACTCCCAAAGTAAATTTTCCCCGACTCCTAAAAATGAGTCGAACAAAATGAACTTTTCTCGGGACCTAAAATGCAAATTTTGAAAACACGCATTTTTCCCTATCCAAATAAAAGGGCAAATAAACTCCGACAAATCCAATGATCCTCTTTTCAAAATTTGAGAAAACTCAAATATGAAAATGACGAAATCACCAACTCTCTCCGAGGGTCCTTGAGTTGCGTGAAATTTCTAGGATCGACAAAATGCAAGAAAATATGATATGCATGATGATCTAGTGTATAACATCCCAAATTTCGAGCGGTGTCGTTCGTGCGCTAGGCAACGGGCCGCACGCCGCGAAATCCAGAGACAGAGCTGGGCCCCCCGCAGGCGGCGCCCCCCCCCCTCGGGGGGGCGGCGCGATGACCTCCAAGACGGCCACCCCGGTGCCTACAATGCGATGTTCCCAGGCTATGCGCGACGAGCGGCGTCACCATGCCGGTGACCCTGGACACCGCCGTGGGAAGAGTCTTGTGCGTGATTCGTGGGGCGAAGGAGGCCAGCATGCCCACCGAAGTGCTGGCGGAAATGGCACACAGCTACTGGGCCGTGACAGAGCTCCTTCTAACGTGGTTAGAAGTCGAAGTGCGCCATGGTCCATGCATCTTTCACCACCACCCACGCCGGCAAAAGCTTTGGCACGCGCGTAGCTGCTCCTCAACTTCCCTCCTGCTGTGGAGAAGCTCGACGAGTGGAGAGCCACTATCCAGAGCCTCGTCGGCATCGCCAAAAAAGACGAGCCACGGCCGGCGGGGCCGTCAGGCCGACACTCCATCGAGCCACTTCATGTCGGCGGTGGAGGGGCCGGAGGCGCCACGGCCACGGTGCACTTTTCTCCTCCACGCCAGCCACCGCGGATGTCGGCCCGTCATGATGATGCTTGTGATGACATTTCCATAGCATCCCGACCCACAGACCCACCGCGACCAACGCCAGGTTCTTCGGGAGCGGGCCCATGAAGACGCTCGAACCACCATCGAGCGTCGGCGTGATACGCGCCACCAGTCAGATAGGTAGGCGGGGCCCGCTATGGACCACCCAGCACCGAGAGGCTCCGACGGCCTACCTTACGAGGTGGGTTGCCCAGCCTTTACTCGTGAGCTGCGGTAGTTCCAGTGGCTGTCCCACCGCACGTTCAAGCCCGACATCGGCGAGAAGTACAACGGCAAGACCCACCCGTCAGAGTTCCTCAGCATCTACACCACCGCGATGCAAGCCGCTGGAGCTCGTGACGACAAGGTGCTTGCCAATTACCTCCCGTTGGCCCTGAAACCCAATGTCATGTCTTGGTTGATGCACTTGCCGGCGGATTCCATTTCTTCTTGGTCAGATCTGTGCCATGAGTTCGTTGGTGCCTTCACTAGAGGCCACCAAGCTCATGGCCAGGCGAGTGATTTGAATATCATTCCCCAGAAGGAAGGTGAAAACCTCCGCAAGTACATACAGAGGTTCAGCCGAGTGCAATATAATATCCCAGATGTTCATCCCGCCGTCGTGATCAGCACATTCCATCAGAATGTGCGCAACTGCAAGATACGTGAAGAGCTGGCAACGAACAAGGTCAAGGATGTGGCCGAACTTTACATTTTGGCCGATAGATGCGCTCGGGCAGAAGAGGGGAGGAAGTACCTCGGTGAAGACGCCGGCGCGGAAACCGACTCTACCAACAAAGACACTGCCACCCAAACGAAGAAGGGTCGGCGTCGCAACAGGAAATGCAAGGGCAAGGCCGTGCTTGCCGTCGAGGGATTCGACGACACCGGCGCCACCAAGAAGGCCAAGGCAGACGACCCCGGCTAGGAGATTGCCGGGTGCACCGCTTGCCGGGCCTTGGTGGCTGCCGACAAGCCAGGGGGCTCCGACAAGCAGTATTGCAAGATCCACCGCAGCAAGGGCCACGACCTCCAGAACTGCCGACAAGTTGAGCTACTTGCTGAAAAGCAAAAAGCCGAATATGAGAGGCGGGACAAGGAGAAGGGTCAGGATGGTGCCGAAGGATCCGGCAAGAAGCGTGGCGACCAAGGAGGTCACCACGGCAAGGATAACCAGCAAGAGATGCCCGCTCAGGGCCGCAACAAGAAGCAGGAAGATGATGATCATGACGAGGACGACGAATCCGGTGAGCATGAGTTCCAGAAGGCTACAGAGGCCATGTGCATCGATGGTGGCGCCTCACTACATACTTCTCACCGCAGCTCAAACAGTGGGCGCGTGAGATCACAGCAGCGGAGCCCTCGTTCGACACTCAGAGGCCACTGAGGTGGTCTAGCACGCCCCTCATCTTTGATGCCAAGGACCACCCTGACTGCACAACTACAGTCGGGTGTTTGCCGTTGTTGGTCTCACCAATGGTACGCAACCTCAAGGTGAACAAGATGCTGGTTGATGGCGGGGCCGGTCTGAACTTGATCTCACCGTTGTGATCAAAAGGCTGCAAATTCCTGATGGAGACCTTGAGCAAACGGGCACGTTTCAAGGGGTCAACCCGGGAAGGAGCGAGCCGAAGGGGAAGATCATGGTGCCTGTGACGTTTGGAGGCGAGCTAAACTACAGGACGGAGAAGATTGTCTTCGATGTAGCCGAGATTCCCTTGCCTACAACGGGATCCTCGGCCGCCCGGCACTAGCCAAGTTCATGGCGGCGGCGCACTACGCCTACAACATGCTGAAGATGCCTGGGCCTATGACCATCATCACCGTCCCCTCTGACAAGAAGGACGCGCTGATCTGCGCTGACCAACTCTACCTAGAAGTAGTTGCAGCAGTTGCCGCTAACGCACTTGCTCCTTCCACTGAAGCCCCGGGAGGGAAGAAGAAGACCGCCAAGACCTCTCTCACCCACTCCGGCAAGCGCACCTCTTCGGAGTGTTGTGCTACCGTCAAGGATGTGCCAGAGAACTCCTCCGGCAAGGGCAAGTAATCCAGAGCTGCACCACGAGAGACCAAGAGGGTGTCCGTCAAGGAGGATGGCACGGGAGGAGCTTTCACCATAAGCTCCACCCTCGACAGCAAATAGGAAAGCACGCTTGTCACTTTCCCGCGGGCGAATGTCGATGTGTTTGCATGGCAAGCATCCGACATCCCCAGCGTTCCCAGGGAAGTGATTGAGCACCTTCTTGCTGTCTGTCCCCATGCGCAGCCCGTCAAGCAGAAGGTCAGGAAGCAAGCTTTGGAATGGCAGGAATTCATCATAGAGGAGATTAGGAAGTTGGAAGCAGCGGGCTTGGTGAGAGGAGTGCTCCATCCAACGTGGTTGGCCAATCCGGTGGTGGTGCGCAAGGCTAACGGGAAGTGGAGGTTGTGTATTGACTACACAGATATCAATAAGGCTTGTCCTAAGGACCCCTTCCCGTTGACGCACATTGACCAGATTGTTGACTCCAGGGCCGGGTGTGATATGTTATCATTGCTCGATGCCTACTCGGGCTACCACCAGATCTTCATGGCCAAGGAAGACGAAGAGAAGACAACATTCATCACCCCATGTGGCATGTATTGCTTTTTGCGGATGCGTTTTGGGTTGAAGAGTGCTGGCTCGACATTAGCAAGGGCGGTCCAAATTGGTTTTGAGCCCCAACTACATAGAAATATGGAAGCTTATATGGATGACATAGTGATCAAAAACCAAGGACAAGGCAACCCTTGTACAAGACTTAGAAGAGACGTTTGCCAACCTACGCAAGGTCAACCTCAAGCTGAACCTTGAGAAGTGTGTGTTCGGCGTTCCATCCACAAACTTCTCGGGTTCTTTGTGTCGCAGCGTGGGATCGAGGCAAACCCGGACAAGATCAAGGCTGTTGAGCAGATTGAGGCACCCAAGCGGATCAAGGATGTGCGTCGGCTCACTGGCTGCGTTGCCGCCATGAGCAGATTCATCTCCAAGTCCGCTGAGCGTGCCCTTCCCTTTTTCAAGATCTTGAAGAAGGTGGGCCCAATGGAGTGGACCCCAGAGGCCGAGGCAGTGTTGCAAGATCTGAAGAAATACCTTTCCTCTACACCAATACTGGTTGCGCCTAAACCTCAAGAGCCGTTGCTGCTGTATCTGGCGGCGATGAATCAAGTGGTCAGTGCCGCGCTAGTGGTGTAGAGGGAGGTTGGAGAAGAGGCAGTGGCAACGGCAGGGCTAGCGGATGGCAAACCAGAGATTCCCCTGGCAGGGCCTGATGCCGGCAAGGCAATGCCCCCGGCGGAGTCTGATGCCATCAGGACGGGGCCCATGCAATCAAATGAGGTGGTGCAGAAGAAGAAGATGATGCAGCACCCGGTTTACTTTGTTAGCTCCCTCCTGCAGGAGGCTAGGTCAAGGTACTCTGGTGTGCATAAATTGCTCTTCGGCCTCCTTATGGCCTCGAGGAAGATGCGTTACTACTTCCAAGCACACGAAATCACTGTCGTCACCCGCCTCCCGTTACATCGGATACTGCACAACCCAGACGCAACCGGAAGGGTTATGGAGTGGGCCTTGGAGCTTTCGAGCTTTGGTTTGAAGTTTGAAAGTACTTCAACAATCTAGAGCAGAGTCTTGGCAGAATTCATTGCAGAATGGACCTCAACGCCTGACGAAGAGATCCAGGAGACCACCCTCCCCGGCAAGGAAGCAAGTCGCAACTGGATCATGTACTTTGATGGGGCTTTCTTGCTGCAAGGCACCGGTGCTAGTATGCTGCTCGTCACACCCACCGGAGAGCACCTCAAGTATGTAATCTAGATGCACTTTCCCTGGGAGATGTCCACCAACAACACTGTTGAGTACGAGGGGTTGCTTGCGGTCTCAAGATCGCGGTGGACCTCGGGGTCAAAAAGCTCATCGTCAGGGGTGATTCACAGCTTGTCGTCAGACAAGTTAACAAATATTATCAAAGCCCGTTGATGGAGGCCTACGTAGATGAGGTGAGGAAGCTGGAGGAGCGCTTTAATGGTATACAACCGGAGAACGACATTGCCGATTACCTGTCAAAGCGCGCCGCATTCAAGCTACCTGTGGAACCAGGTACTTTTTTGCTTTGGTTAACTCAACCATCCGTCGAACCATCAATGGAGCAGAACAAACGGAGGAAATCAGGCCCCGGCAAGTACTTTCCCACTGAGCCCCCAGGGGCCGTCGGCAAGGGTGTTGCCGCGGATTCTGAGCCTGCCAAGGAGCGACTGATTCCGATGGGCCGTCAAGCCGTGGCCGTAGAGGCGGACAATCACATGGCAGAAGAAGTTCCTTTGGTCCTTGCCATCGAGCCCCAGGCTCCGGCATGGGCACAGCATACCGTCCGATTCCTCCAAACAAGGGAGCTTCCTGAGGAGCAGGAAGAAGCAGAGAAAGTAGCCCGTCGGTCTTCCATGTATCGGTGCGTCGATGATGTCCTGTACAGGAAGAGACCGAACGGTGTGAAATTGAAGTGCATTCCCCGGGAGGAAGGACTGGAGCTGTTGGCGGATATACACTGAGGCATATGTGGCTCCCACATTGGGTCAAGGGCCCTTGCCGACAAGGCATTCCGGCAAGGTTTCTTCTGGCCCACTGCCCTCCAAGATGCAACGACACTAGTAACCAAGTGTGAAGCGTGTCAATTCCATTCAAAGAAGCTTCATCAACTAGCTCAAGCCCTTCAAACAATTCCTCTTTCCTGGCCATTTTCGGTCTGGGGTTCGACATCCTGGGCCCTTTCCCCCGTGTTGTCGGGGGCTTTGAGTACTTGTACACTGCAATCGACAAGTTCACAAAGTGGCCAGAAGTGGAAGCAGTGAGGAAGGTGACATCACTGTCAGTCGTCAAGTTCTTCAAGGGGCTAGTGTGCCGTTTTGGTGTGCTGAACAGAGTCATCACCGACAATAGCACGCAGTTCACAAGCCACACCTTCATGCAATACACCCAAGACCTCGGCAGCAGGGTCTGTTTCACTTTCGTGGCACACCCACGGAGCAACGGGCACGTGGAGAGGGCGAATGCTAAAGTGTTGTGAGGCCTGAGGACAAAGACCTTCGACAAGCTACACAAGAGCGGAAAGTGTTGGATTGATGAGTTGCCGGTGATTCTTTGGTTGATCAGAACGATGCCAAATCGAGCCACCGGCCAGACACCCTTTGCCCTGGTATACGGGGCAGAAGCAGTTCTCCCCCATGGAACTCATATACGGGTCACCTCGAGTGCCCGCTTACGATGAGCTTAAGCAAGAGCGACTGTGGCAAGATGATGCAACGCTCCTTGAGGAAGATCGTCTTCGAGCGGTGGTGAGAGCAGCACACTAACAACAAGACTTGTGCCGCTACCATAGCCGCAAGGTTCATGCCCAAAGCTTTGAGGAAGGCGACCTTGTTCTTCGGCGCGTTCAGTCGGCCAAGAATTCCAACAAGTAGATGCCAAAGTGGGAAGGTCCTTATCAGGTAATATGAGTCACCAGGCCCGGCACAGTCTGCCTGGAGACCGAAGATGCAATTCCAGTGAGCAACTCCTGGAACATTGGACATTGTCGCAAGTTTTACCCATAAGGCGCGGATTGCCAGCCCCCCCGGCAACCCACCTTTTATACAAGCCTTGCCGGCAAGGCATGTAACCCTCTGTACAAAGCTAGGCGCAGACCCTGAGCATAAATAAATAAAGCGCTGGTGCCCTAAGTTTTAGCATGCATGCTAGGTTAAGTCTCTCCCTCGGTTAGGGTCGATAGTGCTTAGCGGCGACTATCCCTAGCCTAGAGGTCGAGTATGTGTCTTTCTGTCCTCTTTGGTTTGTAGGGCGCGTGGACACTTCTACTAAGCCGCTTAGGAGAAAGATAATGAACCAGCGCTCCGGCCCTGGCAAGCCAGGACTGCTGGTGGCTGAAGACACAAGGATCTAACCACGGCAAGCCAAAGTTGCCGGAGGCTGCGGATTCAGATAAGTCCTTGATCCCATGTTGTGCATTTCCGTATGGAACTGGGACAAATGAAACCTCGTTTTGCTCGAAGACCACCGTGCTCCCCCTTCTTCTTGTACCCAAGTCCCTGGGACAGAACCGGGTCGTAGACGCGGTGGCAAGGAAATAAACGAAGGGTCTAACTCTATTTCACCCCTGCCTCCACCAAAAGCGTGAGAATGGTCGACCGAAGTCGGGGGACGGCAAGGCCTGTTGCCGGGCGACAATGTTTATTTTAAAATAACAAGGATTCGTTCCTTGGCATGGGCCTCGCTCACGCATAAAGTACCCGGCAAGCACCCTTTTTCATTAAAAACATCCCCTACAGGTACAGTTCATACGGAATTAAAAACATGAGCAAGGGGATAACAAGTATTAAAATTAACAAGTGCCCGCAGACTTACAAACTAAGGGGAAAAAAGATAAGATGCTCGTAATCCCTTTCTTGACCCTCTCCTCAGAAAGCGGAACAAGATGGCGGGAGGGAAAAAAGAACACCTAAGCAAGGTGCGAGGAGCAGAAGGCACCAAGAGAACATCTTGGTGCCAGGAAAGGAGCTGGAAGACGAGGCAGCAGGCCGGCAATACGCGACGAAGGTGTCGGTGCTGGCGTACTCCGACTTGACGGCTGCCACCCGCCTTCTTCGCCTTCTCCGGCCCTCCTATGCCAGCCGCCCAAGGAGACGGCGGGGAGCTCCCTGATGGAGAGCTTGACGAGGAAGGCCCTCGGTAGGCCACACGACGAAGGGCGGGGTGACGCGGTCAGTCGGAGATGAGATCGACATGACCTCGCTCGACACTCTCGTCATCGCTGTCGCTATCCTCCTCATCACTCCCGCTTGAAGAGGAATCTTCATCGTCGGAGGAGCTCTCCACGCAGCACTTCAGGCGGGTTCCAAGATCTCCAAAGACCTTGATGGAGAGCAGGCCGTCCTCCATTAACTTGAAGTAGAGGATGAGCCCTGCCGTCAGGCTGTGGATGCGAGTGAACGTCTTCCATCCGCGACGGAGGTAAATGACGTGAGGAGCGGGGAAGTCGATGTTGACTCGTGTGCCGCCGTTTCCGCAGCCCCTCATGTGCAACCTGAGGGTCTGGGGTGGATCACGCTCCATCTCCCGAGCAAACATGGTAGGAAGACGAAGACGACGACGCGGCGGCCGGCGCAGCCTGATGAAGAACTCACGGGGCTAGTCCCTGACATGGCCCTCCACCGGGAGAGGCATTGCTGGCGGAGGCAAGGCCAGTGCGCCACCCCGTCCACCTCTTCCCTGAGCGCCACAACGACCTCGGCCTCGCCCCCTCCCCCTTCCTTTCACGGTCGGCTCCGCCGCCGTGAGCTCTTGGGAAGGAGGGACGCGCTGTCGAGCAGCGACCCTCGCTGCCACCGTTGAAGGGCCAGCACTTCCTCCCACCATGGATGATGGAAGAAAGAAGCAGAGGTAGGAGGAGACGAATGATGGAAGAATGTGGAATGTCGTCCCCCTCCCCTTCTTATAAAGGGGTGGAGTCGGGGTTCGGCCGCCCCATTCGACCAATCCGGTCATCAGGGGTGCAAGGAATCAGGACCGATCCGCCGCCCCAATCAGCGACGGCCCAGTTTTCTGCCTCCATCACCTGCCACCTGCATGAGGGACACGTGGCGAGCGATCAGCATTGAAGGGACGGGTGAGGCATCCGCTCCCCACCACGGGGAAGGCACGGGCCACCTCTTTACTGCGATGTGACGCATGCGTGCGAAAACCCCACGTCACGCACGACCCTCCACGTCGTTCGTTCAACGCGGGTCATGGGGAAGCGCAATGGACGAGAAGTTACTGTGGTAAAATCCGCCCCACCTGCCCGCGCACCGTTCTGGGCCTAGCCCAACAACACGGCGCGCTTATGTATGGCCCAGCCCGAGGGGCTCCTGTCGGTGTACAAAAGTAGGGGCTCTTATTTTGATCCCTTTACTTGTGCACGGGTAATCAGAGCCACGGGCCACGGCCACACTTAACAGGGCAGAGGAGGGAAGCCGGAGAGAAGCCGAAGCACAAGACAACTAAGGCAATGCCAAGGCCAAAAACTGAAGGAAATATGCCCTAGAGGCAATAATAAAGTTATTATTTATTTCCTTATATCATGATAAATGTTTATTATTCATGCTAGAATTGTATTAACCGGAAATATAATACATGTGTGAATACATAGACAAACAGAGTGTCACTAGTATGCCTCTACTTGACTAGTTGATCATCGTGATCGTTCCTTAGCCTTGTGCGGTGCCCCCCTCCACCATATTCCACCTCGGTCATATTGTAGCAGCGCTTAGGCGAAGCCCTGTGACAGGTAGAACATCAAGATCGTCACCACGCCGTCGTGCTGACGAAACTCCTCCCCGAAGCTTTGTTGGATCGGAGCCCGGGGTGCGTCATCGAGCTGTACGTGTGTCAAGAACTCGGAGGTGCCGGAGTAACGGTGCTTGGATCGGTTGGACCGGGAAGACGTACGACTACTTCCTCTACGTTGCGTCAACGCTTCCGCTTCGGTCTACGAGGGTACGTAGACAACACTCTCCCCTCTCGTTGCTATGCATCACCATGATCTTGCGTGTGCGTAGGAATTTTTTTGAAATTACTACGTTCCCCAACAGTGGCATCCGAGCCTAGGTTTTATGGTTTGATGTTATATGCACGAGTAGAACACAAGTGAGTTGTGGGCGATATAAGTCATACTGCCTACCAGCATGTCATACTTTGGTTCGGCGGTATTGTTGGATGAAGCGGCCCGGACCGACATTACGCGTACGCTTACGCGAGACTGGTTCTACCGCCGTGCTTTGCACACAGGTGGCTGGCGGGTGTCAGTTTCTCCAACTTTAGTTGAACCGAGTGTGGCTACGCCCGGTCCTTGCGAAGGTTAAAACGGCATCAACTTGACAAACTATCATTGTGGTTTTGATGCGTAGGTAAGATTGGTTCTTGCTTAAGCCCGTAGCAGCCACGTAAAACTTGCAACAAACAAAGTAGAGGGCGTCTAACTTGTTTTTGCAGGGCATCTTGTGATGTGATATGGTCAAGACATGATGCTAACTTTATTGTATGAGATGATCATGTTTTGTAACTGAGTTATCGGCAACTGGCAGGAGCCATATGGTTGTCGCTTTATTGTATGCAATGCAATCGCGCTGTAATGCTTTACTTTATCACTAAGCGGTAGCGATAGTCGTGGAAGCATAAGATTGGTGAGGCGACAACGATGCTACGATGGAGATCAAGGTGTCGCGCCAGTGACGATGGTGATCATGACGGTGCTTCGGAGATGGAGATCACAAGCACAAGATGATGATGGCCATATCATATCACTTATATTGATTACATGTGATGTTTATCTTTTATGCATCTTATCTTGCTTTGATTGACGGTAGCATTATAAGATGATATCTCACTAAAATTATCAAGAAGTGTTCTCCCTGAGTATGCACCGTTGCAAAAGTTCTTCGTGCTGAGACACCACGTGATGATCGGGTGTGATAGGCTCTACGTTCAAATACAACGGGTGCAAAACAGTTGCACACGCGGAATACTCAGGTTATACTTGACGAGCCAAGCATAGACAGATATGGCCTCGGAACACGGAGACCGAAAGGTCGAGCGTGAATCATATAGTAGATATGATCAACATAGTAATGTTCACCAATGAAACTGCTCCATCTCACGTGATGATCGGACATGGTTTAGTTGATTTGGATCACGTGATCACTTAGAGGATTAGAGGGATGTCTATCTAAGTGGGAGTTCTTAAGTAATATGATTAATTGAACTTGAATTTATCACGAACTTAGTCCTGGTAGTATTTTGCAAATTATGTTGTAGATCAATAGCTCGCGATGTTGCTTCCCTGTGTTTATTTTGATATGTTCCTAGAGAAAATTGTGTTGAAAGATGTTAGTAGCAATGATGCGGATTGGATCCGTGATCTGAGGTTTATCCTCATTGCTACATAGAGGAATTATGTCCTTGATGCACCGCTAGGTGACAGACCTATTGCAGGAGCAGATGCTGACGTTATGAACGTTTGGCTAGCTAAATATGATGACTACTTGATAGTTTAGTGCACCATGCTTAATGGCTTAGAATCGGGACTTCAAAGACGTTTTGAACGTCATGGACCATATGAGATGTTCCAGGAGTTGAAGTTAATATTTCAAGCAAATACCCGAGTTGAGAAATATGAAGTCTCCAACAAGTTCTATAGCTAAAAGATGGAGGAGAATCGCTCAACTAGTGAGCATGTGCTCAGATTGTCTGGGTACTACAATCGCTTGAATCAAGTGGGAGTTAATCTTCCAGATAAGATAGTGATTGACAGAATTCTCTAGTCACCATCACCAAGTTAGTAGAACTTCGTGATGAACTATAGTATGCAAGGGATGACGAAAACGAATCCCGAGTTTTTCATGATGATGAAATCGATGAAGGTAGAAATCAAGAAAGAGCATCAAGTGTTGATGGTTGACAAGATCACTAGTTTCAAGAAAAGGGCAAAGGGGAAAAGGGGAACTTCAAGAAAAACAGCAAGCAAGTTGCTGCTCATGTGAAGAAGCCCAAGTCTGGTCCTAAGCCTGAGACTAAGTGCTTCTACTGCGAAGGGACTGGTCACTGGAAGCGGAACTACCCCAAGTGATTGGCGGATAAGAAGGATGGCAAAGTGAACATAAGTATATTTGATATACATGTTATTGATGTGTACTTTACTAGTGTTTATAGCAACCCCTCAGTATTTGATGCTAGTTCAGTTGCTAAGAGTAGTAACTCGAAACGGGAGTTACAAAATGAACAGAGACTAGTTAAGGGTGAAGTGACGATGCGTGTTGGAAGTGGTTCCAAGATTGATATGATCATCATCGCACACTCCCTATACTTTTGGGATTAGTGTTGAACCTAAATAAGTGTTATTTGGTGTTTGCGTTGAGCATGAATATGATTTGATCATGTTTATTGTAATACGGTTATTCATTTAAGTAAAAGAATAAATTGTTGTTCTGTTTACATGAATAAAACCTTATATGGTTACACACCCAATGAAAATAGTTCATTGGATCTCGATCGTAGTGATACACATATTCATAATATTGAAACCAAAAGATGCGAAGTTAATAATGATAGTGCAACTTATTTGTGGCACTGCCGTTAAGGTCGTATTGGTGTAAAGCGCATGAAGAAACTCCATGCTGATGGGATTTTGGAATCACTTGATTATGAATCACTTGGTGCTTGCGAACCATGCCTTATGGGCAAGATGACTAAAGACTCCGTTCTACGGAACAATGGAGCGAGCAACTGACTTATTGGAAATAATACATACTGATGTATGCGATCCGATGAGTGTTGAAGCTCGCGGCGGGTATCGTTATTTTCTGACCTTCACATATGATTTGAGCAGATATGGGTATATCTGCTTGATGAAACATAAGTCTGAAACATTTGAAAAGTTCAAAGAATTTCAGAGTGAAGTGGAAAATCATCGTAACAAGAAAAATAAGGTTTCTACGATCTGATCGCGGAGACAAATATTTGAGTTACGAGTTTGGTCTTCAATTAAAACTATGTGGAATAGTTTCACAAATTCATGCCACCTGGAACACCACAGCATAATAGTGTGTTCGAACATCATAACCGTACTTTATTGGATATAGTGCAATCTATGATGTTTCTTACCGATTTACCACTATAGTTTTGGGGTTATGCATTAGAGACAGCTGCATTCACGAAAAAAAGGGCACCATCTAAATCCGTTGAGACGACACTGTATGAACTATGGTTTGACAAGAAACCTAAGCTGTCGTTTCTTAAAGTTTGAGGTTGCAATGCTTATGTGAAAACGTTTCAACCTAATAAGCTCAAACCCAAATCGAAGAAGTGCGTCTTCATAGGATACCCAAAAGAAAATTTTTGGGTACACCTTCTATCATAGATCCGAAGGCAAGATGTTCGTTGCTGAGAATGGATCATTTCTAGAGAATGAGTTTCTCTCGAAAGAAGTGAGTGGGAGGAAAGTAGAACTTGATAAGGTAATTGTACCTTCTCCCTTATTGTAAAGTAGTTCATCACAGAAATCTGATCCTGTGACTACTACACCAATTAGTGAGGAAGCTAATGATAATGATCATGTAACTTCAGATCAAGTTACTACCGAATCTCGTAGGTTAACCAGAGTGAGATCCGCACCAGAGTGGTACGGTAATCCTGTTCTGGAAGTCATGTTACTAGACCATGATGAACTTGCGAACTATGAGGAAGCGATGATGAGCCCAGATTCCGCGAAATGGTTTGAGGCCATGAAATCTGAGATAGGATCCATGTATGAGAACAAAGTGTGGACTTTGATGGACTTGCCCGAGGATCGGCAAGCCATTGATAATAAATGGATCTTCAAGAGGAAGACGGACACGGATAGTAGTGTTACTATCTACAAAGCTAGAATTGTCGCAAAAGGTTTTCGACAAGTTCAAGGTGTTGACTACGATGAGAGTTTCTCACTCGTATCGATGCTTAAGTCAGTCCAAATCATGTTAGCAATTGCCGCATTTTATGAAATCCGGCAAATGGATAAACAAAACTGCATTCCTTAATGGATTTATTAAAGAAGAGTTGTATACGATGCAACTAGAAGGTTTTGTCAATCCTAAAGGTGTTAACAAAATATGCAAGCTCCAGCAATCCATCAATGGACTGGTGCAAGCATCTCGGAGTTGGAATATACGCTTTGATAGGTTGATCGAAGCATATAGTTTTATACAGACTTGCAGTGAAGCCTGTATTTACAAGAAAGTGAGTGGGAGCACTACAACATTTCTGATAAAGTATATGTGAATGACATATTGTTGATCAGAAATAATGTAGAATTATTCTGCAAAGCATAAAGGAGTGTTTGAAAGGAGTTTTTCAAAGAAAGACCTCGGTGAAGCTGCTTACATATTAAGCATCAAGATCTATAGAGATAGATCAAGATGCTTGATAAGATTTTTCAATAAGTACATACCTTGACAAGATTTTGAAGTAGTTCAAAATGGAACAGTCAAAGAAAGAGTTCTTGCTTGTGTTACAAGGTGTGAAGTTGAGTAAGACTCAAAACCCGACCACGGCAGAAGATAGAAAGAGAATGAAAGTCATTCCCTATGCCTTGGCCATAGGTTCTATAAAGTATGCCATGCTGTGTACCAGATCTATTGTATACCCTACACTGATTTTGGCAAGGGAATACAATAGTGATCTAGGAGTAGATCACTGGACAGCGGTCAAAATTATCCTTAGTGGAATAAGGATATGTTTCTCGATTATGGAGGTGACAAAAGGTTCGTCGTAAAAGGTTACGTCGATGCAAGTTTTGACAATACTCTAGATGACTCTAAGTCTCAATCTAGATACATATTGAAAGTGGGAGCAATTAGCTAGAGTAGCTCCGTGTAGAGCATTGTAGACATAGAACTTGCAAAATACTTACGGATCTGAATGTGACAGACCCGTTGACTAAAATTATCTCACAAGCAAAACATGATCACACCTTAGTACTTTTTGGGTCTTAATCACATAGTGATGTGAACTAGATTATTGAATCTAGTAAACCCTTTGGGTGTTAGTCACATGGAGATGTGAACCAATCACATAAAGATGTGAACTATTGATGTTAAATCACATGGCGATGTGATCTAGATTATTGACTCTAGTGCAAGTAGGAGACTGAAGGAAATATGCCCTAGAGGCAATAATAAAGTTATTATTTATTTCCTTATATCATGATAAATATTTATTATTCATGCTAGAATTGTATTAACCGGAAACATAATACATGTGTGAATACATAGACAAACAGAGTGTCACTAGTATGCTTCTACTTGACTAGCTCGTTAATCAAAGATGGTTATGTTTCCTAACCATAGACAAAGAGTTGTTATTTGATTAACGGGATCGCATCATTAGTTGAATGATCTGATTGACTTGACCCATTCCGTTAGCTTAGCACTCGATCGTTTAGTATGTTGCTATTGCTTTCTTCATGACTTATACATGTTCCTATGACTATGAGATTATGCAACTCCCGTTTACCGGAGGAACACTTTGTGTGCTACCAAACGTCACAACGTAACTGGGTGATTATAAAGGAGCTCTACAGGTGTCTCCAAAGGTAGATGTTGGGTTGGCGTATTTCGAGATTAGGATTTGTCACTCCGTTTGTTGGAGAGGTATCTCTGGGCCCTCTCGGTAATGCACATCACATAAGCCTTGCAAGCATTGCAACTAATGAGTTAGTTGCAGGATGATGTATTACGGAACGAGTAAAGAGACTTGCCGGTAACAAGATTGAACTAGGTATTGGATACCGACGATCGAATCTCGGGCAAGTAACATACCGATGACAAAGGGAACGACGTATGTTGTTATGCGGTCTGACCGATAAAGATCTTCGTAGAATATGTAGGAGCCAATATGGGCATCCAGGTCCCGCTATTGGTTATTGACCGGAGACGTGTCTCGGTCATGTCTACATTGTTCTCAAACTGTAGGGTCCGCACGCTTAAAGTTACGATGACAGTTTCATTATGAGTTTATGTATTTTGATGTACCGAAGGTTGTTCGGAGTCCCGGATGTGATCATGGACATGACGAGGAGCCTCGAAATGGTCGAGACATAAAGATCGATATATTGGACGACTATATTCGGACACCGGAATTGTTCCGAGTGATTTCGGATAAAACCGGAGTGCCGGAGGGGTTACCGGAACCCCCCGGGGAAGTAATGGGCCTTATTGGGCCTGAGGGGAGAGAGAGGGCAGCAGCCCAGGAGGTGGCGCTCCCCCCTCATGGGGAGTCCGAATAGGACTAGGAGGGGGGCGGGGCCCCTTTCCCTCTCCCTCTCCCTCTCTTTCCTTCCCCCTCTCTATTCCTAGTTGGACTAGGAAAGGGGAGTCCTACTCCCACTAGGAGGAGGACTCCCCCCTCTCCTTGGCGCGCCCCAAGGGCCGGCCGGCCTCCCCCTTGCTCCTTTATATACAGGGGCAGGGGCACCCTAGAACACACAAGTTGATCATCGTGATCGTTCCTTAGCCGTGTGCGGTGCCCCCCTCCACCATATTCCACCTCGGTCATATTGTAGCAGCGCTTAGGCGAAGCCCTGCGACAGGTAGAACATCAAGATCGTCACCACGCCGTCGTGCTGACGAAACTCCTCCCCGAAGCTTTGCTGGATCGGATCCCGGGGTGCGTCATCGAGCTGTACGTGTGTCAAGAACTCGGAGGTGCCGGAGTAACGGTGCTTGGATCGGTTGGACCGGTAAGACGTACGACTACTTCCTCTACGTTGCGTCAACGCTTCCGCTTCGGTCTACGAGGGTACGTAGACAACACTCTCCCCTCTCGTTGCTATGCGTCACCATGATCTGGCGTGTGCGTAGGAATTTTTTTGAAATTACTACGTTCCCCAACAGAAACGCACGAAGAGCAGAAGGGCGAGGTGGACTCCCCCAGTAGAGATCTTGCCGGGGCGGCCTCCGCAGCCCCGGCAAGAGCCTTGCCGGGGCAACTTGCCTAATGCCAACAGAGCAAGCCACCCTTGAGCCCAAAGGTTCCAAACACCACGAACAACTACATTGGGACCAGGGCTCGGGAGGCACCTCCGTAGTGGCATGCAGATCTTTGTGAAGACCATTAATACTCGAGGTCAGATGAGGACCAGAAGATGGCGACCCTCGGTAGGATCCTAGCCGAGGAAATCCACAAGACCCTCGGCAAGACTCTTGCCGGGGACGACTGCAACGCCATGGCAAGACCCTTGTCGGGCCCCCGGCAAGGCCCTTGCCGAGAGCATCAGCAGGACCGCACCTGCCAAGACTTCACCGCCGTCCCCATGCAGCTGCCAGCTCAACCAGCTGAGCAGACGCCTGTGTGGCGACGTGCGGCCTCTACACCGACCCAGCAAGCTCCTGCGTGGTGGCATGCAAGTCTTCCTGAAGGCTCCGCCACCGCGCCAGCCCAACAGCCAACCAACGTGGCGCCACGACGCCTCGTCACCTTGGACGCATGTCAAGGCCAGGCGAAGGCGGCGACAGCTGGGACGTGCTTTCTTACCATCCCCGATAAAGCAAGAGGGGCACGTTGGCAGCGCATTAAATGCGTTTGTCCAACGGTCCCAGCAGATAGGCTCATCGGCTGTAGACCTTTCCACCTCCTATGTGCCACTGTGGCGACCCTTTTTTGCCTACAAAAGGAGGCCCGAGGCGACCAGGAGGGGGATTCGGCTCTTTTGGGCAAAGTTGCACCCTGTAGCTAGCTCAAGAACACAAGAACACTCAAATACATCCACCAAAGGAGTACTAGGGTATTACGCATCTTCGCGGCCTGAACCTGGGTAAACGATCCGTGTGCTCCCGGTCGGACCTGCTCTTCGCACAACCCCGCGCTCACCTACCGTAGAAGGGATGCCAGTGACCCCATGGGTGTCGTTTCCACCGACACGTCTCCAACATATCTATAATTTTTGATTGTCCCATGCTATTATATATTCTGTTTTGGATGTTAATAGGCTTTATTTTACACTTTTATATTATTTTTGGGACTAACCTATTAACCCAAGGCCCAGTGCAAATTGTTGTTTTTTGCCTGTTTCAGTGTTTCGCAGAAAAGGAATATCAAACGGAGTCCAAACGAATGAAACCTTCGGGAGCATGATTTTTGGAACAAACGTGATCCAGAGGACTTGGAGTGGACGTCAAGCAACCAACAAGGCGGCCACGAGGCAAGGGGCACGCCCTCCCCCTCGTGGGCCCCTCGTGGCTCAACCGACCTACTTCTTCCTCCTATATATATTCATATACCCAAAAACATCTGGGAGCACCACGAAACCCTATTTCCACGACCGCAACCTTCTGTACCCAAGAGATCCCATCTTGGGGCCTTTTTCGGAGCTCCGCCAGAGGGGACATCGATCACGAAGGGCCTCTACGTCAACTCCATGGCCCCTCCGATGATGTGTGAGTAGTTTACTTCAGACCTTCGGGTCCATTGTTATTAGCTAGATGGCTTCTTCTCTCTCTTTGGATCTCAATACAATGTTCTCCTCGATCTTCTTGGAGATCTATTCGATGTAACTCTTTTTGCGGTGTGTTTGTCAAGATCCGATGAATTATGGGTTCATGATCAAGTCTATCTATGAACAATATTTGAATCTTCTCTCAATTCTTTTATGCATGATTGGTTATCTTTGCAAGTCTCTTCGAATTATCAGTTTGGTTTGGCCTACTAGATCGATCTTTCTTGCAATGGGAGAAGTGTTTAGCTTTGGGTTCAATCTTGCAGTGCTCGATCCCAGTGAAAGAAAGGGAAACAACACGTATTGTATTGTTGCCATCGAGGATAAAAATATGGGGTTTATATCATATTGCTTGAGTTTATCCCTCTACATCATGTTATCTTACCTAATGCGTTACTTTGTTCTTATGAACTTAATACTCTAGATGCATGCTGGATAGCGCTCGATGTGTGGAGTAATAGTAGTAGATGCAGGCAGGAGTCGGTCTAGTTGTCACAGACGTGATGCCTATATACATGATCATACCTAGATATTCTCATAATTATTCGTTTTTCTATCAATTGCTCGACACTAATTTGTTCACCCACCGTAATACTTATGCTATCTTGAGAGAAGCCACTAGTGAAACCTATGGCCCCGGGTCTATTCACCACCATATGAATCTCCCGTTATCAAGTTATTCCTTGCACCGTTTATTTTGCAATCTTTACTTTTTATCTTTATTATAAAAATACCAAAAATATTATCTTATCATATCTATCAGATCTCACTCTCGTAAATGACAGTGAAGGGATTGACAACACATTAATCGCGTTGGTTGTGAGGTTCTTATTTGTTTGTGTAGGTACGAGGGACTTGCGTGTGGCCTCCTACTGGATTGATACCTTGGTTATCAAAAACTGAGGGAAATACTTCCGCTACTTTGCTGCATCACCCTTTCCTCTTGAAGGGAAAACCAACGCAGTCCTGAAGAGGTAGCATGGTCCAACAGGGAGACTCATGGTCAACCAGGGCCGACTCATTGTCGAAGCTGCCCCCGAGTCTGCCGTCGTACAAGGGGCGGATTAATTCCGTCTCCCCAACCGATGACTCACCGTCGGAGTAGACAAGGTTTTATTCATGTAAATAGAACAACAATTATTCTTTGACTTAAATTAATAACCGTATTGCAAGAAACACGATCCAATCATATTCATGCTCAACGCAAACACCAAATAACATTTATTTTAGGTTCAACACTAATCCCGAAGGTAAAAGGAGTGTGTGATGGTGATCTTATCAACCTTGGAATCATTTCCAACACACATCATCACCTTGCCCTTAACTAGTCTCTGTTCATTTTGCAACTCCTATTTCGAGTTACTAATCTTAGCAACTGAACCGGTATCAAATACCCTGGGGTTACTATGAACACTAGCAAAGTACACATCAATAACATGTATATCAAATATACTTTTGTTCACTTTGCCATCCTTCTTATCCGCCAAGTATTTGGGGTGGTTCCACTTCCAGTGACCATTCCCTTTGCAGTAGAAGCACTCAGTTTCAGGCTTAGGTCTAGCTTTGGGCTTCTTCATGAGAGTGGCAACTTGCTTGCCATTCTTCTTGAAGTTCCCTTTCTTTCCCTTGCCCTTTTACTTGAAACTAGTGGTCTTGTCAACCATCAACACTTGATGCTTTTTCTTGATTTCTACCTTCGCCAATTTTCTGCATCGCGAAGAGCTTGGGAATCGTTTCTGTTATCCATTGCATATTATAGTTTATCACGAAGTTCTAGTAACTTGGCGATAGTGACTAGAGAACTCTGTCAATCACTATCTTATCTAGAAGATTAACTCCCACTTGATTCAAGTGTTGTGGTACTCAGACATTCTGAGCACATGCTCACTAGCTGAGCTATTCTCCTCCATCTTGACTCTTGGAACATCTTATATGCTCCATGGCGTTCAAAACGTCTTTGAAGTCCCGGTTCTAAGCCGTAAAACCTGGCGCACTAAACTATCAAGTAGTCATCATACCGAGCTTGCCAAACATTCATAACGTCTGCATCTGCTCCTGCAATAGGTCCGTCACCTAGCGGTGCAACAAGGACATAATTCTTATGGGCAGCAATGAGGATAATCCTCAGATCACGGAGCTAGTCCGCATCATTGCTACTAACATCTTTCAACATAGTTTTCTCTAGGAACATATCATAAATAAAACGGGGAAGCTATATGCGAGCAATTGATCTACAACATAGATATGCAAATACTACCAGGACTAAGTTCATTATAAATTTAAGTTCAATTAATCATATTACTTAAGAACTCCCACTTAGATAGACATCCCTCTAGTCATCTAAATGATCACGTGATCCATATCAACTAAACCATGTCCGATCATCACGTGAGATGGAGAAGTTTTCAATGGTGAACATCACTATGTTAATCATATCTACTATATGATTCACGCTCGACCTTTCGGTCTCAGTGTTCCGAGGCCATATCTACATATGCTAGGCTCGTCAAGTTTAACCCGAGTATTCTTCTTGTGCAAAACTGTCTTGCACCCGTTGTATGTGAACGTAGAGCTTATCACACCCGATCATCACGTGGTGTCTCAGCACGAAGAACTGTCGCAACGATGCATACTCAGGGAGAACACTTATACCTTGAAATTTTAGTGAGGGATCATCTCATAATGCTACCGTCGTACTAAGCAAAATAAGATGCATAAAAGATAAACATCACAAGCAACCAAAAAATGTGACATGATATGGCCATCATCATCTTGTGCCTTTGATCTCCATCTCCAAAGTACCGTCATGATCTCCATCATCGCCGGCATGACACCATGATCTACATCATCTTGATCTCTATCAACGTGTCATCACATGGTCGTCTCGCCAACTATTGCTTTTGCAACTATTGCCATCGCATAGCGATAAAGTAAAGCAATTGTATGGCACTTGCATCTTATGCAATAAATAGACAACCATAAGGCTCTTGCCAGTTGCCGATAACGTTAACAAAACATGATCATCTCATACAACAATTTATATCTCATCACGTTTTGACCATATCACATCACAACATGCCCTGCAAAAACAAGTTAGACGTCCTCTACTTTGTTGTTGCAAGTTTTACGTGACTGCCACGGGCTTCTAGCAAGAACCGTTCTTACATATGCATAAAAACCACAACGTGGTATAGTGATTGCTTTTTGATCTTCAGAAAGAACCATGTTCATTGAATCCGATTCAACTGAAGTTGGAGAAACAGACACCCACTAGCCACCTGTGTGCGAAGCACGTCGGTAGAACCAGTCCCGCGTAAGTGTACGCGTGATGTCGGGCTGAGCCGCTTCATCCAACAATACCGCTGAATCAAGAATCAACTAGTGACGGCAAGCAATATGTATATACCCGCGCCCACAACCCCTTTGTGTTTTACTCGTGCATATAACATCTACACATAGACCTGGCTCGGATGCCACTGTTGGGGAACGCAGTAATTTCAAAAAAATTCTTATGCACACGCAAGATCCATCTAGGTGATGCATAGAAACGAGAGGGGAGATTGTTTTCCACGTACCCTCATAGACCGTAAGCAGAAGCGTTACGACAACGCGGTTGATGTAGTCATACGTCTTCATGATCCGATCGATCCTAGCACTGAAGGTAAGGCACCTCCGCGATCTACACATGTTTAGCTCGGTGACGTCCCACGAACTCTAGATCCAGCCGAGTGTCGAGGGAGAGCTTCGTCATCATGACGGCGTGATGACGGTGATGATGAAGTTACCGACGCAGGGCTTTGCCTAAGCACTACAACGATATGACCGAGGTGGAAATCAGTGGAGGGGGCACCGCACACGGCTAAGAGATCAACTTGTGTGTCTATGGGGTGCCCCCTCCCCGTATATAAAGGAGTGGAGGAGGGGAGGGCCAGCCTCTCCATGGCGCGCCCTAGGGGGAGTCCTACTCTCACTGGGAGTAGGATTCCCCCCTTTCCCTAGTTGGAGTAGGAGAGGAAGGAAGGAGGAAAGAGGGAGAAGGAAAGGGGGGCGCCGCCCCCCTTCCCTAGTCCAATTCGGACCCAAGGGGGAGGGGGGCGCGGCCTGCCCTGGCTTCCCCTCTCTCTTTCCACTAAGGCCCAATAAGGCCCATATACTCCCCGGGGGGTTCCGGTAACCACCGGTACTCCGGTAAATGCCTGAACTCACTCGAAACCATTCCGATGTCCAAACATAGGCTTCCAATATATCGATCTTTATGTCTCGACCATTTCGAGACTCCTCATTATGCCCGTGATCACATCCGGGACTCCGAACAACCTTCGGTACATCAAAACACATAAACTCATAATACCGATCGTCACCGAACGTTAAGCGTGCGGACCCTATGGGTTCGAGAACTATGTAGACATGACCGAGACACATCTCCAGTCAATAACCAATAGCGGAACCTGGATGCTCATATTGGCTCCTACATATTCTACGAAGATCTTTATCGGACAAACCGCACAACAACATACGTTGTTCCCTTTGTCATCGGTATGTTACTTGCCCGAGATTCGATCGTCGGTATCATCATACCTAATTCAATCTCGTTACCATCAAGTCTCTTTACTCGTTCCGTAGTGCATCATCCCGCAACTAACTCATTAGTCACATTGCTTGCAAGGCTTATAGTGATGTGCATTACCGAGAGGGCACAGAGGTATACAATCGGAGTGACAAATCCTAATCTCGATCTCTGCCAACTCAACAAGCACCATCGGAGACACATGTAGAGTATCTTTATAATCACCCAGTTACGTTGTGACGTTTGATAGCACACAAGGTGTTCCTTCGGAATTCGGGAGTTGCATAATCTCATAGTCATCGAAACATGTATAAGTCATGAAGAAAGCAATAGCAATAAACTAAACTAAACAATGATAGTGCTAAGCTAATAGATGGGTCTAGTCCATCACATCATTTTCTAATTATGTGATCCCGTTCATCAAATGACAACACATGTCTATGGCTAGGAAACTTAACCATCTTTGATTAACGAGCTACTCAAGTAGAGGCATACTTCCTCCGGTCCTTTTTAGTTCGCATATAAGATTTGACTGAAGTCAAGCCTCGTAAAGTTTGACCAACTTTATAGAAAAAAGTACCAAAATTCACAATCTAAAATCAATATCAATAGATGTGTCATGACTTAAAGTTTCATATTGTATAACTTTAGCATGGCAGATGTTGATATTTTTTCATATAAATACGGTCAAACTTTGTGAAGTTTGACTTCAGAGAATTCTAATATGCAGAGTAAAAAGGACCGGAGGGAGTACTAGGGACACTCTGTTTGTCTATGTATTCACACATGTACTAAGTTTCCAGTTAATACAATTTTAGCATGAATAATAAACATTTATCATGATATAAAGAAATATAAATAAGAACTTTATTATTGCCTCTAGGGCATATTTCCTTCATGTCTCTGCCTACATGCGAACATGGGCCAGTACACATGCCTAGGTTTCAAAAAATAAAATCGTTCTAAACATGGGCCCTAATACTACACATGCATACTTGGGAGGGGGCCCTTGACTTTTGGGGGCCCAGGGCGGCCGCCCCGTTCGCCCTGCCCCAGGGCCGACCCTGGGCAGTGGATGCCATTTTGAAGTAGAAAGAAGTTCATTTTTCACCCCCAAATGTGCCTCAATGGACAAATCCCACCCTGAAGTCTAATTAGGTACAATTTTGACCATGAAATCTCCAAAACTGGACAAATTTGCCTCTTGAGCGGTTTTGCTGGTTTTCGGGGATGACGTGGCATTGTTTTCATTGGATTGGGTTGTAGGGTGAACAAAAGGTGGCCGGTAATGGGCTAGTGCGGCGGCGAGCCGGGGCAACTCCATGTGGGAATCAAGTTAGGGGAAGAGAGTGCTTCGGGGAAACTGAGGCAAACAAGGAGGAGTTCGCCCTAGCCTCGCACGCTAGGTCGACAAGGACGACAATGGTGCCATGGATGGTTGCGGCAACCACCGGAGCACAACATCGGGGAGGAATAAACTCAGGGTCGATGAGCTTGCTGGGGAGGTTTCAGCAGCGCTGGGAATATCGGACGGATCTCAAGGGAGGCGGCAGAGGCGTTGGGGATCCTCAGAGCTAGGGACTCAAGCGTGGCGACAGCAGATCGGAAACAAGGAAGACGACGTTCCCGCTATAATTCAGGGGGTGACTCACACAAATTACGATGGTAGAGTAGGCGAGGGAGGCGTGGCGGAGATGCTTGACATGGCGTTGTGGCTCAAGGTGGCCGGTGGCCGCGTGGGCGGCAATGGCGGCGGCGCTGACTGCAGCACAGGCGCGTGTGGGGCGCGGGATTCCCGTCGCGAGAGGGTGGGAGAAGGGTGGGGGGAAGGCGAAGGAGGGGCTGGGGCATGTGGGGTGACTCTGTAGCACCTAGGTGGGGAGCATCGACGGCCATGGCGGTCGATGAACGACACAGAGGAGAGACGGAGAGAGGAAGAAGACGACGTCTTCTCCCTAAACCACCAAAATAATAATAAAACTGCTCTAGGGTCAGATTTATCCAGTTTTGTTAATTTGAGGGTTAAAACTGTACCAAAATAGACTTTAGGGGGGTATTTGTCCACTGAGGCACATTTGAGGGTGAAAAACGAACTTCTTTCTTTGAAGTATCTTGCTGGGCGCTATGGCAAGAAGCGAACCGATCCAGGAACACCATCTTGGACCAAAGCCCATTTTGCGCAAGATCTCTAGAAGGAATGAAGGAATTGCCAGGCCCACTGAATCAATCAAATGCTTTAGCGCTTTCTACCCGTTTCATGGTTCAGTAGACCGAATCTTATAATTCTCAAAAAAAAAAAGTAGACCGAATCTTATTGTGCTGTCAAGGCCGGCGCACTGCAGACACGCACGAGTCCCTGATCCCGAAGCGAGCAAGAGAGAGGCTGGCAACCAGACCGAAGGCAAAATATGTGTGGATTGTCAGGTGCGCGTGTGGCCAAATTTGCGGATTTTGTCTCGACCGATGGGTTTGCGACGGAACGTACAGGAGCCACGAGGGTGGAGAGTGACGCTGACGCCTCTCTCGCTGCGTGTCAACAACCTCTTGAAGCTGACACGAAAAACCGGCGGAGGAAAACACCTCGACATTCAACCTTTGCATTGTACGTACGGGCGTCCACACGTCCCCGTCTGCCTGCCGTTCGTCTTCACTACCAACCTCTGCACCGTGCAGTGTACACGGACGCTACCCTGAAGCCATGCAGTGGCAGTAAAGCTCCCCACGGACAAGAGCAGCCGCGGCCGGCCGCAGGAGGCGTACCGTGCATGCGCACGGGGCCGGGCATGCAGGAACAGGGAGCATGCATTAAAGCTGCTCCCGTGCCACTCGCCGCTGCCAAGTCCATCGTACGCATGGGGCACCATGAGCACGAGCGGACACATGAGCCACTGTTTCCCATTCAATTTTACCCGACGCGGACACATGATGCAGCACAGATGCATGGCTACCGCTAGTACTCCTATCCTACACTACTAGCAGCAGCAAGGTGCGCGTCGATGGCCACCGCACCGCACGGCCGAACGGTCGGTTATTTTTAGGCGGCCGCGTTTTCCTTTTCCTTTCCTTGTCCGGCAGACAGGGGGTGAATGCCATAGATTCGCGGCACGTACGTGAGTACGTCGGTTTAGCTAGCCACCTTCGTTCACATGGCGGACACGCGGGGTCCCTCGTGAGGGAGTACCTCGCAACGGTTGGTTGCCCGGCGCGGCGTCCGAGCCAGGCAGCCAGCTCCGAGAATCACCCCCTCTTGTTTCTGCACCCCTCCCCTCCCCTTCCCTCCTCCTTCCTCTTTCTCCTCGCCTCGCCAAGGAGGGGAGGAGGTAGCTAAAATTACCTACGTGCACGCGGAGAGATAGCCCGGGAACACCTCGCCGGCGGCAGCCGGCCTTGCCGTTTCCCTCTCGCATTGTGCCGCTAGAGCGAGCAAGAGAGCGAGCGGCCTTCCTCCCGGAGGTAACCAACGGATTCGCCCACCGCCCTCTTCCTTCTCCGCTGTGCCCGCATTTTTTGTCTCAGAGCATGCATGCGTCCATGTAAGTCTTGGTCCGTTCGTCGCCGTCAATGGCCAGGAAACGTCCGGATTTCGCCCGCACGTCCATCCAAACATGGCAAGAAACAAAGTTAGCAGCATCCATTCGGCACCGCCCGCTGGCGCGCCGCTTTCGGCCGCTCCCCCGAGCTCGTACGCACCTAGTACGCTCCAAGCTCCACCGAGAGAAGAAGCTAGGCCGCGCGCGCGTGGCCGACGTCGACCGCTCGCCGACCTCGCGTCGCCTCGCACCGCCGGCGTCCGCCCGTGACCTCGCGCTTTTGGCTTTCGCGCGCGCGCTCTGCGTCCGTCCTGCCCGGGTAGCTCGACGCGACACGGGCACTACGTGCGCGCGCGGTGACCACGCGAGCGCTAGCCACCGTGCGCTCCTCGCTTCATACATACAGCACGCTGATTTCTGGTGTGGCATCCGCTCCAGGGAGGAGGAGGAGGAGGAGATGGCGGGCGGGGAGGAGCAGCAGCAGGAGCGGATCCTGGTGTCGGTGCGGCTGCGGCCGGTGAACGCCCGGGAGGCGGAGCGCGGCGACGGCACGGAATGGGAGTGCGCCGGCCCCGCCACGCTCAAGTTCCTCGGCACCATCCCCGAGCGCGCCATGTTCCCGGCCAGCTACACCTACGGTAACATGCGCCCTCCTCCTGCTTAACTCCATGCATCTCAATTGATCTGCCATGGCAGACAATGTTCATTTCCCAATCGACCGTACGTCTTCCAGACCGGGTGTTCGACCCCGAGTGCAGCACCAGGCAGGTGTACGACGAAGGGGCCAAGGAGGTCGCCCTCTCCGTGCTCAGCGGCATCAACTGTACGTGCCGAAGCAAGCAGCTTACAATCCATTCATCCAATGCTGCAAAAATGTTTGATGTGTATTTTCTGCTTGCATGCTTTGCTTTGCTCTGCAGCGAGCATTTTCGCCTACGGGCAGACGAGCAGCGGCAAGACGTACACCATGGTCGGCATCACGGAGCACAGCATGGCCGAAATCTACGCCTACATAGACCAGGTGCATTGTCTGCATGGCTCTGCTGCTCTTGGATTGCTTTGCCTGCGCTTAACCCGTGCTCTGTTTCGGGTCTTCAATTCAGCATCCCGACAGGGAGTTCATCCTCAAGTTCTCCGCCATGGAGATATACAACGAGGCCGTCATGGACCTCCTCAGCTCCGACGCCACCCCTCTCCGGCTCCTCGACGATCCGGAGGTGAACTAAAACTGCTTTCTAGCTGAAAGCAATTCAACAAAATTCTTTTCAATCAGAGTTCATCCTACTCATGGTTGGTGCAACTGTGCTTGAATTGTTCAAGCAGAAAGGAACTGTGGTGGAAAAACTCACCGAGGAGACTCTGAGGGACAAAGGCCATCTCCTGGAGCTCCTTGCTGTGTGTGAAGGTGTGGAGCTGAATCCTTTTTTGCTTTCACTGACTGAATCGCCGAAACTAGAAATAACATATGCGCAGGCGGCTCAACTGGTTCATTACTGTTTTGCTCACTCATTTGTGTTGTGCCGCAGCTCAAAGACAGATCGGGGAGACTGTCTTGAACGAAACGAGTTCTAGGTCTCATCAAATACTCAGACTGGTACGTGCCCTTATGGCCTTATCACACTGAACGACGATCAATATTCATTCATGTTCTGCGAGAATTTGCTTGTGTTCTTAACCTCCTGTGTAAACTGCAGACGGTTGAGAGCTCGGCTAAGCAGTTCCTGGGGAAAGGCAACTCCAGCACCCTTCAGGCTTGCGTGGTATGAAGTGAACACCTTAATTTCTTCCTGTGTTTTAGATTCTTTCGACGATACTACAATTCCATGCATGGCCTCTGTCCTCTGAGCTTCTCCTTCTGCGCAGAACTTTGTTGATCTGGCAGGAAGTGAACGCGCATCACAGACAGCGGCGAGCGGCATGAGGCTAAAGGAGGGCAGCCATATCAATAAGAGTCTTCTTACACTGGGAAAGGTCATTCGCCAGCTCAGGTTTGTTGAATTTCAAGCCATACTTCTCGAAGTACAAGCCCGAGCTCTCTGACAAACTAGTTGGCTTCTGATGCAGCGGGGGGAGAAACGGCCATATCCCCTACAGAGACTCCAAGCTCACTCGCATATTGCAGTCATCTTTGGGAGGCAACGCGAGGACAGCCATCATCTGCACGATGAGCCCGGCGCACTGCCACGTCGAGCAGTCGAGGAACACACTCTTGTTTGCAAACTGTGCAAAAAATGTAGTCACCAATGCACAAGTAAATGTCGTAATGTCAGACAAGGCATTAGTGAAGCATCTTCAGAGAGAGCTTACGAGGTTGGAGAATGAGCTCAAGTTTCCTGGATCAGCCTCCTTGTCAACTCATGCCGAGGTTCTGAAGGAGAAGGATGATCAGATTAAAAAGGTTTGGTTAGTCTTAGTAAATCACTTTCTAATAATCTTCACATTCATGGTAACTAGCTACATTCACAATAATCACCTTGTTTTAAAAATACATAATGTTATGGATTTCCAGCTGGAAGAACAGCTGAAGGAATTGATGGAGGAAAAAGACACGGTTCAATCAGAACTTGAGAATTTCCGCAAAGTTGCAAGTGATGATCATCTGAATTGTCTTAAAGCAAGGCGATGGGTACTTGCTCTCTCATGCATAACTGTCATTTTTCTTATCTAATTTTTTTACTTGTGCCTGTAATACCAAACCGGGTAACCTAACTCTGACAGGATGCACATAGTCGATCTTCAGAATCCCTACCACGTAATATGTCTGAAGATGCACTTTCATGTTCAGATACTTATGACCTAGTCGATCAAGATCTATTAATAGATGCACAGCCAGGGCTCTTTCCACGCCGACCCAGTAACCATGTTTTCGACAGCATAGATGAATGCCAAGAAAACTTGGTGGCCTACCCAGATGTGCCAGATGTCTCAGAGGAGCACTGCAAGGAAGTACAATGCGTTGAAACCAATGGGCTCAGAGAAAGGATAAGCCAAGAATTCTTTCATGCACAGAAACCAGAAACGCCTGAAAAGGAGAGAAGACCGATGATGGATCAAGCTGAAGATTGTACTGATGAAGAGAAACGTGATGAAAGCATCACAAATACAGCAGAAAATGCCATCGAGTTATATGCATGCGATTCTGACCCGTCTTTTGAAATTGAAAAACCTAACGTTGATGAGGAACCATTGGCCCTGAAGAGGTGTGTGGTAAGCTCCAGGGACACTGTACTAGCAAGGAGCAGCAGTTGCAAAGCAAGCTTCATGGTAATTCCAAACAGCTGGTTTGATGATTCAACAAGTATGAGCATGACAACACCCCCAAGTGAAAATTTCAAGTTTCCTCCGAGAAGGCCAGAGAAGGTAAGGAGGAACCTGTTTCCTGAAAAAGTTGCCTCGGACGCCATCACCGACAACAGCAAAGGTAACGCTGAAGAAGAAAGTGCTACCAATGACACAAGCCGCGTGACTGAAGTGAAGCAGCAAACTGAGCAGAACGATGCATCCCAGCCACAGGAAAACGGGGCGCAAGCTGGCACAAATTCGTCAACGAGCACCGCCTTCGAGTCTCCTTCACGGTGGTCCTTTGATTTTCCAAAGAAGCAGCAAGAGATCATCGAGCTGTGGCATGAGTGCCATATCTCCATAGTGCACAGGACTTACTTCTTCCTCCTCTTCAATGGAGACCACACGGATCACATCTACATGGAGGTAGAGCACAGGCGACTGTCCTTCATCAAGAGTTCTTTCATTGCTGATGGTGAGCCGAATGCCAGTGTTGCATCAAGGTACTTATCATATGATGATAACGAACACACCTTCAGCTTATCCATAAAATCAATCATAATGAATTGCACAAATTGATTCTTGTTATTGTTGCAGTTTAAAGAGTCTTCGGAATGAGAGGGACATGTTGTACAGGCATATGGTGAGGAAGCTTAGCGGAGCTGAAAAGGAGAGCCTCTACAGCAAGTGGGGGATCGACCGGAGCTCTAAGCAACGGAGGCTGCAGCTATCGCGCCTCATCTGGACACAGACTGACATGGAGCATGTGAGGGAGAGCGCCGAGCTCGTTTCGAAAATGGTCCAACATCTGGAGCGGGGACAGGCCATCAAGGAGATGTTTGGGTTGAGCTTCTCGCTGAATCTACGGTCTGGGAGATCTTTCAGCTGGGGTGGAGCCTAATCCTGATCTGTGAGACGAGTTGATGACTTGGTTACCATGACATGGAGGTAGACGGATACATAGCGCAGCAAGCTGCTCGCCGGGAGAGGAATTCGCATCGGCTCCAGATTTGGTCCAGTACAAATGCTTTGCTGACTTATGCAGGTGACTAAATTTTCTGAGGGGGGCTTATGGAAGCTGAACCAACAAGACATAGGGATGCATGCTAATGATTTTGCACTTCACTGTATGATGTATTTCCCTAATCAGTATATGCATCTATATTGTGCCAACAGAAGGACTGCACTGGCTCGCTGTTTCTCTGTAATCATGGTAACAAATATGATCACTTCAAGCTTATAGCTTGTCGTAAATGTACAGTCTATGCTGGATGCTGCGAGCCTGCGAGGCGTACTTGACCGCAATATGGGTTGTGACGGGTAGTGCACCTGTCATTCCCTTTCCTCTTGTCCTCTATACAGCTAACTGGTTGGTGCTGCACTCTACCAAGAATTGCTGAAACCAGTTTGGCAGTTTCTAGTGTCTGTTCCTTACATTGCTTTCACTCATGAATTTTGGACATCGACATTTTCTCTCATTGGTTCAGTACAAACTTAGTGAATACTCCCTCCGTTCTAAAAATAAGTGACTCAACTTTGTACAAAATTGAGTCAGTTAGTATAAAGTTGAGTCATTTATTTTGGGACGAAGGGAGTATCATAGAAAGAGCATAATATGTAGAACAGTTTTATCAGCTTTCAAAACCTTCCACAAATTGTAAACATTCAACTTAGAAAAGAAGTTCATTCGCAAAAAAAAAAACTTGGAAAAGAAGTTCATAACCCGAAATTAGGTTTAGGGTTCTGGGCTTTCTGGCAAACCTCCGGCTCCCACGACGCGGCGTGTAGAACGGGTGGAGGCTTGTACGACGGCGCGGCGCGGTGGTTTTTCGGGCGGCGGCGCGGCGGGGGTTGTTTTCCCCTACGGCGCGGCATCCGATCGGAGCGGAAGCAGACTTTTCCTGTGGGCTTCTTTTCAGTTTCACTGGGCCTAGAAGAAACAGCTGGGCTTTGGTTAACTCTCTCCGTCTCTCGTGGGCCTTGGAACCCTTCCTCTCACTTCTCCAGTTCTCACCACCTTCTCTCCCCTTCCCCTCTCGCGAACGGTTGATCCATAGGCGGCGGCGGCGGCGGCGGCGGCGCTACGCTGCGGTAGGCATCGAGCTCGGCGGCGGAATCATGGCGCTGCGGATGGCGGCGGCGGCGTTCGTGCGACGCCTGGCGCCGGCGCGCCCCCCGGCGCTCCTGGCGGAGGCGGAGGCCGTGACGTGCGGGCGCGGGGACAAGAAGACCAAGCGCGGGAAGCGGTTCAAGGGCTCCTACGGCAACTCGCGGCCGAAGCGGGAGAAGAAGATCGAGCGCATCAAGGACCGCGTCGAGGTGCCCCGCTCCACCCCGTGGCCCCTCCCCTTCAAGCTCATCTGAGCTCAGCGAGTACCCCCCCTCGGTTCGTCAGGCTACCTAGGGTTTCACTTTACCCCCTGTCGATTACTGCAACTCTCACCTGTTTTCCTTTAGCTCCACTTCCATGGCTGCGCCTGCGCGACCATGCGTTTTACTTAGTTGTTTCCCAAATTAGGCTGTGTTGGATGTGTACTATCGGATCGAATTGCCATGTTACAACCATTTTCAACAGCGCAGTCGCTCTGGATGAAATGGATCATGTTTATGTGTCATCGTGTTATCTGAATGATGGTGATAATAAATCATTGCGAAATTTTATAGTTACGGATTTATACAGTTGTTGACAATACTAGTATGCAATAAGCCGGCTTAGCTTTGATTTTGTTTTTGTACGATTGTTGGAGAGTACCCGTTTCTGAGTACTGGGTTTTGTAATGATGCCGGGCTTTGATCAATTTGTACATGGAAAATGCCCAATTACATGTTTAGGCTGGCAAAAATAGCTGTAGATCGGTTAAAAAATGCCCAAATATTGACTACTTGAATTTTCAGAAGTTCTGTTCTTGTTTTCTTCAGCGCATCAATACTGGTCATTAATTTTCTGATGGCTGGATTTTGAAACATGAAAAACTTGCAGAATGTTCTTTGGACATATATAATTATTATGTTCTATTCAAGAGCCTTCCCTGCTATTTGCAAGATGCTGACTACAACAACAACAAAGCCTTTGGTCCCAAACAAGTTGGGGTAGGCTAGAGGTGAAACCCATAAGATCTCGTGACCAACTCATGGCTCTGGCACATGGATAGAAAGCTTCCACGCACCCCTGTCCATAGCTAGTTCTTTGCATGATGCTGACTGTTTACTCTGAATTTCATTTTCATGTTGTGATGCTGAAGGTGCAACCTTATTGTCATTAGTATCCCCATCTTGACTAACTGACAACAATTATAGCTGAACACCATTTTATTGCGTACCTACTAAGAAGGTATGGCCTGGGTAATTCATTCCAGTTTCGGTGTTATGGCTTGGAGATTCAATGATGTTGGCAACTTGCCATTTATGTCATTGCTTTGATCATCCACATGACTTCAATCATTCTGGCATGGAAGAGTTTTAAATTTGCATGTTTCAGTTGCATACTAGAAGGTAGGGCCTGGCGATTGTGTCCAAGTTTCTATGTCATGACTTGAAGATACAATGTTGTTGGCAACTTGCCATTCTTGTCATTGCTTCGAATCATCCAAATGAGTTGAATCACTCTGGCATGGCAGAGTTTTAAAATTGCGTGCCTCAGTTGCGTATTTTGTAGAGTTATGCCGCTGTTGTTATTGTTACAGCATGAGCAAAGTATACACAATGTTATGTGTTTTGTGCCACTGGTTTTCTGCTAGCATGTTGGGTGATCTTTGAATAATCAGTAGCCAAAACACATCTTAATGTTGCCTACAATGATGTCCTTTTCTCACCTTGTCTTAAAATTCTGATTTCTTATAAAACTAGTGTTTCCCAAACATGATCACATTACGGTTGCCTTTACGCAACAAGTATTGGAAAATCTTATCTACATAAGGACATATCCGCAAGCATAATGCAGAACTGGTATAGATATACAAGTAGGTTACGAAGAGAGCTAATTACATATGTCCTTTTCAATATCAATTCCAACTGTTAATGACAACATCTCTCTTTTTTTCCCAAAGTTAAATTTGCGATACAAATTCTGTGTGGGACATGCTTTGTTAGCTTTGCCACTGGTTCACCTAAACCATAGCTGAATTTTATGGTTTAAATTGTCTGAAATGTACCTTTTGCCACTGGGTCAAATGAACCATAGATCAGCCCAATGCTAGCTTGACACATGTAGATTGACAGCGAGGCCACTTGGTATAATTTATTTTGCTTCTGTTTTCCCTTGGAAAGTAGTCCAAGCCATCCATGACGGTGTACTGGCGAGCAGTCAGTTCGGCATATTGAGGATGATGGCGACAAATCGTCACCACCAGTGGATCTTGTGGACACGGCTGGAATTGCTTGGACATATGCTGATGCTTTGCGTAGGTGCTTCTCCTGCAATTGTATTCGTTAAGCCTGCTCCTTATCATATGGAGTAGAAGCACCACAACTTGCATCTCTCTTGCATGCTTTTGTGCAAGTTACCTCCTCTCGCTGGATGTGGTCCATCTTTTGTTTCCCTTTGGCCTGCGGCCACTCTCCATGCCCCTGCTTTGGTCCGCTCAAGTTGCCGTCAGGTGATGTATCATAGATCAGTGAGCAGTGCCTGACATGACAAGTGAGCGACCACACAGATTTCGTGCCAACGGCCAGATTTTCGGTTTCTGCCAAGCTTACTGTCTGTAGCACCATTTCTGAGAGCTACGGGAAGCAACCTATGCGATGCTTGGACAGACTGAGATAGTAACACGGCTGACCCTAGGCTCTTCAATACGGGTGTACTGTAATCCGAGGTGAAGGTATCATCTTCAGTCACCCTGTGTGCCTGCTCCAGGATACATCTGTCCTGTACGGTCATCTGAAGGCAGCCCTTGGGGTCTCTGAGAGCTCCGTTGATCTTGATCCCACCAATGGATGGCGTTTATGAGTCGAGAATCATCAGCTGTCCTCGTCGAACCCATACGTCCGGCTGTTTGATATGAGCCCGTGCTGTGGGTGGCTGTTCATGCTTCATTCCTGGGCTTGTCCTGGTCGGGTAAACCACCCCGCACTACAAGCTTTAACTGAATCTTCAGAAGTAAGTTTTGTTCTTATTATTGTCAATGTATCATACTATGTCATGGTTGAATCTAGCATTGCTTTGCATTGATCGTTTTTCATAACTGGATGCCATTGGAGTAGAGTTTGGGACTATAATTCACAGCTTTATATTCTTCATGCACTCCTTATAGCTTACTGGTGACTTAAAACTTGTCCTGTATTGACTTTATAATGGCTGGATTTTGTAACACCAAAATTTTGCGGAATGTTCTCTGGACATTGTTATGTTCTAACGCAACAGCCTTGCTGCTATTTGCAAGATGTTGACTGTTTACTCTGATTTTCTTGTTGTGATTCTGAAGATGCATTCTTATTGTCATTTGTATCACCATCTTGACTATTTGAAAACAGTAATAGCTGAAAACTATTTAATTGCATGTACTTAGAGGTAGGGCCTGCCGACTCAGTCCAGTTTTTATGTCATGGCTTGAAGATATAATGTTGTTGGCAACTTACCATTCATGTCATTGCTTTGACCATCCAAAATTTTCTAAATTGCATGTCTCAGTTGCATATTTCTGGTTAAACACATAATGTTGTGTGTTTTGTGCCACTGGTTTTCTGCTAACATGGTGGGTGATCTTTGAATAATCAGTAGCCAAAACACATATTGATGCGGTGTCCTTTTCTCACCTTGTTTTAAAATTCTGACTTATGTCAACTAGTGTTTCCCAAACACGAACACACTACGGTTGTCTTCACACAACAAGTATTGGAAAATCTTATCTACGCAAGGACATATCCGCAAGCATAATGCAGAACTGGTATAGATATATGAGTAGCTTACGAACAGAGTTAATTACATATGTCCTTTTCAACATCAATTCTGAATGGCAATGATAACATCCTTTTCTTGTCTCCAATGGTAACACGGTCAAGTTACTGTGTGATATGGCTTTACAATTTTCTGAAGTTAAATTTGCAATATAAATTCTGTTTGGGATATACTTTGTTGTCTTTGTCAGTAGGTCACCTAAACCATAGCTGAATTTGTGGTTTAAATTGTCTGAGATATAGTTTTTGTCACTGGGTAAAATGAACCACCACAGAATCAGCCCAATGCTCGTTTGACAAATGTAGATCGACAGCGAGTGCAGTTGGTATTATTATTTTTGCTTGTGTTCTACCTTGGGGGAGTAGTCCACCTTTATACTAAACGCTGGGAGAGAAGAACCTTTGTATTAAACGCTGGAAGAGGAAGACCTAAACCAAGTTTCGAGAACTTCTTGGTGACTTGGTTGGTTCCCTTCCCCTAATTTTCACAGGATGATTCCTGTTAAGGTGATCATGATCACCATTCTATGATATTTCTGGATGCTTTTGAGAAGCTTTTCCTATATCTGACCTGACAAAAATTAATCAACTAATTTGGATTTCTTGAGAGTTCAATTCGATGCCATAGCCATCTACACGACGGTGTAGTGGCGAGCAGCCAGTTTTTCACACCGAGGACGACGACAAATCTTCACGACCAGTGGATCTCTCGAGCGCGGCTGGAGTCGTCTGGACGTTTGATGATGATGGTATGAGCAATTCTGCAGTTTTGTTCGTAAAGTTTGCTTCTTATACTGTACTGTATAGAAAGCATAACTTCTATGCATCTCTCTTACATACTTTTGTGCAAGTATAGTTATTTCCTCTTGCTGGATGTGGCGCATCTTTTGTTTCCCTTTGGCATGCATGCGGCCACTCCATATCCATGCCCCTGCTTTGGTCCGCTCAAGTTGCGGTCAGGTGATGGATCATACTTCAGTGAGCAGTGCCTCTGACCATGACAAGTGAGCGACCACACAGACTTCGTGCGGACGACCAGATTCTCCGTTTCTCCCCAAGCTTACTGTCTGTAGCACCATTTCCCAGAGCAACGGGGAGCAGCCTGTGTAGGATGTTCGGACAGACAGACTGATAGTAACACGGCTGACGCTCAGCTCTTCAAGAAGAGCACCTCCGGCCGTTGCCCCCTCAAAGAGGCCTAAAAATCGCCTCCTGGAGACGAGCCGGCGATAGAATCGGTGTTGGGGGCGATTGGGCGTCCAGTCGACGGCCCTAGGTCGCCCCCAGGCGCCAAGATTGGCCTAGTTTTCGGCGAATAAAAGCCCTCATATGGACGACAATCAACCCATATTCGGCGTGGTTCGTCGTGGCTCGGTGTTCAATTATGAACATAAATATTTTTTTTATTACATAGTTCATGACAGAAAATCAAATAGTTCGACAAAATAGTGCAACAACAAATAGTTCAATACAAATTATATTATTCAACAAATAAAAACTCATATTTCATCACACGTCGAGCCCAGCGTTGCCCTTGAGCCTCTAAAGGTGCTCCAGCAGATCCTGCTGCAGTTGATGATGCACCCGTGGGTCTCGGATCTCCTGACGCATACTGAGGTAAGCAGTCCAGGTTGCCGGTAGCTGGTGATCAACTTCGGCTAGAGGACCCTACTTGTAGTATGGTTCAGTGTCAAACACTGGTTCTTCCTGCTCGCTCTCGATGATCATGTTGTGCAAGATGACACATCAAGTCATGATCTCCCACATTTGATCTTTCGACCAAGTCTGAGCAGGATAGCGAACAACAACAAATCAAGGTTGGAGCACACCAAAAGCCCGCTCGACATCCTTCCTGCAAGCCTCCTGCACCTTGACAAAGTAGGACTTCTTGCCTCATGGCACAGCGTTTGAGATAGTTTTCACAAATGTAGACCATCTCGGATAGATGCCATCAGCTAGGTAGTACCCTTTGTTATAGTGCCGCCCATTGACCTCGAAGTTCACCGGAGGAGAATGACCTTCAACAAGCTTGGCAAAGATAGTAAGCACTACAGCACGTTGATGTCATTGTGAGTTCCTGGCATACCAAAGAAGGAGTGCCAAATCCAGAGGTCCTGTGTGGCCACCGCCTCAAGTATCACACTGCAACCGCCTTTGGCGTCTTTGTACATCCCCTGCCAAGCAAATGGGCAGTTCTTCCATTTCCAATGCATGCAGTCGATGCTTCCAAGCATCCCAGGAAATCCTCTTGCTGCATTCTGTGCTAGGACCCGAGCAGTGTCTACCGCATTTGGGGTTCGCAAGTATTGCGATCCAAACACTGCCACCACTGCCCGACAGAACTTGTAAAAACACTCAATGCTGGTGGACTCGGCCATGCGCCCATAGTCGTCGAGTGAATCACCGGGAGCTCCGTATGCAAGCATCCTCATCGTTGTTGTGCACTTCTGGATCGAGGTGAATCCAAGTTTGTCGGTGCAATCTTTCTTGCACTTGAAGTAGATGTCGAACTCCCGGATGGAATTCACAATCCTGAGGAAAAGCTTTTGGCTCATCCGATAACGGCGCCGAAATGTTTTGTCGCCGTGCAGTGGAGCGTCGGCGAAGTAGTCGGTGTAGAGCATGCAGTAGCCTTCGAGACGATGCCGGTTCTTTGCTTTCACCTGCCCCGGCGCCGAGCCACCTCGCCGCGGCTTTTCATTGCTCGCCAGCAGCTGGGCGAGGGCGGCGAGCACCATGAGATGCTCTTCCTCCTGGACATCGGCCTCGGCTTCCTCCTCCAGTAGCGCGGCGAGCACTTCCTCGTCATCTGAGTCCATCTCGCCGAGGGAGGCAAATCGCCGAACACCTTGCGCGCCGGTGGGCGTGTACCCGCCGCTAAACTGCCCCTCCGTAGCCGGAAACGCCCAACTGCTGGTGGAGGGGCTGCCTCGGCGAACCTCTGCTATTTTTTCGGCGGGAATTGGCTATCTAGCGGTGAAGGGCGGCGATCGGCGTCGGGATACAGCTAGTGGCGGCCGAGGGCGCGGGGGGTGGGAGGCGAGACGGGAAAGAAAGACTTGACTTTTCACCTGACGGGGTGGGCCAGCCGCGCTTTTCCCTTGCGCCGGAGCCCCCGATCGCCCCCAGTGCGCCGGGTTCGGCCTGCGAGCGGCGGGCCCAAAAACGGGCTGAACCGGCGCTTTTCGACGTCCTGGAGACACGACTGGGTTTTTTTTTACGCCGGCGCCGAAAAAGTGGTCTGGGGGCCTTGTTGAGGGCGAGACTGGGGCTTTTTTTTTTACGCCGGCGTCGAAAAAATGGCCTGAGGGGACCTGTTGAGGACGCGCCTGGAGATGCTCTAAGGGTGTGCTCTAAATCTGTAATCCGAGGTGAAGGTATCACCTTGAGTCACCCGGACGGAGTGCCTGCCTGCTCCGGGATGCATCCGTCCTGTACTGTCATCTGGAGGCAGCCCTTGGGGTCTCTGAGAGCTCCGTTGAGCTTGATCCCACCAATGGATGGCGTGTACGAGCCGAGCATCATCAGCTGTCCTCGCCCGTCTGGGACTAGGTGATGTGAGCCCGTGTGCTGCTGGGTGGCTGTTGATGCTCCATTCCCGGGCTTGTCCTGGTCGGATAAACCACCCCCGCCCCCGAGCCCTGCCTGGTACGATCGATCAGGACGAGTAACAGTGTCGCCGCTGCTGTTACCTGTAGGCTGTAGCTCTCACGATCGAAGAGCCTGGCTGAACGCAGGTCCATCCAGAGTTCATCAGAGGCCATGGTAACTAGTCCAAATCGACGAGTACACGCTAAGGATCAGACCAGCGTTAACAAGGATCTTGGCAAAACGACGACACTGGCGTTGCTACCACGCACGGTGTCCGGTGCCTCGGCCGGTGGTGGGCACCACGGCACGAACGGCGCCGGTGGCGTGACCTCGCACGCAACTGCATGCACTGTTTACAGATCCCCCGGGTGCACTGTATCTGTATGTATGTATGCATACCACAGTAGGAGCACCGAAGCAGATACTGCACAGGCAGAGATAATATACTTGTGAGATAAGCAGCAGGCGCTGTAGCGGCGGCATGGCGCGGCCGGCGTGTGTGCCCGGCCGGCCAAGGCCAACGGCGGGTGGTGGATGGATGGCGACGGCCAATGGGGAGGAGAAAGGTGGCGGACCGGACCGGACGGATAGACCTGAACGAAGAGGGTTAAAGGCGAGAGGCCGCAAAATCCAGACACTGTTGGAGCCACAGTCCCGGCCGGGCCCCTGTGCGGCGGATTCCGGCCGCACTCGGTGGCGGGCCGCGGTACGCCGCGCTGCTGGCCGGCTCCTCGCCGCTCGTTCGCTCCCGTGCCATGCCACTGCCAGAAGAGGACGATGGATCCGTCAGTGTACCGCGCGTGTACACGTACCTACTCTGTACCCTGCTGCTGGCTGGCCCCGCGTCGTCCAACAGTTCGCGCGACGTCGACGCATGGCCCGCGTACAGTCCTCGTGTTTTTTCTTCTCAAGCTTTTCAAGATTCGGTCCAGTCATGAGAAGAAAAAAGGGTTTGAATCCGGTTCCAGCCTATCCCGACACGCCACGCCTGGTGTTTGCTCCTGCGTGGTACAGAGAGCAGCTCACAGATCTTCACGCTCAAGCTAATTAGTAATATTCTAGGCAGCGACGGAGTGTGAAAGAAGGGCGAGAGCTTATCCACCGGTCAACGATGATAAGCATACGCCAAAGTAACTTGGCGAGGCACGGAAACCCGGGGGCGGGAGGGGGTACGTGTGCGAGAGGGATGGACAGGTGACAAGACAGTAACCGGAAAGGAATCAAGACGAGCTAGCAGGGAACAATCGGCACGCACCGGACCGGATGGTTGGAGCAGAGTAGTACTCCTTCCTTCCGAAAATATTTATCATTAAAATAAATAAAAAGGAATGTATCTAGATGTATTTTAGTTCTAGATACATTTTTCTTTATCTATTTTAATGACAAGTATTTTTCAAAGGTCTTGTAGTACTTGGTTTAGTTTACATGGGAGAGGAGACGAGGGGTCGGTCAGTGGGTGGAGGTGGACCTTGAAAGCGTCTGTCAAACTTTGCTGCTGTGCGATCACACACACGCGCCCAAACGGAGCTCGCCAGCGGCGCCAGGAAAGCGGGACACCTGGATTGCATGTGCGCGACCGTGGGAGCCCCTTTTAGAAAACGGAAAACCGTGGAAAGTGTTAGGATAAGCCACCCTTTTTCGTCGCGTTTATCCGTTCCATATATTCCCCCCGTTCGGTACGTCAACCGAACGTGCTGCCGTGTAGTGCAGCACGTACATGGGCGCGTGATGCGCGTTGCATATGTACACGTACGTTAGGTATCTCTAATAACGTAAAACGCCTGCAAACTTTCAGATTGATGTGTCCAGATTATCCGCGTGTCTAAATTCGTACAAACCGGATGCAAAGTTTGGGGAGGTTGGCAGGAGTCCGGACCTTTCTCTCGTAGGACTCTCACAACTTAAGCCCACCCAAAATCTCGCCCGAAGCCCGCACACTTGGCCATGTCCGCATTGTTTTCATGACAAAGCCCCGCGCATTCCCACCCGCTCCAGCCGATCGCCGTCGCCCTCCATCCCCGTTCATAGCTGGAGACGGAAAAGGAGGATCCAATGGTGGGTGCTGGAGCCCTATATGTGTTCGTTATTTGGGCGGATATGCTATGTGTTGACCATGTCGCCTTTTGCTACCCCTCCCCGTGCGGTCACGTACTTGAAGTTGGACAAGAACAACTTCATCCCTATGCATTGTTGGTAGAAGTTGAATAGGCAACCCAAATGGCTCCTATCCAATGTCAAGACCGCTGGCACTGACAACAGTGGCGGAGCTACCAGAAAAATATTGGACGGGCCGGATAGTATAAAGAGTAGTAACAAAGTAAAAAATCAATATTGTTGTGGGCTAGACTTCATATAAAACTGTATTTTGCTCCAGCCAAGGGCGGGCCATGGCCCTTTCGGCCTTGCTGAAGCTCCGCCAGTGACTGACAATAAAGATGAAGGTGGTGATGCAACAGACCCAACAAAAGGAGAGACGCCCAAGAAGATCAAAAGGGAGGGTCCAGAGGTAGAAGTGGGAGGAGGAGGAGGAGGAGAGACGAGAAGGGGCGACAACCAAGATGACAGAGAAGTTCGAGGGGATCATGGACCAAAAGGAGGAGGCATGTGCCAAGCGCCATGACATCAACGAGAAACAAAAGGCGAATGTATTTGGCATATTGGCGGGGCTGAGAAGAAGATCACCTCGAAGTGAAAAAGGCCAAGCTCAAAAAGAAGAAGACCAAGCTCGAAGAAAGAAGGTTGAGCTCACGGCCGCTTCGAAGGAAAAAAGCTCGAAGAAAGGAGCTTGAGCTCGCGGCCGCTTCAGAGGAAACCAAAATGTTGACTATGAAGATGGACGAGTTGGATCTCGATGCAACGAAGATCATGCAAGCCGTCCATGCAAAGATGTTGGAGCGCTTAGCGACGGAGATGGAGGAGCTGGCGGCAGAGTGATGAGGGATGAGTCACGAACTACTAATCTAGGAGGACAAAATTTGCACGAACCACTGGACTAGCGCCTCTGTGATCGGGCGCATGTAAAAACTTCTGAACATCCACCCTTTTTGATCATGAAGATTGCATATGTATGCACTTCATCAAATTGCTATTGATCAACATTTAAGTTGTGTACGAATAGGGCCGGGCCTGAACGAATGTTCTAGGCATGATGTTGGATGACCGGCTTTCGTATCCGTGTCCACGGATAGGTAGATTGTCCGCTTTGCGGCACGGCGTTCGAGGTGCTCTTAGTGCCGTTCATCAGTTGATGAAGTTGATGTGGAGGAATAACACAATCTAGTCTGAAAGAGTACCGATGATCACGATTCGCGCAAAAAAAAAAAGTACCGATGATCGCTGCGAGCGTCCAGACACTGCACTAAGGTCAAAAGATCGGGGGCAAGATTTGATGTAAATAGAAGCGGCAGTACCCAAGGCACCCGCGCGCGCTCCGGTGTCGATGCCGCGCGCGCGTTCTCCATTCCCCACACGTACGCGACACTAGCCGCACAGACAGTACCGGCAGCAGCGGGCGGGACGCCGAGATCACCACGCGCCGGTGCAGTGCACGGTGACTCCGTGCGTCGTGCGTCGTACCACGCCCAGCCCCGGGCGTCGCCGTACCACTGCCTCCGAGGCCCTGGCGGCAGCGTACGGAGCCTAGCAGGGCAGCTGCGTGGCCCGTCACGGCGACGCGACGCCACCGCCGATCCGACACGTCCCGCCACCGCGCGATTCCCCCGAGTCCCAACCAACCAACACACCCCGCGCACGCAACTCAAAAAACGCGACGCCACTCCAGAGCACCAACCGTGCGCGCTCTGCTCGCTCGACGTGGCACGTACGCGCCGTGCGGCGTACGTGGCCGCCAGCTTACTAACACACGCCACGCCAGGGAGGGATCATGTCAGGAGGAGCAGCTCAGCCTAAGCCGGCTAGGTGCGCTCCCAAGTCCTCCCCCCGCCCGGCCCAGCGACAGCGACGCCGGCCGGGGCGTGCGGGGCCGCGCGCCCGATCGGGCTCCATCCATCGCCTAGCTGCACCTACAGCTACAGCTATTGCTATAGAGAGAGGAGAGGAGAGGAGCGGAGACGAGAGACCCGGCTACGCATGCACGCCACCGCGCTCCATTGGCCGCCCCGTTGCCATCACCGCGCCCATCGCCCCATCCTCCGATTAAACTAGTCCATCGCTAGTAAGCAGAACCGATCACAGCAAGCTCGCACACCTGTGATCCGTCGTCCTCCATTAGCTCCTCCTCTCCCCCTTGCTCCTCCAGATCAGGTGCATGACCGCGCGCGCGCTCAGGTGGCCGGCGAGACCTAGCTAGGGAGGTAGGGGGCGATGGAGCAGGGGGAGGAGGACGGGGACTGGATGGTGGAGCCGGCGGCGGGGAAGAAGGGCGGGGCGATGATCGACCGGAAGAAGCGCTTCAGTGAGGAGCAGATCAAGTCGCTCGAGTCCATGTTCGCCACGCAGACCAAGCTGGAGCCCCGGCAGAAGCTGCAGCTGGCCCGGGAGCTCGGCCTGCAGCCGCGCCAGGTCGCCATCTGGTTCCAGAACAAGCGCGCGCGCTGGAAGTCCAAGCAGCTCGAGCGCCAGTACGCCGCGCTCCGCGACGACTACGACGCGCTCCTCTCCAGCTACGACCAGCTCAAGAAGGACAAGCAAGCGCTCCTCAACCAGGTATGTCTCTACTCTACTACGTACCAGGTGTTAGTTTCGCCGTGCTCTCCGGCCGGTGGCGGCGTGCGCCGTGTGCTGGTGGTGCCTGTGGCTAATGCGCGCTCGACGGGTTCCGTGCAGCTGGAGAAGCTGGCGGAGATGCTGCGGGAGCCGGGCGGGGCCAAGTGCGGAGATAATGCCGGCGCGGCCGCCAGGGACGACGTGCGCCTGGCCGTGGCCGGCATGAACATGAAGGACGAGTTCGTGGACGCCGGCGGGGCCAGCAAGCTCTACTCCGCGTCCGAGGGCTGCGGCGGCAGCGGCAAGCTCTCGCTCTTCGGCGAGGACGACGACGACGCGGGGCTCTTCCTCCGGCCCTCGCTGCAGCTGCCAACCGCGCACGACGGCGGGTTCACGGCGTCGGGGCCGGCCGAGTACCAGCAGCAGTCGCCGTCGTCGTTCCCGTTCCACTCGAGCTGGCCGTCGTCCGCGGCGGAGCAGACCTGCAGCAGCTCCCAATGGTGGGAGTTCGAGTCCCCGAGCGAGTAGTGGTCGATCGGTCAACCACCATACAAGGAACTGCCGACGTGATCGGCCATGCAACAAGATCAGTGCTCGTAACACAGAGCACTACCGCCGATCAATCAAATCCGTGGAGAAGACGACGCGATCGATCGATCATATGCAACCGATGGTGGTACGGTGTCAGTGTGTAGTGTACATAGCTCGAAACCCAGGTCTGTCCAGTCCAGTCCAGGCCAGGCAGTCTCTCCTCCTTCTCAATCAGCAGTCAGTCAGCACGCCATTTTTCTTCACCCTCGTCCTCTTCTTCAATTACTTGCTCTTGTCAATTACCCGCCACACCGTGTAATCCGTCGAAACTAGTCACAGAACCAAACTTATAGAGATCGATCTTCAGATGCAAGTGCATGCGACTAGCTAGGCAAATATACATGCATGGCTGTTCATCATGCATGGTGGCCAGTTAATAAGCTTTCTCTCTTCTCTTGCTGTGCATGATCAATTGGTTCCTCGGGACGCAACACAATGATTGCGAGATCATGGCTGACTGGAATATGTAGCGAGCTAGATTGAGGAGAAGCATGTGGGGGAAAGCTAGAGAGGTCCAGGCTGCTGGATCGATCGATCAAGATTCTTTCACGAGCAGGAGAAGGAGAAGGGGAATCGAACAACACACTCATCACTAGCTAGTGACCAGTACAGCACTGCGGTACGGGGTAGTACAGGCCAGGCCAGGGTGGCACAGATCAGAGAACGTGCATCCGGCCATTGTTAATTTGATGAAGCAAATGCATGGCAAGAGACGCGCCGTCTAGGTCAGCCAAAAAATATAGGAGTATCAAAAGGGAGGTCGATCTGTGGCGTAGTGTAGCCTGGTTTTATCCCAGCTAGTCATGCCTTTTCTTTTTGGATTTCGATAACCAACGAACGTTCGCTGGGAAAGCATGGCAAAACAAACGTTTTTGTGGCAAATAATGTTGCCGTGAAGATGACAAATTTCTTTAGCAAGCATGAAAAATCCTTGGAGTTGGGTTTTTTGCCAAGATCGTTGTGCTTGCTAAAGGAATTTGCCATACTCGCGACAACATATGTTACTATAAAAACATTCGATTTGCCATGCTTTTACAGCGAATATCAACACAATAATGTTTTCCTTACTTTTTTTCTCTCTAAAACGAGCCCAAACTATATATTAATCAAATACCTGCATTATAGGAAAACCCCTAAAAAGAAATTACAATCCCGTCCTAAGGGAGTCCTCTATCCTCCCCTCTCGCACATGCTAATGAGGCTTCGATGTTGCTAGCGCTATAATTCTACACTGACGCGAGAACAAAACAGTAGTGTCCCGCAGGTAGACGATAACTCAACGACTCTGACAGCAAATGTCGGGACATCGATCCCGAAGGATCATGGCTCGGAGAGGAATGTGATACTGGGTCAATCACACCTAAACGCCCGCCCTAGCCAACAGAAAACTGAAATCTGCGATGGTGTTGTAGCCAGCTTCATGAAGACACAAGCAACTCCCTGCTTCCACAGATGAAGAGATAAACTGTCCACCCTATCTCGTCACTATAACGGATGGTACATGCACCGCTGAAACCAGAAACGGAGCCATATGAGACCTTATTGAGCATTGGCATCGCCGGTGCCTAAAGGGTTAAAGCGACGGATAGGGAAGATCTCCACCCAATCTCCTCAATGGATCCAACAATGCACACATCGTTGTGTCCAAGAAGCCGTAGGAACCATTATTGAACATAGTCGTCATCACTGTTAAAAGAACCGAGGCGGCGGATAAACGATGACCTACATAATGCCCCAAGACAGGTTAACTTCGCTCCCACGAGTAGACTTTTTTTTTGAAAAGGTGGTGAGAACCCTGGCCTCTACACCATTACATGCACACAACCATTTATATTAATTATTATGCAGAGTGTAGAACAAAGACAACCACGACCAAATCATTACAAGATATGAAATTGACACCAGCGATTAAGTCGACTTCTTCTGCAACAACGCCTTCAAGAAAGGATTAAGGTCCTCGCGCCGTCGTTGCCATGTCCAACCAGAGAAGGCAAGAACAAGCATTTTCATCCTAATTGCAGATACCAACCAAATCGGTGGTTAAGGTCCTCCTAGCTGATGGAAAACCCAAATCGACGATGTCATTGTAGACAGCTTCATAAAGACACGAGCAACTCCCTACTTCCATGGATGAAAACATAAACATGTCCACCCGATCTTGTCGTTGTAGCTGATGCACCGCTGAAACGAGAAACGAAGCCAGATGAGACCTCATTGAAAACTGCCATCACCAATGCCTAAAGGTATAAAGCGACGGACAATGAAGATCTCCATCCAATATCCTCATTGGATCCAACGATGCACACACCGTTGTGGCCAAGAAGAAGCCGCGGGAACACTTATTGAACACAACCGTCATCACCGCTAGAAGAACCAAAGCGGCGGACAAACTATGACCTACACAATGCCCCTAGATAGGTTAAGTGTAGCTCCCACATGTACATTTCTTTGAAAAGGTGGTTAGAATCCCGGCCTTACATCATTACGATGCACATAACCTTTTAATTAATTAATTATTACACAGAGTGTAGAACAAAGACAACCACGACCGAACCCTTACAAGATATGAAATTGACACCTATGGCTAAGTTGACTTCTTCCGCGGCAACACCTTCAAGAAGGGATTAAAATCCTCGCGGCATCGTCTCCATGTCCAACAAGAGAAGGCATGAACAAGGATTTGCATCCTAATTACCGATACCAGCCAATTAGCACAACAACAATTAGATAACGCGTTCAACATGGTAACGACACAAGTTCGTCGATGCTGAGCCCGACCGATAGAGACCGAGAAAAGAGTTTTCATGCCAGATATGAAGCAGTGTTCCGATCAGTATCTTGATAAAGGATCTTTCGATAGTCGCCTCCGTCAGTACTCCGTGCCATGGCCAAACGACACTAGTAGATTGGTGAGATGTCTTCCCACCTAAGAATACAGCCATGGCCTTCAGGTGACACCCATGTCTCGGGGCAGAATTGGCTGCTCCCGAGGGTAGATCGGCCCCTCCACGCATACTCTCACCAAAGGAACCTACAGAGCGTGGGGAAGAGGAAGAAGACGGTGATCTAACAGTGGCGAAGGGGGTAGCAACATAAAAACCCTAGATCACGTAGGAGTCGTGAGAGACAGATGCGGTTGATGAAAAGTGTAATACTGTACAATCTATGGAAAAAATAAATCCCATTTGGGTTTTGACAAAAAAAAATCTGCAAACAATTTGGAGATAATGTACGTAGTTACAGAAATCTGTCATGTTTCTGTGTTTGTCTCTTGGCATTTTTGTAAGGAGGAAAATAGTTCTTACCAGCAGCTCCGTACATTAGGAAGACGACGTTACCAAAAAAAAGGTCGATAGAGGACGCAGGAAAATGACAGAGCCCACTTACCAATCCTTGGCTCATCCGAGGTAGAAGCGACTTCGGTTAATTTAGTCAGTAAATTTCCCATCTTTGACACTTGAGAGCAACGTTTTTTACGTGGTAACAATTCCATTTCTAGTCGACAAGAGGCATCTATGAACCGTGTTGGTTTCTCCAAATCAAAAAGGGCTTGCATTTGTTTATACTAGTATATCACTTCAATGTGATCACTGACATAAAAAGTTACTGGCAGTAACTGATTTGTACGTACTCGCTGTTTGCTTGGACACTTACGTTTTTTTATTTATTTGATTTGAGAATGCTTGAACACTTTAGCTGACCCGTCAAGTTGGGTTGGTTTTCTTTTCTGGCGACGTATAGGGTCTCTTTCTTTCGTCCTCGGACTGTTGCGTGGGCCTATCTCCGGACAAAAGAAAGACTGTTGCTGCACAATGACATGCCACTGTTCGACAGTACTGCGACGATTAGAAATTCAGAGAATCCTAGAATAACCAAATCCCAGGGTTATTTGGCTGCACCCCACTAATCTAAGAGCTAATGAAAGCTTGCCCTACTAATCTGTTGCCAGAATTCTTGCAATAATCTGTCAAAGGTACCTGCTTGCGTCAAAGTTTTGGGCTGGTTTCCCCTCCGCTGCATGCATGCATTAGCTGAGCTAGGTCACGGCCGAAATTAAGAAGAATATGCCACGCCGTGCATGCTGATCTGACGACGTACGTACGCCAGCCATGACCAGAAGTCCAAAACCCAATCAAATCATCAGAAGAAACAAATATTTGTGTGTCGTAGTACATGGCACCAGGAGGGCGGACGTACACGGGCACCTGTCGCGTAATCGTGGGGGTGGTTAGCGATGCTCCCATCCGGCCGATACGGGTTCCACTCAAGCGCGACAGCTCATCGGGATCGGGGTCATGGCGCCGGAGATATTGTAAACCAACGCGTTGCTGTCAAGACCGGAGGGGGGAGAGGCCCGTCGCTGAGTGGAAAGGCCAACGCCAACATGTATCTAATCGGCGTATAAAATTGCTCCGCCTGGTGACGGATGGAGCCACTTGTACGGCGCGCTGTGGGAGGGGGGAGATTTGCGTTCATCAGCAGATGCCACACGTGGCCTGCTTATCCCGTGTGCGTGGGTGTTAACCTTGTACTACTGCAGATTAGAGTATGGATGGATTCGGTGGGGGTGCTTGCCGAGGCTGAGTGGGAGGGATTTGCTCGACTCCCCGGGTTGATGATGCAGTCCGAGGGTCAGCTCTAAGAAATGGAGTAAATAGAAAGAAAAAAAACTATCACACTTAAGGGGGCTAGGATTACAGAAACATATCACTTTCTTTAATTTCTTAGAAAGCTTGTTGCGTATAGAGGGGGTGGCGAGCGACAATGCAACACAACAATTCAAAACATGTTCCATGTGATGCGATAAGATCATTTCTAACCGATCCTCTATATCTTTTAGTGGAGTGCAATTTGGCTTTTTACTCCACTAAGTTTGACCTAGCCGATTCCCTATACGGCTTAGTGGAGTAATTTTTTTACTCCATCTCTAAAAATCTGAGTATATTTACTCTGCCTCTACCCGGACAAATAAAATTGGTGTCTCTTCTTCCCGCCTCCCCCCCCCCCCCCCCCCCCCCCGCCCGCGGCGAGGACGGCGGCGAGGTGGGCGGCTAGGATGAGGAGATCGACGTCGACGAGTGGAGGAGTGTCTTCCCCGACGACCCCGACAAACGACACCAGCCCAGACCTGGCTCTCGACACCCGTACCTGACGAGGAAGGATTGGCTCGACCTCCACTTCGACCAAAAGTAGTTTAGTTGCTTTAGTTTAGTTTAAATTTATGTTTTATGTTTGGTTGTGCAAAATTATCTATGTTTATGTTTGAAGGCAATGCTACTTTTGGTTCAACTTGCTTCGAATTTGATCAGATTGAAGTTTACTCCATTAAGTTTAGGGGATCGACAAGAAAAGGCAAAAAAAAGTGGAATATATATACTCCACTAAGGATTTTACTCCGTCAACTTATAGACGATCGGCTAGAAATGGTCTAACAAAGGTTGCATGGATCATTTGATGTATAGGCTGAAGGTATTTAGGGAGCGTTTGGATCTTGCCTGTGTTGGCCTTGCCAATGAAAAGCAAGCCAATTATTTGGTGCACAAATCGACGCCGATGCCTCGCCAACAAATTGGCTATGGATTGCACGGAAAAGATGGCTGGGCTTTGGGGAGCCAAAATATTGGAGGCGATCCAAACGGATGCCACCGTTCGGTTCAACGCCAAGATTTTAGATTGCCAGATGTCGGCAGCAGGCCAAACAGTCGGTTACGCTTTTAGGAAAGAAAAGACAATCACTATCAGATTTATGTGTTTTCATGTACTTTAAAAGAATAGAATTGTTACACCCTGTGTGCATAATGGGTTGTGTGCGGTTGGGCCTATTGGAGCTGGCCATTAATTAGGAGTGTTGGTCTGTAGCTATATGTTGTTGCTCTCGCGTGTGAGAGGCATCGACAATCATTTTGTATCCATTGAACTCTTATCTTTCTCCTCCTATAAAGTTTCTTCCTCCCCAAGCTATCTCTCTCTCTCTCTCTCTCTCTCTCTCTGAATAATCAAATCCGTTGCTCAATTCCTTCGATTTGTCCCCTAATTCCTGGTAAAAGGTGTGAACCCTTCAGGACATTCACACAAAACAAAACAGTGTACTTCAGCTAGGTCTAGAATCAGGACGAATCATAGATCACATCCACGGCGAAATCAGGTCATCCGGCGCTCTCGACCCATCTGACGGCGGTAGAGCTCACACTTGTTGGGATTCAATAGCTCGGTGCAGGACACCATCACCTAGAGCAAGGCCGTATTGGAGAGGGGAGCCCAGAATGCCAAGGAAAAGGAGGAATTGTGCACGATGGTCGACATCTATGCGGCATCGTTGGCCAAAACCACCACCGCATCTCTCGATCGCACTGAGGCAATGCCTAGTCGACTGTTCATCTCCAACAATAGCTTGAATGCGGCGGTCGAAGAGATGAAGCAGTCTCTCCGTGGCATGCTAAAGCGCGTCACATCCTTGGAGGAGGCTCCGCCAACTACCGCACCCCTGCAGTAACCTTATCCATGTACAAACATACTTCAACCTGGAGGGCGCCGTGATGAACAACAACCACCGAGTATGGACAATTTCAACCCCACAATTACGATGGTAACTTTCAGTTTGGAGTTTGGATTTAGCATCTGTATGGACAATCTGTAGTTATCATGGGCAAGCCCTAGTTCACACATTATCATGAAAAATTCAGAAATCTTTTGTAACAGTTGTAGGGCAAGTTCATGGGAAACAAATTTATAGCACATGACCAAAAAAATTGTAAAATGAATGGACTGACTCGCACGACAATTTTTAGGTGTAATTGTGCTAGCTATAATTTGTTAATGGAAATTTTGCCACTATTTTAGGGAGTAAACTATTTTTATTTTAATTCTTGTTGATGGTTTATTAGCTCTCAATAGTTGCCATATCTCCACATTTGCCATTTACTTTCTAATGGAACATCGCAATCATGATGCACGACAAATGTATTTTATGGGGCATGGCAAATTGTATTCTTTTTACAGCTACCATCTTTTCGTTTCAGTAAATAGTTGCCATGATTATAATACAAATACAATTTTTAATATGCATATGCCATGGCAATTTTTTGTTCAATTTTTTAAAAATGACCCCACAAGTTCTAGTGCATCGAGCATATCGCGCCAAAGTGTGTCTCATACAATTGTAGCATAATTTGAAACATATTTTAGAATAGTCACACGTCATTTGTGTGAAATTTTGATCTTCATAAGCTTTTTTATCTTTTAAGAACATGTCAAATTTACTTTGTAGCATGGAAAATTTACTTCATTTTCCATGGCAAATGTTTACTCTACTTTTTCCAAATTTTCTACGTTATTCTTGCCATGGCAAGTTTACCTTTAACTACATGGCAAGTTTTTTGTTTTGCCATGGCAAAATTTACAATATTCTACACGGCAAATATTACTTTCACATACATGGAAATATTTACTTTGTAGCATGGAAAATTTTACTCCATTTTCCATGAAAAATGTTTACTCTACTTTTGCCATGGCAAAATTTTCTACATTTTTCTTGCCATGGCAACTTCACTTTTATTGACATGGAAAATTTTGCTTTATTTTTTCATGGAAAATTTATCATAAAGAGCATGTCAATTTTAATTCAAATATGATGGCAAATTTTACTATGTAGCATGGTAAATTTACTCGTGTAACCATGGCAATTTTTAATTTGTTTTCACGGCAATTTACTCCATTTTTGCCATGGCAAAATTTACACTAGTTCTTCCATGACAAATTTACTTTTATTCATATGACAAATTTTAGTCTAATTAGCCATGGCAAATTTTATTCTATTTTCCATTGCAATTTTTACTCTATTTTTCCGTGGCAATTTTCCATGCCATGTAATTTGCATGGAATATTGCAACTATAGTTTATTGATCATGTCATTTTTTAATAACTTGTGATTATTTTACATATGCAAATTTATCATAAAGAGAACCGTTTTAATTCAGATATGATGGAAAATTTACATTTCCAAAACATGGAAAAATTTACTATGTAGCATGGTAAATTTACTCGTGTAGCCATGTCAATTTTTTTATTTATTTCTATGGAAAAAAGTTCTCCATTTATGGTATGGCAAAATGCACACTATTTCTTTCCATGGCAAAAATACTTTTATTCACATGGCAAATTTTAGTTTAATTTGCCATGGCAAAATTTTCTTTTTAATTACCATGGCATTTTTTTTTAGTTTTGCCATATCAATTTTACTTTTCATTGCCATGACAAATTTGCTTTAACATAGATGGCAATATTTAGTTTGCGGAATGTTCATTCTATTCATTGTATTTCTTTGCCATGACATTTTCCGAACATAATTTTGTTACCATGGCAATTCTGGAAAATTTTGTAAGGACACAACATCAACTAATGATGATTTTTGCCATGCCAATTTTCTGCTTTTTAATGACTTGGCTTTTGTTTGTCACAGGTCACAGCAAAGAAAAACAATTTTTGGGCTTTTTATTAAGTTTTGATACAAGGCTTTTTTTTCACAGGGAAAATAAGGCATGTAGGACGATTGCGCGCGCGCGGGGGGGGGGGGGGGGGGGGGGGGGGGGGTGCTCGCACCAAACGAAAGGTTCGGTTTGGGAGGTCCCCAGACCGAACGGTGAGACGGTGAGGAGATATCAGGGTCCTTCAAAAAAGGGTATGATGGTACACATCTCGAGGGCTCAGTGTGCTCTCTGTTCTTAATACTGAAAATGACCGGCATGCACACATGGAAGTTCCCTCACTAATCACTTCACCTAGATGACCTCCAGAAGGAAATCAGCCACCACACAACTATCGAAATAAAGCCAAATATCTCCGAGAGGCAATATATCCAGTCTCCTCAAGTCATTCTAGGGGTAACAGCCCACTGGATTAGTATTTGAATAGATTACATGGCCCTAGCCAGTAGGCCCATGATGAGGAATGATTATTATCAAACCAACACACGATGATGAGCTCATCACCAGATTAACTTACTACTCGACTGCAAGTAGCACCATAACCCATTTATAAAGAGGTACCCTAATTACCAATTCTGGCTGATGATGGCTACATACATAGACAAAAACACGGCAAATCTAGCTGAGTACCATTGACTACAACAAATGGGAAGTTGAATATATTGTTGTGACATAATATACAGATGTACTGTTGATCCCTCCTATAAACGGCCAGTGCGTACAAGGTTATATAGTATCATTTGTTTGTTCCCTCCTATGAATAACACATAGTATCAGTTGTTTGTTCACAGGGCCTTCCTCACACTGTAAGCATAGGAGAGATACAGAGCTTCTTGCTCTTCACGGCTTGGGTCCTTATGTCAGTGCTCAGCTTTCACATTGGAATCTCCATTAGGCAAAACATTTTGCGACTGAGCCAACCGCTTTGATTCCTGGACAAAAAGTGAGTTATTAAGAAACTAATGCAGTAAAATACAGATAGAGGATAAATAAACATTTAGGTCCAATGGACAGCCCAAACTTGAAGCCAAAAATAGTAGCACAGAGCCATAGCTGGTCAAGATTTACAAACAATGCATTACTAACACAAAACAAATGATGTCCTCAGATAAATTAATTCTTAAAACCAAGATCAGTGTTTAAGTGGCAGGTTCTAACCAAACACATATATATCATGGTTCCAGTCTCACCAACTTAAGCTAACACTTCCAGAAGGCTGAAATACGATGAACTGAGCATTGTGACAACAGAAACATGAAACCACATTGTTCAACCTCCTTACTAATGTAGTCAAATATGATTCACATTGTTCTTATCCCGTTGGCAGATTTGTGTTCAACAACATTTTTAATAAACACATGGCTATCTTACAAACACAGGCATATTTATACTTACAGCAGCAGAAGTAGCACGTATCTGCCTGTATGCTTCAATGTCTTCAGGAAAAGCTTCTTCAAGCTCCTCTAGAAGATGCTTCCTCAGACTCTGAAACAAACAGATGTATGATATTATTATGTCATTCCAATCAATTTGATTAGAGCCGGCAGCTACACGTTCATTCAATAAATGTTATACAGATACTGGATACAAAATCGCCATCTATCCATTCTTATACAGCTAGATAATGCAGAGACAGGAATCTGCATGAGCAGTACAACAAACACAGGCCCCATATTTCACCTAAATTAAATCAGGGCCGGGAGTTAATTGGGAATAACACCAGGAAAAGCTTCGAAAATGAATTCCCAGCTATTTGTGACACTGATTGATCTTAACGAACCCTAAACAAAAGTAGGCCTTACAGACAACATTTCAATAAATGATATACAGATACAGAGATGCTGGATACAAAATTGCCATCTATCCATTCTTATCCAGCTAAATAATACAGAGACAGGATTCTACATGGGCAGTACAACAAAGACTGGCACCACATTTCACCTAAATTTAATTAGAGATGACAGTCAATGGGAGTAACAACAGGGAAAGCTTTGATAATGAAAAGTATCGCTACCAACTGATGGGCTGCAGTCTGTATACCATAACCAATTTAAGTGGATGGAGATGGAGTGATTTCATTTTTTCTTGGTAGTTGCCGTGGTGTAACTAAATCACATAAATAAAGGCCCAATTCATGAAAGACAACATGTGTTTGCTTGATTTGTGGTTGGATGCCACTATATGGAAGATAGAGGATGCGATAAAAAAAGTTCTGTGTTGGTTCCTTTTCACAGGGCATACAAAAAATGTATCCCCTTCAAATAACCAATATCATCTTATATCAGAAGCAGCATTCTTTTATACACGAACAGCTGTACCAATTGAAGATTTCATCAAAAAGTTCCCCTAAAAATAGACCAGCAAACTTTCTCACTGGTTTTAATCCATTGTACTCTACCATGCTACAAACTGTATCGAGCATATATCTATGGGCATGTTTGATTAATAGTGAAATTTTGGCACATTTTGAACAACAGTTTAAGCCATCCATACCTTGAAAGCATCGGTCTTGCCCTTGGTGATCTGGTTCTTGGCGATGCAGCTGTTGAGCACGTCCCGGGTGAACTCATCGGGGTTCTTCCCGTCATCGATCAAACTAACAACACACGCACCAATCAGAAAGACACAGTTCAGGCTAGAGGGTCAACAACGGCAAAGGAGCAATGGGGCAAGAGACAGAGACTAAACGATCTCACTTGACGACCTCCATGGGCACCTGGATGTTGCACCCTTCGGCGAGCTTCTGCATCGTGTCGAGCTCCGCCACCAGCGCGTTCCTGCATCGCCAAACAAGACCAAACCCTAAGGGATCCGCGCACGCAGAATAAGCCGCGGGAGGATAACGTGGTCGCGGGGGGTACGGGGAGGCGATGGATCTCACAGGCGCTGGAGGAGGGGGAGCTGGGACGCGGAGCTGAAGGAGGAGACGTTGAGGTTGAGCTGGTGGAGCAGGCCCAGGGTCCTCTGGATCGAGGCCGTGACCTGCGCCAGGTTCTGCTTCGACGGGTCCTCGGGACGGTCACCCCCTTGTACACCGTTGCCGGAAGCGGCCGCAGCCGCTACGACGGCGGCGGTTGCGGCGGCGGAGGAGGAAGAGTTCGGGGCGGCGCTGTCCATGGCGAAATCGGAGGGGGAGAAGACCGGCGAACGGAAGGCCTCCACGGTTCGATTTGTAAATTCTTCTGTGTGTGTGTGTGTGTGTCTTTTTTTTTTGAGAAATTGTAATTCTTCTGGTAGGCCTACACGGTTCGACTTCGGCTCGCGCGGAACGGCCCAACTGCCCAACAAATTACTGGGCCTACAGTATCCTCGGCTTCAAGATAAACTCTATTGGGCCGTCATTTTTCTTCAGGCATTTTCGACCATTGAAAGCATTACTACATTTGCACACAAAAAATGAACATTTTCACATAACTCTATGCTTACAGATAAAAGTCCGGTAAATTATGAAAATAAAATCCTACATATTTTCCCACTAATAACATACTAGCACTGATGTCACACTAACCTTGCGGAGCCAGGAATTTGCTCCAATTTAATTTAAAGAAACCAAGGTGTTCAAATTTGCTCCTTGGTATTCATTGTAAAAACAAATTCCAGTTGATTCGTTTGTGCATTACAGCAGTGGCATGGAAAAACATTTTAGTACTGAATTTTATCAAGCAATATACAAATATAGTGATTTGTTCTTAATTTGAGAAGAAATTTACCTTGGCTGGGCGGATGAATCTTGTGCGCTTTGCCAATAGTGAGCGCTGACACTGAGTGAGAGCGATGGAGGGTAGGGATGGAGGGACCTGGGAGGATGGGTCGCTGGGACTGACAGAGGTCCGGTTGCTTTCTTTCTCGACGCCATTACACGTGATGCCCTGGTGCTGGTACGGAATTGTTGTCTGCCGCTGCTAGTTGAGGGGCTCGGGAGCAGGGAGAAGCGTACTGAAGTGCGCCAGTAGAGGGGCACCACTATGTCTCACTTATAGTGAGACATAGCGCAACCCCGTGTCGAGCAGCCCCAGAATAGATCAGTTCAGAGGAAACCGAAGGACTTGAGCGATTATCTTTTCTTTAGTTTTTCTTCACATCTTTGCATTGTTTTGCTTTTGCTTATATTTAAAAGTATTCTGAATATATCTGTTATAAAAAATACTTTATATACATAATCAAAAAATATTAATTGCGTATTTGAGAAATGTTAAACATGTATAAAAATATATTTCTAATGTATACAAAAATTGTACACAATGTGTGAAGAAAACTAGGCATGAAAACATGCTAATCATGAATTTAAAAAATGCAAAAAGTGTATAAAAATGTTTGTCATGTATACAACAACATACAATTGCTTATGCAAGTTAATCATGTATTTAAAAAATATTAAACTTGTATATAAAATTTGTTCCTGATGTATACGAAAAATACACAATATGTATGCAAGAAACTAGACTAAAATATATATTTAGTTTTTAAAATCATGTATATGTAAGTTTTTAAATGTATGTATTAAAATGTTCCGGATGTATACAAAAGTATTATAATGTGGATGAAAAGAGATGACATAAAAAAATATGTTTGAAAGAAAATATTAGTCATTTTTTAAAATGATCAGCGTGTACACAAAAATGTTTCATGTATGATAAATGTTAAGTGTGTATAAAAATGTTCCTTTTTGTACGAAAAGAGAAAGAAAAAACCAATGGAAACAAAAAAGACTAAGAACAGCGCAAAACCCAATGAAAGCTAAAAAGAGAACAAAGGAAAACAAAAGACAAATAAAACCGAAGAAAACCCGTGCAAAAGAATGGAAACATTGAAAATTGAGAAAAAGAACAAAGAAAACCGATAAAAACATGAGGGAAACAAAAGTTAAATGTAGAAAGAAAAACAAAAACAGTGAAAACCGAGGACGGAACAGTGGAAAAATTAAAAAATTAAAACTTGTGAAAGCAGTGAAAGATTTGAATAAAATGATGAAAAAAAGAAAAAATAAAACTAAAGTAAACTGGTGAAGAAACAGAGAAACCAAAACAGATCGGCCAGCGGACACCGAAGGCCTTGAGCGCTTTTTCTTTTTTATTCACATTTTTTGCGTTGTTTTTTCATTGCATTTTTTTACTTTCTATCATTTTTAGAAATATTCTGATAAATATGTATAAAAATATTCTGGACTATACGAAAATTGTACAAACTGTATGAAGAAAAGTAGGCATCAAAACATATATATGAAGGAATATTAATCATGTATTTAATTTTTTTAACTGTATATAATAAATGTTAATGATTTTTACGAAAAATGTACAATCATTTATGAAAAAAGGTAGAAATAAAGAAAATATGTAAAAAATATTCATCATGTATTTAAAAATATTAAACCTGGACATAGAAAATATACATGATTTGTTTTTGGAGCACAAGAAAATGTTCCTGATGTATACAAAAATATATATACAAGAAAATAGACATAATTTTGTTTGTTTAAAAATGTTAAACATGTATTTGAATTTTTTAGACAAATGTATAAAAATGTTACGTATGTACGCAATTTTTTAAATGCATATGAATTTTTTTGAAATAAAAATATAGGTTTGAAACAAAATGTTTACCATGTATTTAAAAAAATTATCAGCGTGTGCAGAAAAATGTTTCATGTATGATTAATGTTAAGTGTGTATAAAAATGTTCATTTTCTATCTAAAAAGAGAAAGAAGAAAATCAATGTTGCCAATAAAGAAACTAAGAAAAGAAAAAATACAATGAAAATCGAGAAAAGTAAATAAAGGAAACAAAAAAAATTAAAACTGAAGGAAACCAATGCAAAAGAATGGAAACTGGGAAAATTGACAGAAAAAACGAAGATATCCCATGAAAACCACAAAAGAAACAAAAGGTAAACATTGAAAGAAAGAAAAGCAAAATATAGTGAAATCCGAGAAAGGAACAAAGGAAAACAAAGGAAAAATAAACAAGAAAGGACAAACTTGTAAAAACCGAGAAAGAAACAAAGGAAACTGATGAAAAACAAAGAATACAAAAAACTAAAGATAACTTGTTAAGAAAGAGAGAAACGGAAATAAAAATTAAAGGAAAATGAAAATGAGAAGAAAAAAAATGCAAAATAAATAAATGAACGAACCCGCTAAATGGCAGACCAAGTAATGACGCGCATGAAAATGCTTTAAGCGAGCCGAGCGTATATCTCACTATAAGCAAGATATAGCTTTGGTGTATGATAACCCATAAATATAGGGGATCGTAATAGTTTTCGAGGGTATAGTATTCAATCCAAATTTATTGATTCGACACAAGGGGAGCCAAGGAATATTCTCAAGTATTAGCAGCTGAGTTATCAATTCAACCACACCTGGAAACTTAATATCTACAGCAACGTGTTTAGTAGCAAAGTAATCTGATAGTAGTGGTAAACATGAACCCTCTTAACTAAGATTTTCTTATTTATACCTGTTCTACTTTTTTCTGTTCTGGCTCGGTTATTCCATCTAGCCGAGCTATTCATTCCTTTTTATGAAAGAAAGATAAGGGACAGAAAAAAATGAAAGAAACAAACGTATTCAATAAGCAAAAGGAGAGAGAGGGATTCAAACCCTCGATAGTGAAATTCGAGAAATTCCATTCCATTTATACGAGAAGTGCCGATCCCTTTTTTTTAGAATAAAAGGGGGTTTGAGGGTGTCCCAGCTGGTTCCCATGGCCACAAAAAGCTAGCGGTTCGACTCTTGCTTGAGTTTGATAGGTGAGATATTTATTTAAGGAGCTACGTTCTATTTCTTTTCCTTTGTTTTGGGCTTTGATCACTGAGGAATAGAGACTTTACAAATAAAAGCAGGGGATTGGGATTCCATTGCTGTCATTTTATATGTATATGGTTACAATTATTTACGCTCCCAATGTGCTTATAATGTAGCACCCGGTGGATCTTTAGCTAGCATGTATCATCTTACGAGAATACAATATGGTATAGATAATCCAAAAGAAGTCTGCATAAAAGTCTTTGCCCAAAAGGATAATCCTAGAATTTCGTCTGTCTTCTGAATTTGGAGAAGTGCCGATTTTCAAGAACGCGAATCTTATGATATGGTGGGAATCTCTTATGATAATCATCCATGCCTTAAACGTATCCTAATGCCTGAAAGTTGGATAGGCTGGCCCTTACGTAGAAAATGGATTCCTATTTGAAGAGTGCCTAACCGCATGGATAAGCTCACATTAACCCGTCAATTTTGGATCCAAATCGGGATTTTTCTTGAGAAGTTTCGAGAAGAAATTGGAATGGAATAAAAACCACCTAGGTTGTGTTTGTTCTGGAGAGTTCAGCTAGTCCGAGTGATCTGAGTTATCCTACGTTTTATCCCTGTTTCGATCTTTTTTCGACTATAGGGGTTTTGTAGCAGCCCAGTAGCATCCATGTGACAGAGAGTCATATTAAGGATATAATAATGCTTTACCACGAATTTCCCCATCTGCGCAGGGCTTCCACAAGGTTCTCGGCCCTTCTTCCATGCATTAACTCAATGGTCGTCTATGGATTATATGGTTCAGGTGGACGTGGTCAAGTGTTTCGATAGCATAGACCATCGGTTACTACTTGAACATTTTTCTAAGCTCTTAGGTACAGATAACGCTCACGCCCATAGTGACTCGGATGAATATCTCGGCTCCGAAAACTTGCGGTTCTCCCCATCAACCCTCCAGGACCTAAACAACTCACTTTTCGCCCATGAACAGTTTGTGTCAATGGATTCGTTTGATCAAAAACTTGAGATAACGGGTATGTGCCAAAAAAGGTCTCATAAGTAGTTATTAATAAAATTGAAGTTGAAGTTGGAGTTACCAAAGTTTGGGGAGTCGGTTTCGATTCACAACTCCAGATTTTATTCAAGTCAAGGAATATTTTTAGGTTCTTTTCCTAGATGAAACGGAATACCTATTTATAATTAATTCCTAATTATACAAAAACATTCCAGATAGACCGAGGGCCCATGAAAGGAAGATCAATGACTCATATAAATTACTTAATGGAAAATGTCCCGAGGAAGCCCAACGAGAAACTAAGAATCCTGTTATAGAGGAAAAAAGTAGCTATCATTCCTTTTTCTGATGAATCACGTAATCCTCCAAGTTCACGAACTAATAAGGTTATAAAATGAATCGTAATCACAATTGAAATAGTTGAGAAAGAGATATGAGTTAGTATATGTTCTAAAGTTGCAAATAGCTCATTCTAGCACATACTACGAGCGATTGACTTAAACAATACAACAAATGGTTGTGGGGTTATCTTTGTACCCTGTGACTACAACCACAAGGTCCGAATCAAGCAAAACGGCTGAGGCGCAAGCCCTTTTCTCGCCACTACTCTGTGCACCCAAAGTCAGCAACCTTTTTGGCACGCTGGCTAGCAAGTTCATTGCTTCAATCAGTCAAAAAAAAGTTCATTGCTTCAATGACATGAATTCAATCAAGTGGACAAATCCTATCCTGGAAAATATGGGCAATCAGCTGGAAACTCAATAGTCTTACGTGAATGCATCAGTTGTGTTCGAAAAGATGCCAATGAGGAATCGACGGGGATTTCTAGATATAGTACTCAAAAGAATCGCCACAATACACCCGGACAATTAGAATTCAAATTTTTTTGTCGTCATCTTGACTTGGTTCTGCTTCCCCTCTTTTTTTAAGAATGCCGAGTCGGGTTCTTCTCCTACCAGTATTGAATAGAACATGCTGAACAAGATCTTCTTCATGGAAACCTGCTCGATTTAGATCGGGAAAATCGTACAGATTTTATGAAACCATGTGCGATGGCTCGAATCCATAGTCAATCCTACTTTCGATAGGACCAGTTGACAATTGAATCCAATTTTCCCGGGATTTTCCACTTCACACCCACACAATCGGGATTTGATGAAATAGCTATGTTTTTTTTCTTATTTGATTCGTATACTGTCAATCTACTGTCCATCTTTCTCTTTAGTTCTCTCCTTTCTTTCTCCTCAACCTATCTCCATTGGATGGATTTACGAAAGAATAGTATCTAATCTCCCCATCGCGGTTAGGATCCCATGAACCAGGAGCGCCAGCACCGGTTCCTCGATCTTCCTAATCTTAAAAAAAATTCTTTCGATTTCGATTAGATACTTTTTTTTTAGTAAATTGGTATTTGCTTCCACAATTCCAATTATATCAATACTTCATTAAATTTACTCCTTGGCAGCTGCGGAATCTGCTATTGGATTAGCCATTTTCGTTATTACTTTTCGAGTCCAAGGGACTATTGCTGTCGAATCTATAAATTGCATTCAAGGTTAAACATAACTACAGGAGAGTTACCAAATACAAAGTTCTGTTCTCCTTTCGTTCTCTTCTTTCTTTTCTTTTTGCCTGAGTCAGACATCAAATAGCTTCGATTTGCATTATCCGTTGGAATGTATCAAAATCAATATCAAAATCAATAAGATACGATCTCTAGACAGATGGATCTTATATGAATCATATGATGAAGTACCACATGAGTGGATATATAGGAAAGGAATCCAAATCTGCCGAATCGCTCATGTTATGATCTTCTACATCCTAGGTCTCTGCGTTCCGTCATCTGGCTTAGTTCTTCATGTAGCATTCAGATTGAATGACTCTATGAAATTACGTCTATACTTCCACATATTATGGGTAACGTAGGAGACATCCCTATTTTCCCCCGGGGGTAGCAACAGGTAATGATAGCAAAAGTAATGTTTTTGGTATTTTGTAGTGATTGTAACAATAGCAACGGAAAAGTAAATAAGCGAGGAACAATATATGGAAAGCTCGTAGGCAATGGATCAGTGATGGAGAATTATGTCGGATGCGGTTCATCATGTAACAATCATAACCTGTGGTGACATAGAACTAGCTCCAATTCATCAATGTAATGTAGTCATGTATTCCGAATATAGTCATACGTGCTTATGGAAAAGAACTTGCATGCCATCTTTTGTCCTACCCTCCCGTGGCAGCGGGGTCCTAGCGGAAACTAAGGGATATTAAGGCCTCCTTTTAATAGAGTATCAGACCAAAGCATTAACACATAGTGAATACATGAACTCCTCAAACTACGGTCATCACCGGGAGTGGTCCCGATTATTGTCACTTCGGGGTTGCCGGATCATAACACATAGTAGGTGACTATAGACTTGCAAGATAGGATCAAGAACTCTCGTATATTGGTGAAAACATAATAGGTTCAGATCTGAAATCATGGCACTCGGGCCCTAGTGACAAGCATTAAGCATAGCAAAGTCATAGCAACATCAATCTCAGAACATAGTGGATACTAGGGATCAAACCCTAACAAAACTAACTCGATTACATGATAAATCTCATCCAGCCCATCATCGTCCAGCAAGCCTATGATGGAATTACTCAGGCACGGCGGTGAGCATCATGAAATTGGTGATGGAGGATGGTTGATGATGACGATGGCGATGGATTCCCCTCTCCGGAGTCCCGAACGGACTCCAGATCCAGCCCTCGCGAGAGGTTTTAAGGCTTGGCGGCGGCTCCGTATCGTAAAACGCAATGAATCCTTCTATCTGATTTTCTCTCCCTGAAAGAAAATATATAGAGTTGGAGTTGAGGTCGGAGGAGCTCCAGGGGTCCCACGAGGTAGGGGGCGCGCCCAGGGGGGCAGGCGCACCCCCACCCTCGTGGCTAGGGTGTGGCCCCCCTGGTCTTCATCTTTTGCAAGGATTTTTTATTATATCCAAAAAGACGTTTCGTGAAGTTTCAGGTCATTCTGAGAACTTTTATTTCTGCACATAAATAACACCATGGCAATTCTGCTGAAAACAGCGTCAGTCCGGGTTAGTTCCATTCAAATCATGCAAGTTAGAGTCCAAAACAAGGGCAAAAGTGTTTGGAAAAGTAGATACGACGGAGATGTATCAACCCCTCAAGCTTAAACCTTTGCTTGTCCTCAAGCAATTTAGTTGACAAACTGAAAGTGATAAAGAAAAACTTTTACAAACTCTGTTTGCTCTTGTTGTTGTAAATATGTAAAGCCAGCATTCAAGTTTTCAGCACAGATTATAAACTAACCATATTCACAATAACACTTAGGTCTCATGTTTACTCATATCAATGGCATAATCAACTAGCGAGCAATAATAATAAATCTCGGATGACAACACTTTCTCAAAACAATCATAATATGATATAACAAGATGATATCTCGCTAGCCCTTTCTGAGACCGCAAAACATAAATGTAGAGCACCTTTAAAGATTAAGGACTGACTAGACATTGTAGTTCATGGTAAAAGAGATCCAGTTAAGTCATACTCAATGTAAACTAACAGTAATGAATGCAAATGACAGAGGTGCTCTCCAACTAGTGCTTTTTAATAAGAGGATGATGACTCAACATGAAATTAAATAGATAGGCCCTTCGCAGAGGGAAGCAGGGATTTGTAGAGGTGCCAGAGCTCGGTTTTGAAATAGAGATGAATAATATTTTGAGCGGTATACTTTTATTGTCAACATAACAACCAAGAGATGGCGATATCTTCCATGCTACACACCTTATAGGCAGTTCCCAAACAAAATGGTAAAGTTTATACTCCCCCTCCACCAACAAGCATCAATCCATGGCTTGCTCGAAACAACGAGTGCTTCCAACTAACAAGAGTCCCAAGGGGAGTTTTGTTTGCAAGTATTTTGATTTGGTTTGCATAAAGCATGGGACTGGGCATCCCGGTGACCAGCCATTTTCTCGCGAGTGAGGAGCGGAGTCCACTCCTCTTGAGAATAACCCGCCTAACATGGAAGATACGGACAGCCCTAGTTGATACACGAGCTATTCGAGCATACAAAACAAGATATTTATTTGAAGGTTTAGAGTTTGGCACATACAAATTTACTTGGAACGGCAGGTAGATACCGTATATCGGTAGGTATGGTGGACTCATATGGAATAACTTTGGGGTTTATGAAGTTGGATGCACAAGCAGTATTCCCATTTAGTACAGGTGAAGGCTGGAAAAAGACTGGGAAGCGACCAGCTGGAGAGCGACAACAGTCATGAACATGCATTAAAATTAATCAACACCGAATGCAAGCATGAGTAGGATATAATGCACCATGAACATAAATATCGTAGAGGCTATGTTGATTTTGTTTCAACTACATGCGTGAACATGTGCCAAGTCAAGCCATTCGAATCGTTCAAAAGAGGATACCACCCTATCATACCACATCACAACCATTTTAATAGCATGTTAGCACGCAAGGTAAACCATTATAAGCTCCTAGCTAATCAAGCATGTCACAAGAAACTATGATCTCTAGTTGTCATTGCAAACATGTTTATTCATAATAGGCTGAATCAGGAACGATGAACTAATCATATTTACAAAAACAAGAGAGGTCGAGTTCATACCGGCTTTTCTCATCTCAGTCAGTCCATCATATATCGTCATAATTGCCTTTCACTTGCACGACCGAACGATGTGGGTAATAATAATAATGCACGTGCATTGGACTAAGCTGGAATCTGCAAGCATTCAATAAACAGGAGGAGACAAGGCAATATGGGCTCTTTTGTCAGATCAACAATAATGTATATAAGAGCCACTTCAACAATTAAATCATGGTCTTCTCCTATCGACCCCCAAAGAAAAGAAAAGAAATAAAACTATTTACATGGTAAAGCTCCCAACAAGCAAAAGAATAATAGGAAATCTTTTGGGGTTTTCTTTTTAATTACTTCTACAAGCATGGAAATTAAAACTAGCTAAAAGCTACAACTAATTTTTTGGGTTTTTCTTAAGGTTTATTAAACACTCAAGAAGAAAGCATAAAAAAGGAAATAAACTAGCATGAATATTACAATGAAAAAGTATGAGCACCGACATCTAGCAATGAGTGTGAACATGAATGTAATGTCGGTGAGAAATACGTACTCCCCCAAGTTTAGGCTTTTGGCCTAAGTTGGTTTATTGCCACGGATGGCCTGGCGGATATCCATAGTTGTAGCTGGGGTTGTACTACGATGCAGCGGCTATTGCCTCCTGAGCTGCAGCATGGCGGCGAGCTGCCTCCGCCCTCCTCTCGTACTCATCTGCCTCCTCTCTGGTAATAAAATGTCTTCCTTTTGCCTGATAATCAAAGAAGGTAGGAGCAGGGAGAGTAATACGGACAGCGCGATGTTTGTCAAAGATTAAGCGATACTGGAGAGGTGATTCATTCCTCTCAACAAACTGGTGGTGAACCATAACATTAAAGTCTAGGTAAGCAGGAGGCAATTCAATATCATCACTACGTATGGTTACACCAAGAAAATCAGCTAAGCGGGTTGCATAAATTCCACCAAAGAAATCTCCATTAAATCTATTATTATGCAACCTACGTGCAACAATGGCTCCCAAATTATAAGATTTGTCTCCTAACACAGCACTCCTAAGAATACTGAGGTCATGAACACACATATGACATGCTTCATCTTACCATTTATGCACCTACCTATGAAGAGAGCAAAATAATGTACATCAGGAAAATGAATGCTCCCTATGGTAGCTTGTGCTATATATCTAGATTCCCCCACAGTTATGCTAGCAAGAAAATTTCTAAATTCAGATTTGCGGGGTTCACTAGCACTACCCCATTGTGGAAGTTTGCAAGCAGTGGTAAAATCCTCTAAGTCCATAGTATAAGATTTTTCATAAAGATCAAACAGGACAGTTGGAGAATTACGTGAAAATGAAAATTCAAACCTCCTCACAAAGGAACTAGTGAGATAGTGGTACTGGCGGCACTTTTCTTCCTCGAAGCTCACAAGATCAGCGTTATGCAAATATGCGTTAAATTCTTCCTTGATTCCTGCTCGATCCATAAAGTTTTTTGAAGGCCATTCACAGGGCCGCACTGGAGCATCCCTTGGTGGCTCATCATCAGCATCACACATTGCAAGCCTGGGCTCTTGTTTCCTTGAAGAGCCACCTTGGTACATTTTCCTAAACATATTTCTTCCTCTGAAAAATTTCTGAAATTTTTAGTAACTTCAAACAAAAGTGAACCAAGCTCAATAAAATTGATAGCAATTACTCCTACAAGTGCCTAGAGCCTACATCATGCATTAGAACTACTTGGAACCATATAAATTTGACATGCAAGCTCAAGAACAGGGTCACCTAGGCAGCACAAATTTTCAATGAATAAAGCACTAGAACAAAAACTAATTGGATCAATGGAGGAGTCACATACCAAGGAACAACCCCCCCAAGCAGTTTTGTGAGAGGTGCTTTGAGCAAGGAGATCGAAAATGGCAACAAAATGAGCTTGGACTCGGGTTTAAACTGGATAATCATGTTTGTGGGAGGAAGAAGGAGTGTGTGGGTGCAGGAATAAGTGGAGGGGGACACCATGGGCCCACGAGGCAGGGGGGCGCGCCCAGGAGGGTAGGGCGTGCCCTCCACCCTCGTGGCCAGCTGGATGCCCCCTGCTGTGTTCTCAGTGCCAAGTATTCTCAAATATTCCAGAAAAAATCATATTTAAATTTCAGGGCATTTGGAGAACTTTTATTTTCGGGGTATTTTTATATTGCACGGGTAAATCAGATAACAGACGGAAAATACTTATTTTTATTTTATTAATATAAATAACAGAAAGTAAAATGAGGGTACAGAGAGTTGTTTTTTCTAACTTCATCCATCTCATGATCATCAAAAGGAATCCATTAATAAGGTTGATCAAGTCTTGTCAACAAACTCATTCCGAATAACATGGAACCGGAGAATTTTCGAATAACATTAGGTTACCTCAACGAGGATATGCACATCCCCAACAATAAGAATATCATATTTCTTCTTGACAGTAGGAAGAGGAAATTCAAAACCTCCAAAAATAATCGATGGAATTTTTCCAATAGAATTGATACTATGGACTTGAGGTTGTTTCGTCAGAAAGTGTACCGTATGCTCATTACCATTAACATGAAAAGTGACATTGCCTTTGGTGCAATCAATAACAGCCCCTGCAGTATTCAAAAAAGGTCTTCCAAGAATAATAGACATATTATCGTCCTCGGGAATATCAAGAATAACAAAGTTCGTTAAAATAGTAACGTTTGCAACCACAACAGTCACATCCTCACAAATATCGACAGGTATAGTAGTTGATTTATCAGCCATTTGCAAAGATATTTTAGTAGGTGTAACTTATTCAAATCAAGTCTATGATATAAAGAGAGAGGCGTAACACTAACACCGGCTCCAAGATCACATAAAGCAGTTTTAACATAGTTTCTTTTAATGGAGCATGGTATAGTGGGTACTCCTGGATCTCCAAGTTCCTTTGGTATTCCACCCTTAAAAGTATAGTTAGCAAGCATGGTGGAAATTTCAGCTTTCGGTATCTTTCTCTTATTAGTAACAATTTTTTTCATGTACTTAGCATAAGGATTCATTTTGAGCATATCAGTTAATCGCATACGCAAAAAGATAGGTCTAATCATTTCAGCAAAGCGCTCAAAATCCTCATCATCCTTTTTCTTGGATGGTCTGGGAGGAAAAGGCATGGGTTTCTGAACCCAAGGCTCTCTTTCGTTCCCGTGTTGCCTAGCAACAAAGCCTTCCTTATCATAACGTTGATTCTTTGATTGTGGGTTATCAAGATCAATAGCAGGTTCAATTTCTATATCATTATCATTACTAGGTTGAGCATCATCATGAACATTATTATTAACATTATCACTAGTTTCAGGTTCATTACCAGATTGTGTTTCAGCATCAGAAATAGAAATATCATTTGGATTCTCAGGTGTTTCAGCGATAGGTTCACTAGAAGCATGCAAAGTCCCATCATTTTTCTTTTTCTTCCTTTTAGAAGGACTAGGTGCATCTATATTATTTCTCTGAGAATCTTGCTCAATTCTCTTAGGATGGCCTTCAGGATACAGAGGTTCCTGAGTCATTCTACCAGTTCTAGTAGCCACTCTAACAGCATAATCATTATTCTTACTATTCAATTCATTTAGCAAATCATTTTGAGCGTTAAGTACTTGTTCTACTTGAGTGGTAACCATAGAAGCATGTTTACTAATAAGTTTAAGTTCACTTTTGACATTAGCCATATAATCACCCAAGTGTTCAAGCATATCAGCACTGCGTTTTAATTCTCTACCAAAATAAGCATTGAAGTCTTCTTGCTTTGTCGGGGGTGCTGATCCCACGGACACCTATGGGGACCGGCGGACCGAGCCCCTTTCGGTTCGGCAGGGGGCGGAGAGAGCACGAAGAGAAGATCGAGGCGAAGCGCATGAGCACGCGATCAGTTTACCCAGGTTCGGGCCGCACGGATGCGTAAAACCCTGCTCCTGCTTTGTGGTTGCATTGATTTCTTGCTCGGGAGCGCTGGTTGCTACAGTACACACCAGCAGCTAGCTAGACCGAGCGTGAGAATTCTGTTGGCCGACCCCCACTACGTTGCGCATGGGCCTCCTTTTATATGTTCAAGGGGTCACCGACAGGTGGCAACATAGACAAGGGCAAAAATGGAAAAGGCGTGGCGGTTGGCACCGCCACCTACTACAGTGTATCATACCTAACCCTGACGGCAGGGGACAAGGGCATTAAATGCCTGTCTGCATCGCCTAGACGATGCAGAAAGGGACCGCCAGGGACGCCATTGCTTGCCACGATGGCAATCTTGTCAGCGCCGCTTGCCACCGTGTACCTCTGGCTGCACAGCTTCCCGCCACGTAGGCCTGGAAGGGTCCTAGAGCGACACGTTGGTGGATGTGCTGGAGCGCAGGTACAGAGTGGGGGCTTGCCGCGGTTGTTATCTTGTCGCATCCGGGAGCTTGTCGCTCACCGGGCCTTGCCGGGATGCGTGGTGCGTCGTGGCAAGTTCCTTGAGATGCCTTGGTTGGCCTTCCCGGCAAGCTCCTCTTGCCGGGGTCTTGTCTCCTTCCCGGCAAGCTCCTCTTGCCGGGGTCTTGGATACTTTGTTCTTGAATGGCTCCAAAAGGAATCACAGAGGATCTTGGCGGTCACCCGGCAAGCCTTGCCGCGGGACGCTGCGACTGCCCGTGCACAAGTTCGGGATACTAGGGTACCCCTACTCTAGTACACCGATAGGAGCCCCCGGGCCTGGGCCATACACGGTGCCGAGCGCTGTTGGGCCAGGCCCAAAACAGGGCACGGGCACGCGCGGTCTGGGTTATGCCGTACTTCACTCCGCATCCACCGCACCCTCCCCGAACGACACGCGTCGAACGCGGCGTCGTGGGAGAGATCGTGGGTGGTTTCTTTATTAGGAAAGGCGGAACGTCCGCCCCTCCCCCCTTTATAAGCGAGGGGAAGCAGGGTAATGCGCCCACTCGCCCCCTTTCCACTCCAATCTCAGAAGCCTCCGCCCCGCCTCCGTCTTCCCAAAGCAAAGAGAGAGCCGCGCCCTGCCCCCCCAACGCCACCAGCACCACCAACGCCGTCGACCTCCTCCACCACTTCCGCCATGGCTCCGAAAACCGACAAGGGGAAGGCTGTGAAGTCGACCGAGGCGCAGCGGCTTGCGGCGCTGCGGAAGGAGCGGGCCATCTCCCCCCCAAGCTTGCCGCGAAGGAGCTAAGGGAGTACTACTACCTCTTCTGGTCGACAGCGACGCGAGCGCATCCGAGCACCAAGGTACTCCCAGCCACTGCTCATAAAATGGCTCCGCACGGATATCCCTTCTTCGCTGTGTTCTTCTACTGCGTGCTCTGCCCGCCCTTCTCTGAATTCTTCTGCGACATCATGAACACCTACGGCCTCTGCCTCCTTGATTTCACCCCCAATGCCGTTCTGACCATGGCAGTTTTCGCACACCTTTGCGAAAACTTTGTCGGAGTCCACCCAAACGTAGCCCTTTTCCGCCACTTTTTCATGCCCCGAGTAGAGAGAGGAGAGCCCTTATCTGGTGGGATCGCCTGGATCTCGAGGGCCGGCAAGAAGGATTCTTATTTGGGGGGAGAGTTCCGCGGCAAGTGGGAGGAGTGGAGAGCAGATTGGTGCTGGATTGTCGAGGAGAACCCGCAGCCATTTACCGCCCGGTGCCAAGTAGCAGCAGTACGCGGCAGCGATTGGAGCGACGTGGCCCCGGAAGATGACAGGCTGAGGATTGCCGTCACCAGGATCCAACGCCTCAGGCTTGCCGGACTCACTGTAGGCGCCGTTGGCGCAGATTTTCTTCGCCGCCGCATCGCCCCCCTGCAGGAATGGAGGAGGCCCGCCTGGGAGTTCAAGAACGCGGCGGATTTCATGAGGCTGCATCCGGGCCTCAACTACAACTTCACTGTCTTGGAGCTCAACGCAATGCTTCAGGAGCTCTTCAAGTATGATCCTGATCATCCCGAAGTATTTAGGTTGCCGCAGGGCGTCGTCCCGTTGTGCAACAACTTTGCGCTTGACCACATCCGGGCAATGATGCCGCTGTGCGACTCGCATGGACTTGTGCCAACTTGGCAAGAGCCTGCAGACGAGGTCGTGCAGGAATTCTTCGACAAGTTGGTAGAAGTGCCGATCCGCCCCGACGAGAAGAATGGCCTTACTCGCGACACCACCGATGCGGAGTTGAAGCGCATCGCCACCAGGCTGGAAGAGGCGGCGGCAACTGCAGCTGCGGCCGAGTTTGGATTCACCTTGGAGGAGGCAGAGGCAGCAGAGGCGGCAAACCGTGCCGAGCGAGAGGATCTTGTCGGCAAGAAAGAGCTTGCCCGGCAAGAGGAGCTTGCCGGCAAGAAAGATCTTGCCGGACGTGACGCCGAGCCGAGCGAGCCCGCCGAGGATACGAGCGGCTCGTTGGATATCAACTCCTCCTCCTCCTCCTCATCAGACAGCTCGCCGCAAGCAGAGCCTCCATCTCCACCAAGAAGGCGTCTTCGCAAGGTCGGGGACGTGGCGAGGCGGCAGGCGAGTCGACAGTCGCCGCGCCGCGCGACACGCTCCACCGCGGCAAGCGCTGTTGTCGCGGGAGCGCCTCACGCTGCTGCGGCAACTGGAGCGGGGTCTACCCGGACCACCGCTACTGCTCCTGCCGCTCCTCACGCCACGGCGGCAACCAGAGCGGGATCGTCTCAGACCACCGCCACCGTTCCCGCCAAGCGGCCAAGGGAATCTACTCCTCCGCCTTCCCGCGCCGGACGCGAGCCAGACTTCGACTTCTCCGTGTTTAGCTCCGACGAGGAAGAAGAAGATTAAGGTTCACTTTTCGTACTTGCAGTTCTTCAATTCTTGCTATTTTTTTCTTGCATCTCACTTGTTTTACTCTGAACCTGTTCCTTTTCAGGACTCTGGCCCAAAGGGCAGCAAAGAGAGCCAAGGCCCTGGTGATTGTCATCGAGGACGAACCCACCGCGTCAGCAGGGGATGCGCCCGAGACAACCTTGCCGGACCCGGCAACTGTTCTCCAGAGCAGCCCCCAGCGTAAGTATCTTGTTTGCTTTCCGCTGTTGGGCGCGCATGGAGATTCTTGCTTTGCTGATATCTGTCTGTTGACTTGTGCAGGAGCAGAGCAGCCTCACCAGGAGAGCCCGGAGGCCGCCCCCGAAACGCCAAGGAAGAGCCCTCCGACAAGGGAGAGGTCTCCGGCAAGGGAGAGCCCTCCGGCAAGGGACGAGTCTCCGGCAAGGGGGAGTTCTCCGGCAAGGGACGGCGCCAGCGGCACCCCGGCGGTGGAGACCACGACTGCCGAACCCAGCACAGGTAATCCTCTTGCTTCAGAACTTCCCTTGGGTTCTTCTTCTTTTGATCTTCTTCTTTTTTGGATATTTGCTTGATTCTTCTCCCCTTTCCGGCTGTCAGATCCATCTGCTGCGGAGCCGATGGAGACCGAGGTTGCCGCCGACGACGCCGTTGCCGCCGAGGAAGCAGCCGACACTGATGAGCCCGCCAGCGAAGAGGCCGCCAGGGCTGCCGCTGCAAGCAGGCGGGGGATCTGGCGCTCGCACTGACGACCCTGAGGCCGCAGGAGCGCCAGGCGCTGCACCGACCGCCGACCCCTCCGCCGCTACCGCAGCGCCAGGCTCCGAAGAGCCCCAGCCTGGCGTCTACTTGAAGGCCGGCGACGACATCTTCATCAACCTCCCCTGGGCGTCAAGCTCTAGGGCGCCGGTCGAAGGAGAGATCTTCGACGGAGAAGTGCTTGCCTCCGCCGGGCTGGCGCTGGTTGACGCGCCAAGCAGCAGTAGCGGCGAGCCTGAGGAGGAGCGGCTGCTGCGGAAGTTGGTGTCACTCTACCGCCCCCGGCAGGTCAAGCTGGAATCCCGCGAAGCGCTCGTCACGAAGGCGGGCGAGGACATCGAGAAGCGCGCGGAGGAGCTCCGAGGTGCCAATCAGGAAGCTCTCCGATCTTTGGCAGTGGAGCGGGCGCGACTTGCCGAGGAGCGGGAGGCTTTCCTTCTCGAGAAGGCCGAAGCCGAAGAGCAGCAGCGGCAAGCCGCTGAGAAGTTGTCGGTGCAGGAGGGCGAGCTGGTGCAGCGGAAGGTCAACCTCGACAGCCACGAGGAGGAGCTTGCCGCGCGCGAGCGAACAGTTGGCGGAGCCCTCAAACAAGCAGAAGACGCTGCCGCAGCTGCCGAGGCCGCCAAAAAGGAGCTGGAGACAAAGGTGGTGCAGCTGGAGGCGGATCTCAAGGCGAGCGGCGACGAGCTTGCCGCGCTCAAGCTTGAGCGAGAGAAGGACGCCAACAGCTACTCGGAGCTGCAGGCCCATTTCACCGAGAAGGGCAAGGAGCTTGACGCCGCCAAGGATTCCAATGCGGATCTTGAGTTGAAGCTGATCGCTTTGACCAAGACACTGGACGGCGCCAAGGAGCAGGAGACGGCCCTAAAGGAGGAGGTCAAGGCCGGCAAGGCGCTGCTGGCGAGTGCCGCTGCCGCCCAGAGCACTTTCCGGGAGAACGTGGAGCACTGGACGGAGGGTCTTGTGGATGTTGCCGCAGACATCGACAAGGAGCTGGCGCAGCTGGGAATGGAGGATCTCGGGTATCCTTCTGACGAGAGCCTCCAACCCAGCAGCAAGCTCACTTTGTTCTTCAAGGGCGTGGCGACGGCTCTCCGGCGACTCCGGGAGAGGATCCCAAAGCAGCTGGCTGACGAGTCGCGCAAGGTCTGCGCGGGAGCTCTTCAGAAGGTGCTGGTGAAGGTGGCCTTCCGCAACCCAGGCCTCAACCTCACCAACGTCCTCAGGTCCTTGCCGCCGGATGCTGATCTGGAGGCGCTCAAGACCCTTGTCGCACCCATTGTGGACAGGGTGAGCGGAATCAAGAGGGTCGAGGGCGACTGCGTAGATTAGGCCGCCCGTTTTCTTCTTTTCTTGTCGCTGCTAGTCATGTTATGCAAACAATCTGTTAGAGCCGCGACAAGCTATCTTGTAATATAACTTTATTTCGGGTAATGATTGCAATGTTATTTCCTCTACTTAATTCCTTCCTTTGTATGTTTTTGCCCTATGCTTTTAGGGAACTTGCCGGCACAGGCACCCTTGCCGCGAGTAGTGAGTGCGGAACGTCAGCAGGCTGCTGGCGGTGCCGCTACCGAGAAGAAACCTTGTCGCAGCTAGTCGCAGCTCACTTAAGTTGTTGAGCGGACTCAAAACAACAGTAAGGGCGCAACTAGCTACGAGTTGGTTCCTCCGCGCACAGGTTTTCCATACAAAGTGCGGTCGTTCAAGGAAGATAACTTAATTTTTTTTTAAATATCTGATTGCTCAAACTTTGGCAACTTATCTTTTCTGTTGTTTGCTTCCCGGCAAGGCGAAACCTTCTTGAATGACGCCTGGTCCATACCATCATCTTCTCCTTCCCCCCCGGCAAACTTGCCGGCGCAGGCCCTTGCCGCGATCCTGAGACCGGCAAGCAAGCCTTCCTACTCTGCAGTATTGTTTGTCGCTTGCGCCAGGTAGGGGGTGCTGAACCCTACCTGGCGTGCCAAAGATGTCGGGGGTGCTGATCCCACGGACACCTATGGGACCGGCGGACCGAGCCCCTTTTTGGTTCGGCAGGGGGCGGAGAGAGCATGAAGAGCAGATCGAGGCGAGGCGCACGAGCACACGATCAGTTTACGCAGGTTCGGGCCGCACGGATGGTAAAACCCTACTCCTGCTTTGTGGTTGTATTGATTTCTTGCTCGGGAGCGCTGGTTGCTACAGTACACACCAGCAGCTAGCTAGACCGAGCGTCAGAATTCTGTTGGCCGACCCCCTCTACGTTGCGCATGGGCCTCCTTTTATATGTTCGCGTCCCGCGGCAAGGCTTGCCGGGTGATCGCCAAGATCCTCCGTGATTCCTTTGGAGCCATTCAAGAACAAAGTATCCAAGACCCTGGCAAGAGGAGCTTGCCGGGAAGGAGACAAGACCCCGGCAAGAGGAGCTTGCCGGGAAGGCCAACCAAGGCATCTCAAGGAACTTGCCACGACGCACCACACGTCCCGGCAAGGCCCGGTGAGCGACAAGCTCCCGGATGCGACAAGACAACAACCGCGGCAAGGCGCTTGCCGCAGCAAGCCCCCACTCTGTACCTGCGCTCCAGCACATCCGGGGACCGGCGGACCGAGCCCCTTTCAGTTCGGTAGGGGGCGGAGAGAGCACGAAGAGCAGATCGAGGTGAGGCGCATGAGCATGCGATCAGTTTACCCAGGTTTGGGCCGCACGGATGCGTAAAACCCTACTCCTGCTTTGTGGTTGTATTGATTTCTTGCTCAGGAGCGCTGGTTGCTATAGTACACACCAGCAGCTAGCTAGACCGAGCGTGAGAATTCTGTTGGCCGACCCCCTCTACATTGCGCATGGGCCTCCTTTTATATGTTCAAGGGGTCACCGACAGGTGGCAACATAGACAAGGGCAAAAATGGAAAAGGCGTGGCGGTTGGCACCGTCGCCTACTACAGTGTATCATACCTAACCCTGATGGCAGGGGACAAGGGCATTAAATGCCTGTCTGCGTCGCCTAGATGATGCAGAAAGGGACCGCCAGGGACGCCATTGCTTGCCACGATGGCAATCTTGTCAGCGCCGCTTGCCACCGTGTACCTCTGGCTACACAGCTTCCCACCATGTACGCCTGGAAGGGTCCTAGAGCGACACGTTGGTGGATGTGCTGGAGCGCAGGTACAGAGTGGGGGCTTGCCGCGGCAAGCGCCTTGCCGCAGTTGTTGTCTTGTCGCATCCGGGAGCTTGTCGCTCACCGGGCCTTGCCGGGACGCGTGGTGCGTCGTGGCAAGTTCCTTGAGATGCCTTGGTTGGCCTTCCCGGCAAGCTCCTCTTGCCGGGGTCTTGTCTCCTTCCCGGCAAGCTCCTCTTGCCGGGGTCTTGGATACTTTGTTCTTGAATGGCTCCAAAGGAATCACGGAGGATCTTGGCGGTCACCCGGCAAGCCTTGCCGCGGGACGCTGCGACTGCCCGTGCACAAGTTCGGGATACTAGGGTACCCTACTCTAGTACACTGACATGCTTAACCATAAATTTATCAAACTCATCTAAGCATGGGCTAGCAAACTTAGTAAATGGGATTTCAGCTTTGTCATATCTATAGAGAGAATTTACCTTTACTACCCGCGTCGGGTTATCAGGACCACGAATTTCTTCAATAGGTAATGGATCAAGATCATATGTTTCTTCAACAGGCGATAAATTAAGACCATGTATTTCTTCTATAGGAGGTAAATTTTTAACATCTTTAGCTTTAATACCTTTTTCTTTCATAGATTTCTTTGCCTCTTACATCTCTTCAGGACTGAGAAATAGAACACCTCTTTTCTTCGGAGTTGGTTTAGGAATAGGCTCAGGAGCTGGCTCAGGAAGTGTCCAGTTATTTTCATTTGTCAACATATTATTCAATAGAATTTCAGCTTCATCCGGTGTTCTTTCCCTGAAAACAGAACCAACACAACTATCCAGGTAATCTCTGGAAGCATTGGTTAGTCCATTATAAAAGATATCAATTATTTCATTTTTCTTAAGACGATGATCAGGCAAAGCATTAAGTAATTGGAGAAGCCTCCCCCAAGCTTGTGGGAGACTCTCTTCTTCAATTTGCAAAAAAAATATAGCTTAAAGCAGCTTATTTCTTATGAGCAGGGAAATATTTAGCAGAGAAGTAATAAATCATATCCTGGGGACTACGCACACAACCAGGATCAAGAGAATTAAACCATATCTTAGCATCACCCTTTAATGAGAACAGAAATATTTTAAGAATATAAAGGTAGCGAGATTTCTCATCATTAGTGAACAGGGTGGCTATATCATTTAATTTAGTAAGATGTGCCACAACAGTTTCAGATTCATAGCCATGAAAAGGATCAGACTCAACCAAAGTAATTATATCAGGATCAACAGAGAATTCACAATCCTTATCAATGACACAGATAGGTGAAGTAGCAAAAGCAGGGTCAGGTTTCATTCTAGCATTAAGGGATTGATGCTTCCATTTAGCTAATAACCTCTTGAGCTCGTATCTATCTTTGCAAGCTAAAATAGCTAAAGCATCTTCTTTTTCCAAAACCTAACCCTCAGGAATAACATGCGATCCATATTTATTAGGGGGAGAGTCTTCATCATCACTTTCATCAATGTTATCAGTTTCAATAATTTCATTCTCTCTAACCCTAGCAAGTTGTTCATCAAGAAATTCACCAAGTGGCACAGTAGTATCAAGCATAGAAGTAGTTTCATCATAAGTATCATGCATAGCAGAAGTGGCATCATCAATAACATGCGACATATCAGAATGAATGGCAGAAGCAGGTTTAGGTGTCGCAAGCTTACTCAAAATAGAAGGTGAATCAAGTGCAGAGCTAGATGGCAGTTCCTTACCTCCCCTCGTAGTTCAGGGATAGATCTTGGTTTTTGGATCTCTCAAGTTCTTCATAATGATAAGCAGATATAAATCCCAAGTGACTCAAAGAATAGAGCTATGCTCCCCGGCAACGGCGCCAGAAAATAGTCTTGATAACCCATAAGTATAGGGGATCGCAACAGTTTTCGAGGGTAGAGTATTCAACCCAAGTTTATTGATTCGATACAAGGGGAGCCAAAGAATATTCTCAAGTATTAGCAGTTGAGTTGTCAATTCAACCATACCTGGAAACTTAATATCTGCAGCAAAGTGTTTAGTAGAAAAGTAATATGATAGTAGTGGTAACGGTAGCAACAGATAATGATAGCAAAAGTAATGTTTTTGGTATTTTGTAGTGATTGTAACAATAGCAACAGAAAAGTAAATAAGTGAGGAACAATATATGGAAAGCTCGTAGGCAATGGATCAGTGATGGAGAATTATGCCGGATGCGGTTCATCATGTAACAGTCATAACCTAGGGTGACATAGAACTAGCTCTAATTCATCAATGTAATGTAGGCATGTATTCCGAATATAGTCATACGTGCTTATGGAAAAGAACTTGCATGGCATCTTTTGTCCTACCCTCCCGTGGCAGCAGGGTCCTAGCGGAAACTAAGGGATATTAAGGCCTCCTTTTAATAGAGTACCAGACCAAAGCATTAACACATAGTGAATACATGAACTCCTCAAACTACGGTCATCACCGGGAGTGGTCCCGATTATTGTCACTTCGGGGTTGCCGGATCATAACAGATAGTAGGTGACTATAGACTTGCAAGATATGATCAAGAACTCTCATATATTGATGAAAACATAATAGGTTCAGATCTGAAATCATGGCACTCGGGCCCTAGTGACAAGCATTAAGCATAACAAAGTCATAGCAACATCAATCTCAGAACATAGTGGATACTAGGGATCAAACCCTAACAAAACTAACTCGATTACATGATAAATCTCATCCAACCCATCACCGTCCAGCAATTCTACGATGGAATTACTCACGTACGGTCGTGAGCATCATGAAATTGGTGATGAAGGATGGTTGATGATGACGATGGCGATGGATTCCTCTCTCCGGAGCCCCGAACGGACTCCAGATCAACCCTCCCGAGAGGTTTTTAGGCTTGGCGGCGGCTCCGTATCGTAAAATGCGATGAATCCTTCTCTCTGATTTTTTCTCCCCGAAAGCAAATATATAGAGTTGGAGTTGAGGTCGGAGGAGCTCCAGGGGGCCCATGAGGTAGGGGGCACGCCCCCACCCTCGTGGCTAGGGTGTGGGCCCCTGGTCTTCATCTTTTGTAAGGATTTTTTTTATTATTTACAAAAAGACGTTTCGTGAAGTTTCAAGTCATTTCGAGAACTTTTGTTTCTACACATAAATAACACCATGGAAATTCTGCTGAAAAACAGCGTCAGTCCGGGTTAGTTCCATTCAAATCATGCAAGTTAGAGTCCAAAACAAGGGCAAAAGTGTTTGGAAAAGTAGATACGACGGAGACGTATCAGCGTCAGACAAGGGCTTGACCATTTGAGGCCTTGAGGGATGTGTCCCTATTGTGTGGGCTGGACTGTGGCATGAGGGCTTCAATCTGTGTATTTTTTTTTCAATTTGTCTGCTCCTAAGACTTTGGCTTGTAGGGAAACCCCAAGCATTGGCTGTGGATTTGGATGTGCGACGTCTCTTGATATCTTCTGAATGACGTACCATGATGAAATACATTGAAGTTGGAATATGAGGAAGTAATTGGGTCATAGTCAGAGAGATCAACACAAGGAAGGCGGAGCTTAAGTTGTTTAATACTCGTTTCGAGAGTAGGAAGAGCAATTTTGAAGCTCATAAGTTAGATAGATCGTTTTTTTCTTTTTCAGTTGACCGCCATGTTTGGCTTGGCGCTCCACATGATCTTGTAATGATCCCTATGAACATTGCAGTTGAATAAAGTGGAACAATGTTTTTTTCCTTAAAAAGAATAACAAGCGGCTTCAATAATTATCCATGAACCAAAAAAACGGACAAGCTCCTTCAATATGTATAGGTAATATCTATTATATTTTTGACCAGAACCATTGGTATTCCATGAAATATCAAGGGTAACAGGTCGGTGTGTGATGCGCCGGTTGTGCCACAACCCAAAGTTAATTTTGTCAATATGGCCATCGTGACTCGTGTACCACCGTTTAGAATCCACACAAAAACCCAGAAACTAAAAGTAGCTCGTCCTTGGCCGGAGGGCCGAGCCACACACACAACACGTCAGAAGCATCAGTCTTGCCCGCCACGCCTTCGGTCATGAGTAGCAGCAACACACGGCGGGCAAACATTTCTATCCCTGCAACATTCCTATGATTTTTCCATCCTATAACATTTCTATCGTACGAACTAAAGGAGACCTTAACCGGAGTCCAAAGTGCACATCAGACAACAACGGCAATCTTCCCGCCACGTGTTGAAGCTCGACGGACCGCTTGAGCAGCAACCAGTCAGTCATCTGAAAAAAATCAGTCATGTGAGAAGCAGTAACATACGAAACACTGTTCAAATGATGTCGCGCTCGTCGAAGTTACCCATACAGCACATGAACGGACACAAGCCAACAAAACCACGACGACAACATTTGCTAGACATTGCGTGCATGACCTGTTGCCTAGAACAATGATTCGTTACCATAAGAGAGCAGAGATCATAGCCCAGCACAAACGAATAGAGAACCAGTCTCACCTGCACGTTGGTGATTTCCCATGGCAATACCACTGCTCGTCGCACCGTTAACACACTCTATGCTGGCTGTGCCACAACCTAAAGTTTTGTCAATTTTAGCGGGAGACGAAGACCCCAAAAGTGAAAAGTGAGGGTCGAGCCACACACACAGCATGCAAAAAGCATCAGACTCCGCCCGCCACACCTTCGGTCATGAGAAGTAGCAGCATGATACGTCTCCAACGTATCTACTTTTCCAAACACTTTTGCCCTTGTTTTCGACTCTAACTAGCATGATTTGAATGGAACTAACCCAGACTGACGCTGTTTTTAGTAGAATTGCCATGATATTATTTTTGTGCAGAAATAAAAGTTCTTGGAATGACCTGAAAATCAATGGATATTATTTTTGGAATATATAAAAAATACTGGCGAAAGAATCAAGGCCAGGGGGCCCACACCCTGTCCACGAGGGTGGGGGCGCGCCTATCCCCCGGGCGCGCCCCTGCCTCATGGGCCCCCTGGTGCTCCTCCGACCTCAACTCCAACTCTATATATTCGTGTTCAGGGAAAAAAATCAGAGAGAATGATTCATCGTGTTTTACGATATGAAGCCGCCGCCAAGCCCTAAACTCTCTCGGGAGGGCTGATCTGGAGTCTGTTCGGGGCTCCGGAGAGGGGAATCCGTCGCCATCGTCATCATCAACCTTCCTCCATCACCAATTTCATGATGCTCACCGCCGTGCATGAGTAATTCCATCGTAGGCTTGCTGGACGGTGATGGGTTGGATGAGATTTATCATATAATCGAGTTAGTTTTGTTAGGGTTTGATCCCTAGTATCCACTATGTTATGATATTAATGTTGCTATGACTTTGCTACGCTTAATGCTTGTCACTAGGGCCCGAGTGCCATGATTTCAGATCTGAACCTATTATGTTTTCGTGAATATATGTGAGTTCTTGATCCTATCTTCCAAGTCTATAGTCACCTATTATATGTTATGATCCGTTAACCCCGAAGTGACAATAATCGGGATACTTACCGGTGATGACCGTAGTTTGAGGAGTTCATGTATTCACTATGTGTTAATGCTTTGGTCCGGTACTCTATTAAAAGGAGGCCTTAATATCCCTTAATTTCCAATAGGACCCCGCTGCCACGGGAGGGTAGGACAAAAAATGTCATGCAAGTTCTTTTCCATAAGCATGTATGACTATAGTCAGAATACATGCCTACATCACATTAATGAACTGGAGCTAGTTCTATGTCACCCTAGGTTATAACTATTGCACGAGGAATCACATCCGACATAATTATCCATCACTGATCCATTGCCTACGAGCTTTTCATATGTTATTCTTCGCTTATTTACTTTTCCATTGCTACTGTTACAATCACTATAAAACCAAAAATATTATTTTTGCCACCATTACCACTACTATCATATTACTTTGCTACTAAATACTTTGCTGCAAATATTAAGTTTCTAGGTGTGGTTGAATTAACAACTCAGCTGCTAATAATTGAGAATATTCTTGGCTCCCCTTGTGTCGAATCAATAAATTTGGGTTGAATACTCTATCCTTGAAAACAGTTGCGATCCCCTATACTTGTGGGTTATCAAGACTATTTTCTGGCGCCATTGCCGGGGAGCATAGAAATATTCTTTGAGTCACTTGGGATTTATATATGCTGGTCACTATGAAGAACTTGAAAGATCAAAGAACCAAGATTTTCCCCTCAACTACGAGGGGAGGTAAGGAACTGCCATCTAGCTTGACACTTGATTCACCTTCTGTTTTGAGTAAACTTGCGACACCTACACCTGTTATTCATTCTGATATGTCGCATGTTATTGATGATGCCACTTCTGCTTTGCATGATACTTATGATGAAACTACTTCTATGCTTGATACTACTATGCCACTAGGTGAATTTCTTGATGAACAACTTGCTAGGGCTAGAGAGAATGAAATTATTGAAACTGATAATATTGATGAAAGTGATGATGAAGATTCTCCCCTAGATTTGAATTGCCTATTGTGCCTGAGGGTTATGTTATGGATGATGAAATGGCTAGAGACTTTCTTGCTTGCAATGATAGATCTGATCTTAAGAAATTATTAGCTAAGCTTAAAGAAAAGTCTTTGAATGCTAGAATGAAATATGACCCTGCTTTTGCTACTTCACTATCTTTATTACTGATAAGGATTATGATTTCTCTGTCGATCCCGAGTTAATTACTTTGGTTGAATCTGATCCTTTTTATGGCTATGAATCTGGAACTGTTATGGCACATCTTACTAAATTAAATGATATAGCCACCCTGTTTACTCATGATGAGAAAAGTCGCTATTACTTTAACCTTAAGTTGTTTCCGTTCTCATTAAAGGGTGATGCTAAAACATGGTTTAATTCTCTTGATCCTGGTTGTGTGCGTAGTCCCCAGGATATGATTTATTACTTCTCTGCTAAATATTTCCCCACTCATAAGAAACAAGCTGCCTTAAGGGAAATATATAATTTTATGCAAGTTGAAGAAGAGAGTCTCCCACAAGCTTGGGGGAGGCTTCTCCAATTACTTAATGCTTTGCCTGATAATCCTCTCAAGAAAAATGAAATGCTTGATATCTTTTATAATGTACTAACCGATGCTTCCAGAGATTACCTGGATAGTTGTGCTGGTTGTGTTTTCAGGGAAAGAACTATTGATCAAGCTGAATTGCCATTGAATAATATGTTGAGTAATGAAAATGACTGGACACTTCCTGAACCAACTCCTAAGCCAACTCCGAAGAAAAGGGGTATTCTATTTCTCAGTCCTGAAGATATGCAAGAGGCAAAGAAATCTATGAAAGAAAAAGTATTAAAGCTGAAGATGTTAAGAATTTATCACCTATTGAAGAAATACATGGTCTTGATAACCCGACACAAGTAGTAAAGGTAAATTCTCTCTATAGATTTGATGAAGGTGATATTCCTCATAGTAAGTCTGCTAGCCAATGCTTAGATGAGTTTGATAATTTTATTGTTAAACAAGAAAACTTCAATTCTTATGTTGGTAGAAAATTGAAACACAATGCTGATATGCTTGAACACTTGAGTGGTTATATATCTAGAGTTAAAGGTGAACTTAAACTTATTAGTAAACATGCTTCTATGGTTACCACTCAAGTAGAACAAGTACTTAAGGCTCAAAATGATTTGCTCAATGAATTAAATAATAAGAAAAATGATAATGTTGTTAGAGTTATGACTAGAGGGGGTAAAATGACTCAGGAACCTTTGTATCCTGAGGGCCACCCTAAGAGAATTGAGCAAGATTCTCAGAGAACTAATGTTGATGCACCTAGTTCTTCTAATAATAAGAAGAAAAAAAATGATAGGACTTTGCATGCTTCTAGTGAACCTATTGTTGACACACCTCAGAATCCCAATGATATTTCTATTTCTGATGCTGAAACACAATCTGGTAATCAACATGAACCTAGTAATAATGTTAATGATGATGTTGATGCTAAACTTAGCAATGACAATGATGTAGAGATTGAACCTTCTATTGATCTTGATAACCCACAATCAAAGAATCAACGTTATGATAAGAGAGACTTTGTTGCTAGGAAGCACAGTAAGGAAAGAGAACCATGGGTTCAGAAACCCATGCCTTTTCCTCCTAAACCATCCAACAAAAAGGATGATAAGGATTTTGGGCGCTTTGCTGAAATGATTAGACCTATCTTTTTGCGTATGCGTTTGATTGATATGCTTAAAATGAACCCTTATGCCAAATACAGGAAATATATTGTTACTAATAAAAGAAAGATACCAAAAGCTGAAATTTCCACCATGCTTGCTAATTATACTTTTAAGGGTGGAATACCAAAGAAACTTGGAGATCCAGGAGCACCAACTATACCATGCTCCATTAAAAGAAACTATGTTAAAACTGCTTTATGTGATCTTGGAGCCGGTGTTAGTGTTATGCCTCTCTCTCTTTATATCGTAGACTTGATTTGAATAAGTTGACACCTACTGAAATATCTTTGCAAATGGATCAACTGCTATACCTGTCAGTATTTGTGAGGATGTGCCTGTTGTGGTTGCAAACATTACTATTTTAACGGACTTTGTTATTCTTGATATTCCCGAGGACGATAGTATGTTGATTATCCTTGGTAGACCATTTTTGAATACTGCAGGGGCTATTATTGATTGCAACAAAGGCAATGTCACTTTTCATGTTAATGGTAATGAGCATACGGTACACTTTCCGAGGAAACAACCTCAAGTCCACAGTATCAGTTCTATTGGAAAAATTTCAACAATCACTATTGGAGGTTTTGAATTTCCTCTTCCTACTGTCGAGAAGAAATATGATATTCTTATTGTTGGGGATATGCATATCCCTGTTGAGGTAACCTAGTGTTATTCGAAATTTCTCCGGTTTCATGTTATTCGAAATGAGTTTGTTAACAAGACCTGGTCAATCTTGTTAGTGGATTCCTTTTGATGAGCATGAGATGGATGAAGTTAGAAGGCACAACCTTCTGTACCCTCCTTTTACTTTCTGTTATTTACATTAAATAAAGCAAAAATAGTATTTTCTGTCTATTTTCTGAATTATCCTTGCAAGAAAAAAATACCTCAAAAATAATAGTTCTCCAAATGCCCTGAAAATGAAATATGATTTTTTCCCAGAATATTTAAGGATTATTGGCACTAAGAACACACCAGGAGGACCCACCACGTGCCCACGAGGGTGGAGGGCGCGCCCACCCCCTGGGCGCGCTCCCTTGCCTCGTGGACCCCATGTGGGTCCCCTCCACTTATCCTTGCACCCACACACTTCGTCTTCCTCCAGAAAAAATCACCCATCAGCTCAAACCCGAGTTCTTCCTCATCTTGCTGCCATTTTAGATCTCCTTGCTCAAAGCTCCATTCACAAAGCTACTTTGGGGGATTGTTCTTTGGTATGTGACTCCTCCAATGGTCCAATTAGTTTTTGTTCTAGTGCTTTATTTATTGCAATTTTTTGCTGCTTAGCTGACCCTGTTCTTGAGCTTGCATGTCAAATTTATGTGGTCAAAAGTAGTTTTAATGCATGATATAGCTTCTAGGCACTGGTAGGAGTAGTTGCTATCAATTTTGTTGAGTTTGGTTCACTTTTATTTTAAGTTACTAAATTTTTCATAAAAAGATGAAGAGATTTTTGAGGGGCTCATCGAGCTGAAGCTCTAAGGATAAGCAAAGTGAAGAGAATAAGAAGCACAAGTATAATCTCCCTCGTGCTGCGGAGGTTCGGCCGTGTGAATGGCCTTGTGATGAGTTCTTGAGAGAAGCCGGGATTCACGAAGATTTTTATTATTTGGCTAAGAATGCAGGCCTCACCGACTTTCTTCACGACCAGCGCGAACAGTATCTCTTACTCACCAATATTTTTGTGCAAAATTTTCATTTCCATGCTAGGAGATCACCACCTTCGGTGGAATTTTATTTATATGATGAGCATAAGGAGATGTCGCTTTATGATTTTTGCCAGGTTTGTAGGATACCCTTTGAGGGCAGCATAGAGGAACCGCATCGTAATGATGTGGAGGGATTTATTCATACAATTGCTGTAGGAGAAACGAGAAAAGTTTCCGATGCAAGAATCACTAGCATACATTTTCCTATTCTACGTTACTTTGCAATATTTGCTAGTAGATGCTTAATCGGTCACGGGAACTGTGGAAATCTTGGTGCCCCTGATATTGTTATTTTGTGCCATGCTATGTTTCATGATACCACTTTCAGTTTAGGCGCTATTGTTGCTAAACGGTTAAATCTGAACCGTACAAAGGGTCCCATCTTGGGAGGCATCTTCGCCTCGCGCGTTGCTGCACACTTTGACATACCTATTAGGCATTATGAGAAAGAGGAAAAGTTGTTGCCTCATATTTTGCTAGATTATAAGAGCATGGTAGTACATGATTTTATTGTTAAGAATAAGAATAAGATGCTTAATTATAGACTGATGTTTGATAAGAAACACGTTGAGACTATTACCTTGCCTGCTCCCTCTTTGTTTGACATATTTTCAGGCACGTACCTTATTCTGCCGGAGGCCTGCTACCTCTTTTAGCACTGCGTTGGTTTTCCCCGAAGAGGAAGGGATGATGCAGCAAAGTAGCGTAAGTATTTCCCTGAGTTTTTGAGAACCAAGGTATCAATCCAGTAGGAGGCTACACGCGAGTCCCTCGCACCTGCACAAAACAAATAAATCCTCGCAACCAACGCAAATAGGGGTTATCAATCCCTATAGGGCCACTTACGAGAGTGAGATCTGATAGATATGATAAGATAATATTTTTGGTATTTTTATGATAAAGATGCAAAGTAAAATAAAGGAAAAGTAAATAGCAAAGTAAATAACTAAGTAGTAGGAGATTGATATGATAAAGATAGACCCGGGGGCCATAGGTTTCACTAGTGGCTTCTCTCGAGAGCATAAGTATTCTACGGTGGGTGAACAAATTACTGTTGAGCAATTGACAGAATGGAGCATAGTTATGAGAATATCTAGGTATGATCATGTATATAGGCATCACGTCCGAGACAAGTAGACCGACTCCTGCTTGCATCTACTACTATTACTCCACTCATCGACCGCTATCCAGCATGCATCTAGAGTATTAAGTTAAAAGCAGAGTAACGCCTTAAGCAAGATGACATGATGTAGAGGGATAGACTCATGCAATATGAAGAAAACCCCATCTTGTTATCCTCGATGGCAACAATACAATACGTGCCTTGCTGCCCTTACTTTCACCGGGAAAGGACACCGCAAGATTGAACCCAAAGCTAAGCACTTCTCCCATTGCAAGAAAGATCAATCTAGTAGGCCAAGCCAAACTGATAATTCGAAGAGACTTGCAAAGATAACCAATTATACATAAAAGAATTCAGAGAAGATTCAAATATTATTCATAGATAGACTTGATCATAAACCCACAATTCATTGGTCTCAACAAACACACCGCAAAAAGAAGATTACATCGAATAGATCTCCACAAGAGAGGGGGAGAACATTGTATTGAGATCCAAAAATAGAGAAGAAGCCATCTAGCTACTAACCATGGACCCGTAGGTCTGAGGTAAACTACTCACACTTCATCGGAGGGGCTATGGTGTTGATGTAGAAGCCCTCCGTAATCGATGCCCCCTCCGGCGGAGCTCCGGAACAGGCCCCAAGATGGGATCTCGTGGATACAGAAAGTTACGACAGTGGAATTAGGGTTTTGGCTCCTGATCTGATCGTTTGGGGGTACGTGGATATATATAGGAGGAAGAAATACGTCGGTGGAGCAACAGGGGGCCCACGAGAGTGGAGGGCGCGCTTGGGGGGGGGGGGGTAGGCGCGCCCCCTACCTCATGGCCTCCTGTTACGTGTCTTGATGTAGGGTCCAAGTCTCCTGAGTTGTATTCGATGAGAAAATCACGTTCCCGAAGGTTTCATTCCGTTTGGACCCCGTTTGATATTCCTTTTCTTCGAAACCCTAAAACAGGCAAAAAACAACAATTCTGGGCTGGGCCTCCGGTTAATAGGTTAGTCCCATATAAAAGTGGATAATAAATCCCAATAATGTCCAAAATGTTAGGGAACGTAGTAATTTCAAAAATTCTCCTACGCACACGCAAGATCATGGTGATGCATAGCAACGAGAGGGGAGAGTGTTGTCTACGTACCCTCGTAGACCGAAGCGGAAGCGTTGACGCAACATAGAGGAAGTAGTCGTACGTCTTCCCGATCCGACCGATCCAAGCACCGTTACTCCGGCACCTCCGAGTTCTTAGCACACGTACAGCTCGATGACGCTCCCCGGGCTCCGATCCAGCAAAGCTTCGAGGATGAGTTCCGTCAGCACGACGGTGTGGTGACGATCTTGATGTTCTACCGTCGCAGGGCTTCGCCTAAGCGCTGCTACAATATGACCGAGGTGGAATATGGTGGAGGGGGGCACCGCACACGGCTAAGGAACGATCATGATGATCAACTTGTGTGTCCTAGGGTGCCCCCCTGCCCCCGTATATAAAGGAGCCAAGGGGAGGGGGCGGCCGGCCAAGGAGAGGCGCGCCATGGGGGAGTCCTACTCCCACCGGGAGTAGGATCCCTTCTTTCCTAGTTGGAGAAGGAGAAGGGGGAAAGAGGAGGAAGAGGGAAAGGAAAAGGGGGGGGGGGGGCGCCGCCCCCTTTCCCTTGTCCTATTCGGACTAGGAAGGGGAGGGGCGCGCGGCCACCTCCTGCTTCCTTCTCTCTTCTCCCTCAAGGCCCATGTAGGCCCAATAAACCCCCCCCCCCCCCCCCGGGGGGGGGGGGGTCCGGTAACCCCTGGTACTCCGGTAAAATGCCGATTTCACCCGGAACGATTCTGATGTCCAAATATAGGCTTCCAATATATCAATCTTTATGTCTCGACCATTTCGAGACTCCTCGTCATGTCCGTGATCACATCCGGGACTCCGAACAACCTTCGGTACATCAAAATACATAAACTCATAATGAAACTGTCATTGTAACTTTAAGCGTGCGGACCCTACGGTTCGAGAACAATGTAGACATGACCGAGACATGTCTCCGGTCAATAACCAATAGACGGACCTGGATGCCCATATTGGCTCCTACATATTCTACGAAGATCTTTATCGGTCAGACCGCATAACAACATACGTTGTTCGCTTTGTCATCGGTATGTTACTTGCCCGAGATTCGATCGTCGGTATCCAATACCTAGTTCAGTCTCGTTACCGGCAAGTCTCTTTACTCGTTCCATAATACATCATCTCGCAACTAACTCATTAGTTGCAATGCTTGCAAGGCTTATGTGATGTGCATTACCGAGAGGGCCCAGAGATACCTCTCCAACAATCGGAGTGACAAATCCTAATCTCGAAATACGCCAACCCAACATGTACCTTTGGAGACACCTTTAGAGCACCTTTATAATCACCCAGTTATGTTGTGACGTTTGGTAGCACACAAAGTGTTCCTCCGGCAAACGGGAGTTGCATAATCTCATAGTCATAGGAACATGTATAAGTCATGAAGAAAGCAATAGCAACATACTAAACGATCGGGTGCTAAGCTAATGGAATGGGTCATGTAAATCAGATCATTCAACTAATGATGTGATCCCGTTAATCAAATAACAACTCTTTGTCCATGGTTAGGAAACATAACCATCTTTGATTAACGAGAGAGTCAAGTAGAGGCATACTAGTGACATTCTGTTTGTCTATGTATTCACACATGTATTATGTTTCCAGTTAATACAATTCTAGCATGAATAATAAACATTTATCATGAAATAAGGAAATAAATAATAACTTTATTATTGCCTCTAGGGCATATTTCCTTCAGTCTCCCACTTGCACTAGAGTCAATAATCTAGATCACATCACGATGTGATTAACATCGATAGTTCACATCATCATGTGATTAACACCCAAAGGGTTTACTAGATTCAGTAATCTAGTTCACATTGTTGGGGAACGCAGTAATTTCAAAAAATTTCCTACGCACACGCAAGATCATGGTGATGCACAGCAACGAGAGGGGAGAGTGTTGTCTACGTACCAACGCAGACCGACTGCGGAAGCGATCACACAACATAGAGGAAGTAGTCGTACGTCTTCTTCCCGATCCGACCGATCCAAGCACCGTTACTCTGGCACCTCCGAGTTCTTAGCACACGTTCAGCTCGATGACGTTCCTCGGGCTCCGATCCAGCAAAGCGTCGAGGAAGAGTTCCGTCAGCACGACGGCGTGATGACGATCTTGATGTACTACCGACGCAGGGCTTCGCCTAAGCACTACAACGGTACGATCGAGGTGGAATTTGGTGGCAGGGGGCACCGCACACGGCTAAGGAGCGATCTCAAGGATCAAGTTGTGTGTCTATGGGGTGCCCCCTGCCCCCGTATATAAAGGACCAGGGGCAAGGGGGTCGGCCGGCTAGGAGGGAGGCGCAGGGAGGAGTCCCACTCCTACCGGGAGTAGGACTCCTTCCCCCAAATCCTATTCCTAATAGGACTCTTCGGGAGAAAGAGAAGAGAGGGGGGGCCGGCCCCTTCTCCTAGTCCTAATAGGACTAGGGAAGGGGGGTTCGGCCGGCTAGCCTGTGGGCTGCCCCTTCTCTCTTTTCCACTAAGGCCCAATAGGCCCATTTGCCTCCCGGGGGGTTCCGGTAACCCTCCCGGTAATCCGGTAAAATCCCGATTTCACCCGGAACACTTCCGGTGCCCAAACATAGGCTTCCAATATATCAATCTTTATGTCTCGACCATTTCGAGACTCCTCGTCATGTCCGTGATCTCATCCGGGACTCCGAACAACCTTCGGTACATCAAAATGCATAAACTCATAATAACTGTCATCGTAACGTTAAGCGTGCGGACCCTACGGTTCGAGAACAATGTAGACATGACCGAGACACGTCTCCGGTCAATAACCAATAGCGGGACCTGGATGCCCATATTGGCTCCTACATATTCTACGAAGATCTTTATCGGTCAGACCGCATAACAACATACGTTGTTCCCTTTGTCATCGGTATGTTACTTGCCCGAGATTCGATCGTCGGTATCCAATACCTAGTTCAATCTCGTTACCGGCAAGTCTCTTTACTCGTTCCGTAATACATCATCTCACAACTAACATATTAGTTGCAGTGCTTGCAAGGCTTATGTGATGTGCATTACCGAGAGGGCCCAGAGATACCTCTCCGACAATCGGAGTGACAAACCCTAATCTCGAAATACGCCAACCCAACATCTACCATTGGAGACACCTGTAGTACTCCTTTATAATCACCCAGTTACGTTGTGACGTTTGGTAGTACCCAAAGTGTTCCTCCGGTAAACGGGAGTTGCATAATCTCATAGTTATAGGAACATGTATAAGTCATGAAGAAAGCAATAGCAACATACTAAACGATCGGGTGCTAAGCTAATGGAATGGGTCATGTCAATCAGATCATTCTACTAATGATGTGACCTCGTTAATCAAATAACAACTCCTTGTTCATGGTTAGGAAACATAACCATCTTTGATTAACGAGCTAGTCAAGTAGAGGCATACTAGTGACACTCTGTTGGTCTATGTATTCACACATGTATTATGTTTCCGGTTAATACAATTCTAGCATGAATAATAAACATTTATCATGATGTAAGGAAATAAATAATAACTTTATTATTGCCTCTAGGGCATATTTCCTTCAGTCTCCCACTTGCACTAGAGTCAATAATCTAGATTACACAGTAATGATTCTAACACCCATGGAGCCTTGGTGCTGATCATGTTTTGCTCATGGAAGAGGCTTAGTCAACGGGTCTGCAACATTCAGATCCGTATGTATCTTGCAAATCTCTATGTCTCCCACCTGGACTAAATCCCGGATGGAGTTGAAGCGTCTCTTGATGTGTTTGGTCCTCTTGTGAAATCTGGATTCCTTTGCCAAGGCAATTGCACCAGTATTGTCACAGAAGATTTTCATTGGACCCGATGCACTAGTTATGACACCTAGATCGGATATGAACTCCTTCATCCAGACTCCTTCGTTTGCTGCTTCCGAAGCAGCTATGTACTCCGCTTCACATGTAGATCCTGCTACGACGCTTTGTTTAGAATTGCACCAACTGACAGCTCCACCGTTTAAAGTAAACACGTATCCGGTTTGCGATTTAGAATCGTCCAGATCAGTGTCAAAGCTTGCATCAACGTAACCTCTTACGGTGAGCTCTTTGTCACCTCCATATACGAGAAACATATCCTTAGTCCTTTTCAGGTATTTCAGGATGTTCTTGACCGCTGTCCAGTGATCCATTCCAGGATTACTTTGGTACCTCCCTGCTAAACTTATAGCAAGGCACACATCAGGTCTGGTACACAGCATTGCATACATGATAGAGCCTATGGGTGAAGCATAGGGAACATCTTTCATTTTCTCTCTATCTTCTGCAGTGGTCGGGCATTGAGTCTTACTCAATTTCATACCTTGTAACACAGGCAAGAACCCTTTCTTTGCTTGATCCATTTTGAATTTCTTCAAAATCTTGTCTAGGTATGTGCTTTGTGAAAGTCCAATTAAGCGCCTTGATCTATCTCTATAAATCTTTATGCCTAATATGTAAGCAGCTTCCCCGAGGTCTTTCATCGAAAAACTTTTATTCAAGTATCCCTTTATGCTATCCAGAAATTCTATATCATTTCCAATTAGCAATATGTCATCCACATATAATATCAGAAATGCTACAGAGCTCCCACTCACTTTCTTGTAACTACAGGCTTCTCCAAAAGTCTGTATAAAGCCAAATGCTTTGATCACACTATCAAAGCGTTTATTCCAACTCCGAGATGCTTGCACCAGTCCATAAATGGATCGCTGGAGTTTGCATACTTTGTTAGCTCCTTTTGGATCGACAAAACCTTCTGGTTGTACCATATACAACTCTTCTTCCAGAAATCCATTCAGGAATGCAGTTTTGACATCCATCTGCCATATTTCATAATCATAAAATGCGGCAATTGCTAACATAATTCTGACGGACTTAAGCATCGCTACGGGTGAGAAAGTCTCATCGTAGTCAACCCCTTGAACTTGTCGAAAACCTTTTGCGACAAGTCGAGCTTTATAGACAGTAACATTACCGTCAGCGTCAGTCTTTTTCTTGAAGATCCATTTATTCTCAATTGCTTGCCGATCATCGGGCAAGTCAACCAAATTCCATACTTTGTTCTCATACATGGATCCCATCTCAGATTTCATGGCCTCAAGCCACTTTGTGGAATCTGGGCTCACCATCGCTTCTTCATAGTTCGTAGGTTCATCATGATCTAGCATCATGACTTCCAGAACTGGATTACCGTACCACTCTGGTGCGGATCTCACTCTGGTTGATCTACGTGGTTCAGTAGTATCTTGATCTGAAGCTTCATGATCATCATCATCAGCTTCCTCACTGATTGGCATAGGTGTCGCAGAAACAGCTTTCTGTGATGTACTATTTTCCAATAAGGGAGCAGGTACAGTTACCTCGTCAAGTTCTACTTTCCTCCCACTCACTTCTTTCGAGAGAAACTCCTTCTCTAGAAATGATCCATTCTTAGCAACGAATGTCTTGCCTTCGGATCTGTGATAGAAGGTATACCCAACAGTTTCCTTTGGGTATCCTATGAAGACACATTTCTCCGCTTTGGGTTCGAGCTTATCAGGTTGAAGCTTTTTCACATAAGCATCGCAGCCCCAAACTTTAAGAAACGACAACTTTGGTTTCTTGCCAAACCATAGTTCATAAGGCGTCGTCTCAACGGATTTTGATGGTGCCCTATTTAACGTGAATGCGGCCGTCTCTAAAGCATAACCCCAAAACGATAGCGGTAAATCAGTAAGAGACATCATGGATCGCACCATATCTAGTAAAGTGCGATTACGACGTTCGGACACACCATTACGCTGTGGTGTTCCGGGTGGCGTGAGTTGCGAAACTATTCCACAAATTTTCAAATGTACACCAAACTCGTAACTCAAATATTCTCCACCACGATCAGATCGTAGAAATTTTATTTTCTTGTTACGATGATTTTCAACTTCACTCTGAAATTCTTTGAACCTTTCAAATGTTTCAGACTTATGTTTCATCAAGTAGATATACCCATATCTGCTTAAATCATCTGTGAAGGTGAGAAAATAACGATATCCGCCACGAGCCTCAATATTCATCGGACCACATACATCGGTATGTATGATTTCCAATAAATCTGTTGCTCTCTTCATAGTACCGGAGAACGGTGTTTTAGTCATCTTGCCTATGAGGCACGGTTCGCAAGTACCAAGTGATTCATAATCAAGTGGTTCCAAAAGCCCATCAGTATGGAGTTTCTTCATGCGCTTTACACCGATATGACCTAAACGGCAGTGCCACAAATAAGTTGCACTATCATTATTAACTTTGCATCTTTTGGCTTCTATATTATGAATATGTGTATCACTATCTTCGAGATTCAACAAGAATAGACCACTCTTCAAAGGTGCATGACCATAAAAGATATTATTCATAAAAATAGAACAACCATTATTCTCTGATTTAAATGAATAACCGTCTCACATTAAACAAGATCCAGATATAATGTTCATGCTCAACGCTGGCACCAAATAACAATTATTTAGGTCTAATATTAATCCCGAAGGTAGATGTAGAGGTAGCATGCCGACCGCGATCACATCGACTTTGGAACCGTTTCCCACGCGCATCATCACCTCGTCCTTTGCTAGTGTCCGCTTATTCCGTAGTCCCTGTTTCGAGTTGCAAATATTAGCAACAGAACCAGTATCAAATACCCAGGTGCTACTGCGAGCTCTAGTAAGGTACACATCAATAACATGTATATCACATATACCTTTGCTCACTTTGCCATCCTTCTTATCCGCCAAATACTTGGGGCAGTTCCGCTTCCAGTGTCCAGTCTGCTTGCAGTAGAAGCACTCAGTTTCAGGCTTAGGTCCAGACTTGGGTTTCTTCTCTTGAGCAGCAACTTGCTTGCTGTTCTTCTTGAAGTTTCCCTTCTTCTTCCCTTTACCCTTTTTCTTGAAACTAGTGGTCTTGCTAACCATCAACACTTGATGCTCCTTCTTGATTTCTACCTCCGCAGCTTTCAGCATTGCGAAGAGCTCGGGAATAGTCTTGTTCATCCCTTGCATATTATAGTTCATCACGAAGCTCTTGTAGCTTGGTGGTAGTGATTGGAGAATTCTGTCAATGACGCAATCATCTGGAAGATTAACTCCCATCTGAATCAAGTGATTATTATACCCAGACATTTTGAGTATATGCTCACTGACAGAACTGTTCTCCTCCATCTTACAGCTATAGAACTTATTGGAGACTTCATATCTCTCAATTCGTGCATTTGCTTGAAATATTAACTTCAACTCCTGGAACATCTCATATGCTCCATGACGTTCAAAACGTCGTTGAAGTCCCGATTCTAAGCCGTAAAGCATGGCACACTGAACTATCGAGTAGTCATCAGCTTTGCTCTGCCAGACGTTCATAACATCTGGCGTTGCTCCAGCAGCAGGCCTGTCACCCAGCGGTGCTTCCAGGACGTAATTCTTCTGTGCAACAATGAGGATAATCCTCAGGTTACGGACCCAGTCCGTGTAATTGCTACCATCATCTTTCAACTTTGCTTTCTCAAGGAACGCATTAAAATTCAACGGAACAATAGCACGAGCCATCTATCTACAAGCAACATAAACAAGCAAGATACTATCAGGTACTAAGTTCATGATAAGTTTAAGTTCAGTTAATCAAATTACTTAGGAACTCCCACTTAGATAGACATCCCTCTAATCCTCTAAGTGATCACGTGATCCAAATCAACTAAACCATAACCGATCATCACGTGAGATTGAGTAGTTTTCAATGGTGAACATCGTCATGTTGATCATATCTACTATATGATTCACGCTCGACCTTTTGGTCTCTGTGTTCCGAGGCCATATCTGCATATGCCAGGCTCGTCAAGTATAACCTGAGTATTCTGCGTGTGCAAAACTGGCTTGCACCCGTTGTAGATGGACGTAGAGCTTATCACACCCGATCATCACGTGGTGTCTGGGCACGACGAACTTTGGCAACGGTGCATACTCAGGGAGAACACTTCTTGATAATTTAGTGAGAGATCATCTTATAATGCTACCGTCAATCAAAGCAAGATAAGATGCATAAAAGGATAAACATCACATGCAATCAATATAAGTGATATGATATGGCCATCATCATCTTGTGCTTGTGATCTCCATCTCCGAAGCACCGTCATGATCACCATCGTCACCGGCGCGCCACCTTGATCTCCATCGTAGCAACATTGTCGTCTCGCCAATCTTATGCTTCCACGACTATTACTACCGTTTAGTAATCTAGTAAAGCATTACATCGCGATTGCATTGCATACAATAAAGCGACAACCATATGGCTCCTGCCAGTTGCCGATAACTTAGTTACAAAACATGATCATCTCATACAATAAAATCAGCATCATGCCTTGACCATATCACATCACAACATACCCTGCAAAAACAAGTTAGACGTCCTCTACTTTGTTGTTGCAAGTTTTACGTGGCTGCTACGGGCTCAAGTAAGAACTCATCTCACCTACGCATCAAAACCACAACGATAGTTCGTCAAATAGACTCCGTTTTAACCTTCGCAAGGACCGGGCGTAGTCACACTTGGTTCAACTAAAGTTGGAGAAACTGACACCCGCCAGCCACCTGTGTGCAAAGCACGGCGGTAGAACCAGTCTCGCGTAAGCGTACGCGTAATGTCGATCCGGGCCGCTTCATCCAACAATACTGCCGAACCAAAGTATGACATGCTGGTAGGCAGTATGACTTATATCGCCCACAACTCACTTGTGTTCTACTCGTGCATATAACATCAAACCATAAAACCTAGGCTCTGATACCATTGTTAGGGAACGTAGTAATTTCAAAAAAATTCCTACGCACACGCAAGATCATGGTGATGCATAGCAACGAGAGGGGAGAGTGTTGTCTACGTACCCACGTAGACCGAAGCAGAAGCGTTGATGCAACATAGAGGAAGTAGTCGTACGTCTTCCCGATCCGACCGATCCAAGCACCGTTACTCCGGCCCCTCCGAGTTCTTAGCACACGTACAACTCGATGACGCTCCCCGGGCTCCGATCCAGCAAAGCTTCGGGGATGAGTTCCGTCAGCACGACGGCGTGGTGACGATCTTGATGTTCTACCGTCGCAGGGCTTCGCCTAAGCGCTGCTACAATATGACCGAGGTGGAATATGGTGGAGGGGGGCACCGCACACGGCTAAGGAACGATCACGATGATCAACTTGTGTGTCCTAGGGTGCCCCCCTGCCCCCGTATAGAGCCAAGGGGAGGGGGCGGCCGGCCAAGGAGAGGCGCGCCATGGGGGAGTCCTACTCCCACCGGGAGTAGGACTCCCTTCTTTCCTAGTTGGAGAAGGAGAAGGGGGAAAGAGGAGGAAGAGGGAAAGGAAAAGGGGGGGCGCCGCCCCCTTTCCCTTGTCCTATTCAGACTAGGAAGGGGAGGGGCGCGCGGCCACCTCATGCTTCCTTCTCTCTTCTCCCTCAAGGCCCATGTAGGCCCAATAAACCCCCGGGGGGGGGGGGGTTCCGGTAACCCCCGGTACTCCGGTAAAATGCCGATTTCACCCGGAACGATTCCGATGTCCAAATATAGGCTTCCAATATATCGATCTTTATGTCTCGACCATTTCGAGACTCCTTGTCATGTCCGTGATCACATCCGGGACTCCGAACAACCTTCGGTACATCAAAATACATAAACTCATAATGAAACTGTCATTGTAACTTTAAGCGTGCGGACCCTACGGTTCGAGAACAATGTAGACATGACCGAGACACGTCTCCGGTCAATAACCAATAGCGGGACCTGGATGCCCATATTGGCTCCTACATATTCTACGAAGATCTTTATCGGCCAGACCGCATAACAACATACGTTGTTCCCTTTGTCATCGGTATGTTACTTGCCCGATATTTGATCGTCGGTATCCAATACCTAGTTCAATCTCGTTACCGGCAAGTCTATTTACTTGTTCCGTAATACATCATCTCGCAACTAACTCATTAGTTGCAATGCTTGCAAGGCTTATGTGATGTGCATTACCGAGAGGGCCCAGAGATACCTCTCCGACAATCGGAGTGACAAATCCTAATCTCGAAATACGCCAACCCAACATGTACCTTTGGAGACACCTGTAGAGCACCTTTATAATCACCCAGTTACGTTGTGACGTTTGGTAGCACACAAAGTGTTCCTCCGGCAAATGGGAGTTGCATAATCTCATAGTCATAGGAACATGTATAAGTCATGAAGAAAGCAATAGCAACATACTAAACGATCGGGTGCTAAGCTAATGGAATGGGTCATGTCAATCAGATCATTCAACTAATGATGTGATCCCGTTAATCAAATAACAACTCTTTGTCCATGGTTAGGAAACATAACCATCTTTGATTAACGAGCTAGTCAAGTAGAGGCATACTAGTGACACTCTGTTTGTCTATGTATTCACACATGTATTATGTTTCCGGTTAATACAATTCTAGCATGAATAATAATCATTTATCATGAAATAAGGAAATAAATAATAACTTTATTATTGCCTCTAGGGCATATTTCCTTCACAAAATAGTAGATAATATAGCATGGAGCAATCAAAAATTATAGATACATTGGAGACGTATCAAGCATCCCCAAGCTTAATTCCTGCTCGTCCTCGAGTAGGTAAATGATAAAAACAGAATTTTTGATGCGGAGTGCTACTTGGCATAATTTGAATGTAATTCTTCTTAATTGTGGTATGAATATTCAGATCCGAAAGATTCAAGACAAAAGTTCATATTGACATAAAAATGATAATACTTCAAGCATACTAACTAAGCAATTATGTCTTCTCAAAATAACATGGCCAAAGAAAGTTCATCCCTACAAAATCATATGGTTTAGTCATGTTTCATTTTTTTCATACAAGAATGCTATCATCATGCACAACCCCGATGACAAGCCAAGCAATTGTTTCATACTTTAGTAATCTCAAACCTATAAACTTTCACGCAATATATGAGCATGAGCCATGGACATAGCACTATAGGTGGAATAGAATATAATGAGGGGGGTTATGTGGAGAATACAAAAAAGGAGAAAGTCTCACATCAACGAGGCTAATCAATGGGCTATGAAGATGCCCACCGATTGATGTTAATGCAAGGAGTAGGGATTGCCATGCAACGGATGCACTAGAGCTATAAATGTATGAAAGCTCAACAAAAGAAACTAGTGGGTGTGCATCCAACTTGCTTGCTCACGAAGACCTAGGGCACTTGAGGAGGCCCATTGTTGGAATATACAAGCCAAGTTCTATAATGAAAAATTCCCACTAGTATATGAAAGTGATAACATGAGAGACTCTATACTATGAAGATCATGGTGCTACTTTGAAGCACAAGTGTGGCAAAGGATAGTAACATTGTCCCTTCTCTCTTTTTCTCTCAATTTTTTTTCTTTTCTCTTTTATTTTTTGGGCCTTTTTTATGGCCTTTCCTTTTTGGTCCTTTTCTTTTTTATGGCCTTTTTTTTATATTCCTCACTTGGGACAATGCTATAGAAAATGATGATCATCACACTTCTATTTATTTACAACTCAATGATTACAACTCGATACTAGAACAAAGATGACTCTATATGAATGCCTCCGGCGGTGTACCGGGATATGCAATGGACCAAGAGTGACATGTATGAAAGGATTATGAATGGTGGGTTTGCCACAAATACTATGTCAACTACATGACCATGCTAAGCAATATGACAATGATGAATGTGTCATGATGAACGGAATGATGGAAAGTTGCATGGCAATATATCTCGGAATGGCTATGGAAATGCCATAATAGGTAGGTATGGTGGCTGTTTTGAGGAAGATATAAGGAGATTTATGTTTGAAAGAGTGTATCATATCACGGGGTTTGGATGCACCTGCGAAGTTTGCGCCAACTCTCAATGTGAGAAAGGGCAATGCACGGTACCGAAGAGGCTAGCAAGGATGGAATGGTGAGAGTGCGTATATTCCATGGACTCAACATTAGTCATAAAGAACTCACATACTTATTGCAAAAATCTACAAGTCATCAAAAACCTCGGTACTACGCGCATGCTCCTAGGGGGATAGATTGGTAGGAAAAGACCATCACTCGTCCCCGACCGCCACTCATAAGGAAGACAATCAAATAACACCTCATGTTTCAAATTTCTTGCATAACGTTTACCATACGTGCATGCTACGGGACTTGCAAACCTCAACACAAGTATTTCTCAATTTCACAACTACTCAACTAGCACGACTTTGATGTTATTACCTCCATATCTCAAAACAATCATCAAGCTTCAAACTTCTCTTAGTATTCAACACACTCATAAGAAAGTTTTATTATTAATCTTGCATACCAAGCATATTAGGACTTTAAGCAAATTACCATGCTATTAAGACTCTCAAAATAATCTAAGTGAAGCATGAGAGATCAATAGTTTCTATAAAACAAATCCACCACTGTGCTCTAAAAGATATAAGTGAAACACTAGAGCAAAATTATATAACTCAAAAGATATAAGCGAAGCACATAGAGTATTCTAAAAAAATTCCAAATCATGTATGGCTCTCTAAAAAGGTGTGTACAACAAGGATGATTGTGGTAAACTAATAAGCAAAGACTCAAATCATACAAGACGCTCCAAGCAAAACACATATCATGTGGTAAATAAAAATATAGCTCCAAGTAAAGTTACCGATAGAAGTAGACGAAAGAGGGGATGCCTTCCGGGGCATCCCCAAGATTTGGCTTTTATGTGTCCTTAGATTATCTTGGGGGTGCCATGGGCATCCCCAATCTTAGGCTCTTTCCACTCCTTGTTCCATAATCCATCAAATCTTTACCGAAAACTTGAAAACTTCACAACACAAAACTTAAAGTAGAAAAACTCGTGAGCTCCGTTAGCGAAAGAAAACAAAAGACCACTTCAAGGTACTGTAATGAACTCATTCTTTATTTATATGGGTGTTATACCTACTGTATTCCAACTTCTCTATGGTTCATAAACTATTTTACTATCCATAGATTCATCAAAATAAGCAAACAACATACGAAAAACAGAATCTGTCAAAAACAGAACAGTCTGTAGTAATCTGTAGCTAGCGCAAGATCTGGAACCCCAAAAATTCTAAAATAAATTTATGGATTTGAGGAATTTATCTATTAATCATCTGCAAAAAGAATTAACTAAATAGCACTTTCTGAATAAAAATGAAAGCAGTTCTCGTGAGCGCTAAAGTTTCTGTTTTTTTACAGCAAGTTCAACAAGACTTTCCCGAAGTCTTCCCAACGGTTCTACTAGGCACAAACACTAATTAAACACAAAAAACACAACCAAAACAGAGGCTAGATAATTTATTTATTACTAAACAGGAGCAAAAAGCAAGGAATAAAAATAAAATTGGTTTGCCTCCCAACAAGCGCTATCGTTTAACGCCCCTAGCTAGGCATAACAAGCAAGAATAGATCTAGGTATTGCCATCTTTGGTAGGCAATCCATAAGTGGCTCTCATAATAGATTCATAAGGTAATTTAATTTTCTTTCTAGGAAAGTGTTCCATGCCTTTCCTTAATGGAAATTAGAATCTAATATTTCCTTCCTTCATATCAATAATTGCACCAATCATTCTAAGGAAAGGTCTACCAAGAATAATAGGACATGAAGATTGCAATCTATGTCAAGAACAATAAAATCTACGGGCACATAATTCCTATTTGCAACAATAAGAACATCATTAATTCTTCCCATAGGTTTCTTAATAGTGGAATCCGCAAGGTGCAAGTTTAGAGAGCAATCATCAAAATCACGGAAACCTAACAAATCACACAAAGTCTTTGGAATCGTGGAAACACTAGCACCCAAATAACATAAAGCATATCATTCATGATCTTTAATTTTAATTTTTATAGTTGGTTCCCACTCATCATAAAGTTTTCTAGGGATAGAAACTTCCAATTCAAGTTTTTCTTCATAAGATTGCATCAAGGCATCAACGATATGTTTAGTAAACGCTTTATTTTGACTATAAGTGTGAGGAGAATTTAGCACGGATTTCAACAAGGAAATACAATCAATCAAAGAGAAATTTTCATAGTTAAATTCCTTGAAATCCATAATAATGGGTTTAGCAACATCTAGGATTTTAATTTCTTCAATCCCACTTTTATCAAATTTAGCATCAAGATCAAAAGATTCAGAATTCTTGGAACGACTTTTAGGTAAATGTGGATCATATTCAGTCCCATCATTATCAAGATTCATATTGTAAAACAAAGATTTAATAGGGGACACATCAATAACTTTTAGATCTTCATCATTATTTTCATAGGAACTAGAAGAACACGCTTTTATAAAGGCATCTTTCTTAGCACGCATCCTAGCGGTTCTTTCTTTGCACTCATCAATGGAAATTCTCATGGCTTTGAGAGACTCATTGATATCATGCTTAGGTGGAATAGATCTAAGTTTCAAACAATCAACATCAAGAGCAATTCTATCAATGTTCCTAGCCAAATCATCAATCTTAAGTAATTTTTCTTCAATCATAGCATTAAAATTCTTTTGCGAAGTAATAAATTCTTTAATATTAGAATCAAAATCAGAGGGCATATTATTATAATTTCCATAAGAATTGTTTTAGGAATTACCATAATTATTAGAGGGATTACTAGGATAAGGCCTAGGATTGAAATTTCCTCTATACGCGTTGTTACCAAAATTGTTCCTACCAACAAAATTCACATCCATAGATTAGTTATTATTCTCAATCAAAGTAGACAAGGGCATATCACTAGGATAAGAAGAAACACTCTTATTAGCAAATAATTTCATTAGTTCATCCATCTTTCCACTCAAAACATTAATTTCTTCTATCGCATGCACCTTTTTATGAGTAGATCTTTCAGTATGCCATTGAGAATAATTAACCATAATATTATCTAGGAGTTTAGTAGCTTCTCCTAAAGTGATTTCCATAAAAGTGCCTCCTGCGGCCATATCTAAAAGATTTCTAGAAGCAAAATTCAATCCGGCATAATTTTTTTTGTATAATCATCCATAAATTTAAACCATGAGTAGGGCAATTACGTATCATTAATTTCATTCTCTCCCAAGCTTGTGCAACATGTTCATGATCAAGTTGCTAAAAGTTCATAATATCATTTCTAATAGAGATGATCTTAGCAGGAGGATAATACTTAGAGATAAAAGCATCTTTGCACTTGTTCCATGAATCAATACAATTTTTAGGCAAAGACGAAAACCAAGCTTTAGCACGATCTCTAAGCGAAAAAGGAAATAGCTTCAATTTAACAATATCATTATCCACATCTTTCTTCTTTTGCATGTCACACAAATCAACGAAGCTATTTAGATGGGTAGGGGCATCTTCACTAGGAAGGCCGGAGAACGGATCTTTCATAACAAGATTCAGCAAAGCAGCATTAATTTCACAAGATTCAGCATCGGTAAGAGGAGCAATTGGAGTGCTAATAAAGTCATTGTTGTTGGTATAGGTGAAGTCACACAATTTAGTATTATCTTGAGCCATCGTGATAAGAAAGCAAACTAACACACAAGCAAACAAAAAGCAAGTGGGCAAATAGAGGGAGGATAGAGAGAGAGGGCAAATAAAACGGCAAGGGTGAAGTGGGGGAGAGGAAAACGAGAGGCAAATGACAAATAATGTAATGCGGGAGATAAGGGTATGTGATGTGTACTTGGTATGTTGACTTTTGCATAGACCTTCCCCGGCAACGGCGCCAGAAATCCTTCTTGCTACCTCTTTTAGCACTGCGTTGGTTTTCCCCGAAGAGGAAGGGATGATGCAGCAAAGTAGCGTAAGTATTTTCCTTAGTTTTTGAGAACCAAGGTATCAATCCAGTAGGAGACTACGCGCGAGTCCCTCGCACCTGCACAAAACAAATAAATCCTCGCAACCAACGCAAATAGGGGTTGTCAATCCCTATAGGGCCACTTACGAGAGTGAGATCTGATAGATATGATAAGATAATATTTTTGGTATTTTTATGATCAAGATGCAAAGTAAAATAAAGGCAAAGTAAATAGCAAAGTAAATAACTAAGTAGTAGGAGATTGATATGATAAAGATAGACCCGGGGGCCATAGGTTTCACTAGTGGCTTCTCTCGAGAGCATAAGTATTCTACGGTGGGTGAACAAATTACTGCTGAGCAATTGACAGAATTGAGCATAGTTATGAGAATATCTAGGTATGATCATGTATATAGGCATCACGTCCGGGACAAGTAGACCGACTCCTGCCTGCATCTACTACTATTACTCCACTCATCGACCGCTATCCAGCATGCATCTAGAGTATTAAGTTAAAAACAGAGTAACACCTTAAGCAAGATGACATGATGTAGAGGGATAGACTCATGCAATATGAAGAAAACCCCATCTTGTTATCCTCGATGGCAACAATACAATACGTGCCTTGCTGCCCTTACTGTCACTGGGAAAGGACACCGCAAGATTGAACCCAAAGCTAAGCACTTCTCCCATTGCAAGAAAGATCAATCTAGTAGGCCAAACCAAACTGATAATTCGAAGAGACTTGCAAAGATAACCAATCATACATAAAATAATTCAGAGAAGATTCAAATATTATCCGTAGATAGACTTGATCATAAACCCACAATTCACCGGTCTCAACAAACACACCGCAAAAAGAAGATTACATCGAATAGATCTCCACAAGAGAGGGGGAGAACATTGTATTGAGATCCAAAAAGAGAGAAGAAGCCATCTAGCTACTAACTATGGACCCGTAGGTCTGAGGTAAACTACTCACACTTCATCGGAGGGGCTATGGTGTTGATGTAGAAGCCCTCCATGATCGATGCCCCCTCCGGCGGAGCTCCGGAACAGGCCCCAAGATGGGATCTCGTGGATACAGAAAGTTACGGAGGTGGAATTGGGGTTTTGGCTCCTGCTTTGATCGTTTGGGGGTACATGGATATATATAGGAGGAAGAAGTACGTCGGTGGAGCAACAGGGGGCCCATGAGGGTGGAGGGCGCGCCTGGGGGGGGGGTAGGCACGCCCCCTACCTCGTGGCCTCCTGTTACGTGTCTTGACGTAGGGTCCATGTCTCCTGAGTTGTATTCGATGAGAAAATCACGTTCCCGAAGGTTTCATTCGGTTTGGACTCCGTTTGACATTCCTTTTCTTCGAAACCCTAAAACAGGCAAAAAACATCAATTCTGGGCTGGGCCTTCGGTTAATAGGTTAGTCCCAAAAATAATATAAAAGTGGATAATAAAGCCCAATAATGTCCAAAACAGTAGATAATATAGCATGGAGCAATCAAAAATTATAGATACGTTGGAGACGTATCAAGGCCGTTCAGGCATACCAGAGCCTGACATCAGCTCTAGAGCCGGAGCCACTATCTGATCCTCACCGTCAGTCTGTTTATCAATGGGATCCGGAGGAGATTGCCAATCAGTGGCACCCCGAAGACCCTCCTCAGTACGACCCCAACTACAACTTTGATCCATGGGCACAGACCAACTTAGTTCAAAAGCCTAAGCTTGGGGGAGTACGTATTTCTCACCGACATTACATTTATGTTCGCACACTCATCCCAGTTGTCGGTGCTCATACTTTTTTATTGTATAATTCATGCTAGTTTATTTTCTTTTTAAGATTTCTTCTTGTGTGTTTGGAAAACCTTAAGAAAAACAAAAAAAATAGTTGTAGCTTTTAGCTAGTTTACTTCTCATGCCTGTAGTAGTAATTAAAAAGAAAACCCCAAAAGATTTCTCGTTCTTCTTTTGCTTGTTGGGAGCTTTCCCGTGTAAATAGTTTTATTTCTTTTCTTTTCTTTTCTTTGGGGGTCGAGGGGATAAGACCTTAATGCAAATGTTGAGTGGCTCTCATATGCATCATTGTTGATCTAACAAAGAGCCCATATTACTTTGTCTTCTCTCCTGAGTTGAATGCTTGCAGATTCCAGCTTAGTCCAATGCATGTGCACTATTATTATTATCCACACTATTCGGTCGTGCAAGTGAAAGGCAATAATGACGATATATGATGAACTAATTGAGATAAGAGAAGCTGGTATGAACTCGACCTCTCTTGTTTTTGTAAATATGATTAGTCCATCGTTCCTGATTCAGCCTATTATGAATGAAACATGTTTGCAATGACAATTAGAGATTATAGTTGCTTATGCCATTCTTAATTTGCTAAGAGTTTACAATGGTTTACCTTGCGTGCCAATATGCTATTAAAATGGTTGTGATGTGGTATGATAGGGTGGTATCCTTCTTTGAACGATTCGAGTGGTTTGACTTGGCACATGTTCACGCACGTAGTTGAAACAAAATCAACATAGCCTCTACGATATTTACGTTCATGGTGAATTATATCCTACTCATGCTTGCATTCGGTGTTGATTAATTTTAATGCATGTTCATGACTGTTGTCGCTCTCTAGCTGGTTGCTTCCCAGTCTCTTTCTAGTCTTCACTTGTACTAAGCGGGAATACTCCTTGTGCATCCAACTCCATAAACCCCAAAGTTATTCCATATGAGTCCACCATACCTTCCTATATACGGTATCTACCTGCCGTTCCAAGTAAATTTGTATGTGGCAAACTCTAAACCTTCAAATAAACATTCTGTTTTGTATGCTCGAATAACTCATGTATCAACTAGGGCTGTTTGTATCCTCCATGCTAGGCGGGTTATTCTTAAGAGGAGTGGACTCCGCTCCTCACCCACGAGAAAATGGCTGGTCACCGGGATGCTCAGTCCGATGCTCAAATCAAATCAAAGTAATTGCAAACAAAACTCCCCCAGGATTGTTGTTAGTTGGAGGCACCCGTTGTTTCGGGCAAGCCATGGATTGATGCTTGTTGGTGGTGGGGGACTATACACTTTACCATTCTGCTTGGGAACAGCCTATAATGTGTGTAGCATGGAAGATATCGAGATCTCTCGGTTGTTATGTTGACAATGAAAGTATACCGCTCAAAATATTATTCATCTCTATTTCAAAATCGAGCTATGGCACCTCTACAAATCCCTACTTCCCTCTGCGAAGGGCCTATCTATTTACTTTTATGTTGACTCATCATCCTTGAGGGAGTCCTGGATTAGGGGGTGTTCGAGTAGCCGGACTATACCTTCAGCCGGACTCCTGGATTATGAAGATACAAGATTGAAGACTTCGTCCCGTGTCCGAAGGGGACTTTCCTTGGCGTGAAAGGCAAGCTTGGTGATGCGGATATTCAAGATCTCCTACCATTGTAACCGACTCTATGTAACCCTAACCCTATCCGGTGTCTATATAAACCGGAGGGTTGTAGTCCGTAGGACAGAATCAACTCCATACACAATCATACCATAGGCTAGCTTCTAGGGTTTAGCCTCCTTGATCTTGTGGTAGATCCACTCTTGTACTACCCATATCATCAATATTAATCAAGCAGGAGTAGGGTTTACCTCCATCGAGAGGGCCCGAACCTGGGTAAAACAAGGTGTCCCCTGTCTCCTGTTACCATCCGACCTAGACGCATAGTTCGGGACCCCCTACCCGAGATCTGCCGGTTTTGACACCGACATTGGTGCTTTCATTGAGAGTTCCTCTATGCCCTCACAATCAGGAAGGATGCCTTCTCCCGTCTTCAAAGACGGCGCCGTTGCTAAGGGAGCCTTGGCTGTTGGCCAAACCCTTCGGCTAGGTGGTTTCCTCATGACCGCCTGTTCGGCTGTTGCGCCGACGGTGACCTCTCGGGTCATCAAAATCAATCTACACGTCAGCTCGGAGCTCGTCGAGCAGTTAGATCCAATGGAGCTCTCTTCCGTAAACGAGCTCTTGGATCGCATCGCCGCCCTAGGGGTCGCTACGCATTACGACCAGGTTGGGCTTAAGCCCGATCTAAGAGAAATTAACTCTCCTCAAGTCACCCACCACGTTGCTATGGTAGAGACGCAGTGCAACGACCCTTCATCTATTTTAAGGACTAATTACGTCTGAATTCCCGATCCCTCCAAGCCGGATACCTGCGAGGGGGAGGATGTAACTCAAGACCTGAGCTTAGAATCAGGCAACGGGCCGGATTCGTTGGAAAACGTCCAGGAATCTGAACTTTAGAATTCGGAAGCTCTTCGGCCTCCGGATCTTGGATTGGATGAGGTTTCAGATTCAACGACACCCACCCACCCAAACATAAGCGATCTCTCCCAAGTCAGGCAGAGGCCCGATGAAATAGTACATCATTTCTGGGCCAGATTCCTCCTGGTTATGAACAGGATAAAGGATTACCACGAGGGAGACGCAATATCAATCTTCTGCAGTAATTGCACGGACGAGGGAATCCTTAACGCCATAAGTCGTCATGATATTACACGCTTCGCTGACTTGGCGTCCATAGTACAAAAGTACTGTGCGATGGAAAGTGCCTGGAAAACCGAAAGAAAATTTTGGGATAATCCGGCCTTGAATAATAACCCCGTCCGAACTAAGAGGGTGCATCACCATAAGACACCCGGGATAAAAAGCAAAAAACCAAAACCCTTTATAGGGCATGGAACCGTACTGGAAAAGTGGCTTGATGGACCCTGTAAAATTCATAGTATAGAGGACGCCACACTAACTCACGGCCTTAGAGCATGTTGGATACTCCGGCAGGTAGCCAAAATTGGCGAGGACCTCTTAAATTGGGAGGCCGTAGAAAGCCAACCCGAGGACACCAGTACCATTCTCACAGTCTTTGAGACTTCCGCATCAAACAATATGCGAAAAAGAACACTCCGCAACCTCGCCGAAGTCTATCAAGTTGCAACAATAAATCCATGGAGCGACACTGCTATCACCTTCAACGCAAGTGATGAACCTAGATTCCGAACAGCCCGAGCACCAGCCGCATTGGTCCTCGGTCCCATAGTGGACGGCTTTCGCCTCACCAAGGTGCTCATGGATGGAGGCAGTGAACTGAACCTCATTTATGAGGAAACCCTTCAAAAAATGGGAATAGACTGGAACCGCATCGAGCGAAGCAGCACAACCTTTAGAGGAATAATCCCCAGTCGGGAAGCGCGCTGCACAGGAAAAATCACACTAGATGTGGTGTTTCAGGTGGCCCCGTTTAAAAGCGGACATCACGCCTTACTAGGGCGGGACGCATTCACAATCTTCCAAGCGATACCCCATTACGGGTACATGAAGCTTAAGATGCCAGGGCCGAATGGAATTATCACTCTAGCTAGTGATCCGGACATAACACTCCGCGCCGAAAACAAGACGGCCGCATTAGCCCTTGAGGCACTATCCGAAGCCTTAGCGGCCGAGGAACTGACCGCGCTGCGCTCCACGGTTAACAGGGATGACGTGATACTCGACAAAAGATCCAAATCCACATCCTTCAAGCCAGCTGACGAAATAGTCAAATTCCAGGTCCATCCATTGGACCCGAATAAAACAGCTTCCATCGGGGCACGATTGAACCCCGATGTTGACGCCGCACTGTGAGAGTTCCTACGAGAGAATTGGGACATTTTTGCCTGGCACCCTTCGGACATGCCAGGGATCCCACGCAGGCTGGCCGAACACAGCTTAAATATCCTAAAAGGATTCAAGCCTGTCAAACAAGCCCTTCGGCGTTTCTCCGAACCCAAGAGACAGGCTATGGGAGAAGAGCTAGCCAAGCTATTGGAGGCCGGATTCATTAGAGACATAAAACATCCGGACTGGCTAGCAAACCTGGTGATGGTACCAAAAAAGGACAAATCCTGGTGCCTGTGTGTCGACTTTAAAGACCTTAACAAGGCTTGCCCAAAGGATCCCTTCCGACTCCCCCATATCGATCAAATTATCGATGCCACTGCAGGACACGACTCGTTGTGTTTCCTCGACGCATATTCCGGTTACCATCAAATCAAGATGGCGGAATCAGACCAAGTTGCAACAGCATTCGTCACACCATACGGCCCATTCTGCTTCAACACAATGCCCTTCGGGCTAAAAAAACGCCGGCGCAACATATCAGCGCATGATCCAGACATGTATGGCAAATCAGATCGGCAAAATAGTGGAGGCATATGTGGATGATGTGGACATCAAATCAAGACATGTCGAATCTCTAGTAGACGACTTGAGGCTCACATTCGATAACCTCCGAAAATACGACATCAAGCTCAACCCGGAAAAATGCGTCTTCAGCGTTCCAGACGGAAAGCTCTTGGGCTTCATCGTATCCGGTAGAGGAATTGAAGCAAATCCGGCCAAGATCCAAGCTTTGTCACAATTGGATATCCCAAAGGACCTCAAACAAATACAAAAGCTAACCGGATGCGTGGCGGCTCTAAGCCGCTTCATCTCCCGCTTGGGAGAAAAGGCACTGCCCCTTTATCGCCTACTCTGGCGCACTGAACACTTCGAGTGGACGGACGCCGCCACGGCCGGACTCAAGGAAATAAAAGCCATACTGGCAACAAACCCAGTCTTGGCCGCGCCTAATACTGGCGAACCAATGCTATTGTACATTGCAGCAACACATCAAGTTGTCAGCGCAGTGCTCGTTGTCGAGCGGGAAGCGGACGGACACAAACCCCCCCTTCAAAGGCCGGTCTACTATGTGTCCACTATCCTCACTCCATGCAAATCACGGTTCCCACATTATCAAAAAATTGCATACGCAGTATTCATGGCATCCTGAAAGCTACGGCACTACTTTCAAGAGTGTTCCATAACAGTAGCCTTGGAAGTACCACTTAATGATATTCTCAATAACCGCGATGCAACGGGCCGGATCGCAAAATGGGCCATCGAGCTCCTCTCGTTCGATATAACCTATAAGCCACGGCGAGCTATCAAATCGCAAGTTTTGGCCGACTTCGTCGCAGAATGGACGGAGGCCGAACTCCCTAAAGAATACGGCACATACTCAAACTAGATCATGCATTTCGACGGCTCCAAAATGTTGGCCGGACTGGGGGCTGGCGTCGTTTTAACATCCCCCACAGGAGACACAGTCCAGTATGTACTCCAAATTATGTACACGAACTCCAACAACGCAGCCGAATACGAGGCCCTTCTACGTGGCCTCCGGATAGCAGTATCCATGGGCATTCAACGCCTAGAGGTACGCGGGGATTCGAACCTCGCGATATCCCAAATAAATGGCGACTTCGACGCCAAGGACCCAAAAATGGCAGCTTATCGCAACGCCGTCCTAAAAATGTCAGCTCGGTTCGAAGGGCTGGAATTTCATCATATAGCCCGAGAAAACAATCAAGCAGCGGACGTCCTGGCACGCATCGGAGCTAAACGCGATGCGGTCCCCCCCAACATCTTTTTGGAAAGATTGTTCAAGCCATCTGTAACATGGGAGGGGGAACCCGAAAATAACAGCCCGGACCCAGCCGCACTACTCGACGCCGAACAATCTGACACAATTGGAGGCTCTACCAATGAAATTACACCTTCAGCCCACGTAATAATGGCGGTCATCGCCCCGTGGACAGAACCATTCCTAGCCTACCTTACTAGGCAGGAACTCCCGGAGGATCAAAACGAGGCCCACTGCATAGTGCGGCGATCTAAAGCCTACAGAGTCCATGAGGGAGAGCTTTATAAGAAAAGCACTACCGGAGTCCTTCAAAGGTGCATCTCCGAAGAGGAAGGGCGGAACCTTCTGGCTGAAATTCATGCCGGACTCGGTGGCCACCACGCTGCTGCTCGGTCCCTTGTTAGCAAGGCTTTTCGTACAGGCTTTTATTGGCCGACGGCCCGGGCAGACGCTCAGGACTTAGTCCAACGATGCGCTGGTTGCCAACTTTTGCCAACCAAAGCCATATGCCACCCACCGCACTCCAAACTATACCAATTACCTGGCCTTTTGTGGTCTGGGGGCTTGACATGGTCGGACCCCTTAAAGGCGGGACCGATAGGAAAAAATACTTACTGGTCATGGTGGATAAATTCACCAAATGGATAGAAGCCAAGCCTGTTAAAATAGCCGAATCCGGACCTGTGATAGACTTCATATCCGGGGTTGTACACCGTTATGGCGTCCCCCACAGCATCATAACCGATAACGGTACAAACTTTACCGCAGACGAGGTAAAACTCTGGTGCAAAAACATGGGCATCAAGCTCGATTATGCTTCCGTCTATCACCCACAAACCAACGGCCAGGTCGAACGTGCAAATGGTCTCATTATGAGCGGCATCAAACCCATATTAGTGCGGTTCCTTAAGGAATCTAATACGCACTGGGTAGAGGAGCTCGACTCCGTACTTTGGGGGCTGCGGACCATGCCAAATCGCACCACCGAACACACACCATTTTTCATGGTATACGGCGCAGAGGTAGTTCTGCCCTGCGACATAATTCATGACTCACCTAGAGTGCGCATGTACGAAGAAAGAGAAGCCGAGCTTGATCGGCAGGACAACTTGGACGCCTTGGAGGAGCGTGATGTGGCAAAAGCCCGTTCCGCATTTTATCAACAACAGGCCCGAAGATATCAGAGCAGAGAAGTACGGGCCAAAAATTACAATGTTGGCGAACTAGTTCTACGCCTGCCGGATAAGAAAAAGGACAAACTCAAGCCCAAGTGGGAGGGTCCATTCATAATCGACCAAGTCCTGACCGGCGGGGCGTACCGCCTGCGAGATGCGTCGGATAACCGACTCGAGCCGAACCCGTGGAACGCCACCCGTCTCAGAAGATTCTATGCCTAGTGCCGGACTCTGTGTTCGTCTCCTTCCTCTATCCATTTTTTGCATTTTTTCTGTCTTACATTTCTCTCCTTCCCCTCTTTTCTTTTATAGCCCTTAAAGGCTTATCTAGTGACGCGCCACTCGCGCTCATTAAACCTGGGGGCTTCTTTAACAGAAGCTTATTTATACGGGCTTCATGCCCAACACATGCGTCAAACTTCCACATATACCTTTTTCTTCACCATTATATGCATCGATATGACTTAAATTTTGGCCAAGATGGGTTGCCTGGCTCCTATGCTTACCCCTACGTTCCCGATTGTTCGGCTAGGCGGTAAAGGGAGCACCTCTGCGATTGTTACTACCGGGTCAGCCGGATGTGTACCTCAAACTGGGTGAAGCCGAAAGCTAGCATTCTTAAGCGAATATTCGGCCGGTGAGATAAAAGATGATCTTTTTACCCATTTTATGCGCCCCCAGATGCTTTTGTTTCTGCGTCTTTCTACGCAGTCCGGACATGCACTTTAGGGCATGCCTCCCAGCGAAAGGAACCCCTAACGGAACTATTCTCTCTGGAAGATGTTTCTTACTAACCATGTAATATAACATAACTAGTTGGGCACTTGTCTGATAAAGCACTAATGACCCCTACGCCTGGTCTCCACGCATACCACGGTTCTTATATAACCGCTATGGTATTCGGACACACTCCGGACCGTTAGGTCCCGAGGTTGAAGCGAAAAGGTCGGCAACGACAAACGATCTACAATCCGGCTAGAAGGCATTACACATGTCAATTCAATATTACATAGTCATTCTGACTAATTGTATTCCTCTTCTATACCATCTAACAGGCTGTCTAGTTTATAGTCCTACTGGGAATACTTCGCGGCCAACTCTACTTGGCCGTATACTAAGCTCACAGGGATCTCCTTCCCGTCAGGCCCCACTGGTCCGACCTCGGCCATGTGGTTTGGGTCAGACTTCATAAAACGGGTCTTCACCATGGCCCAGGCTTCCCGAGCGCCTTGTCGGCAGGCCGATATCTTCCAAAAACGGAAGCGCCGCCGAGCTCCCTTCAGCTTCTCCGCAAGCTCTCCAAGGCCCTCGGGCACGGAGTGGGCAGGCCATAAGGCTTGGGCAACGCCTCGCATCGCCTGCCGAACTCGCTCGTGTAGTTGCATGAGTTCGGGAAGAAGATCACCCGTAGAACCGGGCATCTCCTCTGCAGGATGACCTGTGAGCATACCTACAGACATTACTCTGTTAGTCGACTTCCTCGCCGAACTCTTTTTTCAAAGTTCGTTCAAGCACTTACTAAAAATGTCGCGTCGAAGCCGCTGATTCTCCTTCGTGGAGTCCAAAAGCTGCCGCGAACATCTTTAAGCTCGACGTCCAGCTTGGTGTTGGCATCCTGAAGATGATTCTTCTCTCGCCTCACCCTCGTCAACATACTCTCACCGGCCTTTAGCTGATGTAAGAGTTGTTGCTTGTCTGGATCGAGTCCGGCACCATCTGCAATTTGATTTGTTAGCTTTGCACCCACACCGCACAATACTAGTCTCTCAAAGTGTATTTTACCTGGGGGGTCTCTTGGGGCTCCCCTGCTGCGGCTAGTGCGGCCTCTAGTTGGGACTTGCACTTTTCCAGCTCCTGGGACAGTACAATATTCTTCTCTGTAAGAACCTGCATATTAAATGATCCTTAAATCAGTTGTTCTAACTGTTTCAAGTCTCGGGGGCTACTGGCATGTGTACATATTTAGCCAAAATTTTCTTACTCGTATGTCTTTCACATACTGCTCCGTGGCTCTGGTTAAACCATTTTGAGCAGCACGGAGGTACGCATCTCCCGAATTAAAGGCATCTAAAGCCTCTCGAGAGAAAAAAGCGTCGCGTAGAGTTGTCCGGCGACGCCTGTGGTTCATGGCACTCTCGACTTCTGAATTTGTGGCGGACAGCTTGTCCGCATCCTCTGTCGGAGGAACGTCCGGTACGTGCCTTGTGCTCGTCTCCGCTTCCTGGCCTGACGTTGGAGCCTGGCTGGTGGAGGCGCGATTGGCGACCTCTCCAGATGCAGTCCGGCGAGGTCTCTTCGTCCTGAAGATAGCACGAGCGTTAATATACCCTGACAGAGTAACTCCAGGGAAACAAAGGGTGCACTATACCTTTGCGCCGGCATTTCAGTCCGGACTTCATTTCTTTTTACCCTCCGGGGCTCTGCGGCCCCTCTTTGGCTGACCGCCGTAGATTCGGCCTCCTGCCTCGGAAATCTCCCCTGCAAAACACGTTTGACGTTAGAAACACCAAAATACACGAGAGTGGAATCCCTCTCAAGGGAACGAGACTCCGATTTCCGTCACCTGGGAGGCCGGAATTAACCCTGGGTAATCCGCCGTGATGGCTACCAAGGTATTGTCCTTGCTTAGTTGATAAAACACCCCGTCGATAAGCTCCACCGATATATCCGGATCCTCTTCAGAGTCCGGATCGAGGGACCGTTCTGGGTCCTCGGGTTGTGGAGGGCGGCTGCTTATGTTCTTTACCTCCTGTCGCAGTCCCTGCATTGAAATCGTTAGACTACCTATCTAACCACGGGGGTATAAAACAAATGGGCAAGCGCAGTTGTTCACTTACCCAACTTGGAGGATCGTTCATACTAAATCCGGCCCGCGGATTGACGCGGAGGAATTCCTCCTTTTCTCCCTTGTACAGAGAGGATAAGGTCTTTTCTAGAACGGCGGCCGAGTCCGGCCCTTTACGACCGTAACGGGTGGCGTCATCCTCCCCGTTGAATTCCCACATTGGGTGGCCTCTATATTCAAGCGGCTGTACCCCCCACATAATGCATGCGGCCATGACTCCAATCATGGTTAGTCCGGAATGAGCTAACAGCCTTATCCGGTCCATCAGGTAAAGGACGTCTCTGTCATTTTCTCTCTGAGAGCTCCGCGCACGCCAGCTCAAGCGTTTCTTCAATGGAGCACTGTTGAACTCAGGGAGACCGGCCCGGATAGGGTCCAGTAGCGGGACGTCCTCTATATAAAACCATTCCGAAGGCCAGCCCTCGGACGCTTCCTTTGGGGTTCCGGGTAGGTATCCGGTCCCGGCGATGCGCCATACTTCGGCTCCGCCCACTTGGTATATGGACCCCTTATGAGAACGGGGCACCAGGCAGAATAACCTCTTCCATAGTGCGAAATGAGCTTCAACGCCTAAAAATAGCTCGCAGAGAGCGACGAAACCCGCAATATGCAATACGGAGCTGGGCGTGAGATTGTGCAGCTGGAGGCCGTAAAACTCCAGAAGCCCGCGGAGAAATGGGTGAATCGGAAATCCCAGTCCCCTTAGCAGATAGGGGACAAGGCACACCCGCTCTCCTTTAGAAGGATTGGGGGTGCTCTCCGCTTGTTTTCCGCCATTATAGGTGGCGAGACCGGCTCGGACCGGGACCATACATGCCTGAGGGAGAAATCCCTTGGCCTGAAGCGACGCTAACTCATTATGCGGGATGGTGCAACTCTCCCAGTCCCCGGGTTTGGGACCGGAGGGGCGAGGGGAGGAGCTGCGACGGCTGGTCATGTTGGAATATACCTTTGCTGGAGGCGCTCTGATGATTACTCGCGGAAGGGAGAAGGTGTGGCTTGGATCTAAATCCCCATCCCATTAAATAGACGGCCGGTTTATACGGCTAGGGGTGTGAATGTAAAAACGCCCCGACTTTTCGCATTTGTTTTACACGTGGAAGACAACCATTATTGGGCAGGGAAGCCGAGGAGCACTACATTACAAGAATCGGACATTATTCCTATAGGTACACAAGATTTGGAGAAGAACCCGCCTTGCAATGCCGAACAATTTGCGCGCCGGACTCGTCGTCATTGAAGCCTGGTTCGGGGGCTACTGAGGGAGTCCTGGATTAGGGGGTGTTCGGGTAGCCGGACTATACCTTCAGCCGGACTCCTGGATTATGAAGATATAAGATTGAAGACTTCGTCCCGTGTCCGGAGGGGACTTTCCTTGGCGTGAAAGGCAAGCTTGGCGATGCGGATATTCAAGATCTCCTACCATTGTAACCGACTCTATGTAACCCTAACCCTATCCGGTGTCTATATAAACCGGAGGGTTGTAGTCCGTAGGACAGAATCAACTCCATACACAATCATACCATAGGCTAGCTTCTAGGGTTTAGCCTCCTTGATCTCGTGGTAGATCCACTCTTGTACTACCCATATCATCAATATTAATCAAGCAGGAGTAGGGTTTTACCTCCATCGAGAGGGCCCGAACCTGGGTAAAACAAGGTGTCCCCTGTCTCCTGTTACCATCCGACCTAGACGCATAGTTCGGGACCCCCTACCCGAGATCCGCCGGTTTTGACACCGACAATCCTCTTATTAAAAAGCACCAGTTGGAGAGCACCGCTATCATTGGCATGTATTATTATTAGTTTACATTGAGTATGACTTGACTGGATCTCTTTTACCATGAATTACAATTTCCAGTCAGCCCTTGATCGTCAGGGGTGCTCTGCATTTATGTTTTGCGGTCTCAGAAAGGGCTAGCGAGATAACATCTTGTTATATCATATTATGATTGTTTTGAGAAAGTGTTGTCATCCGAGATTTATTATTATTGCTCGCTACTTGATTATGCCATTGATATGAGTAAACACGAGACCTAAATGTTATTGTGAATATGGTTAGTTCATAATCTTTGATTGAGGACAAGCAAATGTTTAAGCTTGGGGGAGTTGATACGTCTCCAACGTATCTACTTTTCCAAACACTTTTGCCCTTATTTTGGACTCTGACTTGCATGATTTGAACGGAACTAACCCGGACTGACGCTGTTTTCAGCAGAATTGCCATGGTGTTATTTTTGTGCAGAAATAAAAGTTCTTGGAATGACCTGAAAATCAATGGAGATTATTTTTGAAATATATAAAAAATATTGGCGAAAGAATCAAGGCCAGGGGGCCCACACCCTGTCCACGTGGGTGGGGGGCGCGCCTACCCCCCTGGGCGCGCCCCCTGCCTCGTGGCCCCCTGGTGCTCCTCTGACCTCAACTCCAACTCTATATATTCGTGTTCGGGGAGAAAAATCAGAGAGAAGGATTCATCATGTTTTATGATAAGAAGCCGCCGCCAAGCCCTAAACTCTCTCGGGAGGGCTGATCTGGAGTCCGTTCGGGGCTCCGGAGAGGGGAATCTGTCGCCATCATCATCATCAACCTTCCTCCATCACCAATTTCATGATGCTCACCGCCGTGCGTGAGTAATTCCATCGTAGGCTTGCTGGACGGTGATGGGTTGGATGAGATTTATCATGTAATCGAGTTAGTTTTGTTATGGTTTGATCCCTAGTATCCACTATGTTCTAAGATTGATGTTGCTATGACTTTGCTATGCTTAATGCTTGTCACTAGGGCCCGAGTTTCATGATTTCAGATCTGAACTTATTATGTTTTCATGAATATATGTGAGTTCTTGATCCTATCTTGCAAGTCTATAGTCACTTATTATGTGTTATGATCCGTTAACCCCGAAGTAACAATAATCGGGATACTTACCGGTGATGACCGTAGTTTGAGGAGTTCATGTATTCACTATGTGTTAATGCTTTGGTCCGGTACTCTATTAAAAGGAGGCCTTAATATCCCTTAATTTCCAATAGGACCCCGCTGCCACGGGAGGGTAGGACAAAAAATGTCATGCAAGTTCTTTTCCATAAGCACGTATGACTATAGTCAGAATACATGCCTACATCATATTAATGAACTGGAGCTAGTTCTATGTCACCCTAGGTTATAACTATTGCACGAGGAATCACATCCGACATAATTATCCATCACTGATCCATTGCCTACGAGCTTTTCATATGTTGTTCTTCGCTTATTTACTTTTCCGTTGTTACTGTTACAATCACTATAGAACCAAAAATATTACTTTTGCCACCGTTACCACTATTATCATATTACTTTGCTACTAAATACTTTGCTGCAGATATTAAGTTTTCAGGTGTGGTTGAATTGACAACTTAGCTGCTAATACTTGAGAATATTCTTTGGCTCCCCTTGTGTCGAATCAATAAATTTGGGTTGAATACTCTATCCTCGAAAACTGTTGCGATCCCCTATACTTGTGGGTTATCACAGCACACAGCAGGCAAACCGCCACTCGATCAAACGACATCGCGCTCGTCGCATTTGGAGATAGTTTTTTTAAGAGAGGCAAAAGATTTCACTCATTCATTAAAGAAAAGGAATAGAGTTTAAGTTCGTGTTACAACACAGACAACGCCGCAACAACCGAAATAAAAGTGACCAACTACTCTCATGTCATCATGTATCCCAACCTTTAGCTCCCACAACTACCCAAAGTGTGGCCTCCTTCTTGATATTGTCGAGCAGGATCGTCGGTGCAACACTCTTCTGATGGAACACTCGCGCATTCCTTTCGTTCCAAATGGTCCAGGCGACGAGCATGGTGAGCGAGGCCATCGCCTTCCTATTGGGGGTAGATGTGTCGGAGAGGCGCACCCACCACTCTTCGATGTTGTCCGAGAGGTGCATGAGGAAGTATCGATGCTCACCATTTGCAGCCAGTCCTTGACTAATTCACAAAGGCGGAGAGAGAAGCGACATTTGTAAAAAATGTGGTCAACAGACTCCTGCTCCCGCTTGCAAAGCGTGCAAAGGCCACAGTTTGGCCATCCGCGCTTCTCCAATCTACCTGCCGTCCAAACTCTATTTTGAATAGCCAACCAAGCGAAGAACTTGACTTTGGGGGGAGCCCAAGCCTTCCACACAGTGTGCTCCATAGGGGACTTGATTGTGCCAAGGAGTTGAGCTTTGTATGCCGACTCGGCTGTGCATTGCCTGCTAGTGGTGTGCTTCCAGACAATATCATCCTTGGCATCCGCCTCGAGATGGAAGCCACAAAGTGTTGTCCAGAGGGTGACAAACTGACACAAGTGATTCAGCGAAAAAGAGTCCGAGATGCATATTCTCGAGACCCACGCATCATTGTTGAGAGCTTCGTGCACCTTCCAGTTTTAGAGATAGTTACACCTACGGTCCTTATACTCTACATACGTGTAACACGACGGTGCTCGAACTCGCGGAATGCTCTAGTACTGTACTTAAATATGAAAATATGCTCCAATACGGCCCTCTCTACATCTCACGCTACACCCGACAGCTACAGGGAATGTATTTGGTGAAACGGTGAATTTGGTGCACCAGATCTCTGTGTCTCACTTTCTAAACATTGAAAAATTATGAAATTTTGTGAGCGTGTAAGTATGACACATATCTATTGTAGTTATAAAATTCCAAATTCAAATTCAAAATACATAGGCAGAAACAAAAAAAGACAGAACATGCTGTGAATAGTAGCTAATGCAACCTGGGCCTTGAATTTAGCCCATTTTCTATATCATCGGTGAAATTTTCTTTTTTGCTTTCCAATGCTATAATTCCAGTTTGGATCTCAAATATTGTTGTATGACAGATTCTTGTTGCTAGTACAACATACTTTTTGTTCAGATTTTTTTTACATTCGTAAACTGGTTTCTTAATTAGGCGCACAGGTAGCACAAGATGGATGGATGCACTATATATTTCCCCACGCCCCACAGCCCGGCACAATGCCACGTGAGCATATAGTAGAATTGTGGGCCCCACATGTCAGTACGCGAGAGAAAAAGAATAGCAAAATAAATTGCTAAATGGAAATTCGACGTGTTTAAAAAACTTATTGTGTAAGATCGTTTTTGCATTTCAAGAAACATGATTAATTTTTTAATACAAGTAGAACCATTTTTAATACATCTCTACAATTTATTATTATTAAACAATATTTTAATTGACCTTTTTAATTATTTTAGCAACTATCTATTCTAAAAAATCTAATGAATATATACAATAACTCTGCATACCTGTGGCCCTGAATGAAGACACATTTTTTTTCAGTCCACGTAATATTTTTTAAAGTTCATGTTTACCTCTTGAAGTTACTTGATAATGAAAATACAACGAAGATTTTAAATACACAGTAATGGTGTATTAGTAATTATAGCAAATTTTTCTTATATTTTTATACCTAATAACAAAGGGGGAGGGGGTGCTTCTACCCGTCCGTCCAAAAAATACCCTTGAAGTTGCTATAAATTATCCGCTATGCCATCCATAAGTGAAGAAAACGATTTTCTTTCCAAAGTCGACCTAGTGATCAGGATTTTTATAGAGATGATACCCCATATATATTACACACACACTAGCGGCGCAGTGGCTAAAGCCTATCTCTCCCACCCTGGGTTCTTGTCCCCCATGTACGCGTTCATGGGCCAGCCCGCGGGGCGTGACAACCCTGTTATTTTTCATTTTTTTGTCTTTTCTTTTCTCATTTCTGTTTTTGCTTTTCCCTTCTTCGAATTAATTCGAGATTTTAAAATTTCAAGAAGTTGCGAGTTTTGAAAAAAATGTTCGAGAAATCATAAAATATTTGTGAATTTTATTTTTTTTAGGGAAATCATAAAATTTTCGTGGTAGCATTTTTTTGGTGATTTTATGAAACTGTTCGCAAATTATAAAAAAAATCACAATTTGGGGAAAAAATGTCAGGAAATAAAATCATGTTCATGATTTTGAAAAAATGATCATTTATTCAAAACATATTCGTGAATCTGAAAAAATCTCCTTGAAATTTTAGGAAATATTCAAAAAAATATATTTTTTTTCAAATTTCAAAACAAATCCCCAACTTATTTTTTTTCATTGAGTCAAAAATGTTTGCTGAGTCAATTTTTTTCATGAATTCGAAAACTATTGGTGCATTAAAAAAATGTCACCTAAACAAAACAAATGTTCATGAATTTGAAAAAAATGGCCAATTTTTTTTAAAAAAAATATTTGCTGAGTCCAAAAATGTTCATGAATTCAAAAACTATTCATGCATTTCAAAAAATGTTCATATAAACAAAAAAATATTTATTAAATAAACGTTTGTTGATTCAAAAAATCGTTCGCCGATTCAAAAGTCTTTTATGTCTAGGATTTGATTACTTTTTGGAAAGTCTTTAATGTCTAGGCGTTGGGAGTAGTTGGTGGTCGATGAGATTTGTTGTTAAAGTTTTAAACATTCCCTTGCGCGACACAACGACAAGTGTGTCGCGCAGTGGCACCTCATTGCACTGGGATTTACCACGTCGAATGCATTGCGATCACGTGGACATTATGTCCGTCATCATTGAGGGTGGTAAGAACGATAAGTGGCAACATGGCAAGCCACCATGTTAAAATAGAGGACGCTCATATATCAGGGTGTTGAGTTATACTCATTTAACTAGCGTGTAATTTTTTTATCTCCCATTGCAACTCACGAGCATGTTTGCTATTCTCTTTTTAATGAGAAAAGCTAAAACAAAAAAATAATTCTAAACTTGAAAAAAATATTAAAAAACCATTAGTTGGGCATATAAGTGCGCTAATATATAACCATTTTCCAAAACCACACGAACATTCTGCTCCGAGGACCGTTCTGTTACACGCCCGAGAGTATAAGGACCGTGGGTGTAATTATCTCTCGCATTTGCCCGGAAAACAACGGCCGCAAGCCAACAAGCAGCTCACAGAATATGGAACGTACGCTTTCCGTCCGTCGAGGACCGGGGGATAGATACGCCCTGTACGTGCGCGCGCATCGGTCGGCTTTCCGGTCCGTGGGCGTCGGCGCGTGGCATCTCCGGTCGCCTGGCCGAGGGCGCGTCGCCGATCGCCGTCAAGCGCCACCCACCCACGCGCGCTGCGCGGGGATGCTTGTTCGCCGCCGCACCGAGGCCCGACCGACAGCGACGCGCGATTCCCGCAATTAATACAGGCATTTCAGCTCGTATTCATTCTCATTAACGACCGACATTCTCATTTTGGGGAGCGTCTTGTACGCGACTGCTCAACTTCGATCGTCTGCTTCCTCTTCTTCCGCGTCGTCCTCGTCATCATCATGTCTACTGAAGCTGAACAAGCTGCTGCCGCCAAGAGGGTGGCCGATGAGGCTGCCGCCGCTGCTGCTTCAGAGGCGGCCGCCGCCGCCGCTGCTGCTGCTTCGGCCAACTGGCCTACTGGAGGGTACTATATGCTTATCCCTCTCCTACTTACTTCCATGTGCATAGTACTAGCGATTTCTGTAGGTGATTCTACGATTTGCCTAGTATTGCATAGTTATATGTTCAAATATCAGTATGTCCACATTATGCTCATGTTTTATTCATGGATTAATTTAATCGGAAAATTGCCTAGATCCCTAACAATCCAAAAACCTAATATGTGTAGGCAATTTTCTATTCAAGGTTTTGCTGCTACACTGAAACCTGCCCCGTTTACGGGGACATACTTTAAGCGTTGGCAGACCAAAACCATCTTATGGCTCACGGCGATGAACGTGTTCTGGGTCGCCAGTGTCACTCCCACTGGAACGATTGCTCCTGATCAGGAGAAGGCGTTCAGGGAGGCAACTGTTGTCTTCGTTGGAGCAGTTCTGAGCGTGATCGGAGATAAGTTGGTCGATGCATATTTACATGTGCGGGTTGCCAAGGATTTGTGGGAAGCACTCGAATCTAAATTCGGTGCAACTGATGCTGGAAGCGAGATGTATATTATTGAGCAGTTCCACGATTACAGAATGGTTGAAAACCGTTCTGTTTTGGAACAGGCTCATGAAATACAATGCATCGCCAAAGAGCTTGAGCTCCTGAAATGTGAATTACCGGGCAAATTTGTCGCGGGATGCATAATCGCTAAGCTGCCAAATTCCTGGAGAAACTTTGCCACCACTCTGAAACATCAGAGGCGTGAATTCTCAGTGGAGGATGTCATCGGTCATCTGAGTGTTGAGCAGAATTCGAGAGCAAAGGACTCGCATGGAAAAGGAGAAGGGACTTCAGTTGCCAATGTGGTACAGAAGAACTTCAACTTCCACAAGTCCAAAGGGAAGATGGGTGTCCAACAGAATACCAACTTCAAGAAGAAGGGCAACAAGACCTTCAAGAAGGATAAGAAGAAGAGTGGCTGTTTCACTTGTGGTTCGGATGAACATTGGGCTAACAAGTGCCCAAACAAGTTTAAGAAGCCAGGGCAGGACTCCAAGACTGCCAACATGATTGTGAGCAACAATGAAAGTGGGGCATCTGGGTACGGTAATCTATTTACAGTATTTTCAGTAAGTCAATCTACCGATTGGTGGATTGACACGGGTGCAAATATTCATGTGTGTGCTGACATCTCATTGTTTTCTTCTTATCAGGCCACAAGGAAAGGCTCCGTACTGATGGGAAACGGCGCGAGTGCTTCTGTTCATGGTGTTGGCACGGTCGATCTGAAGTTTACTTCGGGAAGGATCGTGCAGCTCAAGAATGTGCAGCATGTCCCCGCAATCAAGAAGAACCTAGTTAGTGGCTCCCTTCTTTGCAGAGAAGGATTTAAGTTGGTCTTTGAGTCTAATAAAGTAGTTGTTACGAAATATGGACTGTTTGTTGGAAAAGGTTATGAATGCGGAGGTCTGTTCCGTTTTTCCCTTGCTGATTTCTGTAATAAAGTCGTGAACAATATTCATTCGAATGTTAATGAAACAGAAGTTTGGCATTCACGTCTTTGTCACATTGGTTTCAGTTCTATGACACGGTTAGCAAAACTAAATTTAATCCCAAATTTCACTTTAGCCAAAGGTTCTAAGTGCCATTCGTGTGTGCAAGCAAAGCAACCTCGCAAGCCCCATAAAGCTGCGGAGGAGAGACACTTGGCACCATTAGAACTCATACATTCTGATCTGTGTGAGATGAATGGTGTGTTGACTAAAGGTGGAAAAAGATACTTCATGACGCTGATAGATGATTCCACTAGATTTTGCTATGTATATCTGTTAAATACTAAAAGTGAGGCTCTACACTACTTTAAAATCTATAAAGCAGAAGTTGAGAACCAACTTGAAAAGAAGATTAAACGAATCCGGTCTGATCGTGGTGGAGAGTACTTCTCTAATGAGTTTGATTCCTTTTGTGTGGAACATGGTATTATTCATGAGAGGACGCCTCCCTATTCTCCCCAGTCAAATGGGGTTGCCGAACGGAAAAATCGTACTCTAACAGACTTGGTTAACGCCATGTTAGATACAGCGGGTTTATCCAAGGCATGGTGGGGGGAGGCTATACTGACATCATGTCATGTCCTGAATAAAGTTCCGACAAAGGACAATGAGATTACTCCTTACGAGCAGTGGGAGAAGAGAAGAACAACACTCTCATACTTACGTACATGGGGCTGTTTGGCGAAAGTCAATGTGCCAATTCCCAAAAAGCGTAAGCTTGGACCAAAGACGGTGGATTGCGTTAATCTGGGCTACGCTAAGAATAGCGTCGGCTATAGATTTCTAGTAGTGAAATCTGAGGTACCTGATGTGACGGTCGGTACAATTATAGAGTCTAAAGATGCTACATTCTTTGAGGATATTTTTCCTATGAGAGATATGCCAAGCACTTCTAGACAGGAATCAGAGGAGACTCCTGAGCCTGCCATTCCTATGGAACATTATGAACAAACACCTGATGAAAATTCTGAGGAGGATGACGAGGAAACCCTTGGTAGGGGTAAGAGACAGAGGACTGCAAAGTCCTTTGGTGGTGAATTCCTCGTGTACCTCGTGGATGATACTCCCACTTCTATTTCAGAAGCCTATGCATCTTCAGATGCTGACTACTGGAAAGAAGCGGTCCGTAGCGAGATGGATTCCATCATGGCTAACGGGACATGGGAAATTACTGAACGTCCCTATGGCTGTAAACCATTGGGATGTAAGTGGGTGTTTAAAAAGAAGCTTAGGCCTGATGGTACTGTTGAAAAGTACAAGGCTAGACTGGTGGCCAAGGGCTATTCCCAGAAAGAAGAGGAAGATTTCTTTGATACTTATTCGCCTGTGGCCAGACTGACCACCATTCGAGTGTTACTCTCGTTGGCGGCCTCGCATGGTCTTCTTGTCCATCAAATGGATGTTAAGACGGCTTTTCTAAACGGAGAGCTAGACGAGGAAATCTATATGCAACAGCCCGATGGCTTTGTGATAGATGGTCAGGAAAGAAAGGTGTGTAAGTTACTGAAATCTTTATATGGCCTGAAACAGGCGCCTAAGCAGTGGCATGAGAAGTTCAATACAACTTTAACATCTGCTGGCTTTGTTGTCAACGAAGCTGACAAATGTGTATACTATCGCTATGGTGGGGGCGAAGGAGTAATACTATGCTTGTATGTTGATGACATACTGATACTTGGGACTAACCTCAAAGTCATCGAGGAGATTAAGTCATTTCTATCTCAGAATTTTGAGATGAAGGATCTTGGTGTGGCTGATGTTATCTTGAATATCAGGCTACTGAGAGATAACGAGGATGGGATTACGCTTCTGCAATCCCATTATGTTGAGAAAATTCTGAGTCGTTTTGGATATTCAGACTGCAAAATTTCTCCTACCCCATATGATCCTAGTGTGCGGATTCGAAAGAATAAAGGCACAGCTAAGGATCAGCTGAGATATTCTCAAATTATTGGTTCACTCATGTATCTAGCTAGCGCCACAAGACCTGACATCATGTTTGCTGTGTGCAAACTAAGCCGGTTTGTTTCTAATCCGGGTGATGAGCATTGGTGTGCTGTGGAGAGAATTATGCGCTACTTGAAAGGTACTGTGAACTATGGACTTCACTATACCGGACAACCATCTGTACTTGAAGGGTATTGTGATGCAAATTGGATCTCTGATGCTGATGAGATGAAAGCCACAACGGGTTATGTGTTTACCCTTGGAGGTGGTGCTGTTTCCTGGAAGTCTTGCAAGCAAACGATCCTAACAAGATCGACAATGGAAGCAGAATTAACAGCATTAGACACATCTAGTGTCGAAGCAGAATGGCTTCGAGATCTTTTGATGGACTTGCCGGTGGTTGAAAAGCCAGTACCGGCTATTCTTATGAACTGTGACAATCAAACTGTAATTGTCAAGGTAAAGAGTTCAAAGAACAACAAGCAGTCCAACAAATTCATAAGAATGAGATTAAAAGCTGTCAGACATTTAAGAAACTCCGGAGTGATAGCATTGGATTATATCCAGTCGGCTAAGAATCTGGCAGATCCCTTTACCAAAGGGCTATCACGTGTTGTGATAGAAAATGCATCGAGGGAGATGGGTATGAGACCCACATGAGTTACCATGGTAGTAACCCAACCTACGTGATCGGAGATCCCGTGAAGTAGGATATGGGAAAACAAGCTAGTGGTGAACAGAGGAGAGTAGTTTACTAACCCACTCCGTTGGAGATGCAGTACTCTCAGAAACTGTATGGCAGGATGACTTTTGTCTTAATGTGTTCCAAAGCTTGTATAAGCAAGACGCTATCCTACAGAGCGATCTTTGGAGGAACACACCTATATGAGCCCGACTGCTGGTCACAGTCTATGAGATTAGGGTGATCTCTAGTAAGCTCATGAATAGGCCAGGAGTGTGACTAATATGCTCCACCCGAGGGGTCATCCTTCGGCAGCCTAGTACTGGTAAAACATTTGGTGAAACTACTTTACGCCAAACTGACAATTCAAGGCATAGTCCATTGTTCGTTGTAAAGGAGTGTAGCTATCTGTTCTAGGTGGATGTTCAACCCTAACAGGTCTCCACTGAAAATACCGGTATATCAAAACAATGTTGGAAACAGAGGACAATTTTATGGGCCTTTGGGATCTGGTGGGGGATTGTTGAAATATAGGGTGGGCTTTAGGCCCACTTAACAATTTCAGAAAATCCCTAAGGGCCCATTCATGCTTGGCAAGGGAAGAGGTGGGAGTTTAGTCCCACATTGCTAGTTGGAAGAGATGAGCACCAATATATAAGGTGAGCTCTTCCACCACTAGTACGTGGAAGTGTGAGAAGGAAGAGAAGCTCCACACGCGCGCTCCTCCTCCTCCGACGCACGCCCGCCCGCCTCGCCTCGACACGACACGACGCGACGCGACGCGACGCGACGCGGGTTGCGGGAATCTCGCCGAGCCGAGTTTCTTTTTGTCGCGCAGAAACAGACACAATTGGTTGCGAATGAAACGATAATTACGGGCCGTTAATGAGAATGAATACGAGCTGAAATGCCTGTATTAAGTGGTCTTAAGTACGGGCATTTCCAGTCCTGTATTAAGTGGTCTTAAGTACGGGCATTTCCAGTCCTTCATTGCGGGCGTTTATGGCCTTTATTATGTGCGTTTTTTTTCTAACCGCCCGTGTGTCCGTGCCTATATATTGGAGGGGTCGCTCCTCTCTGAAACATAGTACACAATCCCTCCGCACCTGCCTAGTCGTTTCCTTCACTGTTGCTGCCTCCGGTGATCCCATTCCGTCCACCGCGTACACGGTGTGCGGGAGAGCAGGCCTCCGAAACCTCGCCCTCTCGAGATCCTGTACGGGAGAGGGGCGATTAGGTTTTTGGGGAGCGTCTTGTACGCGACTGCTCAACTTCGATCGTCTGCTTCCTCTTCTTCCGCGTCGTCCTCGTCATCATCATGTCTACTGAAGCTGAACAAGCTGCTGCCGCCAAGAGGGTGGCCGATGAGGCTGCCGCCGCTGCTGCTTCAGAGGCGGCCGCCGCCGCCGCTGCTGCTGCTTCGGCCAACTGGCCTACTGGAGGGTACTATATGCTTATCCCTCTCCTACTTACTTCCATGTGCATAGTACTAGCGATTTCTGTAGGTGATTCTACGATTTGCCTAGTATTGCATAGTTATATGTTCAAATATCAGTATGTCCACATTATGCTCATGTTTTATTCATGAATTAATTTAATCGGAAAATTGCCTAGATCCCTAACAGGTGCGAGGCGGACATGACCCGGGGAGCGACGTCCGGCGCGTGAACGGCGCGCGGGGCTACGTCGGGGGTCCCGGCCATGGATCTGATGATTAAGATGCATGCCACGTACGTACGCGCAGTGACGACAGACGATTTAACCTCCACGAATCAGAGCCATGGGCGACCTGCTAACAGTTTACCCGGGGCTTGTCCGAGCGTCAGTGCCGGATGCCCCACGGCCACGGCTGGCTAACTAACTAACTCACTGACTAACTAACCAACTAGACTGTGCTTGCTTGCTTGCGCGAGAGACACGGACGAGCCCGATCACGATCAACCAGCAATGCAATGTCGACACACTCTCACCCTGGAACACGCGTGACACCAGCGCCGCGCCACCTGTCCAGCGGTGCTGATGCCCATCGACCAGCAGCCCCTCCACTCCACCATGGATACGGCGATCGACGTCGGCCTGAACTCGGGTCGTCGTCGTGTTCCTGGTTTGTTAATGTTTGCGTATGTTTCTTGCTCAACGGGTGTCTTTCGGTCTATACGGCACGCTGGTTTCTTTATATGTAGCTGTGTCGTGCACCGTCTTGTGGTCGGGCGACCCGGGTGGCGACGACCAAGACGGTATCTCGCCGTGTCGAGAGCTGCCGTGCACGTGTTGCCATGGCGGTCACCGTGCTCGGTGATCTCGACTCTTCTTTTCATTGTTTCAACCCTGGAACTCGGGGAGGCATGGGACGCAGGGAACGCCAAAGTCTTTAGGCAGGAAACATATATACATTGTTTTTCCAATGATCAGTATTGCGATGGATGGATGCATGGACTGTAATCTAGTGAACTCGGGGAACATGTCGGCCTGTGGCATGACTTCTTTTCCTCCGGAACTCCCTTCTTGTAAACCCTCGCCCTTTCGTGGAACCTTTTTCTGAAAATGAAAATTCTAGGCGAGGAGCAAGCCTTCCCCGCGGCGCTGAAAGTTTCAAAAGGAAATACCCCCTCCGGTCTTTTTTAGTTCGCATATAAGATTTGACTGAAGTTAAGCCTCATAAAGTTTGACTAACTTTGTAGAAAAAAGTGCCAACAATCACAATCTGAAATGAATATCACTAGATGTGCCATGACTTAAAGTTTCATATTATATAACTTTAGCATGCCAGATGTTGATATTTTTTCATATAAATACGGTCAAACTTTGTGAAGTTTGACTCTAGAAAATTTTAATATGCAGAGTAAAAAAAACCAAAGGAGTACATTGAAACTTTGTGGCGATGAAGTCAAATTTGCTACTTCGCCGACGCTGTAGGTGATGGCAACGACGATGTGTACAATGTTAATGTCGGGTCTTCCGCTGATAGGTGAGGGCAATGATGATGTGTACAGTGTTGATGTAGGCTCTTCTGCTTGCATATGTTGAGTTTGTGGTCGTTTTGACCCGCCCACGGACATGCCGTGTTTTTTTTTAGCATCAGTACAGACAGAAGCGTTCATATATACGTGCATACATTCACCTTTATGAATGCATACACGCACATCCTATCCATATGAGCACCTCCGAGAGACTGAGCCAGCATATCATCTTGAGATTTACGAAGTCACCGTAGGCGCCTCGTCGTCGACGGGAACGTCTCCTCCCACTGAAAACGCATTGCCGAAAATCCTGAAATAAATCCAGGAATAATGCGAGCACCAGGATTTGAACCCTGGTGGGTTGGGGATACCACTGTCCACCTAACCAACTCAACCACAGGTTGATTCGCACATGCCGTGTTTTTCGACTTGTGCTAGATAGGGTGTTCATTGTATATTAGTTTTTTCTTCTTCTGAATATTAGTTTTTTTTTCTGAAATAAAGCCTGCATGCATCACACTTTATAAAGAAGTTTTTTCTGAAATACGAATAAGCATGTGTATCATATATTTATAGAAAAGGAGGGTGGAAGCACCCGTCCACTAGACTTACAAACGAGACTACTCGTGGTTTGCCCACAAATACAACCTTTGAAACACCGGGGACACATCTACCCTAAACTTGCCAACCCATGAAAATTATTCTCGTATTCTAACTCTATCTCGCCATTTATCCATGTACTTTGAACCTTTACTACCACACTTGTCCCAAATCGAAGCCACTACACCATCCAGCTCCTCTCCGGGAAACCAGCACAGTTCTTCAAATCTAAAATATACGAGTAATCTGCGGATTCTTAGAAGATACATCCTGAGAGGTTAGTGGTCGGATGTCGCTGTGTAACAAGATTAGGTGTCCGTGACTACACCGGTAAGAGATTTTGTAGTCACATGATGTAATCTATATGTGTGGAGCCCTCTTCCTGGAAATCAGCTAGACCACATCGGCACATCTGATGAATGATTATCTCTCTTTCTCTCCCTCTCTAATAGGGACAATAGCCACTAGACACTATGATAATTAGGCTAACAAAATAGTGATGACTAGCGGTTACATAAGAAAGAAAATGACCACAATGAAGTCAGTAAGCATATAGCTGATATCTTTAGCGAGGTTGATAACCACTCCGAAACCCCTATCTAGCTGCCCACGCTTTGAAAACCCTAGCGTCGTTCTCACTTGAAATGGCTCTATTTCCATCTACCGCTGGTCCTGGGAACAGGCAGCAGGAAAGAACATTCCACCGCTAGAATTCAGAGGATGGCTCGACGCCGATAGCTACCTCTGGTATACAATGCAGCAGCGAGTATTAAACTACGACAAAGCTTATTCTAGATATTTCATCACCACTCACAACTCACTGTCATTGGCGCGCAATAATGGACCGTAATCTGCTGTTGTTTAGGCACCTGACTTGTTTATTCTCCGACAACAGATCTGGCGTTGTTTCATTCGTAGACAACGGGGGCAGCCGGGCTCTCTGGGGGCACTAAAAAAGTACTACTGGTATGTTCTCCAGCAATTGAAGCAACCAAGATTTTGTGTGCTGGAGCCACAAACCTACAAGAGTAGAAAGGGCATATCTGAGGCGGAATCTGCATCTCGTCACTTGATCCATCTCCTTCCTCCTCTAAGAATAGGATATACTTGTCCCTCGATCCGTAATCAAAAGGCTCCGGAGAGTGGTACCGTTCCTCTTGACCACCGCCGGAGCAGGAGGCATCAATCATGCTTTGCACATTGCTTACCTCAGATCGGATCAGACCAAGTAAATGGAAGAAAGCACCGACGGGCGAGCGGATAGTGTAGGGAAGCAACGCACAGTCACCAAGCTGACTTCTCGGGGGTCGTTTTCAGATTTGTGCTAAACAAATCACCGTGCGGGAGCGAGCTAGCAGCCCTTGGAGCCCACAAGAGGTAGCTGTTGCAGCTAGCAACAGAGATCAGATTATGGTTTTCTATTTTTCTTTTTCGAAGACACAGAGGTAGGATTATGTGTGCACCGTCAGCTGTTAATAACGGTTAAAACGGAGGGAAAGTAAACGCGTAATACGTGCACCAGAAATGGCCACCAACGATGGTGACATTTCTTCTTCTTACAACAATTCTAGCGGACTCATCATATCTTCGGTCGCAATAATGCATGTGAAGCGCGTCCCATCGTGCCTTAGAGGCTGGTTAGACGACATCGAACATGAACTTCTTTTATAGCAGCCTCCATTTTATTTCACTTTCTTCACTCAAACATTTCGATTCATATCAAAATTAAATGTTTCATTGCATCATTGCAAAAGCTGGCATTTTAGGACTTTGCTAGTTGCTCGTGTGTTTTTGCGTGCATATGTGTTGAGTTGGCTGTGTGCATCCTAATTATGCAGAGGCCGGATGTGCACTTATTATATTGTATCCTCTATAATGAGTTATCTTTTAGCCTTATCTTCAATAACTAGATATCTTTACAAATATGACGAGACATGTTGTGCTAAGAGATCATTTCTTAAATAAGAAAAGACAAATTATTATTTTATGATTTCTCTCTCCTTCATCTCAACATTTATTCTATGTGACACTCTTAAGATAGCACCATTACAAAAAAAGATAGCATCATCGTACATGCGTTGGTGAGAAGCTGCTCCTGCCCATCACCGTCACCTGCTAACTGTCGAGATGGGGCTACGTTGTGCGTGAGAATTGGAATCGTCAAAGCCGTTTCGGCTCACAACTATCGAGCCGTCCACCGTCCGGATCGTGCGGCTGAGCTCGGCTGTCCGGTCGGTGCGCCAACCTTTCCGGCGCAATCAACCCGCCGTTTTCCCGAGTCTGCCGGCCCCGACAACGGTCCGGCACACGGCAACGGTGGACTTGACCTGACCTCGCCAACTTTTCAGTAACAGTGGAGAGGAACACGCGAAGTCACCATGAGCCTACGCAGCGCTGGGTTGCGTTGATCATTCATCCGACCAGGCAGGCAGGCCAAACCTAGCTAGCTGTAAAACTGTAGTATACCACTAGTACGTGTACTACGTGGCACGGTACCATGGTACCAAGAGTACTGTCCTGATATGCAGAGAAGTACTAGCAGTCTAGCACTACTAGAGGACGCACTATACTTGCTGGAGGTTAACGCTCTGTGGCTGCTGCGCCCACAACACATCACATCGGCGAAAAAGAACCACACAGCCTGCTGACTTCGGGGCCCACTTGGCTGTGCAACGCTCATGTCGCACCTGAACCTGAGCCGACGGGTCGGCCGTGCACGCACGGACGGGGCAACGTCGCCGTCGAATCGTCCGGCCAGACGGCAGACGCCAACAGTGCGCTGCACTGCTCGCTCCTGCCACGCTCGGGTGCCCTCGCTGGCACAACAGCGCTGGAACCAACGGGCCCTGCTCTGCCTGGCAGCTCGGCTCATCCACGCCGGCCCGTCCGGTCTTAGGTCCCTTGGAAGGCAATGCAACTCTTAATATTAATAAGATGCAAAACACACGTACATATGTATAAAAGGTAGCCTACGGTCTCAGCTATACAAGAAAACATGAGGCGGGTTGTTAGGAAAATATCCTAACCATACATGTGATGATAGCCTATACATATATTCAACAACCCCCTCCCCCCTCCCTCTCCCGGCAGTTGATACGTCACCTGTGATGCATGGATTGGACCGGAACTCCTCAAATGTGGTAGTCGCTAACCCCTTGGTCATGACATCGGCAGGCTGCTGAGCGGTGGGGACGTGGAGAACTCGGACAAGTCCAAGAGCCACCTGCTCGCGCACGAAGTGTATGTCAAGCTCAATATGCTTCCTGAGGCGATGATGAATGGGGTTGGCGGAGAGGTAGATGAGGAGGCGTTGTCGCAGTAGACGATGGTGGCCTTGGACACATCAAGAAGAAACTCCTGAAGGAGTTGTCGAAGCCAAGAGCACTCGGCGACCGCGTTAGCCACATCGCGGTACTCTGCCTCGGAACTGAAGCGGGATACCGTAGGTTGTTGTTTAGACAACCACGATATGAGAGATGGGCCGAGGTAGACGCAATAGCCGGAGGTGGAGCGCCGTGTGTCCGGACAGCCTGCCCAGTCAGCATCAGAGTAGGTGACGAGGTCGATGGAGGATGAAGCCGTCAACGTGAGACCTATAGCCATAGTGCCGCGGATATACCGAAGGATCCACTTCAGTAGGTTCCACTGAGCGGCACGCGGGGAGTGCATATGGAGGCAGACCTGTTGGATGGCGTACTGCAAATTCGGCAAAGTAAGCGTCAAGACTGGAGGGTGCTGACAATGGAGCGGTAGAAGGCAACATCCGGAGCCGGTGAGCTATCAAGGGAGGAGACCTTGGCCTTCATGTCGATGGGGTAGGGACGAGCTTGCAATTAAGCATGCCTGCCCGCTCGAGTAGCTCGTGTACGTACTGTTGTTGATGAAGAAAGAACCCATCGGCACGCCGCACCACCTCAATCTCGAGGAAGTATTGCAAGGGGCCAAGATCCTTGATGGCAAACTTCGCGCTAAGGCGCGCAGTGAGTTGACGAAGGAGCTCATCCGAGGAGGCCGTCAAGATGATGTCATCAACATAGAGGAGTAGGTAGGCAGTCACATGGCCCTGGTGATACACAAACAACGAGGCATCGAAGCGAGTAGCTCGGAACCCAAGCTGCTGAAGGAAGGCATCGATGCGTTGGTACCATGCGCATGTCACCTGCTTCCAACCATATAGTGAACGGGATAGCAGACACACATGATCAGGATGAGTAGTGTCGACGAATCCAGTGGGCTGCTGACAATAAACCTGTTCTGCAAGATGGCATGAAGGAAGGCACTAGAAACGTCCATCTGATGCACTTGCCATGTGCGGGAGACAGCAAGCTGCAAAACGGTGCAGACCGCGCCCGGTTTGACAACCGAGACGAACGTGTCAGTGAAGTCGACTGCAGCACGCTGGCAGAAACCACGAACCACCCAGCGAGCGTTGTATCGCTCGAGGGACCTGTCGAGGCGAGTCTTATGACGAAAGACCAACTTGCAACTGATGACATTGGTGTGAGGGGGGCCGAGGAACCAGTTGCCAGGTGAGGTTACGCTAAGAGCGTCAAACTCCTCCTGCATCGCAGCGAGCCAGTGAGGATCACGGAGGGCGGCTCGAGCTGTCGATGGGAGGGGGCGGCTCGGAGGTCGAAGCAGCAAGTAAGTACTCATCGGCGGAGTAACACGTGCTCGACCGATGAATATCGGCTCAAGCCCGAGTCGTCATGCGTGGCGGCCGGGCCGGTGGGGCGATATGAGGCGATGGTGATGGAGAGCCTGTAGCAGCTGCGGGCGAATCCGGCGAAGTGCCGGGGTTGGTGAAGTGCGTCGTGCGCGCTGATGAGGCAGTGAAGCCAGTGGATGAAGTGGACGTCAAGGGAGTCACGTGGGTGGCCATGGCAGGGGAGGGAGCTGAGGCAGCGGAGCCATCCATGGAAGGGGGGTCCCAAGGGGACATGCGGGCCAACAGAAGAGTCTGCCTCGGCCGTGGCAACCGGTGTGGACGCCGATGCCGCCAGGTTAAGCAGGCCCGCGACATGGGGATGCGCTGGGAAGTCGGGCGGCAGCCCAAGGGTGGCGCGTGAGTGATAGCGGCTTGAACTACGTCGGTATTTCCGCAAAGAGGAAGGGATGATGCAGCACAGCTACGGTAGGTATTTTCCTCAGTGATGAGACCAAGGTCATCGAACCAGTAGGAGAACCATGCAACACCACGTAAACAGCTCCCGCACACAAATAACAAATACTCGCAACCCAACATATTAAAGGGGTTGTCAGTCCCTTTCGGGTAACGGCGCTAGAAATTGGCAAGTAGACGGGATAAAAATTGTGATAGATTGATAAATGCAAATAAAAGCAAATAAAAACCAGCGAGGTATTTTTGGGTTTTTGGATTAATAGATCTGAAAATAATAGATCACGAAGGCAAATATAATAAAGAAAAGACCCGGGGGCCATAGGTTTCACTAGTGGCTTCTCTCGAGAAAAATAGCATACGGTGGATAAACAAATTACTGTTGGGCAATCAATACAACTTAAAATAATCATGACGATATCCAGGCAATGATCATTATATAGGCATCAAGTCCAAGATTAGTAGACCGACTCCTGCCTGCATCTACTATTATTACTCCACACATCGACCGCTATCCAGCATGCATCTAGTGTATTAAGTTCATGGAGAAACAGAGTAATGCAATAAGAACGATGACATGATGTAGACAAGATCTATTTATGTAGAAATAGACCCCATCTTGTTATCCTTAATAGCAACGATACATACGTGTCGGTTCCCCTTCTATCACTGGGATCAAGCACCGTAAGATCGAACCCATCACAAAGCACCTCTTCCCATTGCAAGATAAATAGATAAAGTTGTCCAAACAAAACCCAAATATTAGAGAAGAAATACAAGGCTATAAGCAATCATGCATATAAGAGATCAAAAAGACTCAAATAACTTTCATGGATAAAAACATAGATCTGATCATAAACTCAAAGTTCATCGGATCCCACCAAACACACCGCAAAAAGAACTACATCATATGGATCTCCAAGAGACCATTGTATTGAGAATCAAACAAAAGAGAGGAAGCCATCTAGCTACTAACTACAGACCCGAAGGTCTACAAAAGACTACTCACGCATCATCGGAGAGGCACCAATGAGGATGATGAACCCCTCCGTGATGGTGTCTAGATTGGATCTGGTGCTTCTGGAACTTGCGGCTACTGGAATTTATTTTTGTCGACTCCCCTAGGGTTTCGGGAATATTGGGGTATTTATAGAGAAAAGAGGCAGTGCCGGAGGCCACCGAGGTGGGCACAACCCACCTGGGCGCGCCCGGGGGCCCAGGCGCGCCCTGGTGGGTTGTGCCCCCTGATGAAGCTACGTACCTAGGGTGGGGACACGGACCTGTCCAAAGAGCCCTACCCAAGGTCGTCCCTAGAAGAAGCTACCTTCCAATCGACTTGAAGGTATCTCACTCGACTAAGAAGCTATCACTCGACCAAGAAGCAATCACTCGACTGCCAGAAGACCTGAAGTCACTCCACAGGCAAACGGTCGGCTGTTAGGCAGTCTTTATGGTCATTATAGCACTTTATTAGGGGCGTTACCAGTAACGCCCACCTTAAATGTACCTTAAACCCTGCATTACCGAGGGCAGGAGAGGGCCGGCGAACTCTATATAAGCCACCCCCCTCCTCAGTATGAAGGGTTCGCACCCCTGTCATTTTATACACGCATAATCCAGTCGACCGCCTCCGGGCACCGAGACGTAGGGCTGTTACTTCCTCTGAGAAGGGCCTGAACTCGTAAACCTTGCGTGCTTACAACTTCCCAATAGCTAAGGTCTAGCCTCTTCATACACACCCCCCTACCTCACTGTCAGACTTAGAACCACGACAGTTGGCGCCCACCGTGGGGCATTAGTCTTAGCGCCTAATTGGAGAAGTTGCGATTTTTCCGATCCACTTGATCATGTCTTCCTGCGGAGCTTTGGCAGAGGGCCGCGAGATCCATCTCGGCGGACTCACTTTCATCGCCGATGACTCCGCCTGGCTCCAGGAGGCGCCGCTTGACGTCGACGCGCTCCCCGTCCGCGGTGCGACGCACTTCCGCGCGTGCGTCCGTGGCGTCCTCCTGCGGCAGCCGTCGACCCCATATCGGTCGACTCCCGTGTCATCTCCCCGTCCTATCTCCCGCCAGCGCAAGTGCTCAGGTCGGTCGAGGCTCCAGCGGTGGATGAAGCACGCCGCGGCCCGCCAGTCGGCGGCCCCGCAAGTCGCGGCAATCGAGCCCGACGAATCCCTCTGCGGCCTGTTCGATCTGTCGACTGGCTCCACGAAGACCGCATCCGAGTGCGATAGCAGCGACCCTTTGGCGGAGGTTCTGGCGGTCGAGGGGACATACAGTCCTCCTGGATTCCATCGCACTGATAATGGTGCCGATAGAGGCGATCCATCGCACCCTCACGACGAATACCTCCCCGAACCTCTTACATCATTACAGCGGGAGGAGCTTCGTCGCCGGAACATGGACGTGCTCTACACCCCTATTGTTGGAGAAACCCCCGAGGCCTGGGCCTTGGAGGACGCGCGCTTGGCTAATCTAGCCGAGCGCACTCGACTGGAGAATCTACAGCGAGCTCTCGACGAGCGGGCGCGTCAGCGGGCTCCCGAGTCCAGTCGACGCCAGCAGGCTCCCGAGTCCAGTCGACGCCAGCAAGCTCCCGAATCCAGTCGACGTCAGCTCTTCCCACCGCCGCAGGTGTACCGAACTCCGGTTCAGAACCTGGCTGCCGCGGCCCGCATAGCAGAGTCAATCCAGCCCTCTCAGTCAGAGGCTGGCAGAGGATTGCTGCAGATCAGAGCATTGCTCCGAGCGGCGGGAAATCAGAATTCCGCCATCTCTCAGTCGTGGGACAGGATCCATAGTCGATCCGTTGCAACGGAAACCGTCCAGTCGGCTCACAGCCCGAGATCGCCCCCGAGGCGTGAGGGACGTGGAGACCGGCACGATCAGTATAGGAGAAACGAACAATATGATCACCAACCCGACCGTGATGATAGACGTCGGGTGCCGTCCCCTCCCCCGAGGAGTGGATCATATGCACCTCGACATCGAGACGACAGGCGCCCCCATAACGTTGGGCAGAGGATCCCAGTCGACCCCAGAGACCCAGGCTTTGACGCGAGATCCATCCTCGTTCAAGGTTTGGTGGACAGGAACAGGGCTCATCGAGAGGGCCACAACAGAGATACGCCCACCGGCAGCAGGACACACGCCTCGGGGCCTGAATGTTTCAGTCGAGCCATCACGGCCGCGGTGATCCCTCCCAACTTCAGGCTGGCGACTGGAGTCAGCAAGTTCACCGGTGAGTCCAAGCCTGACACGTGGCTCGAGGATTACCGAGTGGCTGTGCAGATTGGCGGCGGCAATGATGAGGTGGCCATGAAGCATTTACCCCTCATGTTGGAAGGCTCAGCTAGGGCGTGGCTGAATCAGTTGGCGCCCAACAACATTTACACTTGGGAGGATCTCTCCCGAGTGTTTATCACAACCTTCGAAGGGACATGCAAGCGCCCTGCAGGCCTTACGGAGCTGCGGTCTTGCATGCAGAAGCCAAATGAAACTCTGAGAGAATACATCCAGAGGTGGATCACACTGCACCACTCGGTCGAGAACGTGCCAGACCATCAAGCAGTTTGCGCTTTCAAGGAAGGCGTCAAGTATAGGGAGTTGAATTTGAAGTTTGGTCGAACTGGAAAGATGTCCCTTAATCAGATGATGGAGATTGCCACCAAGTACGCTAATGGAGAAGACGAGGACCGACTCCGAAGTGGCAAACTCAAATCAGTCGCCCAAGAAACCGGAGGAAACTCCAGTCGGAAGCAGAAGCGGAAGGCCGAGCCAGCCGCCCCTGGGGAGGCCCTGGCTGTGGCCCAGGGAAATTTCAAGGGAAAGCCCAAGGGAACATGGAAGCCCAAGAAGGTTAAAGATCAGGATGGGAATGATGTTCTGGACCTGCCATGTCACATCCATACCAAGAAAGATGAAGAAGGAAATTTTATTTTCCCGAAGCATACCACTCGACAGTGTCGGCTTCTGATTCAGCAGTTCCAGGGCAAGCAGCCCAAGGATAAGGAAAAAGAGCCGGACAGAGTTGAGGACAAGGAGGATAGTGACGATGGATACCCCCAAGTCAATTCCACCTTGATGATTTTTGCTGATGTCGAAAGCAAAAGTCGACTGAAAGTCATTAACCGTGAGGTGAACATGGTTGCTCCGGCGACTCCCAGTTACCTGAAGTGGTCTCAGACTGCCATCACATTCGACCAGTCCAATCACCCGACGCACATTGCCACCCCTGGGAGGCAAGCTTTGGTGGTCGACCTAGTTGTCGAAGGCACTCGACTGACCAAAGTCCCGATGGACGGCGGCAGTGGCCTGAACATACTGTATGCTGAAACCTTGAAAGGAATGGGCATTCCGATGTCCAGACTCAGCACGAGTAACATGAGCTTCCACGGAGTCATTCCTGGGAAGAAAGCCGAGTCACTCAGCCAGATTGCTCTTGATGTGGTTTTCGGTGATTCAAAGAATTACCGCAAGGAAAAGTTGACGTTTGAAGTTGTGGACTTCCAGAGTGCTTATCATGCCATCTTGGGTAGGCCAGCTTATGCATGCTTCATGGCTCGACCATGTTACGTGTATCTTAAATTAAAGATGCCTGGCCCCAAAGGTGTGATCACTGTTATGGGCAACCGGAAGAAAGCAGAAGAATGTTTTCAGAAGGGATCAAAGATCGCCGACGCTCAGATGGCAGTGGTCGAGCTGAAAGAGTACCAAAAGGCTGCCGACCCGAGTGAATTGCTGCGAGCTAAGAAGCCTGCCTCCGAGTCAGCTTTTCAGTCGGCTGGCGAAACGAAGACAGTCCACATTCACCCGACCGATCCCAATGCTGCTCCGACTCACATCTCGACGACGCTCGACTCCAAATAGGAAGAAGCGCTCATCCAGCTCCTCCGTGAGAACTGGGACATCTTCGCATGGAAACCCTCTGACATGCCTGGAGTTCCCAGGGGGCTGGCTGAGCACCGTCTGCAAGTCGACCCAAAGTTCAAGCCCGTGAAGGAACATCTTTGACGGTCCGCCGTCCAGAAAAAACAAGCCATTGGCGAGGAAGTGGCTCGGCTCTTAGCAGCTGAGTTCATCCGAGAGATCTACCACTCCGAGTGGCTCGCCAATGTCGTCATGGTCCCCAAGAAGGACAAGTCACTCCGTATGTGCATTGATTTCAAGCATATCAATCGGGCCTGCCCGAAAGATCATTTTCCTCTCCCTCGCATTGACCAGATTGTCGACTCAACTGCAGGATGCGAGAGATTGTCTTTTCTAGATGCCTACTCCGGGTACCATCAGATCCGTCTGTATGGGCCCGACGAAATCAAAACAGCTTTCATCACTCCATTCGGATGCTTCTGTTACGTCACCATGCCATTCGGCCTCAAGAACGCCGGAGCACATTCATGAGAATGATCCAAAAGTGTTTACTCACTCAAATCAGTCGGAATGTGGAGGCGTACATGGACGATATCGTAGTCAAGTCCCGGAAAGGTTCCGACCTGCGGGCTGACCTTGCTGAAACCTTCGCCAACCTCAGGAGGTATGATATCAAGCTCAATCCGTCAAAGTGCACTTTCAGAGTTCCAGGAGGAAAGCTACTCGGTTTTCTCGTTTCCGAACGGGGAATCGACGCCAATCCTGAAAAAATTGGCACCATACTCCGGATGAAGTGTCCTGTACGTGTGCATGATGTCCAAAAGCTTACAGGCTGCTTGGCCGCCTTAAGTCGATTCATTTCTCGACTCGGTGAAAAAGCATTGCCTCTTTACCGACTGATGAAGAAGTCTGACTAGTTCGAGTGGACTCCAGAAGCTGATGCAGCATTTGCAAAACTCAAAGCTCTGCTCTCCACCCAGCCGGTGCTAGCTGCCCCAATTAGCAAAGAGCCTCTGTTGCTTTACATTGCAGCCACGGGACAAGTTGTCAGTACAGTACTTACGGTTGAGCGGGAAGAGGAAGGGAAGGCCTTCAAAGTTCAACGCCCTGTATATTATGTGTCTGAAGTTTTGACCCCTTCAAAACAAAGATACCCCCACTACCAGAAGCTTGTATATGGGATTTATATGACCACGAAGAAAGTTGCACATTATTTCTCTGACCACTCCATTACAGTCGTCAGCGATGCCCCGTTATCGGAGATCCTGCATAACAGAGATGCAACTGGTCGAGTGGCCAAGTGGGCGATTGAACTCCTTCCTTTAGATATCAAGTTTGAAGCAAAGAAAGCCATCAAGTCCCAAGCAATTGCGGATTTCATCGCCGAGTGGATTGAACAGCAACTTCCGACTCAAGTTCACTCGAAACACTGGACTATGTTCTTCAATGGATCCAAGATGCTGAATGGTTCGGGCGCGGGGGTAGTTTTGGTCTCCCCCCGAGGAGATAAGCTCAGATACGTTCTCCAGATTCACTTCGATTCCTCCAATAATGAAGCAGAGTATGAAGCACTTTTGTATGGGTTGCGCATGGCCATTTCACTCGGCGTCCGTCGCCTCATGGTCTATGGCGACTCAGATCTGGTGGTTAATCAAGTGATGAAGGAGTGGGACGTCAGGAGTCCGGCAATGACTGGATACTGCAATGCAGTGCGGAAGCTAGAGAAGAAGTTCGAGGGGTTGGAACTCCACCACATCCCCCGACTGAAAAACCAGGCAGCTGACGACTTGGCAAAGATAGGCTCCAAGAGAGAAGCCATTCCAAGCAACGTGTTCTTGGAACACATTCACTCACCGTCAGTCCAAGAGGATCCTTTCACAGAAGAAGCCCCGCAGCCGAAAAGTGCCACAGATCCGACTGAAGTTGAAGTGCCTGTAGTAGTCGACCTAATCATGGAAGTCTTGGCAATCACCCCTGACTGGACAATACCGTACATTGCATATATCCTAAGGAAAGAACTTCCGGAGGACGAGGAGGAGGCTCGACAGATCGTCCGCCGATCTAAGGCCTTCACAGTCATAAGGGGACAGCTGTACAGAGAGAGTGCGACCGGAGTCGACCAGAAATGCATAACGCCAGAAGAGGGTCAAATAATACTTAACGATATCCACTCGGGAACCTACGGTCACCATGCGTCCTCTCGGACTATTGTGGCTAAAGCATACCGAGCTGGATTTTACTGGCCAAGGGCAAATGAGATGGCGAAAGAGATAGTCGACAAGTGCGAGGGGTGCCAGTTCTACTCCAACATGTCACACAAGCCCGCGTCAGCCCTGAAAACCATTCCGCTCGTCTGGCCCTTTGCCGTCTGGGGATTGGACATGGTTGGCCCCCTAAGAATGGGCAGGAGTGGATTCACTCATGTACTTGTGGCAGTCGACAAATTTACCAAATGGATCGAAGCTAAGCCCATAAAGAGCCTCGATGCTGGCACCGCTATCAGTTTCATCAGAGGGTTAACATTCAGATATGGAGTCCCGCACAGCATCATCACTGATAATGGGTCAAACTTTGATTCGAACGAGTTCAGAGCATTTTGCGCTTCTCAAGGCACACGAGTCGACTACGCCTCAGTCGCTCATCCCCAGTCGAATGGACAGGCTGAGAGAGCAAATGGTCTGATTCTCAAAGGGCTAAAACCTCGGCTGATGCGCGATCTCAAGCACGCGGCAGGCGCTTGGGTCGACGAGCTTCCGTCAGTTCTGTGGGGATTAAGGACCACCCCTAACCGGTCGACTGGAAGGACCCCATTCTTTCTGGTTTATGGAGCCGAAGCTGTCCTGCCAAGCGATCTTCTTCATAATGCACCCCGAGTCGAACTTTACACCAAAGATGAAGCGGAGCAGGCCCGGCAAGACGCAGTCGACCTCTTGGAGGAAGAGAGGGAGATGGCGATGATCAGATCGACCATTTATCAGCAGGACTTACGTCGATTCCACGCCCGGAATGTGAAGAGTCGAGCCTTTCAAGAAGGAGATCTGGTCCTCCGAGTGGATCAACAGAAACCTCACAAGCTCGCTCCCACTTGGGAAGGCCCCTTCATCGTCACCAGAGTCCTCCACAACGGAGCATATCACCTTTACAATGTTGATCGACAGATCGACGAACCTCGAGCTTGGAACGCGGAGCTTCTCCGCCCCTTTTACACTTGAGTCCGCCCTCAAACCAGATGTAATAAGAAAAACTCCTGAAGTTCATTTTTATCAGAAATAAGAGTGTTCCAATAATTGACTTGGCTGCGAATCCGTTTCGCCTAAATTTTAGAAAGAAAAATCCTACCGAGTGGAGAGCAATCCTCCCACTCGGGGGCTTAGCTGCAGTCCAGTACTCGCCTAAGTTCTCCCACTCGGAAACTTAGCTGCAGTCAAGCACTCGCCTAAGATTGAAAAAATCCTACCGAGTGGAGAGCAATCCTCCCACTCGGGGGCTTAGCTGCAGTCCAGTACTCGCCTAAGTTCTCCCACTCGGAAACTTAGCTGCAGTCAAGCACTCGCCTAAGATTGAAAAAATCCTACCGAGTGGAGAGCAATCCTCCCACTTGGGGGCTTAGCTGCAGTCCAGTACTCGCCTAAGTTCTCCCACTCGGAAACTTAGCTGCAGTCAAGCACTCGCCTAAGATTGAAAAAATCCTACCGAGTGGAGAGCAATCCTCCCACTCGGGGGCTTAGCTGCAGTCCAGTACTCGCCTAAGTTCTCCCACTCGGAAACTTAGCTGCAATCAAGCACTCGCCTAAGATTGAAAAAATCCTACCGAGTGGAGAGCAATCCTCCCACTCGGGGGCTTAGCTGCAGTCCAGTACTCGCCTAAGTTCTCCCACTCGGAAACTTAGCTGCAGTCAAGCACTCGCCTAAGATTGAAAAAATCCTACCGAGTGGAGAGCAATCCTCCCACTCGGGGGCTTAGCTGCAGTCCAGTACTCGCCTAAGTTCTCCACGAAGAGACTTAGCTGCAGTCAGACACTCGCCTAAGTTTGAAAAATCCTACCGAGTGAAGAGCAAACCTCCCACTCGGGGGCTTAGCTGCAGTTCAGCACTCGCCTAAGTTCTCCATGAAGAGACATAGCTGCAGTCAGACACTCGCCTAAGTTTGAAAAATCCTACCGAGTGGAGAGCAAACCTCCCACTCGGGGGCTTAGCTGCAGTTCAGCACTCGCCTAAGTTCTCCATGAAGGGACTTAGCTGCGGTCAGACACTCGCCTAAGTTTGAAAAATCCTACCGAGTGGAGAGCAAACCTCCCACTCGGGGGCTTAGCTGCAGTTCGGCACTTGCCTAAGTTCTCCACGAAGAGACTTAGCTGCGGTCAGACACTCGCCTAAGTTTGAAAAATCCTACCGAATGGAGAGCAAACCTCCCACTCGGGGGCTTAGGTACAGTTCAGTGCTCGCTTAAGTATGAAACCCACCTTCTCCTGGAGAGCTCCGCCACAAATACAATGTGAGCTTTGTCCCACTCTACAGTAACAGGGCGTGGGTCGACTGCCACCTTTTCCTGGAGAGCTCCGCCACAAATACAATGTGCGCTCCACCCCACTCTACAACAACAGGGTGTGGGTCGGTCGTCACCTTTTCCTTCGAACGGAGATCAAGTTCCACTCGACGAATCATCCACGAAGACGTTCAACAAAAATCAAGCTCAGATAAAGCATAAAAGGTCCTGGACCTCAGATCAAAGTATTCGAGCCCTTGGCTCGGCAAGAGTTTAACTATTACACTTCCACTCGGCATTCCGAGGCAAATTCAAAGCGAAGCATAGAAGTTTTTTTTCACTCCTCAGGAGGAGGAGGACTGGAAGGGGCGATGGATTCGTCTAGATCAATCCCGTCTGCAATATGGGTGGCTGCAGCAATGAAGGTCTCCATGAAGTCCTGGAATTTGTGCTTCCTCGTGTTGGCAACTTGGATGGCGGCCAGCTTCTCCTCCCGTGCCTCCTTACAATGGACGCGGACCAGGGACAGAGCCACATCAGCACCGCACCGAGCCGAAGACTTCTTCCACTCCTGCACTCGGTCAGGGATTCCATTGAGTCGAGTCATCAGAGACTCGAGATCATTCTGGAGCGTAGATCCTGGCCAAAGTGTTGGGTCGATCCGCGACATGGCAGTCTTCAGTTGAGCCAAGTAGTCCACGGCGCCATCGATACGGGATTTCAGTCGGAGCAGATTCATGGCAGGCTCGTCTTTCACAGGGGAGTTGATCGGATCCAAACCTGTCTCAATCCGCCCGGTCTCCTCTTCAAAGTTTTGGCACAACTCTACATATACGATCCAAGGATAAGTCAATTTGCATAGGCTGAGTCGACAAAAAGTAAAAAACAGTCGAAACTGGATGTGCACCTTCAAGTTTGATGTACAGCTTCTTGGCGAGGCTCCCCAAGTAGCTCTCCAGGTCGTCCCTCCTATGAGCGATGCCTTCCATCTTCTCGCCCAAGAGGAGGTTCTCCTTCTTCCAATTTGCAGTCAGCCAGTTGGCTTCAGTCAGAGCGGTCTGCAACCTGGTGTTCTCTTTTTCTAACTGGTCGACCGAAGCCAGCTTCTATGCGGCCAGAGCTGTCTTGTCATCAGCCTCCTTGCGGGCAGCAGCCAGGTCCTGGTCCTTCTTCGCCAAAGCTTTTTCCAATTCTCCTACAAAGAAATGGTGATCGAATCGGAAACAACAAAGGAATGCTCAAGCCTAAAAACAAAATCAGTCGACAAAGTCGCTTTACCTGCGGCGCCCTCCCTGAGCTTCTGCAGCTCCGTCCTGGCCAGCTCTAGATCAAGGTCCAGTTGAATCTTCTGTTTCTCCAATTCAGTATAGCGAGCGGCAAGTTTGCAGGATTTCTGCAAAAAGAAAAACCAGTCGACAGACGTTCGAGATAAGTTGCTTCCGAATAACTAAGGAACAATGGTGACGTTTCTAAGACCACAGCCGAATCAAAAACATTCGACAGTAGTCTCGGGGACTACACCCAGTGGGTGCACTCAGCGTGCCCCCACTGGTTCGACCAAAAAAAAAATCGACTGCCCGCAGTCGACAGGACACGGTCCCACTCGACCTGGCCAGACCAAACCGAGTGAAGAAACACAGGTTCAGCAACACAATATAAAGACTACAGTCGACTGCCAGCAGTCCACCGTAGTCTCGGGGACTACACCCAGTGGGTGCACTTAGCGTGCCCCCACTCTTCCAAGAATTGGCAAACACACCCAGTGGGTGTACAGATGCAAAGATCTTCGGAAAAGAAATTCTTCAAACAGCATATCATAACAGACCAAGTGTTGAGTCGACTAACCTGGACATTGCTCTGAAGAGCCGAGCTCGCGTCATAGGCGGCTTGGCTGGCCTCCTGAGCCACCTTCACTTGCTCTATCATAATCCCCGCCTGGCATATAGCCTCTTTCGCAGCAGACGCTTGGTCCTCAGGGGCGGGGTACGCAGCAAAAAGCGAAGATGGGTCCGCAGTCGACGCTGAAGGCTGCGCACTCGACAGGGGGTTGGCGAAAGTCACAGAAGCCCGAGCGGGCTCGCCATCGCCCCGAGCCGCGGCCTCAGGTGCCGGAGTGGACCGTGGGGTCTTGATAGCCGGCGTCTTCTTTGTCCTCTTCACCCTCAGCGGCTCGTTGTCATCATCGTCCGGGAGATCAATAACATGAACAGGGGCTGCAAGAGAAACATTCAATCGACCAGAACTACAAGGGCCAGTCGACTCAAAGCAAAATGTCATTAATCATACCAGGGTTGGAGGTGACAGCGTCCTCCATCTCTTGGTCGTCGTTCCTGGCGGAAACCTCAGAAGTGGCACCGCTGCAAATCTCAAAAGTCAGCCAGTTGGCAGAGTGAATTGACCAAGGATCCGTCCATGATCGACAAAGGAAAACAAAGTTTCTATCATTTACCTGGAAATGGTAGGAACAGCTATCTTCATCTTGGGCAGAACTTTGGGCGGCTTGGATGGCGTCGCTCGTGGGTGCTTGGGAGCCTTCTCAGTCGGCGGAGGAGGAGAACTCCGAGGGCGCTTCGACGTCTGCCCAGCAGGTGCGGTGGCCTTGCCACGTCCCCGCGCTGGGTCATGTGTGAGCTTGGATCGCCCCTCCGGGCGGGGGGGGGGGGGGTTCAGCTTCCTCCTCCTCCTCGCTGGAGAAGACGTCGTCGTCTCCCTCCCCTTCACCGTCAGACTCCCACTCGCCTTGGTCATCCCCGCTCTCGCCTCCACTCGCCTCACCTTCCTCAGTCGACCCCTGTGCCCCATTGGGCGTCGAGTACATCTCGGTGGTCGCCTGGGAACAACGGACAAGACAAAAATCAGTCGACCAACTCAAAGAAGACCAACGCAAGAAACAAGATTTCAGTCAGAAACATAAAGATGTACCTGATCCACTTCGTACGAGCTATCGAGTGGAATTACCCTTCTGGCTCCTCGGGGGTTGTCTTTATTCCCTGTGATGCTTGACAGCCACCCCTCCAGCATCTCGTTGGTGACCTCCTCCGGGTGGATCCGAGTGGTGTCGTCGAGGCCCGAGTACAGCCACATCGGATGGTCCCGGGCCTGGAGCGGTTGAATGCGTCTTTGAAGAAAGACCTCTAGCAAGTCCATCCCAGTCACACCCTCACAAACGAGTTCAACCACTCGGCCGGCCAGCACTTTGACTTGGGCCTTTTCCTCTGGCGCAATTTTCAGAGAGACTGGCTTCGCGGCTCGGTCAAGGGAAAAAGGAGGGAGACCAGTCGACTGACCTGGGGTCACTTGGTCCTGGTAGTAGAACCAAGTTGCCTGCCAACCACGGACTGACTCCGGGAAAGTGATGGATGGAAAACAGCTCTTTCCCCTCATTTGAATCGCCAGGCCCCCGCACAGCTGGATCACTTGCATCTTCTCATCACTCGACTTGGCCTTTTTAACCGACTGAGAGTGGCAAGTAAAAATATGCTTGAAAAGCCCCCAATGCGGACGGCAACCCAGGAAGGCCTCGCACATGGAAATGAACGCGGCAAGATAGACTATGGAGTTGGGGGTAAAGTGATGGAGTTGCGCCCCGAAGAAATTTAAGAAGCTCCGGAAGAATGGATGAGGAGGCAGAGAAAACCCTCGGCCGTTGTGAGTGGCTAGGAGCACGCACTCACCGTCGCGGGGCTGAGGTTCGACCTCCCTCCCCGGAAGACGCGCAGCTTCGTGGGGAATGGCTCCCCCCTCAACCATGTCATCGAGATCTTCCTGCTAGAGCACCGATGGCATCCAGTCACCCTGTATCCAACCCTTGGGCAGGGCAGTCCGGGAGGAAGATCCGCCCCGCGCAGACCTCTTTCCTTTCCCCAGCGCCGCCGCCTTCTTCGCGCGCTCCAAAGCAGTGGTCTTGCCCTTCACCATCGTCGCCGGAGAGATCTCGCACGGACTTGCGGCGCTAGGGGTGAGAACGAAGGTTGCGGGAGAGCTGGCGAAGGGAGAGAGGAAGCAGGAAGGAGAAGAGAGCGCGCGTCTTGGAAACCCCGAGCCGGCAACTTATAAGGGGCTGCTCCCGAGTGGCTGACTGGTAGGCCCGGGCCATCCAGTCAAATCCCGCAGCAGACGCGCGCATAGTACATGGCGAAAAAGGCGACGCGGAGATCGAGGAACTTCCACTTTATCGCTTCCGATTACTGCGGCTGCTCCCGTCCCGCGCGCTTCCCAAAAACCGAATCCCACGAGATCTGCGGGCCGCAGGACAACTTGCCAAAAACAGAAGATCCCGCTCGCGTCAACACTCGGTATACCACAAGCAAAGAAATTCATTCGACGAAAAACCTGGAATGGGTCAAGGCGACTGAAAAAAGTTGACTACGTCATCCATGACGATTGACCCAACGAAGCTCTCACGTAGCCCGGAAAGCCACTCGGAAAGGTTCGCCAACTCTTTCTCCACTCAAACCTCGACCCATTCGGGGGCTAATGATGAAGCTACGTACCTAGGGTGGGGACACGGACCTGTCCAAAGAGCCCTACCCAAGGACGTCCCTAGAAGAAGCTACCTTCCAATCGACTTGAAGGTATCTCACTCGACTAAGAAGCTATCACTCGACCAAGAAGCAATCACTCGACTGCCAGACGACCTGAAGTCACTCCGCAGGCAAACGGTCGGCTGTTAGGCAGTCTTTATGGTCATTATAGCACTTTATTAGGGGCGTTACCAGTAATGCCCACCTTAAATGTACCTTAAACCCTGCATTACTGAGGGCAGGAGAGGGCCGGCGAACTCTATATAAGCCACCCCCTCCTCAGTATGAAGGGTTCGCACCCCTGTCATTTTATACACGCATAATCCAGTCGACCGCCTCCGGGCACCGAGACGTAGGGCTGTTACTTCCTCCGAGAAGGGCCTGAACTCGTAAACCTTGCGTGCTTACAACTTCCCAATAGCTAAGGTCTAGCCTCTTCATACACACACCCTACCTCACTGTCAGACTTAGAACCACGACACCCCCCTCGGGGCACCCCCAGGTGCTTCTCCGACCCATTGGGTGTCTTCTGGTCCATAAAAAAATCCACAAAAAGATTTGCTGCGTTTGAACTCCGTTTGGTATTGATTTCCTGCGATGTAAAAAACAAGCAAAAACAACAACTGACACTAAGGATGGCAATGGGTAGGGTATGGGGCGGGTAGAGCAATACCATACCCATAACCGTGTAGTCAATGGGTACAAAATTCTACCCATACCCGTACCCATGGGTATGATACTTTACCCGTACCCATACCCGACAGGTACCCATACCCATTGGGTACCCAACGGGCAGTTCAAATAGTACACAAGCTATTCGCCATTTTACATTCATCGATAGCACATTTGACAAAAAAACATTGATCTCAACTATATAACAAATAGCTGAGTAGATGAAAATTATCTCAATTCAAATTGACAATTGGTAACAACTTTAACATAGGTTCATAAGCTCACAACACAACTTTAACATATGTACACTTGTGATTGTGAATCATGGGTAAGATTCACATGTCAGTATAAAATGGGTAGGGTATGGGTATATCCATGGGTAAAAGGCTATACCCGTTCCCTACCCATGACTTAACGGGTAGGGTATGGGTACTACCCGTGGGTATAAAGTTGCGCCCATACCCTACCCATGCGGGTATGGTACTCGCGGGTACCCGTACCATGGGTAAAATTGCCATCCTTGACTGACACTTGGCACTATGTCAATAGGTTAGTACCAAAAGATGATATAAAATGATTATAAAATATCCAAGAATGATAATATAACAACATGGAACAATCAAAAATTATAGATATGTTGGATACGTATCAGCATCCCCAAGCTTAATTCTTGCTCGTCCTCGAGTAGGTAAATGATAAAAACAGAATTTTTGATGTGAAATGCTGCCTAACATGTGATACGTCTCCAACGTATCTATAATTTTGATTGCTCCATGCTATATTATCTACTGTTTTGGACATTATTGGGCTTTATTATCCACTTTTATATTATTTTTGGGACTAACCTATTAACGGAGGCCCAGCCCAGAATTGCTGTTATATCAAACGGAGTCCAAACGGAATGAAACCTTCGGGAACGTGATTTTCTCAACGAACAAGACCCGAGAGACTTGGACCCTACGTCAAGAAAGAAAAGAGGAGGCCACGAGGTAGGGGGTGCGCCTACCCCCCCAGGCGCGCCCTCCACCCTTGTGGGCCCCTTGTTGCTCCGCCGACGTACTCCTTCCTCCTATATATACCTACGTACCCCCAAACGATCAGATACGGAGCCAAAACCCTAATTCCACCACCGTAACTTTATGTATCCACGAGATCCCATCTTGAGGCCTGTTCCGGAGCTCCACCGGAGGGGGCATCGATGACGGAGGGCTTCTTCATCAACACCATAGCCCTCCGATGAAGTGTGAGTAGTTTACCTCAGACCTACGGGTCCATAGTTATTAGCTAGATGGCCTCTTCTCTCTTTTTGGATCTCAATACAATGTTCTCCCCCTCTCTTGTGGAGAACTATTCGGTGTAATCTTCCTTTTGCGGTGTGTTTGTTGAGACCGATGAATTGTGGGTTTATGATCAAGTCTATCTATGAATAATATTTGAATCTTCTCTGAATTCTTTTATGTATGATTGGTTATCTTTGCAAGTCTCTTCGAATTATCAGTTTGGTTTGGCCTACTAGATTGATCTTTCTTGCAATGGGAGAAGTGCTTAGCTTTGTGTTCAATCTTGCGGTGTCCTTTCCCAGTGACAGTAGGGGCAGCAAGGCACGTATTGTATTGTTGCCATCGAGGATAACAAGATGGGGTTTTCTTCATATTGCATGAGTCTATCCCTCTACATCATGTCATCTTGCTTAAGGCGTTACTCTGTTTTTAACTTAATACTCTAGATGCATGCTGGATAGCGGTTGATGAGTAGAGTAGTAGTAGATGTAGGCAGGAGTCGGTCTACTTGTCTCGGACGTGATGCCTATATACATGATCATACCTAGATATTCTCATAACCATGCTCAATTCTATCAATTGCTCAACAGTAATTTGTTCACCCACCGTAGAATACTTATGCTCTCGAGAGAAGCCACTAGTGAAACCTATGGCCCTCGGGTCTATCTTTATCATATTAATCTCCTACTACTTAGTTATTTCCTTTGCTATTTACTTTGCCTTTATTTTACTTTGCATCTTTATCACAAAAATACCAAAAATATTATCTTATCATATCTATCAGATCTCACTCTCGTAAGTGGCCTTATAGGGATTGACAACCCCTATTTGCGTTGGTTGCGAGGATTTATTTGTTTTGTGCAGGTACGAGGGACTCATGCGTAGCCTCCTACTGGATTGATACCTTGGTTCTCAAAAACTGAGGGAAATACTTACGCTACTTTGCTGCATCATCCCTTTCTCTTCAGGGAAAACCAACGCAGTGCTCAAGAGGTAGCAATAAGGATTTCTGGTGCCGTTGCCGAGGAGGTCTACGCAAAAGTTAACATACCAAGTACCCATCACATACCCTTATCTCCCGCATTACATTATTTGCCATTTTCCTCTCGTTTTCCTCTCCCCCACTTCGCCCTTGCCGTTTATTCGCCCTCTCTCTCTATCCTCCCTCTCTTTCTCTATTTGCCTCTTTTTGTCTGCTTGCTTTTTGTTTGCTTGTGTGTTAGTTTGTCTGCTTGTCGTTATGGCTAGTCCCTTATCTTCTCCGTTGTCCCCCGAGAATGAAATTCTTAATTTTAAGCAAAGGGAGGGAGAAAATCTAAAAGATGCTTGGTATAGAATTTGCAATGCTCAAAATAAATCTACTAGGAAGCAATCTACTTCCGTTCTCCTTCGCAATTTTTATGTAGGCATTAATCCTTGGCACAGATATGTTCTTGATACTATTACCGGAGGAAACTTCTTGGGTAGCCATACTTTCGATTCTTATAATGCTATGCTAGATTTATTTGGCTCACCTCCTCTCCTGGTTAATGGAATTGTATTAACTTTGGAGCATGTAATGCAAAGGCTTGAAATTATTGAAAATAAGGTTGCTACCGTAGAGTTAATTGAATGGATAAAAATATCCACAGCCGAATCTCTCAATATGGATCTATAGTAGGAGTTACTTTGAAAAATATTAAAGAAAAGGAACCCATAGTTAATGAGAAAATAAATCACGATTCTACTAGGATCGATAAACTTGAGGATATTATTACCAACTTGGGAACCACTTTTTCTTCCGTAAAGAATACTCCAAGTCCTTCCACTAAAGTTGCCAAGCTTATGTACGTTCCTAAAAATAAGGGTGAATCCTCTAGTAAGGAAAATGCGAATCTCAAATCTATAAGTATTCATCCCAATCTTTTTGCTATCATTAAGGAACCATTTGTTACAAATGAATTTTTCGATCTTGTGCCTAAAAGTTTGATAATTAATAAAAAGGAAGAAATTCCTAAATATGGTAGATGCCTAATTGAAGAATTGCCTACCAAAGATGGCAATACCTAGATCTATTCTTGCTTGTTATGCCTAGCTAGGGGCGTTAAACGATAGCGCTTGTTGGGAGGCAACCCAATTTTATTTTTATTCCTTGCTTTTTGCTCCTGTTTAGTAATAAATAATTTATCTAGACTCTGTTTTGGTTGTGTTTTTTGTGTTTAATTAGTGTTTGTGCCAAGTAGAACCGTTGGGAAGACTTGGGGGAAGTCGTGTTGAACTTGCTGTAAAAAGCAGAAACTTTAGCGCTCACAAGAACTGCTGTCATTTTTATTTGGAAAGTGCTATTTAGTTGATTATTTTTGAAGATGATTAATAGATAAATTCCTCACGTCCAGAAATTTATTTTAGAAATTTTGGGGTTCCAGATCTTGCGCTAGGTACAGATTACTACAGACTGTTCTGTTTTTGACAGATTCTGTTTTTCGTGTGCTGTTTGCTTATTTTGATGAATCTGTGGCTAGTAAAATAGTTTATAAACCATAGAGAAGTTGGAATACAGTAGGTATAACACCAATATAAATAAATAATGAGTTCATTACAGTACCTTGAATTGGTCTTTTATTTTCTTTCGCTAACGGAGCTCACGAGATTTTCTACTTTAAGTTTTATGTTCTGAAATTTTCAAGTTTTGGGTAAAGATTTGATGGATTATGGAACAAGGAGTGGAAAGAGCCTAAGCTTGGGGATGCCCATGGCACCCCCAAGATAATCTAAGGACACCTAAAAGCCAAAGCTTGGGGATGCCCCGGAAGGCATCCCCTCTTTCGTCTACCTCTATCGGTAACTTTACTTGGAGCTATATTTTTATTCGCCACATGATATGTGTTTTGATTGGAGCGTCTTGTATGATTTGAGTCTTTGCTTGTTAGTTTACCACAATCATCCTTTCTGTACACACCTTTTGAGAGAGCCATACATGATTTGGAATTTGTTAGAATACTCTATGTGCTTCGCTTATATCTTTTGAGTTATATAGTTTTTGCTCTAGTAATTCACTTATATCTTTTAGACCATGGTGGTGGATTTGTTTTATAGAAACTATTGATCTCTCATGCTTAACTTAGATTATTTTGAGAGTATTAATAGCATGGTAATTTTCTTAAAATCCTAATATGCTAGGTATTCAAAGTTAGTAAAATTTTCTTAAGAGTGTTTTGAACACTAAGAGAAGTTTGATGCTTGATGATTGTTTTGAGATATGGAGGTAATAATATCAAAGCCGTGCTATTTGAGTAGTTGTGAAATTGAGAAATACTTGTGTTGAAGTTTGCAAGTCCCGTAGCATGCACGTATGGTAAACGTTATGCAACAAATTTGAAACATGAGGTGTTATTTGATTGTCTTCCTTATGAGTGGCGGTCGGGGATGAGCGATGGTCTTTTCCTACCAATCTATCCCCCTAGGAGCATACGCGTAGTGTTGGAAATATGCCCTAGAGGCAATAATAAATTAGTTATTATCATATTTCCTTGTTCATGATAATCGTTTATTATCCATGCTAGAATTGTATTGATAGGAAACTCAGATACATGTGTGGATACATAGACAACACCATGTCCCTAGTAAGCCTCTAGTTGACTAGCTCGTTGATCAATAGATGGTTACGGTTTCCTGACCATGGACATTGGATGTCGTTGATAACGGGATCACATCATTAGGAGAATGATGTGATGGATAAGACCCAATCCTAAGCCTAGCACAAGATCATGTAGTTCGTGTGCTAAAGCTTTTCTAATGTCAAGTATCATTTCCTTAGACCATGAGATTGTGCAACTCCCAGATACCGTAGGAGTGCTTTGGGTGTGCCAAATGTCACAACGTAACTCGGTGTCTATAAAGGTACACTACAGGTATCTCCGAAAGTGTCTGTTGGGTTGGCACGAATCGAGACTGGGATTTGTCACTCCGTGTAAACGGAGAGGTATCTCTGGGCCCACTCGGTAGGACATCATCATAATGTGCACAATGTGATCAAGGAGTTGATCACAGGATGATGTGTTACGGAACGAGTAAAGAGACTTGCCGGTAATGAGATTGAACAAGGTATCGGGATACCGACGATCGAATCTCGGGCAAGTATCGTACCGCTAGACAAAGGGAATTGTATATGGGATTGATTAAGTCCTTGACATCATGGTTCATCTGATGAGATCATTATGGAGCATGTGGGAGTCAACATGGGTATCCAGATCCCGCTGTTGGTTATTGACCGGAGAGTTGTCTCGGCCATGTCTGCATGACTCCCGAGCCCGTAGGGTCTACACACTTAAGGTTCGATGACGCTAGGGTTATAGGGAATAGATGTACGTGGTTACCGAATGTTGTTCGGAGTCCCGGATGAGATCTCGGACGTCACGAGGAGTTCTAGAATGGTCTGGAGGTAAAGATTGATATATAGGAAGTATGGTTTTGGCCACCGGAAGTGTTCCGGGCATCACCGGTAGTGTACCGGGACCACCGGAGGGGTCCGGTGGTCCACCAGGTGGGGCCACCAGCCCCGGAGGCTTACATGGGCCAATAGTGGGAAGGGACCAGCCCCTAGGTGGGCTGGGGCGCCTCCCACCAAGGCCCAAGGCGCCTCCAAGAGGGGAAGGGGGCAAACCCTAGGGCAGATGGGCCCTAAGGCCCACCCCAGGTGCGCCTCCCCCTCTCCCCCTTGTGGCCGCCACCCTAGATGGGATCTAGGGCTGCCGCACCCCTTGGGGTGGGAACCCTAGGTGGGGGCACAACCCTCCCTATCCCCCTATATATAGTGGAGGCAAAGGGGCAGCCCAACACACGATTCAATCTCCTTCTTGGCGCAGCCCTACCCCTCTCCCTCCTCGTCTCTTGCGGTGCTTGGCGAAGCCCTGCTAGAGTACCACGCTCATCCACCACCACCACGCCGTCATGCTGCTGCTGGATGGAGTCTTCCCCAACCTCTCCTTCTCCCCTTGCTGGATCAAGGCGTAGGAGACGTCATCGGGCTGTACGTGTGTTGAACGCGGAGGTGCCGTCCGTTCGACACTAGGATCATCGGTGATTTGGATCACGACGAGTACGACTCCATCAACCCCGTTCACCTGAACGCTTCCGCTTAGCGATCTACAAGGGTATGTAGATGCACTCTCCTTCCCCTCATTGCTAGATTACTCCATAGACTGATCTTGGTGATGCGTAGAAAATTTTGAATTTCTGCTACGTTCCCCAACAGTGGTATCAGAGCTAGGTCTATGCGTAGTTTCTATGCACGAGTAGAACACAAAGTAGTTGTGGGCGTTGATTTTGTCAATTTACTTGCCGTTACTAATCTTATCTTGGTTCGGCGGCACTGTGGGATGAAGCGGCCCGGACTAACCTTACACGTATGCTTACGTGAGACCGGTTCCACCGACTGACATGCACTAGTTGCATAAGGTGGCTGGCGGGTGTCTGTCTCTCCCACTTTAGTCGGATCGGATTTGATGAACAGGGTCCTTATGAAGGGTAAATAGAAATTGGCAATTCACGTTGTGGTTTTGGCGTAGGTAAGAAACGTTCTTGCTAGCAACCTATAGCAGCCACGTAAAAACTTGCAACAACAATTAGAGGACGTCTAACTTGTTTTTGCAGCATATGCCTTGTGATGTGATATGGCCAAAAGGATGTGATGAATGATATATGTGATGTATGAGATTGATCATGTTCTTGTAATAGGAATCACGACTTGCATGTCGATGAGTATGACAACCGGCAGGAGCCATAGGAGTTGTCTTAATTTATTTATGACCTGCGTGTCAACATAAACGTCATGTAATTACTTTACTTTATTGCTAAAGCGTTAGCCATAGTAGTAGAAGTAATAGATGACGCGACAACTTCAAGAAGACACGATGATGGAGATCATGATGATAGAGATCATGGTGTCATGCCGGTGACAACGATGATCATGGAGCCCCGAAGATGGAGATCAAGAGGAGCAAAATGATATTGGCCATATCATGTTATTATTTGATTGCATGTGATGTTTATCATGTTTTACATCTTATTTGCTTAGAACGATGGCAGCTTAAATAAGATGATCCCTCACTAAAATTTCAAGAAAGGTATTCCCCCTAACCGTGCACCGTTGCGAAGGTTCGTTGTTTCGAAGCACCACGTGATGATCGGGTGTGATAGATTCTAATGTTCGAATACAACGGGTGTTGACGAGCCTAGCATGTACAGACATGGCCTCGGGACACATGCGAAACACTTAGGTTGACTTGACGAGCCTAGCATGTATAGACATAGCCTCAGAACACGGAAGACCGAAAGGTCGAACATGAGTGGTATAGAAGATACGATCAACATGAAGATGTTCACCGATGATGACTAGTCCGTCTCACGTGATGATCGGACACGGCCTAGTTGACTCGGATCATGTAATCACTTAGATGACTAGAGGGATGTCTATCTGAGTGGGAGTTCATAAGATGAACTTAATTATCCTGAACATAGTCAAAAGGTCTTCACAAATTATGTCGTAGGTCGCGCTTCAGTTCTACTGTTTAGATATGTTTCTAGAGAAAATTTAGTTGAAAGATGATAGTAGCAATTATGCGGACTAGGTCCGTAAACTGAGGATTGTCCTCATTGCTTCATAGAAGGCTTGTGTCCTTAATGCACCGCTCAGTGTGCTGAATCTCGAACGTCGTCTGTGGATGTTGCGAACATCTGACATGCACATTTTTATAACTACGTGATAGTTCAGTTAAACGGTTTAGAGTTGAGGCACCGAAGACGTTTTGAAACGTCGCAAAACATATGAGATGTTTCAAGGGCTGAAATTGGGATTTCAGGCTCGTGCCCACGTCAAGAGGTATAAGACCTCCGACGATTTTCTTAGCCTGCAAACTAAGGGAGAAAAGCTCAATTGTTGAGCTTGTGCTCAGATTGTTTGAGTACAACAATCATTTGAATCGAGTGGGAGTTGATCTTCCAGATGAGATAGTGATGTTTCTCCGAACTCATTACCACCAAGCTGCTAGAGCTTCGTGATGAACTATAATATATCAGGGACATATATGATGATCCTCGAGATATTCGCGATGTTTGACACCACAAAAGTAGAAATCAAGAAGGAGCATCAATTGTTGATGGTTGAACCACTAGTTTCAAGAAGGGCAAGGGCAAGAAGGGATACTTCATGAAACGGCAAATCAGCTACTGCTTTAGTGAAGAAACCCAAGGTTGAACCCAAACCCGAGACTAAGTGCTTCTGTAATAAGGGGAACAGCCACTGGAGCAGAATTACCCTAGATACTTGGTAGATGAGAAGGCTGGCAAGGTCGATAGAAGTATATTGGATATACATTGTGTTAATGTGTACTTTACTAGTACTCCTAGTAGCACCATGGTATTGGATACCGGTTCGGTTGCTAAGTGTTAGTAAACTCGAAATAAAAGGCTGCGGAGTAAACGGAGACTGGCTAAAGGTGAGCTGGCGATATGTGTTGGAAGTTTTTCCAAGCTTGATGAGATCAAGCATCGCACGCTCCCTCTACCATCGAGATTGGTGTTTGCGTTGAGCATAGACATGATTGGATTATGTCTATCGCAATACGGTTACTCATTTAAGGAGAATAATGGTTACTCTGTTTATTTGAATAATACCTTCAATGGTCTTGCACCTAAAATGAATGGTTTATTGAATCTCGATCGTAGTGATACACATGTTCATGCCAAAAGATATAAGATAGTAATGATAGTACCACCTACTTGTGGCACTGCCATGTAAGTCATATCGGTATAAAACGCATGAAGAAGCTCCATGTTGATGGATCTTTGGGCTCACTCGTTTTTGAAAAGTTTGAGACATGCGAACCATGTCTATTAGTGTATATGCATGAAGAAACTCCATGCAAATGGACCGTTTGGACTCACTTGATTTTGAATCACTTGAGACATGCAAATCACACCACATGGGCAAGATGACTGAAAGCCTCGTTTTCAGTAAAATGGAACTAGAAAGCAACTTGTTGGAAGTAATACATTTTGATGTGTGCAGTCCAATGAGTGCTGAGGCGTGTAGTGGATATCGTTATGTTCTTACTTCACAGATGATTTGAGTAGATGTTGAGTATATTTACTTGATGAATCACAAGTCTGAATTATTGAAAGGTTCAAGTAATTTCAGGGTGAAGGTGAGAGATCGTCGTGACAAGAGGATAAAATATCTATGATATGATCATAGAGATGAATATCTGAATTACGAGTTTGGCACAAAATTAAGACATTGTGGAAATTGTTTCACAACTAATACAGCCTGAAACACCATAGTGTGATGGTGTGTCCGAACATCATAGTTGCACCCTATTGGATATGGTGTGTACCATGATGTCTCTTATCGAATTACCACTATAGTTCATGGGTTAGGCATTAGAGACAACCACACTCACTTTAATAGGGCACCATGTAATTCCGTTGAGACGAAACCGTTTAAACTATGGTTTGGAGAAACCTGAGTTGTCGTTTCTTAAAAGTTTGGGGCTGCGACGCTTATGTGAAAAAGTTTTAGGTTGATAAGCTCGAACCCAAAGCGGATAAATGCATCTTCATAGGACACCCAAAACAGTTGGGTATACCTCCTGTCTCAGATCCGAAAGCAATATGGGATTGTTTCTAGAATTGGGTCCTTTCTCGAGGAAAAGTTTCTCTCGAAAGAATTGAGTGGGAGGATGGTGGAGACTTGATGAGGTTATTGAACCGTCTCTTCAACTAGTGTGTGGCAGGGCACAGGGAGTTGTTCCTGTGGCACCTACACCAATTGAAGTGGAAGCTTATGATAGTGATCATGAAACTTCAGATCAAGTCACTACCAAACCTCATGGGATGACAAGGATGCGTACTACTTCAGAGTGGTACGTAATCCTGTCTTGGAAGTCATGTTGCTAGACAACAATGAACCTACGAGCTATGGAGAAGCGATGGTGGGCCTGGATTCCAAAATGGCTCGAGGCCATATAATCCGAGAGAGGATCCATATATGAAAATAAAGTGTAGACTTTGGAAGAACTACTTGATGGTCGTAAGGCTATTAGGTACATATGGATTTTAAAAGGAAGACGGACAATGATGGTAAGTATCACCATTAAGAAAGCTCGACTTGTCGTTAAGATGTTTTCCGACAAGTTCAAGGAGTTGACTACGATGAGACTTTCTCACTCGTAGCGATGCTAAGAGTCTGTTGGAATTATATTAGTGATTACTGCATTATTTATGAAATCTTGTGGATAGGATGTCAAAACATTGTTTCCTCAACGATTTTCTTAAGGAAAGGCTGTATGTGATACAACCGGAAGGTTTTGTCAATCCTGAAAGATGCTAACAAGTATGCAAAGCTCCAGGAATCCTTCTAAGGACTGGAGTAAACATCTCAGAGTTGGAATGTATGCTTTGATGAGATGATCAAAGATTTTGGGTGTATACAAAGTTTATGAGAAACTTGTATTTCCAAAGAAGTGAGTGGGAGCACTATAAAATTTCTGATGAATATATGTTGTTGACATATTGTTGATCAGAAATGACGTAGAATTTCTGGAAAGCATATAGGGTTATTTGGAAAGTATTTTTCAATGGAAAGCCTGGATTAAGCTACTTGAACATTGAGCATCAATATCTATAAGGATAGATCAAGACGCTTAATGGTACTTTCAAATGAGCACATACCTTGACATGATCTTGAAGGTGTTCCAGATGGATCAGTCAAAGAAGGAGTTCTTGCATGAGTTGTAAGGTATGAAGTTAAGACTTAAAGCTCGACCACGGCAGAAGAAAGAGGAAGGACGAAGGTCGTCCCCTATGCTTTTGTCATAGGCTCTATATGGTATGCCATGCTGAGTACCGCACCTGATGTGTGCCTTGCCACATATCTGGCAAGAGGGTACAAAGGTGATCTAGGAGTAGATCATCAGATAGTGGTCTAAATTATCCTTAGAGGAATACGGATATGTTTCTTGGTTATGGAGGTGATAAAGAGTTTGACGTAAAGAGTTACGTCGATGGAAGCTTAACACCTATCCGGATAGCTCTGAGTAGAGATACCAAATACTTATAATGGAGCAACAATTTAGAATAGCTCCAAGTAGAACAGTTATTTGAAATGGCTCCAAATGTAGCGTAGTAGTTGCATCTACAAGATGACATAGAAATTTGCGAAGTACATACGGATCTGAATGTTGCAGACCCATTGACTGAAACCTCTCTCACAAGCATAACATGATCAAACCCAAAACTCTTTGGGTGTTAGTCACATGGGGATGTGACCTTGAGTGTTAATCACATATCGATGTGAACTGGATTATTGACTCTAGTGCAAGTGGGAGACTGTTGGAAATATTCCCTAGAGGCAATAATAAATTAGTTATTATCATATTTCCTTGTTCATGATAATCGTTTATTATCCATGCTAGAATTGTATTGATAGGAAACTCAGATACATCTGTGGATACATAGACAACACCATGTCCCTAGTAAGCCTTTAGTTGACTAGCTCGTTGATCAATAGATGGTTACGGTTTCCTGACCATGGACATTGGATGTCGTTGATAACGGGATCACATCATTAGGAGAATGATGTGATGGACAAGACCCAATCCTAAGCCTAGCACAAGATCATGTAGTTCGTGTGCTAAAGCTTTTTCTAATGTCAAGTATCATTTCCTTAGACCATGAGATTGTGCAACTCCCGGATACCATAGGAGTGCTTTGGGTGTGCCAAACGTCACAACGTAACTGGGTGGCTATAAAGGTACACTACAGGTATCTCCGAAAGTGTCTGTTGGGTTGGCACGAATCGAGACTGGGATTTGTCACTCCGTGTAAACGGAGAGGTATCTCTGGGCCCACTCAGTAGGACATCATCATAATGTGCACAATGTGATCAAGGAGTTGATCATGGGATGATGTGTTACGGAACGAGTAAAGAGACTTGCCGGTAACGAGATTGAACAAGGTATTGGGATACCGACGATCGAATCTCGGGCAAGTATCGTACCGCTAGACAAAGGGAATTGTATACGGGATTGATTAAGTCCTTGACATCGTGGTTCATCCGATGAGATCATCGTGGAGCATGTGGGAGCCGACATGGGCATCTAGATCTCGCTGTTGGTTATTGACCGGAGAGTTGTCTCGGCCATGTCTGCATGACTCCCGAGCCCGTAGGGTCTACACACTTAAGGTTCGATGACGCTAGGGTTATAGGGAATAGATGTACGTGGTTACCGAATGTTGTTCGGAGTCCCAGATGAGATCTCGGACGTCACGAGGAGTTCCGGAATGGTCCGAAGGTAAAGATTGATATATAGGAAGTATGGTTTTGCCCATCGGAAGTGTTCCGAGCATCACCGGTAGTGTACCGGGATCACCGGAGGGGTCCGGTGGTCCACCAGGTGGGGCCACCAGCCCCGGAGGCTTACATGGGACAATAGTGGGAAGGGACCAGCCCCTAGGTGGGCTGGGGCGCCTCCCACCAAGGCCCAAGGCACCTCCAAGAGGGGAAGGGGGCAAACCCTAGGGCAGATGGGCCCTAAGGCCCACCCCAGGTGCGCCTCCCCCTCTCCCCCTTGTGGCCGCCACCCTAGATGGGATCTAGGGCTGCCGCACCCCTTGGGGTGGGAAACCTAGGTGGGGGCGCAGCCCTCCCTCTCCCCATATATATAGTGGAGGCAAAGGGGCAGCCCAACACATGATTCAATCTCCTTGGCGCAGCCCTACCCCTCTCCCTCCTCGTCTCTTGCGGTGCTTGGCGAAGCCCTGCTGTAGTACCACGCTCCTCCCCCACCACCACGCCGTCATGCTGCTGCTGGATGGAGTCTTCCCCAACCTCTCCTTCTCCCCTTGCCGGATCAAGGCGTAGGAGATGTCACCGGGCTGTACGTGTGTTGAACGTGGAGGTGCCGTCCGTTCGGCACTAGGATCATCGGTGATTTGGATCACGACGAGTACGACTCCATCAACCCCGTTCACTTGAACGCTTCCGCTTAGCGATCTACAAGGGTATGTAGATGCACTCTCCTTCCCCTCGTTGCTAGATTACTCCATAGATTGATCTTGGTGATGCGTAGAAAATTTTGAATTTCTGCTACGTTCGCCAACACGTAGTACCGAGGTTTTTGATGACTTGTAGATTTTTGCAATAAGTATGTGAGTTCTTTATGACTAATGTTGAGTCCATGGATTATACGCAATCTCACCGTTCCATCCTTGCTAGCCTCTTCGGTACCGTGCATTGCCCTTTCTCACGTTGAGAGTTGGCGCAAACTTTGCCGGTGCATCCAAACCCCGTGATATGATACGCTCTTTCACACATAAACCTCCTTATATCTTCCTCAAAACAGCCACCATACCTACCTATTATGGCATTTCCATAGCCATTCCTAGATATATTGCCATGCAACTTTCCATCATTCCGTTCATCATGACACATTCATTATTGTCATATTGCTTAGCATAATCATGTAGTTGACATAGTATTTGTGACAAAGCCACCGTTCATAATTCTTTCATACACGTCACTCTTGGTCCATTGCATATGGAGTCATCTTCTGTTCTAGTATCGAGTTGTAATCATTGAGATGTAAATAAATAGAAGTGTGATGATCATCATTTTCTAGAGCATTGTCCCAAGTGAGGAAAAAAGGAAAAGGCCGTAAAAAAGAGAGAAGGGCCATAAAAAAGAGAAGGCCCAAAACAATGAGAGAAAAAGAGAGAAGGGACAATGTTACTATCCTTTGCCACACTTGTGCTTCAAAGTAGCACCTTAATCTTCATGTTAGAGAGTCTCTTGTCTTATCACTTTCATATACTAGTGGGAATTTTTCATTATAGAACTTGGCTTGTATATTCCAACAATGGGCCTCCTCAAGTGCCCTAGGTCTTCGTGAGCAAGAAAGTTGTATGCACACCCACTAGTTTCTTTTGTTGAGCTTTCATACATTTATAGCTCTAGTGCACCCGTTGCATGGCAATCCCTACTCCTTGCATTAACATCAATCGGTGAGCATCTCCATGGCCCATTGATTAGCCTCGTTGATGTGAGACTTTCTCCTTTTTTGTCTTCTCCACATGACCCCCTGTAACATCCCAAATTTCCAATTTGGAATGTTATACATTAGATCATCATGCATATCATATTTTATTTGCTTTGGGTTTTGATCCTAGAAAATTCTAAGCAACTCAAGGACCCACAGAGAGAGTTGGGGATTTCGTTATTTTCATATTTGAGTTTTCTCGAATTTTGAGAATAGGATCATTGGATTTTATTTATTTTATCATCAATTATTTCTATTACAACAATATGAGAGAGGGAATAAAATGACTTTCCCAAAATATAGAAATATTGAGGATTTAATAATAAAATCAAATAAGATTTATTTCAGAGTTTTTCGATATTTTATTTGAATTTAGGAAAAATACGCGTTTTTCAAAATTGCATTTAGGGCCCAAATAAATGTTCACTTTGTCGGGCTTGATTTTAGAAGCCCGGGAAAAATTTGTTTCGGGATTTTTGGAGTCCGTTTAGTATTTCTTTTTATTTATTTTTCCGAGCGTAATTTTTTTTTAAAAAAGGGGGGGGACCGACTTTGGGCCGTACTAGGCCAAGACTCCGCCTGGCCAAGGCCTTTATAAGGCGCTGCCCCGGGGCCCGAGAGCCCAACCGCCCCGCCCCAAACCCTAGCGCGCCCCAGCCGCCGCCGCCCCGCCGCCGATCCACCAGAGCCGCGCACCGCCCGAGGTTCGCCTCCGCCTCGTTTTCCGTGCCGTTAAAAAAAATTCCGTTTGTCGTTTTTCTTTTTCGTCGGATTTTCCGCAGTTATTTTCTGATCGCGATTTCTCATCCGATTTTCGTTTTAGTTTATCTTTTCACTCGTTTATCGGAATCAGGCGATTCAAGCGCCTGGAGTTTCATCTCGAAACCCTCTATCCGAATAATCAACTTAAACAAGTTTTTGCAACTGTAAAATTTGACTTAGATCCAGATTGCTAGAACGAAGTTGTTTTGTTTCGCCGTTTGACTTTCTTTGCTTCGTTCGATTTGATTCTTTTTGCCAACCGGAGTTCTTAAGTTGAACCTTCTGGTTAGATCTCTTATTTGAGTTTTACCTGTGCATTAGATGAGTACTTATTGTATGCTTGTTTGTTGTCTGCGATAGAGTACCCGGAGTGCGCCGCCTGTTACTTCGAATCACTAGGTTTCGCGGATCATCAGCTAGGCAAGTAACACTTTGATCATACCTTTTCTACAACCCACTTTTATTGCATTAGATCAATGCTCACACATTGCATGATTAGGATCTAATTAAATTGTGGGATGGGAAGTGGATGAGGTAGTACCTATTACCTGTTTATTATCAAACCTTTGGGAGTTACTTCAATGTTTGCTTATTATGCCATGCTATGCTAGTAGACGTGGATTGGGTGAGTGATATCCATGACAGATGTGAGATTGATAATTAATGGTTTACCTAAGGTGGCAACTTAAACACACATCTGGGTGGATTGAGGCACCTGGGTATTCCAGGACTTGCCTGTTTTTCTTTTGGACCGCCACCCAGGCTCAAAGGGATCATGAGATTATTCAAACTAGAAACTTCCGTGTGCAGCCACAAGCCATTATGGGCTCTGGCATAGTTGATTAAGTCGTGCAAACTCTTACAGGGTAGACTAGCAGATGTAGGGGAAAGTAGGTGTACCGGTCTATCCATCGTAAGGTGCTAGTGCTTCTGAAAGACTGTGTCTCGGTCATCCATTTCTCAAACACCTTGTAGTGCGAGAAATCCAACGGAGGCGATCAAGTCTTGTGGGGAAAAGTGCGCAAACCTCTGCAGAGTGTAATAAACTAATCATGGTTAGCCGTGTCCCCGGTTATGGACATCTTGAGTATCTAGTATCTGGATTATCATGTGAATCTCAACATGTTACTCTAAAATTAATTTTGTTGGGTTGTTTAATGATGATGCTTAATTGGGATTGAGAATGCTGTCAACCATTCTCAATGTTTAACAACCACCATGATAGTAATTAAATTTATTCCTTTGAAGTAGGGAAAAATTGGCTTTATGCAAAAACTGTAACCATAGAGCTTTCCACCAGCCAAATATGCATATAGTATAGCTGTTTCATTCCATTACTCTCTATATGTTACCTTGCCAGCATATTCCATGTGCTGACCCATTTTCGGGCTGCAACGTTAATGTTGCAGACTTCTCAGACGAGGATTAAGGAGTTTTAGGTCGTGGTTCTATACTCAGTGATGCCGTTGGAGTTGATGGACTCACTTATCTTCCAAGCCTTCCGCTGTTATCGTTATTAGATGGCCTTAAGCCATATTTATTGTAATAAGTTCTCTTTTGAGACACTCGATGTAATAAGTGTGCGATTGCTACTCTGCTATAAATCCTCCGAGTACTGTGTGGTGTCAGCATTACTGATCCAGGGATGACACCGGAGCATAGAGATCAGACTGTTTGAGGTTTGGTTGCTACAGAGATGGTATCAGAGCACACGCTGACTGTAGGACACGACCACTAAGCTATAGACCTAGATCACTACTCACTCTCTTCTCTTCTGACTTCTCATCTTTTCTACTCTTTAGGATGGCGGATGCAAGGAACAAGTTCACACAACCGGACGATGATACACCCTTTGGACGCTACTTGAAGGAAGTCACTAAATACCTGAACATAGGAGTACCAAGCTTCACGGGAACCTACAACGCCACTTTACCCGAAGAAGAGCGCTGGATGATTCAGGTTCAAGTTCTAGGAAGGACATTCATGCCAGTCACTGAGGCCATAGAGTTTTCTTTTGATGCACCAACTTGGAATCTAGGAAAAAGTATGGCAGCAAAGATCTCAAGGATACTATCTACCAGATTTGTGGGTGCCGAGATGAACACTGGGAGATGATTAGCACCAAGAAGGATAGATCAATTGCAGCTTTTATCCAGGAGTTAAACCAGCACATTCGACGATAGGAGAATCAGATGTGCGCCGACATGATAGATCTGAAGAAGGTTAAGACTAGAATCAAGGAACTGGAGGAAGAACTCAAGGCTACACTTGAAGATTATGAAGAAGAAATAGAAGTATTGGTGGATAAGAATACCGACCTAACTATGAAGATTGGAGTATTTATGGGAGGCCCGACACCAGTGGAGGAAGACGAAGAACCCAAGGAGATTAGCCCGGAAGACTACATCATCATCGACGGCACCGACTCAGAAGCAGATAGTGGCGATGATGACTATGTTGATGAAGCAGGAGCAGATATCATGGAGTCAACAACTGTAGAATATTTCTAGTAGACCACCTCATCAGTAGTAGTATTCCACCATGTAAATATTGTAGTCCGAGCACTTTGCGATAGCTAGATCGAATGTATGCCTTTGTTTGATTAAATGAAGTGAATTGTTTGCTTTGCCTCATGTGCATATGGGTAGTGTTTTCTCTTTAGACCCCCTCTAATCTTATCTCTCATCCTTTCTAAAACCCTCAGATGCCTCCGAGACATGACCCCGGATTTGCCTTTCCGCCGGAGCTCACCCAGTTGATCCTGCAACAGAACACATTGATGCAGATGCTAGTCCAGAATCAGAATCAGGGGAACAACAACAACAATCCACCACCACTCCCTGTTGACCACTTAGCCCGTTTCCTTAGGCTGAATCCGCCGGTGTTTTGCAGTAGCACCGAGCCGATAGTAGCGGATGATTGGCTCCACAAGACAGCTAGGGAGTTGACCACAGCAGGATGCATAGATGCGGAGAAGGTGAAGTTTGCCGCACATCAGTTAGAAGGACCCGCAGCATCATGGTGGGAGAATTTCACAGCCACTTTCCCAGTCGACACTGTCACATGGGACCAGTTTCAGCAGGCTTTCCGTACTGCCCATGTTTCAGCAGGAGCAATGGCCATGAAGAAGCGTGAGTTTCGTAACTTGCGCCAAGGAGGACGGACAGTTGGCCAGTATGTGGAGGAGTTTAGTAAGTTAGCACGTAATGCCCCAGATGACGTTGCTACGGATGCAGCTAAGCAGGAGAAGTTCCTGGAAGGACTGAATGATGAGTTGAGTATGCAGTTGATGGTAGCCACCTTCAGCAACTACCAGGAGTTGGTAGATCGTGCTCTTATGATTGAAGGGAAGCAGCAACAAATTGAGAACCGCAAGAGGAAGTATGGACAAGGAAAGTATAATCCAGGAGCTTAGCAGAAGCCATGATTTACCCCTAGACCGGGAGGACATTTTCAGCATACCCATGGAGTAGGTAGCTCGCACAATCACAATGGCACCAAGAATGGTAATGGGAATGGAGGAAGCAATGGCCAGAACCACAACAATCCATCAACCCCAGCCAAGAAGGACCTGAGCCAAGTCAGCTGTTTCAAGTGTTCCAAGACCGGACATTTTGCAAATGAATGTCCTGAAGGCCAAAACGACAATGTAAGCTCTAGAAAGAAGCCGAACCCTTTCAACAGGGGACAGGTCAACCACGTTAATGTGGAGGAGGTTGAAGCTCAGCCCGATGCAGTAATAGGTAAGCTTTTGGTTAAGTCATTTACTGCACTCGTTCTTTTTGATACTGGTGCATCGCGTTCATACATATCAAGGGGATTTGAGGAAAAATATAGCCTACCCACTGGGGTTCTCAAAACACCTATGCTAGTAAGCTCACCAGGAGCAGAGTACATGGCCAGTCAAGGATGTTTTCAAGTGCCATTAAGTATAGGACGGCATGTTTTCCCAACAGATTTAATTATTCTGGAATCTCAAGGTCTGGATGTGATTCTTGGTATGGATTGGCTGTCGAGGTATGAGGAAACATCGATTGTGCTAGTAAGTCAATTTTGCTTACCACACTAGAAGGGAAAAGGATCAAGTATGTATCCCGGCATATGCCAAAAAGGACCCATGTAAATTGCATAACAAGAGTTGTGCAGGAGGAAGTACCAGTGGTAAGGGATTTTCCTGATGTATTTCCAGAGGAGTTGCCAGGCATGCCACCGGATAGAGATATTGAGTTTTTGATTGAGCTATTGCCAGGCATAGGGCCACTATCAAAGAGACCATATAGGATGCCAGCAAAGGATTTGGTGGAAATCAAGAAACAGATTAAAGAATTACTGGATAAGGGATATATTCGCCCAAGTTCTTCACCTTGGGGATCGCCAGTACTACTAGTGGAGAAGAAGGATGGATCGTTAAGGATGGTTGTTGATTATCGAGGATTGAATGAAGTAACGATCAAGAACAAGTACCCACTACCAATGATCAACGATCTGTTTGATCGATTGCAAGGAGCAAAGGTATTTTCCAAGATTGATTTGCGACCAGGATACCACCAGTTGAAGATTCGGGAATAGGATATTCCGAAGACAGCTTTTACCACTAGGTATGGGCTGTATGAGTATACCGTTATGTGATTTGGTCTGACTAACGCGCCTGCCTATTTTATGAACATGATGAACAAAGTGTTTATGGAGTTTTTGGATAAGTTCGTCGTAGTGTTCATTGATGATATCCTGGTTTATTCGAAGAATGAAGAGGAGCATAGGGAGCATTTGCATTTGGTACTTGGAAAGCTCAGAGAACACCAATTATATGCCAAGTTCAGCAAATGTGAGTTTTGGTTGAAGGAAGTAGGATTCCTCGGACACGTGATATCCGGAGAAGGTATAGAAGTAGATCCCGCTAAAGTTGAAACCGTGACCAAATGGGAAGCCCCAACAACAGTTGGAGAGATCCGGAGTTTTCTTGGACTCGCAGGATACTACCGGAGGTTTATTGAGAATTTTTTAAAGATTGCGAAGCCTATGACGGAGTTGTTGAAGAAAGATGCCAAGTTCATATGGACTGAGCAGTGTGAGGCTAGTTTCCAGGAGTTGAAGAAACGCTTGGTTACCTCACCAGTGTTGATTTTGCCAGATCAGACCAAGGATTATGAGGTGTATTGCGACGCTTCACGTCGAGGACTTGGAGCAGTGCTTATGTAGGAAGGGAGAGTCGTTTCATATGCCTCAAGACAACTGAAGCCTCATGAGTTGAATTACGCTACGCATGACTTGGAGTTAGCAGCCGTAGTGCATGCCTTGAAGACATGGAGATATTTCCTCATTGGAAATCATTGTGAGGTGTACATAGATCATAAGAGTTTGAAGTACATTTTCACACAGAAGGAGTTGAACCTCAGACAAAGGAGATGGTTGGAGCTCATCAAGGATTATGATATGAGATTGCATTATCATCCCAGGAAGGCTAATGTAGTAGCTGATGCATTAAGCCGCAAGAGCCATGTCAATACGTTAATGACGGGAGAAATACCCAAGGAGTTAGCGGAAAATCTTCGTAAACTATGTTTGGGAATAGTTCCGAGAGGCTATGTAGCAGCATTGGAAATTCAGTCAACTTTGATGGATAGAATCAGGGAAGCTCAGAAGACTGACAAGGAGATTGCTTCCATAAGGGAGAAAATGAAAGAAGGAAAAGCTAAAGGATTTCGCGAGGATGAGCACGATACCCTATGGTTTGAAGACTTTGTCTATGTGCCCAATGACCTGGAGATCAGGAAGTTAATTCTGCAAGAGGCACATGATTCACCCTATTCAATTCACCCAGGGAATACCAAGATGTATCTGGATTTGAAGGATATTTTCTGGTGGACCGGAATGAAGAAAGACATAGAGGAGTATGTAGCAGTTTGTGATGTGTGCCAGAGAGTAAAGGCAGAGCATCAGAAGCCAGCAGGATTGTTACGACCATTGCCGATACCCGAATGGAAATGGGATAGGTTAGGCATGGATTTTATCACGGGATTGCCCAGGACTCGTTCAGGCTATGACTCAATTTGGGTTGTAGTCGATCGATTGACGAAAGTAGCTCATTTCATCCCAGTAAAGACCACCTACACCAGTGCTAAGTTGGCAAAGATATACATGACCAGAATAGTATGTCTGCATGGAGTTCCGAAAAGTATCGTATCCGATAGAGGAACCCAGTTTACCTCAAAGTTCTGGAAGCAGTTGCACGAAACTTTGGGAACCAGGCTAGAATTTAGTATAGCTTTTCATCCGCAGACAGATGGACAGACCGAGAGAGTCAATCAGATTTTGGAAGATATGCTGAGAGCTTGTGCGCTATATTATGGATCTAGTTGGGACGATAATTTGCCATATGCAGAGTTCTCTTACAACAATTGCTTGGCTTGTCATCGGGGTTGTGCATGATGAGAGCATTCTTGTGTGACGAAAATGAAACATGACTAAACCGTATGATTTTGTAGGGATGAACTTTCTTTGGCCATGTTATTTTGAGAAGACATAATTGCTTAGTTAGTATACTTGAAGTATTATTATTTTTATGTCAATATGAACTTTTGTCTTGAATCTTTCGGATCTGAATATTCATACCACAATTAATAAGAATTACATTACAATTATGCCAAGTAGCACTCCGCATCAAAAATTCTGTTTTTATCATTTACCTACTCGAGGACGAGCAGGAATTAAGCTTGGGGATGCTTGATACGTCTCCAACGTATCTATAATTTTTGATTGCTCCATGCTATATTATCTACTGTTTTGGACATTATTGGGCTTTATTATCCACTTTTATATTATTTTTGGGACTAACCTATTAACCGGATCCTTTCCCAGTGACAGTAGGGGCAGCAAGGCACGTATTGTATTGTTGCCATCGAGGATAACAAGATGGGTTTTCATCATATTGCATGAGTTTATCCCTCTACATCATGTCATCTTGCTTAAGGCGTTACTCTGTTTTTAACTTAATACTCTAGATGCATGCTGGATAGCGGTCGATGAGTGGAGTAATAGTAGTAGATGCAGGCTGGAGTCGGTCTACTTGTCTCGGACGTGATGCCTATATACATGATCATACCTAGATATTCTCATAACTATGCTCAATTCTGTCAATTTCTCAACAGTAATTTGTTCACCCACCGTAGAATACTTATGCTCTCGAGAGAAGCCACTAGTGAAACCTATGGCCCCCGGGTCTATCTTTATCATATTAATCTCCTACTACTTAGTTATCTCCTTTGCTTTTTTACTTTGCCTTTATTTTACTTTGCATCTTTATCACAAAAATACCAAAAATATTATCTTATCATATCTCACTCTCTTAAGTGGCCGTGTAGGGATTGACAACCCCTATTCGCGTTGGCTGCGAGGATTTATTTGTTTTGTGCAGGTACGAGAGACTCACCCGTAGCCTCCTACTAGATTGATACCTTGGTTCTCAAAAACTAAGGGCAATACTTACGCTACTTTACTGCATCATCCCTTCCTCTTCGGGGAAAACCAATGCAATGCTCAAGAGGTAGCAAGAAGGATTTCTGGCACCGTTGCCGGGGAGGTCTACGCAAAAGTCAACATACCAAGTACCCATCACATACCCTTATCTCCCTCATTACATTATTTGCCATTTGCCTCTCGTTTCCCTCTCCCCTACTTCACCCTTGCCGTTTTATTCGCCCTCTCTTTCTCTATCCTCCATCTCTTTCTCCATTTGCCTCTTTTTGCCCGCTTGTTTTTTTTGTTTGCTTGTGTGTTAGTTCATTTGCTTGTCGTTATGGATAGTCCTTTACCTTCCGCCTCTATGTCCGAAATTGGGGAAATTATTGTCGATATGGACAATAATAATATCATGAAAAATTCTGATGCTCCTGCTAAAGAACCACCCATCTTACATACAAAAAAAATTCCATGTTGGTAGTGGTAATATTATTGGAAAAGGAGTTATTCAAGATTTCTTTACTTGTGCCAGTGCTTTACCTTCTATGGGTAGTTCTATCCTTCATAGAACTAGTAGTCTTGCGGACGCTATTGCCATGCTTGTAGTTGAACTTGAAAGACAATTCATGCACATGCATCCTTGCATACAAAGGATTTTCCTGGAATTTTCTAATATTGAGCATTCTTCTGTTAAGCGTGCCGCTACTATCTTTTTGGCTCATGAGTTTAGATTCATAATAAAAGAGGCCAAAGAAATCTTTGCACATTATAGGGTGGACGCTTGCCGTCCTCCCATAGAGGCTATCCTCTTTGATCAAGAAGAAATAATGCGTTTTCAATCTCTAGACTATGTTGCTTTCAATGAAAATCTTGGAAAAAGGGTTCCTACCAATGTTTTAGTTGATAGAATTTCTGAACTTAATGATGATTTGGCTATTCGAAATAATGAACTAGGATATTCTCTTGAAAATAGGATCACAAAGTTCTGTCAAAAGAATGCTTATAATGATGAATTGGTTGTGCACTATGAAGGACCAAAGGAGGAACCTATACCTCCCAAGGTTGATCTTGGGGACTTTTGTCCCATTAAATTTAGCCCCTTCGATTACTTTTTCTTGCCTCAAATAAAACTTGCTTCCAAACATAGAGAATATGAAATGAGTTTTAATAATCTATCTTACTATTATGGCAATACCTAGATCTATCCTTGCTTGTTATGCCTAACTAGGGGTGTTAAATGATAGCGCCTGTTGGGAGGCAACCCAATTTTATTTTTATTCCTTGATTTTTGCTCCTGTTTAGTAATAAATAATTTATCTAGCCTCTGTTTTCGTTGTGTTTTTTGTTTAATTAGTGTTTGTGCCAAGTAGAACCGTTGGGAAGACTTGGGGAAAGTCTTGTTACACTTGCTGTAAAAAACAGAAACTTTAGCGCTCACGAGAACTACTGCCATTTTTATTTGAAAAGTGATATTAAGTTAATTCTTTTTGCAGATGATTAATAGATAAATGACTCACGTCTAGCAATTTATTTTAGAATTTTTGGGGTTACATATCTTGTGCTAGCTACAGATTACTACAGACTGTTCTGTTTTTGACAGATTCCGTTTTTCGTGTGTTGTTTGCTTATTTTGATGAATCTATGGCTAGTAAAATAGTTTATAAACCATAGAGAAGCTGGAATACAGTAGGTATAACACCAATATAAATAAATAATGAGTTCATTACAGTACCTTGAAGTGGTATTTTGTTTTCTTTCGCTAACGGAGCTCACGAGATTTTCTACTTTAAGTTTTGTGTTGTGAAGTTTTCAAGTTTTGGGTAAAGATTTGATGGATTATGGAACAAGGAGTGGCAAGAGCCTAAGCTTGGGGATGCCCATAGCACCCCCAAGATAATCTAAGGACACTGAAAAGCCAAAGCTTGGGGATGCCCCGGAAGGCATCCCCTCTTTCGTCTACTTCTATCGGTAACTTTACTTGGAGCTATATTTTTATTCGCCACATGATATGTGTTTTGCTTGGAGCGTCTTGTATGATTTGAGTCTTTAATTTTTAGTTTACCACAATCATCCTTGCTGTACACACCTTTTGAGAGAGCCATACATGATTTGGAATTTGCTAGAATACTCTATGTGCTTCCCTTATATCTTTTGAGTTATATAGTTTTGCTCTAGTACTTCACTTATATCTTTTAGAGCACGGTGGTGGATTTGTTTTATAGAAACTATTGATATCTCATGCTTCACTTAGATTATTTTGAGAGTCTTGAATAGCATCGTAATTTGCTTAAAGTCATAATATGCTAGGTATTCAAGATTAGTAAAATTTTCTTATGAGTGTTTTGAATACTAAGAAAAGTTTGATGCTTGATGATTGTTTTGAGATATGGAGGTAATAATATCAAAGTCGTGCTAGTTGAGTAGTTGTGAAATTGATAAATGCTTGTGTTGAAGTTTGCAAGTCCCGTAGCATGCACGTATGGTAAACGTTATGTACCAAATTTGAAACATGAGGTGTTATTTGATTGTCCTCCTTATGAGTGGCGGTCGGGGACAAGCGATGGTCTTTTCCTACCAATCTATTCCCCTAGGAGCATGCGCGTAGTGCCGAGGTTTTTGATGACTTGTAGATTTTTGCAACAAGTATGTGAGTTCTTTATGACTAATGTTGAGTCCATGGATTATACGCACTCTCACCCTTCCATCCTTGCTAGCCTCTTCGGTACCGTGCATTGCCCTTTCTCACATTGAGAGTTGGCGCAAACTTCGCCGGTGCATCCAAACCCCATGATATGATACGCTCTTTCACACATAAACCTCCTTATATCTTCCTCAAAACAGCCACCATACCTACCTATTATGGCATTTCCATAGCTATTCCGAGATATATTGCCATGCAACTTTTCACCATTCCGTTTATCATGACACATTCATTATTGTCATATTTCTTAGAATGATCATGTAGTTGACATAGTATTTGTGGCAAAGCCACCATTCATAATTCTTTCATACATGTCACTCTTGGTCCATTGCATATCCTGGTACACCGCCAGAGGCATTCATATAGAGTCATCTTTTGTTCTAGTATTGAGTTGTAAATAAATAGAAGTGTGATGATCATCATTTTCTATAGCATTGTCCCAAGTGAGGAATTATATAAAAAAGAGAAAGGCCATAAAAAAAGAGAGAAAGGCCATAAAGAAAAAAAGAGAAAGGCCATAAAAAAAGAGAAGGCCTAAAAAATGAGAGAAAAAGAGAGAAGGGACAATGTTACTATCCTTTGCCACACTTGTGCTTCAAAGTAGCACCATAATCTTCATGATAGAGAGTCTCTTGTCTTGTCACTTTCATATACTAGTGGGAATTTTCATTATAGAACTTGGCTTGTATATTCCAACAATGGGCCTCCTCAAGTGCCCTAGGTCTTCGTGAGCAAGCAAGTTGGATGCACACCCACTTAGTTTCTTTTGTTGAGCTTTCATACATTTATAGCTCTAGTGCATCCGTTGCATGTCAATCCCTACTCTTGCATCAACATCAATCAGTGGGCATCTCCATAGCCCATTGATTAGCCTCGTTGATGTGAGACTTTCTCCTTTTTGTCTTCTCCACATAACCCCCTCATTATATTCTATTCCACCCATAGTGCTATGTCCATGGCTCGCGCTCATATATTGCGTGAAAGTTTATAGGTTTGAGGTTAGTAAAGTATGAAACAATTGCTTGGCTTGTCATCGGGGTTGTGCATGATGAGAGCATTCTTGTGTGACGAAAATGGAGCATGACTAAACTATATGATTTTGTAGGGATGAACTTTCTTTGGCCATGTTATTTTGAGAAGACATAATTGCTTTGTTAGTATGCTTGAAGTATTATTATTTCTATGTCAGTATGAACTTTTTTCTTGAATCTTTCGGATCTGAATATTCATACCACAATTAAGAAGAATTACATTAAAATTATGCCAAGTAGCACTCCGCATCAAAATTTCTATTTTTATCATTTACCTACTCGAGGACTGTCGGCGTTCTGGGAACGGGGGTCCCCAGACTTGCCTGTCTGCGGCCTGCGGCGTGGCTCAAGTGGGGGCCCAACGCGGCCCATCTTCATTAGCCCAAGCTCAAGACCCTCGCGAGGGGCCAAGCCTCGCGGGGCGGACGACAGGAAGCTTCCTCAAGAGCGGCCTCATCAGGCAGGCTCGTGAGGAGGCAGAGAGATCAATGCAAGGGTACCTCGCGAGGATCCCATGACGCAAGCCATGATGATGAAGGCCAGGCGGGCGCCAGGCGGGCGCCAGCCTGCGCAGGGTCCTTGTTTCCCCTTTGGTGCAAAGGGGGCAAGCACAGGCCAAGGTATCAGGCAAAGGTTGCCATTCCGGTGCAACTAGACCAAGACCGGCCGGACGGCCGGACGGAGGTCGCCGTGGAGCCCAAGACGGCGTCATCACCAGTGCTTTTGGCAGCCGAAGATCACCTTTGGTCAGGATAACTTGTACTAGATGTTCCCCTTTAAAATGGCCAATTGTTGTGCCCTTCCCGCTCAATTATTTGGGGAGAGGCCCAGGGTCTTTATAAATAGAGCTAGCCTCCACAAAGAATGGAGAGAACAGGAAAAAGAGAGAGTGAGAAGAAGGAAGGGAGAGAGAAGACCCAAGAGAGAAGAGAGAAGGAAAAACCGAGTAGAGACTAAGTAGAACACACCGCACCAGCTCAAGAACACCCCTCGCGAGGCTGTTCTTCCCTTGTACTGTCCATCATCAGCCCAGAGGCAATCCACCACACCATACACTGGAGTAGGGTATTACACCACAACGGTGGCCCGAACCAGTATAAACCTCGTGTCTCTTGTGTTGCTCATCATTTTCATCTTAGTTCGCATGAGAGGACCGGGCGTAGACCGGTAGGAGAGAGATCTTCGCGTGCACCCCAGTGTTCGTACCTCAAGGGTCTGCCGGAACCCGAAATCCGACATTTGGCGCGCCAGGTAGGGGTGCGCCGGAATCTTTCTTCTGCTGTTCGCGTGTGATCTTCTGTCGTGTCCATGGCTGACGCTCGTTGGGCTCGCACCGAGCGCCGGGCTGCTCGCACCACTCGCGTCGCCCAGACGGCGCCCATCGACAACCCCCCTCGTCGTTCCTCGTCGCCCGCTGCCAACGCCGCCACTGGCCCAACGGGGAACGAGCAGCAGGCCTCGTCCCAGCATCCTTCGGTGCGGCAGGATGGCTGCACCGCCACCCCGTCGCTGACTCCATCTGGCTCGTCGTCCCACGCCCATCGCGCACCCATGGATGCGCATGCCTCGCTGCTCTTGGCGCGGGAGCTCCTGCACTATCGCCCCGTCGACGACCTCTACGAGGACTGGCTCGCCCGCATCACCGAGCTAGTCAGTGCCGCAGGGGGCTCCTCCTTGCGGTCCCTCTCGTTGCCTCGCCCTCCGTCCCGTGCAGGGGGCGAGGATCAGGAGGTGCCTCTGCCGCCTCCTCCCCAAGAAGGTGCCTTGGCTCCAAGGCGCGCAGCCCCAGGGCAGGACCGTCCATGTCCGGCGTCTACGCGGCAAGAAGGGAGCTGCCAAGAGATCCCACGTCCCCAGGAAGGTGCTCGTGCGCTCCCAGCGCCGGCGCGCCAAGATCACGCCCCAACGCCTCCATGACAAGACCCCGCGCTGCTCCCAGTGGCGGCGCGTGGTGACCCGCAAGAACAAGTCCAGCACCAGCAAAGGGCGCCGGTGGCCACGGTGGGCTGCCTCGCCTTCACCCCCGAGCTGCGCGGCGTCACATGGCCAGGCAAGTTCAAGCCTGACCTCCCTCCCCGCTATGATGGCACAGCGGTCCCTGCAGAGTTCCTGCAGCTCTCTACGAGCTGGGCATCATAGCCGCCAACGGAGACGAAAAGGTCATGGCGAATTGGTTCCCCATGGCGCTTAAGGATGGCGCCCGCACCTGGCTCCTGAACCTTGCTCCCGGCACGATCTCCTCCTGGAGCGAGATGCGCACCCGCTTCATCGCCAACTTCCAGGGCACTCGCGACCAGCCCCCGGCCGTGAGCGACCTGCGCCGCATCAAGCAACAGCCAGGAGAAACCCTGCAGAAGTACATCCAGCGCTTCAACTACGCTCGCCTCAAGATCCCCAAGGTGGCTGAAGAAGCTATCATCTCAGCCTTCTCCGACGGCATGCGCGACATCAAGATGAAGGAAGAGCTAGCAATCCATGAAGACCTGTGCACATCCCTGGAGCTGTTCAACTTGGCGACCAAGTGCACCAGGGCTGAGGAAGGGCGTCTCTCCCTCCTCGAGCTCTCGGTAGTCGACCTGGATGAAAAGAAGCTCAAGGCCAAAGATGTGAAGCGCAAGGGGGCTGCCGTGCTAGCAGCGGAACCGGACACCAAGTGAGGTAGGGATCAACTTGAGTCATCCAAGGGCGGACGGTACTGCGTGTACCACGACCTCCACACCCACAACACCAACGAATGTCGAGAGCTCAGATCCGTGCGAGATGGGCGAATCGGCCGACGCCCAGAGCGCAACGACAGGTGAGGGAGTCCTGGATTAGGGGGTGTCCGGATGGCCGGACTATACCTTCAGCAGGACTCCTGGACTATGAAGATACAAGATTGAAGACTTCGTCCCGTGTCCGGAAGGGACTTTCCTTTGCGTGGAAGGCAAGCTTGGTGATACGGATATGTAGAGCTCCTACCATTGTAACCGACTTTGTGTAACCCTAACCCTCTCTGGTGTCTATATAAACCGGAGGGTTTTAGTCCGTAGGACAACATACAGAACAACAATCATACCATAGGCTAGCTTCTAGGGTTTAGCCTCTCCGATCTCGTGGTAGATCTACTCTTGTACTACCCATATCATCAATATTAATCAAGCAGGACGTAGGGTTTTACCTTCATCAAGAGGGCCCGAACCTGGGTAAAACTTCGTGTCCCTTGCCTCCTGTTACCATCCGGCCTAGACGCACAGTTCGGGACCCCCTACCCAAGATCCACCGGTTTTGACACCGACAACAAGGGCTATGGCCAAGGAGGAGGAAGAGGTGGCGGACGATGGGAAGACCGTGGCCTTCGCCAGGGATGGCGTGACCGCCCTCGCGAGGACCGCTGGCAGGACCAGCCCCGCGAGGGAGGCTGGAGGGACCAGCCTCGTGAGGGCCACCCGCACGGCAACGCAGGCCTCCCTCCTTTGCCGCCTCCACCAAGGAGGAACGAAGACCAACACCAAGACGATGGGGCTGGGGGCTTCCATGAGCCGCGTGCAATCGCTTGCATCTTGGGTGGCACCCAGGCCCCAGCCTCACAGCGCATCTTCAAGAAGTTTGCTTGCGAGGTGAATGCAGTCCTCCCCAAGCTTGAGGCCACGCGCCCTCTGAGATGGTCTTCGTGCGCGATCACGTTCAGTTCCGCAGACCAGCTCAAGTGTGCGGCAACGACTGGAGTCCTCCTGATGCTTTGCTCCCCAGTCATCAGCAACATGCAGGTCACCAGGACCCTCATCGATGGCGGGGCAGGACTCAACGTCCTGTCCGTCGAGACGTTCGACAATCTCCAAGTGCCGTACGACCAGCTTCAGCCGACCAAGCCTTTCTCAGGAGTCACCGATGGTTCCACTATTCCAATTGGGCAGGTTCGCCTTTCGGTCACCTTCAGGCAACGCAACAACTACCGCACCGAGGTCATCGACTTCGACGTCGCTCACATCCGCCTGCCGTACAACACCATCCTCGGGTACCCAGCCCTAGCCAAGTTTATGGCAGTGACTCACCATGGTTACAATGTGCTCAAGATGCCAGGAAGCGGTGGAGTCGTCACCGTACCCTGTGAAGAAGGGACGCAGTGTGCTCGCTTGAGCGTGCGTTCCAAGCCACAGCAATCGAAGACCCAGATCACAGGAGCAGGAGGCCTCCCGAGGCGACCCTCAAGAAGAAGAAGACCTCACCTGGCCCAAGCCACAAGGAGGTAGGCACCTCCGGAGGTATGGTGTCAGGATTCGCGCCTGATCAGGGAGCGCCGCCCTCTCACCCATAGGAAGGCGCGCCCGGTGCCCTCCTCAGGCAGGGCTCGGGGGCTCTCTCTTGGAGAGCCGCCGACCTTGCCAAGGTCACGGGGGAGGTGCCCGGGCACCACTTGGAGGGGTGCTTTCAAGCACGCTTCCCTCAGGAAGGTACAAGTCAAAGGAGACCAAATCCTCAGGAGTTCATCACAAGGAACACCCATGAGCTACAAGAGTCCAGAGTCATGCACAGCTGCGGCCGCTTACCTGCTGTGGCCCCACATCCAGGCGAGGATGGAGGACTGCACGTCTGCGTCGACGTACCAGGGCTCAACCGAGCTGCGTCCCAGGAGCACCTATGGCCTTCGGCCGTAGGGCACTGCGAGGGACCGCCTCACAGCTACGTTCGCATGCCCTTTGGCCTGCCGAGCATGGTCGCCGCGCGACAGCGCCTGTTGAGGAGCATTCTGGAGGCTCAGGAGGTCAGGCATCGCGCGGTCCTGGCGGAGGTGGCGATGGTACACGAAGGCCTGCACGCGCCACCGGAGCCTCCCGAGGCCCCTAGGCCTGGGGGCTCATGAGGGCCGACGTCTTCACCGCGCATTGCTCACTTCCTTAGCATCACTTCATCTTCAACAACACTAGGTGACATCTTTCAGAGTTCTACTTTCAGCTGGGAGCGCCCACTGGGCTGCACCATTCCCAGGCCGTGTGGGTGCGTCCCCGCGGCATGTATCCATTTTGGTTATGCTCTTTATTTACCTAGTTGGGGGCGCCCCTCGGGCTACATCATCCCCACGCCGCTCAGGCCCGACCCAGCAGCGGTTGCTTTTACCCGCGGTTGCTTGAAATTGGATTTCCTCCTATGTGCTTAACATACCTGACCTAATCACCTGCTGGATTGATGCCTATCTGAAGAGCCGCTCGCTCTGGCACGGCGCATGCGCACGGGTCCATCCCTACAGTGTTGATAAACCTGAGTGGTTGAGCTCTGGCTGTGGCAGCTCCGCACGACGCCACCTCACCAGGCCCTCAGTGCCCTGACCGCTCCCTTGGAGTGACCATAGGTTGGCCGGCGACCGTAACGACAGGCCTTGTTTCTCCTCATGATTGGTGTGCAGGACCTACTCCAGGGGCAACGTTGGGGGCATCGTGAGCTCTCTCTCCCCCTCTTCGGCACGGACCACTTGCACGTTAAAAGGGGGGGTACCTGAGCATCGCGACTCATGGGCTCCTATTGGCTCTCCAGCCCTCACCCCTGGCCTTGACCCATGACATCGCGACCTGTCATACCAGCGGCGGCTGAGCTCGCTCGAGGGCCGGGACCTGAGGACGTAGAGCGTTAAGGAAAGTGCGGGGGAGTGGGAAGAAGCTCGCGAGGGCCTAACCTAGCAGTACCTCGGCCACCGCCTCTCGGGCCGGGCGCCTCTCCGAGGAACTACGTCAGACGCACAAGATAAGTCGCGCCCTCGCAAGAGCTAAACCAACGTAGCGCTAAATCCCCGCCCAGTGCAACTCTGTCACGGCGATGCTACCTTCCTTTCTCGCCCAGCAAGGATTGCTTGAGCGCTAAAGGGGACCTCCCGAGCATCGCAACTCGGGGCTCTTATTGGACCTCGGGCCGCTCACCTCCTGGCCTTGACCACGACATTGCGACCTGGCATACCAGCGACGGCTGAAGCTTGCCTGGGGACTGGGACCTGTCAGCGTAGAGCGCCAAGTCCTCGTGAGGATAGAAAGGGGGAGCTTAGCCGGGACAGAACGGACACCTCACGCCAATTCATATTAAGGATATAATATTTACAAAAAGCACGGCAGGCGCCTTACATACCCCCGCGGGGTGTTGCTTTAATTCCTCGTAGGGAACAAAAGGTGCTAACCCTAAGGAACGCTACTTGCTAGCACCTCCCCAAGCGACGCCATCATCAACAGTGGGCTGCCCAGTGACGGCGCCAATCCCATCCAGATCAGTGGCGTCGGCAGCCCGATGCAGCTGCCCCACTCCGAGCACGGCGCGGGCTCAGAGGCTCGTAGCTACCATCGCTCGTCTCTGGGGTCACGAGGAGTTCTGGGGAGCCGCTGAAGCCCTCAGCCCCTCCGCTGCTGCTTGAGGAGCTGCAGGAGGACCAACGGGCGGGGCTGGTCCTCGTCAGTTCGTCACCCTTGCCGCTTCCCTTAGGGCAGCATTCCAGCTGGCGTCCTTCTGCATCAAAGACCTTGAAGAACATCAAGGAGGCGCCGTCGTATTCAAGATGGATCACCAAGGCGCCGTCCACGCGACAGACCCGGGCAATCTCTCCCCAGCCCCGGGTCACGAAGACCTTGCCCGGAGCGACGACCGCGACCTCCGCTCCGGTTGCAGGGGTGCCACAGTCAGTGTGCTCCAGCCAGAGCTCCAGGGCCCCGCTCGGCGGCATCTCGAAGGCGAAGGAGGAAGGAGGGCGGATACATGAAGTTGGAGGCATGGCGGCGTGGAGCACGAGCTCGCGAGAGGAGCGCTTCGCGTGGACTCCAGGGAGGACGACGCACACCACTGTGACTCGCCGGCGTCGGCGGTGGCACTGTCGGTGTTGCTTGGCGCCCTCCCCCTAGGGCCTACGACGCGGGTGTACAAGGGCAGCGGAAACCCAGGCGGCGGCCGCTTGTACCACGGCCTCGACACCTCCTGCCAGACGCCTTCATACCGGCGAAAGAGGATTGGCCGCTTCTTCGGCGGGAGGGGGTCAGGACCCTCTCTGGGGGCCTTTCCCTTCTCCTCAGCTGAAAACTGGCGGATCGATGCCATTGGCGCAAGAGGAAGCAAGGATGAGGAAGAAGAAGAGAAGGAGTAACGGAAGGGGGTGAACTGGCGAAGCTCACGCAGCCGCGTACTTATAGCCGGGGAAGGCCAACCGCCGAGCACCACGACCTCAGGTAATCATGACCCATATCTCTGCATGCAGGGACTCGTCGAGTCGTGCGGTTGCCGAGGCGTTGTGTGAAGTGTAGACGCCCACGTCCAATCAACCGCCACGCGACGCCCAAGGCCGCAGGCTGTTAGGGTGTAACATCCCAAATTTTCAATTTGGAATGTTATACATTAGATCATCATGCATATCATATTTTCTTGCATTTTGCCGATCCTAGAAATTTCACGCAACTCAAGGACCTTCGCAGAGAGTTGCAGATTTCGTCATTTTCATATTTGAGTTCTTCTCAAATTTTGAAGAGAGGATCATTGGTTTTGTCGGAGTTTTATTTGCCTTTTATTTGGATAGGGAAAAATGTGTGTTTTCAAAAATTGCATTTTAGGCCCAGTGAAAAGTTCATTTTGTTTGACTCATTTTTAGGAGTCAGAGAAAATTTACTTTGAGAGTTTTGGAGTTCGTTTAGATTTTATTTTCTGTGTTTTTCTGCGCGCGCAACCATTTAAAAAAAAATTCCAGCGCGCCTAGGCCAAGGCCCAAGCCGCCGGCCAGGCCGGCTCCCCAAGCCACGCGCGCGCGCCCAGCGTAGGAGGCCGCCGCCGCCATCCTAGTCCATCTAGGACTCCTCTTTCCAATCTCCCTCTCCTACTCTTATTTCTTGCCCCCTCCCCCAAGTCTCCTCTCCTCTTCCCTCTTTATATGCCCCACACCCCCCCTCTAAACCCACATCAAACCAAGCCCCAAGCCCTCCATCGCGCCCTCACCCCGCGCCGCCACCCCTAGCGCCGCGCCACCCTAGCACCGCCGCCGCCCTACACCACCGCCGCCGCCACCCCTTGCCCACGCCGCCGCCGGAGTCCCTCGCCGGAGACCTCGCCGGAGGTACCGCGCCACATCTCTTCTTTTCCTCGGTTCGGTTTTCTTCTAAACCGTTCCGATTCTTTTCTTCTCTTCTGATTCGTTTTCTTTCCGGTTCTTCTCTAAACCGTTCCGGTTTTCCAGATCGGTTTTTCGTTCGGTTTTCTTTTCTCGAAACCCTAGATCGGATTCATTTTCTTTCCGGTTTAGTTGCCTAGAGACCGTTCGCTGGACCGTTCGTCTTAACGAACGTGATCACCGGATTGTTTCCAGCTAACGAATGTCCGTTCGTTTAACCGTTCTTCTTTTTCTTTTCGTCGGATTTATTCTGCGATCGCGATCTCAGATCCGATCTTCGTTCTAGTTTATCTTCTCACTCGTTTATCGGAATTAGGTGATTCAAGCGCCTGGAGTTTCGTTTCAAAACCGCCGTTCCGACTAATCAACTTAAACAAGTTTTTCTACAGTAAAATTTGACCTAGTTTCAACTTGCTAGAACCGAGTTGTTTTCTTCCGCCGTTTGTTATCGGTTTTTTTGTTCGGTTCTTTCTCTCTTTGCAACCGGAGTTCTTAAGTTGAACTATCTGGTTCGATCTCTTGTTCGAGTTTTACCTGTGCATTAGATGAGTACTTATTGTATGCTTGTTGTTTGTCTGTGATAGATTGCCTGGATTGCGCCGCTTGTTACTTCGAATCTCTAGGACTCGCGGATCATCAGCAAGGCAAGTAACACTTTGATCATACCTTTTCTACAACCCAGTTTTATTGCATTAGATCAATCCTCACACATTGCATGATTAGGATCTAATTAAATTGTGGGATGGGAAGTAGATGAGGTAGTACCTATTACCTGTTTATTATGAAACCTTTGGGAGTTACTTCTACGTTTGCTTATTATGCCATGCTATGATAGTAGACGTGGATTGGGTGAGTGATATCCATGACAGATGTGAGATTGATAATTTTAATGGTTTATCTAAGGTGGCAACATAAACACACATCTGGGTGGATTGAGGCACCTGATGTCTATCAGGACTTGCCTGTTTTATTTTGGACCGCCACCCAGGCTCAAAGGGATCATAAGATCTTTCATGCTAAATACTTACGTGTGCAGCCACAAGCCAATATGGGCTCTGGCATAGTTGACTAAGTCGTGCTAACTCTTACAGGGTAGACTAGCAGATGTAGGGGAAAGTAGGTGTACCGGTCTATCCATCGTAAGGTGCTAGCGCTTCTGAAAGACTATGTCTCGGTCATCCGTTTCTCAAATACCAGTAGTGCGAGAAATCCAACGGAGGCGATCGAGTCTTGTGGGGAAAAGTGCGCAAACCTCTGCAGAGTATAAAAAACTAATCATGATTAGTCGTGTCCCCGGTTATGGACATCTTGAGTATCTAGTACTTTAATATCATGTGAATCTCATCATGTTACTTCTAAATTAATATTGTTGGGTTATTGATGACTACTTTTAATTGGGATTGAGAATGCTGTCAACCATTCTCAATGTTTAACAACCACCATTATAGTTAAATAAATTTATTCCTTTGCAGTAGGGAAAAATTGGCTTTACGCAAAACAGTAACCATAGAGCCTTCCACCAGCCAAATATGCATATAGTATAGCTGTTTCATTCCATTACTCTCTATGTGTTACCTTGCCAGCATATTCCATGTGCTGACCCATTTCGGGCTACAACGTTAATGTTGCAGACTTTTCAGACGACGATTAAGGTGCTTTTAGGTCATGGTTCTATACTCAGTGATGCCGTTGGAGTTGATGGACCCATTTATCTTCCAAGTCTTCCGCTGTTATCGTTATTAGATGGCCTTAAGCCATATTTATTGTAATAAGTTCTCTTTTGAGACATCGATGTAATAAGTGTGTGATTGCCACTCTGCTATAAATCCTTTGAAGTACTGTGTGGTGTCAGCATTACTGATCCAGGGATGAGACCGGAGCACAGTAGACTTGATCCATTCGGGTCGGGTCGCTACAGAGATGGTATCAGAGCACACGCTGACTGTAGGACACGACCACTAAGTAAAGCCATAGATCACTATTCTCTCCTCATTTTCTAACTCCTCATCTTTTCTACACTTTAAGATGAAGGACGTAAAGATCAAGTACGCTCAACCGGATGAAGCCACACCTTTTGGATTTCACTTGAAGGAAGTCACCAAGTACCTTAACATTGGATTACCAAGTTTCACGGGAACCTTCAACGCCACTTTGCCTGAAGAGGAGCGTTGGAAGATTCAAGCTCACGTTCCGGGAAGGCCATTCGCACCAATCACGAAGCCCATAGATAGTGTTTTCAATGCACCAACTTGGAGTCTAGGAAAGAGCATGGCAGCCCATATCACCATAGGACGCATTGGAGAAGTTTATCAAGAAGACCTCAAGGACACCATCTACCAGATTTGCGGACGCCGAGATGAACAATGGGAGTTAGTCAGCACCAAGAAGGATAGATCCATTGCATCTTTCATCCAGGAGTTAAACCTGCACATTCGACGCCACGAGAACCAGATGTGCAATGATATGATAGAATTGAAGAATGCGAAGGCTAGGATCATCGAGCTAGAAGGAGAACTGAAGGCTACACGCAAGGACTACATGGACGAGATCGTAGCCCTAGCAAGACACAACTGCGATCTTAAGCAAGAGATTGAAGAACTCAAGAAGGAGTTAGCATCCAGGAAGGAAGACATGTACGTCGCATGTCCGGACAACTACATCATCATCAACGACACCGATTCGGATCCAAGTGAACCCGACTTTGAAGACGAGGCTGGAGCGGACATCATGGAGTCTTCCGCCGGTTCAAATTTCTAGATGACCACCAAATATTAGTAGTATTCCCCCATGTAAACACTATAGTTCGAGCACTTTTGCGATAGCTAGATCGATTGTAAGCCCTTGTTTGATTGAATGAAGTGATTTTGTGTGAATTTGCTCATGTGCATTGGGGTAGTGTTTTCTCTTTAGACCTCATTCTATTCTTAAATTTCTTCTTTTCTAAACCCTCAGATGCCTCCGAGACGTGACAATGGATTTCCACCGGAGCTCACTTAATTGATCCAGCAGCAGAATCAATTGATGCAGATGTTAGTTCAGAATCAGCAGAACAACAACAACCACAACCCACCTCCACCACCACCACCTGTTGACCACTTAGCCCATTTCCTTAGGCTAAATCCGCCGGTGTTTTCTAGTAGCATCGAGCCGATAGTAGAAGACGATTGGCTTCGCAAGATAGGAAGGGAGTTGACCACTGCAGGATGCACAGATGGTGAGAAAGTGAAGTTTGCCGCACATCAGTTAGAAGGACCCGCGGCAGCATGGTGGGAGAATTTCACAGCCACATTCCCAGTTGACACTGTCACATGGGATTAGTTTCAGCAAGCTTTCCGTATTGCACATGTTTCAGCAGGAGCTATGGCCATGAAGAAGCATGAGTTTCGCAACTTACGCCAAGGAGGAAGGACAGTTGGCCAGTACGTTGACGACTTCAGCAAGTTAGCACTTTATGCCCCAGATGACATTGCTACGGATGCAACCAAGCAGGAGAAGTTCCTGGAAGGATTGAATGATGAGTTGAGTATGCAGTTGATGGTAGCAAGTTTCAACAACTACCAGGAGTTGGTAGATCGTGCCATCATGATTGAAGGGAAGCAACAGCAGATTGAGAACCGCAAGAGGAAGTATGGACAGGGGAAGTATAACTCTGGAGCCCAGCAGAAGCCCCGTTTTACCCCTAAATCGGGATTTCAATTTCAGCATACCCATGGAGGAGGTAGTTCGCACAACCACAATGGCCACAAGAATGGTAATGGGAATGGAGGAAGCAACGGCCAGAATCAGGCCACCCCATCAACCCCATCCAAGAGAGATCTGAGTCAAGTCACCTGTTTCAAGTGTTCCAAGACCGGACATTATGCCAATGAATGTCCTGAAGGCCAGAATGGAAATGGCAATGGAAGCTCAGGGAAGAAGACGAACCCTTTCAATAGGGGACAGGTGAACCACGTTAGCGTGGAGGAGGTTGAAGATCAGCCTGATGCAGTAATCGGTAAGTTTTTGGTTAAGTCATTTACCGCACTCGTTCTTTTCGATACTGGTGCATCACATTCATACATATCAAGGGGATTTGTGGAAAAATATAGCCTGCCCACTAGGATTCTTAAAACACCTATGCTAGTAAGTTCGCCAGGAGCAGAATACATGGCCAGTCAAGGATGTTTTCAAGTGCCATTAAGTATAGGAAGGCATGTTTTTGCAACAGATTTAATTATTCTGGAATCCCAAGGTCTGGATGTAATCCTCGGTATGGATTGGTTGTCGAAGTATGGAGGAAACATCGATTGTGCTAGTAAGTCAATTTTGCTTACAACGCCAGAAGGAAGAAGGATCAAGTATGTATCCCGGCATGTGCCAAATAGGACACAAGTAAATTGCCTAACAGGAGTAGTGCAGGAGGAAGTACCAGTGGTAAAGGATTTTCCTGATGTATTTCCTAAAGAATTGCCAGGCATGCCACCGGATAGAGACATTGAGTTTTTGATTGAGTTATTGCCAGGTACAGGCCCAATATCAAAGAGACCATACCGGATGCCTGCAAAGGATTTGGTAGAAATTAAGAATCAGATTAAGGAGTTATTGGAGAAAGGTTACATTTGCCCAAGTTCTTCGCCTTGGCAATCACCCGTACTTCTAGTGGAGAAGAAGGATGGATCATTATGGATGGTTGTTGATTACCGTGGATGGAATGAAGTAACCATCAAGAACAAGTACCCACTGCCAATGATAAATGATCTGTTTGGTCGTTTGCAAGGAGCTAAAGTGTTTTCCAAGATCGATTTGCGATCAGGGTACCACCAGTTGAAGATTCGAGAGCAGGACATACCTAAGACAGCATTCACCACAAGATATGGACTGTATGAGTATACCGTTATGTCATTTAGATTGACTAACGCGCCTGCCTATTTTATGAACCTGATGAACAAAGTGTTTATGGAATTTTTGGATAAGTTCGTCGTAGTGTTCATTGATGATATCCTGGTTTATTCAAAGAATGAAGAAGAGCATAAGGAACATTTGCGTTTGGTTTTGGAGAAACTAAGGGAACATCAGTTATATGCCAAATTTAGCAAATGTGAGTTTTGGTTGAAGGAAGTAGGATTCCTCGGACACGTTATATCCGGAGAAGGGATAGCAGTTGACCCCGCAAAGGTTGACACCGTAACCGAATGGGAAGCACCAACGACAGTTGGAGAGATCCGGAGTTTTCTTGGACTCGCAGGATACTACCGGAGATTCATTGAGAATTTTTCAAAGATTGCGAAGCCTATGACGGAGTTGTTGAAGAAGGATACCAAGTTCAAATGGACTGAGGAGTGTGAGGCTAGTTTCCAGGAGTTGAAGAAACGTTTGGTTACCTCACCAGTGTTGATTTTGCCAGATCAGACCAAGGATTATGAGGTATACTGTGACGCTTCACGTCGAGGACTTGGAGCAGTGCTTATGCAGGAAGGGAGAGTTGTTTCGTATGCTTCACGACAATTGAAGCCTCATGAGTTGAACTATGCCACGCATGATTTGGAGTTAGCAGCCGTAGTGCATGCATTGAAGACATGGAGACATTTCCTCATTGGAAATCATTGTGAGGTGTACACGGATCACAAGAGTTTGAAGTACATTTTCACGCAGAAGGAGTTGAATCTCAGACAAAGGAGATGGCTGGAGCTCATCAAGGATTATGACATGAGGTTGCATTACCATCCCGGAAAAGCTAGTGTGGTAGCAGACGCATTGAGCCGTAAGAGCCATGTAAATACGTTAATGACGGGAGAAATACCCAAGGAGTTAGCAGAAAACCTTCGTGAACTAAGTTTAGAAATAGTTCCGAAAGGCTATGTAGCAGCATTGGAGATTCAGTCAACATTGATGGATAAAATCAGAGAGGCTCAGAAATCTGACAAGGAGATTGCTGCTATAAAGGAGAAACTAAGCAAAGGAAAAGCAAAGGGATTTCGTGAGGATGAGCACGATACCCTATGGTTTGAGGACCGTGTTTATGTGCCCAATGACCCGGAGATCAGGAAGTTGATTCTACAAGAGGCACATGATTCACCATATTTGATTCACCCAGGAAACACCAAGATGTATTTGGATTTGAAGGAAACATTCTGGTGGACCGGAATGAAGAAGGATATTGTAGCATATGTAGCAGTTTGTGACGTATGTCATAGAGTAAAGGCAGAACATCAGAAGCCAGCCGGATTGTTACAACCATTGCCGATACCCGAATGGAAGTGGGATAAGATAGGCATGGATTTTATCACAGGACTACCCAGGACGAAAGCAGGCTATGACTCGATATGGGTAGTAGTTGATCGTTTGACGAAGGTAGCACATTTCATTCCAGTCAAGACCACTTACACCAGTGCTAAGTTGGCAAAGATATACATGACTAGGATCATTTGTTTGCATGGAGTTCCAAGGAGTATTGTATCAGATAGAGGAACCCAATTTACCTTAAAGTTTTGGAATCAGTTGCATGAAACTTTGGGAACCAGGCTAGAGTTCAGCACCGCATTTCATCCACAGACAGATGGACAGACCGAGAGGGTCAATCAGATTTTGGAAGATATGCTGAGAGCTTGTGCACTAGATTATGGATCTAGTTGGGACGATAACTTGCCGTATGCGGAGATTTCTTATAACAACAGTTACCAAACCAGTTTAAAGATGGCACCTTTCGAAGCTTTATACGGAAGGAGGTGCAGGACACCGTTGTCATGGGACGAAGTTGGAGACCGTCACTTCTTTGGACCAGATTTGATTAAGGAGTCTGAACGGAAAGTTAAGTTGATTCACGATAGGTTCAAGGTAGCCCAGTCCAGGCAGAAGAGCTACGCAGATTCAAAACGCAAGGAGACAGTTTACGAAACCGGAGACAGAGTGTATCTCCGAGTATCCCCACTTCGAGGAGTTAAGCGCTTTGGAGTTAAGGGAAAATTAGCACCGCGTTTCGTTGGACCATATAAGATCTTGCAACGTATAGGAGAAGTCGCGTATAAGTTGGAATTACCAGAGGGACTGTCAGGAGTTCATGATGTATTCCATGTTTCTCAGCTGAAGAAATGTGACGCCGAGATGGCGGAGGTACTGTTAAGAGATACAGTGCCGCTTGAAGCGATTCAGTTGAAGGACGACTTAACGTATGAAGAGAAACCAGTCAAGATTCTCGAGTTTGCCAGCAGAGTTACCCGTAGCAAGGTTATCAAGTTTTGCAAAGTTCAGCGGAACCACCACTCAGAGGATGAAGCCACCTGGGAGAGAGAAGAAGATTTGCTCAAGGACCACCCTCACCTATTTTCTAGCCAACCCGAATCTCGAGGGCGAGATTCATCTTAAGGGGGGTAGGTTTGTAACATCCCAAATTTTCAATTTGGAATGTTATACATTAGATCATCATGCATATCATATTTTCTTGCATTTTGCCGATCCTAGAAATTTCACGCAACTCAAGGACCTTCGCAGAGAGTTGGAGATTTCGTCATTTTCATATTTGAGTTCTTCTCAAATTTTGAAGAGAGGATCATTGGTTTTGTCGGAGTTTTATTTGCCTTTTATTTGGATAGGGAAAAATGCGTGTTTTCAAAAATTGCATTTTAGGCCCGATGAAAAGTTCATTTTGTTCGACTCATTTTTAGGAGTCGGGGAAAATTTACTTTGAGAGTTTTGGAGTTCTTTAGATTTTATTTTCTGTGTTTTTCTGCGCGCGTAACCGTTTAAAAAAAAATAAAATTCCAGCGCGCCTAGGCCAAGGCCCAAGCCGCGCGCGCGCGCCCAGTGTAGGAGGCCGCCGCCGCCGTCCTAGTCCATCTAGGACTCCTCTTTCCAATCTCCCTCTCCTACTCTTATTTCTTGCCCCCTCCCCCAAGTCTCCTCTCCTCTTCCCTCTTTATATTCCCCACACCCCCCCTCTAAACCCACATCAAACCAAGCCCCAAGCCCTCCACCGCGCCCTCACCCCGCGCCGCCGCCCCTAGCGCCGCGCCACCCTAGCACCGCCGCCGCCCTGCGTCACCGCCGCCGCCGCCCTACACCACCGCCGCCGCCACCCCTTGCCCAGGCCGCCGCCCTTGCTCGCCGCCGCCGGAGTCCCTCACCGGAGACCTCGCCGGAGGTACCGCGCCGCATCTCTTCTTTTCCTCGGTTCGGTTTTCTTCTAAACCGTTCCGATTCTTTTCTTCTCTTCCGATTCGTTTTCTTTCCGGTTCTTCTCTAAACCGTTCCGGTTTTCCAGATCGGTTTTTCGTTCGGTTTTCTTTTCTCGAAACCCTAGATCGGATTCGTTTTCTTTTCCGGTTTAGTTGCCTAGAGACCGTTCGCCGGACCGTTCGTCTTAACGAACGTGATCACCGGACTGTTTCCGGCTAACGAACGTCCGTTCGTTTAACCGTTCTTCTTTTTCTTTTCGTCGGATTTATTCCGTGATCGCGATCTCAGATCCGATCTTCGTTCTAGTTTATCTTCTCACTCATTTATCGGAATTAGGTGATCCGCCTGGAGTTTCGTTTCGAAACCGCCGTTCCGACTAATCAACTTAAACAAGTTTTGCTACGGTAAAATTTGACCTAGTTTCAACTTGCTAGAACCGAGTTGTTTTCTTCCGCCATTTGTTTTCGGTTTTTTTGTTCGGTTCTTTCTCTCTTTGCAACCGGAGTTCTTAAGTTGAACTATCTGGTTCGATCTCTTGTTCGAGTTTTACCTGTGCATTAGATGAGTACTTATTGTATGCTTGTTGTTTGTCTGCGATAGATTGCCCGGATTGCGCCGCTTGTTACTTCAAATCTCTATGACTCGCGGATCATCAGCAAGGCAAGTAACACTTTGATCATACCTTTTCTACAACCCAGTTTTATTGCATTAGGTCAATCCTCACACATTGCATGATTAGGATCTAATTAAATTGTGGGATGGGAAGTAGATGAGGTAGTACCTATTACCTGTTTATTATGAAACCTTTGGGAGTTACTTCTACGTTTGCTTATTATGCCATGCTATGCTAGTAGACGTGGATTGGGTGAGTGATATCCATGACAGATGTGAGATTGATAATTTTAATGGTTTATCTAAGGTGGCAACATAAACACACATCTGGGTGGATTGAGGCACCTGATGTCTATCAGGACTTGCCTGTTTTATTTTGGACCGCCACCCAGGCTCAAAGGGATCATAAGATCTTTCATGCTAAATACTTACGTGTGCAGCCACGAGCCAATATGGGCTCTGGCATAGTTGACTAAGTCGTGCTAACTCTTACAGGGTAGACTAGCAGATGTAGGGGAAAGTAGGTGTACCGGTCTATCCATCGTAAGGTGCTAGCGCTTCTGAAAGACTGTCTCGGTCATCCGTTTCTCAAACACCAGTAGTGCGAGAAATCCAACGGAGGCGATCGAGTCTTGTGGGGAAAAGTGCACAAACCTTTGCAGAGTGTAACAAACTAATCATGATTTGCCGTGTCCCCGGTTATGGACATCTTGAGTATCTAGTACTTGAATATCATGTGAATCTCATCATGTTACTTCTAAATTAATATTGTTGGGTTATTGATGACTACTTTTAATTGGGATTGAGAATGCTGTCAACCATTCTCAATGTTTAACAACCACCATGATAGTTAAATAAATTTATTCCTTTGCAGTAGGGAAAAATTGGCTTTACACAAAACAGTAACCATAGAGCCTTCCACCAGCCAAATATGCATATAGTATAGTTATTTCATTCCATTACTCTCTATGTGTTACCTTGCCAGCATATTCCATGTGCTGACCCGTTTCGGGCTGCAACGTTAATGTTGCAGACTTTTCAGACGACGATTAAGGTGCTTTTAGGTCATGGTTCTATACTCAGTGATGCCGTTGGAGTTGATGGACCCATTATCTTCCAAGTCTTCCGCTGTTATCGTTATTAGATGGCCTTAAGCCATATTTATTGTAATAAGTTCTCTTTTGAGACATCGATGTAATAAGTGTGTGATTGCCACTCTGCTATATATCCTTCGAAGTACTGTGTGGTGTCAGCATTACTGATCCAGGGATGACACCGGAGCACAGTAGACTTGATCCATTCGGGTCGGGTCGCTACATAGGGCCCGCGGCGCTTCGCGCTTGCCCCTTCGCTTCTCTACTAAGCCAAGCCCGCGCGCGCCTTGGGCCCGGGGGCTACTGTCGGTGTTCTGGGAACGGGGGTCCCCAGACTTGCCTGCCTGCGGCCTGCGGCGTGGCTCAAGTGGGGGCCCAGCACGGCCCATCTTCATCAGCCCAAGCTCAAGACCCTTGCGAGGGGCCAAGCCTCGCGGGGCAGACGACATGAAGCTTCTTCAAGAGCGGCCTCATCAGGCAGGCTCGCGAGGAGGCGGAGAGATCAATGCAAGGGTACCTCGCGAGGATCCCATGATGCAAGCCATGAGGATCAAGGCCAGGCGGGCGCTAGGCGGGCGCCGGCCTGCGCAGGGTCCTTGTTTCCCCTTTGGTGCAAAGGGGGCAAGCACATGCCAAGGTATCAGGCAAAGGTTGCCATTCTGGTGCAACGAGACCAAGACTGGCCGGACGGCCGGACGGAGGTCACCATGGAGCCCAAGACGGCGTCATCACCAGTGCTTTTGGCAGCCGAAGACCACCTTTGGTCAGGATAACTTTTACTAGATGTTCCCCTTCAAAATGGCCAATTGTTGGTGCCCTTCCCGCTCAATTATTCGCGGAGAGGCCTAGGGCCTCTATAAATAGAGCTAGCCTCCACAAAGAACGGAGAGAACAGGAAAAAGAGAGAGTGAGAAGAAGGAAGGGAGAGAGAAGACACAAGAGAGAAGAGAGAAGGAAAAACCCAGTAGAGACTAAGTAGAACACACCGCACCAGCTCAAGAACACCCCTCGCGAGGCTGTTCTTCCCTTGTACTATCCATCATCAGTCCCAGAGGCAATCCACCACACCATACACTGGAGTGGGGTATTACACCACAACGGTGGCCCAAACCAGTATAAACCTCGCGTCTCTTGTGTTGTTCATCATTTTCATCTTAGTTCGCACGAGAGGATCGGACGTAGACCGGTAGGGGAGGGATCTCCGTGCGCACCCCAGTGTTCGAACCTCAAGGGTCTGCCGGAACCCGAAATCCGACAAGGACGAGCAGGAATTAAGCTTGGGGATGCTTGATACGTCTCCAACGTATCTATAATTTTTGATTGCTCCATGCTATATTATCTACTGTTTTGGACATTATTGGACTTTATTATCGACTTTTATATTATTTTTGGGACTAACCTATTAACCGGAGGCCCAGCCCAGAATTGCTGTTTTTTGCCTGTTTTAGGGTTTCGAAGAAAAGGAATATCAAACGGAGTCCAAACGGAATGAAACCTTCGGGAACATGATTTTCTCAACGAACAAGACCCGGGAGACTTGGACCCTACGTCAAGACACAAAAGAGGAGGCCACGAGGTAGGGGGGCGCGCCTACCCCCTAGGCGCGCCCTCCACCCTCGTGGCCTCCTCTTTTGTGTCTTGACGTAGGGTCCAAGTGGACCCTACGTCAAGAGACAAAAGAGGAGGCCACGAGGTAGGGGGGCGCGCCTACCCCCCAGGCGCGCCCTCCACCCTCGTGGGCCCCATGTTGCTCCACCAACGTACTCCTTCCTCCTATATATACCTATGTACCCCAAACGACCACAACTTTCTGTATCCACGAGATCCCATCTTGGTGCCTGTTCCGGAGCTCCGCTGGAGGGGGCATTGATCATGGAGGGCTTCTACATCATCACCATAGCCCCTCCGATGAAGTGTGAGTAGTTTACCTCAGACCTACGGGTCCATAGTTATTAGCTAGATGGCTTCTTCTCTCTTTTTGGATCTCAATACAATGTTCTCCCCCTCTCTTGTGGAGAACTATTCGATGTAATCTTCTTTGTGCGGTGTGTTTGTTGGGACCGATGAATTGTGGGTTTATGATCAAGTCTATCTATGAACAATATTTGAATCTTCTCTGAATTCTTTTATGTATGATTGGTTATCTTTGCAAGTCTCTTCGAATTATCAGTTTGGTTTGGCCTACTAGATTGATCTTTCTTGCAATGGGAGAAGTGCTTAGCTTTGGGTTCAATCTTGCGGTGTCCTTTCCCAGTGACAGTAGGGGCAGCAAGGCAAGTATTGTATTGTTGCCATCGAGGATAACAAGATGGGGTTTTCATCATATTGCATGAGTTTATCCCTCTACATCATGTCATCTTGCTTAAGGCGTTACTCTGTTTTTAACTTAATACTCTAGATGCATGCTGGATAGCGGTCGATGAGTGGAGTAATAGTAGTAGATGCAAGCAGGAGTCGGTCTACTTATCTCGGACGTGATGCCTATATACATGATCATACCTAGATATTCTCATAACTATGCTCAATTCTGTCAATTGCTCAACAGTAATTTGTTCAGCCACCATAGAATACTTATGCTCTCGAGAGAAGCCACTAGTGAAACCTATGGCCCCGGGGTCTATCTTTATCACATTAATCTCCTACTACTTAGTTATTTCCTTTGCTTTTTTACTTTGCCTTTATTTTACTTTGCATCTTTATCACAAAAATACCAAAAATATTATCTTATCATATCTATCAGATCTCACTCTCGTAAGTGGCCGTGTAGGGATTGACAACCCCTATTCGCGTTGGTTGCGAGGATTTATTTGTTTTGTGCAGGTACGAGGGACTCACGCATAGCCTCCTACTTGATTGATACCTTGGTTCTCAAAAGCTGAGGGAAATACTTACGCTACTTTGCTGCATCATCCCTTCCTATTCGGGGAAAACCAATGCAGTGCTCAAGAGGTAGCAGTGGCCCAATCCTTTTTGTAGCAAAGGACAAGCCTGGACAAACTCTTATATAGAGAAAAGCGCCCTCGAGGACACATGGGAATTATCGTCAAGCTAGGTTTCATCATGATCATATGATTCGCGTTCGGTACTTTGATAATTTGGTATGTGGTTGAACTAGTGCTTGGGTACTGTCCTTACTTGGACAAGCATCCCACTTATGATTAACCTCTATTGCAAGCATCCGCAACTACAACAAAAGTATTAAGGTAAACCTAACCATAGCATGAAACATGTGGATCCAAATCAGCCCCTTACGAAGCAACGCATAAACTAGGATTTAAGCTTCTGTCACTCTAGCAACCCATCATCTACTTATTACTTCCCAATGCCTTCCTCTGGGGCCAAATAATGGTGAAGTGTCATGTAGTCGACGTTCACATAACACCACTAGAGGAGAGACAACATACATCTCATCAAAATATCGAACGAATACCAAATTCACATGACTACTAATAGCAAGACTTCTCCTATGTCCTCAGGAACAAACGCAACTACTCACAAAGCATATTCATGTTCATAATCAGAGGGGTATTAATATGCATATAGGATCTGAACATATGATCTTCCACCAAATAAACCATTTAGCATCAACTACAAGGAGTAATTAACACTACTAGCATCCCACAGGTACCAATCCCAAACTTGGAGACAAGAATTGGATACAAGAGATGAACTAGGGTTTGAGAGGAGATGGTGCTGGTGAAGATGTTGATGGAGATTGACCCCCCCTCCTGATGAGAGGATCATTGGTGATGACGATCTCGTTGATTTCCCCCTCCCGGAGGGAAGTTTCCCCGGCAGAACTGCTCCGCCGGAGCCCTAGATTGATTCCGCCAAGGTTTCGCATCGTGGCGGCGGAGTCTCGTCCCGAAAGCTGGCTTCTGATTTTTTCCTCATCGAAAGACTCCATATAGCAGAAGATGGGCATCGGAGGGCTACCATGGGGCCCACGAGGCAGGGGGCGTGCCCAGGGAGTAGGGCGCACCCCCAACCTCGTGGGCAGGGTATGGCCCCCCTCCGGAACTTCTTGCACTCAGTATTTTTTATATATTCTGAAAATGACTTCCGTGAAGTTTCAGGACTTTTGGAGCTGTGCAGAATAGGTCTCTAATATTTGCTCCTTTTCCAGCCCAGAATCCTAGCTGCCGGCATTTCCCTCTTTATGTAAACCTTGTAAAATAAGATAGAATAGGCATAAGTATTGTGACATAATGTGTAATAACAGCCCATAATTCAATAAATATCGAAATAAAAGCATGATGCAAACTGGACGTATCAACTCCCCCAAGCTTAGACCTCGCTTGTCCTCAAGCGAAAGCTGAAATCAAAAAATATATATCCACATGGTTAGAGATAGAGGTGTCGATAAAAATAAAACACGGACACGAGGGCATCATGATCATTCTTAGAACAACAACTTATATAATTCTTGTCATATGATCTCTTATGCTAGAGTAACAATTAAATCATAATTTCAAGTATGAATCATAAACTTCATTGAAAACTAACAAACTATAATCTCAGTCATTGGAGCAATTGCAATTTATCATAACATAGGAAAGAGTCAATATAAGAGCTTTTCAGCAAGTCCACATACTCAACTATCATATAGTCTTTCACAATTGCTAACACTCACGCAATACTTATGGGTATGGAGTTTTAATCGGACACAGAGAAAGATAGGGGCTTATAGTTTTGCCTCCAAATGTTTTACCTCAAGGGTAATGTCAACAATAATAGTTCATGAAAACTCACATCCAATTAGCCATATATACCAGGATCTTTCGAACATGTTGTGCTTGCCAAAATATAAAATTTAAAAAGGAAGGGTGAAGATCACCATGACTCTTATGCAAGGTAGGAGATAAAAGTAAAAAATAGGCCCTTCGCAGAGGGAAGCAGAGGTTGTCATGCACTTTTATGGTTGGATGCACAAAATCTTAATGCGAAATAATGTCACTTTATATTGCCACTTGTGATATGGACCTTTATTATGCAGTCTATCGCTTTTATTTCTTCCATATCACACGATCGTATAAAGCTTATTTTCTCCCACACTAATAAGTCATACATATTTAGAGGACAATTTTTTATTGCTTGCACCGATGAAAACTTACTTGAGGGATCTTACTCAATCCATAGGTAGGTATGGTGGACTCTCATGGCAAAACTGGTTTAAGGGTGTTTGGAAGCACAAGTAGTATCTCTACTTGGTGCAAAGAATTTGGCTAGCATGAGGGGGCTCAATCATGTTGGATGATCCATGACAATATAATTTATCTTAGATGTAAGAAAACATAACCCATTACGTTGTCTTCCTTGTCCAACGTCAACTCTTTAGCATGTCATATTTTAATGACTGCTCACAATCATAAAAGATGTCCAAGATAGTGTATTTATATGTGAAGACCTCTCTTTCTTTATTATTTCCCATTAATTTCAACGATGACCAAAACTATGTTTGTCAACTTTCAACAACTTTTATTCATCATACTCTTTCTATGTGAGCTCATTACTCTCCATAAGATCCATATGATCTCTTTTATTTCTTTTTATTCTTTCTCTTTTATTTTATTCACTCAAGATCATGGCAAAATAATCAAGCCCTTGACTCAACACTAATCTTTATTATATATAGCTCACGGACTCGATTACATAAAAGGATCATAAAGAAAAACTCACAACTAGATCATACTAAGAACTTTTATTCTACTAGATCAAAATATTATCAAAAGGGTCGAACTAAGAAAAGCGGTAAAAATAAAAGTGATGGCGATATGATACCGGGGCACTCCCCCAAGCTTGGCAGTTGCCAAGGGGAGTGCCCATACCCATGTGATTATATCTCTTTTGCCGGTGAAGGAGTTGATGGTTTTTTTGATGGCGTAGGCTTGTCGTCCCTCTTCCAAGGGATAGGCTCACCATCATAGAAGGATGATCAAGTCTCCTGAAACCTCAAATCTGCAGCCAAACTCATCCTCTTGAATCTATATTCATACTCACAGTTTTGATTTTGCAGGTAATAGATCTGGGCTTGGAGGTGCTCGATTTTGTCATGAAGCTTGAAGATGGCCTCCCCAATGTCCTTGACGTCCAGCTTGTGGTTGTTGGTGAACTCCGTGATCATAATGTGATTGGAATCGAGTCCACGCTCCACCATCCCCTGACACTTGAAAACTTGTTGCTCCAATGCCTCGAGCCTTGCCTCAGTGCTTCCGGTCTTCCTTGGTCCCTCAACATCACGGATGTGCAACAACCCCTCACGCATCTCAATGGTTTGAGGGTGTTGCAGCACTTCCACGAGGTAGGGGTTGATGAACTTATCGAAGAACTGGTCCTTGGGGGCACTTGAAGACGACATGACGACCTGGATCTGTCAGAAAACAACTTGAAACAAAGACAGAGGATATTTGCGTGATACGGGAGTTAAAACCTTCGGGAGATTATATAATGATTTTTTACCGACCAAAATATGTAACATGCAAGAAAACGGAGTCCGGAGAGCACACGAGGTGCCCACGAGGTAGGGGGGCACGCCCTCCACCCTCGTGGAGCCCTCGTGTCCTTCTCGGACTGCTTCTTATTTTTCTATTTTTCTAAATATTCCAAAACGGAAGAAAATTGCCATTAGAACTGTTTTGTAGTCGGTTTACTTACCGTACCACATACCTATTCCTTTTGGGAGTTTGAAACATTCCGGAAAGTGTCCCTTATGTATTCCTCCGGGGTTACGGTTTCAATAACATTGGTTTCAACATTTATAGGAATACCTGAGATATAATGTTTAATTCTTTGACCGTTCACCACCTTCGGATTTGTGCCTTCGAAGTTGTTGATTTTTATGGCACCGGAACAATAGACCTCCTCAATAACGTAAGGACCTTCCCATTTAGAGAGAAGTTTTCCTGCAAAACATCTTAAATGAGAGTTGTATAGCAATACATAATCACCTACGGTAAACTCAATCTTTTGTATTCTTTTGTCATGCCATCTTTTAACTTTTTCTTTAAATAATTTGGCATTCTCATAGGCTTGGGTTCTCCATTCATCAAGTGAGCTAATGTCAAATAACCTCTTCTCACCGGCAAGTTTGAAATCGTAATTGAGTTATTTAATAGCCCAATAAGCCTTGTGTTCTAGTTCGAGAGGTAAGTGACATGCTTTTCCATAAACCATTTTATACGGAGACATACCCATAGGATTTTTATATGCAGTTCTATAGGCCCATAATGCATCATCAAGTTTCTTGGACCAATTCTATCTAGATCTATTAAATGTCTTTTGCAAAATTAATTTGAGCTCTCTATTACTCAATTCTACTTGACCACTAGACTATGGGTGATAACGTGATGCAATTCTATGATTAACATTATATTTAACAAGCATTTTACGGAATGCACCATGAATAAAATGTGAACCACCATCTGTCATTAAATATCTAGGGACTCCAAACCTTGGAAAAATAACTTCTTTAAGAATCTTAATAGTGGTGTTATGATCAGCACTACTAGTTGGAATAGCTTCTAGCCACTTAGTAACATAATCAACATCAATTAATATATGTGTGTATCCATTGGAGGTAGGAAATGGTCCCATATAATCAAATCCCCAAACACCAAATGGTTCAATAACAAGTGAATAATTCATAGGCATTTCTTGACGTCTACTAATATTACCAATTCTTTGGCATTCATCACAAGATACAACAAACTTACGGGCATCCTTGAAGAGAGTAGGCCAATAAAAACAGGATTGCAATACCTTATGTGCAGTTCTATCTCCAGCGTGGTGTCCTCCATAAGATTCGGATTGACACTTGCGTAGGATCTGTTCCAATTCATGCTCAGTTACACAACGCCTAATAACACCACCTACTCCTTCTTTATAAAGATGTGGGTCATCCCAAAAGTAATGTCTCAAATCATAGAAAAACTTTTTCTTTTGCTGGTATGTAAAGGTAGGTGGTATAAATTTAGCAACAATGTAATTAGCATAATCAGCATACCATGGAGCAGTATGAGAAGCATTTATGACATTTAATTGTTCATCAACAAAGCTATCATCTATAGGTAGTGGGTCATCAAGAACATTCTCTAGCCCAGACAAGTTGTCTGCAACTGGGTTCTCAGCTCCCTTTTTATCAATAATATGGAAATCAAATTCTTGTAGCAAGAGAACCCATCTAATAAGTCTAGGTTTAGCATCTTTCTTTTCCATAAGATATTTAATAGTAGCATGATCCATGTGAATAGTTACTTTAGAATCAACAATATAAGGTCTGAACTTATCACAAGCGAATACAACTGCCAAAAATTCCTTGAAGAGAGTAGGCTAATAAAAACCAGATTGCAGTACCTTATGTGCAGTTCTATCTCCAGCGTTCTGTCCTCCATAAGCTTCGGAGTGACACTTGCGTAGGATCTATTCCTATTCATGCTCAGGTACACAACGTCTAATAACACCATCTACTCCTTCTTTATAAAGATGTGGGTCATCCCAAAAGTAATGTCTCAAATCGTAGAAAAACTTTTCTTTTGCTGGTATGTGAAACTAGGTGGTATTAATTTAGCAACAATATAATTAGCATAATCAGATACCATGGACCAGTATGAGAAGCATTTATGACATTTAATTGTTCATCAGGAAAGCTATCATCAATAGGTAGTGGGTCATCAAGAACATTCTCTAGCCTAGACAAGTTGTGTGCAATGGGGTTCTCAGCTCCCTTTCTATCAATAATATGCAAATCAAATTCTTGTAGCAAGAGAACCCATCAAATAAGTCTAGGTTTAGCATCTTTCCTTTCCATAAGATATTTAATAGCAGCATGATCCGTGTGAATAGTTACTTTAGAATCAACAATATAAGGTCTGAACTTATCACAAGCGAATACAACTGCCAAAAATTCTTTTTCAGTAGTAGCATAATTTCTCTGAGCGTTGCCTAGAGTTTTACTAGCATATTGAATAACATTTAATTTCTTATAAACTATTTGCCCTAGAACAACACCTACAACATAATCACTAGCATCACACATAATTTCAAAGGGTAAATTCTAATCAGGTGGCTGAGCAATAGGTGCAGAGATCAATGCTTTCTTAAGTATTTCAAATGCTTCTACGCAATTGATGACCCACAAGTATAGGGGATCTATCGTAGTACTTTCGATAAGTAAGAGTGTCGAACCCAATGAGGAGCAGAAGGAAATGATAAGCGGTTTTCAGCAAGGTATTCTCTGCAAGTACTGGAATAAGTGGTAACAAATAGTTTTGTGATAAGATAATTTGTAACGAGCAACAAGTAACAAAAGTAAATAAAGTGCAGCAAGGTGGCCCAATCCTTTTTGTAGCAAAGGACAAGCCTGGACAAACTCTTAAGGAAAAAGTGCTCCCGAGGACACATGGGAATATCGTCAAGCTAGTTTTCATCACGTTCATATGATTCACGTTCGGTACTTTGATAATTTGACATGTGGGTGGACCGGTGCTTGGGTGCTGTTCTTACTTGAACAAGCATCCCACTTATGATTAACCTCTATTGCAAGCATCCGCAACTACAACAAAAGTATTAAGGTAAACCTAACCATAGCATGAAACATATGGACCGAAATCAGCCCCTTATGAAGCAACGCATAAACTAGGGTTTAAGCTTCTGTCACTCTAGCAACCCATCATCTACTGATTACTTCCCAATGCTTTCCTCTAGGCCCAAATAATGGTGAAGTGTTATGTAGTCTACGTTCACATAACACCACTAGAGGCTAGACAACACACATCTCATCAAAATATCGAACGAATACCAAATTCACATGACTACTAATAGCAAGACTTCTCCCTTGTACCTAGGAACAAACGTAACTACTCACAAAGCATATTCATGTTCATAATTAGAGGGGTAATAATATGCATAAAGGATCTGAACATATGATTGTCCACCAATTAAACCAACTAGCATCAACTACAAGGAGTAATTAACACTACTAGCAACCTAGTAGCACCAATCCCGGACTTGGAGACAAGAATTGGATACAAGAGATGGACTAGGGTTTTGAGATTAGATGGTGCTGATGAAGATGTTGATGGAGATCGCCCTCTCCCGATGAGAGAGCGTTGGTGATGTCGATGGCGATGATTTCCCCCTCCGGGAGGGAAGTTTCCCCGGCAGAACTGCTCTGCCAGAGCTCTAGATTGGATCCGCCAAGGTTCCGCCTTGTGGCGGCAGAGTTTCATCCCGAAAGGTTGCTTCTTGTGTTTTTCTCGACGAAAGACTTCATATAGGAGAAGATGGTCATCGGAGAGCCACCAGGGGGCCCATGAGGTAGGGGGCACGCCCAAGGGGGGGCGTCCCCCACCCTCGTGGAAAGGGTGTGGGCCCCCTGGTGTTCATCTTTGGCGAGGATTTTTCATTATTTATTATAAGGTATTCCGTGGAGTTTCAAGACTTTTGGAGTTGTGCAGAATAGGTCTCTAATATTTGCTCCTTTTCCAGCCCATAATTCCAGCTGCCGGCATTCTCCCTCCTTATGTAAACCTTGTAAAATAAGATAGAATAGCCATAAGTATTGTGACATAATGTGAAATAACAGCTCATAATGCAATAAATATCGATATAAAAGCATGATGCAAAATGGACGTATCAACTCCCCCAAGCTTACACCTCGCTTGTCCTCAAGCGAAAGCCGATAACAATAAATATGTCCCCATGTTTAGAGGTAGAGGCGTCGATAAAAATAAAATACGGACATGAGGCATCATGATTATTCTCATAACAACAACATACATAGATATTGTCATATGATTACTTATGTTCAAGTGATGATCTATTCACATTGCAAAAGTATGAATCAGAAACCTTATTGAGAACCAACAAACTATAACCTCAGTCATTGAAATAATTGCAATTTATCATAACATCAGAAAGAGTCTATGTCAGAGCTAAAAAGCAAGTCCACATACTCAACTATCATCTAGTCCTTCATAATTGCTAACACTCACGCAATACTTGTGGTTACGGAGTTTTAATCGGACACAGAGAAAGATAGGGGCTTATAGTTCCTCCCCACGACCTTTTACCTCGAGGGTAACATCAACAATAATAACTCATGCCCCCCTACATCCAATTAGATATATCTATCAGGATCTTTCCAACATGTTGGGCTTTCCAAAGGATAAAATGAAAAAGGAAAGGTGAAGATCACCATGACACTTGCATAAGGTTGAAGATAATAATACAAGATAGGCCCTTTGTAGAGGGAAGCCGAGGTTGCCATGCGCTTTTATGGTTGGATGCACAAAATCTTAATGTGAAAGAACGTCACTTTATATCGCCCCTTGTGATATGAAACTTTATTATGCAGTTCGTCGCTTTTATTACTTCCACATCACAAGATCGTATAAAGCTTATTTCTCCCACACTAATCATACATATTTAGAGAAATTTTTATTGCTCTGCACCGATGACAACTTACTTGAAGGATCTTACTCAATCCATAGGTAGGTATGGTGGACTCTCATGGCAAAACTGGAGGGTATTTGGAAGCACAAGTAGTATCTCTACTTGGTGCTGAGAATTTGGCTACAGTGAGGGGGAAAGGCAAGCTCAACATGTTGGATGATCCATGACAACATACTTTATCTCAGATATAAGAAAACATAACCCATTACGTTGTCTTCCTTGTCCAACATCAACTCTTTAGCATGTCATATTTTGATGAGTGCTCACAATCATAAAAGATGTCAATGATAGTATATTTATATGTGAAACCTCTCTTTCCTTATTACTTCCTATTAATTGCAACGATGACCAAAGCTATGTCTGCCAACTCCCAACAACTTTTAATCATCACACTCTTTCTATGTGAAGTCATTACTATCAATAAGATCAATATGAGTTTTTGTTTCTTCTTATTCTTTTTCTCTTTTCTTTTATACACCCAAGATCATAGTAGGAAAATAAAGCCCTTGAATCAACACTAATCTTTATTATATGGCTCACGGACTCAATTACATAGAGAGATCATAAGGCAAAACTCAAAACTAGATCATGCCATGAACTTTATTTTACTAGATCAAAATACTACTAATAGGATTGAACAAAGGAAAACGGTAAAGATAGGAGTTGTGATTGTGATACGATATCGGGGCACCTCCCCCAAGCTTGTCAGTTGCCAAGGGGAGTGCCCATACCCATGTTATTATATCTCCTTGGTTGGTGAAGAAGGAGGTGATGGATAGTCGCACATCGAGCGTAAGAGGTCCTCTAGCTTGCGAATAATGCCCTTGAGTGCAAAGATATGCTCCTTCAACAAAATATTTTCACTTGTGAGATACTTGTTTTGAATACGAGTTAACTCAATCATCTGGAAAGCTTTGATCTCAGTTGGGGTAAGAAGGTTGTGATCAAGTTGAAGGATGTCTTCTGTTGCCGGAGCTTGGTTCTCCGTGGCCTTCTTGATCCCTTCATCATTGTTGATATCCATGAGTTCTTCCCTCTTCAGCTCCATCTTCATTAGCCAGGCATCTTTGTCACCGTTGTTGGAGGAGGGGGACGACATGATGCCTGGCCTTGACAACCCTGACAGAGAACAACCCAAAAAGAAGAAAAGAGGATATTTGCGTGAGACGGGAGTCAAAACCTTCGGGAGAATATATAGTGAATTTTTACCAACCAAAATACGTATCATGCAAGAAAACGGAGTCCGGAAGGCACACAAGGTGCTCACGAGGTAGGGGGGGCGCGCCCTCCACCCTCGTGTCCTTCCTCGACTGCTACTTAATTTTCTATTTTTCTAAATACTCCAAAATGGAGAAATATTGCCTTAAAAAAATTTTTGGAGTCGGTTTACTTACCGTACCACATACCTATTCCTTTTCGGAGTCTGAAACATTCTTGAAAGTGTCCCTTATGTATTCCTCCGGGGTTACGGTTTCAATAATATTGGTTTAAATATTTATGGGATTAACTGAGATATAATGTTTGATTCTTTGACTGTTTACCACCTTCGGATTTGTGCCTTCGAAGTTGTTGATTTTTATCACACCGGAACGATAGACCTCCTCGATAACATAGGGGCCTTCCCATTTAGAGAGAATTTTCCCTGCAAAAAGTCTTACGAGAGTTGTATAGCAATACATAATCACCTATATTAAACTCACGCTTTTGTATCCTTTTGTCATGCCATTTTTTAACCTTTTCTTTAAACAACTTAGCATTTTCATAAGCTTGGGTTCTCCATTCATCAAGTGAGCTAATATCAAATAACCACTTTTCACCGACAAGTTTGAAATCATAGTTGAGCTCTTTAATAGCCCAATATGCCTTATGTTCTAGTTCGAGAGGCAAGTGACATGCTTTTCCATATACCATTTTATACGGAGACATACCCATAGGATTTTTATATGCAGTTCTATAGGCCCATAATGCATCATCAAGTTTCTTGGACCAATTCTTTCTAGACCTATTGACAGTCTTTTGCAAAATTAGTTTGAGTTCTATATTACTCAATTCTACTTGACCACTAGACTGTGGGTGATACGGAGATGCAATTCTATGATTGACTTCATAATTAGCAAGCACTTTACGGAAAGCACCATGAATAAAATGTGAACCACCATCAGTCATTAAATATCTAGGGACTCCAAACCTCGGAAAAATAACTTCTTTAAGCATTTTAATAGAAGTGTTATGATCAGCACTACTAGTTGGAATAGCTTCTACCCACTTAGTAACGTAATCAACAGCAACTAAAATATGTGTATATCCATTAGAGGCAGTAAAAGGTCCCATATAATCAAAGCCCCAAACATCAAATGGTTCAATAACAAGTGAATAATTCATAGGCATTTCTTGACGTCTACTAATATTACCAATCCTTTGACATTCATCACAAGATAGGACAAACTTGCGGGCATCCTTGAAGAGAGTAGGCCAATAAAAACCGGATTGCAATACCTTATGTGCAGTTCTCTCTCCCGCGTGGTGTCCTCCATAAGTTTCGGAGTGGCACTTGCGTAGGTTCTGTTCCTGTTCATGCTCAGACACACAACGTCTAATAACACCATCTACTCCTTCTTTATAAAGATGTGTGTCACCCCAAAAGTAATGTCTCAAATCATAGAAGAACTTTTTATTTTGTTGGTATGTAAAGCTAGGTGGTATAAATTTAGCAACTATGTAATTAGCATAATCAGCATACCAAGGAGTACTATGAGAAGTACTTATGACATTTAATTGTTCATCAGGAAAGCTATCATCAATAGGTAGTGGGTCATCAAGAACATTCTCTAACCGAGATAAGTTGTCTGCAACAGGGTTCTCATCTCCTTTTCTATCAACAATATGCAAATCAAATTCTTGTAGCAAGAGAACCCATCTAATAAGTCTAGGTTTAGCATCTTTCTTCTCCATAAGATATTTAATAGCAGCATGATCAGTGTGGATAGTTACTTTAGAATCAACAATATAAGGTCTGAACTTATCACAAGCAAATACAACCGCTAAAAGTTCTTTTTCAGTAGTAGCATAATTTCGTTGAGCATTGTCTAGAGTCTTACTAGCATAATGGGTAACATTTAATTTCTTACCAACTCTTTGCCCTAGAACATCACCTACAGCATAATCGCCAGCATCACACATAATTTCAAACGGTAAATTCCAGTCAGGTGGCTGAACAATAGGTGCAGAGACTAATGCTTTCTTAAGTATTTCAAATGCTTCTACACAATCATCATCAAAGACAAATGGCATATCTTTTTGTAATAAATTAGTCAGAGGCCGAGAAATTTTTGAGAAGTCCTTAATCAACCTCCTATAAAATCCGGCGTGACCAAGGAAACTTCTTATACCTTTGATGTCCTTGGGACATGGCATCTTTTCAATAGCATCAACCTTGGCTTTATCAACTTCAATACCTCTTTCGGAAACTTTATGCCCCAAGACAATACCCTCATTAACCATAAAGTGGCACTTTCCGCAATTCAAGACAAGATTAGTTTCTTGACATCTCTGCAAAACTTGATCAAGATTGCTTAAGCAATCATCAAAAGAAGATCCATAGACGGCAAAATCGTCCATGAAAACCTCACAAATCTTTTCACAAAAGTCAAAGAATATAGCCATCATGCATCTTTGAAAGGTAGCAGGTGCATTACATAAACCAAAAAGCATACGTCTATAAGCAAAAGTACCAAAAGGGCATGTAAAAGTAGTCTTTGATTGATCTTTAGCCGACACAGGTATTTGAGAAAAACCAGAATAACCATCTAGAAAGCAGTAATGTGTATGTTTGCATAATCTTTCTAGAATTTGATCAATAAAAGGTAAGGGGTAATGATCTTTCTTAGTAGCCTTATTTAATTTGCGGAAATCAATTACCATCCTATAACCTGTAATAATTCTTTGTGGAATCAATTCATCTTTATCATTAGGAACAACAATAATACCTCCCTTCTTAGGGACATAATGAACAGGACTTACCCACTGACTATCAGCAACGGGATAAATTATACCTGCCTCCAGAAGCTTTAGTATTTCTTTTGTTACCACTTCTTTCATTTTAGGATTCAGACGTTGTTGAGGATCACGCACTGGTTTGGCATCTGCTTCCAAATTTATTTTATGTTGACATGGAGTGGGACTAATGCTCTTAAGATCATCAAGAGTATATCCAATAGCAGCACGGTGCTTCTTCAGAGTTTTCAATAATCTTTCTTCTTCATGCTCCGAAAGGTTAGCACTAATAATAACAGGATATATCTTCTTTTCATCAAGATAAGCATATTTAAGATTACCAGGAAACGGTTTAAGCTGAAACACGGGATCACCCTTAGGTGGAGGGGGATCCCCTAGGATTTCAACAGGTAAATTGTGTTTCAGAATAGGTTCCTGTTTAAAGAATACTTCATCTATTTCCCTTCTTTCATTCATAAACATATCATTCCCATGGTCTAGCAAATATTGTTCTAAAGGATCACTAGGAGGTACAACAATAGAAGCAAGACCAATAATTTCATCCTTACTAGGCAATTCTTCTTCACAGTGTTTTTTTTACTAAATTTAGAGAAATTAAATTCATGAGTCATATCATCCAAGCCAATAGTAACAACATTATTTTCGCAGTCTATCCTAGCATTAACTGTATTCAAGAAGGGACTACCAAATATTATGGGGCAAAAGCTATCTTGTGGGGAACCAAGAACAAGAAAATCAGCAGGATATTTAGTTTTCCCACACAAAACTTCGACATCTCTAACAATTCCCATTGCGGATATAGTATCTCTATTGGCAAGTTTAATTGTAACATCAAATCCTTCTAACTCAGCAGGTGCAATTTCATGCTTAATTTCTTCGTATAAAGTATGCGGTATAACACTAGCACTACCACCCATATCACATAAGCCATGATAACAATGATCTCCTATTTTAACAGAAATAACAGGCACGCCTACCACAGGTCTATGTTTATCTTTAGCACAAGGTTTAGCAATTCTAGCAGTTTCACCGCAGAACTGAATAACATGCCCATCAATATTATCAAACAAGAGATCTTTAACAATAGCAATATTAGGTTCTACTTTAACTTGCTCAGGAGATGTATATGTTTTAATATTGCTTTTATGAACCACAGTTGAAGCTTTAGCATGATCCTTTATCCTAACAGGGAAAGGTGGTTTCTGAACATAGCAAGTAGGAACAACAGGATCATTATAAGTGACAGTCTTTTCTTCAACTTCAATAGGTGCAATATCATGCATAATTTCTTTGTATAAGTCATGAGGTATAGCACTAGCACTGGCACCCATATCACATAAGCCATGATAACAATGATCTCCTATTTTAACAGAAATAACAGGCATTCCTACCACAGGTCTATGTTTATCTTTAGCACAATGTTTAGCAATTCTAGAAGTCTCATCACAGAAACGAATAACATGCCCATCAATATTATCATACAAGAGATCTTTAACAATAGCAATATTAGGTTCAACTTTAACTTGATCAGGAGGTGTATAGGTTCTAATATTTCTTTTACAAACCACAGTTGAAGCTTTAGCATGATCTTTTATCCTAACAGGAAAAGGTGGTTTCTCAAGATAAGCAGTAGGAACAATAGGATCATTATAAGTGACAGTCTTTTCTTCAACTTTAATAGGTGCAGCTACTTTTACTTCTATGGGAGGATGATATTTAAACCACTTATCCTTAGGGAGATCAACATAAGTAGCAAAAGATTCATAGAAAGAAGCTACTATCTCAGAATCAAGTACATATTAAGTGCTAAACTTACGGAAAATATCGGTATCCATAAAAGATTTAACACAATCAAACTTAGGTGTCATACCTGACTCCTTACCTTTGTCGAGGTCCCAATCTTCAGAGTTTCGTTTAATTCTATCGAATAAATCCCATCTAAATCCAATTGTCTTCATCATAAAAGAGCCAGCACAAGAAGTATCGAGCATGGTGCGATTATTTTCAGAAAGCCAAGCATATTTTTTTTGAAGAATTGTTTCTCTTGAGAGCTCATGATTGGGGCATGAATATAACATTGATTTAAGCCTCCCCCAAGCTTGAGCAATGATTTCTCCTTCACGAGGCCAAAAATTATATATATAATTGCGATCACGATGAACAAGATGCATAGGGTAATACTTTTGATGAAATTCCAATTTCAATCTTCTATAGTTCCATGATCTCGTATCATCATATAGCCTATACCATATCAATGTGTATCCCTTCAAAGATAAAGGGAGGACCTTCTTCTTAGCAACATCATCGGGTATACCTGCATGCTTAAATAATCCAAAAACTTCATCCACATATATTAGGTGTTCATCAGGATGCTTTGTTCCATCTCCTGTAAAAGGATTAGCTAGCAGTTTTTCTATCATACCTGAAGGATACTCATAGGGAATTTCATTTTCAATAGGTTCAGTAGGTTGAGGAGCAACTCTTTTCTCTACTGGTTGGGGTGAAGATACCCCAAACAAGCCCCTCAGAGGATTACTTTCCATAGTAACAAGTGACAGTAAATTTCAGCACACTATATACATTTTTCCTTACCAAATTCCACCTACCAAAGGCGCTTCACTCCCCGACAACGGCACCAGAAAAGAGTCTTGATGGCCCAAAAGTATAGGGGATCTATCGTAGTCCTTTCGATAAGTAAGAGTGTCGAACCCAACGAGGAGCAGAAGGAAATGATAAGCGGTTTTCAGCAAGGTATTCTCTGCAAGTACTGGAATAAGTGGTAACAGATAGTTTTGTGATAAGATAATTTGTAACGAGCAACAAGTAACAAAAGTAAATAAAGTGCAGCAAGGTGGCCCAATCCTTTTTGTAGCAAAGGACAAGCCTGGACAAACTCTTATATAAGGAAAAGCGCTCCTGAGGACACATGGGAATATCGTCAAGCTAGTTTTCGTCACGTTCATATGATTCACGTTCGGTACTTTGATAATTTGACATGTGGGTGGACCGGTGCTTGGGTGCTGTTCTTACTTGAACAAGCATCCCACTTATGATTAACTTCTATTGCAAGCATCCGCAACTACAACAAAAGTATTAAGGTAAACCTAACCATAGCATGAAACATATGGATCAAAATCAGCCCCTTACGAAGCAACGGATAAACTAGGGTTTAAGCTTCTGTTACTCTAGCAACCCATCATCTACTTATTACTTCCCAATGCCTTCCTCTAGGCCCAAATAATGGTGAAGTGTTATGTAGTTGACATTCACATAACACCACTAGAGGCTAGACAACATACATCTCATCAAAATATCGAATGGATACCAAACTCACATGACTTCTAATAGCAAGACTTCTCCCTTGTCCTCGGGAACAAACGTAACTACTCACAAAGCATATTCATGTTCATAATCCGAGGGGTAATAATATGCATAAAGGATCTGAACAGATGATCTTCCACCAATTAAACCAACTAGCATCAACTACAAGGAGTAATTAACACTGCTAGCAACCTACTAGCACCAATCCCGGACTTGGAGACAAGAATTGGATACAAGAGATGAACTAGGGTTTGAGATGAGATGGTGCTGATGAAGAAGTTGATGGAGATTGCCCTCTCCCGATGAGAGGAGCATTGGTGATGACGATGGCGATGATTTCCCCCTCCATGAGGGAAGTTTCCCCGACAGAACAGCTCCGCCGAAGCTCTAGATTGGATCCGCCAAGGTTCCGCCTCGTGGTGGCGGAGTTTCGTCCCGAAAGGTTGCTTCTTATTTTTTTTCTCAATGAAAGACTTCATATAGGAGAAGATGGTCATCGGAGAGCCACCAGGGGGGGCACGAGGTAGGGGGCACGCCCTGGGGGGGCCCACCCTCGTGGAAAGGGTGTCGGCCCCCTGGTCTTCATCTTTGGCGAGGATTTTTCATTATTTATTATAAGGTATTCCGTGGAGTTTCAGGACTTTTCGAGTTGTGCAGAATAGGTCTCTAATATCTGCTCCTTTTCCTGCCCAGAATTCCAGCTGCCGACATTCTCCCTCCTTATGTAAACCTTGTAAAATAAGAGAGAATAGCCATAAGTATTGTGACATAATGTGAAATAACATCCCATAATGCAATAAATATCGATATAAAAGCATGATGCCAAATGGACGTATCAGCAATCATCATCAAAAACAAATGGTATATCTTTTTGTAATAAACTAGTCAGAGGCCAAGAAATTTTTGAGAAGTCCTTAATGAACCTCCTATAAAAACCGGCGTGACTAAGGAAACTTCTTATACCTTTGATGTCCTTGGGACATGGCATCTTTTCAATAGCATCAACCTTAGCTTTATCAACTTCAATACCTCTTTCAGAAACTTTATGCCCCAAGACAGTACCTTCATTAACCATAAAGTGGCACTTCTCCCAATTCAATACAAGGTTAGTTTCTTCACATCTCTGCAAAACTCGATCAAGGTTGCTTAAACAATCATCAAAAGAGGATCCATAGACGGAAAAATCGTCCATGAAAACCTCACAAATCTTTTCACAAAAGTGAGAGAATATAGCCATCATGCATCTTTGGACGGTAGCAGGTGCATTACATAAACCAAAAGGCATACATCTATAAGCAAAAGTACCGAACGGGCAAGTAAAAGTGGTCTTAGATTGATCATCAGCTGACACAGGTATTTGAGAGAAACCAGAATAACCATCTAGAAAGCAAAAATGTGTATGTTTGGATAATCTTTCTAGCATTTGATCAATAAAAGTTAAGGGGTAATGATCTTTTTTAGTAGCCTTATTTAATTTGCGAAAATCAGTTACCATCCTATAACCTGTAATAATTCTTTGGGGAATCAATTCATATTTATCATTAGGAACGACAGTAATACCTCCCTTTTTAGGGACACAATGGACATGACTTACCCACTGACTATCAGCAACGGGGTAAATTATACCTGCCTCAAGGAGCTTTAGTATTTCCTTCCTTACCACTTCTTTCATCTTAGGATTCAGCCGTCGTTGCTGATCACGAACTGGTTTGTCATCTTTCTCCAATTTTATTTTGTGTTGACATAGTGTGGGACTAATGCCCTTAAGATCATCGAGTGTATATCCAATAGCAACATGGTGCTTCTTCGGAGTTTTCAATAATCTATCTTCTTCACGCTTTGAAAGGTTAGCACTAATAATAATAGGATATATCTTTTTCTCATCAAGATAAGCATATTTAAGAGTATCAGGTAACGGTTTGAGCTCAAACACGGGATCACCCTTGGGTGGAGGAGGATCACCTAGGATTTCGACAGGAAAATTGTGTTTCAGAATGGGTTCCTGTTTAAAGAATACTTCATCTATTTCCCTTCTTTCATTCATAAACATATCATTTTCATGGTCTAGCAACTATTGTTCTAAAGGATCACTAGGAGGCACGACAATAGAAGCAAGACCAATAATTTCATCTTTACTAGGCAATTCCTCTTCACGGTGTTGTCTACGAAATTTAGAGAAATTAAACTCACGAGACATATCACCTAAACCAATAATAATAACATCCTTTTTGCAGACTATCCTAACATTAACTGTGTTCAAGAAGGGTCTACCAAATATAATGGGACAAAAGCTATCTTGTGGGGAACCTAGAACAAGAAAATCAGCAGGATATTTAGTTTTCCCACACAAGACTTCAACATCTCTAACAATAACAATTGGTGAAATAGTATCTCTATTGGCAAGTTTAATTGTGACATCAATATCTTCTATCTCAGCAGGTGCAATATCATGGATAATTTCTTTGTATAAGTCATGAGGTATAGCACTAGCACTAGCACCCATATCAGATAAGCCATGATAACAATGATCTCCTATTTTAACAGAAATAACAGGCATGCCTACCACGGGTCTATGTTTATCTTTAGCACAAGGTTTAGCAATTCTAGCAGTCTCATCACAGAAATGAATAACATGCCCATCAATATTATCATACAAGAGATCTTTAACAATAGCAATATTAGGTTCAACTTTGACTTGCTCAGCAGGTGTATAAGTTCTAATATTGCTTTTAGGAACCACAGTTGAAGCTTTAGCATGATCTTTTATCCTAACAGGAAAAGGTGGTTTCTCAACATAAGCAGTAGGAACAATAGGATCATTATAAGTGTCAGTCTTTTCTTCGACTTTAATAGGTGCATCTACTTTTACTTTTGTGGGAGGATGATATTTAAACCACTTCTCCCTAGGGAGATCAACATGAGCAGCAAAATATTCACAGAAAGAAGCTACTATTTCAGAGTCAAGTCCATATGTAGTGCTAAATTTACGGAAAACATTGGTATCCATAAAAGATTTAACAAAATCAAACTTAGGTGTCATACCTGACTCCTTACCTTCGTCGAGGTCCCAATCTTCAGAGTTGCGTTTAATTCTTTCCAATAAATCCCATTTGAATTCAATAGTCTTTATCATAAAAGAGCCCGCACAAGAAGTATCGAGCATGGTGCGATTGTTATCAGAAAGCCAAGCATATAAATTTTGAATAATTATTTCTCTTGGAACCCATGATTGGGGCATGAATATAACATTGATTTAAGCCTCCCCAAGCTTGAGCGATGCTTTCTCCTTCGCGAGGCCAAAAATTATATATATATAATTACGACCACGATGAACAAGATGCATAGGATAAAACTTCTGATGAAATTCCAATTTCCATCGTTTGTAGTTCCATGATCCCATATCATCACATAGCCTATACCATGTCAATGCATCTCACTTCAAAGATAAAGGGAAGACCTTCTTCTTAATAACATCATAGGGCACACCTGCAAGCTTAAATAATCCACAAACTTCATCCACATATATTAGGTGCTCATCAGGATGCATTGTTCCATGATACGTCTCCAACGTATGTATAATTTTTGATTGATCCATGCTATATTATCTACTATTTTGGACATTATTGAGCTTTATTATCCACTTTTATATTATTTTTGGGACTAACCTATTAACCAGAGGCCCAGCCCAGAATTGCTATTTTTTTTGCCTATTTTAGGGTTTCGAAGAAAAGGAATATCAAACGGAGGCCAAACGGAATGAAACCTTCGGGAACGTGATTTTCTCCCCGAACAAGACCCAGGAGACGTGGACCCTATGTCAAGCAACCAATAGGGAGGCCACGAGGTAGGGGGGCGCACCTACCCCCCCAAGCGCGCCCTCCACCCTCGTGGGCCCCCTGTTGCTCCACCGACGTACTCCTTCCTCCTATATATACCTACGTACCCCCAAACGATCAGATACGGAGCCAAAAACCTAATTCCACCGCCGCAACCTTCTGTATCCACGAGATCCCATCTTGGGGCCTGTTCCGGAGCTCCGCCGGAGGGGGCATTCATCCCGGAGGGCTTCTACATCAACACCATAGCCTCTCCGATGAAGTGTGAGTAGTTTACCTCAGACCTTCGGGTCCATAGTTATTAGCTAGATGGCTTCTTCTCTCTTTTTGGATCTCAATACAATGTTCTCCCCCTCTCTTGTGGAGATCTATTTGATGTAATCTTGTTTTTGCGGTGTGTTTGCTGAGACCGATGAATTGTGGGTTTATGATCAAGATTATCTATGAACAATATTTGAATCTTCTCTGAATTCTTTTATGTATGATTAGTTATCTTTGTAAGTCTCTTCGAATTATTAGTTTGGGTTGGCCTACTAGATTGATCTTTCTTGCAATGGGAGAAGTTCTTAGCTTTGGGTTCAATCTTGAGGTGTCCTTTCCCAATGACAGTAGGTGCAGCAAGGCACGTATTTTATTGTTGCCATCGAGGACAACAAGATGGTTTTTTATCATATTGCATGAATTTACACCTCTACATCATGTCATCTTGCTTAAGGCGTTACTCTGTTTTCATGAACTTAATACTCTAGATGCATGCTGGATAGCGGTCGATGACTGGAGTAATAGTAGTAGATGCAGGCAGGAGTCAGTCTACTTGTCTCGGATGTGATGCCTATATACATGATCATACCAAGATATTCTCATAACTATGCTCAATTCTGTCAAGTGCTCAACAGTAATTCGTTCACCCACTGTAAAATACTTATGCTCTTGAGAAAAGCCACTAGTGAAACCTATGGCCCCCGGGTCTATCTTCATCATATTAATCTTCCAATACTTAGTTATTTCCTTTGCCTTTTACTTTGCCTTTTATTTTACTTTGCATCTTTATCATAAAAATACCAAAAATATTATCTTATCATATCTATCAGATCTCACTCTCGTAAGTGACCTTGAAGGGATTGAGAACCCCTTATCACGTTAGTTGCGAGGAGTTATTTGTTTTGTGTAGGTACAAGGGACTCGCGCGCAACCTCCTACTGGATTGATACCTTGGTTCTCAAAAATTGAGGGAAGTACTTACGCTACTTTGCTGCATCATCCTTTCCTCTTCAAGGAAATCCAACACAGTGCTCAAGAGGTAGCAAGAAGATTTCTAGCGCCATTGCCGAGGAGGTTCGCACAAGTCAAGATCTGACTCCCGACAACGAGCCATTTCTGGCGCCGTTGCCGAGGAGTCTACGAAAAAGTCTACATACCAAGTACCCATCACAACCCTTATCTCCCGCATTACATTATTTGCCTTTTTCCTCTCGTTTTCCTCTCCCCCACTTCACCCTTGCCGTTATATTCGCCCTCTCTCTCTCTATCGTCCCTCTCTTCCTCTATTTGCCTCTTTTTGCCCGCTTGCTTTTTGTTTGCTTGTGTGTTGGATTGCTTGCTTGTCACGATGGCTCAAGATAACACTAAATTGTGTGACTTTACCAATACCAACAACAATGATTTTATTAGCACTCCGATTGCTCCTCTTACCAATGCTGAATCTTGCAAAATTAATGTCGCTTTGCTGAATCTTGTCATGAAAGATCCGTTTTCCGGCCTTCCTAGTGAAGATGCTGTTACCCATCTAAATAGCTTCGTTGATTTGTGTGATATGCAAAAGAAGAAAGATGTGGACAACGATATTGTTAAGTTGAAGCTATTTCCTTTTTCGCTTAGAGGTCGTGCTAAAGCTTGGTTTTCGTCTTTGCCTAAAAATAGTATTGATTCTTGGAACAAGTGCAAAGATGCTTTTATCTCTAAGTATTTTCCTCCCGCTAAGATCATCTCCCTTAGAAACGGTATTATGAATTTTAAGCAACTTGATCATGAACATATTGCACAAGCTTGGGAGAGGATGAAATTAATGATACGTAATTGCCCTACTCATGGTTTGAATTTGTGGATGGTTATACAAAATTTTTATGCCGGTTTGAATTTTGCTTCTAGAAATCTTTTAGATTCGGCCGCGGGAGGCACTTTTATGGAAATCACTTTAGGAGAAGCTACTAAACTCCTAGATAATATTATGGTTAATTATTCTCAATGGCATACTGAAAGATCTACTAATAAAAAGGTGCATGCGATAGAAGAAATTAATGTTTTGAGTGGAAAGATGGATGAACTTATTAAATTATTTGCTAGTAAGAGTGTTTCTTCTGATCCTAATGATATGCCCTTGTCTATTTTGATTGAGAATAATAATGAATCTATGGATGTGAATTTTTTTGGTAGGAACAATTTTGGTAACAACGCGTATAAAGGACATTTTAATCCTAGGCCTTATCCTAGTAATCCCTCTAATAATTATGGTAATTCCTACAACAATTCTTATGGAAATTATAATAAGATGCCCTCTAATTTTGAATCTAATATTAAAGAATCTATTACTTCGCAAAAGAATTTCAATGCTTTGATTGAAGAAAAATTGCTTAAGATTAATGAGTTGTCTAGGGACGTTGATATAATTTCTCTTGATGTTGATTTTTTGAAACTTAGATCTATTCGTCCTAAGCATGATATCAATGAGTCTCTCAGATCCATGAGAATTTCCATTGATAAGTGCAAAGAAAGAACCGCTAGGATGTGTGCTAAGGAAGATGCCTTTATAAGAGCGTGTTCTTCTAGTTCCTATGAAAATAAAGATGAAGATCTAAAAGTTATTGATGTGTCCCCTATTAAATCTTTGTTTTGCAATATGAATCTTGATAATGATGGGACTGAATATGATCCACCTTTACCTAGAAGGCGTTCCAAAAATTTGGAGTTTTTAGATCTTGATGCTAAATTTGATGAAAGTGCGATTAAAGAAATTAAAACCCTAGATGTTGCTAAACCCACTATTTTGGATTTCAAGGAATTTAATTATGAAAATTGTTCTTTGATTGATTGTATTTCCTTGTTGCAATCCGTGCTAAATTCTCCTCATGCTTATAGTCAAAATAAAGCGTTTACTAAACATATCGTTGATGCCTTGATGCAATCTTATGAAGAAAAACTTGAGCTGGAAATTTCTATCACTAGAAAACTTTATGATGAGTGGGAACCAACTATTAAAATTAAGATTAAAGATCATGAGTTCTATGCTTTATGTGATTTGGGTGCTAGTGTTTCCACGATTCCAAAGACCTTGTGTGATTTGTTAGGTTTCCGTGATTTTGATGATTGCTCTTTAAACTTGCACCTTGCGGATTCCACTATTAAGAAACCAATGGGAAGAATCAATGATGTTCTTATTGTCACAAATAGGAATTATGTGCCGGTAGATTTTATTGTTCTTGACATAGATTGCAATCCTTCATGTCCTATTATTCTTGGTAGACCTTTCCTTAGAACGATTGGTGCAATTATTGATATGAAGGAAGGAAATATATTAGATTCCAATTTCCGTTAAGGAAAGGCATGGAACACTTTCCTAGAAAGAAAATTAAATTACCTTATGAATCTATTATCAGAGCCACTTATGGATTGCCTACCAAAGATGGCAATACCTAGATCTATCCTTGCTTTTTATGCCTAGCTAGGGGCGTTAAACGATAGCGCTTATTGGGAGGCAACCCAATTTTATTTTTGTTAATTGCTTTTTGATCCAGTTTAGCAATAAATAATTTACCTAGCCTCTGTTTTGGTTGTGTTTTTTGTGTTCAATTAGTGTTTGTTCCAAGTAGAACCGTTGGGAAGACTTGGGGAAAGTCTTGTTATCTTGCTGTAAAAAAACAGAAACTTTAGCACTCACGAGAACTGCTGCCATTTTTATTTGGAAAGTGATATTTAGTTAATTCTTTGTGAATATGATTAACAGATAAATTCCTCACGTCCAGAAATTTATTTTAGAATTTTTGGGGTTCCAGATATTGCTCTAGCTACAAATTACTACAGACTGTTCTGTTTTTGACAGATTCTGTTTTTCGTGTGTTGTTTGCTTATTTTGATGAATCTATGGCTAGTAAAATAGTTTATAAATCATAGAGAAGTTGGAATACAGTAGTTTTAACACCAATATAAATAAATAATTAGTTCATTACAGTACCTTGACGTGGTCTTTTGTTTTCTTTCGCTAACGGAACTCACGAGATTTTCTAATTTAAGTTTTGTGTTGTGAAGTTTTCATGTTTTTGGGTAAAGATTTGATGGATTATGGAACAAGGAGTGGCAAGAGCGTAAGCTTGGGGATGCCCATGTCACCCCCAAGATAATCTAAGGACACCTAAAAGCCAATGCTTGGGATGCCCCGGAAGGCAGCCCCTCTTTCGTCTACTTCTATCGGTAACTTTACTTGGAGCTATATTTGTATTCACCACATGATATGTGTTTTGCTTGGAGTGTCTTGTATGATTTGAGTCATTGATTTTTTTTAGTTTACCACAATCATCCTTGCTGTACACACCTTTTGAGAGAGCCATACATGATTTGGAATTTGTTAGAATACTCTATGTGCTTCGCTTATATCATTTGAGTTATATAGTTTTGCTCTAGTACTTCACTTATATTTTTTTGAGCACGGTGGTGGATTTGTTTTATAGAAACTATTGATCTCTCATGCTTCACTTAGATTATTTTGAGAGTCTTAAATAGCATGGTAATTTGCTTAAATAATCCTAATATGCTTGGTATTCAAGAATAGTAAAAACTTTCTTATGAGTGTTGAATACTATGAGAAGTTTGATGCTTGATAATTGTTTTTAGATATGAAGATGGTGATATTAAAGTTGTGCTAGTCAAGTAGTTGTGAATTTGAGAAATACTTGTGTTAAAGTTTGTGATTCCCGTAGCATGCACGTATGGTGAACCGTTATGTGATGAAGTCGGAGCATGATTTATTTTTTGATTGTCTTCCTTATGAGTTGCGGTCGGGGACGAGCGATGGTCTTTTCCTACCAATCTATCCCCCTCGGAGCATGCGCGTAATAATTTGCTTTGATAACTTGTAGATTTTTGCAATAAGTATATGAGTTCTTTATGACTAATGTTGAGTCCATGGATTATACGCACTTTTCTTCCTTCCACCATTGCTAGCCTGTCTAATACCACGCACCTTTCGCCGGTATCATACACCCACCATATACCTCCCTATAAACAGCCACCATACCTACCTATTATGGCATTTCCATAGCCATTCTGAGATATATTGCCATGCAACTTTCCACTGTTCCGTTTATTATGACACAATCCATCATTGTCATATTGCTTAGCATGATCATGTAGTTGACATCGTATTTGTGGAAAAGCCACCATTCATAATTCTTTCATACATGTCACTCTTGATTCATTGCATATCCCGGTACACCGCCGAAGGCATTCATGTAGAGTCATATTTTGTTCTAAGTATCGAGTTGTAATTGTTGAGTTGTAAGAAAATAAAAATGTGATGATCATCATTATTAGAGCATTGTCCCAGTGAGGAAAGGATGATGGAGACTATGATTCCCCCACAAGTCGGGATGAGACTCCGGACGAAAAAAAGAAAAAAGAAAGAAAGAAAAGAGGCCATAAAAAAGAGAAAAGGCCCAAATAAAAAAATGAGAGAAAAAGAGAGAAGGGACAATGTTACTATCATTTACCACACTTGTGCTTCAAAGTAGCACCATGATATTCATGATAGATAGTCTCTCATTTCGTCACTTTCATATACTAGTGGGAATTTTTCATTATATAACTTGCCTTGTATATTCCAATGACGGGCTTCCTCAAAATGCCCTAGGTCTTCATGAGCAAGCAAGTTGGATGCACACCCACTTAATTTCTTTTGTTGAGCTTTCATATACTTATAGCTCTAGTGCATCCGTTGCATGGCAATCCCTACTCACTCACATTGATATCTATTGATGGGCATCTCCATAGCCCGTAGATACGCCTAGTTGATGTGAGACTATCTTCTCCCTTTTTTTGTCTTCTCCACAACCACCATTCTATTCCACATATAGTGCTATATCCATGGCCCACACTCATATATTGCATGAAGATTAAAAAAGTTTGCGAATGTCAAAAGTACGAAACAATTGCTTGGCTTGTCATCGGGGTTGTGCATGATTTAAATACTTTGTGTGGTGAAGATAGAGCATAGCCAGACTATATGATTTTGTAGGGATAACTTTCTTTGGCCATGTTATTTTGAGAAGACATGATTGCTTTGTTAGTATGCTTGAAGTATTATTATTTTTATGTCAATATTAAACTTTTATCTTGAATCTTTCGGATCTGATTATTCATACCACAATTAAGAAGAATTACATTAAAATTATGCCAAGTAGCATTCCACATCAAAAATTCTATTTTTATCATTTACCTACTCGAGGACGAGCAGGAATTAAGCTTGGGGATGCTTGATACGTCTCCAATGTATCTATAATTTTTGATTGCTTCATGCTATATTATCTACTGTTTTGGACATTATTGGGCTTTATTATCCACTTTTATATTATTTTTGGGACTAACCTATTAACCGAAGGCCCAACCCAGAATTGTTGTTTTTTCACCTATTTTAGGGTTTCGAAGAAAAGGAATATCAAACGGAGTCCAAATGGAATGAAACCTTCGGGAACGTGATTTTCTCACCGAACAAGACCCATGAGACTTGGACCCTACGTCAAGCAACCAACAGGGAGGCCACGAGGTAGGGGGGCGCGCCTACCCCCCAGGCGCGCCCTCCACCCTCGTGGGCCCCCTGTTGCTCCACCGATGTACTCCTTCCTCCTATATATACCTACGTACCCCCAAACAATCAGATACGGAGCCAAAAACCTAATTCCACCGCCGCAACCTTCTGTATCCACGAGATCCCATCTTGGGGCCTGTTCCGGAGCTCCGCCAGAGGGGGCATTCATCATAGAGGGCTTCTACATCAACACCATAGCCTCTCCGATGAAGTGTGAGTAGTTTACCTCAGACCTTCGGGTCCATTGTTATTAGCTAGCTGGCTTCTTCTCTCTTCTTGGATCTCAATACAATGTTCTCCCCCTCTCTTGTGGAGATCTATTCGATGTAATCTTCTTTTTGCGGTGTGTTTGCTGAGACTGATGAATTGTGGGTTTATGATCAAGATTATCTATGAACAATATTTGAATCTTCTCTGAATTCTTTTATGTATGATTGGTTATCTTTGCAAGTCTCTTCGAATTATCAGTTTTGTTTGGCCTACTAGATTGATCTTTCTTGCAATGGGAGAAGTGCTTGTCTTTGGGTTCAATCTTGCGGTGTCCCTTCCCAGTGACAGTAGGGGCAGCAATGCACGTATTGTATTGTTGCCATCGAGGATAAGAAGATGTTTTTTTATCATATTGCATGAATTTATCTCTCTACATCATGTCATCTTGCTTAAGGCGTTACTCCGTTTTTAACTTAATACTCTAGATGCATGCTGGATAGCGGTCGATGAGTGGAGTAATAGTAGTAGATGCAGGTAGGAGTCGGTCTACTTGTCTCGGATGTGATGCCTATATACATGATCATACCTTGATATTCTCATAACTATGCTCAATTCTGTCAATTGCTCAACAATAATTCGTTCACCCACCGTAAAATACTTATGCTCTTGAGAGAAGCCACTAGTGAAACCTATGGCCCCTGGGTCAATCTACATCATATTAATCTTCCAATACTTAGTTATTTCCTTTTCCTTTTACTTTGCTTTTATTTTACTTTGCATTTTTATCATAAAAATACCAAAAATATTATCTTATCATATCTATCAGATCTCACTCTCGTAAGTGACCGTGAAGAGATTGACAACCCCTTATCGCGTTGGTTGCGAGGAGTTATTTGTTTTATGCAGGTACAAGGGACTCGCGTGCAGCCTCCTACTGGATTGATAACTTGGTTCTCAAAAACTGAGGGAAATACTTACACTACTTTGCTGCATCATCCTTTCCTCTTCAAGGAAATCCAACGCAGTGCTCAAGAGGTAGCATTCCGTCTCCTGCAAAAGGATTAGCTAGCAATTTTTCTATCATACCCGAAGGAATCTCAAAGTAGACATTTTCATTTTCAGTAGGTTCAATAGGTTGAGGAGCAACTCTTTGCTCTACTGGTCGGGGTGAAGATACCCCGAACAAGCCCCTCAGAGGATTACTTTCCAAAGTAACAAGTGATAGTAAATTTTAGCACACTATATAAATTTTTCCTTACCAAATTCCACCTACCAAAGGCGCTTCACTCCCCGGCAATGGCCCCAGAAAAGAGTCTTGATGACCCACAAGTATACGGGATCTATCGTAGTCCTTTCGATAAGTAAGAGTGTCAAACCCAACGAGGAGCAGAAGGAAATGATAAGCGGTTTTCAGCAAGGTATTCTCTGCAAGCACTGCAATTATAGGTGGCAGATAGTTTTGTGATAAGATAATTTGTAACGAGCAACAAGTAACAAAAGTAAATAAAGTGTAGCAAGGTGGCCCAATCCTTTTTGTAGCAAAGGACAAGCCTGGACAAACTCTTATATATAGAAAAGTGCTCGTGAGGACACATGGGAATTATCGTCAAGCTAGGTTTCATCACAATCATATGATTCGTGTTCGGTACTTTGATAATTTGGTATGTGGGTGGACCGGTGCTTGGGTATTGTCCTTACTTGGACAAGCATCCCACTTATGATTAACCTCTATTGCAAGCATCCGCAACTACAACAAAAGTATTAAGGTAAACCTAACCATAGCATGAAACATGTGGATCCAAATCAGCCCCTTACGAAGCAACACATAAACTAGGGTTTAAGCTTCTGTCACTCTAGCAACCCATCATCTACTTATTACTTCCCAATGCCTTCCTCTAGGCCCAAATAATGGTGCAGTGTCATGTAGTCGACGTTCACATAACACCACTATAGGAGAGACAACATACATCTCATCAAAATATCAAACGAATACCAAATTCACATGACTACTAATAGCAAGACTTCTCCCATGTCCTCAGGAACAAACGTAACTACTCACAAAGCATATTCATGTTCATAATCAGAGGGGTATTAATATGCATATAGGATCTGAACATATGATCTTCCACCAAATAAACCAACTAGCATCAACTACATGGAGTAATTAACACTACTAGCATCCCACAGGTACCAATCCCAGACTTGGAGACAAGACTTGGATACAAGAGATGAACTAGGGTTTGAGAGGAGATGTTGCTGGTGAAGATGTTGATGGATATTGACCCCCTCCCGATGAGAGGATCGTTGGTGATGACGATGGCGATGATTTCCCCCTCCCGGAGGGAAGTTTCCCCGGCAAAACTGCTCTGCCGAAGCCCTAGATTGATTCCGCCAAGGTTCCGCCTCGTGGCAGCGGAGTCTCGTCCCGTAAGCGGGCTTCTGATTTTTTACTAATCGAAAGACTCCATATAGCAGAAGATGGGCATCGGAGGGCCACCAGGGGGCCCACGAGGCAGGGGCACGCCCCCACCCTCATGGGCATGGTGTGGCCCCCCTATGGAACTTCTTGCGCTCAGTATTTTTATATATTCTGAAAATGACTTCCGTGAAGTTTCAGGACTTTTGGAGCTGTGCAGAATAGGTCTATAATATTTGCTCCTTTTCCAGCCTAGAATCCCAGATGCCGGCATTCTCCCTCTTTACGTAAACCTTGTAAAATAAGAGAGAATAGGCATAAGTATTGTGACATAATGTGTAATAACAACCCATAATGCAATAAATATCGATATAAAAGCATGATGCAAAATGGACGTATCAACTCCCCCAAGCTTAGACCTCGCTTGTCCTCAAGCGAAAGTCGAAATCAAAAAATATGTCCACATGTTTAAAGATAGAGGTGTCAATAAAAATAAAATACGGACATGAGGGCATCATGATCATTCTTAGAACAGCAACTTATATAATTCTTGTAATATGATCTCTTATGCTAGAGTAACAATTCAATCACAATTTCAAGTATGAATCATAAACTTCATTGAAAACTAACAAACTATAATCTCAGTCATTGGAGCAATTACAATTTATCATAACATAGGAAAGAGTCAATATAAGAACTTTTCAGCAAGTCCACATACTCAACTATCATATAGTCTTTCCCAATTGCTAACACTCACGCAATACTTATGGGTATGGAGTTTTAATCGGACACAGAGAAAGATAGGGGATTATAGTTTTGCCTCCAAACATTTTACCTCAAGGGTAATGTCAACAATAATAGTTCATGAAAACTCACATCCAATTAGCCATATATACCAGGATCTTTCCGACATGTTGTGCTTGCCAAAAGATAAAATGTAAAAAGGAAGGGTGAGGAACACCAAGACTCTTATGTAAGGTAGGAGATAAAAGTAAAAGATAGGCCCTTCGCAGAGGGAAGCAGAGGTTGTCATGCGCTTTTAGGGTTGGATGCACAAAATCTTAATGCGAAAGAACGTCACTTTATATTTCCACTTGTGATATGGACCTTTATTATGCGGTCTGTCGCTTTTATTTTTTCCATATCACACGATCGTATAAAGCTTGTATTCTCCTACACTAATAAGTCATACATATTTAGAGAGCATTTTTTCTTGCTTGCACCGATGATAACTTACTTGGAGGATCTTACTCAATCCATAGGTAGGTATGGTGGACTCTCATGGCAAAACTGGTTTAAGGGTGTTTGGAAGCACAAGTAGTATCTCTACTTGGTGCAAAGAATTTGGCGAGCATGAGGGGGAAAGGCAAGCTCAATCATGTTGTCTTCCTTGTCTAACGTCAACTCTTTAGCATGTCATATTTTAATGAGTGCTCACAATCATAAAATATGTCCAAGATAGTGTATTTATATGTGAAGACCTCTCTTTCTTTATTACTCCCTATTAATTGCAACGATGACCAAAACTATGTTTGCCAACTCTCGACAACTTTTATTCATCATAATCTTTCTATGTGAGCTCATTACTATCCATAATATCCATATGATCTCTTTGTTTCTTTTTATTCTTTCTCTTTTCTTTTATTCACTCAAGATCATGGCAAAATAATCAAGCCCTTGACTCAACACTAATCTTTATTATATATAGCTCACGGACTCGATTACATAGAAGGATCATAAAGCAAAACTCACAACTAGGTCATCCTAAAACTTTATGCTACTAGATCAAGATATTACCAAAAGGATCAAACTAAGAAAAACGGTAAAGATAGAAGTGGTGGTGATACGATATCGGGGCACTCCCCCAAGCTTGGCAATTGCCAAGGGGAGTGCCCATACCCATGTGATTATGTCTCCTTCTTTGTTGGTGAAGAGGGTGTTGGTTTTGTTGATGGCGTAGGCTTCTTCCTTAATTTGTGCTTGAGGACAGAATTTTGATCCCTTAGGTCATCGATCTCCTACTCAAGGTTTAATATCTTCGTGCATAATTCCTGTTTGTTTTCCTGCAAGAGGCGAAAAGGGATAAACTCGATCTTAGGTTTCTTTGCTCTATCAGGGAGGCTTGACTTTTTGAACTCCACATGCATGTCCCCAGGTTGGGGTAATGGGACTTCATCTTCATCTGAGCTCGTCTCCTCCCTTCCATTGGGTTCATAGTCCTCTTCTTCTTTTGTAGTCCAACCACAATGCTCCACGTCCCCATAGACCTTAGGATCTACAAGATAATCAACCGCATAGCTTTCTCCTTCCGAATCCTGGGACGACATACTGCTTTAATCTGCAGCAGGGACAGCTCGAAACAAATACAGAGGATATTTGCGTGATACGATGGTCAAAACCTTCGGAATGTTATATAATGAATTTTTACCGACCAAAATACGTAACATGCAAGAAAACAGAGTCCGAAGAGCACACGAGGTGCCCACGAGGTAGGGGCGCGCCCTCCACCCTCGTGGAGCCCTCGTGTCCTCCCCAGACTGCTTCTTATTTCTCTATTTTTCTAAATATTCCAAAATTGAAGAAAATTGACATTAGAACTGTTTTGGAGTCGGTTTACATACCGTACCACATACCTATTCCTTTTCGGAGTCTGAAACATTCCGGAAAGTGTCCCTTATGTATTCCTCCGGGGTTACGGTTTCAATAACATTGGTTTCAACATTTATAGGATTACCTGAGGTATAATGTTTAATTCTTTGACCGTTCACCACCTTCGGATTTGTGCCTTTGAAGTTGTTGATTTTTATGGCACCGGAACAATAGACCTCCTCGATAACGTAAGGACCTTCCCATTTAGAGAGAAGTTTTCTTGCAAAAAATCTTAAACAAGAGTTGTATAGCAATACATAATCACCTACAGTAAACTCAATCTTTTGTATTTGTCATGCCATCTTTTAACTTTTTCTTTAAATAATTTGGCATTCTCATAGGCTTGGGTTCTCCATTCATCAAGTGAGCTAATGTCAAATAACCTCTTCTCACCGGCAAGTTTGAAATCATAATTGAGTTATTTAATAGCCCAATAAGCCTTGTGTTCTAGTTTGAGAGGTAAGTGACATGCTTTTCCATAAACCATTTTATACGGAGACATACCCATAGGATTTTTATATGCAGTTCTATAGGCCCGTAATGCATCATCAAGTTTCTTGGACCAATTCTTTCTAGATCAATTAACAGTCTTTTGCAAAATTAATTTGAGTTCTCTATTGCTCAATTCTACTTGACCGCTAGACTGTGGGTGATAAGGAGATGCAATTCTATGATTAACATCATATTTAGCAAGCATTTTACGGAAAGCACCATGGATAAAATGTGAACCACCATCAGTCATTAAATATCTAGGGACTCCAAACCTTGGAAAATTAACTTCTTTAAGCATCTTAATAGAGGTGTTATGATCAGCACTACTAGTTGGAATAGCTTCTACCCACTTAGTAATGTAATCAACAGTAACTAAAATATCTGTGTATCCATTGGAGGCAGGAAAAGGTCCCATATAATCAAAGCCCCAAACATCAAATGGTTCAATAATAATTGAATAGTTCATAGGAATTTCTTGACGTCTACTAATATTACCAATTTTTTGACACTCATCACAAGATACAACAAACTTACGGGCATCCTTGAAGAGAGTAGGCCAATAAAAACTGGATTGCAATACCTTATGTGCAGTTCTATCTCCAGCGTGGTGTCCTCCATAAGATTCAGATTGACACTTGCATAGGATCTGTTCCTATTCATGCTCAGGTACACAACGCCTAATAACACCACCTACTCCTTCTTTATAGAGATGTGGGTCATCCCAAAAGTAATGTCTCAAATCATAGAATTTTTTTTCTTTTGCTGGTATGTAAAGGTAGGTGGTATAAATTTAGCAAGAATGTAATTAGCATAATAAGCATACCATGGAGAAGTATGAGAAGCATTTATGACATTTAATTGTTCATCAGCAAAGCTATTATCAATAGGTAGTGGGTCATCAAGAACATTCTCTAGCCTAGACAAGTTGTCTGCAACTGGGTTCTCAACTCCCTTTCTATCAATAATATGCAAATCAAATTCTTGTAGCAAGAGAACCCATCTAATAAGTCTAGGTTTAGCATCTTTCTTTTCCATAAGATATTTAATAGCAGCATGATCCATGTGAATAGTTACTTTAGAATCAACAATATAAGGTCTGAACTTATCACAAGCGAATACAACTGCCAAAAATTCCTTTTCAGTAGTAGCATAATTTCTCTGAGCATTGTCTAGAGTTTTACTAGAATATTGAATAACATTTCATTTCTTATCAACTCTTTGCCCTAGAACAACACCTACAACATAATCACTAGCATCACACATAATTTCAAAGGGTAAATTCCAATCAGGTGGCTGAACAATAGGTGCAGAGATCAATGCTTTCTTAAGTATTTCAAATGCTTCTACGCAATCATCATAAAAAACAAATGGTATATCTTTTTGTAATAAATTAGTCAGATGCCGAGAAATTTTGAGAAGTCCTTAATGAACCTCCTATAAAATCCGGCGTGACCAAGGAAACTTCTTATACCTTTGATGTCCTTGGGACATGGCATATTTTCAATAGCATCAACCTTAGCTTTATCAACTTCAATACCTCTTTCAGAAACTTTATGCCCCAAGACAATACCTTCATTAACCATAAAGTGGCACTTCTCCCAATTCAAGACAAGGTTAGTTTCTTCACATCTCTGCAAAACTCGATCAAGGTTGCTTTTGCAATCATCAAAAGAGGATCCATAGATGGAGAAATCGTCCATGAAAACCTCACAAATCTTTTCACAAAAGTGAGAGAATATAGCCATCATGCATCTTTGGAAGGTAGCAGGTGCATTACATAAACCAAAAGGCATACGTCTATAAGGAAAAGTACCGAACGGGCAAGTAAAAGTGGTCTTAGATTGATCATCAGCTGACACAGGTATTTGAGAGAAACCAGAATAACCATCTAGAAAGCAAAAATGTGTATGTTTGGATAATCTTTCTAGCATTTGATCAATAAAAGGTAAGGGGTAATGATGTTTTTAGTAGCCTTATTTAATTTGCGAAAATCAATTACCATCCTATAACCTGTAATAATTCTTTGCGGAATCAATTCATCTTTATCATTAGGAACGATAGTAATACCTCCCTTTTTAGGGACACAATGGATAGGACTTACCCACTTACTGTCAGCAATGGGATAAATTATACCTGCCTCAAGGAGCTTTAGTATTTCCTTTCGTACCACTTCTTTCATCTTAGGATTTAACCGTAGTTGGTGATCACGAACTGGTTTGGCATCTTTCTCCAAATTTATTTTTTGTTGACATAGTGTGGGACTAATGCCCTTAAGATCATCGAGAGTATATCCAATAGTAGCACGGTGCTTCTTCAGAGTTTTCAATAATCTCTCTTCTTCATGCTCTGAAAGGTTAGCACTAATAATAATAGGATATATCTTTTTCTCATCAAGATAAGCATATTTAAGAGTATCAAGTAACGGTCTGAGCTCAAACACGGGATCACCCTTGGGTGGAGGAGAATCCCCTTGGATTTCGATAGGCAAATTGTGTTTCAGGATGGGTTCCTATTTAGAATACTTCATCTATTTCCCTTCTTTCGTTCATAAACATATCATTTTCATGGTCTAGCAAATATTGTTCTAAAGGATCACTAGGAGGCACGACAATAGAAGCTAGACCAATAATTTCATCTTTACTAGGCAATTCCTCTTCATGGTGTTGTCTATGAAATTTAGAGAAATGAAATTCATGAGACATATCACCTAAACCAATAGTGACAACATCCTTTTCGCAATCTATCTTAGCATTAACTATGTTCAAGAAGGGTCTATCAAATATAGTGGGACAAAAGCTATCTTGTGGGTAACCAAGAACAAGAAAATCATCAGGATATTTAGTTTTCCCACACAAGACTTCAACACCTATAACAATTCCAATGGGTGATATGGTATCTCTATTGGCAAGCTTAATGGTAACATCAATATCTTCTATCTCAGCAGGTGCAATATCATGCATAATTTCTTTGTATAAGTCATGAGGTATAGCACTAGCACTGGCACCCATATCACATAAGACATGATAACAATGATCTCCTATTTTAACAGAAATAACAAGCATGCCTACCACGGGTCTATGTTTATCTTTAGCAATTCTAGCAGTCTCATCACAGAAATGAATAACATGCCCATCAATATTATCAGACAAGAGATATTTAATAATAGCAATATTAGGTTCAACTTTAATTTGCTCAGGAGGTGTATAGGTTCTAATATTGCTTTTACAAACCATAGTTGAAACTTTAGCATGATCTTTTATCCTAACAGGAAAAGGTGGTTTCTCAACATAAGCAGTAGTAACAATAGGATCATTATAAGTAACAGTCTTTTCTTCAACTTTAATATGTGCAACTACTTTTACTTCTATGGGAGGATGATATTTAAACCATTTCTCCCTAGGGAGATCAACATGTGTAGCAAAAGATTCACAGAAAGAAGCTACTATTTCAGAGTCAAGTCCATATTTAGTGCTAAATTTACGGAAAACATTGGTATCCATGATACGTCTCCAACGTATCTATAATTTTTGATTGCTCCATGCTATATTATCTACTGTTTTGGACATTATTGGGCTTTATTATCCACTTTTATATTATTTTTGAGACTAACCTATTGACCGGAGGCCCAGCCCAGAATTGCTGTTTTTGCCTGTTTTAGGGTTTCAAAAAAATGGAATATCAAACGTAGTCCAAACGGAATGAAACCTTTGGGAACGTGATTTTCTTATCGAACAAGACCCGGGAGACTTGGACCCTACGTCAAGACACAAAAGAGGAGGCCACGAGGTAGGGGGCGCGCCTACCCCCCAGGCGCGCCCTCCACCCTCGAGGGCCCCCTATTGCTCCACCAACGTAGTCCCTCCTCCTATATATACCTACGTACCCCCAAACGATTAGATACGGAGCCAAAAACCTAATTCCACCGCCGCAACTATCTGTATCCATGAGATCCCATCTTAGGGCCTATTCTGGAGCTCCGTCGGAGGGGGCATCGATCACATAGGGCTTCTACATCAACACCATAGCTCATCCGATGAAGTGTGAGTAGTTTACCTTAGACCTACGGGTCCATATTCATTAGCTAGATGGCTTCTTCTCTCTTTTTGGATCTCAATACAATGTTCTCCCCCTCTCTTGTGGAGAACTATTCGATGTAATCTTCTTTTTGCGGTGTGTTTTTTGAGACCGATGAATTGTGGGTTTATGATCAAGTCTATCTATGAACAATATTTGAATCTTCTCTGAATTCTTTTATGTATGATTGGTTATCTTTGCAAGTCCCTTCGAATTATTAGTTTGGTTTGGCCTACTAGATTGGCTTTTCTTGCAATGGGAGAAGTGCTTAGATTTGGGTTCGATCTTGCGGTGTCCTTTCCCAGTGACAGTAGGAGCAGCAAGGCATGTATTGTATTGTTGCCATCGAGGATAAACATATGGGGTTTTCATCATATTGCTTGAGTTAATTCCTCTACATCATGTCATCTTACTTAATGTGTTACTCTGTTCTTCATGAACTTAATACTCTAGATGCAGGCAGGAGTCGGTCGATGTGTGGAGTAATAGTAGCAGATGCAGAATCGTTTCGGTCTATTTGACACAGACGTGATGCCTATATTCATGATCATTGCCTTAGATATCGTCATAACTTTGCGCTTTTCTATCAATTGCTCAGCAGTAATTTGTTCACCCACCGTATTATTTGCTATCTTGAGAGAAGCCTCTAGTGAAACCTATGACCCCGGGTCTATTTTCCATCATATAAGTTTCTATTTTCCATCATATAAGTTTCTATTTTCCATCATATAAGTTTCTGATCTACCATATTAGTTTCCAATTTACTATTTTTGCAATATTTTACTTTCTGATCTATAAACCAAAAATACCAAAAATATTTACTTTACCGTTTATCTATCTCTATCAGGTCTCACCTTTGCAAATAACCGTGAAGGGATGGACAAACCCTTTATCGCATTGGGTGAAAGTTGTTTGATTGTTTGTGCAGGTATTCAGTGATTTGTGCGTTGTCTCCTACTGGATTGATACATTGGTTCTCAAACCGAGGGAAATACTTATCTCTACTTTGCTGCATCACCCTTTCCTCTTCAAGGAAAAACCAATGCGAGCTCAAGAAGTAGCAGGAAGAATTTCTGGCGCCATTGCTGGGGAGATCTACGCCAAGTCAAGACATACCAAGTACCCACCATAAACTCTCATCTCTTGCATTACATTATTCGCCATTCCCCTCTCGTTTTCCCCTCCCCCACTTCTAAAACGATTTTCGAAAAGATTTGCCTTTTCTTCGCCCCTCTTTCGTTTGTCTTCTTCATTTACTTTTCATGTGCTCGTGTGTTGGATTGCTTGCTTTGTCATGATGGCTCAAGAGAATACCAAATTGTGTGATTTTCCAACACCAATAATAATGATTTTATTAGTACTGTGAATGCTCCTGTCACTAGTGCGGAATCTTGTGAAATTAATGTCACTTTGCTGAATCTTGTTATGAAAGATCAATTTTATGGCCTTCCTAGTGAAGATGCCGCATCCCATCTAAACAATTTCGGTGATTTGTGTGATATGCAAAAGAGAAAAGATGAGGATAATGATATTGTTAAGCTATTTCCGTTCTCACTTCGAGATCGTGGTAAAACTTGGTTTTCATCTTTGCCTAAAAATAGTATTGATTCATGGAATAAGTGTAAAGATGCTTTTATTTCCAAGTATTTTCCTCCCACATCTTCATCGGCAAGATCGGCGAACTAGGCCCTAAGCCGTACATCTGCACCGACATCATCGAGACGGCTCAGCGTGTGAGACCCTCCTGAGTTCAGCCTGCCGTGAAACATGCTTTCGTGGGATTCATCCATGGAGCAGAATTTGAGGAAGGATCCATGTCTGGCGGTGAGACGAAGATCTACTCTGATGGTGAGTCGTCCAAAGGTGAGACTACTTCATTGTATCAATTGCAGGACGGCATGCTCGTGGCTGTTCTGATGGCGACAGTATTCCAGACCCCTATGAGCCGCCGAACCGGGTCACGATTTTCATGGCCGGTACACAACCAGTGCAGAATTCTTTGACTGTAGCGACAATGGTTTCCGGGTCAGCGGCAGCAACGACAGCTGGGGCAGGAGGCCCTATGTGCCCACTAGCTCAAGTTTTGGCTGATTTGCTGGATAATTTAACAACATTGTTAGCAGCAAATTGTAGCGACCCAACCCGAATGGATCAAGTCTACTGTGCTCTGGTGTCATCCCTGGATCAGTAATGCTGACACCACACAGTACTTCGAAGGATTTATAGCAGAGTGGCAATCACACACTTATTACATCGGTGTCTCAAAAGAGAACTTATTACATAAATATGGCTTAAGGCCATCTAATGTCGATAACAGCGGAAGACTTGGAAGGTAAATGGGTCCATCAACTCCAACGGCATCACTGAGTATAGAACCACGACCTAAAAGCACCTTAATCGTCGTCTGAAAAGTCTGCAACATTAACGTTGCAGCCCGAAAACGGGTCAGCACATGGAATATGCTAGCAAGGTAACACATAGAGAGTAATGGAATGAAACAGCTATACTATATGCATATTTGGCTGGTGGAAAGCTCTATGGTTACTGTTTTGCGTAAAGCCAGTTTTTCCCTACTGCAAAGGAATAAATTTATTTAACTATCATGGTGGTTGTTAAACATTGAGAATGGTTGACAGCATTCTCAATCCCAATTAAAAGTAGTCATCAATAACCCAACAATATTAATTTAGAAGTAACATGATGAGATTCACATGATATTGAAGTACTAGATACTCAAGATTGTCCATAACCGGGGACACGGCTAATCATGATTAGTTTATTACACTCTGCAGAGGTTTGCGCACTTTTCCCCACAAGACTCGATCGCCTCCGTTGGATTTCTCGCACTACTGGTGTTTGAGAAACGGATGACCGAGACACAGTCTTTCAGAAGCGCTTGCACCTTACGATGGATAGACCGGTACACCTACTTTCCCCTAAATCTGCTAGTCTACCCTGTAAGAGTTCGCACGACTTAGTCAACTATGCCAGAGCCCATATTGGCTTGTGGCTGCACACGTAAGTATTTAGCATGAAAGATCTTATGATCCCTTTGAGCCTGGGTGGCGGTCCAAAAGAAAAACAGGCAAGTCCTGATAGACATCAGGTGCCTCAATCCACCTAGATGTGTGTTTAAGTTGCCACCTTAGATAAACCCTTATATTTATCACACTCACATCTGTCATGGATATCACTCACCCAATCCACGTCTACTAGCATAGCATGGCAATAAGCACACGTAGAAGTAACTCCCAAAGGTTTCATAATAAACAGGTAATAGGTACTACCTCATCTACTTCCCATCCCACAATTTAATTAGATCCTAATCATGCAATGTGAGAGGATTGATCTAATGCAATAAAACTGGGTTATAGAATAGGTATGATCAAAGTGTTACTTGCCTTGCTGATGATCCGCGAGTCCTAGGGATTCAAAGTAACAGGCGGCGCAATCCGGGTAATCTATCACAGACAAACAACAAGCATACAATAAGTACTCACCTAATGCACAGGTAAAACTCGAACAAGAGATCGAACCAGATAGTTCAACTTAAGAACTCCGGTTGCAAAGAAAGAAAGAACCGAACAAAGCAATGGAAAACAAACGGCGGAAGAAAACGACTCGGTTCTAGCAAGTTGAAACTAGGTCAAGTTTTACAGTAGCAAAAACTTAGTTAAAGTTGATTAGTCGGAACGGCGGTTTTGAAACAAAACTCCAGGCGCTTGAATCACCTGATTCCGATAAACGAGCGAGAAGATAGACTAGAACGAAGATCGGATCTGAGATCGCGATCGCGGAATAAATCCGACGAAAAGAAAAAGAAGAACGGTTAAATAAACGGACGTTCGTTAATCGGGAATAATCCGGTGATCACGGTCGTTAGGACGAACGGTCCGGCGAATGGTCTCTAGGCAACTAAACCGGAAAAGAAAACGAAACCGATCTAGGGTTTCGAAAGAAAACCGAAACAAACGAAAGAAAACGAATCAGAAGAGAAGAAAAAGAACCGGAACGGTTTATAAGAAAACCGAACCGAGGGGAGAAAAAGAGACGCGGCGCTACCTCCGGCGAGGGGCTCCGGCGGCGGCGGCGCTATAGGGCGGCGGCGGCGCGGCGCTAAGGGCGGCGGCGGCGCGGGCAAAGGGCGGCGACGGCGCGGCGCTAAGGGCGGCGCGGGTGGTGGCTTGGTGTGGGGTTTAGGGGGGGGGGTGTTGGTATTTATATAGGTGAGGGGAGAGGAGACTTGGGGGAGGGGGCAAGAAAAAGAGAAGGAGAGGGAGTCCTAGAAAAAAAAAGAAAACGGAGTCCTACTAGGACTCCACGTCGGGTGGCGGCGGCGGCCTGCGCTAGGCGCGCGCGCGCGGGAGGAGCCGGCCTAGCCGGCGGCTGCTGGGCCTTGGCCCAGGCGCGTGACGAATTTTTTTTAAATCGGTTACGCGCGCAGAAAAACACAGAAAAGAACATCTAAACGAACTCCAAAACTCCCAATGTAAATTTTCCCCGACTCCTAAAAATGAGTCGAACAAAATGAACTTTTCTTGGGACCTAAAATGCAATTTTTGAAAACGCGCATTTTTCCCTATCCAAATAAAAGGCAAATAAACTCCGACATCTCCAATGATCCCTTTTCAAAATTTGAGGAAGCTCAAATATGAAAATGACAAAATCTCCAACTCTCTCCGAGGGTCCTTGAGTTGTGTGAAATTTCTAGGATCGACCAAAATGCAAGAAAATATGATATGCATGATGATCTAATGTATAACATTCCAAATTGAAAATTTGGGATGTTACACAAATGTTAACACGGTGAACCAAGATCAGCATAATGTGGAGGGTGACGAGATAGCACAAGCCAAGGAAGACCTGGCGGCAGAGAATGCTAGGATGACTGCGGAATGAGCCGCTTTGGATGCTCATGCGCAAGGAATCCAGGCTGATTCCTTCTGGCTCCCGTTGGTTCAGAACGGTTCGAACGAAGTCCTGAGGAGAAGGCACCAGAGTCGTTTGCCTCCGGTTTAGGAGGCAAGGAACCTCTTAAACACACCTGGTGCAGGGACTAGTGACCTGCCAGGGGTAAACCGGGCAGCGGCCGCGCCTGGGACTGGAGCACCGGCTCAACCACACACAACTGACCCGCCCTGTCAGAATAATATCCCACCACAACACGTGCCGACAACGTCGGGTCATTACTCTAACCCTTTGGATAACATGATCGCTACGGTGTCACGATTGGCGGCTCTCCTAGTTGAAGGCGAGTCTCCAGCTACGGTTGAAACACGGAGGGCTAGAGAGCTTCTTCAAACATCATTGGTTCAGCGGGAGGCTTATTCTTACAACCGTGAGAGGATCCATTCGACCCCTCGCCCAAGCCGGAGTTATAGCAGACACATGGACTCCCCAGCGGTGTCAAGCAGCGAGCGGCGTCGTAACCCGCCACGTGGACATGACTCGCCCCATAACACTCAGGCCTTGATGGATCATGATAGAGCACATCGGGAGGCTGAGCTGGTGGCTCAGTACGCGACTCATCAACCATCTCCAGTTTATCCGACAACCTCGGTGGAGGCAGGCGTGACCTCTCGAAGCACGGGTGTTGTCGTGGAATTGTCACGGCAGATGTCCTCATGGAAGGACTTAGTCGTGGAGCCATCACTATGGGTTAGCTTGAAGGGGTTAAACCGGACAAAGGGACATGAGAGTTTTATACTAGTTCGGCCCCTTCGATGAAGGTAAAAGCCTACATCTAGTTGTGATTGGTATTGGTGGGGTTTCGAAGACCAGGGAGCGAATCCGCTTTGTCTGGTTTCGAGTTGTTGTTTTTTTGTCCCTGAACCGCCGCCGGGTCACCCCTTTATATATTCAGGAGGATCCCGGCCGGTCTACAGAGTCCCGAGGCTGGCTCATACAAGTGTCCACCTCTGTCTCTTCTTTCTTATCTTACAATGCAAGTTTATACAATCATGAAGGTTTACTATCATGGGCCCTAAACCGCCTGCGGGCTCTGGGCCTCTAAGCTTCATCCGTAAAGCGCCATCTTCTGCCTTTCCTTGGGCTTCAGTATAACTGAAGGTGAACCGACCCCTCCTGGGCGGTTTACCCTCACTGGTTATATCCTCAACATTAGGCCCCAGATTGATTTGAACCTGTTCATGTCAGTCTTCAATCCTTCAACTTCTGGCAATTCTCGTAAACCGCCATATTGTCTTCTCCCTGTGAACTTTGATGAATCGCCATGACGTCATCTTCTATTACTGTAGTAAATCATTGTGACGTCATTCCTATATAAAAAAGTTTTATAAAGATTCCCTTCTCTTTAATTAATTCCTGAAGATTGAGGCGACAGCTGCATCCTCTTTTGCCGCTTTCGATTCCTCGATTTTTGTGCCTGCCGTTTTATCTCACTTCCTTATAAATAAGACCGAGGTGCCTTCTATCTTCCCCCTTTCCAAACCACATCGTCTTCCTCCTCGCGACCAGAAGACCTCAAGTATCGCCGCCGCCGCCGTTGTTGATCTTCCAGTCCGCACCGACTCAGGCCGCTGCATCGACCTGATTCTGACCAGAAATCGACGGCGAACCTCGGCAGCTCCTCCACATCCGTGAGTTCTTCTCCTTCCCCTTCTCAGATCTGCATTGGAACTTTGTTTGAGTTCGTCGGCGGTCATCACCGCCCGATGCAAAACCCTTGTTAGTTTTCACCTCCAATGCCCTGTTTAGATTGTAAAAACAACGTAGAACTGCTGCGGCAACTGTTTGTGCTTATCTTGCATAAAAATAGATCTTATTTCCATTGTTTGGAAGCCCTCTTCGAATGTATGAACTTCTCTACACTGTTTTAGGTCTAGAAATTTTTCCTTCTAGAGCGATTGTTTGATCCAAAATAATAATTGCAACTTGTGAAACCTGTTTGTTCCACACTTAACAAATTTCCAGCTTGGGGTTCTGGCTAAAAAAGGCGGTTTATACTTTAGTGTTGATAATCCGTCGTATGTCATTAACCCTCTCTTAAACCGCCATCTAGACTTTGAACAACCATGCCCGGTTCACTTCATACGTATACCTTGAATTGCCGGTTTAACATTTTGACAAACACATATGAACCGCCAATCATAAACCATCCATTTTCCTTTTACAGACTTTGTAAGATGACGAAGCAATTTGCTGCTTGCAACTGGGTTCCGTCTCGGATCACAGAAATGCAAATCAATGAATATATCACCACTGGCGCATTGGCTTCAAAAAATGTCCTCCGTTGGCGAGTTCCTGGCCCTGAGTGCCCCCCTGATCCTCAAGATGGAGAAGTGATTGTATTCTAGCAACATTTAGCTTGAGGTTTCTGTCCTCCCAGATCAAAAAATTTCCGGGATGTTCTTGCCAGGCTCCAACTTCATCCTCAAGATATTGGACCAAATTCTGTGTCCAACATATGCAATTTCCAAGTATTCTGCGAGGTTTATCTGCAAGAAGAACCAACTGTCAACCTCTTTCTAGATCTCTTTCACTTAAACCGCCGGACGGAATTTTATGATGGACCTAATACTGAACTTGGCGTTGTGTCAATCCAAAAGAGGAAAGAGGTTGATTTTCCTCACGCCAAACTTCACAGCCATCCAAAAGACTGGAACCAAACCTGGTTCTATTGTCAGAATACCACTCCTGCTGAAGAGAATCCCTTGCCGGGCTACCGTCCGCACCGGCTCAGTAATAATCACCCTTTACCTCAGAGATTGCCTGCCAAAGATCGACAAGCCTATGCACCTCAACTCGCCAAACTTTGGGCTCTTCTTGCCAACGGTTTAACTGGTGTTGATCTCGTCCGTTGCTGGATTTCATGGTGCATTCTTCCTTTAAGCCGCCGGCCCGGATTGATGTTCGAATACACCGGCAAAACCAATGATCCTCAATGGTTTAATTCAATAGCACTGAAGGACGATGAAGTCAGTGAAAGTATAAAGAAAATACTCGACGAACCGCTCGCCGTATGTACTCAAATCGGTCTACGTCCATTTTACGCCTCCAACAAACCACCCGGGGTAAATATTTTAACCTTGTACTTTTCCTTATCCTTCTCCGCTTTGACACTGCTATAATAATACCTTTGTGCAATCCCATAGGCCAGTAGCTCTTTTTGGAAAAAGAAAACTCAAGACAAAGTAGCTAAGGCTCCTCGTAGTAAGACCAAGGTCATCAAGAAAGCTGCCAAAAAGAAAACTGCTGAGTCTTCAGAACCACGAGAAGATGTCGATGACTCAGCTGAAGAGGTAAAGTTTGATCTCCCTTGAATTCTATCCATATATTTTACTGACAATGATGATTTCCAGGATGATGCGGAGGCCAGCCATGTAGATCATGATGAGGTAATTTGTGTTTCTTCTGACCCGGAACTTGTGCCGGTTCAACGATTTCACCGTGCAGTTCGAAAAGTGAAATGCTCTCACCCTGTTGCTCATTTGGATCAAAACTTTCTTTGAAGACACATCAAACGGAAGGGCGTCGCACAACCCGGCAAAGTGGTCAACAGGTCACTTCTTCCGGTTTACCTCATACCCCAAACCGGAAACGTCGTCCAGAGGTTGCTTGTTCTTCTGAAAAACGTTATCTTTTGAAAGGTTTCTTCCGATGCCCTCTCAATTCATCTGATTCAAATTATCAGGCATCTTCTAATTCGTCTGGCGGTTCATCAACCACTCAGCTGCCTCCCCTGAAAACCGTCCATGGGTAAATGTGTGGTCTTCCCTTCTCTTTCATAACTCAGTTGACCATGCTAATCCTTGTTTTAATATTAGTGCTCAAGCTCGTTTGAGTAAGAAGGACAAGACTAGTGCCCCTACCGGTGAAGTTGAGCTGGAGAAAGCTCCTGAGGATGTTGATAAAAATCTCGATAATCTCATGGATGATTTTACTCTGCTAGAGCCAACTATCAATGTTAATCCGCCGGAAGCTGATCCGGCCATACATGAGGATACCTCAAGTCCACATGCTATGCCTGCAAGTCCGGCTGCTGATCCACTGAAGTTTAGTGCTAATCCGCCAAGCCCAGCCAAAGACGATGACGTTATTGTTACTGGCACTGCTTATACCGCCCTGGGTGATCCAGTTGTCTTGGCAAAACATACCGCCAAGGATGAGTTTATTTCAATGGGCAAGAGGAAGATGGAAACTGATATGTCAAAATATGCTAATCTTTTTGCCCAGGATCTTCATTCCGGTTTCTTGAACCGGCTTTATACAAGTCAAGATAATGAGGCTAACTTGGTAAATCTGATGAAGGAACATTATGAGGTAAATATTTTCCTCCTTATTTTTGTATTTTCACTGCCTTGTATCCTGTAGCCCCCAAGGGTTGGTTTAATTTTTCAAAAAAAAAAACTGGGACTTTGAATTTCTAAACTGCACATTGTTGACTTTTAAGTTTTTTGAACAAACACACATTAGCCCCCAAGTGCCAGGATTGAAACTTGTATGAATCCTTGGGACTTTGGATAAGCAGTAAGAAAGAATCAATCCGCATTAGCCCCCAAGTGCCAGGATTGAAACTTGTATGAATCCTTGGGACTTTGAATAAGTAGTAAGAAAGAATTAATCCGCATTAGCCCCCAAGTGCCAGGATTGAAACTTGTATGAATCCTTGGGAATTTGAATAAGTAGTAAGAAAGAATTAATCCGCATTAGCCCCCAAGTGCCAAGTGTAGAACCAGTTTTATGCTTGGGATTTTTGATAAAATATTGAAATGCTCCTCTTGATTTTGGCAGGCTGACATAAACCATCAACGGACGCAGATTGCTGAACTTCAAGAAATTATCAAATCTCAGCAAGAAGAATCTTCCAAAGCCAAAGATGAAATTCGAGCCGCTTTAACTTCCATAGAACGACTGAAACAAGAATTCAAGATGGAACGTGCCAACTGGGACACTGAAAAGGGGACATTGCTGAAACGGGCTGAAGACGCCGAATCCGCACTTAAACCGGTAGCAGAAGAACTTTTTGGGTTAAAGTGCCAAGTAAACGCCATGACCTCCACAGTATTTGGTAAGTACTCCTTACCAAAGTATTTGAAATACCCATCTCGTAAGGTGCCGGTTGAAATATGAAATTCTTAAACCATTGCAGGGAGCCGCATTACTCATCTGGGCTCAGATGTGTGGATGAAGCTGAAAGCAGCATATACTCTTCTGGAACAACTTTACACTGGTGCTCAACGGGTTATCTATGCAAACTCCTATGACAATCCGGCCCCAACATTGATCAAGGATACTCTGACAAGGCTATCCATGGTACCAGGACAGCTAGAAGAGGTGAAGCGATCTGCTGCCAGGGCCGGCGCTTTGTTGGCACTGACCCGAGCCAAAGCATGGATAGCTGACTTGGATCCGGTTGACCTTGCCAAAGGCTTTCCAAGCACACAAGAAGACGGGGCAGATTTTGATGATGCAGCCCTTAAAAGAGTGACAAGGGAGACGTGTCCTCTGGCGAGTCAGCTGGCAGAAGATGCTAACTTGACGGTTCACCGGTCTTATTATGATGCCAACAACAAGCGGGCTAACCCTGTCATTCCGGAGGTGCTAAATCTTATTCCAGGAATCCGTAAGCACACTTATGCCCCTAACATTGATCCGTCAGAACTTATCAGTGAAGAAGCTATCTTTCAGGCCTTAACCCGGATTGACTGGAGCACCACAAACTTCCAGCTGCTAGGTGGGGAAGAGGAGGCTGAACCGACGCCAGATGACCCATAAACTTCGCATCAACCTGGTAATGAGACTTGATCCGGCAATTTAGAGTGATGCACCAGAAACTTTGTTCTGCTGGAAACACCATATTTTGGGCCTTCAAGCGCCTTGTAATAAGCTAGTGAAAATACTTTGATCCGTTGCCCTCATGCAGTGGGATACACTTTGCGTTGATCTGTAATGAGAATTTCAGTACTGGCTTATGTATTGTTACAATATTATGCAATCCCTGTGCCTACATAAGGAAAATCTGTCCAGGCGGTTTACCACCGGACGGGTCAAAATACCCAACACCACTTGGTAAGCAACTACGGTTGCAGCAATAATAAATCATACCTGTGATATAAAACATTGCTGTTGGTTTACCAATTGTGATTTGAAGAAAAGGTGAAAACCCAACTTCCACCATGCCATGTTGGCATATATGATATAAAACCGGGTTGTGATGAACACCGGCCGATTGCTGGAGACAAAGTGTCAAAGCCAGACCGGTTTTGAGGGATGCCGGATTACCTTTAATTTTATACTTTAATAGAAGATCCATAAGCCATGCCAGGTTAAGAAACTCCGGTTTAACGTAAACCTCACGAAAAACAAAAACTTGGCAGAAAAAAGCAAACAAAAAACTATAGTCGAGGCTTTTTGAGGGCTGCCAGGCCCAAATCAAGGCTTTTCATGGGCTGCCAGGCCACTGAGTTAAACCATTTTGGCAAAGCCTTTTAAGATGGCCCTCCAACTAACCAATCATCATTTTAACTTTGACAAGTTCAGGGTCTCAATGAGAGTAACTGACAAACATTCGACTGGTCGTGCCAGGATTACCTGGATAAGAGTGGCTTACTTGATAAAGGCAGGTTAACCCGGGGTTTTAGGTGAATACACTAGGCTTCCAAGCCGTGGGTCGATACCCAGCTACAAGGGTCCTTTCAAACTCTTTGGTATTTGACGCAAAGAGCCCCCAAGTAACTTTGTGAGCTATGCTCAATGGGTGCCTATGTTTGAGTTGTGCGTAGCAACAAGACTCTCTTTGGCCCCTTGGGTGTGATTCTTCCAAGCTTTGTTGTGGCGTAATAGCTGCATCAGGAGGGTAGTAATGCTATGTTCTCTTTGGTGAATACACCTATGTTTGAACAGGAAGCCCCCATGTTAACAGATATTTGAAGAAAAAACGGCGGAGGCCCTGCTTGATAGCAAGGATGCCGGTTTATTATATTAATCATAATATATACATTGTTGAAATATGTACATATGAAAAGCCTGTGGCTTCAAGTGTACTAAGGCCGTAGGATAGCTATGTTCCATGGCTGCCGGGTCTCCTCCTCAGAGCTACGTGAGTCTTCTCGAACGTCAATGAGGTAGTATGATCCGTTGTGTAGATTTTTGCTGACCACAAAAGGCCCTTCCCAAGGTGGGGATAACTTATGCATATCAGTCTGGTCTTGAATGAGCCGAAGTACCATATCGCCTTCTTGAAAGGTTCTTGTCTTAACCCGGCGGCTGTGATAACGCCGCAGGTCTTGCTGATAAACCGCCGACCGAGCCAAAGCCATGTCTCGCTTCTCATCTAACAGGTCCAGTGCCTCTTGGCATGCTTGCTCGTTATCCGCTTCAACATAATTCGCGACCCGGGGCGAGTCGTGATGAATATCACTTGGGAGGACAGCCTCAGCCTCATAGACCAGGAAAAAGGGTGTATATCCCGTAGATCGGTTTGGGATGGTATTTATGCTCCATAACACAGATGGTAATTCCTCCACCCAACAACCCAGCGTCCGCTTCAAAGGGACCATGAGCCGAGGCTTGATACCCTTCAGGATTTCTTGATTCGCCCTCTCAGCTTGACCATTGGACTGGGGGTGAGCCACGGACGCTACATCAAGCCAGATGTGCTCTCGTTGGCAGAACTCCTCCATCTCACCTTTAGAAAGGTTCATACCATCATCTGTGATGATGCTATGTGGAAAGCCGAAACGGAAAATAATCTTTTTGAGAAATTGAACCGCCGTGGCTGCATCACATTTACTGATGGGCTCCGCTTCAACCCATTTGGTGAACTTGTCAACCGCCACCAACAGGTGGGTCTTCTTGTCCTTAGAACGCTTAAAGGGTCCAACCATATCAAGCCCCCAAGTAGCAAACGACCAAGTGATGGGGATCATGCGTAACTCCTGAGCAGGAACATGAGCACGACGTGAAAATTTCTGACAAGCGTCACACCGCTTTACCAAGTCTTCCGCATCAGAATGAGCTGTCAACCAGTAGAACCCGTGTCGGAAAGCCTTAGCAACCAAGGACTTTGAGCTGGCATGGTGACCGCAATCCCCTTCATGGATTTCCCGTAGAATCTCTTGTCCTTCTTCAGGAGAAACACAACGTTGGAATACGCCTGCAATGCTAGAACAGTGCAACTCGCCATTGTGAATAACCATAGACTTGGACCGCCGGACTATCTACCTGGCGAAAAGTTTGTCTTCTGGTAATTCGCCCCGGTTCAGATACGCCAAATATGGAACCGTCCAATCCGGAGTGGCATGTAAAACGGCTACCAACTGGGCCTCCGGATCAGGAACAGCTAAATCCTCCTATATAGGCAACTTTACACACGGGTTATGCAAGATATCTAGAAAGGTGTTAGGTGGTACCGGTTTACGCTGAGATCCAAGTCGGCTTAGAGCATCTGCTGCTTCATTCTTGCACCGGTCGATGTGCTCCACCTGATAACCCTTAAAGTGACCTGCTACAATATCCACCTCGCGCCTATAAGCCGCCATGAGCGGGTCTTTAGAATCCCAAGTACGAGAAACTTGTTGAGCCACCAGATCAGAATCTCCAAAGCATCGAACCCAGCTTAAGTTCATTTCCTTAGCTACACGAAGACTGTGGAGCAAGGCCTCGTACTCTGTTGCATTGTTAGTACAAGGAAACATTAAGCGGAGAACATAAAAAATATTATCTCCTCGAGGGGAAGTGAGGACAACTCCAGCCCTCGAGCCTTCTAGCTGCCTGGATCCATCAAAGTGAATGGTCCAGTATGTATTATCCGGTTTGTCTTCTGGTGCCTGTAAATCGGTCCAATCATTGATGAAGTCCACAAGCGCCTGAGATTTGATGGCTATTCGGGGTGTATACTTCAAACTATGGGGACCGAGCTCGATCGCCCACTTCGCAACCTGGCCAGTTGCCTCTCTATTCTGGATTATATCACCCAAGGGAGCAGAACTAACCACTGTAATAGGATGGCCTTGAAAATATTGCTTGAGTTTCCTACTTGCCATGAAAACTCCATACACTAGCTTCTGCCAATGCGGATATCTTTGCTTTGATTCGATCAGTACTTCACTGATATAATAAACTGGTCGTTGAACCGTATATTCTTTCCCATCCTCCTTACGCTCAACCACAATCGCCACACTAACCGCTCGGGCATTGGCAGCCACGTACAACAGTAGAGGTTCATTATCAACTGGAGCAGCGAGGACTGGCGGTTCAGCTAGCTGCCACTTCAACTCCTCGAATGCCGCATCAGCAGTGTCACTCCAGACGAATTTATCTGTTTTCTTCAACATCTGATACAGGGGAATCGCCTTCTCTCCCAAACGGCTGATAAATCGGCTGAGGGCTACAATCCGTCCGCCAGACGCTGAACATCATTGATACATGCCGGTTTAGCCAAGGATGTGATTGCTTTGATCTTTTCCGGATTTGCCTCAATACCTCTATTAGACACAAGAAAACCCAAGAGTTTGCCTGCCGGAACACCAAAAACACATTTGTCCGGGTTGAGCATCATTTTGTAAACCCGAAGATTGTCAAACATCTCTTTGCGATCATTTATCAGGGTTTCCTGCTTCCTGGATTTCACCACAATGTCATCCACATAGGCATGAATATTACGCCCGATCTGTTTGTGAAGACAATTTTGCACACAACGCTGGTAAGTTGCTTGGACACTCTTGAGCCCAAAGGGCATAGAAACATAGCAGAAGGCTCCAAAGGGAGTGATGAAGGCTGTCTTCTCCTGGTCCTTAACTGCCATCTTAATCTGATGATAACCTGAATAAGCATCTAGGAAACTCAGGCGCTCACAACCCGTCGTTGCATCAATGATCTGATCAATACGCGGAGAGCGAAAGGATCTGCCGGGCAAGCTTTATTCAAATCAATGTAGTCTACACACATACGCCACGTGCCATTTTTCTTAAGAACAAGCACCAGATTAGCCAACCATTTAGGATGAAACACTTCGACAATAAACCCAGCCGCCAGTAGCCGGGCTACCTCTTCGCCGATGGCCTTGTGTCTTTCTTCGTTAAAGCGGCGAAGGTACTGCTTGACCGGCTTAAACTTAGGATCAATATTTAGGGTGTGCTCAGCGAGTTCCCTCGGTACTCCTGGCATGCCAGAAGGTTTCCATGCAAAGATGTCCCGGTTCTCACGGATGAAATCGATGAGCGCGCTTTCCTATTTCGGATCCAGATTTGCACTGATACTAAACTGCTTGGATGAATCACCAGGGACGAAGTCAACAAGCTTAGTCTCATTAGCCGGTTTGAACGTCGGGGCCGGGTCCTGTCCAGTCGTAGGTTTCTTCAGAGGGGTCATATCCGCTGGATCAACATTGTCTTTATAGAATTTCAGCTCCTTTGTGGCACAAACCGATTCTGCATAGGCCGCTTCACCTTCCTCGCAATCCAAGGCAATCCTTCGGCTCCCATGTACTGTGATCATCCCCTTATAACCTGGCATCTTGAGCTGTAGATAATCATAACAGGGCCTCGCCATGAATTTCACGTAAGCCGGCCGTCCAAATAGCGTGTGATATGGACTCTAGATTTTCACCACTTCAAAGGTTAAAGTCTCAGACCTGGAATCAAACTCATCTCCAAACACAACTTCCAAAGCAATCTTTCCCACAGGGTAGGCCGATTTACCTGGTACCACACCATGAAAGATAGTGTTTGACGGTTTAAGATTCCTATCCGTCAAACCCATGCGACGGAAAGTCTCATAGTACAGGATGTTGATACTGCTCCCTCCATCCATCAGAACCTTGGTAAACTTATAGCCCCCCACGTGAGGCGCTACCACCAAGGCTAGTTGGCCCGGATTGTCAACCCGGGGCGGGTGATCCTCCCTGCTCCACACAATAGGCTGCTCTAACCATCGTAGATAATGTGGTATAGCCGGTGCAACAGTATTAACTGCCCTCTTGTGAAGTTTCTGATCCCGCTTGCACAAGCTGGTAGTGAACACATGATACTGTCCGCTGTTCAACTGCTTGGGGTGACTCTGGTAACCTGACTGTTGCTGATTCCCTTGGTTATTCTGCTGGTTATTACCATGGTTGTTCTGATGGCCTTGGTTGTTCTGAAATCCAGAGCTTGAACCGCCGCCCCCATGGAAACCTACGCCTGAACCGCCCGGTGGATCCTGATCATACCGGTATAAATCAGAATTTTTGAACTCCCTCATTATGTGACAATCTTTCCAAAGATGTGTGGTAGGGGCCTCCTTGGCTCCATGCTTCGGGCAGGGCTGGTTTAACAAACACTCAAGGTTCATGCCGCGCTGGGGCGGTTTACCTTTGCGACACTGCATATTTGTGTTAGCCACCAAATCTGAATTATCCGCTTTATGCTAACTGTTATTCCCATGGCCCCCTTGGTTGTGGTGCTGCCCTTTTGCACTGCTGTTCTACTTTCCCTTCTTCGGTTTGTCCTCCTCTGAATCCGGATCCTTGGTATTATCTGAATCGGCATACTTAACTAAAGCGGCCATGAGTGTTGACATGTCGTTGCAATGACGTTTGAGCCTTCCCAACTTCTGTTTCAACGGCTTGAAACGGCAATTGCCCTCCAATGTTAATACCGCGGTACCTGCATTAATACGATCTGACGAATGCAAAATCGTCGAGACTCGTTTAACCCAATGGGTCGTGGAATCCCTTCCTCTTGGACACAAGCGGCCAGATCCACAATTGACATCGGCTGCTTGCACGTATCCTTGAAGTTCTGGATAAACCGGCGCTTTAATTCGGCCCATGAGTCGATAGAGTTGGTTGGCAAGCTCTTCAACCAAGTGCGAGCTGTTCCTTCCAGCATCATGGTGAAATATTTAGCACAAACCGCCTCATCCACATCTAACATCTCCATTGCCATCTCATAGCTCTCCACCCACGCCTCTGGCTGCAACTCGGTGGTGTAATTTGGTACCTTACGAGGTCCCTTGAAATCCTTGGGCAATCGCACATTACGCAGTGCGGGAGTTAAACATGGTACCCCTAGGGAACTGAACATTACCCCTGGCTCCATGGAGGCAGTGGGGTGAACCGAAGTATGATGTCGTGCTTCGTGTCGAGCTGTCAACTCGGCCCCCTGAAAGCACAAGTGCTCCCTAGGTGGTTTTGATAATTGATGACAACATATCTCTTGTTGGACTAACGTTTTCATCTAGTATGTTTCAGATAAGTTCAACAATCGAGTGGCATGGACTAAAGGGTGTGGGAAGGTCTCCAAGATACTAAGGACAAAGGATTGGCTAAAGCTTGAAGTTTAAGACTCTTCATTTTACATTTTAGTGATCCAAGATCACATTGAGTCCATAGGAAAAGCCAATACTATCAAGGAGGGATGAGGTGTTGCTTAATGAGCCTCTTGCTCAAGTGCTTAATGATATGCTCCAAAATCCTCAGCTACTTTCCCATATCCACAAATGACCTAAACCCTAAGCCAAACTCGGTCATACCGATTCTATCTATCCGGCGCCACCGAGTTTCACCTGTCATTTGCCACTGCCAAACCCTAGCAATTTGGTCTCACCGATGGGATCTCGGTCTCACCGAGATGGGCTTGCAAACTCTCTGTTACCTGTTGCAATATCTTCGGTCCAACCGAGATATGCAATCGGTCCCACCAACTTTGCTTGGCCAATTCTCTGTTTCGCTTATTACCCAAATCGGTCCCACCGAGTTTGAGTAATCGGTCAAACCGAGTTTTGGATTTACCCTAACCCTAGCACATCGGTCCCACCGAGTTGATCCAGTGGGTCCCACTGAAATCTCTAACGGTCACTAGGTTTACCTTTTCGGTCCGACCGAGTTTGTTGGTTCGGTCCCACCGAGATTGGTAAATTGTGTGTAACGGTTGGATTTTGTGTGGACGCTATATATACCCCTCCACCTCCTCTTCATTCGAAGAGAGAGCCATTAGACTAAGCCTACACTTCTAGCATCCTATTTCTGAGAGAGAACTACCTACTCATGTGTTGAGGCCAAGATATTCCATTTCTATCATATGAATCTTGATCTCTAGCCTTCCCCAAGTTGCTTTCCACTCAAATCTTCTTTCCACCAGATCCAAATCCTATGAGAGACAGTTGAGTGTTGGGGAGACTATCATTTGAAGCACAAGAGCAAGGAGTTCATCATCAACACACTATTTGTTACTTCGTGGAGAGTGGTGTCTCCTAGATTGGCTAGGTGTCACTTGGGAGCCTCCGACAAGATTTTGGAGTTGAACCAAGGAGTTTGTAAGGGCAAGGAGATCGCCTACTTCATGAAGATCTACCGCTAGTGAGGCAAGTCCTTCGTGGGCGATGGCCATGGTGGGATAGACAAGGTTGCTTCTTCGTGGACCCTTCGTGGGTGGAGCCCTCCGTGGACTCGCGCAACCGTTACCCTTCGTGGGTTGAAGTCTCCATCAACGTGGATGTAGGATAGCACCACCTATCCGAACCACGGGAAAAACATCCGTGTCTCCGATTGCGTTTGAATTCTCCAAACCCTTCCCTTTACATTTTTGCAAGTTGCATGCTTTACTTTCCGCTGCCTATATACACTTTGCATACTTGCTTTATATGTATTGTGAGTGTTGAAATTATGCTTAAACTCCACTCAAACCGAAAAAGCTTAAAAATTGCAACTTTGGCATGAAGTGTCTAATCACCCCCCTCTAGACACATCTAATTCAAGGTCCTACAAGTGGTATCAGAGCTTTGGTCTCCATTGCCTTGGTTTAATCACCATTGGAGGAAGATGGATGTGTCTACTTTAGGGAGTCTTAGACATAGACTGCCTATTCTTGATGGAGAATATTTTATTGAGTGGAAAAATGAGATGCTTGTAATCTTCAACCAATATCATTTGAACAAGTATATTGCTAGCCCTTGTGCACCTCACATTGATCCTCTGCATCCTTCCCTAGATGAAGATATTGACATGATTCGCAATCTTAGAACTATTGAGCTCATCATTAGAGGATTGCCCAAAAATTTGATTGCTAGTTTACCTACTCTTAATTGTGCCTATACTATATGGAAATTTCTTGAGGAACGATTTCCCGACCATTCCTTAAAAAATTTGGATGAAATTCTCCATAAATCTATTGCCTTGAGTAAGATGAACTCTAGTGATCCTAGTTTTGGTAATTGTCTACTTGAGCTTGCCAATCTCAAGCGAGCTAAGGGAGATGTTGGAATCATTAGTGATATTATATTCGAAGCTATAAGAATTCATAAAAGTGACCATTTTGATGATCATTTATCTAATGAATTACCCTCTCTAGGAAATGATGAGTCACAAGATCATGGTGAACATGGATACTATGATGATGATGATAGTGACTTCAATCTTGATGATGCAATGAGACACTTTGGTCTTACGGCAAATCTTCAGGGATATGAATCAGGAGGAAAGGAATGGGTTCTTGATAGTGGATGTACTGATCATATGACCGGAGATGAAGAGATGTTTAATGAGCCTGCTGAAAATGACGGCCCTCGAAAATATGTCACTTTTGGTGATAACTCAAAGGGTAAAGTAGTTGGCCTTGGTAACGTGGCCATCTCACATGATAGTTCCATTCAAAATGTCATGCTTGTTGAATCTCTCGGCTACAACTTACTTTCAGTATCTAGACTTGCTGATTTCGGTTTAAATGTCCTATTTACTGAGGTAGATTGCCAAGTGTTTCGTCGAGACAATCATAAAATGGTCTTTACCGGTATGCGTAGAGGTGACCTTTACATTGTCGACTTCTCTAAAAAGGCACAACCTAAAACTTGCTTTATTGCTAAATCATCAAAAGGTTGGTTGTGGCATAGACGACTAGGTCACGTCGGCATGAGAAATCTTGACAAGCTTATTAAAGGAAATCATATCCTTGGAGTTAACAATGTCATATTTGATAAGGATAGACTTTGCAGTGCTTGTCAGGCAGGTAAACAGGTTGGAGGAAGGCATCCCGTGAAGAACATCATGACTACAAGGAGGCGACTCGAGCTACTTCATATGGATCTCTTTGGTCCCAACGCCTACAAGAGTCTCGGTGGAAATTCTTTTGGTCTAGTTATAGTTGATGATTTTTCAAGATTTACGTGGTTGTTCTTTCTTAATGACAAGTCGCAGGTTCAGAAGATCTTCAAAAATTTCGCTAGGAAGGCCCAAAATCAGTTTGACGTGAAGATCAAGAAGGTTCGGAGTGACAACGGAACGGAGTTCAAGAACGCAAATGTGGACACCTTTCTTGACGAAGAAGGGATTTCACACGAGTTCTCGGCTACGTACACACCTCAACAAAATGGAGTTGTTGAGAGGAAGAACCGGACGCTCATCGAAATGGCAAGAACGATGCTTGATGAATACAAGACGCCGAAGCACTTTTGGGCAGAAGCGGTTGAGACAGCTTGTCATGCAACAAATCGCTTGTACCTTCACAAGCTACTCGGCAAGACGGCATACGAGCTCCTCACCGGTAACAAACCCCAAGTTGGATACTTTCGAGTATTCGGCTCAAAGTGCTACATTCTTGATAAGCATCGTCGTTCAAAGTTTGCTCCTAAATCTCATGAAGGTTTCCTACTTGGTTATGGCTCAAACTCTCACACTTACCGTGTCTACAACAATTTCACTCGAAAGGTTGAAGAAATGGTAGATGTGAAGTTTGATGAATCTAACGGCTCGCAAGTAGAGAAATTGCCAATTGATGTAGGAGACAAAGACCCTCCAGAAGCAATCCAAGACTTGTCCATTGGCAAAATTCGTCCAACGGAGGTGAAGGAGAGTACTTCATCCGTCCAAGTGGAAGCTTCTACTTCACAACAAGGTGAACCAAGAATCGACATGGAAGCATCCACAAGTGGGACACACCAAGATGAAGAAGACAAGGAAATGCATCAAGATGAACATCAACAACCTCCTACTCCACCTCGACAAGAGAACGACAACGTCAACAATGAAGAAGGCCAAGAAGAAGAACAAGATGAAGAAGATGTTCAACGAAGACCCAAGCAAAAGTTCTCACGAGTTCGAGCAAGAATCGCCAAAGATCATCCCGCGAGCAAATCTTCAATGATATACAAACCGGGAGAATCACTCGCTCAAAAACTCGTTTCGCTAACTTTTGTGAAAACTATTCATTCATCTCTAGCATTGAACCTATGAAGGTTGAAGAAGCATTGGAAGATCCGGATTGGATAAACGCCATGCATGAAGAGCTACACAACTTTGAGAGAAACCAAGTTTGGACATTGGTTGAGAAGCCCGACAGCAATCACAACATCATTGGTACCAAATGGGTGTTTCGCAACAAGCGGGATGAAGATGGACAAGTGGTTCGCAACAAAGCATGTCTCGTCGCCCAAGGATACACACAAGTCGAAGGTATGGACTATGGTGAGACATATGCTCCCGTTGCTAGACTTCAGTCCATTCGCATCTTACTTGCCTATGCCAATCACCATAACATCACCTTGTACCAAATGGACATTAAAAGTGCTTTTCTAAATGGTGAAATAGAGGAGGAAGTTTATGTCAAACAACCTCCCGGCTTTGTCAATCCTAAGAAACCTAATCATGTTTACAAACTTCACAAAGCTCTTTATGGTCTTAAACAAGATCCTAGAGCATGGTATAAATGCTTGACCAAGTTCCTTATTGCAAGTGGTTTCGAAATTGGTAAAATTGATTCTACTCTTTTTACTAAAAGGGTTAATGGAGAACTATTTGTATGCCAAATTTATGTTGATGATATCATATTTGGTTCAACTAACCCTCTCTTTAGTGAAAAGTTTGGAAAGCTAATGTCAAAAAAGTTTGAGATGTCTATGATGAGTGAACTCAAATTCTTTCTCGGTTTGCAAATCAAGCAAACTAAGGAAGGTACATTTGTCTCTCAAACAAAGTACACCAAGGAATTATTCAAGAAGTTCAATATGCAAGAATGCAAAGGTATGTCTACACCCATGCCTACTAGCGGACATAATGATTTGACCAAAGATGGTGAACCGGTTGATCAAAAGGTTTATCGCTCTATGATTGGTTCATTGTTATACCTATGTGCTTCACGTCCCGATATTATGCTAAGTGTGTGCATGTGTGCACGATATCAAGCTGCTCCTAAAGAATGTCATCTTAAGGCCATAAAAAGGATAGTTAGATACTTAATTCATACACCAAACTTTGGCATTTGGTATCCTAGGAGGTCTTCTTTTGATCTTGTTGGCTATTCCGACTCGGATTATGCCAGAGACAAGGTTGATAGAAAGTCAACTTCGGGTACTTGTCAGTTTCTTGGTACATCTCTTGTGTCTTGGTCTTCCAAGAAACAAAACTCTGTATCCTTATCCACCGCCGAAGCGGAATACATTGCCGCTGGTTCATGTTGTGCTCAATTACTTTGGATGACCCAAACTCTTAAAGATTATGTGATCTATGTGAAACATGTTCCACTGCTTTGTGACAATGAAAGTTCTATCGAAATTGGTCATAATCCAGTACAACATTCTCGAACTAAGCATATTGAAGTTCGTCATCATTTCATTCGAGATCATGTTGCTAAGGGTGACATTGATCTTAAGCATGTTCGCACCGATAAGCAATTAGCGGATATATTCACTAAACCACTTGATGAGAAAGTGTTTTGCAGGTTGAGAGGAGAATTGAACATCATTGATGCTTCGAACTTGGTGTAGGAACTCCATTGGATACATGCAAGACATGAGCTTATGACTAATCCATGATATATCTCTTATGATGACTATCTTATGTATTGGACATATTTGTACCTTGCATGTTGTCTAACCCATGTAGGTGCTTGGTTGAATCTAATTCCATGAGATTGCGACTCACTCACATCTTGAGCAATCTCTACATCCCCAAGTCTTTACACGATGGTGGTTGAAGACAAGGACGCACAAAATCATTCAAACATATCCTTTAACAAATTCTATGTTGAGCTTCATGAATGTCATTTTTGGATACACAAGTGCTTTTCCTTGCAAGAACTAATCCATGTAGGTAGGTGAACTCACACTCCAAGTGGTGCTCCCAACTCTTGATGAGCTACATCAACCTTGAGCACCCACACAAGTTCAACTACATGAGCAAGAACCACACCACCACCCAAGGTATGTTATTCCATCTTAGAGAAGCTTTACTCCAAGACATGAAGTCAAAGCAACTCAACAAGATGTGAATACATCAAGATGCTTAAACAAAAAATGGTAACCCCATTTTGAGCTTAAACGATGAGTATGACCTATGGTCAAGTGTTCTCACTAGACTCCTAAGTCAATATACTCTAACATAGGTGACTATGTCACCGCCTAACTCTAGATGAAGTTCTCTTGTGTTCCTTTTGTGTTATTGTATTTGTCTCATGCATGTTTTCTTTTTCTTTTTTTTCAACTTCATCTAGATCTTTCAGTTTCTTCTCTTTTCTTTTTTTTGTTCTGCATTTTCTGCATTTAATTCCTTGCAAATCCTTCAGGTAATTCATTGCAAATCTTTGTGAGATCCTACATGTCCAGTGAGCTGAGGTGACAAGTGTTTTTCTCTGAGTAAACTCGGTTTCACCGACTTGCAATTTTCGGTCCAACCGACTCTTTTCGGTACCACCGAAATATGCCACTCGGTGCCACCGACTTTGCAATCAGAAAAACAGTTTGCCACTTGATCTATATTTCTTCTGATCCAGCTTCACTCAATGAATCTTGTCTCAATTTTATTCTTTGCTTTATGCTGAGTCTCAAGGACCAACCCTATTCGACGGATTCCAGAAAAACCTTCTTGGAAATTGATGTCAAAGGGGGGGAGAGAGATCACATCAAAGCCTATATTCGGGGAGAGAGAGATCACATCAAAGCACTAAAGGGGGAGAGAAAGTCTCAAGGATCCCAGACATCCCAGATAATGTATTAAGGGGGAGAAAGAGATCTCTAGGGGGAGAGACAATACTCAAGGATCCCAGATGCTTGATGTTCAAGAGGAGAGATGTCACATGTCTTTTTAGGGGGAAAGACATATTCATTTGTATCTTTCAGCTCTGATTTTCGGTTCCCTATCTTCTCCCAATATCCCATGAAAGATTCAGGGGGAGCAAGACACCCATGGGAAAGAAATCAGTCAAATTCATTGCATATCTTTACTCTTGGGGACATGTTGAAGCCAATGTGGTACCTTGTACTCACTCTCTACATGTCATCCCAGTCTTGGTATTCTTGTGGTTTCTTTTGTTTGCTCTGGCTAGTGCATGTACCTGTGTTATCTAACCTTGTTTGTGCAGGTTCATTCCATCCTAAGACAACTTAAGACTACAAGGTAAGTGTATGCATCAAAATCATGAGTATGAGGAATTCTTGCCTATGTACATACTGTTTGCAAGAAGGACTCATGAGCATGAAGGTATTTTCCTTAATAATCTTTTGCTCTGATGCATATGGCCAAGATACATGTAACACATTGCCTACTCTGTCATGATTATGCTCTCACATGCTTCTATATTTTATATTCACATGATTGCATACATGTAGGGGGAGCCTATGTTTGTTACATGTCCTTCTGAAGCTTTACTTACTATTCTTTTTATCTTTATCTAAAGCTTTGATGTATGTTGCCATCAATTACCAAAAAGGGGGAGATTGAAAGCACAAGTGCTCCCTAGGTGGTTTTGATAATTGATGACAACATATCTCTTGTTGGACTAACGTTTTCATCTAGTATGTTTCAGATAAGTTCAACAATGGAGTGGCATGGACTAAAGGGTGTGGGAAGGTCTCCAAGATACTAAGGACAAAGGATTGGCTAAACCTTGAAGTTCAAGACTCTTCATTTTACATTTTAGTGATCCAAGATCACATTGAGTCCATAGGAAAAGCCAATACTATCAAGGAGGGATGAGGTGTTGCTTAATGAGCCTCTTGCTCAAGTGCTTAATGATATGCTCCAAAATCCTCAGCTACTTTCCCATATCCACAAATGACCTAAACCCTAAGCCAAACTCGGTCATACCGATTATATCTATCCGGCGCCACCGAGTTTCACCTGTCATTTGCCACTGCCAAACCCTAGCAATTCGGTCTCACCGATGGGATCTCGGTCTCACCGAGATGGGCTTGCAAACTCTCTGTTACCTATTGCAATATCTTCGGTCCAACCGAGATATGCAATCGGTCCCACCGAGTTTGCTTGGCCAATTCTCTGTTTCGCTTATTTCCCAAATCGGTCCCACCAAGTTTGATTAATCGGTCAAACCGAGTTTTGGATTTACCCTAACCCTAGCACATCGGTCCCACCGAGTTGATCCAGTCGGTCCCACCGAAATCTCTAACGGTCACTAGGCTTACCTTTTCGGTCCGACCGAGTTTGTTGATTCGGTCCCACCGAGATTGGTAAATTGTGTGTAACGGTTGGATTTTGTGTGGAGGCTATATATACCCCTCCACCTCCTCTTCATTCGAAGAGAGAGCCATCAGACTAAGCCTACACTTCCAGCATCCTATTTCTGAGAGAGAACTACCTACTCATGTGTTGAGGCCAAGATATTCCATTCCTATCATATGAATCTTGATCTCTAGCCTTCCCCAAGTTGCTTTCCACTCAAATCTTCTTTCCACCAAATCCAAATCCTATGAGAGAGAGTTGAGTGTTGGGGAGACTATCATTTGAAGCACAAGAGCAAGGAGTTCATCATCAACACACCATTTGTTACTTCTTGGAGAGTGGTGTCTCCTAGATTGGCTAGGTGTCACTTGGGAGCCTCCGACAAGATTGTGGAGTTGAACCAAGGAGTTTGTAAGGGCAAGGAGATCGCCTACTTCGTGAAGATCTACCGCTAGTGAGGCAAGTCCTTCGTGGGCGATGGCCATGGTGGGATAGACAAGGTTGCTTCTTCGTGGACCCTTCGTGGGAGGAGCCCTCTATGGACTCGCGCAACCATTACCCTTTGTGGGTTGAAGTCTCCATCAACGTGGATGTAGGATAGCACCACCTATCCGAACCATGGGAAAAACATCCGTGTCTCCGATTGCGTTTGAATTCTCCAAACCCTTCCCTTTACATTCTTGCAAGTTGCATGCTTTACTTTCCGCTGCCTATATACACTTTGCATACTTGCTTGATATGTATTGTGAGTGTTGAAATTATGCTTAAACTCCACTCAAACCGAAAAAGCTTAAAAATTGCAACTTTGGCATGAAGTGTCTAATCGCCCCCCTCTAGACACATCTACTTCAAGGTCCTACACCCCCCGTCGTGCGCGGCCGTGGTACACAACATCTTGCGCATTAGCACCTCGATAAAGTCAGATTGAATCATTTTGTCGACCTTTCCTTTGGATTTATTATCATAGGTAGTGTTCGAGATCGCCTCTGTGCGGTGAATGCTCGAACCTGGCCGGGTTGTTCTCCCGCAGTGAATTTCGGTGGCGTGCGCTACTGTATATGGCCGTTTCGTCTTCCACGTGTCTGCTATAACTCTGGCTTGGGCAGGGAGTGGAATGAATCCTCTCATGGCTGTGTGAATATGCTTGCTGTTGATTTAGTGATGTCTGAAGGAGATCCCTGGCCCGACGCGCTTCCACCGCAACTGGTGATTCACCGTCGGTTGGGAGAGCCGCCAGGCGTGAAGCGGCGGCCACAATATTATCCAACGGGTTGGAATAATGCCCGGGCGGTGTCGATGAAACAATGTTGTTCTGGCGAGGCAGGTTTGTTGTGCGTGGCTGAACCGGCGCTCCTGCTTCCGGTGCCCTCGCTCGGTTTGGTGCGGGTTGGTTACCAGCTCCTGCACCTGGCGTGTTGAAAAGATTTTGCGGCTCATAAACCGACGGGAGATGTGATAGGTACCTTCTTCTCATGACCTCTTCTGAAGCATTCTGATCTAGTCTAATCCGGTAAGCCTGTGCTTCCAACTCGGCCCGCTCTATGGCCATCCTGGCGTTCTCTGCTGCCAGCTCCGCTTTAGCCTGGGCTATCTGATCTTTCACTTTTAGGATCTCAGCATCATGCTGATCCCTGGCTGCTGCATCTACCTCTGCGGACATCAGTGCCGCTAGAGCGTCGAACAAATCAGACAAGACATGGGCCGGAGGCGGCGCCGAGCTTCCTGCACCTGCCGGCGTGGCCGTCGTTGAACCGGAGAGTACCGCTGCGGTGGTAGATGAATGAGGCGCCGGTCGTGTGCCGACCATGAAGACAGCGGCCCGGTTTGGCAGACTGGGGGAATCCGGAATACTGTTGCCCTCGGATCCTCCCTCAATCCGGCCGTCGTACAACTAGTAAAGCGATTCGGTTTCTCTGGAAGACTCGTCGTCACTACGGACTACGGTTTCTCCATCGGAGATCGGTTCCTCCTCATAACCCGAACCGTGGACGACACCCACGAAAACATGCCTGGCCTCAGGCTGAACCGGTGAAGAACTTGCATGCCGAGCCGTCTCGATGATGTCGGTGCAGGTGTCCGGCTCGGGGGCCGGTTCGCCGATCTTGCCGATGAAGACGTGAATCCCAGCAAAGGGGACCCGGTACCCATATTCGATTGAATTAGCCCCCGGGACCCCATCCTGCGTTGTCGATGTAGAGCTTGCCGCAACGACTCTTCGTCATCCGGCCCACAGCGTATCCCCTCAGTCCATCGGAGTTGCCCTTCAAGAACTCGAAACCATCGTGCGATAGCCCCACGGTGGGCGCCAACTGTCGTGGAATTGTCACGGCAGATGTCCTCATGGAAGGACTTAGTCGTGGAGCCATCACTACGGGTTAGCTTGAAGGGGTTAAACTGGACAAAGGGACACGAAAGTTTTATACTAGTTCGGCCCCTTCGATGAAGGTAAAAGCCTACGTCTAGTTGTGATTGGTATTGCCGGGGTTTCGAAGACCAGGGAGCGAATCCGCTTTGTCTGGCTTCGAGTTGTTGTATTTTTTGTCCCTGAACCACCGCCGGGTCACCCCTTTATATATTCAGGAGGATCCCGGCCGGTCTACAGAGTCCCGAGGCTGGCTCATACAAGTGTTCGCCTCGGTCTCTTCTTTCTTATCTTACAATGCAAGTTTATACAATCATGGAGGTTTACTATCATGGGCCCTAAACTGCCCGCGGGCTCTAGGCCTCTAGGCTTCATCCGTAAAGCGCCATCTTCTGGGTTTCCTTGGGCTTCAGTATAACTGAAGGTGAACCGGCCCCTCCTGGGCAGTTTACCCTCAGTGGTTATATCCTCAACAGGTGTACCATGTTTGGTGCCAGCTCCACATAATGAGCGTATTTCCAAGGACTTCAAAGGACCTCGTAAGGTGCCCAACTACACAGCCAACTTACCCCCTGAGGCATGGATTGAGAGTTACGAGATGGCCATGGAGCTACTCGAGGTCAGTGATGCTGCATGTGCTAAATATTTCACCATGATGTTGGATGGGATGGCTCGTACTTGGTTAAAGGGACTGCCTGCCAATTCAATTGGATCGTGGGCAGAGTTGAAGGCCCGGTTCATCTAGAATTTTAAAGATACATGCAAACAGCCCATGCCGATTGTAGATTTAGATGCCTGTGACCAAGAGGAGGGCGAGTCAACAACCCATTGGGTGCGCCGGGTTAAAGCCATCCTACATTCATCAGATAACATCAATGCCGGCTCAGCGGTCCTCATGTTAGAGAAGAATTTCCGTTTTGCCTCTTAAACAGAAGTTAGGACGGCTCAAGCGCCACTGTTATGATATGGGGGAACTGACGGCAACTCTAATTAAATATGCCGACTCTGATAGTATGAAGGACCCCAAGTCTGATGATGAAAAGCCAGGAAAGGGAAGGAAGAGCGGCAACACCAAGGGCCAGAATCATAACCCGGCGAGTCAGCCTCACAATGGTAAACGTAAGGCTGATAATAATTCAGATTTTGTGGCCAATACCAACATGTAGAACAATGGCCAGCCTCGTAAAGGAAAGCTACCTCCTCGGGCAGGAGGGTCAGGTATAAACCTGGAGTATCTATTGAATCAGCCTTGCCCAAAGCATGGTTCGCAGGAAAAGCCATCCCCACACCTTTGGAAGGACTGCCACATTATGAAGGAGTTCAAAAATTCTGACATGTTCCAAAACAATCATGGGCGAGGTGGCGGCTCAGGTTCCGGTTCTCATGGCCTGGGTTACGGTGGCGATGGTTCTAATTCCGGTTTTCAGGGTCACCAAAACAACCAAGATAATCAGGGTGGTTATCATCAACAGTACGGTCAGGGGAAAACAACAATCTGGTTATCAAAGTAACCTGAAGCAATTGGATAGCGGGCAGTACCACGTCTTCACGACAAGTTTGTGCAAGTGGGATCAGAAGCTCCATAAAAGGGACGTGAATGCCGAGATGGCAGTTCCCCATTACTTGCGATGGTCTGAGTAGCCCATTGTGTGGAGTCGTGAAGATCACCCGCCCTGGGTTGACAATCCGGGTCACTTGGCTTTAGTGGTAGCACCTCAGGTTGGAGGATATATATTCACTAATTTACTCATGGACGGAGGTAGCAGCATCAATATCCTTTATTATGGAACCTTCCGTCGCATGGGGTTGACTGATAAAAAGCTTAAGCCATTGAACACTGTCTTCCACGGTGTGGTGCCTGGTAAGTCGGCATACCCGATTGGTAAAATAGCTCTGGAGGTTTCATTTGGGGACGATCATGATTCCAGGTCTGAGACGTTGACCTTTGAAGTGGTGAAGATCAAAAGCCCTTATCATGCCCTATTTGCATGGCCGGCTTATGCTAAGTTCATGGCAAGGCCTTGTTATGTTTATCTGCAGCTCAAAATGCTGGGTCACAAGGGGACCATTACGATGCATGGAAGCCGGAAGATAGCTTTGGAGTGCAAGGAAGGTGATGCAGCCTATGCTGAGTTTGTCTGTGCAACAGAGGAATTGAAGTTTTATAAAGACAATGTTGGCCCGGCCGACATAACATCTTTGAAAAAGCCAACTACAAAGCATGACCTGGTCTTGAAGTTTAAGTCGGCAAACGACACCAATCTAGTTGATTTTGTTCCCGACGATTCATCCAAGCAGTTCAACATCAGTGCTAATCTGGATCCGAAATAGGAAAGTGTGCTCATCGAGTTCATCCGTGAGAACCGGGACATCTTTGCATGGAAACCTTCTGACATGCCGGGTGTACCGAGAGAACTCGATGAGCACACTCTCAATATTGATCCGAAGTTTAAGCCGGTCAAGTAGTTTCTTTGTCATTTTAATCAAGAGAGGTGCAAGGCCATTGGTGAAGAAGTGGCCTGGCTCTTGGCGGCTGGGTTCATCATTGAAGTTTTTCATCCTGAATGGTTGGCTAACCCAGTGATGGTGCTTAAGAAGAATGACACTTGGCACATGTGTGTGGATTAAACGGATTTAAATAAAGCTTGTTCGGCTGATCCTTTCGCTCTTCCTCGTATTGATCAAATTATTGATGCTACGGCGGGTTGTGATTGTTTGAGCTTTTTGGATGCTTATTCTGGTTATCATCAGATCAAAATGGAAGTTAAGGACCAGGAGAAGCCAGCCTTCATTACTCCATTTGGAGCCTTCTGCTATGTGTCCATGCCTTTTGGGCTCAAGAGTGCCCAGGCGACTTACCAACGGTGTGTGCAAAATTGCCTTCATAATCAAATCGGGTGTAATGTTCATGCTTATGTGGATGACATTGTGGTGAAATCCAGGAAGAAGGAGACCCTCATTGATGATTTAAAGGAGACCTTTGACAATCTCTGGGTGTATAAGATGATGCTTAACCCGGCCAAGTGTGTTTTTGGTGTACCAGCTGGTAAGCTTTTGGGTTTCTGGTTTCAAACAGAGGCATTGAAGCTAACCCAGAGAAGATCAAGGCCATCACTTCCTTGGCTAAGCCGGCGTGTGTCAATGATGTTCAACGTTTGGCAGGCCGTATTGCGGCCTTAAGCCGGTTCATAAGCCGGATGGGTGAAAGGGCTATACCACTGTACCAGATGATGAAGTAAACAAATCACTTTGTTTGGAGTGATGCTGCTAACTAAGCATTTGAGGATTTGAAGAAACAGTTGGCTGAGCCGCCCATTCTTGCTGCTCCCATTGATAAGGAGCCTTTGATGTTATATGTGGCTGCCAATAGCCGAGCTGTTAGTGTTGCCATTGTGGTGGAGAGGAAGGAAACAGGTAAATAATATCCGGTTCAACGGCCGGTTTACTATATCAGTAAGGTCCTTATTGAGTCCAAACAGAGATATCCACATTGGCAGAAGCTTGTCTATGGGTTTTTTTTATGGCTAGCCGGAAGCTTAAGCAGTATTTTCTGGGTCATCCTATCACTGTGATTAGTTCTGCCTCTCTAGGGGATATCATTCAAAACAGAGAAGCCACAGGTCAGGTAGCCAAATGGGCCATTGAGCTTGGACCTCATGGTTTAAGGTATGTGCCTCGTACAACCATCAAATCTCAAGCACTCGTGGATTTCATCAATGATTGGACAGAGTTGCAAATGCCTGAGGAGAAGCCGGATAACACATATTGGACTTTTCACTTTGATGGGTCTAGGCAGTTGGAAGGCTCAGGGGCTAGAGTTGTATTGACTTCCCCACGAGGCGATAAGTTTTCTTATGTTCTCCGGCTGATATTCCCTTGTACTAACAATGCAGCTGAATATGAGGCCTTGCTCCACGTTCTTCGGATGGCTAAGGAGATGAACTAAACCGGGTTAAGTGCTTTGGCGACTCAGATCTGGTAGCTCAACAAGTTTCTAGTACATGGGATTCTAAGGATCCACTCATGGCGGCTTATCGTCGAGAGGTTGATGCTATTGCGGGTCACTTCAAGGGTTATCAAGTTGAGCATATTGATCGATGGAAAAATGAGGCGGCTGATACTTTAAGCCAGCTGGGCTCTAAGTGTAAGCCGGTGCCACCTAACACTTTCTTGGAAATTCTGCATAACCCTTTAGTTAAGTTGCCAACAGAAGAAGATCTTGCTATTCCTAACCCGGAGGCATAGCTCGTGGCGGCTCTTCATGCTATTACTGATTGGACAGTCCCATACTTGGCTTATATGACCCGGGGCGAGTTACCTGAAGATGAAACTTTAGCCAGGCAGATAACCCGGCGGTCTAAGTCAATGACAATTGTCAATGGAGAGCTACATCATTGCAGTGTCACAGGGGCGTTTCAACGTTGTGTTTCTCCAGAAGAGGACCGTGACATCCCTCGAGAGATTCATGAAGGAGATTGTGGTCATTTATGTCGTCTCTAAATCTCTCCTGGCTAAAGCCTTTCATCATGGGTTTTATTGGCTGACGGCTCATGCTGATGCTGAGGATCTGGTCACTAAATGTGATGGTTGTCAGAAATTTTCACGACGAGCTCATGTGCTGGCTCAAGAATTGAGGATGATTCCAATTACTTGGCCATTTGCAGTTTGGGGGCTTGATATGATTGGGCCTTTCAAAAGGTCCAAAGATAAAAAGACACACTTCTTCGTGGCAGTTGATAAATTTACAAAGTGGGTTGAAGCAGAGCCGGTCAGTAAGTGTCACGCGGCGACGACGGTTCAATTCATCAAAAAAAGGTGATTTTCTGTTTTGGTTTTCCCCATAGTATCATAACTGATAATGGCACTAATCTATCCAAGGGTGCTATGAAAGAGTTTTGTCAACGTGAGCATATCTGGCTTGATGTGTCATCAGTGGCTCACCCCCAGTCTAATGGTCAAGCTGAAAGAGCCAACCAGGAGATCTTAAGAGGCATCAAGCCCCGGCTTCTGGTTCCCTTGCAAAGGACGCCGGGTTGTTGGGTAGAGGAGTTACCTTAGGTATTATGGAGCAACAATACTACCCCCAAGAGATCTACAGGTTACACGCCTTTCTTCATGGTTTACGGAGTAGAGGCAGTTCTCCACAGTGACATCCGTCATGATTCGCCTCGTGTGGTGGCTTATGTTGAAGCTAATAATGAAAGAGCACGTCAGGATGCACTTGACTTATTGGATGAGAAGTGTGACCTTGCGGTGGCTCGTTCGGCGATTTACCAGCAAGATCTATGCTGTTATCACTGTCGCCGGGTTAAAACCAGAACTTTTCGAGAATGAGACTTGGTGCTCTGGCTTATCCAAGACCAAACTGATGTGCACAAGTTATCACCCCCTTGGGAAGGACCTTTTGTGGTCAGCAAAAATATAAACAATGGATCATACTACCTTATCGACATTCGAGAACACTAGGATTCACGTAAGTCGGAGGAGGAGACCCACCGGCTGTGGAACATTGCTCATCTTCAGCCTTATTATACCTGAGCCACCGGCTTTCCTGATGTACATATTTTTACAATTATATATTATAAAGAATATAATAAAGCCAGCATCCCTGATAAATCAGGGCCTCTATCGTTTCATTTTTAAGAATAATGAGTCTTTATCACTTCCAATGGTCACTTGGGGGCTTCCTGTTCAAACATAGGTGTATTCACCAAAGAGAACATAGCGTTACTACCCTCTTGATCCGGCGCAACACCGTTGTTACAAATCACTTCGGGGCTTCCTGTTAAAACATAGGTGTATTCACCAAAGAGAACATAGTGTTACTACCCTCCTGATTCCGGCTATCAAGCCAATATGGTAATTCGGCTATCAAGCCAATACGATAATTTCATAAGAGCACAGCTCTGGTTATCTTGGTAATTTGGCTATCAAGCCAATATGATAATTTCATAAGAGCACAACTCTGGTTATCTTGGTAATTCGGCTATCAAGCCAATATTCTATTTCATAAGGGCACATCTCTGATTACCTTGATAATCTGGCTATCAAGCCAATATGAAAATTTCATGAGAGAACAGCTCTGGTTAGCTTGATAATTCAGCTATCAAGCCAAAATGAAAATTTCATAAGAGCACAACTCTGATTACCTAGGGATTTCTGCTATCAAGCCAGTATTATCGCTTCATATGAGCATAGCTCTGACATATTTGTCGGGTTAATTACCGGGTTGCAAAGACCAAAGAGAGTCTGTTGCATAGCACAGCTCAAACATAGGTCTCTGGTGAAGCGACAGCATATGATACCATTAAGTACTTGAAAGTATTATCTTCTCAGTTTTGGGTTATCATCCTAACTGCTTTGGTATGATAAGCCGGCAGTGTTCAATCACATACCAAAAGTACCATCAAGTACTTGAAAGTCATGGTTAAACTGGCCTTGGTTATGACCTATTTTAGTTGCCAGTGGTTTATATATGGTATCATGACCCGCCCCGCGGTAAACCGCCGGGGCACTTGTGATTTACTTGTGTGCGGGATAATGATAAAGCTCCTTCTACATAAATTGATGTTATCATAAGCATAAAGTGATACACTCTTTAAATGACGGATCAAACGATGTAGCACAAAGCAAAAAACATGCACGATGGCATGACAGATCAAAGTTTACTGGCCTATTACATGACTCCGTGAGCCAAAGAAGGTCAAGTGTTTTCAAACGATCAAATATATAAACCACCCGGTGGATTACTCATCTTGGCCTTGCTGACTTGAGCCTTCCGGATCATCCTTCTCCGGTTCTTCGTCCTCCTCCGCCGTCTGGAAGTTTGGTGTTGACCAATCAATGCAACGTAAGGCATGGAATTCAGCTTCATCATCAATAACATTTGACGGGTCAACTTCAGGGGCTAAAGTATGCTTACAAATTGGAGGAATCAGATCCATCACTTTATAAGCTGACGTAGACATCTTCTGGTTTTCTGCATCATAAGCCGGCTGATATTTTGAGAGATTGGTCTCATCAACAATTACTGTCGCATGAGGACGAATTTCTCTGACGCAGGTGGCGAAGTCTTTCTGGTCAAAAGGAGTACCATCTTCTTTCAGGCTTGGATAGCTAGTAGCTACCTCTGCCGAGTCTAGCTCTGGTAACCATGCCTTGGCACGGCTCAAGGCCATCACGGCGCTGGCTCTCACACATGACCATTTTATCTCTTGAATCCTCGCAGGCAAAATTGACAATTTTTTCAACACGTCACTTAGCAGGTTGGGTCCTTGATTTGTTGGAGAAATTGTGGCTAGTGTGCACTGAGTTCCAGTATAGCTGTTCAACAAGCGTATATACGGCTTTAAGCTTCACCAGCACATCTTGATTAAGATTACTGCTCCTTGGACCTGTGTGATAATCGTAGAAGTAATCAGTTGTGGTCCATACAATCACGGAAGAGATTCAATTTCAATGTTCACACGGTGACTTACCAAAGATAGCAGAAACCATCTGAGACACCCGGCGTTTTAAACCCGTAAGCTTAGTAGTCACCTTTTCCAGATCAGCTTCAGCCTTTTCGGCGTGCTGCGTCAGAGCGGTTTTCTCTTCGGCCCGGGAGTTTCTTTCAGCATGAAAACCGGTCTTCAGCTTTCCTCCAGACTAGACTTGAATTTTGAATCGGCTTTTCGGGGCTCGGACTCTTGAATATCCAGCCGGGTCTGTGCATCGGCCAATTGTGATTGAAGTTCAGCGGTGGCCTCCTGTACAAACACAGAGTTACAAACACATTTGTATCCGGGTTATAGGAATATAAGTCCCAAGCCTTTTGCAAGCAGCAACACTTGGCACTTGGTGGCTAATGCCGACCGAAGAATTCTTCCTACATTGGTTTATATGACTAAGTCCCAAGCACTTTGCAAGCAACAATACTTAGCACTTGGGGGCTAATGCATATTTGTTCATATTTCATTACTACTTTATGATGACCCGCCAGTGCCATGGACAACCACATACGGCTCATGGGGGCTACATGAGTAAGTTCTGATATGTAAACACTGATAAGTACCGGTTTATTCATGCTGATTAAACCGGCCCTTGGGGGCTACAGATGCAATGTTGATCATTAAAATCCGGTTTAAGTGAAAGACAACTTTTTGAAGGATTTTTTTATCAAAGATGTTTTATACTCATTGTTATTCTAAGTCTACAGCATACTCAATTCTGTTATACACAGTAGACTTGGGGGCTGACATGATATGCATGATGTATTTAAGCCGGAATTCATACCTCATATTTTTGATGCATTTGCTTCACCATATCAATTTCAAGATCTTGGCTGGTATGTACTTGGTTGAGGTAGCCAAAGAGTACTTCACTCTGCTCAATTTGGAATAATGGGTGACATCAAACCTCACTTTTTGCTTTTCAATGAATTCTTGTTTAGCAGAGTGTTGAGCCAAGACAGTTGGATTTCCCGGTTCTGTAAAGCCGATGCCAGTGATCATAACATCATCGGTATGAGTCTCTGACGGTTTAAGTGTGCTTGACGATTCAGTATTCAAAGGATTGAGTCTTGTCTGGTCGTCGGAGAGGTCAGGAATTTTGGTGGATCATCAAGGACATGCTTGTCGGGTGGTACGATGGAGGTATCGGATGCTGGAATTAGTTGTTCCGGCTCAGCAACTTTGGGGTCTTCAGCCGGCTTGATCACCTTTGCCCTCTTGTTAGGCTTGGCTTTTACACTGCACGGTTCATGAGAGATCAGTATAAGTATAAGAGCATAAGGAGATAGAAAACAAAAGAGATGTTACCCAGGGGCAGTCTTGAAATCCGGTAGCTAGGTTTGAGATGAATCGCCAGAGGAAGAGCGAGAAACCTCCTGATAAGGTTGGATTGAATGAAGTAAGTGGCTGATGAATGAGACCCGCCAGGGGGTAGAAAGAGTTATGTTTGGAAAGACCTCGTTTTGCCGTTTTCGTGGAGCTGGAGTATTCGGTAAGCCGGACGATAACTCTTCACCTCTGCTGGTCCGAGTTTGTCGCTGGCTCTCGTGCTGCTGTTGCTTCAAAAGAATATGAGGATCCAAATGAGCTAAGGGGTGCGAAAAGCTTACTTTCCAGGTTACCCATCGAATTTTCTGTCTTGGCAAAGGCTCTAAGTCGGACGAAATAATAGTTACCTCTTCTTCAGCTGCTTGGCTGGCCCCCGTGTCATCCTGAGCATAATCAGTGTCAATAAGGTGATTGAAAAAAGAGCCAAGGGAGTCAAGGGCTACCTCCGGCTCAGAGTTGTCATCCAGTTCAAACATACTGGAGGTGCTTGTTTTCTTCTTATTTTTCTTAGTGGTTTTCTTGGTGGCTTTCTTGGCAACCTTGGCCTTCTTGGCAGCTTCATGGTCGTACTTATTCTTCCAAAAATCAGAAGTAGCCTGTGAAAAGTCATCAAAGTTGAGTTAATAAAGCGTTTAAATGATGAGGTAAAGGTAAGAAAATTGGAGACTCACATCTGGTGGCGGGTTAAGTTTGCAGAAAGGGTTCAAACCCACTTTGCTACAATCTTCCGGATCTTCATTCAGTAGCGACTTGGTCATTTCATTGATTGCCTCATCAGTTAAGCGTACAGAGCTGTGGCGCAACGGATCCTTTATACCACCAGTGCAAGTACACATTAAATCGGGCCGACGGCTCAAGGGTATAATTCGCCAAGAAACACAGCACCGAACCAAATCAATGCCAGTTAAACCGTTTCCCAGCAGAGCTTTGACCTTTGCAGTGATGGGGGCAAGCTTTGCACGTTCTACAGCGGTAAGATTCTCAGGAAGAAGATGTTTTGGGTCCAGGCGCTCGACACGATAACCCGACAATGGATTCTTGTTAGCCAGAGAGGTATCTTTGCAATAAAACCATGTCTGGTTCCAGTCCTTGGGATGACTCGGCAAGTAAGCATAGGGGAAGATAGCATCTCTTCTTCGTCGAATTGAGATTGCGCCGAGTTCCATTCTGGGTCCGTTTGTGAATTCGTTTTGGCGGTTCAAATAAAAATATTCTCTGAGAAGTTCAACACTTGGCTCCTCTTGAAGGTATACTTCGCCGAAGACTTGAAATTTGCAAATGTTTGACACGGAATTGGGTCCAATGTCTTGCGGATGGAGTTGAAAGAAGTGCAGAACATCTCGGAAAAATTTAGAGCTGGGTGGTGAGAAGCCTCGGTTCATGTGGTCAGTGAAAACAATGACCTCGCCATCCTTTGGTTGAGGTGTTTCTTCGCCTGGATTGGGGGTGCGATAATGGATAACATTCTTTGCTGGCAAGTACCCTATTTTGACAAAATCTTTGAGAGTGTCTTCACTAACAATGGACTTAACCGAGTTGCATGAAGTGACTGTATTTGGCGGGATTGTGAAGAGGAAAGCCTAAAGAAAAGAATTTTTTTGCCATGTTAAGTTGATTCATTAAAGCTAGAAGTAAAAAACTACAGCATATACTCCGAATGGCGGCTTAAATGGGGCCTAATGATATATGGGTAATTCTAAGCCGGTGATGTAAGCCGCCACGACAAGCACTGATATTCAAGATCTGACAAGAGTGAATGTTACTAAGTTTTGGGACAAACAGTTTCACAGATTGGAGCTATAAGATTGGATCTGCAGAAGTTCAGAAAAATGAAATAAAATCTAAACCTAAGGTGGCAACAGCAGAAAAGTGGGGATGCCCAGATGAGATCTGTTGCAATGAGGATATGTTCTGATATCAATAAACAAATGCTAAAACTGCTACCGCACAAGATTTGTGTCACTTTCACATCAAAACTATGCAATCTGGGAAAGAGAAGGAGGAACGGTGATGAACGCCGATGAATAGGGAAAACCTAAGGCGGATCTATTAAGGGAAAGGTGAATGCTTACCGACGCTGATGAACAGTGGAGGGCGCCGCGATGTTCTGGTTCATTCAGGGTGGTGCAGCGGCTGGAGTTGAAGCAGCGGATGAAGATCGACGGCGGCGGAGCTCGGGCGTGCTCGAGTGTTGCGAGGAATAAGATGAAGACGAGAAGGCAGATGGGGGAGAGTGGAAAGAGGACCCGTGGCCCTATTTATAAGGTTGGAAGGATAAGTGGCAGGCGCGAGATTCGAGGAGATAGGAAAATGGATATGTGACGGCGTGAGCGCCTCGATTTTCAGAGGTTCATTAAAAGAAAAGATTTATTAAGATTTGGGCCGTATATAATATTAATAACACGTGATGTCACGGCGGATTACCGCAATCTCAGGAGATGACATCATGGCGGGTTACAATATCTCGTAAAAATGATGAAGAAGGATTTATTTCTAAGTGTTGAAAATTGACATGAACAAGTTCAAATCAACCTGGGCCTAATGTTGGGGATATGACCCGCCCGGAGAGGCCGGGTTATCCTAATGGCAGTTCATAAGCCAAGCCCGTGAATCTGTTGAAGATGGCGGTTCATGTAGTAGGTTTGTTAAAGGGCCCAAAGCCCAAAGGCGACTTAAGGCCTGTAAGTGTAAACCGCCATGTATACGTGGCTTGTATTGTAAGGCATGTAACATAAGTCACCGAGCCGGACACGTTTGTATGACCCGACCAGGACTCTGTAAGCCGTGGGGCGTCAACCCGTGTACATAAGGGGACAACCCGACAGCGGCTTAGGACAAGAGACAACAGATCGAAAGCTAGGTCAAGCGTATTCGCTCCCTGGCAATCGAAACATAAGCAATACCACCTCAAACTAGATTAGGCCTTTACCTTCATCGCAAGGGGCCGAACCAGTATAAATTCCCGTGTCCTTTGTCCCGTTTAACCCCGTTAAGCTAACTATGTCGCAATGGCTCCACAACTAAGTCCTTCCACTAGGACATCAGGCGTGACAATTCCACGACACCAGGAAAGATTCCTATTGACAATTTAGATTCTACACAAAAAGATCATTGATGACCAATGTATTTTTGAATTTTTTTAGATGCTTAGCCTTAGCAGTAGCACGTTTTCTCACAAGGCGCTACTGCTACTGGGATAGGAGTAGCGCTGCTCCGGTAAAATGCACTACTGCTATGGCATTTAGCGGTAGTGCTTTATCCCAAAGCGCGTTGCTGCTAAGCCCATCCTATCTTCTCCAACCAGCCGCCCCTCACTCTCCCCTCTCCACTCCTAGTCTCACTCTCCCGTGCGTTTTGCCACCGCCGACGTTCGGCCCTCCCCCGCCTCCGCATTGTCGTCGCCCCCAAGGTATCCTCTCTCTCTCTCTCCTTCTCCCTCCGGCGGTCTTCCTCCATCCTCCCACCACCTCCTCCTCCTCCCTCTCTCCTCCCTCCGGCGGCCCTCCTCCTCACTCCTCCTCCCCTCCTCTCTCCCTCCTCCTCCCTCCTCCTCCCCCTCCAGTCGCTACCCCACCTCCATACACCACCCCTCCTTCCCCCCCTCCATCTGCCGCCATCTCGGTCTCCTCCCTCTCTCCTCCCTCCCTCCCTCCTGCCCCCCTCCCTCCTTCCTTCCTCTACAAGTTTGTAATTAGGTATAGAAATAGTTTTAGTAATAGAAAATTTTAGTAATATAATTAGGTATAGAAATAGTTTGTAATTTTAGTAATATAAAAAAATAGTAAAAGAAAATTTTGGTACAGAAAATCTTACTAAAAGTTTAGTAATAGAAAACTAGTGAATAGGCATTTGATGATCTATTAAAATTTTACTATAGAACTAGTTTATTTTTAGTCATTGTCACTTTGTCATCAAAGAATGCTATATGAGATTTGATGATCTAATTAAAATTTTACTCGGTGGAATATGCAGGCTTTGTAGAGTCATGTCTCATTGGAGTGATCGTCATCCGAGCTACCTCTACTTCCTCTACACCCAAGTTGGTGAGCTAAAAGTCCACCTCCCTCTCTACTCCTTGGTGTTGAATAGAGTAGAACTAGGGTATTTAGTTATGCTTCTTAACCAAATGAGATGTTCGGGTGCGAATGATTATGATAATTAATTCGGATATATGAGAGAAGGGACATCTTTTGTATCGCAGGGAAAATCTGAGTGGCCTATGTTTTGCCGGAGTGTTGATTCATTTCTGTTCCAGCAAATTTCAGGCGTTCAATATGTCCTATTTTACAAAAAGGCATGCCGGATTTTTCCGTGAATTTAAGCATGACTTGTGCTAGAATATGTAGGAAATATCGAGTGCCCGAGATTTGCTAGAAAGAGAATTAAACGACATTTTGAGTTGACTTTAAGTCTGTCGGGGCTCCATACATGACAGTTAAAAAATCGGTGAGGGAGAGTCTCCACCATATATGAGAGAAGAAGCATGCCGACTGTTGTCGTGGGGGGTCGCTTCTCCTTCTTCTCTTTGTGCTAGACCTTTGTTATGCACTAGGGGAAGAAGGAGTAGCGACCATCACCGACGGTCGAAAAATCGGTGAGGGAGTGTCCACCATATATGAGAGAAGAAGAATGCCGACTGTTGTCGTCGGGGTCGCTTCTCTTTCTTTTCCTTGGGCTAGATATTTGTAATGCACTAGGGAAAGGAGGAGTAGCGACCATCACCGACGGTCGCAATATCTGAGAGGGAGTGCCCACCATATATGTGAGATGAGAGTTTAGGAAGGAAGACTCGACAGACCTAAAGTCAACCCGTTGCATATTGAGTAATAATGATCTGTGTGTTGAGTTTCCTGGTAGTTGCCTTCGATCGATTTTCAATTAATGTTTCAACTATGAACATAGGAAATGTCTGACGAAGAAAAGGATTTTGGTATGTGCGAATACTACAAAGACGAGCGCGACCTGTGTGATAGAAATTTCTTAGTTGGTGGTAGGAGCTTCAGCATCAAGCTGGATGAGACTTTCAAAGTGGATACAATAAGTAACAACGACAAGTCTTTTTTCATAATTAAGCATGACTTCTGATTCTTTTGCTTCAACTTATAATTTTAATTTTTTACTATTCTACCAGCGTATCCCCTGCCATGCAAGAACTTATGTCTTGGATAAGATTGGTTTCAGTCCTATGGAAACTATGGAGGTAAAGAGAGTTCACTAGAGGACCGAGCATGGTTATACTTTTGTCACAAAAAATTATACAATGCAGACACATACACCTATTTTGAATGCAAAAAAAGTTGGATCGGCGTAAAGAACAAGACGAATGTGGTATTATCTCTATTAGGACGGTTATGAGGCTCTGCTCTTTTTTTTCTTTATTCAATATCTATTCTTTGTTTCTTATATTACGCTGGAGAGCACTATGCAAGGCTTATGCATTTGAGCCTGATATGCTTATCACCTTTGATATTCGTCCGGAAGATTATATTGAAGGTAATATTGACATCTGGGTCGATGTGCAGACGCCTACAGTTCTACAATTATGTGAGTTTCTCAACCATATTTATGTCTTGGATATTGTTTATTCAAAAATAGTTGACAACTAATTCCTATTGAAAGCTTATTTCCATTCAAGCAAACATGTTCGGTGCTTGATAGACATGACCTACTACTGTCCCGGGGCTGAACTAATCTGCGAGGAGATAAATCATTATGTTTCATGGCTTGAGGATCTTGATACTGTCAAGACAAATTATTTTCCTGGACTTCAAAATCTTAGTACTCAAAACGTGCGACCACTAGCGTGTGTATTGAACTACGGTCACATCTATTTAGGAAAGATGGTAAGATTTTTACTATTTGTCCTCACTGCATATTTTGCGTACATTATTTTTTAAGCTAAGCTTCATTGCTAAGTATGTTACTACCATGTTCTTCGACAGGGACTCCTGATGATAGTTGTGCCTCATTGGATCGAGGCTAAAGGTCGCATGAAAATGGTTAGCTTACGACCAAGACATCCTACATTGCACATGAGTGCATTCAGGATTTCTAAAAGTGAGCAAGTCTTAATAGTCAAAGACTGGAGCAAATTTGGGAAGGATCGCAGAGAAGTACTTGGGGGCAGCAATCAGAAGCGCAGCTCACAATTAGGAGACATGTTCATCTGCATGCTCCAGTATGATAAATCAGGAGTGCTACACATGTTCTATGCTATTTTACCTGAGAGAGAGAGAGCAACAAGAGTGATTAGCTAGCTAGAATGAGTTTGAAGATGATGATTGATACATTTCCATGCCATTATATTATTTATCTTGGATGTTTTATATGCATTTATTTGCTATTTTATATGATTTTTGGGACTAACCTATTAACCTAGAGCCTAGTGCCAGTTTCTGTTTTCTCCTTGTTTTTGAGTTTCACAGGAAAGTAATATCAAACGGAGTCCAATTGACCTAAAACTTTATGACGATTGTTTTTGGACCAAAATAAGCCCACGGAGTACCGGAGATGCACCAGAAGAGTCCCGAGGCCACCACAAGGGTGGAGGGCACCCCCACCCCCTAGGGCGCACCCTCCGACCTTGTGGGACCCTTGTGGACTCCCCTCACTTGTTCTCTAGGCTAACGCCTCTTATAAATCCTAGAAACCCTAGAACAGAACCTAAATCGGGAGTTGCTATGCCGCAAGCCTCTGTAGCCTCCAAAAACCAATCGGGGCCCTGTTCCGGCACCCTGCCTAAGGGGGGAATCATCACCGGTGGCCATCTTCATCATCCCGGCGCTCTCCATGATAAGGAGGGAGTAGTTCACCCTCGGGGCTGAGGGTGTGTACCAGTAGCTATGTGTTTGATCTCTCTCTCTCTCTCTCTGTCTGTCTCTCTCTCTCTCTCGTGTTCTTGATTTGGCACGATCTTGATGTACTGCGAGCTTTGCAATTATAGTTGGATATTATGATGTTTCTCCCCCTCTACCTTCTTGTAATGGATTGAGTTTTCCCTTTGAAGTTATCTTATCGGATTGAGTCTTTAAGGATTTGAGAACACGTGATGTATGTCTTGCATGTGCTTATCTGTGGTGACAATGGGATATTCATGTGATCTACTTGATGTATGTTTTGGTGATCAACTTGCGGGTTCTATCACCTTATGACCTTATGCATAGGGGTTGGCACATGTTTTCGTCTTGACTCTTCGGTAGAAACTTTGGGGCAATCTTTGAAGTTCTTTGTGTTGGTTTGAATAGATGAATCCGAGATTGTGTGATGCATATCGTATAATCAAACCCACAGATACTTTTGGTGACATTGGAGTATCTAGGTGACATTAGGGTTTTGGTTGATGTGTGTCTTAAGATGTTATTTTAGTACGAACTCTAGGGCTGTTTGTTACACTTATAGGAATATCCCAATAGACCGATAAGAAAGAATAACTTTGAGGTGGTTTTGTACCCTAAAATAATCTCTTCGTTTGTTCTCCGCTATTAGTGACTTTTCAGTGACTCTTTGTTGCACATTGAGGGATTGTTATATGTTATTATTGTTGAGAGACCTTGCAGTAGTGAAAGTATGAACCCTAGGCCTTGTTTCTAAGCATTGCAATACATTTTCGCTCACTTTTACCACTTGCTACCTTGCTGTTTTTATATTTTGAGATTACAAAAACCTATATCTACCATCCATATTGCACTTGTACCACCATCTCTTCGTCGAACTAGTGCACCTATACAGTTTACCATTGTATTGGGTGTGTTGGGGACATAAGAGACTCTTTGTTATTTGGTTGCAGGGTTGTTTCAGAGAGACCATCTTGATCCTACGCTTCCCACGGATTGATAAACCTTAGGTCATCCACTTGAGGGAAATTTTCTACTGTCCTACAAAACTCTGCACATGGAGGCCCAAAAACGTCTACAAGAAGAAAGGTTGCGTAGTAGACATCAAGCTCTTTTATGGCGCCGTTGCCGGGGAGGTTAGTGCTTGAAGGTATGTCTTTAGATCTTGCAATCGAATCTTTTAGTTTCTTGTTTTATCACTAGTTTAGTTTATAAAAAGAAAACTACAAAAAAATGGAATTGAGGTTGCCTCATATGCTTCATCTTTTTAATGTCTTTCGTGAAAATAAGGATTCCGATAATTGTGCCAAAGTGTTAGAGGAAGAATGCATTAAAACGTTCGGCTCTAAGTCTTTGAATGATGAGCATGATTGCAATGTTGTTAGTGTGAATTCTTTGAATATCCATGATGCTAATGATATGCAAAGCCACAAGCTTGGGGATGCTATGTTTGATGAAGATGATATTTTTTGTCCCCCAAGTTTCGATGAGCTTATTTATTATGATGAAAGCATGCCTCCTATTTATGATGATTATTGTGATGACATGTATGCTATAAAGAATAATGATAACCATGAAGCTTGTCATCATGATTTTAATTTCGATTGGATTATGCCTCGCATGATAGTTATTTTATTGAGTTTGCTCCGACTACTATAAATGAGAAGAATTTTGCTTATGTGGAGAGTAGTAAAATTTCTATGCTTGTGCATCATGAAAATAATGCTTTATGTGATGGTTATATTGTTGAATTCATTCATGATGCTACTGAAAATTATCATGAGGGAGGAATATATGCTTGTAGGAGTTGCAATAATATCAAGTTTCCTCCCTACATGTTGAAAATCTTGAGGTTTTGCTTGATTTAACTTCGTATGCAAGTTGGTTCTTGTTCCCATAAGTTGTTTGCTCACAAAATCCCTATGCATAGGAAGTGGGTTAGACTTAAATGTGCTTGTCATATGCTTCATGATGCTCCCGTTATGTTTCAATCTTATCTTTTATGTGAGCATCATTGAAATCATCATGCCTAGCTAGAAAGGCATTAAAGAAAATCACTTGTTGGGAGACAATCCAACATTTACCCCAACAGTTTTTGCGTGTTCACATGATTGTGCTACTGTAGTAATCATGTTTTATAGCTTTCGTTTCAATAATGTGCCAAGTAAGACCTTTGGGATGTCCTATGGTGATAGTTGATTTGATCTTACTGAAAAATAGAAACTTATGCGCTCAAGAAAACAATTCTCATTTTTAACAGAAGCGTGATAAAATACTGATTCTTTTTGCAGAACATTAATAAAAAAATTCTCATGTTTTCCTATTTTTAAGAATTTTTGGAGTTAGAGAAGTATTCGAGAGTTACAGATTACTAGAGTCTGTCCTATTTTTGATTGATTCTGTTTTCGATGCATAGTTTGCTTGTTTTCTAGTTTCTATGGCTTATATTGCTTAATATAAATTGTCGAAACGATAGGGTACAGTAGGCATCATGTGAGAAAAATTATGAATCTTGTCTTGATAGTACCTAAGTGGTGATTTCCTTTATTTTACTAATGGAGTTTATGAGTTTTCTGTTAAGTTTTGTGTTGTGAAGTTTTCAAGTTTTGGGTAAAGTTTTGATGGACTATGGAATAAGGAGTGGAAAGAGCCTAATCTTGGGGATGCCCAAGGCACACCAAGGTAATATTCAAGGACAACCAAGATCCTAAGCTTGGGGATGCCTCGGATGGCATCCCCTCTTTCATCTTTGTTCATCGATAAGTTTACTTCGAGCTATATTTTTATTCACCACATGATATGTGTTTTCCTTGGAGCGTCATTTTGTTTTATTAGGATTTTCTTTCTATTATTTATATTAATGTTTTCCATATTTTAGTTCAATAAAAAGGTCAAGTATAGCCTTTACCATGCTTATTTTACAAATCTATACGTTGCTGTTTTGAAAACAGAAAGTTTTCTATCATTGTCTGAATTCTTTTGGATAGTCAGAACATGATAAAATCTTGAAATTTTTACACAATGAGTATAAACAAATTATCTACAATGTGGTAATGGTTCAGAATTTTCGGAGTTAGGGAAGTATGATTCCTCTTGCATTCTTTACAGACTATCCTGTTTAGACATATTGCTGTTATGATTGCATTGTTTGCTTATGTTTGCTTGTTTAATGATTCTATTTGAGGATAGGACTCTTAAATATGAAGAGACATTTAGTATGCAATGTCCAATTGTAATTTTAGCGATTTTCTACAATAGAGAATGATAAGGTTTTGCATGGATTTATACTAACTTATCTCAGGAGTTCTTGTTGAGTTTTGTGTGGATGAAGTTTTTAAGAATTAGGGAAACCGCGATATGAAAGGAATTAAGGAGGCACAAAAGCTCAAGCTTGGGGATGCCCAAGGCATCCCAAGTTAATATTTCAAGAAGTGTCAAGCATCTAAGCTTGGGGATGCCCCTGTTGGCATCCCACCTATCTTCTTCAACAACTATCGATCAGTTTTCGTTGAGCCTAAGTTTTTGCTTCTTCACATGATATGTGCTATCCTTGCCATGTCATTTTATTTTGTTTTGCTTTCTGTTTAAATAAAATATTAAGATATTAAATACTTAAATGAGAGAGAGTCCTCACATAGTCACATAATTATTCGACTACTCATTGATCTTCACTTATATCTTTTGGAGTAGTTTGTTATTTGCTCTAGTGCTTAAGTTATATCTTTTTAGAGCACGACGGAAGATTTATTTTGAAGAAATTGATGAACTCTCATGCTTCACTTATATTATTTTGAGAGTCTCTAAACAGCATGGTAATTTGCTTCGGTTATAAATTTAGTCCTAATATGATAGGCATCCAAGAGGGATATAATAAAAACTTTCATATAGAGTGCATTGAATACTATGAGAAGTTTGATTCCTTATGATTGTTTTGACATATGAGGATGGTGATATTAGAGCCATGCTAGTGAGTAATTGTGGATTGTAGAAATACTTGTGTTAAAGTTTGTGCTTCAAAGTAGCACCATGATCTTCATGATAGAGAGTCTCCTATGTTATCACTTTCATATACTAGTGGGAAATTTTCATTATAGAACTTGGCTTGTATATTGCAATGATGGGATTCCTCAAATTTCCCTAGGTCTTCGTGAACAAGCAAGTTGGATGGACACCCACTTAGTTTTCTTTTTGAGCTTTCATAAACTTATAGCTCTAGTGCATCCGTTGCATGGCAATCCCTACTCACTCACATTGATACTATTGATGGGCATCTCCTAGCCCATTGATACGCCTAGTTGATGTGAGACAATCTCCCTCTTTTTGTCTTCTCCACAACCACTATATTCTATTTCACCCTCATGTATTGTGTGGAAGTTGAAAAAGTTTGAGAACACCAAAAGTATGAAACAATTTCTTGGCTTGTCATCGGGGTTGTGCATGATTTCAATATTTTGTGTGACGAAGATGGAGCATAGCCAGACTATATGATTTTGTAGGGATAAGCTTTCTTTGGCCATGTTATTTTCAGAAGATATAATTGCCTTGTTAGTATGCTTGAAATATTATTGTTTTTATGTCAATATTAAACTTTTGTTTTGAATATTATGGATATGAACATTCATGCCACAATAAAGAGAAATTACATGGATAAATATGTTAGATAGCATTCCACATCAAAAATTCTATTTTTATCATTTACCTACTCGAGGACGAGCAGGAATTAAGCTTGGGGATGCTTGATACGTCTCCAATGTATCTATAATTTTTATTGTTCAATGCTACTATATTATCTATCATGGATGTTTTATATGCATTTATATGCTATTTTATATGATTTTTGGGACGAACCTATTAACCTAGAGCCCAGTGCCAATTTCTATTTTTCCTTGTTTTTGAGTTTCGCGGGAAGGGAATATCAAATGGAGTCCAATTGACCTGAAAATTTACGATGATTGTTTTTGAACCAAAAGAAGCCCACGGAGTACCGGAGATGCACCAGAAGAGTCCCGAGGCCACCACAAGGGTGGAGGGCGCCCCCGCCCCCTAGGGCGTGCCCTCCGACCTTGTGGGCCCCTCGTGGACTCCCCTTACTTGTTCTCGACGCCAACACATCTTATAAATCCCAAAAACCCCAGAACAGAACCTAGATCGGGAGTTCCGCCATGGCAAGCCTCTATAGCCACCCAAAACCAATCAAGACCTTGTTCCGGCACCCTGTCGGAGGGGGTAATCATCACCAGTGGCCATCTTCATCATCCCGATGCTCTCCATGACGAGGAGGGAGTAGTTCACCCTCGGGGCTGAGGGTATGGACTAGTAGCTATGTATTTGATCTCTCTCTCTCTCTCTCGTGTTCTTGATTTGACATGATCTTAATGTACCACGAGCTTTGCTATTATAGTGGGATCTTATGATGTTTCTACCCCTCTACCTTCTTGTAATGGATTGAGTTTTCCCTTTGAAGTTATCTTATCGGATTGAGTCTTTAAGGATTTGAGAACACTTGATGTATGTCTTGCATGTGCTTATCTTTGGTGACAATGGGATATTCACGTGATCTACTAGATGTATATTTTGGTGATCAATTTGCGGGTTTTGTGACCTTGTTAACTTATGCATAGGGGTCAGCACATGTTTTCTTCTTGACTCTCCGATAGAAACTTTGGGGCACTCTTTGAATTTTTTTGTGTTGGTTTGAATAGATGAATCTAAGATTGTGTGATGCATATCGTATAATCGAACCCGCAGATACTTATGGTGACATTGGAGTATCTAGGTGACATTAGGGTTTTGGTTGATGTGTGTCTTAAGATGTTATTTTAGTACGAACTCTAGGGCTGTTTGTGACACTTATAGGAATATCCCAATAGACCGATAAGAAAGAATAACTTTGAGGTGGTTTCGTACCCTACAATAATCTCTTCGTTTTTCTCCGCTATTAGTGACTTTGGAGTGACTCTTTGTTGCATGTTGAGGGATTGTTATATGATCTAATTATGTTATTATTGTTGAGAGAACTTGCACTACTGAAAGTATGAACCCTAGGCCCTATTTCTAAGCATTGCAATACCGTTTTCGCTTGCTTTTTTTATATTTTTAGATTGCAAAAACCTATATCTACCATCCATATTGCACTTGTATCACCATCTCTTCACCGAACTAGTGCACCTATAATATTTTCCATTATATTGGGTATGTTGAGGAGACAAGAGACTCTTTGTTATTTGGTTGCAGGTTTGTTTGAGAGAGACCATATTCATCCTACGCTTCCCACGGATTCATAAACCTTAGGTCATCCACTTGAGGGAAATTTGCTACTGTCCTACAAAACTCTGCACATGGAGGCCCAACAACGTCTACAAGAAGAAATGTTGCATAGTAGATATCAATGATGCTGTGCTACACTATGACTATGATGATTAAATAGCTAGTGTTGGTGGTAATGACTATGATGATTATTATTCGCTAGTCTTGGTGGTGATTAGATCGCTACACTATGACTACGATGATTAAATAGTGTTGGTGCTAATGGCTATGATGATTATTAGCTAGTCTTTTTGGTGATGATATGACGCATGAGTTTTTATATTAATATGACGATGATGAGGATGATGATGATGATGAGTTATTATATCATTGGGTGAAAGAACCACAGATTAGTTTCAAGTGGATGGATCCTAAGTGATCAAGTCATGGATTATCATGATAATCCATGACTTGGTAAGTTAGGATCCATCCACTTGAAACTAATCTGCGGTTCTTTCACCTAGTGATTTAATAACTCATTATAATGTAAAAACAATCTATAAATTGCTACTATATGAAAACTTGTATAAAGGTGTATGAATACAACATAAAATAAAAAAGAAATAGAATACGGAATAATAGTAGTAGCACGGGTAGTGAGACGCGCTACTATTAATTACCAGTAGTGCCTTTTGCATGAGGTGCTACTACTAAGTAGATATAGCAGTAGCGCGGGCTAGCAAACGCTACTGCTAACCTTTAGCTATAGCGTCGTAGCAGTAGCGTGGTTACCCGCACTACTAATAGGCCAAAAACCCATGCTACTGCTAGGTTTTTCCCTAGTAGTGTGATATGTGTTTTGCTTGGAGCGTCTTGTATGATCTAAGTCTTTGCTTTTTAGTTTGCCACAATCATCCTTGCTGTACACACCCTTTGAGAGGGACAGACATGAGTCGTGATTTATTAGAATACTCTATGTGCTTCGCTTATATCTTACGAGCTAGGCAATTTCCCTCTAGTGCTTCACTTATATCTTTTTAGAGCACGCCGGTGGTTTTATTTTATAGAAATTGATGAACTCTCATGCTTCACTTCTATTGTTTTAAGAGACTTTTAACAGAATGGTAATTTTCTTTGGTAGTTAGTCCTAATATGATAGGCATCCAAGAGGGATATAATAAAGACTTTCATATAAAGTGCATTGAATACTATGAGAAGTTTGATTCCTTATGATTGTTTTGACATATGAGGATGGTGATATTGGAGCCATGCTGTGAGTAATTATGGATTGTAGAAATACTTGTGTTAAGATTGTGATTCCCGTAGCATGCATTTATGGTGAACCGTTATGTGATGAAGTCGGAGCATGATTTATTTATTGATTGTCTTCTTTATGAGTGGCGGTCGGGGACGAGCGATGGTCTTTCCTACCAATCGATCCCCTTAGGAGCATGCGCGTAGTACTTCGTTTTAATAACTAATAGATTTTTGCAATAAGTATGTGAGTTCTTTATGAATAATGTTGATTCCATGGATTATACGAACTCTCACCCTTCCACCATTGCTAGCCTCTCTAGTGCCGTGCAACTTTCGCAGGTACCATACACCCACCATATAACTTCCTCAAAACAGCCACCATACCTACCTATTATGGCATTTCCATAGCCATTCCGAGATATATTTCCATGCAATTTTCCACCATTCCATTTATTATGACATGTTCCATCATTGTCATATTGCTTTGCATGACCATGTAGTTGACATCATATTTGTGACAAAGCCACCTTTCATAATTCTTGCATACATGTCACTTTTGATTCATTGCACATCCCGGTACACCGTCGGAGGCATTCATATAGAGTCATATCTTGTTCTAGTATCGAGTTGTAATTCTTGAGTTGTAAGTAAAGAAAAGTGTGATTATCTTCGTTATTAGAGCATTGTCCTAGGTGAGGAAAAGTATGATGGAGACTATGATTCCCCCACACATAGGGATGAGACTCCGGACGAAAAAGGCCAAAAATGGGATAAAAGAGAGAAGGGAGGGACAATGTTACTATCCCTTTACCACACTTCCGCTTCAAACTAGCACCATGATCTTCATGATAGAGAGTCTCCTATGTCATCACTTTCATAAGTAGTGGGAAGTTTTCATTATAGAACTTGGCTTGTATATTCCAATGATGGGCTTCCTCAAATTGCCCTATGTCTTCATGAGAAAGCAAGTTGGATGCACGCCCACTAAGTTTTCTTTTTTGAGCTTTCGTACACTTATAGATCTAGTGCATCGTTGCATGGCAATCCCTACTCACTCACATTGATATCTATTGACGGGCATCTACATAGCCCGATGATACGCCTAGTTGATTAGAGACTATCTCCTTTTTTGTCTTCTCCACAACCACCATATTCTATTCCACCTATAGTGCTATGTCCATGGCTCACGCTCATGTATTGCGTGAAAATTTAAAAAGTTTGAGAACATCAAAACTATGAAACAGTTGCTTGGCTTGTCATCGACGTTGTGCATGGTTTGAATATTTTGTGTGATGAAGATGGAGCATAGCCAGACTATATGATTTTGTAGGGATAAGCTTTCTTTGTCCTTGTTATTTTGAGAAGACATAACTGCCTTGTTAGTATGCTTGAAGTATTATTTTTATGTCAATATTAAACTTTTGTTTCAAATCTTATGGATCGGAACATTCATGCCGCAGTAAAGAAAATTACATGAATAAATATGTTAGGTAGCATTCCACATCAAAAATTCTGTTTTTATCATTTACCTACTCAAGGACGAGCAGGGATTAAGATTGGAGATGCTTGATACATCTCCAACGTATCTATAATTTTTATCGTTCCATAATATTATATTATATGTTTTGGATATCTTATATGCATTAATATGTTATGTTATATTATTTTGGGGACTAACTAACCTATTAACCTAGGGCCCAGTGGCAGTTCATGTTTTTCCTTGTTTTTGAGTTTCTCGAAAAAGGAATACCAAACAGAATGGAACCTTCATGATAATTTTTGTTGGACCAGAAGCAAACCAGGAGGATGAATTCGGAGGAGCCATGAGGCAGCCACAAGGACAGAGGGCGCGCCCCCACCCTTGTGGGCCCCCCGTGACCCTCCTGACCTAATTATTTTGCCTATATATATTCCCAAATATCACCAAACCACCAGAGGCATCCACATAAACACTTTTCCACCGCCGCAACCTTATGTACCCGTGAGGTCCCATCTAGGGACCTGATGTCTGCTATAACTACATCGATATTTCCCCAAAGAGGAAGGGATGATGCAGCACAGCAACAATAGGTATTTACCTCAGTGATGAGAACAAGGTTATCGAACCAGTAGGAGAACTACTCCCTCATGAGACATCATTCAAAATAGGGAGGCATGGGCCAGGTTGCTAAGTGGGCAATAGAACTTAGACCTCATGGTTTGTAATATGTGCCAAGGATAGCTATCAGATCTCAGGATCCGATGGATTTCATCAATGACTGGACGGAGTTGCATACACCTGAGGAGAGGCCTGATAACACGTATTGGATGATTCACTTTGATGGGTCCAGGAAGTTAGAAGGCTCGGGGGCTGGGGTTATATTGACTTCCCCACGAGGTGACAAGTTTTGTTATGTTTTGAGGTTAATGTTCCCTTGTACTAACAACGCAGCCGAATATGAGGCTTTACTCCACGGCCTTCGAATGTCCAAAGAGGTGAATTTGAGTCGGGTCAGGTGTTTTGGCAACTCAGACCTTGGGCTTAGCAAGTTTCAGGTACATGGGATTCCAGAGACCCGCTCACAGTGGCTTATTGTCGAGAAGTTGATAATATTGCTGGTCACTTCAAGGGTTATCTAGTGGAGCACCTTGATCGAAGGAAAAATCAGGCGTCTGATGCCTTGAGCCGGCTTGGGTCTTAATGTAAGTCGGTACCTCCTAATTTATTTCTTGATGTATTGCAGAATCCTTCAGTCAAGTTACCATCTGAAGAGGACCTTGCTATTCCTGACCCGGAGGCACAGTTGGTGGTGGCTCTCCATGTTATTCCTGATTGGACACTTCCCTAGTTGGCCTATAGGACTCGGGGCAAGTTACCTGAGGATGAAAATTTGGCATGGCAAATCACCAAGAGATCTAAATCTATGACTATTGTTAATGGCGAGTTACACTGATGTAGTGTGACAGGCATGTTCCAACATTGTATTTCTCCTGAAGAGGGTCGTGAGATTTTAAGAGAGATCCATGAAGGTGATTGTGGTCATCCTGCCGGCTCTAAGTATTTAGTGGCTAAAGCTTTTTTTCATGGGTTTTATTAGTTGACGACTCACGCTGATGGAGAGGATATCTTTAGTAAGTGTGATGGATGTTAGAAATTTTCTCGACGGGCTCATGTGTTGGCTCAAGAGTATAGGATGATTCCAATTACCTGGCTGCTTGCAGTCTGAGGGCTTGATATGGTTGGACCTTTCAAGAGGTGTAAGGATAAGAAAACCCACCTCTTGGTGGTGGTTGACAAATTTAACAAGTGGATTGAAGCAGAGCCGGTCAGCAAGTGTGATGCGGCGACCGTAGTCCAGTTCGTTAAGAAACTAATTTTCTATTTTGGTTACTGAGGGAGTCCTAGATTAGGGGGTCTCCGGACAGCCAGACTATATCCGGACTGTTGGATTATGAAGATACAAGATTGAAGACTTCGTCTCGTGTCCGGATGGGACTCTACTTGGCTTGGAAGGCAAGCTAGGCAATACGGATATGTATATCTCCTCCTTTATAACCGACCTTGTGTAACCCTAGCCCCTCCGGTGTCTATATAAACCGGAGGGTTTTAGTCCGTAGGACAACATACAATCATACCATAGGCTAGCTTCTAGGGTTTAGCCTCTCCGATCTCGTGGTAGATCTACTCTTGTACTACCCATATCATCAATATTAATCAAGCAGGACTTAGGGTTTTACCTCCATCAAGAGGGCCTGAACCTGGGTAAAACAGTGTGTCCCCTGTCTCCTGTTACCATCCTCCTTAGACGCATAGTTCGGGACCCCCTACCCGAGATCCGCCGGTTTTGACACCGACATTGGTGCTTTCATTGAGAGTTCCTCCCTGCCATCGCCAGAAGGAAGGATGTCTCGTCTCGTCTTTAAAGACAGTACTACTCTTGGGGGAGCTTTGGCTATCGGCCAAACTCTCCGGCTAGGCGGGTTCATTATGACTGCCTGTTCGGCCGCCGCGCCGACGATGAATTCTCGGGTCATCGAAAACAGCCTCCACATCAAATCAGCGCTCGCCGAATAGATGGATCCAATGGAGCCCTCCTCCTTAAACGAGCTCTTGGATCGCATCGCCGCCTTGGGAGTCGCTACGGACTATCATTGGATTGGGCTTAAACCCGATCAAAGGGACATTAACTCTCCACCGGTCATCCATCATATTACAGTGGTGGAGGAACAAAGCGGCGGCCTTTCCTCTATCCCAAGGACCAACTATGTCCGGATTCCCGAGCTCTCCGAGCCAGATGCCCGTTCGCGGGAGGACAACATACAATCCCTGAACTTAGAGTCAGGCAGCGGACCAGGATTAGCGGGTAACATCCCGAAACCAGAACGTCCAAAATTGGAAACTCCTCGGCCCCTGGATCCCAGATTGGGTAGGGGTTTGGATTCAATTCCACCCACCCACCCAAACACAAACAACCTTTCCCATATCATGCAAGAGCCCCAGGAAACAGTACATCATTACTGGGCTAGATTCCTCCTTGCGATGAACAAGTTTAAGGACTGTCGCGAGGAAGACGCAATCTTATTTTTCTGCAATAATTGCACGGACAAGGGAATCCTTAACGCCATAAATCGCCGTGAGATAACACGCTTCGCTGACTTGGCGTCCATAGTACGAAAGTACTGTGCGATGGAAAGTGCCTGGAAAACCGAAACAAACTTTTGGGATAATCAGGCCCTGAACACAAACCCAGTCCAAAATAAAAGGGTGCATTATCACAATACACCCGGGTTAACTACCAAAAAGCAAAAACCCTCTACATGGCAAGGGACCGTACTGGAGGGATGGCTCAATGGACCCTGCAAAATTCATAGCACGGCAGATATAATACCAACGCACAGCCTTAGAGCATCTTGGATACTCCGACAGGTGGCCAAAAGTGGTGAGGATCTTCTTATCCCACATACCACAGAGCACCATCCAGTGGATAACAATACGGTGTTAACAATGTTCGAGACCTTTGCGTCAAATAATAGGCGCAAGCGAACACTCCGCAGCATGGCCGAAATCTGCCACATAGCAGCAACAAATCCATGGAGTGACACGGCTATTACCTTCAATGCCAATGATAAACCCAAATTCCAACAGCCCGAGCACCAGCCGCACTGGTCCTCAGTCCAATTGTGGACGGCTTTCGACTCACCAAAGTACTCATGGACAGCGGCAGCGGACTAAACCTCATATATGAGGAAACCCTTCAAAAGATGGAAATAGACTGGAACCACATCGAGCAAAGTAGCACAACCTTCAGAGGAATTATCCCCAGTCGAGAAGCACGCTGTGCTGGGAAAACCACACTACATGTGGTATTCGGCACGCTGGACAATTACAGGTCTGAAGAAATTACATTCCAAGTGGCCCCGTTCAGCAGTGGCTATCACGCTCTTTTAGGACGGGAGGCGCTCACAATCTTCCAAGGTGTACCCCATTATGGGTACATGAAGCTTAAAATGCCCAGACCCAACGGAATCATCACTCTCGCCAGTGATCCAGACACAACACTCCACGCCGAAAACAAAACAACGGCATTGGCCCTCGAGGCATTATCCGAAGCCCACTCGGCCGATGAGTTAACCACGCTACGCTCCACAGTGGACAGGGACGATGTGATACTCGACAAGAGATCCAAGTCCACCTCTTTTAAACCAGCGGATGAAATAGTCAAATTCCAAGTCCACCCAACGGACCCTACCAAAACAGCCCCCATCGGGGCAAAGTTAAACCCCGCCGTGGACGCCGCACTACGAGAGTTCCTGCGCGAGAATTGGGACATATTCGCCTGGCATCCTTCAGACATGCCAGGAATCCCACGCAGGCTGGCCGAGCATAGCCTCAATATCCTAAAGGGATTCAGGCCGGTTAAGCAAGCTCTTCGGCGTTTCTCCGAACCTAAGAGACAGGCCATGGGAGAAGAACTAGCCAAGTTATTGGAGGACGGATTCATCAGAGAAATAAAACATCCGAACTGGCCAGCAAACCTGGTGATGGTACCAAAGAAGGACAAATCCTGGCGCCTTTGCGTCGATTTCAAAGACCTCAATAAAGCTTGCCCAAAGGATCTCTTCCCCCTCCCATGCATCGATCAAATCATTGACGCTACCGCAGGACATGAGTCATTGTGTTTCATCGACGCATACTCCGGTTACCACCAAATCAAGATGGTGGAGTCTGACCAAGCTGCAACGGCATTCATCACACCATACGGTCCCTTCTGTTTCAACACAATGCCTTCTGGGCTCAAAAACGCCGGCGCAACATATCAACGCATGATTCAGACATGCCTGGAGAAACAAATTGGCAAAACAGTAGAGGCATACGTAGACGATGTGGTCGTCAAAACCAAACACGTCGACTCGTTGATAGACGACTTGAGGCTCACATTCGACAACCTCCGAGCATATGACATCAAGCTCAATCCGGAAAAATGCGTTTTCGACGTACCAGCCGGAAAGCTCCTGGGATTCATTGTCTCCAGTAGAGGTATTGAAGCTAATCCGGCCAAAATCCGAGCGTTGTCACAGTTGGCTACCCCAACAGACCTCAAAAAAATCCAGAAGCTAACTGGATGCGTGACGGCTCTAAGCCGCTTTATCTCCCGCTTGGGAGAAAAGGCTTTACCCCTTTATCGCCTCCTTCGGCGCACCGAACACTTCGAGTGGATGGACGCGGCCACAGCCGGATTGGAAGAAATAAAGGCCATTATGGCAACCAACCCAATCCTGGCCGCGCCAAACATCGGCGAACCAATGCTGTTGTACATTGCGGCAACTCATCAAGTTGTAAGCGCGGTGCTTGTTGTCGAACGGGAAGTGGACGGACACAAATTCCCTCTTCAAAAACCGGTATACTATGTATCCACTGTCCTCACTCCATTCAAATCACGGTACCCGCATTACCAAAAAATATCATATGCGGTATTCATGGCATCGCGGAAACTGCGACACTACTTTCAAGAGTGTTCGATTACACTAGCCTCAGAAGTGCCACTTAATGACATTATCAACAACCGCGACGCTACGGGCCGGATTGCCAAATGGGCCATTGAGCTCCTCCCATTCGACATAACATACAAACCTTGCTGAGCCATTGAATCGCAAGTACTGACTGACTTCATCACCGATTGGACGGAGGCCGAACTCCCTAAAGAGTACGGCGCATACTCCAATTGCATCATGCACTTCAACGGTTCTAAAATGCTGGCCGGTCTAGGGGTTGGCGTCGTCCTGACGTCTCCAACCAGAGATACCGTTCGGTACATACTGCAAATATTGTATACAGATTCCAACAACGCAGCCGAATATGAAGCTCTGTTGCATGGTCTTCGGATGGCAGTCTCCATGGGCATTCAACGCCTAGAGGTGCGTGGGGATTCAAACCTCACAATATCCCAAATAAACGGAGATTTCGACGCCAAGGATCCGAAAATGCCGGCCTATCGAAATGCCGTCCTAAAAATGTCAGCTCGGTTCGAGGGACTCGAATTTCACCATGTGGCTCGGGAAAACAATCAGGCGGCGGATATCCTCGCCCGCATCGGCGCAAAACGCGACACGGTCCCCCCCCCCCAACATATTTCTGGAAAGGCTCTTCAAGCCATCCGTAGCATGGGAAGGGGACACCGGTAACAACAGTCCGGACCCGGCCAAAATACCCGATACCGAACTCTCTAACACAATCGCAGGCTCCGCAACCGAAATAACACCTTCAACCCATGAAATAATGGCCATTATTACCCCGTGGACAGAACCATTCCTGGCCTACCTAACTAGACAGGAACTTCCGGAGGATCAAAATGAGGCACACTGCATAGTGCGGCGATCCAAGGCCTACAAGGTCCATGAGGGAGAATTGTACAAGAAAAGCACTACCGGAGTCCTTCAAAGGTGCATCTCCGAAGAGGAAGGGCGGAATCTTTTGGCAGAAATTCATGCCGGACTCGGCGGTCATCACGCTGTAGCCCGGGCTCTTGTAAGCAAGGCCTTCCGTACAGGATTCTATTGGCCAACGGCCCGGGCAGATGCACAGGACTTGGTCCAATGTTGCGCCGGTTGCCAGCTCTTTGCAAATCAAAGCCACATGCCACCCACCGCCCTCCAAACAATCCCCATTACATGGCCCTTTGCGGTCTGGGGGCTTGACATGGTTGGACCCCTTAAAGGGGGAACCCACAAGAAAAAAAATACTTATTGGTCATGGTGGATAAATTCACCAAATGAATAGAGGCCAAACCGGTTAAAACAGCCGAATCCGGACCGGTGATAGATTTCATATCCGGGGTTGTACACCGTTACGGCGTCCCCCACAGCATCATCATTGATAATGGTACGAACTTCATGGCCGACGAGGTAAAACCCTGGTGCAGCAAAATGGGCATCAAGCTCGATTATGCCTCAGTCTATCACCCACAAACCAACAATCAAGTCGAGCGAGCAAACGGTCTTATAATGAGCGGCATTAAACCTAGATTAGTGCGTTCCTTAACGGAGTCTAACACCCACTGGGTAGAGGAGCTCGACTCTGTACTAGAATGATCAACGTCAAGAGCGAAGATATGCTTACGCTGAGGAGGAATGAGATTGACAACATTATGAGCTGGCGGCTTATTTTTTTGATTGTTGTCGTCGTAAGCCGCCGTGTATTTGTTCAAATTTAGCTCTTAGACAAGCTTATCCGCCATGGGCCGCATCTCTCGAACGCATTGATTGAAGTCCTGATCTTCAAAGGGTGACTGGTCATATTTGAATTCAGGACACCCGATGGCTATCTCCTCCGGGTCAAGCTCCGATTGCCAGGATTTCGCCCTGCAAATAGCGATGATGGCTCCGACTCGGGCAGATGGTTGTCTTCGCTCTTCAATATGGTTTGGGAAATTTGACAGGTGATCCAGCACGGCCTTGATTTGACATGGCAGCCTTCTGTTACCTCCTAAGGACACAAGACTACGGAGAGTGCCACTGTATAACTGCTCTGTTAAAGAATAAATAGCCTTCAGCTTCAAAATCATGTTTTGACCAAGGTTAGCACTCCTGGGGCCTGTTAAGAGGTAATATCAGAGTCTCTAGTTGAGTTAGCACTTCATAACTTGTATGAGAAGCCAGGCGAGTTACTGGAATTGAATGCATGTTACACTTACCAAAGGTGGTGGCTGTAATACGGGTAATGTGCTGCTTTAAGCCGGAAAGCTCATCGGTCACCGGCTTAAGTTGAGCTTCAGCTTCTTCGGCTCTCTTCAATAGGGCATCTTTATCAGATTCCTAGGTGGCTCTCTTAGTGTCAAAACCTGCCTTCAGTTTCTCAATTTCCTCTAATGAGGCCTTCAGATCTGACTAGGCCTTCGAGGTTTTGGACTGCTGCAGCTTTAATTTTTTTCTTAAATCGCTAACTTGTGATTCCTTCATGTTTAATTCTACCTAGAATAAATAAGGCAAAGGTTATACAACAAGGAGCAAATTTTCGTAATATAGTTAATTCAAGTCTCAAGCACATTGCAAGCAATACACTTGGCACTTGGGGGCTAATGTAGGTCGTTTAAAAATTTATTACGACTTGGCTCAATTTGTCATGTTCGGATTTCTTAAGTGATTACAAGTCCTAGCCCAAATTGTCAGTTACAACTAGCCCTTGGGGGCTACCTATTTGGATTTCTTAAATGACTCTAAGTCCCGGCTCAACTTGTTATTTTAAGTTGTCCCTTTGGGGCTACATATTTGGATCTTAGAGCTAATTATCAGCATGCCTCATCATGTTACTATGAAATAATGGTTGAAAAGCTGCATAAGATTTATTCAAGATTAATATTTGAAGATCCAGCTCATCTTGATAAGATAAAGTCGTCCTTGAGAGGCTACAGTTTGGAAATTATCATGAAGTCTCAAGCATATTCAACAATTTTTCTTGTACTTAAGACTTGGCGCCTATATAAGTACATATGGAAAGGGGTTAGTAGCATACCTCATAGCATTCCTTCATAAGGTTCACTAGGCTGGCTTCAAAGTCACGGCTAGTGTGAAGGCACTTTACATAACCTGCATGGATGTCGCTCGCATTGAGGGCAGCATAGCTCTCCAAGTCTAGGTTTGGTTTGCCTTTTTCTAAGGAAGGAGATTCTTCCTTGGTGTTGTGCTTGGATAGCGCTGTTGAGATTCCCGGTGCTGTGTAAGCCGTCCCATTGATAGTCACATCATCAGGGTTCTTCTCAAAGAGGATCTCTCCAGATGGCCTTAGAGGAGTTGGTGATTTAGGGCACGGTGGGTCATGACTGGCCGTCGGGTTAAGATCTGCATCCATTTGCTCAGGGATGGTGTCCTTGACTAATAGTGGTGGGTCATTAATAGGTTGTTCAAGGTATTGAGTAAGGGCCTCAGAAGATTCCGCTGTTTGTTTTTCTGGCTCAACAACCTTGGGATCATTTGTAGACCCGCCCAATTTTTGCTTCTTGCTCGCTTTAGCAACACCTCTGCAACAAAGATACAAAGTGTATGAGTATGTTATTACAAATTACGGATAAAACAAATAGAAGCACTTACCCTTGGGCAAATTTGAACATGGGCATCTGGGTTCTGGAAGAGTCACCAGACGATGGAGGTGTCTTCTGATAATTCGAGTTACAAGGAGTAAGAGGCTGACATATGACGTCGTCTAATGGATAAATAGAGTCTGAATCATGAGGAACCTCATATTGATGCTTGCGAGGAATAGCCGTGTTTGGTAAGCCGAAATTAAGGTCCTGAGAACCACTGCTCCAGGTCAGGCGCCTTGCTTCATGTTGCTGTTTCTTCAAAAGAAAGTTGAGATCCAAGTAAGCAAGAGGATGAGAAAATTTCACCTTTCGGATGACCCGCCGAGTTTGCTGTCTTGCCAAGGTTTTTGAGTCGGAGGAGATAGGGATTACCTTTGTTGCATCAGCATGACTTGTTTCCGCGTCGTCCTAAGAAGAGTCGGAGTTAATAAGTTGCATAAAAAGACGACCAAGGGGGTCAAGTTTTACCCCTGACTCGTCATCAAACTTGAGCAGTTCTTCAGCGGATGGTTTCTTGGGACGACCTGGTCCTCATGTTTTGGTTTTGGGTTTCTTGGTCGGGGTAGCAGCAGGCAGTTTCTTCTTCCAAAAAGGGGAGTTGGCCTGTTTAAACATAGACAAGAAATGTAAGCAATATGATATACAATAGGTAAACAAGCAAAGGAAAGATGGTGTAAAGTACTTACAGCCGGAGGTGGATTGAGTTTGCGGAAAGAGTTCAATCCCACTTTAGGCAGTTGTCCATGGGCTCCCCGAGCAGTGATTTGACTACATCATTGACATCCTTATCACTCAAGGATGTATGATTGAAACTTTGTGGATCCTTGGTATCTCCGATGTATTCATACATTAAGCCACCACGCCGGCTTAAACATATTATCCTCCAAGCAACCTAGCAGCGGGTTAGGTCCACAGCAGTTAAGCCACCGGCTACCAATGCCCTTATTTTTGAGAAGGTGGGGGCATATTTAACGTGCTCTGCTGGGAGGGGCAATAACCCGGAAAATGATTTTCATCGGCCGGAGAAGTGTCTTTACAATAGAACCAAGTGAGATTCCCATCCTTGGGGTGACTAGGTAGCTTGGCTTCAGCAAAAATTATGTCTCTCGCCGCTGAACAGAAATTCCTCCAAGTTCCAAGATGGGTCCATCGGTCATCTCAGTTTGACGATTAAGATAAAAATACTCTCTAAAGAGGTCAACAGTAGGCTCATCTCCAAGATACACTTCGCAGAATATTTGCAAATTACACAAATTGGAGACAAAGTTGGGGCCAATATCTTGAGGATAATTTTGGGAAAATTCAGAGCATCACGGAAAACTTTGACCCGGGCGAGGAAAAACCATGGAGAAGGTGGTCTGCAAAGATCACGATTTCGCCCTCTTGGGTTCTGGAGTTGTTTCAGAGGTAGGGACCCGCTAGTCTATGACCTCTTTGGATGGTAAAACCCCCATATCTACATACTCTTGTAATGAGAGTTCAGAGACTTGGGAGGCAACCTGGTCGTAAGAAGTGGGTGTCTTAGTCATTGCAGGCGGGTTAATACCTATGTCCTGGGAATAAAAGTATGGAGGGTTAAAGTCATGGTGATGAACTGTCTAGTGATTATAAAATTCATGATTAAGTTAATTGTTAGTTGGTGAATCGCAAGTTCATGGTTAAGCTGATAAATATAAGTCGGCAAACATTGGCCGGCAAGTCATACAAAGCCCTGGACTTCTTGGCAAGTTATAGGTTATGATTAAGCTGGCCAAGTTCTGGCGGGCACAAAGGTTGTTATTTAAGCCGCACGAACAATGAAGGGCGGGTTGGTTTTATATGAAATCAAGATGGTTGAGATAATTCTAAGTGTGAGATGAAACAAGTTTCACGAATTGTGCCTAAAATTTTGATCTACGACAGTTCAAGAAATGAAGAATAATTCCGAAACCTAAGTTACGGTAATGAAAAAAGTAGATGAGCGGGTTCTGAAGAAAGGGGATCTACATGAGATGCAAGATAAAAGCTAAAACTTCTACCGCGATGCTTTAGTATTGCTTTTGGATTGAACTAAGCACGGCTGGACGAAGCTATCATGAACTTGGACGAACACCGATGAACTAGGGTGACCTAATGTAGATTGGAAGTGAGGGAAGATGAATACCTGGCGATGTTGAGGAACAGCGGGCGTGTGTTGCGGTTCTCTGGTCTAATCAGGTTGATGTAGTGGCCCAGTTGAAGTCGTTGGTGAAGAATGGCGGCGGAAGAGCTCCGGCGGCGGCGTATGATGCGAGAAGGAAGAAGAAGGGGGAGGCGCAGGAGTAAAAGTGAAAAACGGGGCCCTCGTCCCTATTTATGAGGAAATTGTAAAATGGTGTGCATGGAAATCAAGGAGGCGAATTGATTATCTCAGCAGTGCAAGCGCCTCGATTCTCAGATGACCAGTTAATGCGAAGATCTATTGTGATGTCATGAGTTTTTTTATGAATTTATTTTATGTGACGTCATGGCAGGTTACAATGTTTTATTCAAGGTTAAGCCTTTTAAAGATGACTCACCAAATGAAGCAGTGAAGATTGACATGAACAAGTTCAAATCAATTTGGGGCCTAATTTTGGGGATATAACCCTGAGGTGTGACCTGCCTAGTAGGGGCCAGGTTACACTGTTGGCGACTTAATATGAAGAAGGCCCAAGAAGGTACAAGAAGATGAACACAGGTGGAGGCCCAAGGCCTGGAAGTGTAAGCCGCCCGACTGTGATTTGCCTGGTAAGGCAAGGCGACTTAGAAGCCAAGCTAGTCACGTTATGCGATCCGGCTCAGACTCGTGTAAGCCTCGGAGCCTCGACCTGTGTATATAAAGGCGAGACCCGGCGGCAGGTTAACTCACGGAGCAAACTGATCGATAGCTAGGTCAAGCGTGATCGCTCCCTTGTAATCGAGACTCAAGCAATACAATTAGAAGCAGGACATAGGCTTTTACCTCGTTGTGAGGGGCCGAACCTAGGTAAACCTTCATGTCCTTTGTCCCGTTCAACCCCTTCGAGCTAACCTACGTTGTGATGGCTCCACACCTAAGTCCTTTCACAAGGGCATCTGTGATACGTCTCCAATGTATCTATAATTTTTTATTGTTCCATGCTATTATATTATCTGTTTTGGATGTTTTATATGCATTAATATGCTATTTTATATTTTTTGGACTAACTTATTAACCTAGAGCCCAGTGCGAGTTTCTGTTTTTTCCTTGTTTTTGAGCTTGATAGAAAAGGAATACCAAACGGAGTCGAAACGGAATAAAACCTTCGCGATGATTTTTCTTGGACCAGAAGACACCCAGGAGACTTGGTGAAAGCACAAGTGCTCCCTAGGTGATTTTGGTAATTAATGTCAACATACCTCTTGTTGGACTAATATCTTTATCTACTACATTTCAGATAAGTTCAACAATAGCATGGCATGGACAAGAGGATGTGGAACTCCTTCAAAATACTAAGGACAAAGATTGGCTAAAGCTCAAGACTCTTCATTTCTATTTTAGTGATCCAAGATCATATTGAGTCCATAGGAAAGCCAATACTATTAAAAGGGGATGAGGTGTTGCTTAATGGTCTACTTGCTCAAAGTGCTTGGTGATATGCTCCATAACCCTCAACCACTTTCTCATTTCCAAATATGTCCAAAACCTAAAGTTAAACTCGTCCCCACCGATTTGATCTATCCGGCACCACCGAGTTCATTTGACCTAGCCACTGCCAGAAACCGTATTCAATTTGGTCTCATCGGTACGGATCTCAGTCCCACCGAGATGGCGTTGCAAACTCTCTATTTCCCTTTGTAACGTTTCAGTTTTACAGAAATGAGCGATCGGTCCCACCGAGTTCGTAATGGAAACTCTCTATTTCCCTTCATAATGTTTCAGTCTTGCCGAAATGAGCGATCGGTCCCGCCGAGTTTGCCTGACCAAATCTATGTTAACTCATTGCTGAAATTGGTCTCACCGAGTTCATGCAATCGGTCACACTGAGACGAGGTTTTGCCCTAGCCCTAGCACATCAGTCCCACCGAGTTGATCATGTCGGTCCCACCGAGATTCCTAACATTCACATTTTGAACTAAATCGGTCTCACCGAGTTCTTCTATTTGGTGTGACCAAGTTGGGCCAGTTGTGTGTAACAGTTGGATTTTGTGTGGAGGCTATATATACCCCTCCACCCCTTCTCTATTCAAGAGAGAGCCATCAGAACATGCCTACCCTTCCACTACTCATTTTTTGAGAGAGAACTACCTACTCATGTGTTGAGACCAAGATATTCTAATCCAACCACAAGAATCTTGATCTCTAGCCTTCCCCAAGTTGCTTTCCACTCAAATCATCTTTACACCATAGCCAAATCTATGAGAGAGAGTGTTGAGTGTTGGGGAGACTATCATTTGAAGCACATGATCAAGGATTTCATCATCCACACACCATCTATTACCTTTTGGAGAGTCGTATCTCCTAGATTGGTTAGGTGTCACTTGGGAGCCTCCGACAAGATTGTGGAGTTGAACCAAGGAGTTTGTAAGGGCGAGGAGATCGCCTACTTCGTGAAGATCTACCCGAGTGAGGCAAGTCCTTTGTGGGCGATGGCCATGGTGGGATAGACAAGCTGCTTCTTCATGGACCCTTCATGGGTGGAGCCCTCCATGGACTCGTGCAACTATTACCCTTCGTGGGTTGAAGTCTCCATCACCGTGGACGTACGATAGAACCACCTATCGGAACCACACCAAAAATCTCCATGTCTTCATAGCATTTGCACACTCCAATCCCATCCCTTTACTTTCTTGCAAATAGCATGGCTTACTCTTTCTGCTTCTCATACTCTTGCCATGCTTGCTTCAAATGTATTGTGAATGCTAAAACTTCTGCTAAAACTCCACCTCAACTTGAAGAACTTCAAAACTGCTACTTTTACTTGAAGAGGGTCTAATCACCCCCCTCTAGACACCTCTTCTCGATCATTTCAATTGGTATCAGAGCATTGATCTCCATTGCTTTGGTTTAATCATCATTGGAGGAAGATGGAATGGATGAGTCTACAATTGGGAGTGTTAGACATAGAGTACATATGCTTGATGGATAGTGTTGTAGTGCCTACAAAATGAGATGCTTGATATTTTCAATGAATATAATTTGAACATGTATATTACTAGCCCTTGTGCACCTCCTATTGATCCATTGCATCTTACCCCCGATGAGTATCTTGACATGACTTGCAATCTTAGAGCTGTTAATCTTATTATTAGAGGATTGCCTAGACACTTGCTTGCATGCTTGCCTACATTTGAATGTGCTTATACCATATGGATATATCTTTATGAACTCTTTCCAAACTATTCCTTGAAAAACCTAAATGAGATTCTTCAAAAGTCCATTGCTTTTCATAAAATGAAACCGAGTGGTCCTAAATTTGATTATTGTCTATTTGACCTTTTGACCTCATGCGTGCCAAAGGATATGTGTGAGTCATTAGTAGCATCATCTCTCAAGTCATTAGAATTCATAAAGATGCACACTGTCATGGTCATAAATCTAATGAATCACTCTCTCTAGATGATGATCAATCACAAGACGATGTTGAACATGGGTATTATGACGAGGATGATGATATTGTCTTTGATCTTGATGAGTCTACGAGACACTTTGGTCTTATGGCTAACCTTCGAGGTTACATGGCCGAAGGAAATGAATGTGTTCTTGATAGTGGATGTACCGATCACATGACCGTAGACAAGGACATGTTTTGTGAGCTTGCTAAAAACGACGGTCCCCGAAAGTATGTCACTTTTGGTGATAACTCAAAGGATAAGGTGGTTGGCCTTGGTAAGGTGGCCATCTCACATGACAGCTCCATCCAAAATGTTATGCTCATTGAATCTCTTGGCAATAATTTACTTTCCGTATCTAGACTAGCCTATTTTGGCTTCAATGTCCTATTTACTGAAGTAGATTGCCAAGTGTTTCGAAGAGATAATCATAATACGGTCTTTATCGGTATACATAGAGGTGATCTATACATTGTTGACTTCACTAAAAGAGCTCAACCTAGAACTTGCCTAATTGCTAAATCATCTAAAGGTTGGTTGTGGCATAAAAGGTCAGGTCACGTGGGCATGCAAAATCTTGATAAGCTTATTAAAGGTGATCATATCCTAGGTGTTAAAGATGTTATATTTGACAAGGATAGACTTTGCAAAATCTTGATAAGCTTATTAAAGGAAAACAACTTGGAGGAAGTCATCCCATGAAAAACATTATGACCACGAGAAGACCGCTTGAGCTACTTCATATGGATCTTTTTGGTCCCAACGCCTACAAGAGTCTTGGTGGTAACTCGTCCGAATTGGTCATTGTTGATGATTTTTCAAGATTTACGTGGGTGTTCTTTCTTGATGATAAATCGCAGGTGCAAAAGATCTTCAATAACTTTGCTAGGAAGGCCCAAAATCAATTTGAAGTGAAGATCAAGAAGGTTCGCATCGACAATAGAATGGAGTTCAAGAACGCCAATGTGGATACCTTTCTTGACGAAGAAGGGATTTCACATGAGTTCTCGGCTACATACACACCTAAACAAAAATGGAGTTGTTGAGAGGAAGATCCGGACACTAATTGAGATGGTGAGAACGATGCTTGATGAATACAAGACGCCAAAACACTTTTGGGCGGAAGCGGTTGAGACACCTTGTCAAGCAACAAATCGACTATATCTTCACAAGCTTCTCGGCAAGACAAAATACGAGCTTCTCACAGGTAACAAACCCCAAGTTGGATACTTTCGAGTATTTGGCTCAAAGTGCTACATTCTTGACAAGCCTCGTCGTTTGAAATTTTCCCCTAAATCTCATGAAGGTTTCCTACTCGGTTATGGCTCAAATTCTCACACTTACCGTGTCTACAACAATTTCACCCGAAAGGTTGAAGAGATGGTAGATGTGAAGTTTGATGAATCTAATAGCTCACAAGTAGAGCAATTGCCAATTGATGTAGGAGATAAAGACCCCTCGTAAGCAATTCAAGACTTGTCTATTGGCAAGATTCGCCCAACGGAGGTGAAGGAGAGTATCTCGTCCGTTCAACTAGAAGCCTCAACTTCACGAGAAGGTGAACCACAAGTTGACTTGGAGGCATCCACGAGTGGAACACGTCAAGGCAAAGGAAACCAGGAAGTACAACAAGATGAACCTCATCGACCTCCTTCTCCACCTCCACAAGAAAACAACAACACCAACAACAATGAAGAAGGATAAGAGGAAGAACAAGACAATGAAGAGGATGTCCCACCTCGACCCAAACAAAATCTCTCATGAGTTAGAGCAAGAGTTTCAAGATATCATCCCATTGAACAAATCTTTGATGATATTCAAAATTGGAGAATAACTCGCTCTAAAACTCGTTTGGCTAACTTTTGTGAACATTACTCATTTATTTATAGTATTGAACCTATGATGGTCGAAGAATCTCTTGATGACCCGGATTAGGTGAACGCCATGCATGAAGAGCTACATAATTTCGAGAGAAATCAAGTGTGGACTTTAGTAGAAAAGCCGGACAACAACCAAAATATGATTGGAACCAAGTGGGTGTTTCGGAATAAGCAAGATGAAGATGGACAAGTTGTACGCAACGAGGCCCGTCTCGTCGCCCAAGGCTACACTCAAGTCGAAGATATGGAATATGGTGAGAAATATGCCCTCGTTGCTAGACTTGACTCCATACGCATCTTACTTGCTTATGCCAATCATCATGACATTATGTTATATCAAATGGACATTAAAAGTGCTTTTCTAAATGGTGAAATTGAGGAGGAAGTCTATGTTAAACAACGTCCCGACTTTGTTAATCCCAAGAAACCTAATCATGTTTACAAACTTCACAAAGCTCTTTATGGTCTTAAACAAGCTCCTAGAGCATGGTATAAATGCTTGACTAAGTTCCTTATTGAAAAAAGGCTTTGAAATTGGGAAAATTGATTCAACACTTTTTACTAAAGGGGTTAATGGTGAACTATTTGTGTGCCAAATTTATGTCGATGATATCATATTTGGTTCTACTAACCCTCATTTTAGCGAAAAGTTTGGAAGGCTAATGTCGGAGAAGTTTGAGATGTCTATGATGAGAGAACTCAAGTTCTTTCTTGGTTTGCAAATTAAGCAAACTAAGGAAGGTACCTTTGTTTCCCAAACAAAGTATACCAAGGACTTATTCAAGAAGTTCAACATGCAAGAATGCAAAGGTATGAAACCACCCATGCCTACTAGTGGACATCTTGACTTGACTAAGGATGGCAAACCGGTTGACCAAAAGGTTTACCGCTCTATGATTGGTTCATTGTTATATATATGTGCCTCCTGTCCCGATATTATGCTAAGTGTGTGGATGTGTGCATGATATCAAGCGGCCCATAAAGAATGTCATCTTAAGACTGTGAAAAGGATAGTGAGATACTTAATTCATACACCAAATTTTGGAATTTGGTATCCTAAGAGGTGTTCTTTTGATCTTGTTGGCTACTCCGATTCGGACTATGCCGGTGACAAGGTTGTTAGAAAGTCCACTTCGGGTACTTGTCAATTTCTTGGTAGATCTCTTGTGTCTTGCTCCTCCAAGAAACAAAACTCGGTATCCTTATCCACTGCCGAACCGGAATACATTGCCGTCGGATCATGTTGTGCTCAATTACTTTGGATGACCCAAACCTTAAGGATTACGGGATATATATGTCAAACATGTTCCATCGCTTTGTGATAATGAAAGTGCAATTAATATTGCTCACAATCCCCTGCAACATTCTTGGAGTAAGCATATTGAAGTTCGTCATCACTTCATTCGAGATCATGTTGCTAAAGGAGACATCAATCTTAAGCATGATCGAACCAATAAGCAATTGGCGGATATATTCACGAAACCGCTTTATGAGAAACTATTTTTCCATTTGAGAGGTGAATTGAACATTATTGATGCCTCAAACTTGGAGTAGAAACTCCATTTGGATACATGCAAGGCATGAGCCTTTCGACTAATCCTTGATATTCCTCTTATAATGATGATTGACGGTGTCCTGGACTAGGGGGTACTCACCACGTCATCTCCCGATCTGTTAGATTGGGCCGAGGACCCCCCCATGGCCGTATACTCATGGGCCAGTTCGGACAGCTGCCGCATACATGGAAGATTCCACAAGACTTGGTGGTCAAGACAAGGACTCCTCCCCACCGGCATATTCGGCTAGGACTCTTGTTATCCTAGGCCTCTGGTGCATTATATAAACCGAGGCCAGGCTAGTCCATAGAGATATACAACAATCATACCATAGGCTAGCTTCTAGGGTTTTAGCCTCTACGATCTTGTGGTAGATCAACTCTTGTAATACTCATATCATCAATATCAATCAAGCAGGACGTAGGGTATTACCTCCATCAAGAGTGCCCGAACCTAGGTAAACATCGTGTCCCCTGCCTCCTGTTACCATCGATCCTAGACGCACAGTTCGGGACCCCCTACCTGAGATCCGCCGGTTTTGACACTGACAATGATCATATGTCTTGGATCTATACTTGTACCCTTGCATGTTATCTAACCCTTGTAGGCACTTGTATGAGCCCAAATCTATGAGATTGCAAGTCACTCACATCTTGAGCGATCTCTACATCACCAAGTTCCTACTATTTGGTTGTTGAATACAAGGAAGCATGAATCCACTCAACATATCCTTTGACAATTTCTATATATCAAAGTTCATTTAGTATCAAGTTTATTGAGTGTCATTTTGGATACACAAGTCGTCTTCCTTGCAAGACTAACCCATGTAGGAAGATGAACTCAAACTATAAGTGGTGCTCCAAACTCTTGATGAACTACATCAACCTTGAGCATCCAACACAAGTTTGACTACATAATCAAGATCAACACCACCACCCAAGATATGTTATTCCATCTTAGAGAAGTTTTGACCCAAGTCATGAGTCAAAGCAACTCAATGAGATGTGAAAACAACAAAATGCTTGAACGAGAAATGGTAACCCCATTTTGAGCTTAAACGATGAGTATAACCTACGATCAAGTGTCATCACTTGACTCCTCAGTCAATATACTCTAACATAGGTGATTTTTTCACCGAACCCTTCTAGATGAAGTTCTCTAGTGTTTCTTTGTTTTATGTTTTGCTTGTGTTTCTTGCATGTTTGTTCCCCTTTTACAAAAAAACTTCATGTAGATTTATTTTCTTTTTGGATGCTTTTCACTGTATTTTCTATATATAATTCATTGCAAATCCTTCAGTTAATTCATTGCAAATCCTTGTGAGATTTTGATTGCCAAGTGAGCTGAGTTGACAAGATTTTTCCTCTACATTGAACTCGGACTCAACGATTCATGCCTATCGGCTAGACCTAACTACAAGAATTACTTGTAGATAGTTCATCGGTACAACCGACATGGACGAACCCGGTTTGGCCGATATGCATCATCTATGACACTGCCAACTCGGTGTCACCGATGAAAATGGATCGGTGTTATCGATTTCACTGCTGATAAAAGTTTTTGCCATTTCAAATGTCATTTCTTATCCAGCTCCACTTGATGATTCTTATCCTCTACTCGCATCTTAAACTACATGCTGCTTTGTAGTGTGTCTCAATGACCAGACCTATTTGATCATGCTCTAGAAGATCCCTTCTTGGAAATTGATGTCATAAGGGGGGGAGAGAGCGCATCAAAGCTTATCACATGGGAAAGAGAGCACATCTTAGCTTATCCAGATGCTTATTAACAATAGAGGAGAGAAGTCACATGTCTTTAAGAGGGGAAAGCCATGTTAATTTATGGTTGTTTGTACCATTTCTTGCTCTGTTTTTTTTTCTTTGCCCTAATTTTCTCTTACCCTACCTTCTCCCATTATCCAATATCAGATTCAGGGGGAGAAAGAGTTCATAACTAGGGACAAAAATATTTGGAATTCATTGCATATCTTTAATCTTTGGGGACATGTCCATATCCAAATAGAGTAGCAAGTACTCACTCATTACATGTCATCCTAGTCTTGGTACTCTTGTGGTCTCCTAAACTTGCTTTAATTAGAGTGTTCTTGTGTTATCTAACCCTGTTTTCTCAAGTTCGTCTCTTCCAAAGCTAGCTCAAGACCACAAGGTAAGTATATGCATCACACTCATGTGCACGATGATCTCTTGTTGATGTACATGTTGTTTGCAAGAAGGACTCATGAACATGAAGGTACACTTCCTGTATCTACATCATTTGCTCTCATGCATATAGCCAAGATACATGTAACTCATTGCTTGCTCTGACATGTTTATGCATTCACATGCTCTTGCATACTATCTTTACATGATTTCATACATGTAGGGTGAGCCTATGCATGTTACATGACTTTCCAAAGCTTTACTTGTTAAACTTCATATCTTTATCTAAAGCATTGATGTATGTTGTAATCAATTACCAAAAAGAGGGAGATTGAAAGCACAAGTGCTCCCTGGGTGATTTTGGTAATTAATGTTAACATATCTCTTGTTGGACTAATATCTTCATCTAGTGCATTTCAGATAAGTTCAATAATCGCGTGGCATGGACAAGAGGTTGTGGAACTCCTTCAAAATGCTAAGGACAAAGATTGGCTAAAGCTCAAGACTATTCATTTCTATTTTAGTCATCCAAGATCACATTGAGTCCATAGGAAAGCCAATACTATTAAAAGGGGATGAGGTGTTGCTTAATGGTCTACTTGCTCAAAGTGCTTAGTGATATGCTCCATAACCCTCAACCACTTTCTCATTTCCAAATATGTCCAAAACCTAAAGTCAAACTCAGCCCCACCAATTTGATCTATCCGGTGCCACCGAGTTCATTTGACCTAGCCAGTGCCAGAAACCCTAATCAATTTGGTCTCACTGATACGGATCTCGGTGTCACCGAGATGGCGTTGCAAACTCTCTATTTCCCTCATAACATTTCAGTCTTACAGAAATGAGCGATCGGTCCCACCGAGTTTGCAATGCAAACTCTCTGTTTCCCTTCGCAACGTTTCTGTTTTACCGAAATAAACGACCGGTCCCATCGAGTTTGCCTGACCAACTCTCTGTTAACTCATTGCTGAAATTGGTCTCACCGAGTTCATGCAATTGGTCACACGGAGATGAGGTTTTGCCCTAGCCCTAGCACATCGGTCCCACCAAGTTGATCATTGTCGGTGTCAAAACCGGCGGATCTCGGGTAGGGGGTCCCGAACTGTGCGTCTAAGGCGGATGGTAACAGGAGGCAGGGAACACGATGTTTTACTCAGGTTCGGGCCCTCTCGATGGAGGTAAAACCCTACTCTTTCTTGATTAATATTGATGATATGGGTAGTACAAGAGTAGATCGACCACGAGATCAAGGAGGCTAAACCCTAGAAGCTAGCCTATGGTATGATTGTTGTTGTATATCCCTATCGACTAGCCTGGCCTCGGTTTATATAATGCACCAGAGGCCTAGGATAACAAGAGTCCTAGTCGAATATGCCGGTGGGGTGGAGTCCTTGTCTTGATCGCCAACTCTTGTGGAATCTTCCTTGTATGCGGCAGCTGTCCGAACTGGCCCATGAGTATGCGGCCATGGGGGTACTCGGCCCAATCCAACTGACCGGGAGATGATGTGATGAGTACCCCCTAGTCCAGGACACCGTCAGTAGCCCCGTGAACCGGTCTTCAAGTTAGGGACACTCCCCAATTCTTTTGAACTATTCTTCATCTTCGGTTGACGGTCTTGAAAACTGGTTCAACAAATCTTCTCTTCTTCGATCTTGAGCATCGCCGAAATGCATTCGGCGAGTTTACACGTCGGGTATCTGAGGAGCCCCTTTAAGTTTCCGGTCTTTATCAATGACTTGTTATTTTTAGGCCACACCTCGGGTTTGAAGTTGTTCCCGGGAGGCAGTGTCCTCTTGCGTCCGAGCTCTAACGCCGTACTGCATTCGAGGTATCTTTTGCGGCCGAGCACCAATGCCGGACCGCTTCAGAGCTCCAACACTGGAATGTATCCGAGCTCCAACGCCGGACTATGTCCAAGCTCCAACGCCGGGCTGTATCCGAGCTCCAACACCGGAATATATCTGAGCTCCAACGCCGGACAGTGTTCCAGCTCCAACGCCGGACTATATCTGAGGTGTCATATCACCTTGGTTCAAAAAAGTTGAAGGAGTTTAGCCGAGCTTAATGCCGGAAAATGCCCTCTATGGAGCCAGCCACTAGCGCTCGAGTTTTATGCCGGACTTCTTCCGAGGTGGTGCACCACCCCGACTGTGGGCCGTTTTTTGTCAATATTTTTTATTATTGCAATTTATTCTCTACCGAGATATATGGCCAGTAGCCCTCAAGGTGTGTATCAGTCTAAAACCCGAGATGCACCAGAAGGATGACGTAAGACCGCTGATCCCAGTAGCTGCTGAGACTCAGGTTGATTTGCAAAATCGGCCTGAGGATCAAGTCCTAGCTCAGCAGAATACTTCGGGACACAAAAAGCGGCGTGCTTAGTCCTCGAGACTTAGGTTGGGTGCGGCCGAGCAACCTGAGGATCAATATCTCCTCGGCAACTGTATTGCACTTAAAATTTTCTGCATTGAACAGGCAATGCCGTAGCCCCCGAGACACTGGTCGGGTGGCAACAGCAGATCAGGGGATCGATGTGCCCCTTTAATATTTGTAAATAATAAGGCCGAAGCCCAGTAGCCCCCGAGCTTTAATGCGGGCATGGGTGGCCGAATTAAGGATCAATATCCATAGTAAAATCACAAATTATGTGTAATGACTCTATGTATCCAAGTACTTTACGTCATTAATGCTTGGATCCGCATTGTACAAAACTTTGTTGACCGACCATCGGCTTCCACCTCCTCGGCTAGTAGCCGAGGAGTGTTTGTCCTACTTTATAAAGCCTTTATGAGGGCAAAGATTTACGATAAACAAGGCAATCTGGCCATACGGTTTTATGAACAAAGGTACGCAGAGAGATATGTTATATTACTATTTAACATAAGAAATTTCTTCCAAAGAAAATAGTCCCGCTATCGGTTCCTTTCTTTGGGTTGTCATGCGAAGCATGATCATGCAGCCTCAGCTCTAATGTAAGAGCATAATATCAAGGATTTAGTTTGGGAGGCCAGTTAATAGCCCCCGGTAGTGTTCGGCAACAGTCGATGTCAAGCCGTAAACACTTCGGCCATTGTTATTAATGGCCCATCATTTAACACTGTCATCGGATTGCTTACCAGTTTACGCTTATTGTGACAGTCAATTTTTGGCTTTCTCCACTGAGGTGCTTAACCATGTGAGCTAGAAGCACAATCGCAGTGGTTCTCCCTTTGCACACCTAGCCGAACAAAGCGGAACATAGGAGGCAAGCGCAGGAGTCGGGCAACCCAACTATTGACCGAAGACACAATTCGAAACCAATGCATATATAGTGAGATCCGAGAATGTTTTTGCCGAATCTATAAAGCTATCCGGCATTGCACTACGAGACTTGTGGTGAAAACACACAAATAGTTTAAAAGTGCCATAAGCTTGGAAAACCAAAAAACGTCAGTAAAAACTTGACGTCCGAACAAGATCAAGTGTTCGGTGCCAATCCGAAAATTGGGGAAAAATAGTGCTTCTGTCGTGCATTAATATTACACATCCAATCTCAAGACTTCAAGCAGGCCAGCCTACGGCTGCACCCCCCCTATCCCGAAGGCGGAGTGCTTCTCGTTAGACCAGTTTAGCGAACTAAACGCGAGCGGTCACTAGAGAAAAAATGGGTTATCTGGCTATTGACCACACACTCACGTCGAAAAAGGAGCGATAGAAAAAGACTTTGCAACGACCAAGAAGAAAACACATTTACTATAAAATAGCTCATATAAATTTTAAGATCCCCCAAGTGACTTGGGTAAAAGCTTTTATGTATAATGATTGTATGTACCGAAGTACTTATATCATATCTTTGTTCAACCGAACTTTAAGCGCGTCTTAACCAACCGTCGGCTTCTCCCTCTTCGGTCAAGGACCGAAAAGTGTTATGTACTCCACCTGTCAAGAATATCGACAGTGTTTCCGATAACCAGGCAACCGGGCCATAAGGCTGTAATAGACAAAACATGCTCAGGGAACTTATGCTATATTACAGACGAAGTGTAAGAAGCATCTTCGAAGAAAATAGTACCCCCACCGATACCTTTCTTCGGTGCAAATTATTACTATGAGACTTGTGCAATAGATTTTTTGTACTCATGAGTTCCGTTGTGTGCCGACCATGATTGAAAACAATAAGAGCGCTAGCTTTCGGCTTCACCCAGTCTGAGGTCAGAGCTCGGAGGACCCCATCGTGACAATCGCAGAGGTGTGCTCCCTTTAGTCGCTAGCTGAACAATCGGGAACGTAGGGGTAAGCACAGGAGCCAGGTAACCCAGCTTGTAAATCGCTTAAGTCAATATGGTGCATATTGTGGCGTAATACATGAACAAGGAACGAAGCCGTACAAGTATAATCATATGCAAGAGGAAAAGCTTCATAAAGGAAGCCCCCAAATAAACGGGGTATTTGAATGTGTGTGTCACAAACAAATTTTGGACAAGGGAATTTTTTACAAGCAACTTTTTTTCCGAAAAAAGTATACTGCTTGGTCGAACCGAACACAAGTTAAAAATTAAAACTTTGAGCATGAAAGCGACTTAGCTGGTTAATGTGTTCGTCATCGATGACACGGTCCGAGCTTGATGCGGGACAAGGTTCCATCCCCCAAGCCGGTCCCGAGGTGGTGGAGCGGAGAGCTCGACACGCTGAAGTGGTGACATAGCACGGTCAATGCAGGCCGGCAGAGTTACGCCGAAGTCCCCGGATCATTTTCCTATGCACAAAAAATAGTGGAAACCGGAGATAATAGTAATAATAATAATAATAAAATCGTTGCATAATAAATAATTTATGCAAAGTGATTAATAAAAGAAAGATGGCCTGGCGCCGAAGTCAATGTCGATGCAGGGCGTTGGCGTGATGCGGTGAAGGCGTGGCAAAGCCGGAATTCACAAGTCGGTCCGAGCTCCGGATGCGGCGTTCGCCGGACTATGTACGGAAACTGACCGAACCACCATGCGACTGTCGTTAATGCGGCCACCATTTGATAGACCTGTGTACATATGATGGACAAACCAGAGTAATAATTCCTTGGGAAAAATGAACCCACACAAGCAAAAAATACTAGGATTAATAGCACCTGGTTTATTTCTTGTAGCAATCCGAAGGAAAGTGATCCCCAAAATTGGGACTCGATCCGCACACCCATTACCTGATGGGCAATAAAACAACGGCATGGCAATGCTGGCAAAGGATGGCTCGCCGAGGCAAAGCCCTCGGTCCAGCTAACGTGACGGAGCTGGTTGGCTAGTGACGCCGAAGTGTCCGAAGTAGGTTGATGAAGAGATGGCGAAGCCCCCGGTCTAGCCGAGGTGTCGAAGCCTCAATGTCAGCTGATGAGTCGAAGTAGGTCGGCGTGATGGACACCAGCTTGAAGAAGCAATAGTGCGGCCCTGCCGATGCAGGTCGTGACGTGGTTGAAGCCGGCTGGATGAAGCGACCGTGCGGCGATGCCGGTATGCCCGCTCCGTGTAATCCGCGGGGCGGCGATGTTGGTGATGATTTAACCTTCACGATGCCGGACTCTTGTTTGGCTTGCCGAGATGATGATCCGAAGAAGTTGAGCTCGGCTCAACAAAGTAACGACGTGTCTAGCGCGAGTCGGCAGCCGTGGAGCAATATTGCTGGACTGGTTTGACACCAGCATGATGTTGAAGATCATGTTCAAAAGATTTTAAAGTTAGTGGGATGTGTTCGGGAACAAAACACAATACCCCATACAAAACTTCCTTCGAAAGGGATGTCCATAATCTCGTTCATCAAAAAGATGAACTCGGGTCGGATTCGTTTTTGCGCAGAAAACAGAATCGAAAAGTGATGCACTAATCGGAAGGTTCCCCGAGCTTGGACGGTCGGATCGAGCTGAAATTTTGAGAGGTGGTAGATATAGGAATTCCACAGCCGATCAATGGTTGGATCTTCCAATGGACGTCCGAGCTAGAAGTTGGACACCACGCCCTAAACTCATCTAGATTCCCGTCCAGATTTGACAGGGCTCCGGTATATCATGGATTGCGAGAGATTCCTCCATCGAAACTCAACGAAAATTTCCAGGGTTGTTGTAGACTCGGTTCCGCACAATTCCACCAAAGCGATCGTTAAAAAGACACTTGAGGAGGCGGTGGCGGCGGACACAAGTTTGTTGTCCAGAAAAACAGCACGGTCGCCCGAGGGCAATGTTGACGTTGAGCCCCCCGGCTCCCTGGATGATTCCTCCATAATCTTGATAGAGATCGGAGTTGATGACTATAAAGGCCCTCATCCGAACATGACGATAGGAGGTAGGGTGCAGTCCTTGGTCAAACCAAGGTGACCAGTCGAGCTGGTGACGAAGATGCCGAAGTCGCAGTTGATGTGCAGGCGATCCATCAACCCTTTGCCGAACACACAGCGGAACTCTCAATGAAAGCACCAATGTCGGTGTCAAAACCAGCGGATCTCTGGTAGGGGGTCCCGAACTGTGCGTCTAAGGCGGATGGTAACAGGAGGCAGGGGACACGATGTTTTACTCAGGTTTGGGCTCTCTCGATGGAGGTAAAACCCTACTCCTGCTTGATTAATATTGATGATATGGGTAGTACAAGAGTAGATCTACCACGAAATCAAGGAGGCTAAACCCTAGAAGCTAGCCTATGGTATGATTGTTGTTGTATATCCCTATCGACTAGCCTGGCCTCGGTTTATATAATGCACCAGAGGCCTAGGATAACAAAAGTCCTAGCCGAATACGCCGGTGGGGTGGAGTCCTTGTCTTGATCGCCAAGTCTTGTGGAATCTTCCTCGTATGCGGCAGCTATCCGAACTGGCCCATGAGTATGCGGCCATGGGGTCCTCGGCCCAATCCAACTGATCGGGAGACGATGTGATGAGTACCCCTAGTCCAGGACACCATCAATCATGTCGATCCCACCGAGATTCCTAATGTTCACATTTTGAACTAAATCAGTCTCACTGAGTTCTTCTATTTGGTCTGACCGAGTTGGGTCAATTGTGTGTAACGGATGGATTTTGTGTGGAGGTTATATATACCCTCCACCCCCTTCTCTATTCAAGAGAGAGCCATCAGAACATGCCTCCACTTCCACTACTCATTTTCTGAGAGATAACCACCTACTCATGTGTTGAGACCAAGACATTCCAATCCAACCACAAGAATCTTGATCTCTAGCCTTCCCCAAGTTGCTTTACACTCAAATCATCTTTCAACCATAGGCAAATCTGTGAGATAGAGTCGAGTGTTGGGGAGACTATCATTTGAAGCACAAGAGCAAGGAGTTCATCATCAACACACCATCTGTTACCTTTTGGAGAGTGATCTCTCCTAGATTGGTTAGGTGTCACTAGGGAGCCTCCGACAAGATTGTGGAGTTTAACCAAGGAGTTTGTAAGGGAAAATAGATCGCCTACTTCGTGAAGATCTACCCGAGTGAGGCAAGTCCTTCATGGGCGATGGCTATGGTGGGATAGACAAGGTTGCGTCTTCGTGGACCCTTCGTGGGTGGAGCCCACCGTGGACTAGCGCAACCGTTGCCCTTCGTAGGTTGAAGTCTCCATCAACGTGGACGTACGATAGCACCATCTATCGGAACCATGCCAAAAATCTCCGTGTCTTCATTAAGTTTGCATACTCCAATCCCATCCCTTTACTTTCTTGCAAATAGCATGATTTACTCTTTCCGCTGCTCATACTCTTGCCATGCTTGCTTGAAATGTATTGTGAATGATTAAACTTGTGCTAAAACTCCACCTCAACTTGAAGAACTTAAAAACTTCTACTTTTGCTTGAAGACGGTCTAATCACCCCCCTCTAGTCACCTCTTCTCGATCCTTTCAATTGGTATGAGACCATTGGTCTCCATTGCTTTGGTTTAATCACCATTGGAGGAAGATGGAGCAGTCTATGATTGGGAGTATTAGACGTAGAGTACCTATGCCTGATGGAGAGTTCTATAGTGCCTGGAAAAATAAGATGCTTGAGATTTTCAATGAATATAATTTGAACAAGTATGTTACTAGCCCTTGTGCGCCTCCTATTGATCCATTGCATCCTACCCCCGATGGGTATCTTGACATGACCCGCAATCTTAGAGCTATTAATCTTATCATTAGAGGATTGCCTAGAAACTTGCTTGCATGCATGCCTACATTTGAATGTGCTTATACCATATGGTGATATCTTGAGGAACACTTTCCAAACTATTCATTGAAAAACCTAAATTAGATTCTTCAAAAGTCCATTGCTTTTCATAAAATGAAACCTAGTGATCCTAAATTTTATGATTGTCTATTTGAGCTTCGTGACCTCATGCGTGCCAAAGGAGATGTGGGAGTCATTAGTAGCATCATCTCTCAAGTAGAAAAGGAATACCAAATAGAGTCCAAATGGAATGAAACCTTCGTGATGATTTTTCTTGGGCCAAAAGAAACCCAAGAGACAAGGAGTGCAAGTGAGAAGAGCCACGAGGCGGCCACATGGGTGGAGGGCGTGCTCAGGGGTTAGGGCGCGCCACCTACCTTGTGGGCCCCTTGATACGTCTCCAATGTATCTATAATTTTAGATTGCTCCATGGTATATTATCTACTGTTTTGGACTATATTGGGCTTTATTTTCCACTTTTATATTATTTTTGGGACTAACCTATTAACCGGAGGCCCAACCCAGAATTGCTGTTTTTTGCCTATTTCAGTATTTCGGAGAAACAGAATATCAAACGGAGTCCAAACGGAATAAAACCTTCGGGAACATGATTTTCTCACCGAACATGATCCAGGAGACTTGGACCCTACTCCAAGGAGTCAAAGAGGCGGTCACAAGGGTGGGGGGCGCCCCCCCTAGAGCGCGCCCCTGCCTCGTGGGCCCCTCGGTGCTCCACCGACGGACTCATTCCTCCTATATATACCAACGTACCGCCAAACGACCAGAACAGGAGCCAAAAACCTAATTCCACCGCCACAACTTTCTGTATCCACGAGATCCCATCTTGGGGCCTGTTCCGGAGCTCCGCCCGAGAGGGCCGTCATCACGGAGGGCTTCTACATCATCATAGCCCTCTCCGATGAAGTGTGAGTAGTTTACCTCAGACCTTTGGGTCCATAGTTAGTAGCTAGATGGCTTCTTCTCTCTTTTTGGATCTCAATACAAAGTTCTCCCCCTCTCTTGTGGAGATATATTCGATGTAATCTTCTTCTTTTTGCGGTGTGTTTGTTGAGATCGATGAATTGTGGGTTTATGATCAAGTCTATCTATGAATAATATTTGAATCTTCTCTGAATTCTTTCATGTATGATTGGTTATCTTTGCAAGTCTCTTCGAATTATCCGTTTGGTTTGGCCAACTAGATTGGTAGTTCTTGCCATGGGAGAAGTGCTTAGCTTTGGGTTCGATCTTGCGGTGTCCTTTCCCAGTGACAGAAGGGGCAGCAAGGCACGTATTGTATCGTTGCTATCGAGGATAACAAGATGGGATTTATTTCATATTGCATGAATTTTTCTCTCTACATCATGTCATCTTGCTTAAGGCGTTACTCTGTTTTTAACTTAATACTCTAGATGCATGCTGGATAGCGGTCGATGAGTGGAGTCATAGTAGTAGATGCAGAATCATTTCGGTCTACTTGTCACGGATGTGATGCCTATATACATGATCATTCCTAGATATTCTCATAACTATGCTCAATTCTATCAATTGCTCAACAGTAATTTGTTCACCCACCATAGAATACTTATTCTCTTGAGAGAAGCCACTAGTGAAACCTATGGCCCCGGGTCTATTCTCATCATATTAATCTCCATCACTTTAATCTTGCTTTGCTTTTTTAATTTGCCTTTACTTTTTTACTTTGCATCTCTATACCAAAAATACCAAAAATATTATATCTATCAGATCTCACTCTCATAAGTGACCGTGAAGGGATTGACAACCCCTAATCACGTTGGTTGCGAGTAGCTATCGTTTTGTGCAGGTACGAGGGACTTGAGCATGGCCTCCTACTGGATTGATACCTTGGTTCCCAAAAACTGAGGGAAATACTTACGCTACTCTGATGCATCATCCCTTCCTCTTCGGGGAAATCCAACGCAAGCTCAAGAGGTAGCAAGAAGGATTTCTGGCGCCGTTGCCGGGGAGTCTACACAAAAGTCAACATACCAAGTACCCATCACAATCCCTATCTCTCGCATTACATTATTTGCCATTTGCCTCTCGTTTTCCTCTCCCCCACTTCACCCTTGCCATTTTATTCGCTCTCTCTCTCTCTCTCTATCCTCCCTCTCTATTTGCCTCTTTTGCCCGTTTGCTCTTGTTTGCTCGTGTGTTGGATTGCTTGTTTGTCACAATGGCTCAACCGAGATTTGGTGATCTTCACCTTAAAATGTTAGAGGAGATTGAAACCAACGTTAGGAAGTTTATGGTTTGGCAATTTGAGCATAATAATTTCTTTAGAAACGAGCTTAAGGAACAAAAAAGTTTTATGAGTCATATGAATAAAGAGCTTGATGATATGTCTAAAGAATTTGATGGTATAAGATTCCAAATTGCTCATCTAGAAAAGATGATTGCTGAAATTCAGATATATAAGCCACCTTAGTCAATAAGATGGCCGCTAAACCGAATTCCTATGAAAATCAAGATGAAGATCTAAAAGTTATTGATGTGTCTCCCATTAAATCTTTGTTTTGCAATATGAATCTTGATGAAACTGAATATGATCTTCCTTTACCTAGAAGGTGTTCTAAAAATTCAAAGTATTTAGATCTTTATGATGAAATTAATGAAAGTGGGATAGAAAGAAATAAAAATCTAGATGTTGCTAGACCCAGTATATTGGATTTCAAGGAATTTAATTATGAAAGTTGCTCTTTAATTGATTGTATTTCCTTGTTGCAATCCGTGCTAAATTCTCCACATTCTTATAGTCAAAAGAAAGCCTTCACCGAACATATTGTTGATGCCTTGATGCAATCTTACGAAGAAAAACTTGCGTTGAAAGTTTCTATCCCTAGAAAACTCTATGATGAGTAGGAACCAACTATTAAAATTAAAATTAAAGATCATGAGTTTTATGCTTTGTGTGATTTGGGTGCTAGTATCTATACTATTCCCAAGACTTTGTGTGATTTGCTAGATTTCCGTAATTTTGATGATTGCTCAATAAACTTGCATCTTGCGGATTCTACTATTAAGAAACCTATGGGAAAGATTAATGATGTTCTTATTGTTGCAAATAGGAATTATGTGCCCATAGATTTCATTGTTCTTGATATAGATTGCAATCCTTCTTGCCCTATTATTCTTGGTAGACCTTTCCTTAGAACGGTTGGTGCGATTATTGATATGAAGGAAGGGAATATTAGATTTAAATTTCCATTAAAAAAGGGCATGGAACACTTTCCTAGAAATAAAATAAAATTGCCATATGAAACTATCATGAGAGCCACTTATGGATTGCCTACCAAAGATGGCAATACCTAGATCTATCCTCGCTTCTATGCCTAGCTAGGGGCGTTAAACGGTAGCGCTTGTTGGGAGGCAACCCAATTTTATTTTTATTCCTTAATTTTTGCTCCTTTTTAGTAATAAATAATATATTTAGCCTCTGTTTTGGTTGTGTTTTTTGTGTTTAATTAGTGTTTGTGCCAAGTAGAACCGTTGGGAAGACTTGGGGAAAGTCTTGTTGAACTTGCTGTAAAAAATAGAAACTTTAGCGCTCACGAGAACTGCTTTAATTTTTATTTGGAGAGTTATATTTAGTTAATTATTTTTGCAGATGATTAATAGATAAATTCCTCACGTCCAGCAATTTATTTTAGAACTTTTGAGGTTCGAGATCTTGCGCTAGCTACAGATTACTACAGACTGTTCTGTTTTTGACAGATTCTGTTTTTCGTGTGTTGTTTGCTTATTTTGATGAATCTATGGCTAGTAAAATAGTTTATAATCCATAGAGAAGTTGGAATACATTAGGTTTAACACCAATATAAATAAAGAATGAGTTCATTACAGTACCTTGAAGTGGTTTTTTGTTTTCTTTCGCTAACGGAGCTCACGAATTTTCTACTTTAAGTTTTGTGTTGTGAAGTTTTCAAGTTTTGGGTGAATTCTTTTGATGGATTATGGAACAGGGAGTGGAAAGATCCTAAGCTTGGGGATGCCCATGACACCCCCAAGATAATCCAAGGACACCAAAAAGTAAAATCTTGGGGATGCCCCGGAACGCATCCCCTCTTTCGTCCACTTCCATCGGTAATTTACTTGGAGCTATATTTTTATCACCAACATGATATGTGTTTTGCTTGGAGCGTCTTGTATTATTTGTGTCTTTGTGTTTTAGTATGCCACAATCGTCCTTGCTGTACACACCTTTTGAGAGAGCCATACATGAATTAAATTCTGATAGAATACTCTATGTGCTTCACTTATATCTTTTGAGCGTTATAATTTTGCTCTATGTGCTTCACTTATATCTTTTGAGCTATGAAATTTTGCTCTATGTGCTTCACTTATATCTTTTGAGCTATGAAATTTTGCTCTATGTTCTTCACTTAGATCTTTTAGAGCACGGTGGTGGATTCATTTTAAAGAAACTATTGATCTCTCATGCTTCACTTAAATTATTTCGAGAGTCTCTTAATTGCATGGTAATTTGCTTAATAATAATATGCTTGGTATTCAAGATTTGTGAAACTTTCTTTTGAGTGTTTTGAATACAAAGAAAATATTGAAGCATGATAATTGTTTTGAGATATGGAGGTGATAATATTAGAGTCATGCTAGTTGAGTAGTTGTGAATTTAAAGAATACTTGTGTTAAAGTTTGTGATTCCCGTAGCATGCATGTATGGTGAACCGTTATGTGATGAAGTCGGAGCATGATTTATTTATTGATTGTCTTAATTACGAGTGGCGGTCGGGGACGAGGGATGGTCTTTTCCTACCAATCTATCCCCCTAGGAGCATGCGCGTAATACTTTGCTTTGATAACTTCTAGATTTTTGCAATAAGTATATGAGTTCTTTATGATTAATGTTGAGTCCATGGATTATACGCACTCTCACCCTTCCACCTTTGCTAGCCTCTCTAATTCGCGCACCTTTCGCCGGTATCATACACCCACCATATACCTTCCTCAAAACATCCATCAGACCTACCTATCATGGCATTTTCATAGCCATTCCGAGATATATTGCCATGCAACTTTCCACCGTTCCGTTTATCATGACACATTCATCATTGTCATAGTGCATATCCCGGTACACCGCAAGAGGCATTCATATAGAGTCATATTTTGTTCTAAGTATCGAGTTGTAATTGTTGAGTTGTAAGAAAAATAAAAGTGTGATGATCATCATTATTAGAGCGTTGTCCCAAGTGAGGAAAGAATGATGGAGACTATGATTCCCCCATAAGTCGGGATGAGACTCCGGATGAAAAATAAATAAAAGAGGCTAAAGAAGCCCAAATAAAAAAAATAAAAGAGGCCATAAAAAAGAGAAAAGGCCCACATAAAAAAATAATAAAAAATGAGAGAAAAAGAGAGAAGGGACAATGTTACTATCCTTTTACCACACTTGTGCTTCAAAGTAGCACCGTGATCTTCATAGTAGAGAGTCTCTCATGTTATCACTTCCATATACTAGTGGGAATCTTTCATTATAGAACTTGGCTTGTATATTCCAATGATGGGCTTCCTCAAATTTCCCTAGGTCTTCATGAGCAAGCAAATTGGATGCACACCCACTTAGTTTCTTTTTGAGCTTTCATATACTTATAGCTCTAGTGCATCCCTTGCATGGCAATCCCTACTCACTCACATTGATATCTATTGATGGGCATCTCCATAGCTCGTTGATACGCCTAGTTGATGTGAGACTATCTTCTCCTTTTTTGTCTTCTCCACAACCACCATTCTATTCCACCTATAGTGCTATATCCATGGCTCACACTCATGTATTGCGTGAAGATTGAAAAAGTTCTGAAAAAGTTAGAGTATGAAACAATTGCTTGGCTTGTCATCGGGGTTGTGCATGATTTAAATACTTTGTGTGGTGAAGATAGAGCATAGCCAGACTATATGATTTTGTAGGGATAACTTTCTTTGGCCATGATATTTTGAGAAGACATAATTGCTTTGTTAGTATGCTTGAAGTATTATTATTTTTATGTCAATATAAACTTTTCTCTTGAATCTTTCGAATCTGAATATTCATAACACAATTAAGAAGATTTGCATTGAAATTATGCCAAGTAGCACTCCGCATCAAAAATTCTCTTTTTATCATTTACCTACTCGAGGACGAGCAGGACTTAAGCTTGGGGATGCCTGATACGTCTCCAACGTATCTATAATTTTTGTTTGCTCCATGCTATATTATCTACTGTTGTGGACTATATTGGGCTTTATTTTGCACTTTTATATTATTTTTGGGACTCACCTATTAACCGGAGGCCCAGCCCTGAATTGCAGTTTTTTGCCTATTTCAGTATTTCGGAGAAACAGAATATCAAACGGAGTCCAAACGGAATATAACCTTCGGGAACGTGATTTTCTCACCGAACGTGATCCAGGAGACTTGGACCCTACTCCAAGGAGTCAAAGAGGCAGTCACAAGGGTGGGGGCGCGCCCCCCACTAGGGCGCGCCCCCTGCCTCGTGGGCCCCTCGGTGCTCCACCGACGGACTCATTCCTCCTATATATACCAACGTACCACCAAACGACCAGAACAGGAGCCAAAAACCTAATTCCACCGCCACAACTTTCTGTATCCACGAGATCCCATCTTGGGGCCTGTTCCGGAGCTCCGCCCGAGAGGGCCGTCATCACGGAGGGCTTCTACATCATCATAGCCCTCTCCGATGAAGTGTGAGTAGTTTACCTCAGACCTTCGGGTCCATAGTTAGTAGCTAGATGGCTTCTCCTCTCTTTTTGGATCTCAATACAAAGTTCTCCCCCTCTCTTGTGGAGATCTATTCGATGTAATCTTCTTCTTTTTGCGGTGTGTTTGTTGAGACCGATGAATTGTGAGTTTATGATCAGGTCTATCTATGAATAATATTTGAATCTTCTCTGAATTATTTTATGTATGATAGGTTATCTTTGCAAGTCTCTTCGAATTATCTGTTTGGTTTGGCCAACTAGATTGGTAGTTCTTGCCATGGGAGAAGTGCTTAGCTTTGGGTTCGATCTTGCGGTGTCCTTTCCCAGTGACAGAAGGGGCAGCAAGGCACGTATTGTATCGTTGCCATCGAGGATAACAAGATGGGGTTTATTTCATATTGCATGAATTTATCTCTCTACATCATGTCATCTTGCTTAAGGCGTTACTCTGTTTTTAACTTAATACTCTAGATGCATGCTGGATAGCGGTTGATGAGTGGAGTAATAGTAGTAGATGCAGAATCGTTTCGGTCTACTTGTCACAGACGTGATGCCTATATACATGATCATGCCTAGACATTCTCATAACTATGCTCAATTCTGTCAATTGCTCAACAGTAATTTGTTCACCCACCATAGAATACTTATGCTCTTGAGAGAAGCCACTAGTGAAACCTATGGCCCCCGGGTCTATTCTCATCATATTTATCTCTATCACTTTAATCTTGCTTTGCTTTTTTACTTTGCCTTTACTTTTTTACTTTGCATCTCTATACCAAAAATACCAAAAATATTATATCTATCAAATCTCACTCTCGTAAGTGACCGTGAAGGGATTGACAACCCCTAATCGCGTTGGTTGCGAGTAGCTATCGTTTTGTGCAGGTACGAGGGACTTGAGCGTGGCCTCCTACTGGATTGATACCTTGGTTCTCAAAAACTGAGGGAAATACTTACGCTACTCTGCTGCATCATCCCTTCCTCTTCGGGGAAATCCAACGCAAGCTCAAGAGGTAGCACCCCTCGGTGACCCCCTGACCTAGATCTTCCTTGTATATATTCACATATATTCCCAAACCACTGGAAGCATCCACGAAAACACTCTTCCGCCATCGCAACCTTCTGTTCCCGTGAGATCCCATCTTGGGGCCTTTTCCAGCATCCTGCCGGAGGGGGATCTAATCATGGAGGGCTTCTACATCAACTCTATTGCCCTTCCGATGAAGCGTGAGTAGTTTACCTTAGACCTACGGGTCCATATCAAGTAGCTAGATGGCTTGTTCTGCCTCTTTTATTCTCAATACCATGTTCTCCTCGATGTTCTTGGAGATCTATCCGATGCAATCTTCTTTTGCGGTGTGTTTGTTGAAATCCGGTGAATTGTGGATTTATGATCAGCTTATCTATGAATATTATTTGAATCTTCTTTGAATACTTATATGCATGATTTGATATCTTTGTAATTATCTTCGAACAATCGGTTTAGTTTGGCCAACTAGATTGGTTTTTCTTGCAATGGGATAAGTGCTTAGCTTTGGGTTCAATCTTGCGGTGTCCTTTCCCAGTGACAGTAGGGGAAGCAAGGCACGTATTGTATTGTTGCCATCGAGGATAAAAAGATGGGGTTTACATCATATTGCTTGAGTTTATTCCTCTACATCATGTAATCTTACTTCAAGCGTTACTCTGTTCTTCATGAACTTAATACTCTAGATGCAGGCATGAGTCGTTTGATGTGTGGAGTAATAGTAGTAGATGTAGACAGGAGTCGGTCTACTTGACACAGACGTGATGCCTATATTTCATAATCATTGCCTAATATATCGTCAGAAATTTGCGCTTTTCTATCAATTGCTCGACAGTAATTTGTTCACCCACCGTATTATTTGCTATCTTGAGAGAAGCCTCTAGTGAAACCTATGGCCCCCGGGTCTATTTTCTATCATATAAGTTTTGGATCTACTATTTTGCAATCTTTTACTTTCTGATCAATAAACCAAAAAACCCTAAAATATTTACTTTATCTTTTGTTTAGTTTTATCCATATCTATCAGATCTCACTTTTGCAAGTGACTGTGTAACATCCCCAGTTTTCAATTTGGAATGTTATACATTAGGTCATCATTGCATATCATATTTTATTGCATTTTGGCTTGATCCTCGAAATCCTAAGCAACTCAAGGACCCTCGGAGAGAGAGTTGGGGATTTCACTGTTTTCATATTTGAATTTTATCAAATATTGAAATGAGGATTTTTGGTTTTAATTATTTTTCTCTCCGAAAACATTTCATGTTAAAATATATGAGAGGAGATAATATGACTTCTCCAAAAGAAATGAAATATTGGAGGAAAAATATTAAAATCAAATATTTGATTTTATTCGGATTTTATTGCAATTTTATTTGCCTTAAAAATTGCACGTTTTCAAAATTGCATTTTAGGGCTAAGAAAATGTTCATCTTGTTCTAAATATTTTATTTAGAAGGTGAAAAGTTGTTTTGGCATTTTTAGATTTTTATTTATTTTTCTAGGATTTATTTTCGTCGGAATGTTATTTTTTTTAAAAAAAAGAGAGAAGCCCGCCAGACCAAACTGGGTCGAGGCCCAGTTGGCCCAGCCGCTGTCGCGCCGCCGTCTCCCTCGCGGAGACCGCGACCAGCAAACCGCCGCCCACCGAGGCCAAGCCGGCCACGCCTCCCCGCCCCCTCCCACAATCCACTTCCCCCCTTTTAAAAGCCGACCCGGCCCCCTGGAGCCCCAAGCCGCAGCCACCGCCGCCCTACGCCGAAGCCGCCGCATGCCTCTGCTGCCGCCGCCGCTGCTGAGCCACCCCGCTCCACCCCACGCCACCCCGCGCCGCCCCGCCGCACCCTGCCGTTGCCCGCGCCGCCGCCCCGCTCGCCGGAGCCGCGCCGGAGTTCGAATCTCGTCGTCCGTTTCTTTTCAGCTTAGGTAAAACTATCGGTTTTTTATAAAAAAAACCCTAGTGTTGGTTTTTTTAGAACGATTCGCCGGTTTCTCGGTTTAGATACTTAGCGGACGTTCGTCCATACGTTCGTTTTAACAAACGGTGTTCACTCGGTAGCCACAGACAACGAACATTCGTTCGTTAGCCTGTTCGTCAGTTTTTCTTTTTTCGGATTTTCCGCGATTATTTTCGATCGTGATTTCTGATCCGATTTTTGTTTTAGTTTATCTTTTCGCTCGTTTATCGGAATCAGGTGATTCAAGCGCCTAGATCTTTGTCTCGAAGCCCTCTTTCTGTTTAACCAACTTGAACACAATATTGCTACAGTAAAATTTGACTTTAGTCCAGTTTAGTAATCGGATCTTGTTTCTTTCACAGTTTGAGTTTCGTTGCTCCGTTCAATTTGATTCTTTTTGCAAACCGGAGTCCTTAAGTTGAACTTTCTGGTTAGATCTTCTTATTCGTGTTTTACCCATGCATCTTTGCTTGATTGCTTATGTATGCTATTGTTTGTTTGCGATAGAACACCCGGAGTGCGAAGCGTGCTACTACGAGTCTCTAGGTTTTACGGATCATCAGCAAGGCAAGTAACACTTTGATCATACCCCTTTATCACCCAGTTTTTATTCATTAGTTTCAACCCTCAAACATTGCATGGTTAGGACTTGATAACATGTGGGATTGGGAAGTAGTTGATGAGGTAGAAGCTATTGCCCTGTTATTATCAAACCCTTGGGAGTTACTTCTACGTATTGCTTATAGTGCCATGCTATGCTCGTAGACGTGGTTTGGGTGAGTGAATCCATGACAGATGTGAAATTGTTAATTAATGGTTCAACTTAAGGTGGCAACTTTAAAACATATCTGGGTGGATTGCTTGTCGGGCACCTGGAGCATCCAGTGTTGTCCTAGGATATCCCAGAGTACCCGTGTGCTAATCCTGAGGTCCGCCACCTAGGCTCAAAGGGAACTGAGATATTTCATGCTAGAAACTTCCGTGTGCAGCCACAAGCTATTATGGGCTCTGGCATAGTTGAGTAAGTTGCATGACCTCTTCTAGTGGTAGGATAGCAGATGTAGAGGGATGTAGGTTGGTACTGTCTACCCGGGGTTAGAGCTAATGCTTCTGAAAGACTGTGTCTCGGTCATCCGTTTCTCAAACACCATGTAGTGCGAGAAATACAACGGAGGAGATCAAGTCTTGTGGGGAAAAGTGCGCAAACCTCTGAAGAGTGTACAAACTAATCCTGGTTAGCCGTGTCCCCGGTTATGGACATCTTGAGTATCTAGTACTTGGATTATCATATGTATCTCATCACTCTAAATTAATATTGTTGTGTTGATAATTAATTTTAATTGGGATTTAGTTGGAGGAACCTTCTCAATGATGTTTCAACTACCATGATAGTTAAATAAAATCTATGCCTTTGTTGTAGGGAAAATTGGCTTTTTGCAAAACTTTAACCATAGAGCTTTTCCACCAGCCAAATATGCATGTAGTGATAGCATTAGTCAGTTCTTGCTCTACTGTGTTATATTGCCAGCATATTCCATGTGCTGACCCATTTTTGGGCTGCAACGTATTATGTTGCAGACTTTTCAGATGAAGAGTAAGGTTTGTTAGGTCGTTGTCGTGTAGCTCAGCTATGCCATTGGAGTTGATGGACTCACTTTATCTTCCAAGCCTTCCGCCATTATCGTATTAGATGACCTTAAGCCATATTTATTGTAATAAGTTCTCTTTTGAGACATTCTATGTCATAAGTGTGTGATTGCTACTATGTTATAAATCCTTCGAGTACTGTGTGTGTCAGCATTACCGATCCAGGGATGACAGTAAAGCATAGAGACTTGACCGTTTGAGGTCGGGTCGCTACAAGATGGTATCAGAGCACACACTGAGTGTAGGACATGACCACTAAGCTAAAGCCCTAGATCACTACTCTCTTCTCATTTCTGACTCCTCTCCATTTTCTACTCTTTAGGATGGCGGACGCAAGGAACAAGTTTGCACAACCGGATAAAGAAGTACCTTTCGGACTACACTTGAAGGACGTCACTAAGTACCTGAACATTGGAATACCAAGCTTCACCGGGACTTACAACGCCACTTTACCAGAAGAGGAGCGATGGATGATTCAAGTTCATGTTCAAGGAAGGACATTCGCGCCAGTCACTAAACCCATAGAGTTTTCCTTTGATGCACCAACCTGGAGTCTAGGATAGAGTATGACGACTCACATCACCATGGGTCGCATTGGAGAAGTTTACCATAAGGAGCTTAAGGATACTATCTTCCAGATTTGTGGGCACCGAGATGAGCAATGGGAGATGATCAACACCAGGAAGGATAGATCAATCACAACTTTCATCCAGGAGTTAAACCAGCACATTCGTCGCTAGGAGAACCAGATGTGTGCAGGCATGATAGATCTGAATAAGGCGATGACAAGGATCACAGAACTGGAGGAAGAACTCAAGGCTACTCGCGAAGATTATGAGGAGGAAATCCTCGTACTAGTGGAGAAGAATGATGATCTGGAAAGGAAGCTAGGAGTATTCATGGGAGACCCCGCGCCAGGAGGAGAAGACAATGAACCCAAAGAGATTCGTTCGGAGGACTACATCATCATCGACGACACCGACTCGGACCCCGGCAATAGCGATGATGACTATGTTAATGAAGCTGGAGTGGACATCATGGATTCTTCGACCGATCAATATTTCTAGTAGACCACCACATCAGTAGTAGTATTCCACCATGTATATAGTATAGTCCGAGCACTTTCGTAACGATAGTTAGATCGATTGTATGCCCTTGCTTGATTGATTGAGTGATATGATTGTGTTTGTCTCATGTGCATATGGGTAGTGTTTCTCTCACTAGACCTCATTCTATTCTATTTTCTTCCCTCTAAACCCTCAGATGCCTCCGAGGCGTGACCCCGGATTTACTTTCCCACCGGAGCCCACTCAGTTGATCCAACAGCAGAATACACTGATGCAGTTGTTAGTTTAGAACCAAGGGAACAACAACAACAATAACCCACCACCACCACCAGTTGACAACTTAGCCCGCTTTCTGAGGTTGCAGCCGCCGGTGTTTTCTAGTAGCACCGAGCCGATAGTGGCAGATGATTGGCTCCATAGGATTGGAAGGGAGTTAACCACTACAGGATGTATAGATGCTGAGAAGGTGTGTTTTGCCGCACATCAGTTGGATGGACTAGCAGCCTCATGGTGGGAGAATTACACATTTACCTACCCTATAGCCACTGTTACATGGGATCAGTTTCAGCAAGCATTCTGCACCGCCCATGTCTCAATGAGAGCTATGAGCATGAAGAAGCGTGAGTTTCACAACTTGCGCAAAGGGAACCGTACTGTGGGGTAGTACGTGGATGAATTTAGTAAGCTATCTCTTTATGCCCCTGACGATGTGGCCACAGATGTCGCGAAGCAGGAGAAGTTTATGGAAGGGCTGAACAATGAGATGAGCATGCAATTGATGGTGGCAACATTTAACAACTACCGGGAGTTGGTAGACAAGGCTCTTATGATTGAACGGAAGCAGCATCAAATTGAGAGCCGTAAAAGGAAATATGGACAAGGAAGGTACAACTCAGGAGCCCAACAGAAGCCTCGTCTAACCCCGAACTGGGGAGGACTTCTACATAACCATGGAAGCCATAACCAGAATGGAGGAAGTTCGCATAACCACAATGGTTCCAAGAATGGGACTGGGAACAGAGTAAGCAATAATCAGAACTTCTACAATCTAGCCACACCCTCCAAGAGAGACCTAAGTCACATTACTTGCTTCAAGTGCGAGAAGACTGGACACTATGTCACGGAATTCCCTGAAGCGAAGAATGGAAATGGTAATGGGAGCGCTGGGAAGAAGCCCAATCCATTCAACAAAGGACAAGTGAACCACGTTAACATGGAGGAGATTGAAGGGCAGCCAGACGCAATTATCGGTAAGTTTTTGGTTAAGTCTTTTACAGCCCTTATTCTTTTTGATACTGGTGCATCACATTCATACATATCAAGGGGATTCGTGGATAAGTTTAAACTACCAACCCAAGCCCTTAGGATCCCTATGTTAGTAAGTTCACCTAGAGTAGAGTATATGGCTAGCCGATGGTGCGACCGGATACCCTTAACCATTGGTAGCCATGTTTTCCCGTCAGACCTGATAATTTTGGAGTCACAAGGGTTGGATGTGATATTAGGCATGGACTAGATGTCAAAGTATGGAGGAAGCATTGACTGTGCTAGTAAGTCGATTTACCTCACCACCCCGGAGGGGAAAATGGTCAAGTATGTATCTAGGCATGCGCCTAGGACACTAGTAGAAAACGGATCATTAGTACCGGTTTGTAAGGGCCTTCAGTGCCGGTTATGGAACCGGCACTAAAATTTTGGTACTAAAGGCCCCCCCCCTTTAGTACCGGTTCGGCACGAACCAGCGCTAAAGTGCCACCACGTGGCGTGAGCTCGCGCCCTGGTACGGGGGACCTTTAGTACCGGTTGGTGTTACCAACCGATACTAAAGGTTTTTTTTTGAAAATTTTGGAAAAAAATTGATTTTTTTTATTTTTTATTTTTCTGAATTATTTGATGATTTAGTCTCTAATCACCTCTCTTAACTGCTCAAGTGTGGATCACTCATTCCAAATCATCTTACTTCCTGACCGGTCACCCATCCCTCTCACTACTCCATCCCGAGCATGCTTAACTTTCAGGTTCTATTCTCCTTCGTTTCCGAGTCTGCACTTGTTGTTTTGCTGACAATAGTAAGATGTCAATCCTATTAACTCTCAGGAGTTTAGCTTGAGCATGAAGTCACATATTTCACCGTTTGAGTTTGAAACTATTATTCTAAAGAAACAGTAATTATTTAGTAACGCTAATATTTCTTGAATAAGTTTGGCCACAGTTTGACCACAGTTTGACCATAGTTTGACCAGATTTGACCAAAATTCAAAAAATTGAAATAATTATTTAGTAACACTAATATTCTAGAATAATTTTGTAGTAACAGTAAAATTTCTTGAATAAGTAGTTTGACCATAGTTTGACCACAGTTTGACCATAGTTTGACCATAGTTTGACCAGATTTGACCACAGTTTGACCAGATTTGACCAAAATTGAAATAACTAAAATAATTATTTAGTAACACTAATATTCTAGAATAACTAGTTTGACCATTGTTTGACCACAGTTTGAATATTTTTCAATTTTTTCCACTCTAGATCTTAAAAGCCCGGTATCTTTTTTTCTATTAGGTTTTTGAGGATTTTGCAAATGTTTAACGGGGTTCCCCCAGTTAAATTTGGATGTAACTTTTCAAGTAGATGATTTTTCATATAAAAAACTTTTTCATCCGAGTTAGTATGCAAAAGTTATGCCCATTTTTACAAATTTTAGAGAGATTTTGCAAATAAAGTCTAAATTCACATTTGCAAATTTTCCCAACAACTAGACCACATATCACATGGGAAACTTAGTTTCTTTTATTTTTTTGACATTTCCATCATTTTCGTTTATTTTTTTTAAAGCTGAAAAGGCGATCCACACGGGGGGGGGGGGGTAGAGTTTGAAAATTTGTGTCTCCAATCGGTACTATAGGTCAGACCCCGTTAGTACCGGTTCATGGCACGAACCGGTACTAAAGGTGATCGTGGGGCCCCGGCCTGACGCCAGCCTGCCACCACCCCTTTAGTACCGGTTCGTGCCACGAACCGGTACTAAAGGTTCAACACGAACCGGCATTAATGCAAATCCGTTCGAACCGGCACTAATGGTACCATTAGTACCGGCTCAAATACAAACCGGCACTAATGTGCTTCACGTTTGACCCTTTTTCTACTAGTAGGAGGAGCCAAGTAAATACCCTCACGGGAGTTGTTCGGGAGGAAGTGCCTGTAATGAAGGATTACCCAGATGTTTTGCCAGAGGTGTTACCAGGCATGCCACTGGATGGAGACATCGAGTTTTTGATAGAGCTATTGCCAGGTATAGGGCCAATATCAAAGAGACCCTATCAGATGCCCGCAAATGATCTGGAGGAGAAGCAGATCAAGGAATTGTTGGAGAAAGGTTACATCCGATGGAGTTCATCACCATGGGGAGCCCCAGTGCTTTTGGTTGAGAAGAAGGATAAGTCTCTAAGGATGCTCGTTGATTATCGTGCATTGAATCAGGTGACGATCAAGAACAAATACCCACTGCCGATGATCAATGATTTGTTTGACCAGTTGCAAGGAGCTAAGGTGTTTTCGAAGATCGATCTGCGATCAGGATATCACGAACTGAAGATTCGGGAGAAGGATATACCTAAAACCGCATTTACCACAAGGTATGGGTTATATGAGTATACGGTCATGTCATTTGGACTGACTAACACCCCTGCTTATTTCTGAGCATGATGAATAAGGTGTTCATGGAATATTTGGATAAGTTTGTTGTGGTGTTCATTGATGATATAATGGTATAGTCGAAAAATGAAGAGGAGCACAAGGAGCATTTGCGTCTAGTTCTCGAGAAACTCAGGGAACGTCAGTTGTATGCCAAGTTCAGCAAATGTGAGTTTTGGTTGAAAGAAGTTGGATTCCTTGGACATGTTATATCAGGAGAAGGTATAGCAGTAGACCCCACCAAGGTTCAGTCAGTCACTGAATGGTTGGCACCCACTTCAGTTAGCGAGATCCGCGGTTTTCTTGGACTCGCAGGATACTACCGGAGATTCATTGAGAATGTTTCCAAGATTGCGAAGCCGATGACAGAGCTATTGAAGAAGGATACCAAATTTAAATGGACGGAAGAGTGTGAAGCAAGTTTTCAGGACTTAAAGAAACGTCTGACTACAGCCCCAGTACTGATTCTGCCGGATATACGCAAGGATTTCCAAGTGTATTGCGACGCCTCTCACTTAGGACATGGAGGAGTACTGATGCAGGACGGAAGAGTTGTTTCATATGCCTCACGACAACTGAAACCGCATGAGTTAAATTATGCCACACATGATTTGGAGTTGGCTGTCGTAGTGCATGCGTTGAAGACTTGGATACATTACCTTATTGGAAACCATTGCGATGTGTACACTGACCCTAAGAGTTTGAAGTACATTATCACACAGAAGGAGCTGAACCTTAGGCAGAGGAGATGGTTTGAGCTTATAAAGGATTATGACGTGAAGCTTCACTATCATCCAGGCAAGGACAACATCGTAGCAGACGCTTTCAGCCGGAAGAGTTATGCCAACACACTCATAAGCGCAGATTGCTAAAGGAGTTAGCAGAGGATCTCAGGGAACTTTGATTGGAGATTGTCCCTAGAGGTTTTGGTGCAACAATGGAAGTGCAGTCTACATTGTTAGGAAAGATTCGAGAAGCTCAGAAGGATGACAAAGAGATCGCCGATATAAAAGAGAGAATGGGCAAAAGAAAGGCCAAAGGTTTTCGTGAGGATGAACACGACACCTTGTGGTTTGAGGACCGTGTTTATGTGCCCAATAACACAGAGATCAGGAAGTTAATACTCCAGGAGGCTCATGACTCACCATACTCGATACACCCCGGAAACACCAAGATGTATGTGGATTTAAAGGAGAGTTTCTGGTGGACTGGTATGAAGAAGGATATTACCGAGTATGTAGCCATATGTGATGTATGTCAGAGAGTGAAGGCAGAACATCAAAAGCCAGCCGGATTGTTACAGCCTATCTCGATACCCGAATGGAAGTGGGATAAGCTTGGCATGGATTTCATCACCAGATTGCCCAGGACCAAATCAGGAAATGATTCTATATGGGTAGTAGTTGATCGCTTGACCAAAGTAGCTCACTTTATCCCATTGAAAACCACCTATACAAGTGCCAAGTTGGCCAAGATATACATGACCAGGATCGTATGTTTGCATGGAGTTCCAAGGACCATTGTATCAGATAGAGGAACCCAGGTTACCTCAAAGTTTTGGAATCAGTTGCATGAAAGTTTGGGAACCAGACTGGAGTTCAGTATAGCTTTTCACCCGCAAACAGATGGACAGACCGAGAGAGTCAACCAGATTCTAGAGGATATTGTCGGATTTCGGGTTCCGACAGACCCTTAAGGTTCGAACACTGGGGTGCGCGCGGAAATCTTGCCTTCAACCTCTCCTATCGATGGGATCTACACTACTAAAAGAGCTGCACGAAAGACACAAGATTTATACTGGTTCGGGCCACCGATGTGGTGTAACACCCTACTCCTGTGTGTGGTGGATGGGTTGCCTCCTGGGGCTGGTGTGGATGAACAATATAAGGAAGAACAGCCTCGCGAGGGTCTGTTCTTGGCTGTGGGGATGAACTGCTATGAAGAGTTCAGTCACCTTCCTCTCTCTTTTTCTCTCAGATCCCGGACCGAACATCCAGGAATCGAACCCCTTGCTATGTGGGCGGCTAGTCCTATTTATAGAGGCCCTGGTCCTCTCCCCAAATATTGAGCGGGAAGGGATCCAACAATGGTGGGCTAATTTGGAGGGGGACAGCGAGTACATCTATCCTGACAAAAGCAGTCTTCGCCTGCCAAAGGCTCTGGTGATGACGCCGCGCTGGGCTCCATGGTGACCTTCGTCTCGTAGTCCTGCTGGTCTTGGTCTCATTGCACCGAAGTGGCAACCTTTGCCTGATGCCTCGGTACTCCGCGGATACGCTTGCCCCCTTTGCACCAAAGAGGAAAGAGGGACGCTGCGCGCGCTAGCACCCGCCTGGTGCCCCGTGTCATCATGGCTTGCGTCATGGGCACCTCGCGAGGTACCCTGCCTTGAACTCTCCACCTCCTCGCGAGCCAGCCTGACGAGGCTGTGCCTGAGGATGCGCCGCGTCGTCCGCCTCGCGAGGCTTGGCCCCTCGCGAGGGTCTTGAGCCTCGTGTTGATGAAGATGGGCCGCGTTGGGCCCCCATTTGAGCCACGCCGCGGGCAGGCAAGTCTGGGGACCCCCGTTCCTAGAACGCCGACAGTAGCCCCCGGGCCCAAGGCGCGCATGGACTTGGCCGTGCCGAGAGGCGAAAGGGCAAGGGCGAAGCGCCGCGGGCCCCAAGAGCCTGCGGCCTTGGACGCCGCGTGGCGGTTGATTGGACGTGGCACCTCCGCTTCCCCATGACGCCTTGGTGATCGTGCGAGTTGGACAAGTCCCTGCATGCAGATCGTGTTATGATTACCTATGATCGTGGAGACCGGTGGTTGGCCTTTGCCAGCTGTAAGTACGGCACCGCTCGTGCCCGTCCAGTCCATCTCCTCTTGCTCTCTCCTTCGCCTCAGTTCTTGCCCCGTCTTGGTGTGATGGCTCCGATTCGCCGATTCTCTGCAGCGGAGAAGGGAAAGGCTCCTCGAGAAGGGCCAGACCCTCTCCCGCCGAAGAAGCGACTCGCCCATTGCAGCCGGGACGATGAGGACCATCCGGTGGTGGCGAGGCCCCGGGGCGAGCGGGCTCCGCCGGGGTTCCCGCTGCCTTTGTACGCCCACGTCGAGGGCCCTGGAGTGGTTGATGCTGATCCCCGCGGTCAGCGCCGTCGTCGGCGCCGGCGGGTTATGAAGGCGTGGGTGGTTCCTCCTGGAGTCCATGCCGAGGGCTCCTCCCATGAGTTTGTGCTCCATGTCGTCACTCCTCTTCAGTCCTGGATCCGCCTTCCTCCCTTCTTTGCCTCCATGGTTCTTCCAGGGGGGCCTCTGGAGCACCAGCTGCAGCACGCCGACTGCGGTGCCCCTGCGACCGAGGCCGAGGTCATCGTCGCTACCCCGGGCGCGGTCTACATGTCCCGCAGCTGGAGGGAGATTGCCTGGGTCTGCAAGGAAAGAGGCGTCTTCACGGTCCACCTGGGGTATAACGGCGCGACGGTGATGTTCTTCAAGGTCTTCGACGCGATCGGGCGCCGGCTGGAGTGCTGCTGCGGGAGAGGCGGCCAGGACCTCGCCCTGGTGAGGGCTAGGCCCGTCGACCGCCCCCTTGGCAATGGCGCCCGAGGGTCCAGCGGCTCCAGCGAAGGCTTCGCGACTCCGGAGACGAGCGACGACAGCTACGAGCCCCCGAGCCGTCGCCGCTCCAGGAGCAGGGCAGATGCGTCAGGCCATCGCCAACCCTGATCTGGATGGGGTTGGCGCCGGTGCCTGACGACCCACTGTTGATGATGGCGTCTCCCGCAGTAGCTCATGTAGTTAGCGTCCCTTAGGATCCGCTCCCTGTGAGGAATCAGAATGCGCCCCGTGGGGGCTTGTAAGGTGTCTGTAGTCCTGTTTGTTAATATGTATGACCTTTTGATGTGGATTCGAGCGAGCTGCTAACTCCGTTATAGTTTAGCCTTCCCTTTCGCACCTCACGAGGGCTTGGTGCTCTACGCCAACAGGTCCCAGTCCCAAGGCGGCATCAGCCGTCGCTGGTATGCCAGGTCATGATGCTGTGGTCAAGGCCAGGAGATGAGCGACCCGAGGTCCGGTAAGAGCCCCTGAGTCGCAATGCTCAGGAGGTCCCCTTTGGCGCCCAAGCAGCCATCACTTAGTGAGAAAGGGAAGCAACATCGCTAGTACGGAGTTGCTTTAGGTGCGGGGGTAGTGCTGCAGCAGCAGCCAGTGCCGTGGGTGGTAACTTATCTTGAGGATCAGGGGCCGTTCTGGGTGTGCCGTTGGGTCCGTGTGTGGATAGGAGCGGAAAGGCTTGGCAAGGTCCTCGCGAGGCCCCTTCTTCCCCGCCTCTGCTCCCCTTTTTGCTCTACGTCCTCGGGTCCCGGCCCTCGAGCTTGTCTCAGCAGTCGCTGGTATGCCAGGTCGCGATGCCATGGACAAGGCCAGAGGGTGAGGGCTGGAGAGCCAGTAAGAGCCCTGAGTCGCGATGCTCAGGCACCCCCCCTTTAACGTGCAAGCGGTTCGCACGGGCGAGGGCGAAGGAAGCCTCGTGAGGGCCTCGGCTTGCGCAGTTCCCTCCAGGGATCCTGCAGGGTCATCATAGAAAGAAGATGGTGTTGCCACGGCGGCCATTAGTCACTCAAGAGCTTGCTGGTTGAGGTAGGCGAGGCGTATCTGGGCACCCGTGAACCAGCGCGGGACTCCCGAGGCCCTACCTCTGGCCGGGTTGCCCCCGGCATTGTGCCGTATCTTGAGATGTGTCCCTGCAAAACATGGTTAGATGCCGATACTCTACATCCTCGGGTCCCGGCCCTCGAGCTTGTCTCAGCCGTCGCTGGTATGCCAGGTCGCGATGGCATGGACAAGGCCAGAGGGTGAGGGCCGGAGAGCCAGTAAGAGCCCTGAGTCGCGATGCTCAGGCACCCCCCCCTTTAACGTGCAAGTGGCCGACACGGGAAGAGAAGATGCCGCGGACGGGCACCACGCAGCTAAGCGTGATAGGCAATGCATAGTTGGAAATAAACGCTAGGGGGATACACGCCGCTGGGTCTGGCCCGAACGGCTTGGGGATGATGCAGCCCGAGGGGCGCCCCCAACAAGGCAAACTAACGACGGAAAGGTAAATGCAGATACATGCCGCGGGGACGGACCCACGCGGCCTGGGAGTGATGCAAGCCTAGGATGGTGCTCCCAGGTGAGAACGGAACTTGAAAGATGTCACCTGAGGATGTCGTTGGCGAGGTGGTGTTGGTGCAGCAGGCTTGGCAAGCTGCGGAAGCTGCGGAAGCCGATCCTCACGAGCCCCCAGGCCCCGGGGCCTCGGGAGGCTCCGGAGGCACTGGTGACTCCTCGCGAGCTGTCTCCACCTCCGCCAGAGCCGCGGACTGCCTGTCTTCCTGAGCCTCCACGATGCCCCTCATGAGGCGCTGGTACGCCGCAGCCATGCTCGGCAGGCTGTAAGGTATGCGAACATAGCCGTGGGCTGGACCTCCGTAGCGCCCCACTTGCGAGGGCCAGAGGCGCTCCGTTGTGGCGATCTGATTGAGCCCCGGTACGTCGACGCAGACGCGCAGCCCACCATCCTCGCCTGGATGTGGGGCCACGGCTGGCAAGCGGCGGAAACCTCTCATGATCCTCATCTCCTATAGCTCTTGAATGGCCTCATCAATGAACTCTTGCTGGTCTGATCTTCCTCGCCTGGCTCCCTCTCGAGGGAAACGTGCTGCGAAGCACGCCTCCACATGGTGCCCAAGCGCCTCCCTCGTGACCCTGGCTAGGTCGGTGGCCCTCTAGGTGAGAGCCCCTGAGCCCTGCCTGATGAGGGCGCCGGGCGCGCTTTCCTATGCAATGGAAGGAGGGCCCTCCTGAGGAGGCACGGGCCCTGAGGGGCCTGCCTCCTGAGGGGTTGAGCCTGATGACGTCTTCTTCTTCTTGGGGATGGTCTCAGGAAGCCTCCTGCTTCCGCGATCTAGGTCTTCTAGCGACGCGTCCTGAAAGGCTCGCTCTAGGGAACACACTGCATCTCTCTCTTCACAGGGCACCGTGATGACGCCGCCACTTCCTGGCATCTTGAGGACATTGTAGCCGTGGTGAGTCACGGCCATGAACTTGGCCAGCGCTGGGTACCCGAGGATGGCGTTGTACGGCAGGCGGATGTGGGCGACGTCAAAGTCGATGAGCTCGGTGCGGTAGTTGTTGCGGGCTCCGAAGGTGACAGGGAGGTGGACCTGCCCGATCGGGACTGTGGAACCGTCGGTAATTCCGGAGAAAGGTTTGGTCGGCTGGAGCTGATCATAGCGCACTTGGAGGTTGTTGAATGTTTCCACGGACAGGACGTTGAGCCCTGCCCCGCCATCGATGAGGGTCTTGGTGACCAGCACGTTGCTGATGACCGGGGGGCAGAGCATCGGGAGGACTCCTGCAGTGGTTGCGCACTTGAGCTGGTCTGCCGAGCTGAACGTGATGGGGCACGCCGACCACCTGAGGAAGCGCGTTGCTTCGAGCTTGGGGAGAACTGCATTCACTTCGCGGGCAAACTGCTTGAAGATACGTTGGGAAGCTGGGGCTTGAGCTCCGCCCAGTATGCAGGCGATCGCGCGCGGCTCCTGGAAGCCCCCAGCCCCCTCGTCTTGATGGCGGTCTTCGTTCCTTCTTGGTGGAGGCGGCAGCGGAGGCAGGCCTGCGTTGCCATGAGGGAGATCCTCGCGAGGTTAGTCTCTCCAGTCCCCCTCACGAGGCAGGTCCCGCCAGCGGTCCTCGCGAGGCTGGTCGCACCACCCCTGGCCCGGGCCGCGGTCTTCCCAGCGCCCTGGGTTTCTTCCTCCTCCTCGGTCGTAGCCCCGGTCAGCATGGTCAGGGCGACGGCCGATCCTTCCTTCTCGTACGGCAAGGAGCTCTTGACATTCGTTGGTGTTGTGGGTGTGGAGGTCATGGTACACATAGTACCGGCTGCCTCTGGAGGGTTCGGGCAGATCCTTGCCCCGCTTGGTGTCTGGTTCTGCTGTGAGTACGACAGCCCCCTTGCGCTTCGTGTCCTTGGCTATGGGCTTCTTCTCTTCTGGGTCCGTGGCAGGCAGCTCAAGGAGGGTGAGACGTCCCTCCTCAGCCCTGGCGCACTTGTTCGCCAAGTTGAATAGCTCTAGGGAGGTGCAGAGGTCTTCGTGCACTGCCAGCTCCTCCTTCATCTTGACGTCATGCACGCCGTCAGAGAAGGCGGAGATGATGGCCTCCTCGGACACCTTGGGGATCTTGAGGCGCGCGCTATTGAAGCGTTGCATGTACTTTTGCAGGGTCTCTTCGGGTTGTTGCTTGATGCGGCATGTCGCTCACGGCGGGCGGCCGGTCGCGAGTACCTTGGAAGTTGGCGATGAAGCGGGCGCGCATCTGGTCGCAGGAGGAGATCGTGCCTGGATCTAGATTCAGGAGCCAGGTTCGAGCTCCTTCCTTGAGCGCCATGGGGAACCAGTTCACCATGACCTTTTCATCCTCGCCGGCAGCCTCGATGCCCAGCTCATAGAGCTGGAGGAACTCTGCGGGATCGGTTGTGCCGTCGTAGCGAGGAGGCAGGTCGGGCTTGAACTTGCCGGGCCACGCGACGCTGCGCAGCTCAGTGGTGTAGGCGTGGCAGCCTGCAGTGGCCACGAAAGGCCTCGGTTGGTGGAGAGCTTGGTCTTGAGGGTCCCCACGCGCTGCACCTAGGAGCAGGGCGGGGTCTTGGCGTGCCGGAGCTGGAGCAGGGTCGCGGCGTGCCGGAGCAGGGCGGGGTCTTGGCGTGCCGGAGCTGGAGCAGGGTCGCGGCGTGCCGGAGCAGGGCGAGGAACTTCTTGGCAGCTTCGCTCTTGCTGCGCTGGCGCCTGACGGAGCGGGTTCCGCCCAGGGACCAAGCGCCTTGGAGCCATGGCATCTTCTTGGAGGGGAGGCGGCTGGTGCGCCTCTGGAGCTTCGTTGCCCGCGTGGGGCGGAGTGCGGTGCAGAGGGACGGACGGCGCGGAAGAGCCCCCTGCGGCGCGGACAAGCTCGGCGACGCGGTCGAGCCATTCTTCGTAGACGTCATTGACGGGACGGTAGCGCAGGAGCTCGTTTGCCGCGACGAGCGCAGCTCGAGCCTTCAAGGGTGCGCGGAGTGCGCAGGAGGAAGAGCCAGCTGGTGCGAGTGACGGAGTGGCGGTGCGGCCGTCTTGCCGCACGGACGGGTGCTGAGACGATGCCTGCTGCTCGCCCCCCGCTAGGCCGGTGGCGGCGTTGACGGCGGGCGATGGGGAACGACGAGGACGCCCACCGACGGGGGCCGTCTGGGCAACGCGAGAGGCGATGGCGGCCCGGCGCTCAGCGCGGGCCCAACGAGCGTCAGACATGGATGCGACGGTCGGAGGAGAGCGGAGCGGTGGAAGACGAATTCCGGCGCACCCCTACCTGGAGCACCAAATGTCAGATTTCGGTTTCCGGCAGACCCTTAAGGTTCGAACACTGGGGTGCGCGCGGAAATCTCGCCTTCAACCTCTCCGTCTCGATGGGATCTAAACTACTAAAAGAGCTGCACGAAAGACACAAGATTTATACTGGTTCGGGCCACCGATGTGGTGTAACACCCTACTCCAGTGTGTGGTGGATGGGTTGCCTCCTGGGGCTGGTGTGGATGAACAATATAAGGTAGAACAGCCTCGCGAGGGTCTGTTCTTGGCTGTGGTGATGAACTGCTATGAAGAGTTCAGTCACCTTCCTCTCTCTTTCTCTCTCAGATCCCGGACCGAACAACCAGGAATCGAACCCCTTGCTATGTTTGGTGGCTAGTCCTATTTATAGAGGCCCTGGTCCTCTCCCCAAATATTGAGCGGGAAGGGATCCAACAATGGCGGGCTAATTTGAAGGGGGCCAGCGAGTACATCTATCCTGACAAAAGCAGTCTTCGCCTGCCAAAGGCTTTGGTGATGACGCCGCGCTCGGCTCCATGGTGACCTCCGTCTCGTAGTCCTCCTGGTCTTGGTCTCATTGCACCGAAGTGGCAACCTTTGCCTGATGCCTCGGTACTCCGCGGATACGCTTGCCCCCTTTGCACCAAAGAGGAAAGAGGGACGCTGCACGCGCTGGCACCCGCCTGGTGCCTCGTGTCGTCATGGCTTGCGTCATGGGCACCTCGCGAGGTACCCCGCCTTGAACTCTCCACCTCCTCGCGAGCCAGCCTGACGAGGCTGTGCTTGAGGATGCGCCGCGTCGTCCGCCTCGCGAGGCTTGGCCCCTCGCGAGGGTCTTGAGCCTCATGTTGATTAAGATGGGCCGCGCTGGGCCCCCATTTGAGCCACGCCGCAGGCCGCAGGCAAGCAAGTCTGGGGACCCCCGTTCCCAGAACGCCGACAGATATGTTGAGAGCTTGTGCACTAGATTATGGATCTAGTTGGGATGACAACTTGCCCTACGCAGAATTCTCATACAACAACAGTTACCCGGCCAGTTTGAAGATGGCCCCCTTTCGAAACCTTGTACGGAAGGAGGCGCAGGAAACCATTGTTGTGGGATGAAGTTGGAGACCGTCAGTTGTTTGGACCAGATTTGATTAAGGAATCCGAAGAGAAGGTTAAATTGATTAGAGATAGACTGAAGGTAGCTTAGTCCCGATGGAAGAGTTATGCAGGTTCAAAACGCAAGGAGGTAGTCTATGAAATCTGAGACAGAGTGTATCTTCGAGTATTACCACTCTGAGGAGTTAAGCGCTTTGGAGTTAAGGGAAAGTTAGCGCCACATTTTGTGGGACCATACAGAGTTTTGAAACGTATGGGAGAAGTTGCTTATAAGTTGGAATTACCTAAAGGATTGTCAGGAGTTCACGATGTGTTCCACGTTTCTCAATTGAAGAAGTGCCACGCAGAGATGGCTGACATTCCTCTAAGAGATACAGTACCGCTTGAAGCGATTCAGTTGGCCAATGATTTGACTTATATGGAGAAACTAGTCAATATTCTCGAGTTTGCCAGTCGGGTTACCCGCATCAAGGTTATTAAGTTTTGCAAAGTTCAGTGGAGCCACCATACCGAGGACGAAGCCACCTGGGAACGAGGGGATGATCTTCGCAAAGACCACCCACACCTATTTTCTAACCAACCCGAATCTCGAGGGCGAGATTCATCTTAAGGGGGTAGGTTAGTAACATCCCAAATTTTCAATTTGGAATGTTATACATTAGGTCATCATTGCCTATCATATTTTATTGCATTTTGGCTTGATCCTCGAAATCCTAAGCAACTCAAGGACCCTCGGAGAGAGAGTTAGGGATTTCACCATTTTCATATTTGAATTTTATCAAATATTGAAACGAGGATTTTTGGTTTTAATTATTTTTCTCTCTGAAAACATTTCATGTTAAAATATATGAGAGGAGATAATATGACTTCTCCAAAAGAAATGAAATATTGGAGGAAAAATATTAAAATCAAATATTTGCTTTTATTCGGATTTTATTGCAATTTTATTTGCATTACAAAAATGCACGTTTTCAAAATTGCATTTTAGGGCAAAGAAAATGTTCATCTTGTTCTAAATATTTTATTTAGAAGGTGAAAAGTTGTTTTGGCATTTTTACATTTTTATTTATTTTTCTAGGATTTATTTCCGTCAGAACGTTATTTTTTTTAAAAGAGAGAAGCCCGCTGGACCGAACTGGGCCGAGGCCCTATTGGCCCAGCCGCCGTCTCCCTCGCGGAGACCGCGACCAGCACGCCGCCGCTCGCCGAGGCCGAGCCGTCCACGCCTCCCCGCCCCCTCCCGCAAGCCACTCCCCCCCTTTTAAAAGCTGACCCGGGCCCCTCCTGGAGCCCCAAGTCGCAGCTGCAGCCGCCCGCTAGCTACTCCGCCGCCCTGTGTCGACGCCGCCGCACGCCGCCGCCACCGCTGCTGTCGCCGCCGCCGCTGAGCCACCCCGCGCCACCCCATGCCACCCCGCGCCGCCCCGCCGCACCCCGCCATTGCCCACGCCGCCGCCTCGCTCGCCGGAAGCCGCCGGATCCGTGCCGGATTTTGAATCTCGCCATCCGTTTTTTTGGTTTAGGTAAAATCGTCATTTAAAAAAAAACTAGTTTCGTTTTTTTAGAACAGTTCGCCGGTTCTCTCGGTTTAGATACTTAGCGGACGTTCATTCATACGTTCGTTTTAACGAACAGTGTTCACTGAGTAGCCACAGACATCGAACGTTCGTTCGTTAGCCTGTTTGTCATTTTTTTTCTTTTTTCAGTTTTTCTGCGATTATTTTCTATCGCGATTTCTGATCCGATTTTCGTTTTAGTTTATCATTTCTCTCATTTATCGGAATCACGCGATTCAAGCGCCTAGATCTTCGTCTCGAAGCCCTCTTTCCGTTTAACCAACTTGAACCAGATTTTGGTACTGTAAAATTTGACTTTAGTCCAGTTTAGTAATCGGATCTTGTTTCTTTCGCAGTTTGAGTTTCGTTGCTGCGTTCGATTTGATTCTTTTTGCAAACCGGAGTTCTTAAGTTGAACTTTCTGGTTAGATCTTCTTATTCGTGTTTTACCCGTGCGTCTTTGCTTGATTGCTAATGTATGCTATTGTTTGTTTGTGATAGAACACCCGGAGTGCGAAGCGTGCTACTACGAGTCTCTATGTTTTGCGGATCATCGGCAAGGCAAGTAACACTTTGATCATACCCCTTTATCACCCAGATTTTATGCATTAGTTTCAACCCTCAAACATTGCATGGTTAGGACTTGATAACATGTGGGATTGGGAATTAGTTGATGAGGTAGAACCTATTGCCCTGTTATTATCAAACCCTTGGGAGTTACTTCTACGTATTGGTTATATTGCCATGCTATGCTCATAGACGTGGTTTGGGTGAGTGAATCCATGACAGATGTGAAATTGTTAATTAATGCTTCAACTTAAGGTGGCAACTTTAATACACATCTGGGTGGATTGCTTGTCGGGCACCTGGACAATCCACTGTTGTCCTAGGATATCCCGGAGTACCCGTGTTATAATCCTAAGGTCCGCCACCCAGGCTCAAAGGGAACTGAGATATTGCATGCTAGAAACTTCCGTGTGCAGCCACAAGCTATTATGGGCTCTAGCATAGTTGAGTAAGTTGCATGACCTCTTCCAGTGGTAGGCTAGCCGATGTAGAGGGATGTAGGTTGGTACTATCTACCCGGGGTTAGAGCTAATGCTTCTGAAAGACTGTGTCTCGGTCATCCGTTTCTCAAACACCAGGTAGTGCGATAAATCCAACGGAGGAGATCGAGTCTTGTGGGGAAAAGTGCACAAACCTCTGAAGAGTGTACAAACTAATCATGGTTAGCCATGTCCCCGGTTATGGACATCTTGAGTATCTAGTACTTGGATTATCATATGTATCTCATCACTCTAAATTAATATTGTTGGGTTGATAATTACTTTTAATTGGGATTGAGTTGGAGGAACCTTCTCAATGATGTTTCAACTAACATGATAGTTAAATAAAATATATTCCTTTGTTGTAGGGAAAAATTGGCTTTTCGCAAAACTTTAACCATAGAGCTTTTCCACCAGCCAAATATGCATGTAGTGATAGCATTAGTCAGTTCTTGCTCTACTATGTTATATTGCCAGCATATTCCATGTGCTGACCCGTTTTCGGGCTGCAACGTATTATGTTGCAGACTTTTTAGACGAATAGTAAGGTTCGTTAGGTCATTGTCGTGCAGCTCAGCTATGTTGTTGGAGTTGATGGACTCACTTTATCTTCCAATCCGTCTGCTGTTATCGTATTAGATGGCCTTAAGCCATATTTATTGCAATAAGTTCTCTTTTGAGACATTATATGTAATAAGTGTGTGATTCTACTTTGTTATAAACCCTTCCAGTACTCTGTGTGTCAGCATTACCGATCCAGGGATGACACTGAAGCACAGAGACTTGACCGTTTGAGGTCGGGTCGCTACAGACCGTGAAGGGATCGATAACCCCTTTTTCACATTGGGTGCAACTGTTTGATGGTTTGTGCAGGTATTGGTGATTTGTGCATTGTCTTCTACTGTATTGATACCTTGGTTCTCTAACCTAGGGAAATACTCATCTCTACTTTGTTGCATCACCCTTTCCTCTTCAAGGGAAAAACCAACGCAAGCTCAAGAAGTAGCAATCGGCCATGTTAAATCCACGACAGACGTGATGGCCAAATTATGGACAGATAATTGAAGCTTACCTAATCTGTTGGATTATAACTAGAGTAACCCTCCTGAATACTCGGTTGAGCAAAGTCTTCCTCCTCTCCCTTAAAGAGATTGGCTAAAATCTTGGCCATGGAAGCTTTATTGTTCGGCCCTTGTCGCTTGTAGCGGGTCGTGTCGTTAGTCCTGTTGTAACACCGTAAAGGATGCCCTCTCTGTTGATGGGGATGTACGCATCGAGATATGGCAATGGCCATCACCTCAATCATGGTCAGTTTTCTATGGGCCAGTAGCCAAACTTTGGTGGCCAGGCGGTGCACTTCTGTGCTGTCTAGTTGCGAAGGACTCTTGGGATGCCAGTTGAGCTGTTTCTTCGGTGGGGCGCTTGAGAATTCAGGCAACCCTCTCCGAACTGTGTCTGGAAGGAGAACATCTTCAATGTAAAACCATTCCAAGGTCTATCCTTCGGGATCCTTTCGTGGGGTCCCAATAGGGTCCGCCACACCTCTGCTCCTCCCATTTTGAAGATTGACCCCTCATGGGTATGAGGGGCGAGGCAGAAGTATTTTTGCTACGTCACTACAAGAAATATGTCAACTTGTGACCACCACTATTGGTCACTGAATGGTCACAAATTTCCATTTGTGACCTTTTTGTGACAAAAAAACATAAGGTCAAAAGCTGGCTGTCATAAACTGACTATAGCGACCTTTCTTCTGGAATGGTCGTAGACGTTTATGACCAAAATACATCTACTGTGGCATTTTGGTCACTAGCAGCCTCCCCAGGCCACGTAGGCATCCGATGTGGCAATCTGATGTGGCACAAGATTCAGCCCGGTCCAATTGGGTGTTTATATGGGCCGAGCTCATTAATTCAGCCTTTCTATATATTTTTTCCTGTCAATTTTTGGTCAGACTTTATGGGCCAAGCCCAACAATTCGGCCTTTTTATTTCATGGGTCATGGCCTTTTTGTACAACAGTTTTAGTTTTTTTTATAAAATGGGTCCACTAGTCAAACAGGTCCCACTTGTCAGGTTCTGATAAGTGGGTCCTACCTATTAGGCCCAGATTCTTCATATTTCAATTTGACAATAAGAAAATAACCAGTAGTTAAATTGACAAGCAAAAAACACACATGATACTTCAAATAACAATAGCCAGATTCAATACAAGCTCTACAAATGACACGTCCTACAAGCTGTAGCATATACAAGCTTATTTACAAGCTCTACAAATGACACGTCCTACAAGCTGTAGCATTTACAAGTTCTACAAGTTACACATAATACAAGCTTAGTTGATACAAGCTCTACAACTATGGGAATCAGTTACAAGCTCTACAAGTGTATTCTTCTTCTACATGTAGCTCCTTCAATAGCGATCAAATGCCGGACTCACTGGAGAGTCAGGACTGGGCCTTCCATGGACGCCCTGTTACATGAATCATCTGATAAAAATTAGAAAAACTGGAGCCAATATATTATATACATTCCATTCAAAAAAGGAGTAAAGGAAATTCTTTGTTTCATCACGTTACAAAGGAGCAGCACAAACCACAACTTTACTCGACACACATACACATACACACATGAATATTAAGCTCAGTTCCAGCAACTATATCATGGTTTAACAGCTGGCCTCAGCATCATCAAACCACCATGCTTATGATCATAATCTAAGCATATCATCAAACAAAACCTACACAGATAAAGATCACAGCACATCAAGCCACAGGCGCACCAGTGCTGGGATGAGATTCAATGCAACAGCAATGGGGCTACCACAACAGCATGAAAAACCTAAGCATACAAGAGAAAATAGATAGTTGGTGCTCGAGGGACTGGTGAATTACCTCAATGGCGTACTTGATGGGTGATGATGGTCCTTCTCAAGTAGTTGTCATCCACAGTTAAGAGGTTTCATACATCTGACTACAACAATCAGCAAACCAGAAATCAGAACGAATACTTCAATCTCATAAGAAGTTTAAAAAAGACTATAGCAGGACAGAAATATGTGGACTACTTCTAAAATGGTACATATAGCACATGCCCAAACAAATATGTGATTTCAAGGTCCCACTGAATATTACAGCAGTTAACAACAAGTGAAATTATTGTGATGTGCAAAATTTACAGTAAATACTCCATTGAATATTACTGAAACTTAACAGAAGTTAACTAAGCTTTTTTAGTTCCAGAATATACAAGTCAGAAAATAAGCTTGCAAGCAAGTTTATGTAAGTAATGCACACTAGAGTACAATACTTCTATAGATTTCTGCAAATAATTCATGATTTTCTAACTAATCCAAGATGTCCATTTAATTTACTGGAAAAGTAAGTTAAATCTTGCTGAATCTTGTTAAATACTCCAAGCAAAATTACTCCACACATGTACAGTTCAACCTTGTTAAATACTCTAAGCAAAATTACTGGATTACTGGAGTACTACAAGTTAAATGTGTTGCACATGTCTCAAGGAACCAGCAGCGCTGCTTGCCCCCTTGGTCCAGCTCCTTGCTGTGCAGGAGGACCGAGACTCGGATGCAGACAATACAAAACAATACATTACAAAACAATACAAAAGTAGGAAGCCAAACATCTAAGCAAACATGATTGGCAGGAATGCAGCATCATGCATGTGTCGACTGCCCCACAGGCAACCCTACTACAATGACAGGGCTTCGGTAAAGGGACATTGCTGGTTGCTGGGCGGCGACGCTTCTATCTCCGGCGAAGTCGAGGTGGGCGGTGGAGAGCAGGGCCGATCGAGATCACAGAGGGAGGGAGAGGGTTGGGGGTGGCGGGCGTGGGTGCGTGGGGGCTGAGGGGGTGAGGGAGATGGATCCATGAGGTCCGCTGCCATGGCTTTCCGACCCGCACGACCATCGCCGTGGTTTTGGATCTATGGGAAGGCAAGGGGATGGCGATGGCGGCAGCGTATGGATCTGGGAGAGAGAGGAGGGGAAGTCGTGCGGGGGACGAGTGGTGTGTGGGGGATGAGTGGTGTGCGGGGGAGAGTGGGTGGGTGTGGGTGGGTGAGAGGGTGGACGTTGGATCCATCCACCGTGGACGGCTCAGATTTCATAGAGCGGGGCGATCCACGTGAGAGATCCTGATTGGTTCGATATTTTTGTCATTTAAAATAGTTTCTATGTGCTAAAACGTATTAAAATGTGAAGCAACTGCCCATATTATTTTGCAAAATGGCACCACTAAAATTTTCACTCAAATTATACCACATTTTATGAATGATCACCAACTTTAATGCATTTCCAATCTTTCTACCTATTTTTGGCCATTTAAATGGCTTCCTTCCAAATTAGCTGGGACTGGGTCAAATTTGAACTACACCTACTTCATATCTTGCTCATTATTTTTTACATAAATCATTTTAAGATACACAAGTATATATTTCATCAGAGATGCGCCAATAGTTTTGCAAGATTCCACACGCAGATACAAATGGTCAAGCCTGCCGTTTTGACCACATTTTGAAACAGGCATAAAAATTCAAAAAAATCAAAAAATTGGAAAACCTTCGCATTGTGTCATTATATATGACCAAGTTTCCAGCAAAAATAATGAACTTGTAATACATAAATTTATTTAAAAAAGTGTTCTCAGAAATGAGCTGTCATGCGTGAAGATTCATGGCTTTCAAGCCAAATGATCAATATTATGGCCACATTCATGGCATAGTTTGTTCAAATGACCTCATATTGTGCACAAGGGTGCATCTTAGAATTCCAAACAATGTTGCCTAAGGGAGTTTTCACTTTCATTGCACAAAAGAGCCATTTTCCATTTTTCGAGTGCCCAAAACGAGGTTTTTTTGTGAAGGACATACCAAATAATTGTTGCAAAATTGGACCAAATAATTTTTGTAAAATACTAGGCCATATTTAATGCACAATTGACCAAATGGTTGGGTGTAAAAAGTTTTGATCCACCTCTCGTGAAAAATACAAAATCCTGCCGATTCAGTTAGAAGCGGGTGAAATTTGAACTGCAGCTGCCTCATAGTTTGCTCTTTAATTTTTCCAAAAATCATTTCTAGGTACATAAGTATCTATTTTATCAGAGAAACACCAAAAAAATTCCAAGATTCAACCACTAGCTAGGAACGGTCATTCCCACTGTTTTGACCGCATTTTGAAACGGGCATAAAAAATTCAAAAAAATTGGGAAACCTTCGCATTATGTCATTATATGTGGCCAAGTTCCCACGAAAAATAATAAACTTGTAATACGGCAATTATTTTAAAAAAGTGTTGTCAGAAACGAGCTATCACGTGTGGAGATCAATGGCTTTCAAGCCAAATGATCAATCTTATGGCCAGATTCATGGCATAGTTTGCTTAAATGATCTCATATTGTGCACAAGGGTGCATATTGGAATGGCAAACAATGTTGCCTAAGGAAGTTTTCATTTTCTTTGGATGAAAAAACATTTTCCATTTTTCGAGTGCCCAAAAGGAGGTTTTTTGTGAACGACCTCCCAAATAATTGTTGCAAAATTGGACCAAATCATTTTTATCAAATACTAGGTCATATTTAATGCACAATTGACAAAATTGTTGGGCGTCAAAAGTTTTGATCCACCTCTGGTGAAAAAGACAAATTCCCGCTGATTCAGTAGGAAGCGGGTCAAATTTGAACTGCAGCTACCTCATAGTTTACTATTTATTTTTTCTAAAAATCATTTATAGTTACATAAGTACCTATTTAATCATAAATACATGGTTTTATGGCGACACATCGAGGTTTGGGCGGTGGCCAAGGCCCCCAACTCTAGAGTGCGTAAACTCGCATGCCCGACGCGTGGTCACCGCGTGACCGTGGCGTTGCCATGTGTTCTAGGCTTCCTAGGCATGTCTAGTAGGTTGGGCACTCCCTAGGTAGGTTCTAGGAAGAAAATTACAACATAAGATTATCATGAGGAGACCGATCGATGCTCAAACATGAATTAGCAGCCAAGTGTTTGATTAGCGGTATGGGAAATGCACATGGCCAATGGGCATGAGTTTTTGCTGAGGATGATCATCCACTAAGAAGAATGTCTTCGCAAATTTTCAGATCAAAAGGAGGATCCTAGGTGGTACTTGCTTTGCAAAGTACCACACTGGACAGAAATATGAATGTTGAAGCTGGGATCAAAATAATGAATAGATTGAGCTGAAATTTGGTGGAGGATGGTTATTTGGGCATTGGAAAGCACGGTAGAAAAATGATACCATTTGGACATGCCAAAGTGGTACTTCCTTCACAATGCTCTTCTATGGACAGAAACTTGGGAGAACTAGTGAGAGAAATTGGATGAATGAAATTAGCTCAAATTTGGTGTAGGTAAGTTACATAGGCATGGTTATGCATTGGTAGATTTTCAGATCATTTGGGTAAGCCTAGCTAGTACTTACTTCACAAAGCTTCTCTTGAGGTAGAAACTTTGAAAATTTCCTGAGAAAGATTGACTTGGAAAATGGAGCTAAATATTATCATGTGGCAATGATTTGGGTATGGAAGAGTGCCCAAAGAGTTTGAGGTTAATATGAGGGTTATAGATAACACTTGCTTTGCAACGTGCCAATTTGGCCATAAAATATAAATTGAACCTGGGCTCACATAGATAATTTGCCTGAGCTGCAATTTGGAGGAGGGTGATAATTTGGGCATATGAAGAAACTGTATAAATTTCATGTCATTTGGATATATAAAAAAGGTACTTCCTTCACAATGCTTCTAGGTGGACAAAAACATTGGAAATTTGCCGAGGAAGATTTGCTAGGCAAGTGGAGCTTAATTTTGGCATGCGGTAATGATTTGGATAGGAAAGAGTGCCCTAAAATTCCGAGGGCAATCAAGAATATATAAATAGCACTTCCTTCATAAAGTGCTGTCGTGAACAGAATAAGAAAATGAATATTGTTGAATTAGTTTTGAACTAGGCAAGGAAGGATTTTTACATATTTGATGAAGATATGAAACAAAGAATTTATGAGATTTTTTTGGGAATTTTGGGAATGACAGAAATATAGGTAGCTTCACAACCTAGGGCAAAAACTGCCACATGGACATGACACATAGGCAAAACTGATGAGGTGGCGCCTAGTCATAGCAACCCACCACAATTTACAAGGTTAGGACCATCTATATTGGTCATGATCAGCTAGAAATAAGGCAGCAGACCAGTGCTATCTGCTTTATGACCATTTCGTGTAAGGAAATTATGACCTTTCTGACCAAAATGGTCGTTATAGTTCAGGTTTCGGAGCCCCCCGAACAACTTTTGACCAATTGGTCTGAAATGGCCATAGATCTATGACCAATTCTTCCAGGGTCACTAATAGAAGGTCACAAGTTGACATATTTCTTGTAGTGCGTCTCCATCGTAACTACTTTTCCAAACACTTTTGGCCTTGTTTTGGACTCTAACTTACATGATTTGAATGGAACTAACCCGGACTGACGCTGTTTTCAGCAGAATTGCCATGGTGTTATTTTCATGCAGAAATAGAAGTTCTCGGAATGACATGGAAATCAACAAAGAATATTTTTGGAATATATAAAAATACTGGTGAAAGAATCAACGTTAGGGGGCCCACACCCTGTCCACGAGGGTGGGGGCGCGCCTACCCCCTGGGCTCGCCCCTGCCTCGTGGGCCCCCTGACGGTCCACCGACCTCAACTCCAACTCCATATATTCATGTTTGGGGAGAAAAAAAGCAGAGAGAAGGATTCATCACGTTTTACGATATGAAGCCGCCGCCAAGCCCTAATCCCTCTCGGGAGGGCTGATCTGGAGACCGTTTGGGGCTCCGGAGAGGGGACTCCGTCGCCATCGTCATCATCAACCTTCCTCCATCACCAATTTCATGATGCTCACCGCCGTGCGTGAGTGATTCCATCGTAGGCTTGCTGGACGGTGATGGGTTGGATGATATTTATCATGTAATTGAGTTAGTTTTGTTAAGGTTTGATACCTAGTATCCACTATGTTCTGAGATTGATGTTGTTGTGACTTTGCTATGCTTAATGCTTGTCACGAGGTCCCGAGTGCCATGATTTCAGAGCTGGACCTATTATGTTTTCATGAATATATGTGAGTTCTTGATCCTATCTTGCAAGTCTATAGTCACCTATTATGTGTTATGATCCATTAACCCTGAAGTGACAATAATCGGGATACTTACCGGTGATGACCATAGTTTGAGGAGTTCATGTATTCACTATGTGTTAATGCTTTGGTCCAGTACTCTATTAAAAGGAGGCCTTAATATCCCTTAGTTTCCAATAGGACCCCGCTACCACGGGAGGGTAGGACAAAAGATGTCATGCAAGTTCTTTTCCATAAGCACATATGACTATTTCGGAATACATGCCTACATTACATTGATGAACTCGAGCTAGTTCTATGTCACCCTATATTATAACTATTCCATGAGGAATCGCATCCGACATAATTATCCATCACTGATCCATTGCCTACGAGCTTTTCACATATTTATCTTCGCTTATTTATTTTTTCCTTTGCTACTGTTACAATCACTATAAAACCAAAACTATTAATTTTGCTACCATTACCGCTACTATCATATTACTTTTCCACTAAATACTTTGCTGCAGATATTAAGTTTTCCAGGTGTGGTTGAATTGACATCGCATCTGCTAATACTTGAGAATATTCTTTGGCTCCCCTTGTGTCGAATCAATAAATTTGGGTTGAATACTCTACCCTAAAAAATGGTTGCGATCCTCTATACTTGTGGGTTATCAAGACTATTTTCTGGCGCCGTTGCCGGGGAGCATAGCTCTATTCTTTGAGTCACTTGGGATTTATATCTGTTGATCACTATGAAGAACTTGAAAGATAAAAGAACAAAGATTTTTCCCTCAACTACGAGGGGAGGTAAGGAACTGCCATCTAGCTCTGCACTTGATTCACCTTCCGTTTTGAGTAAACTTGCGACACCTACTCCTGCTATTCATTCTGATATCTCGCATGTTATTTATGATGCCACTTTTGCTTTGCATGATACTTATGATGAAACTACTTCTATGCTTGATAATACTGTGCCATTAGGTGAATTTCTTGATGAACAACTTGCTAGGGCTAGAGAGAATGAAATTATTGAAACTGATAATATTGATCAAAGTGATGATGAAGATTCTCCCCTAGATATAAATTACCTATTGTGCCTGAGGGTTATGTTATGGATGAAGAAACTTCTAGAGACTTCTTACCTTGCAATGATAGATATGATCTTAAGAAATTATTAGTTAAGCTTAAAGAAAAGTTTTTGAATGCCAGAATAAAATATGACCCTGCTTTTGCTACTTCACCTATCTTTATTTCCGATAAGGATTATGATTTTTGTGTCGACCCTGAGTTAATTACTTTGGTTGAATCTGATCCTTTTTATGGCTATGAATCTGAAACTGTTCTGGCACATCTTACTAAATTAAATGATATAGCCACCTTGTTTACTAATGATGAGAAAATTCGCTATTTACTTTATCCTTAAGTTGTTTTCGTTCTCATTAAAGGGTGATGCTAAACATGGTTTAATTCTCTTGATCCTCGTTGTGTGCGTAGCCCCCAGGATATTATTTATTACTGCTCTGCTAAATATTTCCACACTCATAAGAAACAAGCTGCCTTAAGGGAAATATATATTTTTGTGCAAATTGAAGAAGAGAGTCTCCCACAAGCTTGGGGGAGGCTTCTCCAATTACTTAATGCTTTTCCTGATCATCCTATAAAGAAAAAATGAAATACTTGATATCTTTTGTAATGGACTAACCGATGCTTCCAGAGACCACCTGGATAGTTGTGCAGGTTGTGTTTTCAGTGAAAGAACTGTTGATCAAGCTGAATTGCTATTGAATAATATGTTGAGTAATGAAAATGATTGGACACTTCCTGAACCAACTCCTAAGCCAACTCCGAAGAAAAGGGGCATTCTATTTCTCAGTCCTGAAGATATGCAAGAGGCAAAGAAATCTATGAAAGAAAAAGGTATTAAAGTTGAAGATGTTAAGAATTTACCACCTATTGAAGAAATACATTGTCTTGGTAACCCGACACAGGTAGTAAAGGTAAATTCTCTCTATAGATTTGATAAATGTGAAATCCCATCTACTAAGTTTGCTAGCCAATGCCTGGATAGTTTGATGACTTTATGGTTAAGCAAGAAAACTTCAATGCTTATGTTGGTAGAAAATTGAAACGCAATGCTTATATGATTGAACACTTGAGTGATTATATGTCTAGAGTTAAAGGTGAACTTAAACTCATTAGTAAACATGCTTCTATGGTTACCACTCAAGTAGAACAAGTACTTAAAGCTCAGAATGATTTGCTCAATGAATTAAATAATAAGAAAAATGATAATGCTGTTAGAGTTACGACTAGAGGGGGTAAAATGACTCAAGAACCTTTGTATCCTGAGGGTCACCCCAAGAGAATTGAGCAAGATTCCCACAGAACTAAAGTTGACGCACCTAGTTCTTCTAAGAAGAAGAAAAACAAAAATGATAAGACTTTGCATGCCTCTAGTGAACCTGTTGTTCACACACCTGAGAATCCCAATGATATTTCTATTTCTGATGCTGAAACACAATCTGGTAATGAACATGAACCCAGTGACAATATTAATGATGATGTTCATGTTGATCCTCAACCTAGTAATGATAATGATGTAGAGATTGAACCTGCTGTTGATCTTGATAACCCACAATCAAATAATCAACGTTATGATAAGAGACACTTTGTTGGTAGGAAGCACGGTAAAGAAAGAGAACCGTGGGTTCAGAAACCCATGCCTTTTCATCCTAAACCATCCAAGAAAAAGGATGATGAGGATTTCGAGCGCTTTGCTGAAATGATTAGACCATCTTTTTGCATATGTGTTTGACTTATATGCTTAAAATGAATCCTTATGCTAAGTATATGAAAGATATTGTTACTAATAAAAGAAAGATACCTGAAACTAAAATTTCCACCATGCTTGTTAATTACACTTTTAAAGGTGGAATACCAAAGAAACTTGGAGATCCAGGAGTACCAACTATACCATGCTCCATTAAAAGAAACTATGTTAAAACTGGTTTATATGATCTTGGAGCCGGTGTTAGTGTTATGTCTCTCTCTTTATATCGTAGACTTGATTTGAATAAGTTGACACCTACTAAAATATCTTAGCAAATGGATGATAAATCAACTGCTATACTTGTCGGTATTTTTGAGGATGTGCCTGTTGTGGATGCAAACGTTACTATTTTAATGGACTTTGTTATTCTTGATATTCCCGAGGAGGATAGTATGTCTATTATTCTTTTTGAATACTGCAGGGGCTGTTATTGATTGCAACAAAGGCAATGTCACTTTTCATGTTAATGGTAATGAGCATATGGTACACTTTCCGAGGAAACAACCTCAAGTCCATAGTATCAATTCTATTGGAAAGTTTTCAACGATTATTATTGGAGGTTTTGAATTTCCTCTTCCTACTATCAAGAAGAAATATGATATTCTTATTATTGGGGATGTGTATATCCCCGTTGAGGTAACCTAGTGTTATTCAAAAATTCTCCGGTTTCATGCGATTCAGGATGAGTTTGTTAACAAGACTTGATCAACCTTGTTAGTGGATTCCTTTTGATGAGCATGAGATGGATGAAGTTATAAAGCACAACTCTCTGTACCCTCCTTTTACTTTCTGTTATTTAGTTTAAATGAAGAAAAAATAGCATTTTCTATCTGTTTTTTGAATTATCCTTGCAATAAAAAATACCCCGAAAATAAAAGTTCTCCAAATGTCCTAAAAATTTAATATGATTTTTCTCGAATATTTAAGAATTATTGGCACTGAGAACACAACAGGGGGCCTCACCATGTGCCCATGAGGGTGGAGGGCGCGCCCTACCCCCTGGGCGTGCACCCTACCTCGTGGACCCCACGTGGGCCCCCTCCACTTATTCTTGCACTCACACACTTCGTCTTCCTCCAGAAAAAATCATCCACCAGCTCAAACCCGAGTTCTAGCTCATCTTGCTGCCATTTTTGATCTCCTTGCTCAAAGCTCCATTCACAAAACTGATTTGGGGGATTGATCTTCGGTATGTGACTCCTCCAATGGTCCAATTAGTTTTTGTTCTAGTGCTTTATTTATGGCGAATTTTTGCTGCTTAGGTGACCCTGTTCTTGAGCTTGCATGTCAAATTTATGTGGTCAAAAGTAGTTTTAAAGCATGATATGGCCTCTAGGCACTTGTAGGAGTAGTTGCTATCAATTTTGTTGAGTTTGGTTCACTTTTATTTTTGAGTTACTAAAAATTTCAGAAATTTTTCAGAGGAAGAAATATGTTTAGGAAAATGTACCAAGGTGGTTCTTCAAAGAAGCAAGGACCCAGGCCCGCAATACGTGAGCCAGACTATGAACTACCAAGAGAAGCTCAAGTGCGGGCTTGTGAATGGCCGTCAGAAAATTTCATGGTCCAAGCAGGAATTAAGGAGGAATTTGAAGCATATGTGTATAACGCTGAACTTGAGAGCTTCGTGTCAGTACCACTACCTAACTGATTCCTTTGTGAGAAGGTTTAAATTTACACCATCACGCAATTCTCACACTGTCCTGTTTGATCTTTATGATAAATCTTATAACATGGACTTAGAAGATTTTAATACTGCTTGTGAACTCCCGCGGTGGGGTAGTGTTAGTGAACCTCGCAAATCTGAATTTAAAGAATTTCTTGCTAGTATCACTATGGGGGAATCTAGAGAAATAACACACGCTACCATAGGGAGCATTCATTTTCCTACCACACATTATTTTGCTCTCTTTATAGGTAGATGCATAAACGGTAAGGATGAGGCATGCCATATGTGTGTTCCAGACCTTAGCGTTCTCAAGAGTGTTGTATTAGGAGATAGACAATATAACTTGCGGGCCATTGTTGCACGTAGGTTGCATAATAACAGTACTAATGGAGATTTGTTCGATGGAATTTACGCAAGCCGTTTAGCTAATTTTCTTGAGGTACCCATACATGGTTCTGATATGGAGTTGCCTCCCACTTATCTAGATCATAATGCTATGGTTCGTCATCAATTTGTTGAGAGGAACGATCAGTTCCTACAGTACCGACTAATCTTGGACAGACGACGCACCGTCCATGTTGCTCTCCCTGCTCCTGCTTTCATTGACTTTCAGGCAAAAGGGAGATATCTTATAACAAGGGAGGAGGCGAACTAGTACGAGAAGAGGACAGAGGCAGTTCACCTCCAAGCTACAGCTCATGAGGCAATTGCCGCTGCATCTTAGTACGACCATAGCTACAACTTTGATCCATGGCATAGACCAACTTAGGCCAAAAGCCCAAGCTTGGGGGAGTACGTATTTCTCACCGACATTACATTCATGCTCACACACTCATGCTAGTTGTCGGAGCTCGTACTTTTTCATTGTAATATCCATGCTTGTTTAATTTCCTTTTTTAGTTTTCTTCTTGTGTGTTTTAAAAACCTTAGGAAAAAACAAAACATTAGTTGTAGCTTTTAGCTAGTTCACTTTCCATGCATGTAGTAGTAATTAAAAGGAAAACCCAAAAAGATTTCTCGTTCTTCTTTTGCTTGTTGGGAGCTTTCCCATGTAAATAGTTTTATTTCTTTTCTTTGGGGGTCGAGAGGAGAAGACCATGATGAAAATGTTGAGTGGCTCTCATATGCATTACTATTGATCTAACAAAGAGCCCATATTACCTTGTCTTCTCCCTTGAATTGAATGCTTGCATATTCCAGCTTAGTCCAATGCGCGTGCACTATTATTATTATTATTATCCACACTGTTCAGTTGTGCAAGTGAAAGGCGGTAATGACGATATATGATGGACTGATTGAGATGAGAAAAGCTGGTATGAACTCGACCACTCTTGGCTTTGTAAATATGATTAGTTCATCGTTCCTGATTCATGCTATTATGAATGAAACATGTTTGCAATGATAATTAGAGATTATAGTTGCTCATGCCATGCTTAATTTGTTAGGAGTTTATAATGGTTTACCTTGCGTGCCAACATGCTATTAAAATGGTTGTGATGTGGCATGATAGGGTGGTATCCTCCTTTGAATGATTCGAGTGGCTTGACTGGGCACATGTTCACACATGTAGTTGAAACAAAATCAACATAGCCTCCATGATATTTACGTTCATGGTGAATTATATCTTACTCATGCTTGCATTCAATGTTGATTAATTTTAATGCATGTTCATGACTGTTGTCGCGCTCGAGCTGGTCGCTTCCCAGTCTCTTTCTAGTATTCACTTGTACTAAGGGGGAATACTGCTTGTGCATCCAATTCCATAAACCCCAAAAGTTATTCCATATGAGTCCACCATACATTCCTATATGTGGTATCTACTAGCCGTTCCAAGTAAATTTGTATGTGCCAAACTCCAAACCTTCAAATGAAATTCTGTTTTGTATGCTCGAATAGCTCATGTATCAACTAGGGTTGTCTGTATCTTCCATGCTAGGCAGGTTATTCTAAAGAGGAGTGGACTCCGCTCCTCACTCATGAGAAAATGGCTGGTCACTGTGATGCCCAATCCCATGCTTAAACCAAATCAAAATAATTGCAAACAAAACTCCCCCAGGATTGTTGTTAGTTGGAGGCGCCCGTTGTTTCGGGCAAGCCATGGATTGATGCTTGTTGGTGGTGGGGGAGTATAAACTTTACCATTCTGCTTGGGAACCGCCTATAATGTGTGTAGCATGGAAGACATCAAGATCTCTCGGTTGTTATGTTGACAATGAAAGTATACCGCTCAAAATATTATTCATCTCTATTTCAAAACCGAGCTCTAGCACCTCTATAAATCCATGCTTCCCTCTGAGAAGGGCCTATCTATTTACTTTTATGTTGAGTCATCATCCTCTTATTAAAAAGCACCAGTTGGAGAGCACCGCTGTCATTTGCATGTATTATTATTAGTTTACATTGACTATGACTGTGACTGGATCTCTTTTACCATGAATTACAATTTCCAATCAGCCCTTGATCTTCAGGGGTGCTCTGCATTTATGTTTTGCGGTCTCAGAAAGGGTTAGTGAGATACCATCTTGTTATATCATATTATTATTGTTTTGAGAAAGTGTTGTTATCCGAGATTTATTATTATTGCTCGCTAGTTGATTATGCCATTGATATGAGTAAACATGAGACCTAAATGTTATTGTGAATATGGTTAGTTCATAATCTTTGCTGAAAACTTGAATGTTGACTTTACATATTTGCAACAACAACAATAGCAAATAGAGTTTGTAAAAGTTTTTCTTTATCACTTTCAGTTTATCAACTGAATTACTTGAGGACAAGCAAAGGTTTAAGCTTGGGGGAGTTGATACGTCTCCATCATATCTACTTTTCCAAACACTTTTGCCCTTGTTTTGGACTCTAACTTGCATGATTTGAATGGAACTAATCTGGACTGGCGTTGTTTTCAGCAGAATTGCCATGGTGTTATTTTTGTGCAGAAATAAAAGTTCTCGGAATGGCCTAAAAATCAATGGAGAATATTCTTGGAATATATATATATATATATATAATACTGGCAAAAGAATCAACGTCAGGGGGCCTGAGGGAGTCCTGGATTAGGGGGCCCTCGGACAGCCGGACTATATACTTTGGCCGGACTATTGGACTATGAAGATACCAGATTGAGGACTTTGTCCCGTGTCCGGGTGGGACTCTCCTTTGTGTGGAAGGCGAGCTTGGCAATTCGGATATATAGATCTCCTCCCTTGTAACCGACTCTGTGTAACCCTATCCCCCTCCGGTGTCTATATAAACCGGAGGGTTTAGTCCGTAGGACAAGAACAATCAGAATCATAGGCTAGCTTCTAGGGTTTAGCCTCTACGATCTCATGGTAGATCAACTCTTCTAATACTCATATCATCAAGATCAATCAAGAAGGACATAGGGTATTACCTCCATCAAGAGGGCCCGAACCTGGGTAAACATTGTGTCCCTTGCCTCCTGTTACCATCCGCCTTAGACGCACAGTTCGGGGCCCCCTACCCGAGATCGACCGGTTTTGACACCGACATCGGTGCTTTCATTGAGAGTTCTGCTGTGTCGTCACCATAAGGCTTGATGGCTCCTTCGATCATCGGCAACGATGCGATCCAGAGTGAGGTTTTTCTCCCCGGATAGATCTTCGTATTCGGCGGCTTTGTACTGTGGGCCAACTCACTTGGCCATCTGGAGCAGATCGAGAGCTACGCCCCCGGCCATCAGGTTAGGTTTGGAAGCTTAAACTACACTGCCGACATCTGTGGAGACTTGATCTTCGACGGATTCGAGCCCATTTCAGGTGCGTCGCACAGTCTCGACAAGCATGACTTAGCTCGCCGTTGGATGGTGTTCGGGAGATCACACCTGTGGCTACTTCGGCCATCGATCCGGAGCAGATCGTGCCGTCCGATGACGTGTGGATAGACCCCGCCACGGAGGCCGCACACTCAGCGGTGATAGAGCTGAATACTGACTTCACTCCCTATGAGACATGTTGTCGGTGTCAAAACCGGCGGATCTCGGGTAGGGGGTCCCGAACTGTGCGTCTAGGACAGATGGTAACATGAGGCAAGGGACACGAAGTTTTACCCAGGTTCGGGCCCTCTTGATGGAGGTAAAACCCTTTGTCCTGCTTGATTAATATTGATGATATGGGTAGTACAAGAGTAGATCTACCATGAGATCGGAGAGGCTAAACCCTAGAAGCTAGCCTATGGTATGATTGTTTTCCTGTATGTTGTCCTACGGACTAAAACCCTCCGGTTTATATAGACACCGGAGAGGGTTAGGGTTACACAAAGTCGGTTACAATGGTAGGAGATCTACATATCCGTATTGCCAAGCTTGCCTTCCATGCCAAGGAAAGTCCCGTCCGGACACGGGACGAAGTCTTCAATCTTGTATCTTCATAGCCTAGGAGTCTGGCTGAAGGTATAGTCCGGCCATCGAGACACCCCCTAATCCAGGACTCCCTTAGTAGTCCCTGAACCAGGCTTCAATGATGATGAGTCCGGTGCGCAGATTGTCTTCGACATTGCAAGGCGGGTTCTCCTCCAAATTCCATGTACCTGTTGAATAAAGTCCGGTTTCTTGTGAACGTTGCACTCCTTCGCTTCTACGCCCAATAATGGCCGTCTCCCACGTGTCGAACGAATATGAAAAGACTGGGTGTTTTTACATCCACACCCCTAGCCGCGTAAATGAGCCGCCCATTTAAGGGGACGAGGATTTAGATCCAAACCACACCATATCCCATTCGCGAGTGTTCATCAGAGCGCATCCGACAAAGGTCCATTCCACCATGGCCAACCGTCGCAACTCCTCCCTTCGCCCTTCCAGCCCTCAGCCTGGATATTGGGAGAGATGCTCCATCCCGCATAGCAAGCTAGTGATGCTCCAGACCAGGGGATTTCTCCCCCCGGCCTAACGGTCCCGGTTCGAGCCGGCCTTGCCATCTATAATGGCGGAGAGCAAGTGGAGAGTGCCCCTAATCCCTCCAAGGTAGAGCGGGTATGCCTTGTCCCTTATTTAATAAGAAGGCTCGTATTTCCAATCCATCCGTTTCTCCGGGGGCTCCTGGAGTTCTATGGCCTCTAGCTACACAATCTTACGCCTGCCTCCGTATTGCATATCGCGGGCTTCGTAGCCTGCTGCAAGCTGTTCTTGGGTGTTGAGGCTCATTTCGGGCTGTGGAAAGAGCTATTCTGCCTTGTGCCCCATTCTCAGAAGGGGTCAATATATCAAGTGGGCGGAGCCGAAGTGTGGCTCATTGCCGGGACCGGATATCTATCTGGAACCCCAACGAAGGCGTCCGAGGACTGGCCTTCGGAATGGTTTTACATAGAGGACGTCCCGCTGCCGGATCCTGTCCGAATCGGCCTCCCTGAGTTTGATAGTGCTCCACTAAAGAAGCGCCTAAGTTTGCGTCCACGGAGCCCTCAGAGGGAAAGTGACATGGACGTCCGTTACCTGATGGGCCGGATAAGATTGTTAGCGCATTCCGGACAGACCATGATCGGGGTCATGGCCGCATGCATCATGCGAGGGGTGCAGCCGCTACAATACAGAGGCCACCCCATGTGGGACTTCAACGGGGAGGACGACGCCACCCGCTACGGCCGTAAGGGGCCGGATTCGGCTGCGGCTCTAACAAAGACCTTGTCCGCTTTGTACAAGGGAGAAGAGGAGGATTTTCTCCGCGTCGACCCAAAGGGTGGATTTTCTATGTACAATCCCCCAAGCTGGGTAAGTGGTCACATTTACCTACCCATTCGTTTTATATTCCCATTGTTAAATATTCAGTCTAACGACTTCAACGCAGGAACTGCGCCTGGCTGTCAAAGAAATGAACAACCCTCCTCCACAACCCGAGGACCCAGGACGGTCCCCCGGCCGGCCTCTCAAGAGGATCCGGACTTATCTGTGTAGCTGATTGATGGAGTGTTCCATCAATTGAGCAAGGAAAACGCCTTGGTGGCCATTACGGCCGATTACCCAGGGCTAATCCCGGCCTCCCAGGTAACTGAGATCGAAGTCCCAGTACCCCGAATAGGGGTCCTCCCTCTCGTGTTTTCAGTTTCCTAATTACAACCGAGCTTTGCAGGGGAGGTTTTTGAGACGGGAGGCCGAACCTACGGTGACAAGCCAACGAGGGGCCGCAAGGCCCCGTGGGCAGAAAAGAGGTGCAGTCCGGACCGAGGCGTCAGCGCAAAGGTATGGCGCGCCCCCTTATCCAGGTGTTATACCTTCAAGGCATATTAACACTCATTCTCTCTTCAGGACAAAGAGACCTCGCCGGACTATATCCGGAGAGGCTGCCAATCGGGCCTCCACCAGCCAGGCTCCAAAGCCTGGTCCGGAGGTGGGGGCGAACACAAGGCGCGCACCGGACACTCCTCCGATAGAGGATGTTGACAGGTTGTCTGCCACCAACTCTGAGGTGGAGAGTGCTATGAACCACAGGCGTCGCCGGACAATTATGTGCGACGCTTGTTTCTCCCAAGAGGCATTAGACGCCTTTAGTTCCGGAGATGCGTGCCTCCGTGCCGCTCAAAATGGTCTAGCCAGAGCCACGGAGCAATATGTAGAAGACATACGGGTAAGAAAATTTTGGTAATTTTATATATATATATATATATATATATATATATATATGCCAGTAGCCCCCGAGACTTGAAATAGTTAGAATACCTGATTTAAGGATCATTTGTTATGCAGGTTCTTACAGAAAAGAATTCCCTACTGTCCAAGGAGCTGGAAGAGTGCAAAGCCCAACTTGAGGCCACACTAGCCGCGGCAGGGGAGCCCAAGGAGACCCCCTCTGGTAATATACACTTCGAAAGATAAGTATTTTGCGAAGCACGGCATGGGTGCGAATCTGACAAATGAAATTGCAGATGGCGCCGGATTGAATCTGGAAAGGCAACACCTCCTACGCCAGCTGAAGGCGGGTGAGAAGGTGTCAGCGTTCTGGGAACGGGGGTCCCCAGACTTGCCTGCCTGCGGCTTGTGGCGTGGCTCAAAGGAGGCCCAGCATGGCCCATCTTCATCAACACAAGACTCAAGACCCTCGCGAGGGGCCAAGCCTCGCGGGGCGGATGACACAGCGCATCCCCAGGCGTAGCCTCCTCAGGCTGGCTCGCGAGGAGGCGGAGAAATCAAGATGGGGTACCTCGCGAGGTGCCCATGACGCAAGCCATGACGACTCAGGGTGCCAGGCGGGCGCTAGCGCGCGCAGCGTCCTTCTTTCCTCTTTGGTGCAAAGGGGGCAAGCGCAGCCGCGGAGTACCGAGGCGTCAGGCAAAGGTTGCCATTTCGGTGCAACGAGACCAAGACCAGGAGGACTATGAGACGGAGTTCACCATGGAGCCCAGCACGGCGTCACTGCACAGCCTTTCGCATGCGAAGACCAACTTTAGTCAGGATAAGTGTACTAGATGTTCCCCTTCGAATTGGCCAATTGTTGGCGCCCTTCCCACTCAATATTTGGGAAGAGGCCCAGGGCCTTTGCCTATAAATAGGACCAGCCACCCACATGGTAGGGGGGATCGAAATCAGAGAGAGAGAGAGAGAGAGAGAGAGAGAGAGAGAGAGAAGGGTGACTGAACTCCTCCTAGCAGTTCATCGCCCCAGCCAAGAACAGACCCTCGCGAGGCTGTTCTTCCTTGTATCGTTCATGGCCGCCACGCACCCGGCGTATAACCTGATGAAGATGCCCGGGAGCAGCGGCACCCTTGCCGTGCACGGGGACACCGGGAACGCCCTACGAGTACTCGAGCTCGCCTTCAAGACGGCGGCATCGGCACGCCCCGTCAACGCGGAGACCCCTGAGCCCAAGGGGGCTGCGCCCGCCAAGAAGAAGTAGTTGTTCACCCAGGACAAGGCAGAAACCTAGCAGATACCTGTCGATGAGGACGGGTCCTCCAGTGCCACTTTCACCATAGGCGCCAACCTTGAGCCTGAGCAGGAGGAGGCCTTGGTCAAGTTCTTGCACGCGAATAAGAAGGTATTTGGTTGGGAGCCCAGTCAGCTGGCGGGGATCCCCAGGAGTGTCGTCGAGCATCACCTCAACGTGTGCCCAAATGTGCGCCCCGTGAAGCAGAAGGCCAGGCGGCAGTCCGTGGAGAAGCAGACCTTCATTGTCCAAGAGACCCGCAAGCTAGAAGCCGCTGGGCCATTCGCGATGTCCGATACCCAGATTGGTTGGCCAACCCCGTCGTTGTGCCCAAGAAAGGGGGGAAGGAACGCATGTGTATAGACTTCACCAACCTCAACAAAGCATGCCCACAAGATCCGTTTCCGCTCCCCCGCATCGACTAGATCGTCGATTCCACTGCGGAGTGTGACCTGCTGTGCTTCCTGGACACCTTCTCCGGGTATCACCAGATCAAGATGGTGGTAGAAGACGTTGAGAAGACTGCCTTCTTGACCCCGTGCGGGGTATACTACTATACATGCATGCCGTTCGGACTGCGTAATGCAGGGGCAACCTTTCAGTGGCTGATGCACGTCACCTTGGGCCCGCAACTCGGAAAGAATGTCGAAGCCTACGTTGATGACATTGTAGTAAAATCTCGGGAGGCCAAGACCCAGATACAAGACCTGGAGGAGACCTTCGCGAGCCTCGACGTAGTAAACCTGCGGCTCAACCCGGAGAAATGTGTGTTTGGCGTCCCCTCGGGCAAGCTTTTGGGATTCCTCGTGTCCCGTCATGGCATTGAGGCCAACCCCGAGAAGGTCAAGGCGGTCGAGGACATGAGTCCGCCAAAGACCCTCAAAGAAATGCAGAAGCTCACTGGGCGCGTGACCGCGCTAGGGCGCTTCATCTCCAAATTAGGGGAGCGAGCGCTGCCTTTCTTTCAGCTGATGAAGAAAAAGGGGCCCTTTGAATGGACTGAAGAGGCAGATAAGGCGTTTCAAGATCTCAAGAGGTACCTGACCAGTCCCCCAGTCATGGTGGCTCCGTGCCCTCAAGAGCCCCTGCTTCTCTACCTCACTGCCACTCCCTACTCCGCCAGCGCAGCCCTGCTGGCGGTTAGGGAGGAGCGCCAAGTCAAGACCACAGCGGCAGCCCGAGGCAAGACAAAACGGGAACAAGGAAAGCCTGCAGAAGCTGCAACCGCAGTTGAGGAGGGTCAGCTGCCGAAGAATACACCGAAGGGAGGAGAGGCCGCACGCCCAGATGGTCCACCTCACGAGGCCACGTCATCTCGTGAGGCGCCCTTACCTCCCGAGGGCGCCACGACCCCAGATACTCTTAGCCTTGTTGAGCATCCCTATCTACTTTGTTAGCACGATGTTACGGGACACGAGGGCATGGTACCCAATGCCTCAAAAGCTCATCCTCGCATTACTGGTAGCCTCACGCAAGCTGCGTCACTACTTCCAGGCTCATCCCATCAAGGTCGTCTCATCGTACCCCCTGGAGAGAGTGCTCAGGAGCCCTAACTCAGCCGGAAGGGTCGCCGAGTGGAACATGGAGCTGCAGGCATTTCAGCTCGAGTTCAGCACAACCAGGGTCATCAAATGAGCAGCGTTGGCGGATTTCATAGCGGAATGGGCGGAGGCACCAGGCCTCAGGGACAACGAGGATCGGTCCCTCTCTCCAGGGAGTGAGGCGCCGGAAGGCTGGGTCATGTACTTCGATGGGGCATTCTACAGACACGGCGCGGGGGCTGGTGCAGTGCTGATATCACCCACTCAGGTAAGCTCTACTATGCCGTACAACTCTGTTTCCAGCAAGGTGAAAAGGTCTCCAACAACATTGCAGAATATGAGGGACTGATAGCCGGGTTGAAGGCCGCAGTAGCCCTGGGAGTGAAACGCCTCACCGTCAAGGGCGACTCGCAGCTCCTAGTCAACTTCTCCAACAAGGTGTACGAGCCGAAGGACGAGCATATGGAGGCCTACCTAGTGGAGGTCCGCAGGATGGAAAAGCAGTTCTGGGGGCTGGAGCTGAAGCACGTGCCCCGTGGCACCAATCAGGAAGCTGACGACATAGCCGGACGGGCATCCAGGCGGTTGCCGCAGGAACCCGGCGTCTTCGAAGAGCGGCTCTTCAAACCCTCAGCGCAGCCGACCTTATCAAACACCGCTCAGTCTCAAGAGGAGCTCCCCCAGCCGCCAGCCTCGGGAGCCCCGGTCTATGGGCCGACCTCAGGAGCACACCTGCTCTTGACGATGGGACCTCAGGAGGAGTGCTGGATCACAGAACTCCGGAGTTATTTAACGCAAGGGGCCCTGCCGAAAAAGGAGGAGGAAGCGGAGCGTGTGGCGCGGCAGGCCACGGCATACTGCATCAGAGATGGAGAACTTTACCGGAAGCGACCAAACGGTGTATCTCTGCGCTGCATCCCCAGGGAGCAAGGGAAGGAACTACTGGAGGACATACACGGCCGAGACTGCGGACACCACTCATCATCACGGACCCTCGTCGGCAAGGCATTCCATAGTGGGTTCTATTGGCCCACCGCGCTCAACGACACAATCGAATTGGTAAAGGCTTGTGAGGCCTGCCAGTTTCATTCCAAGCAGATCCATCAACCGGCGGGGGGCCTGCAGACAATACCCATCTCGTGGCCATTCGCAGTTTGGGGGTTGGATATTCTGGGCCCGTTCCCCCGGGCGCCAGGGGTCTACCGTTACCTCTATGTCGCCATTGACAAGTTCACCAAGTGGGCAGAAGTGGAGGCTGTCCGTACCATCCCTGCTGGCTCCGCGGTCAAGTTCATCAGGGGTATCGTGAGCCGGTTCGGGGTGCCGAATCGCATCATCACAGACAACGGTTCACAATTAACCAGTAATCTCTTCAAAACATACTGTGCTAACCTTGGGACGCAGATATGCTACGCTTCGGTGGCGCACCCGCGAAGCAATGGGCAGGCCGAACGAGCCAACGCGGAGGTCCTGAGAGGCCTCAAGACCAGGACATTCAAGAAGAAGCTGGAGGCCTGCGACAGAGGCTGGTACGATGAGCTCCAGTCCGTGTTGTGGTCCATCTGCACAACCGCAACCAAACCAACTAGGGAGACCCCGTTCTTCCTGGTCTATGGAGCCGAAGCAGTCCTTCCTCACGAGCTCAGGCATTGCTCCGCGCGGGTCCTAGCGTTCGACGAGGCGCAGCAGGACGCCATGCGGGGGATGGACCTCGTACTAGGGGAGGGACGCCGCCGGGAAGGCGCGCTGCGGGCGGCAAGGTACCAACAGGCGCTACGACGATATCACTGCCGCAACATCCGCCCTAGGACCCTCGAGGTAGGAGACCTCATACTCAGGCGGGTTCTCTCCAGGGAGGGGCTGCACAAGCTCTCTCCCATGTGGGAGGGCCCGTTCAAGGTTGTTCATGTTTCCAGGCCAGGCTCCGTGCGCTTGGAGACTCAAGAGGGGGAGCCGATCCAGAACACGTGGAACATCCAGCACCTCCGGAGGTTCTACCCCTAAAAGGCCCAGAGCCTGTGAAGCAAGCCGAATGCCCGTGAAGACCTCCCCTCTTTTGGAAAAGGCCAGAGCGTGTGAAGCAAGGCGAGTGCCTGTGAAGACCTCCCCTCTTTTGGAAAAGGCCCGGAGCCTATGAACCAAGGCGAGTGCCTGTGAAGACCCCCCTCTTTTGGAGAAGGCCCAGAGCCTGTGAAGCAAGGCGAGTGCCTGTGAAGCTATCCCTTTTTGGAAAAGGCCCAGAGCCTGTGAAGCAAGGCGAGTGCCTGTGAAGCTGTCCCTTTTTGGAAAAGGCCCAGAGCCTATGAAGCAAGGCGAGTGCCTGTGAAGCTATCGCGTTTTCGAAAAGGCCTGGAGCCTGTGAAGCAAGGCCAACGCCTGTGAAGCTCGCCGCCCCGTGACACTCTCACGTAATAATGAGTGGGGCTGTACACGCCCCGGAGTCTCAGGAGCGCTGGCCTCAGGCCCTGGGGCTCCCTCCCACGCCCAGTGGCAGCACTTAGCTCCGCGCTAGTGAGAAGACGACGAAGACTAGATTAGGTGCCGGACGCGGCTTTTTCCTTTGCTTTCCGTAGTTGACGTGTTTACTTGCATTTGAAGTCTTATTGAAGTTGTCGCTATTGCTTATTTGTGGTTCGTCGATTTTCGCTCCTCGCTTTGGTTTCTCTCATAAACGACCTCGTGAGGGATGGTACTCAAACGTCCTCGTGAGCGTTTCTGCTCTAGCCGCTGGAAGGTTTCATGGCCCGGGCACGTTACAGGAGCAGCCCTCTAGTCCGTGCCCCTCGGGCACCGCGACGCGCACACAGGGCCTCGGTCGGTCGCCCCCCCCCGGCAGGGGTCAAAGACTATCTACGCACAGGCGTGTCGTTAAGAGGCGCAAAAATAAGATCAAGGTAATGGCTAAAACGGCAATAATTCCCAACACGACCCAGCGGGGCTCCATGCAGCCCTTTTGTCTTACACAGGAAACAAAAGGAAAAGGAAAGGACGGGCCCGGCGCAGCCCTCCTCACATCAGCCCGCGGAGGCGACCCGGGCAGCCTCCGGGCCTTAGGAAGACTCCCTCTCGCGCTTCACCGGGGCACAACGGCGGGCGGACGAGCCATCACCTCCCAAGCAAGCTCGACGGCGCGGGGTTGACTGCGGCCACCGCTGGAGGAGTCGCTTGAGGAAGAGTTGATGAAGCTTGGGGAGTCTCGGGCGCCGCCACCCGCGCGGGCGCTATCTCCTCCATCACCGTCGGAGCGGGGCCCCCGACCGCGGTCGTCGTCCTTAGGGCAACACCCCGTGCGGTGACCATCTTCCCCAAACACCCTCACATAGAGGGTGGCGTCGCCGTCAAACCTGAAGTGCAGGGTGCACCGGCGCCCCAGGCCGCGAGCGCGGGCGAAAGCCTGCCAGCCACGAGTTAAGGCCAAGCCCCCGTTGGCGGAGACCTCTAGCGTGGCCCACGAGGACCTGCTGCAGCAGCCCTCCCCCTGGAGCTAGAGGCCACCAGGAGCACCGGCCAGGAGTTCACCAAGGAGGAAGCGAGGGAGTTGGAGTCGGGCGCTAGTCGGCTCCGCCGACCAAACGACGAACTCCGACAGCACCTGCGCAGCGCGAAAGCGCGGCCTGGGGGATCGCGCGACCCAGGCGCGTCCCTCGGCCACAGCGGCTCGCCAGCCGCCGCGCTGGGAGCTGCCACCATGACCACCAAACGCTAACGGGGCGGCCACCGGATGCTTCCGAGGGCGCCCACGACCGCGCTTGGGAGGGGGAGAGGCAAGATCGACCTGGAGGGCCTTCCCCTTCTCCGCAGCCGAGTACCTCCTCGATGGAGCCATCACACCAAGGCGGGGCAAGGATGAGGCAAAGGAGAAAACAAGAAGAGATGGACTGGAAGGGCACGCGCCGTGCTGTACTTATAGCCGGCGAAGGCCAACCGCCGGCCTCCCCGATCACAGGTAATTATGACACGATCTGCATGCAGGGACTTGTCCAACTCGCGCAATCACTGAGGCATCGTGGGGAAGTGGAGACGCCCACATCCCATCAACCGCCACGCGGTGCCCACGGTCGCAGGCTGTTAGGGCCCGCGGCGCTTCGCCCTTGCCCTTTCGCCTCTCGGCACGGCCAAGTCCATGCGCGCCTTGGGCCCGGGGGCTACTATCGGCATTCTGGGAACGGGGGTCCCCAGACTTGCCTACGTGCGGCCTACGGCGTGGCTCAAAGGAGGCCCAGCATGGCCCATTTTCATCAACACAAGACTCAAGACCCTCGCGAGGGGCCAAGCCTCGCGGGGCGGACGACACGGCGCATCCGCAGGCGTAGCCTCCTCAGGCTGGCTCGCGAGGAGGCGGAGAAATCAAGACGGGGTACCTCGCGAGGTGCCCATGACGCAAGCCATGACGACTCAGGGTGCCAGGCGGGCGCCAGCGCACGCAGCGTCCTTCTTTCCTCTTTGGTGCAAAGGGGGCAAGCGCAGCCGCGGAGTACCGAGGCGTCAGGCAAAGGTTGCCATTTCGGTGCAACGAGACCAAGACCAGGAGGACTATGAGACGGAGGTCACCATGGAGCCCAACAGGGCGTCACCGCAGAGCCTTTCGCAGGCGAAGACCAACTTTAGTCAGGATAAGTGTACTAGATGTTCCCCTTCGAATTGGCCAATTGTTGGCGCCCTTCCCGCTCAATATTTGGGAAGAGGCCCAGGGCCTTTGCCTATAAATAGGACCAGCCACCCACTATGGTAGGGGGATCGAAATCTGAGAGAAAGAGAGAGAAGGGTCACTGAACTCCTCCTAGCAGTTCATCGCCCCAGCCAAGAACAGACCCTCGCGAGGCTGTTCTTCCTTGTATCGTTCATCATCAACAGCTCCAAGAGGCAATCCAGCAACCACACACTGGAGTAGGGTATTACACCACAACGGTGGCCCGAACCAGTATAAACCTTGTGTCTCTTGTGCAGTTCTTTCCGTAGTTTAGATCTTTGTGAGACGGGGAGGTAGAGGGCGTGATCTCCGCGCGCACCCCAGTGTTCGAACCTTAAGGGTCTGCCGGAACCCGTGATTCGATAGAAGGTGCTGACAAAGGAGAGATGGGAGAAGAACGATCTCCAAGATGCCAACACCAAGCTGGGCATCGACCTGAAAGATGTTCGTGCCCAGCTGTCAGACTCCGTTAAGGAGAATCAGCGGCTTCAGCGCGGCATATTTAGTAAGTGCTTGAACGAACCTTTGAAAAAAAGTTCGGCGGGGAAGTCGACTAACAGAGTAATGTCTGTAGGTGTGCTAACAGGTCGTCCTGCAGAGGAGATGCCCGGTTCTACGGGTGACCTTCTTCCCAAGCTCTTGCAACTGCTCGAGCGAGTTCGGAAGGCGATGCAAGGCGTCGCCCAAGCCCTGTGCTCCTCCATCTCCATGCCCGAAGGTCTTGGAGAGCTTGCGGAGATGCTAAAGGGAGCACGGCGGCGCTTCCGATTGTGGAAGATATCGGCCTGTCGTCAAGGCGCTAGGGAGGCCTGGGCCATGGTGAAGACGCGGTACACAAAGGCTGACCCCAACCACATGGCCGAGGTCGTTCCTGTGGGGCCCGATGGGAAGGAGATCCCTGTAAGCTTAGTATACGGCCAAGTAGAATTGGCCGCATAGTATTCCCAGCAGGAATGTAAATTAGACAGCCTGTTAGATGGTATTGAAGAGGAATACAATCAGTCAGAATGACTATGTAATTTAATTGACATTTATAATGCCTTCTAGCCGGATTGTAGATCATTTGTCATGGCCGACCCTTTCGCTTCAGCCTTGGGATCTGACGGTCCGGAGTGTGTCCGAATTCCCATGCGGTTATATAAGAACCGGGGAATGCATGGAGACCGGGCGTAGGGGTCATTAGTGCGTGAACAGACAAGTGCCCGACTAGTTATGTTATATTAGATGGTTAGTAAGAAACATCTTCCAGGGAGAATAGTTCCGTTAGGGGTTCCTTTCCCTGGGAGGCATGCCCTAAAGTGCATGCCCATTCTGCGAAAAAGACGCATGAAAAAGCATCTGGGGGCGCATAAATAAATAAGTGAAAACATCATCTTTTAGGTCACCGACCGAATATTCCCTTAAGAACGCTAGCTTTCGGCTTCACCCAGTCTGAGGTACACATTCGGCTGATCCGGCAGTTACAATTGCAGAGGTGCTCCCTTTGCCGCCTAGCCGAACAATCGGGAACGTCGGGGTAAGCACAGGAGCCAGGCAACCGAGCTTGGCCAAAACTTAAGTCATATCGATGCATATAATGGTGAAAAAAAGGTACATGCGGAAGTGTAACACATGTGTTGGGCATGAAGCCCATATAAATAAGCTTCTGTTGAAAGAAGCCCCAGGTTTAATGAGTGCGAATAGCACGTCATTTGATGAGCCTTTAAAGGCTATAAGAGACAGGAAGGGGAGAAGGAGATAAATGTAAGACGGATAGTATATAAAAAATGGACAGAGGAAGGAGACGAACACAGAGTCCGACGCTAGGCATAGAATCTTCGGAGACGGGCTGCATTCCATGGGTTCGGCTCGAGTCGGTTATCCGATGCATCTCGTAGGCGGTATGCTCCACCAGTCAGGACTTGGTCAATTATGAAGGGACCTTCCCACTTGGGCTTGAGTTTGCCCTTTTTCTTGTCCGGTAGGCGTAGAACTAATTCGCCAACGTTGTCATTTTTGGCCCGTACTTCTCTGCTTTGATATCTTCGAGCCTGCTGTTGATAGAATGCGGAACGGGCTTTTGCCACGTCACGCTCCTCCTCCAATGCGTCCAAATTGTCCTGCCGATCAAGCTCGGCTTCTCTTTCTTCGTACATGCGCACTCGAGGTGAGTCATGAATTATGTCGCAAGGCAAAACTGCCTCTGCGCCATACACAATAAAGAATGGTGTGTATCCGGTGGTGCGATTCGGCGTGGTCCGCAACCCCCAGAGTACGGAGTCGAGCTCCTCTACCCAGTGCGTGTTAGATTCCTTGAGGGACCGCACTAATCTGGGTTTGATGCCGCTCATGATAAGACCATTTGCACGTTCGACCTGGCCGTTAGTTTGTGGGTGACAGACGGAAGCATAATCGAGCTTGATGCCCATATTTTTGCACTAGTGTTTTACCTCGTCGGCCGTAAAGTTCGTGCCGTTATCAGTGATGATGCTGTGGGGGACGTCGTAGCGGTGTACAGCCCGAGATATAAAGTATATCACCGGTCTGGATTCGGCCGTCTTAACAGGCTTGGCTTCTATCCATTTGGTGAACTTATCCACCATGACCAGTAAGTATTTTTGCTTGTGGGTTCCGCCTTTAAGGGGTCCAACCATGTCAAGCCCCCAGACCGCGAAGGGCCAAGTGATGGGGATAGTTTGGAGGGCGGTGGGTGGCATATGGCTTTGGTTTGCAAAGAGCTGGCAACCGGCGCATCGTTAGACTAAGTCCTGGGCGTCTGCCTGGGCCGTCGGCCAATAAAAGCCTGTATGAAGGCCTTGCTTACAAGGGACCGAGCTGCAGCGTGATGACCGCTGAGTCCGGCATGAATTTAAGCCAGGAGGTTCCGCCCTTCCTCTTCGGAGATGCACCTTTGAAGGACGCCGGTAGTGCTTTTCTTATAAAGCTCTCCCTCGTGGACTTTGTAGGCTTTGGATAGCCGCTCTATGCAGTGTGCCTCATTTTGGTCCTTGGGGAGTTCCTGCCTAGTAAGGTAGGCGAGGAATGGTTCTGTCCACGGGGCGATGACGGCCATTATTACGTGGGCTGAAGGTTTTATTTCATTGGCAGAGCCTCCGATTGTGTTAGAATGTTTGGTGTCGGGCAGTGCGGTTGGGTCTGGGCTGTTATTGTTCGGCTCCCCTTCCCATACTATGGATGGCTTGAACAGCCTTTCCAAGAAGATGTTGGGGGGGGGACTACATCGCGCTTTGCGCCGATGCGTGCCAGGACATCTGCCGCCTGATTATTTTCCCGGGCTATATGGTGAAATTGAAGCCCTTCGAACCGAGCTGACATTTTTAGGATGACGTTGTGGTAAGCTGCCATTTTTGGATCCTTGGCATCGAAGTCTCCATTTATTTGGGATATTGCAAGGTTCGAGTCCCCGTGCACCTCTAGGCGTTGAATGCCCATGGATACTGCCATCTGGAGACCATGTAAAAGGGCCCCATATTCGGCTGCATTGTTGGAGTCTGTGTACATAATCTAGAGTACGTATTGAACTGTGTCTCCTGTGGGGGACGTCAAAACGACGCCATCCCCTAGTCCGGACAACATCTTGGAGTCGTCGAAATGCATGATCCAATTTGAATATGTGCCGTACTCTTTAGGGAGTTCGGCCTCCGTACATTCTGCGACGAAGTCGGCCAAAACTTGCGACTTGATGGCTCGCCGTGGCTTATAAGTTATGTCGAACGGGAGGAGCTCAATGGCCTATTTTGCAATCCGGCCCGTTGTGTCACGGTTGTTTATAATATCGTTAAGTGGTACTTCCGGGGCTACTGTTATTGAACACTCTTGAAAGTAGGGTCGTAGCTTCCGGGATGCCATGAATACCGCATAAGCAATCTTTTGATAATGCGGGTACTGTGATTTGCATGGAGTGAGGACAGTGGACACATATTAGACCGGCTTTTGAAGGGGGAATTTGTGTCCGTCCGTTTCTCGTTCGACGACGAGCACTGCGCTTACAACCTGATGTGTTGCTGCAATGTACAATAGCATTGGTTCGCCAATGTTTGGCGCGGCCAGGACTGGGTTAGTTGCCAATATGGCTTTTTGTCGGTGTTCTCGGAACTGGGGTCCCCAGACTTGCCTGCTTGCGGCCTGCGGCGTGGCTCAAGTGGGGGCCCAGCGCGGCCCATCTTCATCAACACGAGGCTCAAGACCCTCGCGAGGGGCCAAGCCTCGCGAGGCGGACGACACGGTGCATCTTCAGGCATAGCCTCGTCAGGCTGGCTCGCGAGGAGGCGGAGCGTTCAAGGCGGGGTACCTCGCGAGGTACCCATGACGCAAGCCATGACGACACGGGGCGCCAGGCCGGTGCCAGCGCGCGCAGCGTCCCTCTTTCCTCTTTGGTGCAAAGGGGGCAAGCGTATCCGCGGAGTACGAGGCATCAGGCAAAGGTTTCCACTTCGGTGCAATGAGACCAAGGCCAGGAGGACTACGAGACGGAGGTCACCATGGAGCCCAGCGCGGCGTCATCACCAGAGCCTTTGGCAGGCGAAGACTGCTTTTGTCAGGATAGATGTACTCGCTGTCCCCCTTCAAATTAGCCCGCCATTGTTGGATCCCTTCCCTCTCAATATTTGGGGAGAGGACCAGGGCCTCTATAAATAGGACTAGCCACCCACATAGCAAGGGGTTCGGTTTTTGGTTGGTGGGTTCGTTTGGTTCGCAAGTAGAGAGAGAGAAAGAGAGAGAAGGAGACTGCACTCTTCATATTAGTTCATCTCCACAACCAGGAACAGAACCTCGCGAGGCTGTTCTTCCTTGTATTGTTCATCCACACCAGCCCAGGAGGCAATCCATCCACCACACACTGGAGTAGGGTATTACACCACATCGGTGGCCCGAACCAGTATAAATCTTGTGTCTTTCGTGCAGCTCTTTTAGTAGTTTAGATCCCATCGAGACGGAGAGGTTGAAGGTGAGATTTCCACGCGCACCCTAGTGTTGGAACCTTAAGGGTCTGCCGGAACCCGAAATCCGACATTTGGCGCCCCAGGTAGGGGTGCGCCGGATTTCGTCTTCCACCGCTCCGCTCTCCTCCGACCGTCGCATCCATGTCTGATGCTCATGGGGCCCGCACCGAGCGCTGGGCCGCCATCGCTTTCCGCATCGCCCAGACGGCCCCCGTTGGTGGGCGTCCTCGTCGTTCCCCGTCGCCCGCCGTCAACGCCGCCACCGGGCCGGCGGGGGGCGAGCAGCAGGCCTCGTCTCGGCGCCCGCCCGCGCGACGGAGTGACTGCACCACGACGCCGACGCCTTCGGTCACCGCGGCCCTCCTGGGCGGCTCGCAGGCGCCGCCCACCTGTCACCACGTCAAGCCTTTTGCCCGCCGGGTTAGCACCGCTGCCGCGCGGCAGGGGGCTCCCCCGGACCGGGTGGCGCACGAGGTCGATCTGACCTTCAGCTCGGAGGACCACCCCACCAACCCGGTCAGCTCAGGCGCGCTCCCCTTGTTGTGCACCCCCACCATCTGTCAGGTGGCCGTCACACGGACCCCCGTCAATGGCGGCACGGGCCTCATCTTGCTTCCGGTCCAGACTTTCGACCTCTTCCGCATACCCCGGGAGCGGCTGCGACCCAGCCGATCCTTCTCGGGCGTCGGGGGCGGATCATCCGACTCCCTGGGGCAGATCCGGCTCCCGGTGACCTTCGGCACCTATGACAACTTCCGCACGGAGACGGTCGACTTCGACATAGCCCCCATCGGCCTTCCTTGCAACGCCATCCTCGGCTACCCGGCACTGGCCCCGTTCATGGCTGCCACGCACCCGGCGTACAACCTCATGAAGATGCCCGGGAGCAATGGTACCCTCACTGTGCATGGGGACAACAGGGACGCCCTGCGAGTACTCGAGCTCGCCTTCAAGACAGCGGCGTCGGCACGGCCCGCCGACGCGGAGGCCCCTGAGCCCAAGGGGGCTGCACCCGCCAAGAAGAAGCCGTTGTTCACCCAGGACAAAGCAGAAACCAAGCAGATACCCGTCAACGAGGACGGGTCCTCCAGCGCCACTTTCACCATAGGCGCCTTGGTCAAGTTCCTGCGCTCGAATAAGGAGGTATTTGCTTGGGAGCCCGATCAGCTGGCGGGGATCCCCAAGAGCGTCATCGAGCATCACCTCAACGTCTGCCCAAATGTGCGCCCCGTGAAGCAGAAGGCCAGGCGGCAGTCCACGGAGAATCAGGCTTTCATCGCCCAAGAGACTCGCAAGCTAGAGGCCGTCGGGGTCATTCGCGAGGTCCGATACCTGGATTGGTTGGCCAACCCTGTCGTTGGGCCCAAGAAGGGGGGGGGGAGAATGCATGTGTGTCGACTTCACCAACCTCAACAAGGCATGCCCGCAAGATCCGTTCCCGCTCCCCCGCATCGACCAGATTGTCGATTCCACTGCGGAGTGCGACCTGCTATGCTTCCTGGACGCCTTCTCCGGGTATCACCAGATCAAGATGGCAGTGGAAGACGTTGAGAAGACCGCCTTCTTGACCCCATGCGGGGTATACTGCTATACATGCATGCCGTTCGGGCTTCGTAACGCAGGGGCAACCTTTCAGGGACTGATGCACATCACCTTGGTCTAGCAGCTCGGGAAGAATGTCGAAGCCTACATTGATGACATTGTAGTAAAATCTCGGGAGGCCAAGACCCTGATACAAGACCTGGAGGAGACCTTCGCGAGTCCCGACGCAGTAAACCTGCGGCTCAACCCGGTGAAATGTGTGTTTGGCGTCCCCTCGGGCGAGCTCTTGGGATTCCTCGTGTCCCATCGTGGCATCGAGGCCAACCCCGAGAAGGTCAAAGCGGTCGAGGACATGAGCCTGCCAAAGACCCTCAGAGAAATGCAGAAGCTCACGGGGTGCGTGACCGTGCTAGGGCGCTTCATCTCCAAACTGGGGGAGCGAGCGCTGCCTTTCTTCCAGCTGATGTTGACGAAAGGGACCTTTGAGTGGACTGAAGAAGCAGATAAGGCATTTCAAGATCTCAAGAGGTACCTGACCAGTCCCCCAGTCATGGTGGCGCCACGCCCTCAGGAGCCCCTGCTACTGTACCTCGCCGCCACACCCTACTCCGCCAGCGCAGCCCTGGTGGCAGATAGGGAGGAACGCAAAGTCAAGGCCGCGGCGGCAGCCCGGGGCAGGACAAAACAGGAACAAGGAAAGCCTGCAGGAGCCACAACCACAACTGAGGAGGGTCAGCAGCCGGGAAATGCACCGGGGGCAGGAGATGCCACCCGACCGTGTAGTCCACCTCCCGAGGCTGCGATGCCTCGCGAGGCGCCCTCACGTCCCGAGGGCGCGGCAACCCCAGATGCTCCCAGTCTTGTCGAGCACCCAGTTTAATTTGTCAGCACGGTGCTACGAGACGCGAGGGCATGGTACCCAATGCCTCAGAAGCTCCTCCTTGCGCTACTGATAGCCTCGCGCAAGCTGCGTCACTACTTCCAGGCTCATCCCATCAAGGTCGTCTCGTAATACCCCCTGGAGAGAGTGCTCAGGAGCCCTAACTCAGCCGGAAGGGTCGCTGAGTGGAACATAGAGCTGCAGGCGTTTCAGCTTGAATTCAGCACAACCAGGGTCATCAAAGGAGCAGCGTTGGCGGATTTTGTGGCAGAATGGACTGAGGCACCAGGCCTCAAGGCCGATGAGGATCGGTCCCTCTCCACGGGGAGCGAGGCGCCAAAAGGCTGGGTCATGCACTTCGACGGGGTGTTCTGTAGACATGGTGCTGGGGCTGGGGCGGTGCTTATATCACCCACTGAGGACAAGCTCTACTACGCCGTACAGCTCTATTTCCAGCAAGGTGAAAAGGTCTCCAACAACATAGCGGAGTATGAAGGTCTGATAGTGGGCCTGAAGGCCGCGGCAGCCCTAGGGGTGAAGCGCCTTACCATTAAGGGCGATTCACAGCTCCTCCTGAACTTCTCCAACAAGGTGTACGAGCCGAAAGATGAGAACATGGAAGCTTAGCTTGCGGAGGTCCGCAGGATGGAGAAGCAGTTCTGGGGGTTGGAGTTGTAGCACGTGCCACGTGGCACCAATCAGGAGGCCGACGACATCGCCAAACGGGCGTCCAGGCGGTTACCTCAGGAGCCTGGTGTCTTCGAGGAGCGGCTCTTCAAGCCCTCAGCCTTGTCGTCATTGTCAAACACGGCTCAGCCTCGGGAGGAGGTCCCCCAGCCACCTGCCTCAGGAGCCCCGGTCTGTGGCCCGGCCTCGGGAGCACGCCTGCTCCTGACGATGGAACCTCAGGAGGGGTGCTGGATCACGAAGCTCTGGAGCTACCTAACACAAGGGACCTTGCCAGAGAAGGAGGAGGAAGCGGAGCGTGTGGCACGGCAGGCCACGGCGTACTGCATCAAGGATGGAGAGCTTTACCGGAAGCGACCAAACGATGTATCCCTGCGCTGCATCTCCAGGGAGCAAGGAAAGGAACTGCTGGAAGACATACACGGCGGAGACTGTGGACATCATTCATCGTCACGGACCCTCGTCGGCAAGGCGTTCTGCAGTGGGTTTTATTGGCCCACCGCACTCAATGACGCCATCGAACTGGTGAAAGCTTGTGAGGCCTGCCAGTTCCACGCCAAGCAAATTCATTAGCCGACGGGAGGCCTGCAGACTATACCCCTTTCGTGGCCATTCGCAGTCTGGGGGCTGGACATCCTGGGCCCGTTTCCTCGGGCGCCAGGGGGCTACCGCTACCTCTACGTCACCGTGGACAAGTTCACCAAGTGGGCTGAAGTGGAGGCCGTCTGCACCATCCCTGCGGGCTCCGCGGTCAAGTTCATCAGGGGCATCGTGAGCCGATTCAGGGTGCCAAACCGCATCATCACAGACAACGGTTCGCAGTTCACTAGTAACATCTTCAAAACATACTGTGCTAACCTTGGAACGCAGATATGCTACGCTTCAGTGGCGCACCCTCGAAGCAACGGCCAGGCCGAACGAGCCAACGCAGAGGTCCTGAGAGGCCTCAAGACCAGGACGTTCAAGAAGAAGCTGGAGGCCTACGGCCGAGGTTCGTACGATGAGCTCCAATCCGTGCTGTGGTCCATCCGCACCACCGCGACCAAGCCGACTGGAGAGACCCCATTCTTCCTGGTCTATGGAGCGGAGGCAGTCCTCCCTCATGAGGTCAGACGTCGCTCCACGCGGGTCCTGGTGTTCGACGAGGCGCAGCAGGATGCCATGCAGGGGACGGACCTCGTGTTGGAGGAGGAACGACGACGGGAAGCCGCACTGCGGGCGGCGAGGTATCAGCAAGCTCTGTGGTGATACCACTGCCGCAACGTCCGCCCAGGACCCTCGAGGTAGGAGACCTCGTGCTCAGGCGGGTCCTCTCCAGGGAGGGATTGCACAAGCTCTCTACCATGTGGGAGGGCCCGTTCAAGGTTGTTCATGTTTCCAGGCCCGGCTCCGCGTGCTTCGAGACTCTGGAGGGAGTGCCGGTCCAGAACGCGTGGAACATCCATCACCTCCAGAGGTTCTACCCCTAAGAAAGGCCCGGAGCCTGTGAAGCAAGGTGAGTGCCTGTGAAGATCATCTCCTTTGGAAAGGCCCGGAGCCTGTAAAGCAAGGCGAGTGCCTGTGAAGATCATCTCTTTTGGAAAGGCCCAGAGCCCATGAAGCAAGGCGAGTGCCTGTGAAGATCATCTCCTTTGGAAAGGCCCGGAGCCTGTGAAGCAAGGCGAGTGCCTGTGAAGATCATCTCCTTTGGAAAGGCCCGGACCCTGTGAAGCAAGGCGAGTGCCTGTGAAGATCATCTCTTTTGGAAAGGCCCGGAGCCTGTGAAGCAAGGCGAGTGCCTGTGAAGATCATCTCTTTTGGAAAGGCCCGGAGCCTGTGAAGTAAGGCGAGTGCCTGTGAAGATCATCTCTTTTGGAAAGGCCCGGAGCCTATGAAGCAAGGAGAATGCCTGTGAAGCCCTCGCGCCCAAAGAAAAGGCCCAGAGCCTGTGAAGCAAGGCCAATGCCTGTGAAGCTCGCCGCCCCGTGACACTCTCACGTAATAATGAGTGGGGCTGTACACGCCCCGGAGTCTCAGGAGCGCCGGCCTCAGGCCCTGTGTCGGGGTAAATAGATATGGGTAGCCCAGCCGGCTTCCCCTAGCCGCTCAGAAAAAATTGTGAGCCCATCCGGCTCATAAGAAGACTCAAGACTTGGGCCGCCTCCCCCAGCCGGCTACCTTCCTGGCCGGCTTCGGGGCGGCCCACCCATTCACCCTCCTGGAGAAGCCTGCGGAGGGCCGGCTACGGCAGGCCCGGCTACTTCAGGGCCGGCTACAGCAAGGCCGGCTACTGCTAGGCCGGCTCCCATAAATCGGTCAACGCCGTACCCGCAATGTACGCGTCCACTCTGCGATGATGATGCGGGGCGTGGCTACAGTGGAGCCTGCCACCCCCAAAACCCGGAGCACGCCTGGTACAGCGCGTCGTGCGGGCAGCTGCGGCCCGCCCGGCACGGCACTGTAGCCACGGCGGCTCTGACACCGTCCACGACGGGCCGCCAGCGTGGCCCCCGAGGCGGTGGGCCCCTTCGGGCAGAGAGATGCCGAAGGCGGCCGCACCCCCTCTCAAGCCGGCAAGACAGAGGGCCGGCTTCGCGTAGCCGGCCTGCCGCCCTCCTCGAAGGAGACGCCCTTTAAGGAGACAAGGTGCGGCGGGGCTATAGTAATCGCCCGCCAGGGCGGCGTTACTGTAGCCACGCTTACCCCGACCAAGCCTGCGCCAACAAACACGGGGCAACAGTAACCAACCGCCGACCAGGCCCTAGCCGGTGGGGCCGGCCTGTCGACCCAGGAGCCGGCAGCCGGCGGGACCCACCGGCCGGCGGGCCCCGGAAGCCGGCCGAGAAGCCGGCGAGCATAGTCACAGACAGCTGGGCCCCGCGCCCAGTCGGATTACCATTGTACCCCCGGGGGTAGGCCTATATAAACCCCCCGGTGCACCCATGCAAAGGGTTGAACTCTCCTTCTAGACCTAGACACATACAAGGAGAAGAAGCAAGCTGAGCCGAGCCTTTCTTCCTCCATCCACCCAAAACAGCTCAAGGAGCATTGTAGCTACTTGTCCACTTAGTAACTATGCGGAGACCCCGCAGAGCAGCAGTAGGCGTGTTATCTCCCTAGAGAGCCCTGAAGCTGGGTAAGATTCGCCGGCATCCATGTCTTCGCATCATCCCGTTTCCAGGCACCGGCGACGTTCTTTTGGCCCCCGCAATGATAAGCCACCCGTTGGCATATGTCGATCCTACCACCCGACATTTGGCGCCCACCGTGGGGCCAGGTGCACCATCGTCCGGACACCTGTTCTGGACGGGAACCCTTTTCCTCCCTCGCGGGCGTAGCCAGCCTGGCTCGCCCGATGGCACTTGCCGCGACGCGCTGCATGGTGTCGCCGACGTCTGCATGGCTAGAGGCCTCGCCAACCTCTTCGACGAGGCCCGCATCTCCGACGAGCTCGCCTCCGATGCGGGCGCAGATCACCTCGCCAACCTCCTCGGCCAGCTCCACGTCTCCAGCGAGCCCGCTGCGGACTTGGAGTCGGTTGGCTCCACCGACCCGATGCCCGTCGACTCCGACGCGGCATCCTACGACACCTTCCCCACCAACGTCACGATCTACAATGACCCGCTCCCTCTTGCTGGCGATCGCGATTCTGACGCCCCCGAGGTGATGGTTATCGGCCTCGACGGCCCGACTGACGAGGGCGCCCGCGACACCCCACTCGCGGCTGCCCAAGACTTGTCCGCCCCCCTTCCGGCGGACGCCAGCGACGAAGTTCTGGAGGCACGCCGCCTCGCCCTCCTCGCGGAGGGCCGGCGGCTGGCCTCCGTAAGACGCCTCACCGAGGCCTACCAGCGCGAAGCTGACCGCGCCACCTTCGGCACGCCGGCTCCGGCTGGCCCTAGCCGGGCTGGTGCTGTCAGGCAACGCGGCGCCGTCATCGCCGACACGCTTGGAGTGGATCGCCCGGTCTACGCCACCCCGCTCGAGAACCTGCGCGCCGCCCAGGCGGCCGTAGACGAGCTGGACGGCTTGGAAGCCGAAGACCTCCCCCACATGACGCGGCGCATCCAGCAACTGATTGATGCGGCCGCACGGCGGCATGAAGCCGACGCCTGCGCAGGGAGCCCTCCCCCGCGCCGCGAGCACGACGCGACTTCCCGGTCGCCGACTACCAGCAACACCCGCGCGCGGCGCGAGAAAGAGTCGGCTCCCAGCCGAAGCCGGACCCAAATCTCCATCGAGCGAGACGCGGACGGACGCCCCCGAGCCATGGAATGGCGGGGCACCCCGCCTCCGCCTCGAGCTCGTGGAGAGAGATATCTTACCCCGCCTCCAGTGGCTCACCCGACTCTCAGCGGCCGGCTTGGTCGTCGTGAGGGAATCGGCGAAAACGACGCCCGCCACCGGATCGACCGCCTGGCCCGATCCCTGGCGCTAGAAGAAGAAGACGATGTCGGCCCGCCTTGCTTTGGGCCCCGCATCCGCGACGAGCCCTTCCCCAAAGGGTGCTCGCTCCCAAGAGACACGCCCAAGTACAACGGCTCAGTGAAGCCGGAAGATTGGCTGACCGACTACTCCACAGCCGTCAGCATCGCCAATGGCAACCGGCGCGTTGCCGTAAAGTACGTGCCCCTCATGCTGCAAGGCACGGCACGAACTTGGCTTAACAGCCTCAAGCCCCTCAGCATCAACAGCTGGGTGGATTTCACTGAAGCCTTCGTTCGCAACTTCACCAGCACCTACAAGCGGGCTCCCAAGCCCAGACAGCTCTCCCTGTGCGTACAGGGCCCAGCCGAGTTCAGAGAGATTCAGAAGTTCACCGGGTGGCACTCTGCTGGAAGACTTGAAGGAGACATTCGAGAACCTGCGCTGGTTCCGGATCAAGCTCAACCCGGAGAAATGCGTGTTCGGAGTGCCAGCCGGCCAGCTCCTAGGCTTTCTGGTCTCTGAACGCGGCATAGAGTGCAACCCTGTGAAGATCAAGGCCATCGAGAGGATGGCGGTCCCAACGAAGCTCAGAGAGATTCAGAAGTTCACCGGGTGTCTGGCCTCTCTTAACCGCTTCATCAGCCGGCTTGGAGAAAAAGCTCTCCCCCTCTACCGCCTCATGAAGAAGAGCACTCACTTTGAGTGGAACGACCAGGCCGACCAAGCTTTCCACGAGCTGAAGAAAATGCTGTCCACGCCGCCTGTCTTGGCGGCACCGACTGAGAAGGAGCCCATGCTCCTATATATTGCCGCCACTAGCCGCGTGGTTAGCACCGTCATTGTGGTCGAACGCCCCGAAGAAGGCCGAGCCCAGCCGGTCCAGAGGCCGGTTTACTACCTGAGCGAGGTGTTGTCCGCCTCGAAGCAAAATTACCCGCACTATCAGAAGATGTGCTATGGCGTGTACTTCGCCGCCAAGAAGCTGAAGCCGTACTTCCAAGAGCATCCCATCACGGTCGTATGCACTGCCCCGCTAGCCGACATCATAGGCAGCCGGGATGCATCCGGCCGGGTGGCCAAATAGGCCATCGAGCTGGCCCCCTACACGATCTTCTACCAACCCCGCACCGCCATCAAGACGCAAGCGCTGGCCGACTTCCTCATCGACTGGGCCGAGACCCAGTACTTACCACCAGCGCCCGACTCCACCCATTGGCGCATGCACTTTGACGGATCAAAGATGCGCACCGGCCTGGGAGCCGGCGTCATCCTTACCTCTCCAAAGGGCGACAAGCTCAGATACACGCTGCAGAGCCACTTCGCCGCCTCCAACAACGTAGCCGAGTATGAGGCGTTCATACACGGGCTCCGGCTTGCCAAGGAACTTGGCATTCGCCGGATCCTGTGCTATGGCGACTCGGATTTGGTGGTGCAGCAATCTTCCGGCGACTGGGACGCCAAGGACGCGAACATGGCGAGCTACTGTTTCCTAGTGCAGCAAATCAGCGGGTACTTCGACGGGTGTGAGTTCCTTCACGTGCTGCGAGCCGACAACGAGCCAGCGGATGCTCTGGCCCGAATAGGCTCCACGCGGCAAGTAATACCAGCCGGCGTCGCCCTGCAGCGCCTCCTCAAGCCTTCAATCAAGCCGTCTCCGGAATCCGACTCCATTTTCGTGCCGCCTAACCCCGAGGAAGCCGGGTCCGGCTCGAAGAATCAAGTAGCCGGCCCGGGGACTTCAATATTTGGCTCGGGGACTGCAGTACCCGGCCCGGGGACTGCAGTACCCGGCCCGGGGACTGCCGCACCCGGCCCGGGGACTGCGGTAGCCGGCCCGGGGATTTCTTCAGCACAGGAAGCGGCGGCCGACTCCAGCACTGCACTGCCCAGCCCGCCCACCCTGGTGGCTGTGGCCACATTGGTGGCAGAGGAGGTCGCCGCCCCATCATGGGCCCAAACCATCCGCAACTTTTTGGTGAACCATGACCCGCCAGCTGACAAAAACGAAGCAAGACAAGTTCAGTGCCGGGCTGGAGCATACACAATCGTCAACAGAGAGCTCGTCAAGCGCAGCGCCACCGGAGTCTTGCAGCGATGCGTCGAGCAGGAGAAAGGCATCGCGATCCTCAGGGATATACACCAAGGAGAGTGCGGCCACCACGCCGCATCAAGATCACTGGTCGACAAAGCCTTCCGCCACGGTTTCTTCTGGCCGACTGCTTTGGACGACGCCAAAGAGCTAGTCAAACACTGCAAAGGCTGCCAGCTTTTCAGCTCGCAGCAACACATGCCGGCTTCAGCACTCAAGACCATTCCCATCACCTGGCCCTTTGCCGTCTGGGGATTGGATATGGTGGGCCCATTCAAGACGGTGCGCGGCGGCATGACACATTTGCTCATCGCCGTTGACAAATTCACCAAGTGGATCGAGGCGAAGCCGATCAAGAAGCTGAATGGGCCGACTGCAGTGACCTTCATTGCAGATATAACAACCCGGTACAGCGTACCGCATAGCATCATCACTGACAACGGCACGAACTTTGCCAAAGGTGCCTTGGCACGGTTCTGCGCTGCGCAAGGTATCCGGCTGGACCTTGCGTCAGTCGCCCACCCACAGTCAAATGGCCAAGTGGAGCGAGCAAATGGCCTTATTTTGTCCGGCATCAAGCCTCGACTGGTCGTACCTCTGGAGCGTTCAGCCGGCTGCTGGCTCGATGAGCTGCCGGCTGTCCTATGGAGTCTACGCACTACTCCCAACAGATCAACCGGCTTCACTCCCTTCTTCCTTGTATATGGTGCCGAGGCGGTCATCCCAACAGACATCGAGTTCGACTCGCCTCGGGTAACCATGTACACGGAAGCAGAAGCCAAGGAAGCTCGAGAAGACGGCGTCGAGCTGCTGGAAGAGGCCCGGCTGTTAGCCCTCAGCCGGTCTGCCATCTACCAGCAGGGTCTGCGCCGCTACCATAGCCGGAGGGTCCGCCCAAGATCCTTCCAGGAGGGCGACCTTGTGCTCCGGCTGATCTAGCGAACAGCCGGCCAGCACAAGCTCGCAGCCCCCTGGGAAGGCCCCTTCATCATCAGCAGAGCCTTGGGCAACGACGCCTACTACCTCATCGACGCGCAGAAGCCGAAGGCACGCAAGAGAGATGACTCCGGCAAGGAGTCGAAGCGACCATGGAACGCAAATCTCCTTCGGAAGTTTTACAGTTAAAACACAATATGTGTTATGCCCACTTTTGTATTTAGTATGAAACAGTAGGCTCCCCGAGAAAGACTCGGGGACTGCCACCCGTTATTTTATGAATGAAAGTTATCATGCGTATGATATTACCTTTTCATTTATTTTGTCCGGTACCGGGTCCGACGAGTCGGCCCGGGGACTGGCCGACTAGAGTTATATTAGGAGCCCTACCCGCAGTCAGACAAGTAATGTGCCGACACCCAGGCTTGGCTATTGCCGAAATCGCAGCTCGAAGAACCGACTGACCGGCTGGCAAGAGCCACAAGCCGGAAAGGGTGCCCACATGAAAAACGGCTAGGGACCAAACAGGCTCGCATATATAACAAAAGCCGGCTGACTGCCTCACGCCGACCGACTACCAGAGTAGCCGGCCGGCCGGCTTACATTCAGTCTACTTCAAATCCAAGAAAACTCAAGTACTTGCCTTCCCAAAGAGGGAAGGCGGCAAAGGAAAGAGCCTAAGGACAAAAAGTACACTTGGATGAACGCCAACACATGCACATGTTAATATTTACACAAAAAGCTTCCAGAGAGGTCGACGTCCAACATTGTTCGATACACCCCCAGTGGGTGGAATTGCAGAAACTTAAAATTGTCCAAAAAAGAAAGACAGGGACAAAAAGAACGGACGATCAAGCCGGCGGGGCCGCAGACGAGCCGGGCTAGGCGGTGGAAGTAGTCGCGCCGGCTGGAGGAGCGGCCGGCTGGCCAACCTCGGCTTGATTGTCGTCTCCGGCAGAGGGCGCGCTCCCGCGTGGCTCGTTGCTGGAGGCACGGTCGGCTGGGGGACGGTCGGCCGCCTCACCAGTCGGCTCGGCGTCCTCGCCGTCCTCCTCCTCGTCGCCCTCGCCCTCGTTGCTGGAGGCGATCTCTTCGGCCGAGTCCTCGCTGTCCGCCGGGTTCAGCCCGAACCATTCCTCCGGCTGGGCGGCGCCATCGTCGTTGAGCTCCGGCGTGAAGACGCTGGTGTCGGTGCACTCGGTGATCGTCGAGGCGCGCTGTGCGATCGCCGGCCGCACCTCCTCCAGCTCGGCGTCGGCTTCCGACCGCCACGTCCGCAGCTGGTCCAGGCTTAGCCCTGGGTACCACGCGCGGACGAACTCCAGCGCACGCCCGGCTCCAAGACGGGCCGCGGACGCCTTCCAGGCCTCGAAGCGGCTGACTGTGACTTCGAGCCATTCGGCCGTCCGGCTTGGGGTGCGGGGAATTGTCTGGCCGGGCCAGAGCGCGGCCAGCATCGTCGCCCCGACGCGTTGGAGCCGGCGGAGCAACCGGTGGGCCGGCTGCAGCCGCGCCTGGACGGCGATGAGCTGCTCCGACAACGTCCGGTTCGCATCCGGCGGAATCACAACCCCGGCCTGACGATGCTCCTCGCGGTAGGCTTCGATGGCTTGGGTGGCAAGGACAGACTGGCCGGGGAAGTACTCTGTGCAAGACAGCAAACACAAGTCAAAACAAAACCATAGGCGGCCGGCAGATGGAAGAAGAGCAAGAAAGACAGCCTACCATCGATGAGATCCTCGATCCGGCCGAAGCCTTCTTCCAGCGCCTGGCGCGTCTCGGCCCAGTTCGCCTCCCTGGCCTCGAACTCCGCCTTCAGGGTAGCCTCGCCGTCCTGCGCCTTTTGCAGGGCCGCCTTGTGGCTCTCCTCTTGGTCGGCCAGTTTCATCGCCAGGCGGTCGCGCTCTTGAACCAAGTCAGCATACTCGGCGTCCTTGGTACGAAGAGCGGCCTGCACCACGCCGAGTTCCCTCCGCAGGTCGGCGTTGGCCTCTGCACGAGCAAAAGATAAAGGGAAAAGTCAGCAAAGGAAAAGTCGTCGAGTAAGATCCGACCCGACTGCGCTGTAGTCAGCCCGGATCTCGGGGACTACACCCAGTGGGTGCGCTGCCGCGCCCCCACGAGAAATAAATAAGGACAAAACACTTACGCCGGCTACTGGCGAGGTCCTCGGTCCTCCGGCTTAGCTCCCGAGCCTGGGAGTTGAAGGCGGCAGCGCGAGAATTGTGATAATCCTGGAGATCAGAAAAAACAGTCAAGATAGTCGTCAAGTAAGATCCGACCCGACTGCGCTGCAGTCGGCCCGGATCTCGGGGACTACACCCAGTGGGTGCGCTAGCGCGCCCCCACGGAAAAAATTCAAAGGACCAGAACGGTCAAGGAGTGAAGACTTACCCGGATTGCAGACCGCGTCGACAGAAACTCCTGAGTAAATTGCCTCAGGAGGCCGGCCTGTGCCTGCAGCCGGCTCCGAACCTCTTGAGCCGCGATGTTCAACTCGCCGCTCCCTCCGCTAGGAGTCCATCCGGACATGGCGAAGCTGGCCGCCTCCAAGGCGTCTGCTGTCCGCTCAGCCCCCGCGGCTCGGCGCGTGTCCGGCGGGGCCGTGCCCCCTCCGGCGGGCCGGCCCGCCGCCAACTCGATCTCAAGGCCGGCTCCGGCCTCGGGCGCGGCCCGGGCCGGCTCCTCCGGCACCGCCGACGATTGGCCGCCTTCGCCTGCTCCGGTTGGCGCTGCCGGCGACGTCCTCTCGACGGATATCTCGAAGACTTCGTCCCTCTGCACCGGCGGCTGCTCGGGGATAATCTCCTCCGCCGTGGGCAGAGGGATATCCGGATCCAAGGTCTGGAGGGGGATGGCGAGTAGCGGAGGCTGGCTACGCGCGCCTTCCGCTCCGACGGAGTCTCGGCCGCCGCGCTCGCTCGCCCTGGCGCCGTCTGGGCGGCCTCCCGCTCCGCCGCCTCCTGCTCGGCCGCCTCCCTCTCTCGGCGTGCCTCGCGAGCGTTGCGCTCCATGGCTGCGTCAAGTTCGGCGCGGAGGTCCACTCGGCGGGACCCTGAGGATCCGGCACTCGGCCCGACCACGGAGCCGGCTGGGCCTCACTCGAGGGAGAGCGGCGCCCTGCTCAGAAAATCAAAAAAGCATTCAACAAAAGAAAACTTCAGAATAACAAGCACGTAGGCGGCTACTAGACTTACGCGGAAACTGAGGGGGGCTTCTTCACCGCCTTCCGGAAGCGGGCCGCCTTCGCCGCCGCCTCCTCGCGCTTCGTGGCCGCGGCGGAGGCCTTCGGCTTCTTTGGCCGGCTTCCGAAGAGCGGGAGCGCGGCCCGGTGTTTCCCCTTTCCACCACCGGCAGTCGGCGCGGCTGACGAGCCCGCGCCGCGGCGGTCGGTTGCCGGCTGGTGGCGCGGGAGTTCTTCGGCTTCAAAATCGTCCGGCCAGTCGTCGAAACTGGCCGTGAGCCCGGCGCCCCCCGTGGTGTCCCCCGTGGCGGCATCCTCCATGGCGACGGCGGAGAGATCCGGGTCGTCGAGGTCGTCCACCGTGCGGTCCGGGGCGTACTCGCGGTCGACTCCAGCCGCCCCGGCTGGCAGCGGGAGGAGAGGATTCTGATGAAGAGAAAAAAGAAAAGAGCCGCCTGGTCAGAGGCCGCCTGACTCAAGCCGGCAGACGACGAGAAGAAAAACTTACCACAGGCGGAGGATGGGCGCGGGAGTATGGCGCCTTGCTGAATTTGCCACTCGTCGGTGAGCTTCAAGTTGGCGATGTAGTTCGCCATCAGAGCCACCTCGGCATGGGGCATCTCCCATGTGCTCAGCCGGCAAGGATCGAACCGGCCACTCATTTGGCACATCATGTGCGGCCGGCTTTGGAGAGGCAGAATCCGGCGCTCGACGAAGGCGGTTACCAAGTCGGATGCGCGCAGGCCTTCCGACTGGATCATCACCCGAAGCCGGGAGATGGAAGCATTCCCAGCCGGAGACAAGGACTTCGACAGGTAGCCCCAGGTCCGCCGCCTCCCAGCCGGCGGGCCGGCTACGTAAGCCGGTAGATTGACGTAGTCGCCGTGCGGGGCGACGTTCTTGACGTAGAAGTAAGATTTCTGCCAAAGCTTGACAGACTGGATCAGAGGAATGTGGGGGAAGGGGTTGTCGTTGCTTGCCCTCTTCATCGCGATGAAGGCGCCGCAGGGAGCCGGCACGCCGGCGGAGACGGTGCCGAGCTTGTTCTGGAACAGCTCCGCCCAGAGCTCCAGCGTCGGCGGCACCCCCAAGAATCCTTCGCAGAGCGAGACGAAGGCCGAGAGTTGCAGCACTGCGTTGGGCGTGACGTGGTGTGGTTGGAGATTGTAGAATTCAAGGAAAGAGCGCATGAAGCTGCTCGCCGGGAAGCCGAAGCCATGGAGGAAGTGCGTGCGGAAGACGACGCGCTCGCCTTCCTCCTGCGCCGGCGAGACCTCCTTCGCGGGCGCCAGACGCACCTGCACGAGGTTGGCGGCGGGCAGGCGCCGGGTCTGGCGGAGGAACTCAATGTGGTCCTCGTGGACATTGGACCCATCCCACGAGCTCGACAAAGCCAGAGAAATGGCGGCGTGGGTGGGCTGCGGCGCGAAGCTGCGTCGGGCGCGAGGAAGAAGAAGAGAAGCAGGAGGGACGGGGACCGGGGGAGCGAACGGGCCTGGGCCTCTCCCCCTCCCCCCCTACTTGTAGGCGCGTGCGCCAGAGACGAGGAGGCGCAGCGTGGGGGATCGTGGGGATCGATCGTGCCCATCCCCCCCCCCACGCCCGCGTTAATTACGCGCCTTGATGACGCGAAGTAACGGCCGCGGGGAGGCGAGCAGCCCCTCGGGCCACAGAAGATCTGCGCCCGGGCCGAGGCCGGGGAGTGGCGGGCCCGGGCCTACGGCGGCGTCCCGTCGCGCGCGTGCGACGGCAGGGCTTCCCCGCCATGTGGCTCGTCGTGGGGCCCGCGGCCAGCCCGCGGGTCAATCACTGCCCCCCTAATAAACGGAAAGTACTCCGGAGTCGGCTGCAATGACGAGGTCGGCCCCTCAGGGTATGAAGCCGGCCAAGCTTCCCGTCCTTCCGTCCGCCATGAAGCTCGCCCGCCTTCGGGGACTACTGTCGGGGTAAATAGATATGGGTAGCCCAGCCGGCTTCCCCTAGCCCCTCTGAAAAAATTGTGAGCCCATCCGGCTCATAAGAAGACTCAAGACTTGGGCCGCCTCCCCCAGCCGGCTACCTTCCTGGTCGGCTTCGGGGCGGCCCACCCATTCACCCTCCTGGAGAAGCCTGCGGAGGGCCGGCTACGGCAAGGCCGGCTACGGCAGGGCCGGCTACTTCAGGGCCGGCTACAGCAAGGCCGGCTACTACTAGGCCGGCTCCCATAAATCGGTCAACGCCGTACCCGCAATGTACGCGTCCACTCTGCGATGATGATGCGGGGCATGGCTACAGTGGAGCCTGCCACCCCCAAAACCCGGAGCATGCCTGGTACAGCGCGTCGTGCGGGCAGCTGCGGCCCGCCCGGCGCGGCACTGTAGCCACGGCGGCTCTGGCACCGTCCACGACGGGCCGCCAGCATGGCCCCGAGGCGGTGGGCCCCTTCGGGCAGAGAGATGCCGAAGGCGACCGCACCCCCTCTCAAGCCGGAAAGACAGAGGGCCGGCTTCGCGTAGCCGGCCTGCCGCCCTCCTCGAAGGAGACGCCCATTAAGGAGACAAGGTGCGGCGGGGCTACAGTAATCGCCCGCCAGGGCGGCGTTACTGTAGCCACGCTTACCCCGACCAAGCCTGCGCCAACAAACACGGGGCAACAGTAACCAGCCGCCAACCAGGCCCTGGCCGGTGGGGCCGGCCTGTCGACCCAGGAGCCGGCAGCCGGCGGGACCCACCGGCGGGCGGGCCCCGGAAGCCGGCGGAGAAGCCAACGAGCATAGTCACAGACAGCTGGGCCCCGCGCCTAGTCGGATTACCATTGTACCCCCGGGGGGTAGGCCTATATAAACCCCCCGGTGCACCCATGCAAAGGGTTGAACTCTCTTTCTAGACCTAGACACATACAAGGAGAAGAAGCAAGCCGAGCCAAGCCTTTCTTCCTCCATCCACCCAAAACAGCTCAAGGAGCATTGTAGCTACTTGTCCACTTAGTAACTATGCAGAGACCCCGCAGAGCAGCAGTAGGGGTGTTATCTCCCTGGAGAGCCCTGAAGCTGGGTAAGATTCGCCGGCGTGCATGTCTTCGCCTCATCCCGTTTCCAGGCACCGGCGACGTTCTTTTGGCCCCCGCAATGATAAGCCACCCGTTGGCATATGTCGATCCTACCACCCGACACCCTGGGGCTCCCTCCCACGCCCAGTGGCAGCACTTAGCTCCGCGCTGGTGAGAAGACGTCGAAGACTAGATTAGGTGCCGGACGCGGCTTTCCATTTGCTTTCCGCAGTTGACGTGTTCGTTTGCAATTGGAGTCTTATTGGAGTTATCGCTGTTGCTGGTTTATGGTTCGTCGATTTTCGCCCCTCGCTTTGGTTTCTCTCGTGAACAACCTCGCGAGGGATGGTGCTCAGACGCCCTCGTGAGGGTTTCTGCCCTAGCCACAGGAGGGTTCCACGGCCCTGGCGCATTACAGGAGCACCCCTCCTAGTCCGTGCCCCTCGGGTACCATGACGCGCGCACAGGGCCTGGGTCGGTCGCCCCACTCCCCGGCAGGGGTCGAAAGCTATCTACGCGCAGGCGGGAAATCAGGAAGTACAAAAATGAGATCAAGGTAATAGCTGAAGCGGCAACATTTCCCAACACGCCCCAAGGGGGCTCCATGCATCTGTTCTGTTTTACACAGGGAACAAAAGAGAAAGGAAAAAAGACGAGCCTGGCGCCGCCCCTCCCGCATCGGCCCATGGCGGCGACACAGGCTGGCTCAGGGCCTCAGGCGGACCCCCTCTCGTGCTGCACCAGGGGACGATGGCGGGCGGACGAACCACCACCTCCTAGGCAAACCCGACGGCGCGGGGGAGGACTGCTTCCACCACAGGAGGAGTCGCTTGAGGAAGAGCTGACGAAGCTGGGGGAGTCGCTGACGCCGCCGCCCGCTCGGGTGCTATCTCCCCCATCACCATCGGAGCGGGGCCCGCGGACGCGGTCATCGTCCTCAGGGCAGCACCCCGCGCGGCGACCATCTTCCCCAAACACCCTCACATAGAGGGTGGTGTCGCCATCAAACCTAAAGTGCAGAGTCCACCGACGCTCTAGGCCGCGCGCACGGGCGAACGCCTGCCAGCCACGAGTGAAGGCCAAGCCCCCGCTGGTGGAGACCTCTAGCGCGACCCACGAGGAACTGCTGCAGCAGTCCTCTGTCTGGAGCCAGAGGCCGCCAGGAGCGCCGGCCGGGAGTTCGCCAAGGAGGAAGTGAGGGAGCAGGAGTCGGGCGCGAGCCGGCTCCGCCGACCAAACGACGAATTCCGGCGGCGCCTGCGCGGCACGAGAGCGCGGCCTGGGGGAGCACGCAACCCGGGCGCACCCTCCGGCTGCGGCGGCTTGCCCGCTGCCGCGCTGGGAGCCCCCCCCCCCAAGGCCGCTGGAAACTGCCGGGCGCCCACCGGGTGATTCCGAGGGCGCCCGCGACCATGCTTGGGTGGGGGAGAGGCAGGACCGACCTGGAGGGCCTTCCCCTTCTCTGCGGCCGAGTGCCTCCTCGATGGAGCCATCACACCAAGACGGAGCAAGAACTGAGGCGAAGGAGAGAGCAAGAGGTGATGGACTGGACGGGCACGAGCGGTGCCGTACTTATAGCCGGCAAAGGCCAACCGCCGGTCTCCACGATCACAGGTAATCATATCACGGTCTGCATGCAGGGACTTCTCCAACTCGCACGATCACCAAGGCGTCGTGGGGAAGCGGAGGCACCACGTCCAATCAACCGCCACGCGGCGTCCAAGGCTGCAGGCTGTTGGGGCCCGCGGCGCTTCGCCCTTGCCCTTTCGCCTCTCGGCATGGCCAAGTCCATGCGCGCCTTAGGCCTGGGGGCTACTGTCGGCGTTCTGGGAACGGGGGTCCCCAGACTTGCCTACCTGCGGCCTGCGGCGTGGTTCAAGTGGGGGCCCAACGCGGCCCATCTTCATCAACACGAGGCTCAAGACCCTCGCGAGGGGCCAAGCCTCGCGAGGCGGACGACACGGCGCATCCTCAGGCACAACCTCGTTAGGCTGGCTCGCGAGGAGGCAGAGAGTTCAAGGCGGGGTACCTCGCGAGGTGCCCATGAGCAAAGCCATGACGACACGGGGCGCCAGGCAGGTGCCAGCACGCGCAGCGTCCCTCTTTCCTCTTTGGTGCAAAGGGGGCAAGCGTATCCGCGGAGTACCGAGGCATCAGGCAAAGGTTGCCTCTTCGGTGCAACGAGACCAAGGCCAGGAGGACTACGAGACAGAGGTCACCATGGAGCCCAGCGCGACGTCATCACCAGAGCCTTTGGCAGGCGAAGACTGCTTTTGTCAGGATAGATGTACTCGCTGTCCCCCTTCAAATTAGCCCGCCATTGTTGGATCCCTTCCCGCTCAATATTTGGGGAGAGGACCAGGGCCTCTATAAATAGGACTAGCCACCCACATAGCAAGGGGTTCGGTTTTTGGTTGGTGGGTTTGTTTGGCTCGCAAGTAGAGAGAGAGAAAGAGAGAGAAGGAGACTGAACTCTTCATATCAGTTCATCTCCACAGCCAGGAACAGACCCCCGCGAGGCTGTTCTTGCTTGTATTGTTCATCCACACTAGCCCCAAGAGGCAATCCATCCACCACACACCGGAGTAGGGTATTACACCACATCCGTGGCCCGAACCAGTATAAATCTTGTGTCTTTCGTGCATCTCTTTTAGTAGTTTAGATCCCATCGAGACGGAGAGGTTGAAGGTGAGATTTCCGCGTGCACCCCAGTGTTCGAACCTTAAGTGTCTCCCGGAACCCGAAATCCGACACTTTTATTTCGTCGAGTCCGGCCATGGCTGCATCCGTCCATTCGAAGTGTTCGGTGCACCGAAGGAGGCGGTAAAGGGGTAGGGCCTTTTCTCCCAAGCGAGAGATAAAGCGGCTTAGAGCCGCCATGCATCCGGTTAACTTTTGTATTTGTTTGAGGTCCTTTGGGATATCCAATTGTGACAGAGCTCGGATCTTGGCTGGATTTGCTTCAATTCCTCTACCAGATACAATGAAGCCCAAGAGCTTTCCGGCTGGCACACCGAAGACGCATTTTTCCAGGTTGAGCTTGATGTCGTATGTTCGGAGGTTATCAAATGTGAGCCGCAAGTCGTCTACTAGAGATTCAACCTGTCTTGTTTTGACAAACACATCATCTACATATGCCTCCACTGTTTTGCCGATCTAGTTTGCCAGACATGTCTGAATCATGCGCTGATATTTGCGCCGGCGTTTTTGAGCCCGAAGGACATTGTGTTGAAGCAGAATGGGCCATATGGTGTGATAAATGCCATTGTGGCTTGGTCTGATTCTGCCATCTTGATTTGATGGTAGCCGGAATATGCGTCGAGGAAACACAACAAATCATGTCATGCGGTAGCGTCGATAATTTGATCGATGCGGTGGAGGGGGAAGGGATCATTTGGGCAAGCCTTGTTAAGGTCTTTAAAATCAACGCACAGGCACCGGGATTGGTCCTTCTTTGGTACGATCACCAAGTTTGCTAGCCAGTCCGAATGTTTTATGTCTCAGATGAATCCGGCCTCCAATAGCTTTGCTAGCTCCTCTCCCATGGCATGTCTCTTAGGTTCGGAAAAACGCCGAAGAGCTTGTTTGACAGGTTTGAATCCTTTTAGGATATTTAAGCTGTGCTCAGGCAGCCTGCATGGGATTCCTGGCATGTCTAAAGGGTGCCAGGAGAAAATGTCTCAGTTCTCTCGTAGGAACTCTCGCAGTGTGACGTCTACATCAGGGTTTAACTATGCCCCGATAGAAGTTGTTTTATTGGGGTCCGTTGGATGGACCTGGAATTTGACTATTTCGTCCGCCGGTTTAAAGGAGGTGGACTTGGATCTTTTGTCAAGTACCACATCGTCCCTATTCACCGTGGAATGCAGCGCAGTCAGTTCCTCAGCTGCTAGGGCTTCGGATAGTGTCTCGAGGGCCAGTGCGGCTGTCTTGTTTTCGGCGCGGAGAGCTATGTCCGGATCACTAGCGAGAGTGATGATCCCGTTAGGCCCGGGCATCTTGAGCTTCACGTACCCGTAATGGGGTATTTGTTGGAAGATTGTAAACGCTTCCCGCCCTAGCAGAGCGTGATAACCGCTGCTGAACGGAGCCACATGGAACGTGACCTCTTCGGACCTGTAATTATCCAGCGTGCCGAACACCACATCTAGTGTGATTTTCCCTATACAGCGCGCTTCCCGACTGGGGATTATTCCTCTAAAGGTTGTGCTGCTTTGCTCAATGCGGTTCCAGTCTATTTCCATTTTTTGAAGGGTTTCGTCATAAATGAGGTTCAATCCGCTGCCGCCGTCCATGAGTACTTTGGTAAGACGAAAGCCGTCCACTATTAGACTGAGGACCAATGCGGCTGGTGCTCGGGCTGTTCGGAATTTAGGTTCATCACTGGCGTTAAAGGTAATAGCCGTGTCACTCCATGGGTTTATTGTTGCTACTTGGTAGACTTCGGCAAGGCTGCGGAGTGTCCTTTTTCGTATATTATTTGATGCGAGAGTCTCGAAGACTGTTAATACCGTATTGGTGTCTCTGGGGTGGCTTTCTATGGCCTCCGGAATTAGGAGATCTTCGCCAATTTTGGCCACCTGCCGGAGTATCCAACATGCTCTAAGGTTGTGAGTTGGTGTGGCGTCCTCTCTACTGTGAATTTTACAGGGTCCATTAAGCCATCCTTCAAGTACGGTTCCATGCCCTGTAGAGGATTTTTGCTTTTTGTTGTTTGACCCGGGTGTCTGGCGATGATGCACCCTTTTATTTTGGACTGGGTTTGTATTTAAGGCCGGATCGTCCCAAAATTTTATTTCGGTTTTCCAGGCGCTTTCCATTGCACAGTACTTTCGTTCCATGGACGCTAAGTCAGCGAAGCATGTAATATCACTGCGACTTATGGCGTTGAGGATTCCCTTGTCCGTGCAATTATTGCAGAAGATTGAGATTGCGTCTTACTCGCGGCTGTCCCTTATCCTGTTCCTAACCAGGAGGAATCTGGCCCAGTAATGATGTACTGTTTCATCGGTCTCTTGCCTGATTTGGGATAGATCGCTTATGTTCGGGTGGGTGGGTGGAATTAAATACGAAGCCTCACCCAATCTGAGGCTCAGAGGCCGAGTGAGGGAGTCCTGGATTAGGGGGTGTCCGGATGGCCGGACTATATCTTCAGCCGGACTCCTGGACTATGAAGATACAAGATTGAAGACTTCGTCCCGTGTCCGGAAGGGACTTTCCTTGGAGTGGAAGGCAAGCTTGGCGATACGGATATGTAGATCTCCTACCATTGTAACCGAGTTTGTGTAACCCTAACCCTCTCCGGTGTCTATATAAACCGGAGGGTTTTAGTCCGTAGGACAACATACAGAACAACAATCATACCATAGGCTAGCTTCTAGGGTTTAGCCTCTCCGATCTTGTGGTAGATCTACTCTTGTACTGCCCATATAATCAATATTAATCGAGCAAGACGTAGGGTTTTACCTCCATCAAGAGGGCCCGAACCTGGGTAAAACTTCGTGTCCCTTGCCTCCTGTTACCATCCGGCCTAGAGACACAGTTTGGGACCCCCTACCCGAGATCCGCCGGTTTTGACAGCGACATTCGTGCTTTCATTGAGAGTTCCTCTGTGTCGTCGCCGTTAGGCTTGATGGCTCCTACGATCATCAATATCGATGCAGTCCAGGGTGAGACCTTCCTCCCCGGATAGATCTTCGTCTTCGGCGGCTTCGCACTGCGGGCCAATTCACTTGGCCATCTGGAGCAGATCGAAAGCTATGCCCTTGGCCGTCAGGTCAGATTTGGAAGTTTAAACTACACGGCTGACATCCGCGGGGACTTGATCCTCGACGGATTCGAGCCACTGCCGAGCGCGCCGCACTGTCACGACGAGCATGATCTAGCTCTGCCGCCGAATAGTGCCCTAGAGGCCGCACCCTTAATTCAGAGCCAACTGCGCCGATCGAGGATGGGTGGTTGGACGCCGCTTCGGGGGCTGCGATCCCAACGGCGATCGAGCCGAACACTAGCCCCGCACCCCGCGAGATTCGTAACTAGATGGAGCCGGACTCCTCTCCTGACTCCAAACCCTCCGCGCCCCGGCCGATCGAATCCGATTGGGCGCTGATCAAGGAGTTTACTGCTGTGGACATCTTTCAGCACTCGCCTTTTGGCGATATTCTGAAGACACTAAAGTCTCTCTCTTTATCAGGAGATCCCTGGCCGGACTACAGTCAGCAAGGTTGGGATACAGACGATGAAGAAATTCAAATCCCACCCACCACCCACTTTGTAGCCACTGTCGACGATTTAACCGACATGCTCGACTTCGACTCCGAAGACATCGACGGTATGGATGCCGATACAGGAGACGATGAAGAACCAGCGCCTATTGGGCCCTGGAAAGCCACCTCGTCATACGACATCTACATGGTGGACACCCCAAAAGAAGGAGATGGCGATGGAACAGCGGAGGATGACCCCTCCAAGAAACAGCCTAAGCGTCGGCGTCAACGGCGCCGCTCAAAATCCCGCCAAAGCAAATACGGTGATTCCAGCACGGGAGATAATAATACTCCGGAGAGTGCCGAAGAAAACCACCTACACCAAGATTCAGCACAGGAGGATGGAGAAGCGAGCCCTCATGAGAGAGCGGCAGACAGAGAGGTCGAGGACGATAATTGTATGCCTCCCTCCGAAGACGAGAGCCTCGACGACGACGAATTCGTCGTGCCAGAGGATCCCGTCGAGCAAGAGCGTTTTCAACGCAGGCTTATGGCCATGCCAAGAAGCCTCAAGAAAATATAGCAATAGCTTAGAGCTGATCAAGATTTGCTAGTCGACAAATGGACTGAAGTCCTTGCGGCCGAAGAGCATAAACTCGAACGCCCCTCCAAGAGCTACCCCAAGCGCGGGGTGCTACCCCGATTAGAGGACGAAGCACTTAAACCTACATCACTAGCACTTGATACGGCTGACCGGCCACCTCGTGGCCGCGATAGAGAGGCCTCTCGGCCCTCCACTCAAGCCACACCCCATACCAAGGCACGGGAAAATGCGTCAGACCTGCGAGATATGTTAAAGGACAAGGAAAGGCAAACAAGATCGATCTAAGGATCGCGTGGGCGCCCCACGACTCGAGACGGTAACCGTCACGCCGGGCACAAATCCGGTAGGGCCGAACACAGTAGACAAAGCTCATCGGAGCTACGTCATGATATAGCCCAGTATGGAGGCGCCGCACAGCCACTATGCTTCACAGACGAAGTAATGGATCATCAAATCCCCGAGGGTTTCAAACCCGTAAACATCGAATCCTATGATGGCACAATAGATCCTGCGGTATGGATCGAGGATTATCTCCTTCATATCCACATGGCCCGCGGCGATGATCTCCACGCCATCAAATACCTCCCACTCAAGCTTAAAGGACCAGCTCGGCATTGGCTTAACAACTTGCCAACAGGATCAATCGGTTGTTGGGAGGACCTGGAAGCCGCATTCCTCGACAATTTCCGAGGCACCTCTGTGCGACCGCCAGATGCCGATGACCTAAGCCACGTAATTCAGCAGCCAGAGGAATCGGCCAGGCAATTCTGGACATGGTTCCTAACAAAGAAAAATCAAATAGTCGACTGTCCGGACGCTTAGGCCCTAGCAGCCTTCAAGCACAACAGCCGTGACGAGTGGCTTGCCCGGCACCTTGGACAGGAAAAGCCGAAATCTATGGCAGCACTCACGACACTCATGACCCGCTTTTGCGCGGGAGAAGATAGTTGGCTTGCTCGTAGCAACAATATGACCAAGAACCCTGGTAATTCGGATACTAGGGGCACTAGTGGCAGGTCGCGTCTCAACAAGCAGAAGCGCCGCATTAACGGCGACAATGCGGAGGATACGACAGTTAATTCCGGATTCAGAGGCCATAAATCCGGTTAGCGGAAAAAGCCATTCAAAAGTAATCCTAGGGGCCCGTCCAGTTTGGACCGAATACTCGACCGCTTGTGCCAGATACATGGCACCCCCGAAAAGCCGGCCAATCACACCAACAGGGATTGTTGGGTGTTCAAGCAGGCAGGCACGTTAAATGCCGAAAACAAAGACACGGGGCTGCATAGCGATGACGACGAAGAGTCCCGACCGCCGAACAACAGTGGATAGAAGGATTTTCCCCCACAAGTGCGGACGGTGAACATGATATACGCATCCCACATCCCCAAGAGGGAGAGGAAGCGCGCGTTAAGGGACGTATACGCGGTAGAGCCAGTCGCCCCAAAGTTCAACGCATGGTCCTCCTGCCCGATCACCTTTGATCGAAGGGACCATCCCACTAGCACCCATCATGGAGGATTCACCGCATTGGTTCTCGACCCAATTATTGACGGATTTCATCTCACTAGAGTCCTTATGGACGGCGGCAGTAGCCTGGACTTGCTTTCCCTGGATACCGTGCAGAAAATGGGCATAGATCCCTCGAGGATTAAGCCCACCAAAATGACCTTTAAAGGCGTAATACCAGGTGTAGAGGCCAACTGTATAGGCTCAGTCACACTTGAAGTGGTCTTTGGATCTCCGGATAATTTCCGAAGCGAGGAGCTAATCTTCGACATAGTCCCATTATGTAGTGGCTATCATGCACTGCTCGGGCGAACCGCATTCGCCAAGTTCAAGGCGGTACCGCACTACGCATACCTTAAGCTCAAGATGCCAGGCCCTCGAGGAGTAATTATGGTCAATGGAAACACCGAACGCTCTCTCCAAACGGGGAGCACACGGCGGCCCTTGCAGGGGAAGTACAAAGCAGCCTCTCCAGGCAGTTCTCTAGTCCGGCCATTAAACGTCCGGACACCGTCAAGCGCGCCCGGAGTAACCTACAACAAGACCGCCTGGCACATTCCGAGCAGGCGTAGCAATGCGGCCCCAACCCCAGCCCTCGCAAAAATGCGACACCAGTACTTTGCGTACATAACTACGCTCTAGAAATACCATGGGTACAGGGGAAGGGGCACCATCACGGCATGCCCGAAACACGGCTTAAACCGCACCAGGGGCTGTCGATATTTTATTTTTCTCTTACTTTTAGGACTCCATTCTTTGGAAGGCCTGTTCGGTAGTTCAATTGCCGCACAAATGATGCAAGAACCAGGGAAGCAGACAAGCCATGCCGCATTACGGAACTCTCTGGTGGTCTCTATCACGAGCAGTATACCTGTTTCGCATACCATTCCACAGCCTGCCCCTAGAATGGACATGTCAAATAGTACAACCTTTTGCTTATCGCATTATTTTGTATCGTTCTGCTTTGATCGCAGCCCTTTTTAATAAACAATGCATAGCTTTTGTCTATTTTTGCATTTACTCTTTTTTTTACAAATATATGTTCCTTAACGACATGTTGCACCCGTACACTTTGGTACGGCCAAAATACGCCAGGGGCTTTAGTACCCCTCAATATGGTGTGAGAAGTCCGAACACTTTTACAAGTGCGGCACCCCGAACTTATAGCATTATATGCATCTGCTCCGAATCATGTCTTGGGTCAATAGTTGGGTTTGCCCGGCTCCTATGTTTTGGTGCCTTACGTTCCGCTATATCGGCTAAGGTAGCACTAGGAGAACTACTGCGACTGTCCCCCAGTTGAGCTAGGTTGAGCACCTTAGTAGAGAAAACTAAAACTGACTGTCATGATGAAGCAAGAGCTGGTCGCTGTTCGAGAGGTTTTTCGAGTCCCTAAAGACTTATGCCGCTTAGAGCGAGGAGTCGGCTCTGTCCGGCCAAGGCGTGGATAGCGCCCCGAACTCGGTCTTCTGAATACCAGGGGCTTCGCAGAAATTTAAAATTATAGAATTCTATGGCTAAGTGAGAGTGTTCGAGCATTATAGTCCGATTGCCTTGTTCGTTGTGCTGAGCGCCTCCCTCGAAGGACCCAAACATGGGAAAAAGAGCGCTCAGGTTTATCCCCGAACACCCCAGCACTAGCGGCACGGGGGCAGAAGCCGACGACTCGCCATCTCTCGGAATTGATAAATAGCTGCACAGAAGGTAATATTTTAAATTACAACAGCATTGCTTAGCACATATAAACAAGTTTTCAGCGCACAGGACAAAATGAGCAAGTTTTACTCAAAAATTACATCCCTGGAACATTCATCCGCCATAAGGCAGGCACCCTTCGGAACATCCTTATAAAAATTCTCGGGCTTGCGATGCTCCTTCCCCAGCGGTGGCCCGTCCTTCACAAGCTTCTCAGCATCCAGCTTGCCCCAGTGCACCTTAGCACGGGCAAGGGCCCTACGGGCACCTTCAATGCAGACGGAGCCCTTGATGACTTCGAGCCTTGGACAGGCCCCCACCAGCCACCGCACGAGCCCAAAATAGCTCCCAGGCAGAGCCTCCCCAGGCCACAGCCGAACTATGAGGCCCTTCATGGCCTGTTCGGCCGCCTTGTGCAGCTCGACCAGTTGCTTCAGCTAGTTGCTCAGGGGCACGGGGTGTCCGCCCTCAACATCCTCAGACCAGAACACCTTCTCTGTCAAGCTGCCCTCCTCGGCTCTATAGAATGCGGCGGCATCGGACAGGCTACGGGGAAGATCTGCGAATGCTCCTGGAGAGCTCTGGATTCGGGTAAATAACAAGTAACTCACGCTTCTGTGTTTTCTTTGCATAAAGAATGCCTTACCCGCCGCTATATTTTTCACTGCATGCAACTCCTGGAGGGTCTTCTGGGATTCGGCCTTGGCAGCCTTGGCATTTTCAATAGCCACCGCGAGCTCGGACGCTCGCGTCTTTGAGTCAAGCTCCAAACTCTCATGTTTTTCCATGAGAGCCTGGAGCTCTTGCCGCACCTTGCCAACCTCGGCGTCATACTTCTCCCGCTCGGTGCGCTCCGTGGCCGCCCTCTTCTCGGCCTCAAGCAGCGCTTGCTTAAGGGTCGCTACCTCAGACGTGGCCCCTACAATAGCCACAATAATCCTGTCATTTTTTTTTGTAATTGCACCTTTTTTATATATATTTAAACAAGGTATTTCTTACCTTCCTTGTCCTTGACCTTCTTCTTGGCACGCCCGAGCTCTTGCTCGGACTGCTCGAGGTTCTGCTTTAGCGTGTCCACTTCGGCAGTCAGTGCGGCGGACGCGAGCAGAGAAGCCTGCATATGCATATTGACTCCTTTTTGTTAGACTCCTGCGAATTTTATTTGATCATCTATTCGGCTTTTCTTCCCGAACGCCAAACAGAGCATCAGGGGCTACTGTCTATGCGGTAATATTATTTATACATTCTTTACTTACCACAAAGCCTGTTAAAAGGCTAGCACAAGCTTCAGTCAGTCCGTTCTTGGCGGACTGAACCTTCTGGACCACTGCACTCATAATGCTGCGGTGCTCCTCATCGATGGAGGCGCCTTTGAGCGCTTCCAACAGATTGTCCGGCGCCTCCGGTTGGACGGGGGTCACCGGCACGGAGGGCTTGCTCCTCTTGGAAGGAGGTCGCCCGCCGGACTCTGGAACCTTTGAAGGTTCCGGAGCGGTGTCCGGCCTAGAGCCGGACTTGGAGCCCTGGGGGGTTTTATCCCCTTTACTCCTGGAGTCCGGGAGGTCGCCTTGCGGCGCCTCCAGGACCACCTCCTCCCAGCTTGGAACCTGTTGGGACAACACTTCGGCGTCATCCGTAGGGCGGGCGGAGGAAGCCGTCGGAAGCGAATTCACATCCGACGAGTCCAGTGAACCGCTCGACGATGCGTCAAGCCAGTCTTTGGGTGGGCTGCATAATCATATTCGACATAAAGGAAAGCCGTGCAATAAAGGAATACTATGAATTACTCTGGTATCCGGATACTTACAATTTCGCCAGGGGCTTGGCCCTGAGCGGCCACTCCTCTTCACCGTCGACGGCGTTGGTGGAGTAGTCCGGAGGAAGGGTTCTCCCCTTCTTGGACCCTTCGGCCTCCCCAGTTGGGGCGGCCTTCCTTTTCTTCCCTTCCCCCGCTGGAGGGGGAGAGGTCTCTTCTTCCTCCTCCTTGTCTTCGTGGGAGAAGTGCGTCTTGGAGTCGTCGGATGATGAATCCAACACCTCCGGGCGCCGGGCACTCTTTTGAGTCTCCGTGGCCTTCTTCTTAGCCTTCTTCTCTGGCATCACATAGGGTACCGGGACGAGCAGCTTCGCCAAATGAGCGTCCGCTGGGCCTTCGGGCAAAGGAGCCAGAGAATTGATCTGTCGGGACGTCTCCTGCCAATCCTGTCAAAGGTAAGGGAGCTTAGATCCCGCATGGAGTCAAACTATGAAAAACTGATACCCTGTAAAAGGTAAAAACAGCTTACCGCATGAGCGTGATGCTGCGTGCTGAATCTGCGATCCTCGGTAGCGGATGCGGGGGCCTCGGCGCCCTTGAAAAGCATCTTCCAGGCATCTTCATACGTCGTGTCGAAGAGCCTGCTCAGAGTTCGGTGTCGCGCCGGGTCGAACTCCCACAGGTTGAAAGCCCGTTGTTGACACGGGAGGATCCGGCGGATGAGCATAACCTGGACTATGTTGACAAGTATGAGCTTATTGTCCACCAGGGTTTGGGCGCATGTTTGGAGTCTGGTCAGCTCTCCTTTTTTACCCCACGACAGGTCCGTCTCTTTCCAGGACGTGAGCCGCATTGGGGGTCCGGACCGGAACTCGGGGGCTGCGACCCACTTTGGGTCGCGCGGCTCGGTGATGTAAAACCACCCCGATTGCTACCGCTTCAGGGTCTCCACAAAGGAGCCCTCGATCCATAAGACGTTGGGCATCTTACCCACCATGGCGCCTCCGCACTCCGCCTGGTTGCCCCACCCGACCTTCGGCTTGAAATTGAAAGTCTTGAGCCATAGGCCGAAATGGGGGTGGATGCGGAGGAAAGCCTCGCACACGACGATAAACGCCGAGATGTTGAGGTCAAAGTTCGGGGCCAGATCATGGAAATCAAGGTCATAGTAGAACATGAGCCCCCGGACAAATGGGTGGAGAGGGAAGCCCAGTCCGCGGAGGAAATGGAGGAGGAACACCACCCTCTCATGGGGCCTAGGGTGGGGATGAGCTGCCCCTCTTCAGGAAGCCGGTGTGCAATGTTGTTAGACAAGTATCCGGCCTTCCTTAGTCTTTTGATGTGTCCCTTCGTAACGGAGGAGACCATCCACTTGCCTCCCGCTCCGGACATGGCTGGAGAAGGTTGAGGTGGGGAGTGCGGACTTGGGCGCTGGAGCTTGAGTGCGCGAAAATGCATAGGCAAAGGAGGAAGAAGGCGTAGGTGAAAAGGTGGATCGTTATCCCCTTATATGGGTGGACGCGAGTATGCGCCCCCAGTAGCCTGGTAAAACTCGCTTATCTCCCAAGCGCCGTAATCAATGGCGCGGTTGGGTTACCCACGCCCGTATTGATGAGAATCCCGAAATAGGGGGACACGATCTCTGCTTTAACAAGACGTGCCAAGGAAACCGCCTTGCATAACACGCTGAGGTGGGACAATAAAACGATTCGAATAAAGGCTTGGCCGTGGTGCGATGTCACACTATGGAATACGTCAGTAGATTAGATTTGTGTAAATATTATTCTCTCTACGGAAATGTGTGGAAACTTATTTTGTAGAGCCGGACACTATCTTTGTGTTCAAAATCTTCTATGAAGTACTTGGAGGAGGAACCCGCCTTGCAATGCCGAACAATCTGCGCGCCGGACTCGTCGTCATTGAAGCCTGGTTCAGGGGCTACTGAGGGAGTCCTGGATTAGGGGGTGTCCGGATGGCCGGACTATATCTTCAGCCGGACTCCTGGACTATGAAGATACAAGATTGAAGACTTTGTCCCGTGTTCGAAAGGGACTTTCCTTGGCGTGGAAGGCAAGCTTGGCGATACGGATATGTAGATCTCCTACCATTGTAACCGACTTTGTGTAACCCTAACCCTCTCCGTGTCTATATAAAACGGAGGGTTTTAGTCCGTAGGACAACATACAGAACAACAATCATACCATAGGCTAGCTTCTAGGGTTTAGCATCGAGATCCGCCGGTTTTGACACCGACACCGAGGAATTTCCGAACTCGAAAATTTGGATTCCTGGATGTTGTCCATTGAATCCAGCCCGTCGCCTAACTCTAAGTTCAGGTCTTGAGTGATATCCCCCCCTCCGCGGGTATCCGGCTTGGAGGGATCGGGAGTCCGGACGTAGCTAGTCCTTAAGATAGATGAAGGGTCGCCGCACTGTTCCTCTACCACGACAACGTGATGGGTGACTTGGGGAGAGTTAATCTCTCTCAGATCGGGTTTAGGCCCAATCTGGTCGTAATCTGTAGTGACTCCCAGGGCGGCGATGCGATCCAAGAGCTCGTTTATGGAGGAGAGCTCCATTGGATCTAACTGCTCGGTGAGTTCCGAGCTGACATGAAGATTGTATTCAATGGCTCGAGAGGTCATCAACAGCGCAGAAGCCGAACAGGCGGTCATAAGAAAACCGCCTAGCCGGAGGGTTTGGCCGACAGCCAAAGCTCCCTTAGCAACGGTGCCATCTTTAAAGACGGGGCGAGGCATCCTTCCTGATGGCGACGACACAGAGGAACTCTCAATGAAAGCACCAATGTCGGTGTCAAAACCGGTGGATCTCGGGTAGGGGGTCCCGAACTGTGCGTCTAGGTCGGATGGTAACAGGAGGCAAGGGACACAAAGTTTTACCTAGGTTCGGGCCCTCTTGATGGAGGTAAAACCCTATGTCCTGCTTGATTAATATTGATGATATGGGTAGTACAAGAGTAGATCTACCACGAGATCGGAGAGGCTAAACCCTAGAAGCTAGCCCATGGTATGATTGTTGTCCTGTATGTTGTCTTACGGACTAAAACCCTCCGGTTTATATAGACACCGGAGAGGGTTAGGGTTACACAAAGTCGGTTACAATGGTAGGAGATCTACATATCCGTATCGCCAAGCTTGCCTTCCACGCCAAGGAAAGTCCCGTCCGGACACGGGACGAAGTCTTCAATCTTTTATCTTCATAGCCCAGGAGTCCAGCTGAAGGTATAGTCCGGCCATCTGAACACCCCCTAATCCAGGACACCCTCACCTGTGTTGTCGGACGCTTGGATTCATCCCTGGCCACAGGCTCTGAACCGCCCGCGTCCGTGCCTATCGACTCTGATTGAGCACCGATCATGGAGTTCACCTCCGCGGATATCTTTCAGCACTCGCCGTTGGGCGACTTGCTAAACTCATTGAAATCTCTCTCCTTGTCAGGAGATCCTTGGCCGAACCATGTCCGGCTTGAGTGGGAAGCAGACGACAAAGAAACTCATTCCCCACCTACCACCCACTTAATAGCCACTATCGACGACTTAACCGACATGCTTGATTTCGGCTCCAAAGACATCGACGGTATGGACGACGATGTAGAAGAGCAGGCACCACCGCCCACAGGGCGCTGGACCACCACCTCATCATATGATGTATACATGGTGGACACCCCCAAAGAAAGTGATGGCAATAAGGCAACAGAGGGTAATCCCCTCGAGAAGCAATCTATGCATCGGCGTCAACGACGCCGCTCTAAGCCCCGCCATAGAAAAAATTGTGATACTGGCACAAGAGACAATAACGTTGCGGATAGCACCGAAGACGAATACAATCCTCTCTAGCCAGGCCTCGAGCAGGAGGATGGGCAAGCTAGCCCTAAGGAACAGGCAGCAGACGGAGAATAAGAGGATGAAAATTACATGCCTCTCTCCGAAGGTGAGGTGAGCCTCGGCGATGATGAATTTATCGTGCCTGAGGATCCCGCCGAACAGGAGCGCTTCAAGTGCCGGCTTATAGCCACAACAAAAAGCCTGAAGAAAAAGCAACAATAGCTTCAAGCTGACCAAGATCTGCTAGCGGATAGATGGACCGAGGTCTTGGCGGCCGAGGAATACAAACTCGAACACCCAACCAAAAGTTACCCAAAGCGCAGGTTGCTACCCCAACTCGAGGAGGAAGCATTAAAGCCTAGACTCCCAGCGTATGATGCGGCTGACCGACCACCTCGTGGCCGAGACAAAGCGGCATATCAGGCCGAAGTCCAGCTCGCACCCCGTCGCCAGTCAATTAAAAACACAAAGGCCTGGGGCAACATGCATGACCTGCGAGACATATTGGAAAACAAAGCAGGACATACAAGATCGATCTATGGATCATGGGGGCGCGCCCCAACGCGTGACGATGACCGTCATGCAGGATACACTAAAATCAAATCCGGCCAGGCCGAACACAGCAGACAAGACTCATATGAACTGCGTCATGATATAGCCCGGCACAGAGGCGCCGCACACCCCCTATGCTTCACTGGTGAAGTAATGAATCATGAGTTCCCAGAAGGTTTTAAACCCGTGGATATCGAATCATATGATGGCACAACAGACCCCGCGGTATGGATCGAAGATATCCTCCTCCATATCCACATGGCCGGCGGTGACGATCTACACGCCATCAAGTACCTTCCATTAAAACTCAAAGGGCCTGCTCGGCATTGGCTCAATAGCCTGCTGGCAAACTCCATTGGCAATTGGGAAAATTTGGAAGATGCATTCCTTGACAACTTCCAGGGCACTTATGTGCGACCACCAGATGCTAATAACTTGAGTCACATAACCCAACAGCCAGGGAAATCAGCTAGGAAATTCTGGACTCGGTTCCTAACTAAAAAGAACCAAATTGTAGACTGTCCGGGTGCCGAGGCCATAGCGGCATTTAAGCATAATATCCGCGATGAATGTCTCGCCCGACACCTCGGCCAAGGAAAGCCAAAATCCATGGCAGCCCTCACGACACTCATGACCCACTTTTGTGCGGGCGAGGATAGTTGTCTAGCTCGCAGCAACAACACATCAAGAAACCCTGGCAATTCAGATGCCAAAGATAGCAACGGCAGGCCACGTCGTAACAGGCACAAGCACCGCAACAATGGCGACAACACCGAAGACGCGACAGTTAATGCCGGATTCAGTGGCTCTAAATCTGGTCAGTGGAAGAAGGCGTTTAAAAGAAGCAATCTGGGACCGTCCATCTTGGACCGCATACTCGATTGTTTGTGTCAAATTCATGGCACCCCCGATAAACCAGCTAACCACACCAACAAAGAATGCTGGGTGTTCAAACAGGCCGGCAAGTTGAATGCCGAAAATAAGGAAAAGGGGCTGCATAGCGACGACTAGGAGGAGCCCCGACCGCCGAACACAGGAGGGCCGAAGAAATTTCCTCCACAAGTGAAAATGGTAAGGATGATATACGCAACCCATATTCCCAAGAGGGAACGGAAGCGTGCACTAAGGGACGTCTACGCGTTGGAGCCAGTCGCCCCAAAGTTAAACCCATGGTCTTCTTGTCCGATCACCTTCGATCGCAGGGACCAGCCCACCAGTATCCGTCATGGCGGTTCTGCCGCATTGGTCCTTGACCCCATCATTGAAGGATTTCACCTCACTCGGGTCCTTATGGACGGTGGCGGCAGCCTGAACCTGCTCTATCAGGATACTATGCGGAAAATGGGTTAGACCCATCAAGGATCAAACCCACCAAAACCACCTTTAAAGGTGTCACCCCAGGTGTAGAGGCCTGTTGCACGGGCTCAATCACGCTGGAAGTGGTCTTCAGATCTCCGGATAACTTCCGAAGCGACGAATTAATCTTCGATATCGTCCCCTTCCGCAGCGGCTATCACGCACTGCTCGGACGAACCACATTTGCCAGATTTAATGCGGTACCGCATTATGCATACCTCAAGCTCAAAATTACAGGACCTCGCGGGGTTATAACAGTTAATGGAAACATAGAGCGCTCACTCCGCACAGAGGAACACACTATGGCCCTCGCAGCAGAAGCGCAAAGCAGCCTTATGAGGCAAACCGCTAATTCAGTGAAAACGACACTACTAGGAAAAGGGCTATAGCTAATATGGACATTAATGGCGCACCATGTATGTGGTGCGTCACTGCTATATAGCAGTGACGTACAAGATCCAGGTGCGCCATTAGTGTCCTCATTACTAATGGCGCACCAGACACACGTTGCGCCATTACTAGCAATTTTTTTCCAAAACTATTAATGGCGCACCAGTGCACAGTGCGCCATTACTAGTTTTAACTAGTAATGGTGCACCACACGCTCTGTGCACCACTACTAACATTTTTTTACTTTTTTAAAAAACTAGTAATGGCGCACCTGTGTGAAGTATGCCATTACTAGTTCAAACAAGTAATGGCGCACCACAACCACGGTGCGCCACTACTAACATTTTTTTTTGCAAAACTAGTAATGGCGCACCTTTAACTGGTGCGCCATTAGTAAGGTTACTAATGGCGCATTGTTAGGTGGTGCGCCATTACTAATTTTCTTTGCACCCACCCCCCCCCCCCCCCCCCTCATGGACCGCCTTTTCAGTTTTAGAAAAAATAAATGAAAATGATGGAAATGTCAAAAAAATAAGTTTTCCATGTGATATGTGGTCTAGTTGTTGGGAAAATTTACAAAAATGAATTTCAACTTTATTTGCAAAATCTCTCGGAAATTTAGTAAAATGGGCATAACTTTTGCATACGAACTCGGATTAAAAAGTTTTTTATATGAAAAATCATCTACTCGAAAAGTTACATCCGAATTGAACCAGGGGAACTTTGTTCAAGACTTTCAGAATAATCAAAAACCCAACAGAACTAAAGATACGAGGCTTTTAAGATCTAGAGGGGGAAAATGAAAAAAATTCAAACTCACTACTGGCGCACCATTAGCTAGGTGCGCCACTAGTAACAGAAAAAAATTGGTTTCAAATTTTTTTGGAATTTTTTTCAAAATATGATACGTAATATGACCGGGAAGTTTGAAATATTTTTTCAAAATTTCATCACACTCGTGAACATGAACAAAGTCCTAGACATCAACAAGGTTTAATAGGATTGATATGATAGATATATCAACAAGTGCGTGTGAAGTGAGCTGGTGTTGGGGTTGGATAGAACTGCGAAGTTAAGCGTGCTCGGCCTAGAGTAGTGTGAGGATGGGTGACCTTTCGCGAAGTTTGACCACGGAGTGCGATTTGACTTGAGATTAAGCATATTGGCCCGAGATTAAGCCATAGTGACCCGAGATTAAGAAGCGTGATAATAGTGGCGCACCTATAGTGCACCATTAATGGCCAAAACAGGTGCGCCACTAATTAGCCTTTTCCGAGTAGTGAGACCCCGGGCACCTTCAAGCGAGTCCGGAGTAACCCTCTCCGGTAGTCTGATTATCGAACCCATCACGGGAAGAAAACACCAAGGAAGAAAGAAGCTTTGACATACAAGGGAATCCCCAGGTGGTCTCTGATAACGATCACTATACCTGTTTTGCATACCCACACACAACTTGCCCTTGGATAGGACATGTCAAATAGTCCTATTTTTGCTTATTGCACTACTTGTATACATACGCTTTGCCATATCATTTCAATAACAATGTACAGCGTTAGCTTATTATTGCATTTCCACATCATTTTTCCTGCCTGCCTATTTACGACAAATTGCACCCATATGTTCTGGTACGTCCAGTGCGCCAGGGGCTTCAGTGTGCCCCATAACACAGCAAGAAAAGTCCGAACACTTTTGACAGTGCGGCACCCCGAACTGATAGCATTATATGCATCAGCTCCAAATCATGTCTTGGGTCAGTAGTTGGGTTCGCCCGGCTCCCATGTTTTGGTACCTTACGTTCTGCTATATCGGCTAAGGTAGCACTGGGAGAACTACTGCAATTGTGTCCCGGTTCTTCCGGACGAGCACCTCGGTAGAGGAAGCCGAAAACTGACTGTCATGATGCGGCGAGAGCTTGTCGCTGTTCGAGAGGTCTCAAATCCTTAAAGATTTTTTCCGCTTCGGGCGAGGAGTCGGTCTTGTCCGACTTAGGCATACATAGCGCCCCAAGTTCGGCCTTCTGAATACCAGGGGCTTCGCCAAAATTGAAAATTGTAGACTTCTATGGCTAAGTGAGAGTGATAAAGCTTTATAGTCCGATTGCCTGGTTCATTGTGCTGAACACCTCCTTTGAAGGACCCAAAACTGGGATAAAGAGTGATCAGATTTATCCCGAACACCTCAGTACTAGTTACATGGGGGCAGAAGCCAATGACTGGCCAACTCTCACATTTTATAAACGGCCGCACAGAAGGTAATATTTTAAATCAAACAAGCACTACATAGCGCATATGAACTTGGTTCACATTACAGGATCAGAAAGTACATTCATTCAAATATTACATCCTTAGTACATTCCTCTGCCACAAGGCGAGCACCCTTCAGGACGCTGTCATAATACTTTTCGGGGTGGCGATGCTCCTTGCCCTCCGGCGGCCCTTCCTTCACCAGCTTTTCGGCGTCCATCTTCGCCCAGTGCACTTTCGCCCGGGCAAAAGCCCTGCACGCACCCTCAATACAAACGGACCGCTTTACGACTTCAAACTAGGGGTGGGCGTTCACGAGCTGCCTTACTAAGCCGAAATAGCTGCCAGGCAGGGGCTCACCAGGCCACATCTGAACTATGAGGCCTTTCATGGCCAGTTTGGTCACCTTATGAAGCTTGACCAGTTGCTTCAACTGGTCGCTCAAGGGCATCGGATGTTCGGTCCCAGTATACTGCGACCAGAACAACTTCTCCGTCGAGCTCCCTTCCTCGGCCTGGGAGAACTCCGCGGCATCCGACACACTGCGGGGTAGATCTGTGAACGCTCCTGGATAACTCAGAATTCGGGTAATTAAAAGGAAAGTTTCCTTCACATGCTTGCTTTGCATAATGAATGCCTTACCCGTCGCTATCTTCTTGACCGCCTCAATTTCCTGGAGGGCCTTTTGGGCTTCGGCCTTGGCATTTTGCGCGTTCTTGAGGGCCTTCGCAAGCTCGGACCCTTGTGTCTTAGAGTCACGCTCCAAGGACTCGTACTTCTTGACGAACTCCTGGAGCTCTTGCTGAACCTCGCCAACTCGGGCCTCTTGCTTCTCGCGCTCAGCGCGCTCCTTGGCCGCTTTGCTTTCGGCCTCGGAGAGCGCCTTCTTCAGGGCTGCCACTTCGGCCGTGGCCCCTAGCAAAATTCATGAAGATCCTGTGATCCAATGACAAGTTTCATTTTTCTTTATCAATACACAGACGAGGTATCACTTACCTTTATTATCTTAGAGATGTCTCTTGGTAAGGCCGAGCTCTTCCTTGGACCGCTCAAGGTCCCGCTTCAGTGCGGAGACCTCCACCGTGTGAGCGGCAGCGGCCAGCAGTGAAGCCTGCTTATTCACATAGACATATTCTGATTAGACTCCTGTGGTTATTATTTGATCCTCTGTTCGGCTTTTCTTCTGAACACCAAATAGAGCATCAGGGGCTACTGTCTATGCTATAACATTTTCTCATAATTTGATTACTTACCTCAAAGCCTGTTAGGAGGCTGGCACAGGCTTCAGTCAGTCCGCTTTTGGCGGACTGAATCTTCTTGACCACCACATTCATGATAGTGCAGTGCTCTTCGTCAATGGAAGCGCCGTGAAGCGCTTCCAGCAAATTGTCCGATGACCCTGGATGGACAGAGGCCATCGGCACAGACTTGCTACCCCCGGCGTTAGAGCCCATGGGAGTCTTACCCCTCGTGCGACCAGCGTCTGAAATGTCGCCTTGGGGCTCTTCCGGAACTGTCTCCCCTTGGTTCGGTACCCTTTGAGACAGCACCTCAACGTCATCCGTAGGGCGGGAGGAGGAGGCGGTCGGGAGTGAATCGCTATTCATCTTCGACAGGCCCAAAGACTCATCCGAAGGGGATGCATCAATATGGGCTTTGGACGGGCTGCATGATCATGTTCGGCATGATAAGAAGCAACAAAATAAAATATACCAAGAACTAGTATGGTATCCGGATACTTACTACTTCGCCAGGGGCCTGTCCCTGGGTAACAACTCCTCGTCGCTAACATCGGCCGTCGTGGAGCAGTCCGAAAGGAGAGTCCTTCCCTTCTTGGACCCTTTGGCTTCCCCTGATGGGGCGGCCTTCCTTTTCTTGTCTCCCCCGCCTAGGGGGGAGAACTTTCCTCTTCCTCCTCCTCGTTTTCGTGGGAGGAGGGCGCCTCGGTGTTATCGGACGATGAGTCCGATATGACCTTGCGCCGGAGACCTTTCCTGGTCCCCGTGGCCTTCTTCTTGGCCTTCTTCTCCGGCGCCTCACAGGGCGTCGGAGCCAGCATCTCAGTTAAGAGAGCACTTGCTGGATCCTCGGGTAGTGGGGCCGGACAATCGATCTGCTCCGCTGTCGCGACCCATTCCTGTCAAATGGCATGGAGGCTTAGATCCCCCACATGATTATACCGGGGAAAGAAACATCTTATGAGTTATAAAGAGCTTACCGGATTGGCAGGGCGCTTTGCGCTGAGTCCGCGATCCTCAGTAAGGGGAGGAGGTACCTCGGCGGCCTTGAATAGCACCCTCCAGACGTCTTGGTGCGTCGTGTCAAAAAGCTCTCACAGCGTTTGGTGCTTGGTCGGGTCGAACTCCCACATATTGAATGCCCGTCCTTGACATGGAAGGATCCGGCGGAATAGCATGACTTGGACCATGTTGACGAGCTTGATTTTCTTGCTTATCATATTTCTTATGCTATTTTGGAGTCCGGTCAGCTCCACCGATGAACCCCATGATAGGCCCTTCTCTTTCCAGGAGGTGAGCTGCGTGGGGATGCCGGATTGAAATTCGGGGGCCTCCGCCCAGTTGGCGTCGCGCGACTCGGTGATGTAGAACCACCCCGATTGCCACCCCTTCACGGTCTCCACATAGGAGCCCTCGAGCTAGTTGACATTAGGCATTTTTCCCACCATGGCGCCTCCGCACTCCGCTTGCTGGCCGACCACCACCTTCGGCTTCACGTTGAAGGTCTTCAGCCACAGGCCGAAGTGGGGCTTGATGCGGAGGAAGGCCTTGCACACGACAATGAACGCTGAAATGTTGAGGATGAAATTGGGGGCCAGATCCTGGAAGTCCAACCCGTAGTAGAACATGACCACGTGGATGAACGGGTGGAGGGGAAATCCCAGCCCGCAGACGAAGTGGGGGAGGAATACAACCCTCTCACGGGGCTTGGAGTAGGTTCGATATGCCCCTCGTCTGGGAGCCGGTGCACGATGTCTGCAGCCAGGTATCCGGCTTCCCGGAGCTTCATAATGTTCTCCTCCACAACGAAGGAGACCATCCACTTGCCTCCCGCTCCAGACATGTTTGGAGTGGTTTTACGGAGAAAATGCAAACTTGGGTGCTGGAGCACGAGTGCACAAGAATGGATGGGCATGGAAGAAGAAGGCATGGGTGAAGAGGAGGAGTCCTTGTCCCTTTATAAGGGCGGAAGAAGCTATGCGCCTCCCCACCTGCCTGGTAAACTCGCTTATTCCCCAAGCACCGCAATTGATGGCACGGTTGGGTTACCCACACCCGTATTGATGAGAATCCCGTGATAAGGGGACACGATCTCTGCTTCGACAAGACGTGCCAAGAAAACCGCCTCGCAATATGTGTAGTAGCTGGTTGAGAAAAACAGTTCGCATAATGACCGGGCGAGGGCGTGATGTCATGTTATGAAAAGTTGTCAGTAGATTTGATTTGTGGAAATATTATACTCTCTACGGTAGTATGTGGAATTTGTTTTGCAGAGCCGGTCACGATCATCGTGTTCACAATCTTCTATGGAGTATTCGGAGAAGGAACCCGCCTTGCAATGCCGAAGACAATCTGCGCGCCGAACTCATCGTCATTGAAGCCTGGTTCAGGGGCTACTGAAGGAGTCCTGGATTAGGGGCTCTGTGTCGGATCACGGGTTCCGGCAGACCCTTAAGGTTCGAACACTGGGCTGCGCACGGAGATCACGCCCTCTACCTCCCCGTCTCACAAAGATCTAAACTACGGAAAGAACTGCACAAGAGACACAAGGTTTATACTGGTTCGGGCCACCGTTGTGGTGTAATACCCTACTCCAGTGTGTGGTTGGTGGATTGCCTCTTGGGGCTGGTGATGATGAACGATACAAGGAAGAATAGCCTCGCGAGGGTCTGTTCTTGGCTGGGGCGATGAACTGCTAGGAGGAGTTCAGTCACCGTTCTCTCTCTTTCTCTGATTTCGATCCCCCCTACCATGTGGGTGGTTGGTCCTATTTTATAGGGGCCCTAGTCCTCTTCCCAAATATCGAGCGAGAAGCGAGCCAACAACGGCGGGCTAATTTGAAGGGGGACAGCAAGTATCAACTATCCTGACAAAAGCAGTCTTCGCCTGCGCAAAGCTCTGGTGATGACGCCGTCTTGGGCTCCACGGTGACCTCCGTCTCGTAGTCCTCCTGGTCTTGGCCTCGTTGCACCGAAATGGCAACCTTTGCCTGATGCCTCGGTACTCCGTGGCCCTGCTTGCCCCCTTTGCACCAAAGAGGAAAGAAGGACGCTGCGCGCGCTGGCACCCGCCTGGCGCCTTGAGTCGTCATGGCTTGCGTCACGGGCACCTCGCGAGGTACCCCGCCTTGATCTCTCCGCCTCCTCGCAAGCCAACCTAACGAGGCCATGCCTGAGGAAGCTCCATGTAGTCCGCCTCGCGAAGGTCTTGGGCCTTGTGTTGACGATGATGGGCCATGCTGGGCCTCCTTTGAGCCACACCGCAGGCCGCGGGCAGGCAAGTCTGGGGACCCCCGTTCCCAGAACACCGACAGTAGCCCCCGGGCCCAAGGCGCGTATGGACTTGGCCGTGCCGAGAGGCGAAAGGGCAAGGGCGAAGTGCCGCGGGCCCTAATAGCCTGCGGCCTTAGGCACCACGTGGCGGTTGATGGGACTTGGGCGTCTCCACTTCCCCATGATGCCTCGGTGATCGCGCGAGTTGGACAAGTCCCTGCATGCAGATCGTGTCATGATTACCTGTGATCGTGGAGGCCTGCGGTTGGTCTTCGCCGGCTATAAGTACGAAGCTATGCGTGCCCTTCCAGTCCATTCCTCCTGGCTTCTCCTTCTTCCCGATCCTTGCTCCGTCTTGCTACGATGGCTCCATCGAGGAGGTACTCGGCTGCGGAGAAGGGGAAGGCCCTTCGGGTCGATCCTGCCTCTCCCCCGCCCAAGCGCGGTCGTGGGCGCCCTCGGAAGCATCCGGTGGCCGCCCCGGTAGCGTCTGGAGGTCATGGTGGCGGCTCCCAGCGTGGCGGCGGGTGAGCCGCTGTGGCTGAGGGACGCGCCTGGGTTGCACGCTCCCCCAGGCCGCGCTTTCACGCTGCGCAGGTGCTGCCTGAGTTCGTCGTCTGGTCGGCGGAGCCGACTAGCGCCCGGCTCCAACTCCCTCGCTTCCTCCTTGGCGAACTCCCGGCCGGTGCTCCTAGTGGCCTCTGGTTCCAGGCGGAGGGCTGCTGCAGCAGGTCCTCGTGGGCCGCGCTGGAGGTCTCCGCCAACGGGGGCCTGGCCTTAACTCGTGGCTGGCAGGCTTTCACCCGCGCTCGCGGCCTGGGGCGCCGGCGCACCCTGCACTTCAGCTTTGACGGCGACGCCACCCTCTATGTGAGGGTGTTTGGGGAAGATGGTCGCCGCGTGGGGTGTTGCCCTGAGGACGATGACCGCGGCCGGGGGCCCCGCCCCGACGGTGATGGAGGAGATAGCGCCCGCGTGGATGGCGGCACTCGAGACTCCTCCAGCAGTGGCTGCAGTCAACCCCCGCGCCGTCGAGCTTGCTTGGGAGGTGATGGCTCGTCCGCCCGCCGTCGTGCCCCGGTGAAGCGCGAGAGGGAGTCTTCCTGAGGCCCGGAGGCTGCCCGGGTCGCCTCTGCGGGCTAATGTGAGGAGGGCTGCACCGGGCCCGTCCTTTCCTTTTCCTTTTGTTTCCTGTGTAAGACAAAACAGCTGCATGGAGCCCCGCTGGGGCGTGTTGGGAATTATTGCCGTTTTAGCCATTACCTTGATCTTATTTTTGCGCCCCTTAACTACACGCCTGCGCGTAGATAGTCTTTGACCCCTGCCGGGGGGGTGACCGACCCAGGCCCTGTGTGCGCGTCGCGGTGCCCGAGGGGCACGGACTAGAGGGGTGCTCCTGTAACATGCCCGGGCCATGAAACCTTCCAGCGGCTAGAGCAGAAACGCTCGTGAGGACGTTTGAGTACCATCCCTCGCGAGGTCGTTTATGTGAGAAACCAAAGCAAGGAGCGAAAATCGACGAACCAGAAATCAGCAACAGTGACAACTTCAATAAGACTTCAAATGCAAGTAAACACGTCAACTGTGGAAAGAAAATGAAAAAGCCGCGTCCGGCACCTAATCTAGTCTTCGACGTCTTCTCGCCAGCGCGGAGCTAAGTGCTGCCACTGGGCGTGGGAGGGAGCCCAGGGGCTGAGGCTGGCGCTCCTGAGACTCCGGGGCGTGTACAGCCCCACTCATTATTACGTGAGAGTGTCACGGGGCGGCGAGCTTCACAGGCATTGGCCTTGCTTCACAGGCTCCGGGCCTTTTCCAAAATGCGATAACTTCACAGGCTCTGGGCCTTTTCCAAAAAGGGATAGTCTTCACAGGCATTCGCCTTGCTTCACAGGCTCTGGGCCTTTTCCAAAAGAGGGGAGGTCTTCACAGGCACTCGCCTTGCTTCATAGGCTCTGGGCCTTTTCCAAAAGAGGGGAGGTCTTCACAGGCACTCGCCTTGCTTCACAGGCTCTGGGCCTTTTCCAAAAGAGGGGAGGTCTTCACAGGCACTCGCGTTGCTTCACAGGCTCTGGGCCTTTTCCAAAAGAGGGGAGGTCTTCACAGGCACTCGCCTTGCTTCACAGGCTCTGGGCCTTTTAGGGGTAGAACCTCCGGAGGTGCTGGATGTTCCACGCGTTCTGGATCGGCTCCCCCTCTTGAGTCTCCAAGCGCACGGAGCCTGGCCCAGAAACATGAACAATCTTGAATGGGCATTCCCACATGGGAGAGAGCTTGTGCAGCCCTTCCCTGGAGAGAACCTGCCTGAGTATGAGGTCTCCTACCTCGAGGGTCCTAGGGCGGATGTTGCGGCAGTGATATCATCGTAGCGCCTGTTGGTACCGTGCCGCTCGTAGCGCGGCTTCCCGGCGGCGTCCCTCCCCTAGTACGAGGTCCATCCCCCGCATGGCGACCTGCTGCGCCTCGTCGAATGCCAGGACCTGCGCGGAGCAATGCCTGACCTCGTGAGGAAGGACTGCTTCGGCTCCGTAGACCAGGAAGAACGGGGTCTCCCCAGTTGGTCTGGTTGCGGTCGTGCGGATGGACCACAACACTGACTGGAGCTCGTCGTACCAGCCTCTGCCGCAGGCCTCCAGCTTCTTCTTGCATGTCCTGGTCTTGAGGCCTCTCAGGACTTCCGTGTTGGCTCGTTCGGCCTGCCCATTGCTTCGCGGGTGTGCCACCGAAGCGTAGCATATCTGCGTCCCAAGGTTAGCACAGTATGTTTTGAAGAGATTACTGGTGAACTGTGAACCGTTGTCTATGATGATGCGATTCGGTACCCCGAACCAGCTCAGGATACCCCTGATGAACTTGACTGCGGAGCCAACGGGGATGGTACGGACAGCCTCCACTTCTGCCCACTTGGTGAACTTGTCAATGGCGACGTAGAGGTAACGGTAGCACCCTGGCGCCCGAGGGAACGGGCCCAGAATATCCAACCCCTAAACTGCGAACGGCCACGAGATGGGTATTGTCTGCAGGCCCCCCGCCGGTTGATGGATCTTCTTGGAATGAAACCGGCAGGCCTCACAAGCCTTTACCAATTCGATTGCGTCGTTGAGCGCAGCGGGCCAATAGAACCCACTACGGAATGCCTTGCCGACGAGGGTCCGTGATGATTAGTGGTGTCCGCAGTCTCCGCCGTGTATGTCCTCCACTAGTTCCTTCCCTTGCTCCCTGGGGATGCAGCACAGGGATACACCGTTTGGTCGCTTCCGGTAAAGTGCTCCATCTCTGATGCAGTATGCCGTGGCCTGCCGCGCCACACGCTCCGCTTCCTCCTCCCTTTCCGGCAGGGCCCCTTGCGTTAAATAACTCCGGAGTTCCACGATCCAGCACTCCTCCTGAGGTCCCATCGTTAGGAGCAGGCGTGCTCCTGAGGTCGGCCCATAGACCGGGGCTCCCGAGGCTGGCGGCTGGGGGAGCTCCTCTCGAGACTGGGCGGTGTTTGATAATGTCGGCTGCGCTGAGGGTTTGAAGAGCCGCTCTTCGAAGACGCCGGGTTCCTGCGGCAACCGCCTGGATGCCCGTCCGGCTATGTCGTCAGCTTCCTGATTGGTGCCACGGGGCACGTGCTTCAGCTCCAGCCCCCAGAACTGCTTTTCCATCCTGCGGGCCTCCGCTAGGTAGGTCTCCATATGCTCGTCCTTTGGCTCGTACACCTTGTTGGAGAAGTTGACTAGGAGCTGCGAGTCGCCCTTGACGGTGAGGTGTTTCACTCCCAGGGCTACTGCGGCCTTCAACCCGGCTATCAGTCCCTCATATTCTGCAATGTTGTTGGAGACCTTTTCACCTTGCTGGAAACAGAGCTGTACGACATAATAGAGCTTATCCTGAGTGGGTGATATCAGCACCGCACCAGCCCCCGCGCCATGTCTGGAGAATGCCCCATCGAAGTACATGACCCAGCCTTCCGGCGCCTCACTCCCTGGAGAGAGGGACCGATCCTCGTTGTCCCTGAGGCCTGGTGCCTCCGCCCATTCCGCTATGAAATCCGCCAACGCTGCTCCTTTGATGACCCTGGTTTTGCTGAACTCAAGCTGAAGCGCCTGCAGCTCCATGTTCCACTCGGTGACCCTTCCAGCTGAGTTAGGGCTCCTGAGCACTCTCTCCAGGGGGTACGATGAGACGACCTTGATGGGATGAGCCTAGAAGTAGTGATGCCGCTTGCGTGAGGCTACCAGTAATGCGAGGAGGAGCTTTTGAGGCATTGGGTACCGTGCCCTCGCATCCCGTAACACCGTGCTAACAAAGTAGACGGGATTTTCAACAAGGCTGAGAGTATCTAGGGTCGCGGTGCCCTCGGGAGGTAAGGGCGCCTCACGAGATGACGTGGCCTCGTGAGGTGGACCATCTGGGCGTGCGGCCTCTCGTGCCTTCGGTGCATTCTTCGGCAGCTGACCCTCCTCAACTGCTGTTGCGTCTTCTGCAGGCTTTCCTTGTTCCCGTTTTGTCTTGCCTTGGGCTGCCACTGTGGTCTTGACTTGGCGCTCCTCCCTAACTGCCACCAGGGCTGCGCTGGCGGAGTAGGGGGTGGCAGCGAGGTAGAGCAGCAGGGGCTCTTGAGGGTGTAGAGCCACGATGACTGGGGGACTGGTCAGGTACCTCTTGAGATCTTGAAACGCCTTATCTGCCTCTTCAGTCCATTCAAAGGGGGCCTTTTTCTTCATCAGCTGAAAGAAAGGCAGCGCTCGCTCCCCTAATTTGGAGATGAAGCACCCTAGCGCGGTCACGTGCCCAGTGAGCTTCTGCATTTCTCTGAGGGTCTTTGGCGGACTCATGTCCTCGACCGCCTTGACCTTCTCGGGGTTGGCCTCAATACCACGATGGGACATGAGGAATCCCAAAAGCTTGCCCGAGGGGATGCCAAACACACATTTCTTCGGGTTGAGCCGCAGGTTTACTGCATCGAGGCTCGCGAAGGTCTCCTCCAGGTCTTGTATCAGGGTCTTGGCCTCCCGAGATTTTACTACAATGTCATCAACGTAGGCTTCGACATTCTTTCCGAGTTGCGGGCCCAAGGTGATGTGCATCAGCCGCTGAAAGGTTGCAACTGTGTTACGTAGTCCGAACGGCATGCATGTATAGCAGTATACCCCGCACGGGGTTAAGAAGGAGGTCTTCTCAACGTCTTCTACCGCCATCTTGATCTGGTGGTACCCGGAGAAGGCGTCCAGGAAGCATAGCAGGTCGCACTCCGCAGTGGAATCGACGATCTGGTCGATGCGGGGGAGCGGAAACGGATCTTGCGGGCATGCTTCGTTGAGGTTGGTGAAGTCGACACACATGCATTCCTTCCCCCCTTTCTTGGGCACAAAGACAGGGTTGGCCAACCAATCCGGGTATCGGACCTCGTGAATGACCCCAGTGGCTTCTAGCTTGCGGGTCTCTTGGATAATGAAGGCCTGCTTCTCCACAGACTGCCGCCTGGCCTTTTGCTTCACGGGGTGCACATTTGGGCACACGTTGAGGTGATGCTCGATGACACTCCTGGGGATCCCCGCCAGCTGATCGGGCTCCCAAGCAAATACCTTCTTATTCGCGCGCAAGAACTTGACCAAGGCCTCCTCTTGCTCAGGCTCAAGGTTGGCGCCTATGGTGAAAGTGGCACTGGAGGACCCATCCTCGTCGACGGGTATCTGCTTGGTTTCTGCCTTGTCCTCGGTGAACAACTGTTTCTTCTTGGCGGGCACAGCCCCCTTGGGCTCAGGGGTCTCCACATTGACGGGCCGTGCCGATGCTGCCGTCTTGAAGGCGAGCTCGAGTACTCGAAGGGCGTCCCCCGTGTCCCCGTGCACGGCGAGGGTGCCGCTGCTCCCGGGCATCTTCATGAGGTTATACGCCGGGTGCGTGGCGGCCATGAACTGCGCCAGCGCCGGGTAGCCGAGGATGGCGTTGTAAGGGAGGCCGATGGGGGCGATGTCGAAGTCGACCATTTCCGTGCGGAAGTTGTCATAGGTGCCGAAGGTTACCGGGAGCCGGATCTGTCCTAGGGAGTCAGATGATCCGCCCCCGACGCCCGAGAAAGATCGGCTGGGTCGCAACCGCTCCCAGGGTATGCAGAGGAGGTTGAAAGTCTCATCCGAAAGCACGCTGAGGCCCACGCCGCCGTCAACGAGGGTTCTGGTGACGGCCACCTGGCAGATGGTGGGGGTGCACAACAAGCGAGCACGCCCGAGCCGACCAGGTTGGTGGGGTGGCCCACCGAGCTGAAGGTCAGACCGGCCTCGCGTGCCGCCTGGTCCGGGGGAGCCCCTGCCGTGCGGAAACGGTGCCTACCCGGTGGGCAGAAGGTTTGATGTGGCGACTCGTGGGCGGCGCCTGCGAGCCGCCCACGAGGGCCGCAACGACCGGAGGTGTCGATGTTGCACTGCAACCACTCCGCCGCGTAGGCAGATGCTAGGGGGGGTGCTTGCCGCTCGTTCCCCGCCGGGCCGGTGGCGGTGTTGACAGCGGGCGACGGGGGACAACGAGAACGCCCACCGGCGAGGGCCGCCGGGGCGACATGAGCTCGACTGGTGCCGTACATGGATGCGGCGGTCGTAGGAGAGCGGAGTGGTGGAAGACAGATTCCGGCGCACCCCTACCTGGCGCGCCAAACATCGGATCACGGGTTCCGGCAGACCCTTAAGGTTTGAACACTGGGGTGCGCGCGGAGATCACGCCCTCTACCTCCCCGTCTCACAAAGATCTAAACTACGGAAAGAACTGCACAAGAGACACAAGGTTTATATTGGTTCGGGCAACCGTTGTGGTGTAATACCCTACTCCAGTGTGTGGTTGGTGGATTGCCTCTTGGGGCTGGTGATGATGAACGATGCAATGAATAACAGCCTCGCGAGGGTCTGTTCTTGGCTGGGGCAATGAACTGCTAGGAGGAGTTCAGTCACCCTTCTCTCTCTCTTTCTCTGATTTCGATCCCCCCTACCATGTGGGTGGCTGGTCCTATTTATAGGGGCCCTGGTCCTCTTCCCAAATATCGAGCGGGAAGGTAGCCAACAACAGCGGGCTAATTTGAAGGGGGACAGCAAGTATCAACTATCCTAACAAAAGCAGTCTTCGCCTGCGCAAAGCTCTGGTGATGACGCCGTCTTCGGCTCCACGGTGACCTCCGTCTCGTAGTCCTCCTGTTCTTGGCCTTGTTGCACCGAAATGGCAACCTTTGCCTGATGCCTCGGTACTCCGCGGCCGTGCTTGCCCCCTTTGCACCAAAGAGGAAAGAAGGACGCTGCGCACGCTGGCACCCGCCTGGCGCCCTGAGTCGTCATGGCTTGCGTCGCGGGTACCTCGCGAGGTCCCCCTCCTCGATCTCTCCGCCTCCTTGCGAGCCAACCTGACAAGGCCATGCCTGAGGAAGCTCCGTGTAGTCCGCCTCGCGAGGCTTGGCCCCTCGCAAGGGTCTTGGGCCTTGTGTTGACGAAGATGGGCCATGCTGGGCCTCCTTTGAGCCACGCCGCAGGCCGCAGGCAGGCAAATCTGGGGACCCCCGTTCCCAGAACGCCGACAGTCTGTCGGTGTCAACACCGGCGGATCTTGGGTAGGGGGTCCCGAACTGTGCGTCTAGGCCGGATGGTAACAGGAGGCAAGGGACACGAAGTTTTACCCAGGTTCGGGCCCTCTTGATGGAGGTAAAACCCTACGACCTACTTGATTAATATTGATGATATGGGTAGTACAAGAGTAGATCTACCACGAGATCGGAGAGGCTAAACCCTAGAAGCTAGCCTATGGTATGATTGTTGTTCTATATGTTGTCCTATGGACTAAAACCCTCTGGTTTATATAGACACCGGAGAGGGTTAGGGTTACACAAAGTCGGTTACAATGGTAGGAGATCTACATATCCGTATCGCCAAGCTTGCCTTCCACGCCAAGGAAAGTCCCTCCCAGACACGGGACGAAGTCTTCAATCTTGTATCTTCATAGCCCAGGAGTGCGGCTGAAGGTATAGTCCGGCCATCCGGACACCCCCTAATCCAGGACTCCCTCAGTAGCCCCTGAACCAGGCTTCAATGACGATGTGTCCGGCGTGTAGATTGTCTTTGGCATTGCAAGGCGGGTTCCTCCTCCAAGTACTTCATAGAAGATTTTGAACACAAAGATAGTGTCCGGCTCTACAAAATGAGTTTCCACACATTGCCATGGAGAGAATAATATTTACACAAATCTAATTTGCTGACGTATTCCGTAGTGTGACGCACCACGGCCAAGCCTTTATTCGAATCATTTTATTATCCCACCTCAGCGCGTCATGCAAGGCGGTTTCCTTGGCACGTCTTGTTAAAGCAGAGATCGTGTCCCCTTATTCCGGGATTCTCATCAATACGGGCGTGGGTAACCCAACGGCGCTATTGATTACGGCGCTTGGAGATAAGCGAGTTTTATCAGGCTGGTGGGGGCACATAGTTGCGTCCACCCATATAAGGGGATAAGGATCCACCTTTTCACCTACGCCTTCTTCCTCCTTTGCCTATCCATTTTCGCGCACTCGAGCTCCAGCGCCCAATTCTGCACTCCCCACCTCAACCTTCTCCAGCCATGTCTGGAGCGGGAGGCAAGTGGATGGTCTCCTCCTTCACGGAGGGACACATCAAAAAACTGAGGAAGGCCGGATACTTGTCTAACGACATCGCGTACCGGCTTCCCGAAGAGGGGCAGCTCCTCCCCACCCCAAGGCCCCATGAGAGGGTAGTGTTCCTTCCCCACTTCCTCCGCGAACTGGGCTTTCCTATCCACCCATTCGTCCGGGGGCTCATGTTCTACTACGGCCTGGATTTCCATGATCTGGCCCCGAACTTCATCCTCAACATCTTGGCGTTTATCGTCGTGTGCAATTCTTTCCTCCGCATCCGCCCCCATTTCGGCCTATGGCTCAAGACTTTCAATGTCAAGCCGAAGGTGGTGCACGGCAACTAGGCGGAGCGCGGAGGCGCCATGGTGGGCAAGATGCCCAACATCTTATGGCTCAAGGGCTCCTTTGTGGAGACCCTGAAGGGGTGGCAATCAGGGTGGTTTTACATCATCGAGCCGCGCGACCCTGAGTGGGTCGCAGCCCCCGAGTTCCGGTCCGGACCCCCAACGCGGATCACGTCCTGGAAAGACACAGACTTGTCGTGGGGCAGCAAAGAAGAGGTGCCTGGACTGCAAACATGCATCCAAACCCGGGTGGACAAGCAGCTCAGGCTTGTCAACGTAGTCCAGGTTATGCTCATCCGCCGGATCCTCCCATGTCAACAACGGGCCTTCAATCTGTGGGAGTTCAACCCGACGCAGCACCGAACTCTGAGCAGGCTCTTCGACACGACGTACGAAGATGTCTGGAAGGTGCTTTTCAAGGGCGCCGAGGCTCCCGCATCTGCTACCGAGGATCGCGGATTCAGCACGCAGCGTCATGCTAGCGCGGTAAGTTGTTTGTACCTTTTACAGGGTATTAGTTTTTCATAGTTTAACTCTATGCGGGATCTAAGCTCCCTTACCTTTGAGAGGTTTGGCAGGCGAAGTCCGGACAGATCGACTGTCCAGCTCCTTTGCCCGAAGACCCAGCTGATGCCCGCTTGGCGAAGCTGCTGGTTCCGGCACCCTATGTGGTGCCGGAGAAGAAGGCCACGGGGACTCGAAAAAGTGCCCGGCGCCAGGAGGTGTCGGGTTCATCATCCGACGGTTCCAAGGCGCACTCCTCCCGTGAGGACGAGGAGGAGGAAGAAGAGACCTCTCCCCCTCCAGCGGGGGGAGAGAAGAAAAGGAAGGCCGCCCTCACTGGGGAGGCCGGAGGGTCCAAGAAGGGGAAAACCCTTCCTCCGGACTACTCCACCGATGCCGACGACTGCGGAGAGGAGTGGCCGCTCAGGGCCAAGCCCCTGGCGAAACCGTAAGTATGCGGATACCCGAGTAATTCATAGTATTCCTTTATTGCACAGCTTTCCCTTATGTCCAATATGATTATGCAGCCCACCCAAAGACCGGCTCGACGCGTCATCGAGCGGTTCACTAGACTCGTCGGATGTGAATTCGCTTCCGACGGCTACCTCCCGCCGCCCAATGGACGACGCCGAAGTGTTGTCCCAATAGGTTCCAAACCAGGAGGAGGTGGTCCTGGAGGCGCCACAAGGCGACCTCCCGGACTCCAGGAGTAAAGGGGATAAAACCCCCCCAGGGCTCCAAGTCCGGCCCTAGGCCGGACACTGCTCTGGAACCTTCAAAGGCTCCATAGTCCGGCGGGCGACCTCCTTCCAAGAGGAGCAAGCCCACCTTTCCGGTGACCCCCGTCCAACCGGAGGCGCCGGACAATCTGTTGGAGGTGCTCAAAGGCGCCTCCATCGACGAGGAGCACCGCACCATTATGAGTGCGGTGGTCCAGAAGGTTCAGTCCGCCAAGAGCGGACTGACTGAAGCTTGTGCTAGCCTTTTAACAGGCTTTGAGGTAAGTAAAAAATGTGTAAATAATATTACCGCATAGACAATAGCCCCTGATGCTCTGTTTGGCGTTCGGGAAGAAAAGCCGAATAGAGGATCAAAATGAAATTCGCAGGAGTCTAAAAAGGAGTCAATATGCGTATGCATGCTTCACTGCTGGCATCCACCGTACTGACTGCGGAAGTGGACACGCTAAAGCAGAACCTTGAGCAGTCCGAGCAAGAGCTCGGGCGTGCCAAGAAGCAGCTCGAGGAGAAGGAAGGTAAGAAATACCTTGTTTAAATATATATAAAAAAGTGCAATTGCAAAAAATGATAGGATTATCATGGCTATTGTAGGGGCCACGTCTGAGGTGGTGACCCTTAAGCAAGCGTTGTCCGAGGCGGAGAAGAGGGCGGCCACGGAGCGCACCGAGTGGGAGAAGTATGAGGCCCAGGTTGGCAAGGTGCGGCAAGAGCTCCAGGCTCTCATGAAAAAACATGAGAGTTTGGAGCTTGACTCAAAGACGCGAGTGCCCGAGCTCGCGATGGCTATTGAAAATGCCAAGTCTGCCAAGGCCGAATCCCAGAAGACTCTCCAGGAGTTGGATGAGGTGAAAAAGATAGCGGCGGGTAAGGCATTCTTTATGCAAAACAAACACATAAACGTGAGTTACTTGTTACTTACCCGAATCCGGAACTCTCGAGGAGCGTTCGCAGATCTTCCCCGTAGCGTGTCCGATGCTGCCACATTCTATCGAGCCGAGGAGGGCAGCTTGACAGAGAAGGTGTTCCGGTCTCAGTATGCTGAGGCCGGACACCCCATGCCCCTGAGCGACCAGCTGAAGCAACTGGTCGAGCTCCACAAGGCGGCCGAACAGGCCATGAAGGGCCTCATAGTTCGGCTGTGGCCCGGGGAGCCTCTGCATGTGTGCTATTTCGGGCTGGTGTGGCGGCTGGTGGGGGCCTGTCCAAGGTTCAAAGTCATCAAGCGCTCCGTCTGCATTGAAGGTGCCCGTAGGGCCCTTGCCCGTGCTAAGGTGCACTGGGGCAAGCTGGATGCTGAGAAGCTTGTGAAGGACGGGCCACTGCCGGGGAAAGAGCATCGCAAGCCCGAGAATTATTATAAGGATATTCTGAAGGGTGCCTGCCTTATGGCAGATGAATGTCCCAGGGATGTAATTTTTGAGAAAAACTCGCTCGTTTTGTCCTGTGCGATGAAAATTTGTTCATATGCACTAAGCAATGCTGTTGGAATTTAAAATATTACCTTCTGTGCGGCTGTTTATCAATTCTGAGAGATGGCGAGTCGTCGGCTTCTGCCCCCGTGCCGCTAGTGCTGGTGTGTTCGGGGATAAACCTGAGCGCTCTTTTTCCCATGTTTGGGTCCTTCGAGGGAGGCGCTCAGCTCAACGAACAAGGCAATCAGACTATAATGCGTGAACACTCTCACTTAGCCATAGAATTCTATAATTTTAAATTTCGGCGAAGCCCCTGGTATTCGGAAGACCGAGTTCGGGGCGCTATCCACGCCTTGGCCGGACAGAGCCGACTCCTCGCTCTAAGCAGCATAAGTCTTTAGGGACTCGAAAAACCTCTCGAATAGCGACCAGCTCTCGCTTCATCATGACAGTCAGTTTTAGTTTTCTCTACTGAGGTGCTCGACCCAGCTCAACTAGGGCACAATCGTAGTAGTTCTCCTAGTGCTACCTTAGCCGACACAGCGGAATGTAAGGCACCAAAACATAGGAGCCCGGCAAACCCAACTATTGACCCAAGACATGATTCGGAGTCGATGCATATAATGCTATATGTTCGGGGTGCCGCACTTGTTAAAGTGTTCGGACTTCTCACACCATATTGAGGGGTGCTAAAGCCCCTGGCGTATTTTGGCCGTACCAAAGTGTACGGGTGCAACATGTCGCTAAGGAACATATATTTGTGAAAAAAAGAGTAATGCAAAAATAGACAGAAGCTATGCATTGTTTATTAAAAAGGGCTGCGATCAAAGCAGAACGATACAAATAATACGATAAGCAAAAGGTTGGACTATTTAACATGTCCATTTCAGGGGCAGGCTGCAGAATGGTATGCGAAACAGGTATACTGCTCGTGATAGAGACCACCTAGGAGTTCTGTAATGCGGCATGGCTTGTCTGCTTCCCTGGTTCTGGCATCGTTTGTGCGGCAATTGAACTGCCGAACATGCCTTCCAAAGAGTGGAGTCCTAAAAGTAAGAGAAAATTAGAAAATCGGCAGCCCCAGGTGCGGTTTAAGCCGTGTTTTGGGCGTGCCGTGATGGTGCCCCTCCCCCTGTACCCATGGTATTTCTAGAGCATAGTTATGTAAGCGAAGTACTGGTGTCGCATTTTTGCGAGGGTTGGGGTTGGGGCCACATTGCTACGCCTGCTTGGAACGTGCCTAGTGCTCTTGTTGTAGGTTACTCCAGGCGCGCTTGACGGTGTCTGGACGTTTAATGGCCGGACTGGAGAACTGCCTGGAGAGGCTGCTTTGTACTTCCGCTGCAAGGGCCGCCGTGTGGTCCTCCGTTCGGAGAGAGCGTTCGGTGTTTTCATTGACCGTAATTACTCCTCGAGGGCCTGGCATCTTGAGCTTAAGGTATGCGTAGTGCGGTACCACATTGAACTTGGCGAATGCGGTTCGCCCGATCAGTGCGTGATAGCCACTGCGAATGGGACTATGTCGAAGATTAACTCCTCACTTCAGAAATTATCCGGAGATCCAAAGACCACTTCAAGTGTGATTGAGCCTGTATAGTTGGCCTCTACACCTGGTATTACGCCTTTAAAGGTCGTTCTGGTGGTCTTAATCCTCGAGGGATCTATGCCCATTTTCCGCACTGCATCCTGGTAAAGTAGGTTCAGGCTGCTGCTGCCGTCCATAAGGACTCTAGTGAGATGAAATCCGTCAATGATTGGGTCTAGAACCAATGCGGCGAATCCGCCATGACGGGTGCTAGTGGGATGGTCCCTTCGATCAAAGGTGATCGGGTAGGAGGACCATGGGTTGAACTTTGGGGCGACTGGCTCTACCGCGTATACGTCCCTTAACGCGTGCTTCCGCTCCCTCTTGGGGATGTGGTTTGCGTATATCTTGTTCACCGTCCGCACTTGTGGGGGAAAACCCTTCTGTCCACTGTTGTTCGGCGGCCGGGGCTCTTCGTCGTCATCGCTATGCAGCCCCGTGTCTTTATTTTTGGCATTTAACTTGCCTGCCTGCTTGAACACCCAACAATCCCTGTTGGTGTGATTGGCCGGCTTTTCGGGGGTGACATGTATCTGGCACAAGCGGTCGAGTAATCGGTCCAAACTGGACGGGCCCCTAGGATTTTTTTGAATGGCTTTTTCCGCTGACCGGATTTATAGCCTCTGAATCCGGCATTAACTGTTGTATCCTCAGCATTGTCACCGTTAATGCAGCGCTTCTGCTTGTTGCGACGCGACCTGCCACTACTGTCCCTGGTATCCGAATTACCAGGGTTCTTGGTCATATTGTTGCTACGAGCAAGCCAGCTGTCTTCTCCCACGCAAAAGCGGGTCATGAGTGTCGTGAGTGCTGCCATAGATTTCGGCTTTTCCTATCCAAGGTGCCGGGCAAGCCACTCGTCACGGATATTGTGCTTGAAGGCTGCTAGGGCCTCTGCATCCGGACAGTCGACTATTTGATTTTTCTTTGTTAGGAACCATGTCCAGAATTACCTGGCCGATTCCTCTGGCTGCTGAATTACGTGGCTTAGGTCATCGGCGTCTGCTGGTCGCACATAAGTGCCCTGGAAATTGTCGAGGAATGCGCTTCCAGGTCCTCCCAACAACCGATTGATCCTAATGGCAAGCTGTTAAGCCAATGCCGAGCTGGTCCTTTAAGCTTGAGTGGGAGGTATTTGATGGCATGGAGATCATCGCCGCGGGCCATGTGGATATGAAGGAGATAATCCTCGATCCATACCGCAAGATCTGTTGTGCCATCATATGATTCAATGTTTATGGGTTTGAAACCCTCGGGGATTTGATGATCCATTACTTCGTCTGTGAAGCATAGTGGGTGTGCGGCGCCTCTGTATTGGGCTATATCACGACGTAGCTCCAATGAGCTTTGTCTACTGTGTTCGGCCCTACCAGATTTGTGTCCAGCGTGACGGTTACCGTCTCGAGTCGTGGGGCGCCCACGCGATCCGTAGATCGATCTTGTTTGCCTTGCCTTGTCCTCCAACATATCTCGCAGGTCTGGCACATTTTCCCGTGCCTTGGTACGGGGTGCGGCTTGAGTGGAGGGCCGAGAGGCCTCTCTGTCACGGCCACAAGGTGGCCGGTCGGCCGTATCAAGTGCTGGTGATGTAGGTTTAAGTGCTTCCTCCTCTAATCGGGGTAGCAACCTGCTCTTTCGGTAGCTCTTGGACGGGCGTTCGAGTCTATGCTCTTCGGCCACAAGGACTTCAGTCCATCTGTCAACTGGCAAATCTTGATCAGCTCTAAGCTGTTGCTGTTTTTTCTTGAGGCTTCTTCCCGTGGCCATAAGCCTGCGTTGAAAACGCTCTTGCTCGACGGGATCCTCTGGCATGACGAATTCGTCGTCGTCGAGGCTTGCCTCGTCTTCGGAGGGAGGCGTATAATTATCGTCCTCGACCTCTCTGTCTGCCGCTCTCTCATGAGGGCTGGCTTCTCCATCCTCCTGTGCTGAATCTTGCTGGAGGGGATTTTCTTCGGCTTTCTCCGGAGTATTATTATCTCCCGTGCTGGAATCACTGTATTTGCTTTGGCGGGATTTTGAGCGGCGCCGCTGACGCCGACGCTTAAGCTGTTTCTTGGAGGGGTCATCCTCCGCTGTTCCATCACCATCTCCTTCTTTTGGGGTGTCCACCATGTATATGTCATACGACAAGATGGCTTTCCAGGGCCCAATAGGCGTTGGTTCTTCATTGTCTCCTGCATCGGCGTCCATACCGTCGATGTCTTCGGAGTCGAAGTCGAGCATGTCGGTTAAATCATCGACTGTGGCTACAAAGTGGGTGGTGGGTGGGCTTTGAATTTCTTCATCGTCCGTATCCCAACCTTGCTGACCGTAGTCCGGCCAGAGCTCTCCTGATAAAGAGAGAGACTTTAGTGTCCTCAGAATATCGCTGAAAGGCGAGTGCTGAAAGATGTCCGCGGCAGTAAACTCCATGATTGGCGCCAAATCGGATTCGATCGGCAGGGGCGCGGAGGGTTCGGAGTCCGGAGAGGAGTCCGGCTCCTTGGAGTCACGAGTCTCGCAGAGTGCGGGGCTGGTGTTTGGCTCGATCGCCGTTGGGATCGCAGCCCCCGAGGCGGCGTCCAACCACCCATCCTCGATCGGCGCAGTTGGCTCGGAATTAAAGGTCGAAGCCGATGCGGGTGCGGCCTCCAGGGCACTGTTCGGTGGCAGAGCTAGATCATGCTCGTCGTGACAGTGCGGCGTGCTCGGCAGTGGCTCGAATCCGTCGAGGATCAAGTCCCCGCGGATGTCAGACGTGTAGTTTAAACTTCCAAATCTGACCTGACGGCAAGGGGCATAGCTTTCGATATGCTCCAGATGGCCAAGTGAATTGGCCCGCAGTGCGAAGCCGCCAAAGACGAAGATCTGTCCGGGGAGGAAGGTCTCACCCTGGACTGCATCGCTATTGATGATCGTAGGAGCCATCAAGCCTAACGGCGACGACACAGAGGAACTCTCAACGAAAGCACCGATGTCGGTGTCAAAACCGGCGGATCTCGGGTAGGGGGTCCCGAACTGTGCGTCTAGGCCGGATGGTAACAGGAGGCAAGGGACACAAAGTTTTACCCAGGTTCGGGCCCTCTTGATGGAGGTAAAACCCTATGTCCTACTTGATTAATATTGATGATATGGGTAATACAAGAGTAGATCTACCACAAGATCGGAGAGGCTAAACCCTAGAAGCTAGCCTATGGTATGATTGTTGTTCTATATGTTGTCCTACGAACTAAAACCCTTCGGTTTATATAGACACTGGAGAGGGTTAGGGTTACACAAAGTCGGTTACAATGGTAGGAGATCTACATATCCGTATCGCCAAGCTTGCCTTCCACGCCAAGGAAAGTCCCTTCCGGACACGGGACAAAGTCTTCAATCTTGTATCTTCATAGCCCAGGAGTCTGGCTGAAGGTATAGTCCGGCCATCCGGACACCCCCTAATCCAGGACTCCCTCAGGGTCCTCGGACAGCTGGACTATATACATTGGCCGGACTGTTGGACTATGAAAATACCAGATTGAAGACTTCGTCCCGTGTCTGGGTGGGACTCTCCTTTGCGTGGAAGGCAAGCTTGGCAATTCGGATATGTAGATCTCCTCCCTCATAACCGACTCTGTGTAACCCTAGCCCCCTCCGATGTCTATATAAACCGGAGGGTTTAGTCCGTAGGACAAAACTATCAGAATCATAGGCTAGCTTCTAGGGTTTAGCCTATACGATCTCATGGTAGATCAACTCTTGTAATACTCTTATCATCAAGATCAATCAAGCAGGACGTAGAGTATTACCTCCACTGAGAAGACCCGAACCTGGGTAAACATTGTGTCCCTTGCCTCCTGTTACCATCCGCCTTAGACACACAGTTCGGGACCCCCTACCCGAGATCCGCCGGTTATGACACCAACAGGGCCTACACCCTGTCCACGAGGGTGGGGGCGCGCCTACCCCCTGGGTGCACCCCCTACCTTGTGGGCCCCCTGATGCTCCACCGACCTCAACTCCAACTCCATATATTCACATTTGGGAGAAAAAAATCAAAGAGAAGGATTCATCGCGTTTTATGATACGGAGCCACCACCAAGCCCTGATCTCTCTCGGGAGGGCTGATCAGGAGTCTGTTCGGGGTTCCGGAGAGGGGAATCCGTCGCCATCGTCATCATCAACCTTCCTCCATCACCAATTTCATGATGCTCACCGCTATGCATGAGTAATTCCATCGTAGGCTTGCTGGACGGTGATGGGTTGGATGAGATTTATCATGTAATTGAGTTAGTTTTGTTAGGGTATGATCCCTAGTATCCACTATGTTCTGAGATTGATGTTGCTATGACTTTGCTATGCTTAATGCTTGTCACTAGGCCCCGAGTGCCATGATTTCAGATCTGAACCTATTATGTTTTCATGAATATATGTGAGTTCTTGATCCTATCTTGCAAGCCTATAGTCACCTATTATGTGTTATGATCCGTTAATCCCGAAGTGACAATAATCGGGATACTTACCGGTGATGACCGTAGTTTGAGGAGTTCATGTATTCACTATGTGTTAATGCTTTGGTCCGGCACTCTATTAAAAGGAGGCTTTAATATCCCTTAGTTTCCAATAGGACCCTGCTGCCACGGGAGAGTAGGACAAAAGATGTCATGCAAGTTCTTTTCCATAAGCACATATGACTATATTCAGAATACATGCCTACATTACATTGATGAACTGGACCTAGTTCTGTGTCATCCTATGTTATAACTATTGCATGAGGAATCGCATCCGACATAATTACCCACCATTGATCCATTGCCTACGACCTTTTCACATATTGATCTTCTCTTATTTACTTTTCCGTTGCTACTGTTACAATCACTATAAAACCAAAACTATTACTTTTGCTACCGTTACCTGACGGTGTCAAAACTGGCGGATCTCGGGTAGGGAGTCCCAAACTATGCGTCCAAGGCGGATGGTAACAGGAGGCAGGGGACACGATGTTTACCCAGGTTCGGGCCCTCTTGATGGAGGTAATACCCTACGTCCTGCTTGATTGTTCTTGATGATATGAGTATTACAAGAGTTGATCTACCACGAGATCGTAGAGGCTAAACCCTAGAGGCTAGCCTATGGTATGCTTGTATATATCCTACGGACTAAACCCTCCGGTTTATATAAACACCTGAGCGGGCTAGGGTTACACAGAGTCAGTTATAAGGGAGGATATCTACATATCTGTACTGCCTAGCTTGCCTTCCACGCCAAGGAGAGTCCCATCCGGACACGGGATGAAGTCTTCAGTCTTGTATCTTCATAGTCCAACAGTCCGGCCAAAGGATATAGTCCGGCTGTCCGGACACCCGCTAATCTAGGACTCCCTCAGTAGCCCCTGAACCAGGCTTCAATGACGATGAGTCCGACGCGCAGTATTGTCTTCAGCATTGCAAGGCGGGTTCTTCTCCAAATACTCCCTGGAAGATTTTTGAACACAAGAATAGTGTCCGGCTCTACAAAACATGTTCCACATACTACCGCAGAGAGAATAATATTTGCACAAGTCTAATCTGCTGACGCGTTCTTACAGCATGACGTTATGTCATGGCTCGGTCATTATTCGAACCATTTTTCTCAACCAGCACCGCACATAACATGGGGTGGTTTTCTCGACACGTCTTGTCAAAGCAGAGATCATGTCCCCCTTATTAAGGGATTCTCATCAATACAGACATGGGTAACCCAACCGCGCCATCAATTACGGTGCCTGGGGAATAAGCCGTTTTACCAGGCAAGTGGGGAGACGCATCGCCTCTTCGGCCTTATAAAGGGACAAAGATCCACCCCTTTTACCCATGCCTTCTTCCTCCTTGCTTACCCATTCTCGTGCACTCGAGCTCCAGCGCCCAAGCTCGCGTTCTTCTTCTCAAACCACTCCAAGCATGTCCGGAGCAGGAGGCAAGTGGATGGTCTCCTCCGTCATGGAAGAGAACATCAAAAAGTTATGGGAAGCCGGATATCTGGCCGCGGATATCGCGCACCGGCTGGCAGATGCGGGGTAGATCATCCCAACGCCCGAACCCCATGAGAGGGTAGTTTTTCTTACCCACTTTGTCCGCAGACTGGGATTTCCTCTCCACCCATTTGTCCGCGGGCTCATGTTCTACTACGGGCTGGATTTTCATGATCTGGCCCCCAATTTCATCCTCAACTTCTCGGCGTTTATCGTCGTGTGCGAGGCCTTCCTCCACATCAAGCCCCATTTCAGCCTGTGGCTGAAGACCTTCAATGTCAAACCGAAGGTGGTGGTCGCCCAGCAAGCGGAGTGCGGAGGCGCCACGGTGGGCAAGATGTCTAATGTCACCTGCCTTGAAGGCTCCTATGTGGAGACCATAAAGGGGTAGAAATCGTGGTGGTTGTACATCACTGAGCCACGTGACACCAACTGGGTGGCGGCCCCCGAATTCCGATCCGGAATCCCCACACGGCTCACCTCCTGGAAAGAGAAGGGCCTGTCATGGGGTTCCTCTATAGAGATGACCGGACTCCAGACCTGCATCAAGAACATGATGAGCAAGAAAATCAAGCTTGTCAACATGGTCCAGGTCATGCTCTTCCGCCGGATTCTCCCGTGACAACATCGGGTATTCAATTTGTGGGAGTTCGATCCAGCCAAGCACCAGACGCTGCGAGAGCTCTACGACACGACGCACGAGGATGTATGGAGGGTTGCTGTTCAAGGGTGCCGAGATACCTCCTTCCCTCACCGAGGACCGTGGACTCAGCGCAAAGCACAGCGCCAATCCGGTATGTTTTTATATTTCACAGGGTATTTATTTGCCCTGGTTTAAATTATGTGCGGGATCTAAGCCCCCATGTCATTAACAGGACTGGATAAAGACAGCGAAGCAGCACAATTGCCTAGCCCCGCTGCCTGAAGATCCTGCAAATGCTCTCCTGACGGAGATGCTGTCTCCGGCACCTTATGAGGTGCCGGTGAAGAAGACCAAGAAGAAGGCCACGGGGACACGAAAGGGTCTCCGACGCAAGGTTGTATCGGACTCATTGTCCGATGACTCCAACGCGCACTCCTCCCACGAAAACGAGGAAGAGGAGGAAAGTTCTCCCCCCCAGCCAGGGGAGACCAGAAAAGGAAGGCCAACCCAACCGGGGAGGCCGAAGGGTCCAAGAAGGGGAGGACCCTCCATCCGGACTGCTCCACTACGGCCGCCCACAGCGACGACGAGTGGTTCCCCAGGGACAAGCCCCTGGCGAAGTCGTAAGTGTCCGGATACCATAGTAATTCATGGTATGTTTTATTGCACTGCTTCTACTTATGCCGAATATGATTATGCAGCCTGTCCCGAGCTTGTATCGACGTATCGTCGGACGGTTCTTTGGACTCGTCGGATATGAACAACGATTCACTTCCGACCACCTCCACCCCTTGCCCTACGGACAACGTCGACGTGTTATCTCAACAAGCACCGGGACAAGGGAAGGTAGTCCTGGGGGCGCCTCGAGGCGACCTTCCGGACCCTGGGCGCAAAGGGAGCAAAATCCCCATGGGCTCCAAGTTCGGCCCCCAGCCGAATATTGCCCTGGAATCTCCGGTGGTTCCGGACTTCGACAGGCAATCCGCCGTTAAGGGGGGCAAGCCGCCCGTGCCGGTTTCCTCTATCCATCCAGAGGCACCGAACAACCTGCTGGAAGCGCTCCGCGGCGCTTCCATCGACGAAGAGCACCGCACTATCATGAGTGCGGTGATTGTGAAAGTTCAGTCCACCAAAAATGGACTGACCGAAGCTTGTGCCAGCCTCCTAACAGGCTTTGAGGTAAGCAATGAAAATATAGGAAAATATTACCGCATGGACAATAGCCCCTGATGCTCTGTTCGGTGTTCGCAAAGAAAGGCCGAATAGAGGATAAAATGATAACTCAGGAGTCTAATCAGAAAAATGTCTATGTGTATGTGCAGGCTTCACTGCTGGCCGCTGCTGCACATACTGCGGAGGTCTCTGCGCTGAAGCAGGACCTGAAGCGGTCCGAGGACGAGCTCGGCCTTACCAAGAGGTAGCTCGAGGAGAGCAAAGGTAAGAAATACCCCTGTCTATATAGTTAAAAAGAAATTCGGGTGTAAAGTAATAGGATCATCATGGATTTGCCAGGGGCCACGACCGAAGTGGCAACCCTGAGGCAGGCGGTGTCCGAGGCCGAACACAAAGTGCCCAAGGAGCGCATTGAACGGGAGAAGCAAGAAGCCCGAGTAGGCCAGGTGCACCAACAGCTCGAGGCTCTCGCCAAAAAGCACGAGTCCTTGAAGCTTGACTCTAAGACGCGAGAGTCCGAGCACGCGCAGGCAGTTGAAAGCGTCCGGAGCGCCAAGGCCAAAGCCCACAAGGCCCTCCAGGAGATTGACGTGGTGAAGAAGATAGCAGCGGGTAAGGCATTCATTATGCAAAGCAAGCACGTGAAGGAGACTTTCCTTTTTCTTACACGAGTTCGGAGCTCTCCAGGAGCGTTTGCAGATCTTCCCCGAAGTGTACTAGATGCCGCAGAGTTTTACCGAGCTAAGGAGGGGAGCTCGACGGAGAAGTTGTTCTGGTCTCAGTATACTGGGACCGAACACCCTGTGCCCGACCGAACACCCTGTGCCCTAGAGCAACCAGCTGAAGCAATTGGTCGAGCTTCACAAGGCGGCCGAGCAGGCCATGAAGGGCCTTATAGTCCAGATGTGGCCCGGCGAGGCGGCTTGTGGATGCCTGCCCATGGCTTGAAGTCATAAAGCGGTCCGTCTGCATCGAGGGCGCGCACAGGGCTTTTGCCTGGGCGAAGGTGCAGTGGGTGAAGCTAGACGCCGTGAAGCTTGTGAAGGAGGGGCCGCCAAAGGGCAAGGAGCATCGCTGCCCCGAAAATTTTTATGAGAGTGTCCTGAAGGGTTCCCGCATAGTGGCAGATGAATGTGCCAAGGATGTAAATTTTGAATGAACATGTTCATGTGATCCTGTAATGTGAAACAAGTTCATTTGCACTATACAACGAATTTAAAATATTACCTTCTGTGCGGCCGTTTATGAAATCTGAGAGTTGGCCAGTCGTCGGCTTCTACCCCCATGTAACCAGTACTGGGGTGTAACCTGAGCACTCTTTATCCCAATTTTGGGTCCTTCGAGGGAGGTGTTCAGCGCAATGAACTAGGCAATCGGACTATAAGGCTTTATCACACTCACTTAGCCATAGAAGTCTACAATTTTAAATTTTGGCGAAGCCCCTGGTATTCAGAAGGCTGAATTTGGGGCACTATACACGCCTAAGCCGGACAAGGCTGACTCCTCGCCCGAAGCGGAAAAAGTCTTTAAGGACTTGAGACCTCTCGAACAACGACCAGTCTCTCACCTTATCATGACAGTCAGTTTTCGGCTTTCTCTACTGAGGTGCTCGTCCGGAAGAACCGGGACAGAATTGCAGTAGTTCTCCCACCGCTATGTTAGCCGATATAGCGGAACGTAAGGTACCAAAGCATGGGAGCCGGGCAAACCCAACATTTGACCAAAGACATGATTCGGAGCTGATGCATATAATGCTATAAGTTCGGGGTGCCGCACTGTCGAAAGTTTTCGGACTTCTTGCACCATATTATGGGGTAAACGAAAGCCCCTGGCGTACTGACCGTACCCGAACGTGCGGGTGCAGATTGTCGTAAATGGACATAAAGGAAAAAAAGAGAAATGAGTAATGCTATGCATTGTTATTTAAATAATACGTCGAAGCGTACTGGTACAGGTAGTGCAGTAAGCAGAAACTAGGACTATTCGAAATGTCCTATCCAAGGGCAAGCTGCATATGGATAGTAGAAAGCGGGTATTATTATTGGAGACCACCTGGGGGTTCCCGTGTACATCCTGGCTTCTTGCCGCCTTGGTTGTTCCTTCCCATAATGTGTCAGGCAATCATACTACCGGAAAGGGCTGCCAGAGAGTTAAACCCTGAAAGAGAAAAGAAATGATAAAGATATATAGCCCCTAGGGCGGTTAAGCCGCATTGCGGAACGTGCCCTGATCGTGCCCCCACCTATGTACATGGTATTTTCAGTGCGTAGTCATGTACGCGCGGCGTGGATTTCGTTGCTTGACTGGGACTGGGACGGGGGCCGAATTGCTAGGCGAGCTCTAAACGTGCTAGGCGATCCTATTGCAGCATATTCCGGACTCGCTTGAAGGTGTTCGGGGGCTGTGGCGCCGAATTAGTGGTCTGCCTTAAAAAGGTTGCTTTGTGCTTCTGCTGCAAGGGCCGCAGTGTGCTCTTCCATGCGGAGCGAGCGTTCTGTGTTTCCATTTACTATTATGACCCCCCTAGGTCCTGGCCTCTTGAGCTTAAGGTATGCGTAATGCAGCACTGCGTTAAAGTTTGCAAATGTTGTTCGTTCGAGCAGTGCATGGTAGCCAGTGCGAAACGGGACGACATCGAAGATTAGCTCCTCGCTTTGGAAGTTATGCGGTGATCCGAAGACCACTTCCAGTGTGATTGAGCCTGTGCAATGGGCCTCTACACCTGGGATGACGCCTTTAAAGGTGGTTTTGGTGGGTTTGATTCTCGAGGGATCAATACCCATTTTTTGCACTGTGTCCTAATAGAGCAGGTTCAGGCTCCTACCGCGTCCATGAGGACTCGAGTGAGGTGAAATCCGTCGATGATGGGGTCAAGGACCAGTGCGGTGGATCCTCCATGAAGGATACTAGTGGGGTGGTCCCTGCGATCAAAGGTGATCGGGCAAGTAGACCATGGGTTGAACTTTGGGGCGACGGGCTCCATCGCGTAGACGTCCCTTAGTGCACGCTTCCGCTCCGTCTTGGGAATGTGGGTTGCGTATATCATGTTCACCGTCTTCACTTGTGGGGGGAACCCCTTCTGTCCTCCTGTGTTCGGCGGCCGCGGCTCCTCCTCGTCATTGCTATGCAGCCCTTTGTCCTTGTTTTCAGCATTTAACTTGTCGGCCTGCTTGAACACCCAGCATTCTCTGTTCATGTGATTGGTTGGCTTGTCGGGGGTGCCGTGGATTTGACACGAGCGATCCAGCATGCGATCCAAACTGGACGGAGCCAGAGTACTTCTTTTAAATGGCTTTTTCCGCTGACCGGATCTAGAGCCTCTGAATCCGGCATTGACTGTCGTATCCTCTGTGTTATTGCTGTTATTGCGGCGCTTTGGTCTGTTACGATGTTGTCTGCCGTTGGCCCAGGTTCCTCGATTTGTTATTGTTGTGAGCCAGCCAGCTATCCTTGCCCGTGCAAAAGCGGGTCATGAGTGTCGTGAGGGCTGCCATAGACTTCGACTTCTCCTGGTCAAGGTGGCGGGCAAGCCACTCATCACGGATGTTGTGCTTGAATGCCGCTAGGGCCTCTATGTCCGGACAGCCGACAATCTGGTTTTTCTTAGTCAGGAACCGAGTCCAGAATTTTCTGGCCAATTCCCCGGGCTTCTGAGTTATATGGCTCAAGTCATCAGCATCCGGTGGTCGCATATAAGTGCCCTGGAAGTTGTCAAGGAATGCGTCTTCCAGATCCTCCCAACTATCGACGGAGTCTGCTTGCAAGCAATTCAGCCAATGCCGAGTTGGTCCTTTGAGTTTTAGTGGGAGGTACTAGATGGCATGTAGATCATCACGGCGACCCATGTGGATGTGAAGGAGGAAATCCTCAATCCATACAGCGGGATCTGCTGTACCATCATATGATTCGATATTTACAGGTTTGAAACCCTCCGGGAATTCATGGTCCATAACTTTAGCAGTGAAGCACAGGGGGTGTGCGGCGCCTCTGTGCCGGGCTATAACACGACACAGTTCATATGAGTCTTGTCTGCTCTATTCGGCCCGGCCGGATTTGCTTTTGGTGTATCCGGCGCGACGATCATCGTCCCGTGTTGGCGCGCATGCCCGTGACCCTTATATTGACCTTGCAAGTTTTGCCTTACTGTCCAATACGTCCCGCAGGTCCCGTGTGTTGCCCTGGGCCTAGGTATTTTTGATTGAGTGGCGGCGGGGTGCAGGCTGAACTTCAGGCTGAAACGCCTCTCTGGCTCGGCCACGCAGTGGCCGGTCAGCCGCATTATACTCTGGTGAATGAGGTTTCAATGCTTCCTCCTCGAGTTGGGGTAGCAACCTGCATTTTGGGTAACTCTTGGATGGGCGCTCGAGTTCATATTCCTCGGCTGCAAGGACTTCGGTCCATCTGTCTGCTAGCAAGTCTTGATCAACTTGAAGCTGTTGTTGCTTTTTCTTCAGGCTATTTGCTGTGGCCATAAGCGGGCGCTTGAAGCACTCCTGTTCTACGGGGTCCTCAGGCACGATAAATTCTTCATCGCCAAGGCTTGCCTCGTCTTTGGAGAGAGGCATGTATTTGTCCTCCTCCGGTTCTCCATCTGCTGCCTGCTCTGGAGGGCTTGTTCATCCTCCGGCTCAACATCGTGCCGGAGGGGATTGTGGTTGTCTTCGGCACTGTCTGGAGTATTATTATCTCCTGTGCCGGTATCACTACTTTTTTGTGGCGGGACTTAGAGCGGCGCCGCTGACATCGGCGCTTGGGTTGCTTCTTGGAGGGGTCATCCTCCGTTGCCTCGTCGCCATTGCCTTCTTTAGGGGTGTCTACCATATATATGTCGTATGATGAGGTAGCAGTCCAGCGCCCTGTGGGCGGTGGTTCCTGCTCGTCTCCTGCATTGCCGTCCATATCGTGTATGTCTTTGGAGTCGAAGTCGAGCATGTCGGTTAGATCGTCGATAGTGGCTACTAAGTGGGTGGTGGGTGGGCAGAGAATTTCTTCGTCGTCCGCATCCCATTCTAGCCGGACATAGTTTGGCCAAGGTTCTCTTGAAAGGGAGAGAGACCTTAATGAATTTAGCACATCACCGAAGGGTGAGTGCTGAAAGATATCCGCGGAGGTGAACTCCATGATCGGCGCCCAGTCGGATTCGATGGGCACGGATGTAAGCCGCTCGGAGTCCATGGCCGGAGGTGAATCCAGTGGTTTTGTGGCACGGCTCTCGTACGGGGTGAAGTCAGTATCGGGCTCTATCGCCACTGAGAGTGCGGCCTCCATGGAGGGGTCTATCCCTCCACTCTTGGATGCCGCGATTTGCTCCGAATTGACGGCCGGAGTAGTGGCAGATGCGATCTCCCGAATATTGTCCGACGGCAGAGTTACGTCATGCTCGTCGTGACTATGCGGCGCACCTGACATGGGATCGAATCCGTCAAAGATCAAGTCTTTGTCGATGTCGGCAGTGTAGTTTAAGTTTCTGAACCTGACCTGATGGCTAGGGCGTAGCTCTCGATCTTCTCCACATGGCCAAGCGAATTGGCCCGCAGTGCGAAGCCGCCGAATATGAAGATCTGTCCGGGGAGGAAAACCTCACCTTGGACCGCATCGCTACCGATGATCGGAGGAGCCATCAAGCCATATGGTGACGACATAGTGGAACTCTCAATGAAAGCACCAATGTCGGTGTCAAAACTAGCGGATCTCGCGTAGGTGGTCCCGAACTGTGCGTCTAAGGCGGATGGTAACATGAGGCAGGGGACACGATGTTTACCCAGGTTCGGGCCCTCTTGATGGAGGTAATACCCTATGTCCTGCTTGATTGTTCTTCATGATATGAGTATTACAAGAGTTGATCTACCACGAGATCGTAGAGGCTAAACCCTAGAAGCTAGCCTATGGTATGATTGTATATATCCTATGGACTAAACCCTCCGGTTTATATAAACACCGGAGGGGGCTAGTGTTACACAGAGTCGGTTACAAGGGAGGAGATCTACATATCCGTATTGCCTAGCTTGCCTTCCATGCCAAGGAGAGTCCCATCCGGACACGGGACGAAGTCTTCAGTCTTGTATCTTCATAGTCCAACAGTTCGGCCAAAGGATATAGTCCGGCTGTCCGGAGACCCCCTAATCCAAGACTCCCTCAGCTACTATCATATTACTTTGCCACTAAATACTTTGCTGCAGATATTAAATTTTCTAGGTGTGGTTGAATTGACAACTCAGCTACTAATACTTGAGAATATTCTTTGGCTCCCCTTGTGTCGAATCAATAAATTTGGGTTGAATACTCTACCCTCGAAAACTATTGTGATCCCTATACTTGTGGGTTATCAATTTCCTCCATCTATCAAAATGGGCTTTGCAGCGCAGGAAAATCTTGCAAAGGTCCACGAAACCAGAAATATGCAGTATAGACCCTAGAGCGAGGTGGTGGAGCTGGATCCTATAGAACTCTAATAAACCCAGAAGGAAGGGGTGAATGGGAAAACCAAGGCCTCTCAGAAGAAAGGGCATGAAGCATACCCTCTCTCCCTTGCTGGGAGCGGGCGAGCCCTCGGCGAGTGCTTGACCATCAACAGAGATTCATCCAGGGCGGATAGGAATGAGATCCGCTGCCGGAAGATAGCCTTGTGTCTGCAGGCGGCTCAATCGCTTGGAAGAGGGCCATGGGGGCGCGAGGATGAACTGGGAATATCTACCATTGTGTCTAAGGATTTATGGAACGTTGTTTTTGAAAAGGAGATGGGTTAACTGCCCCCTCATCACTTTGGATCTATAAATAGGTGTTTCGCCTCAAATTTGAAAGGACAGGCTTTTAGAGGGTGGCATTGGGTCGCGTGCCTCCTAAAAAGGTATGCGACAGTCAACAGTTAACCCTTGCCCTGATGTAGGCATTAAGCTCCTAGTGGCCCACTATGTTTTTGGTGGACCTGAGAATCCGGATTATCAGACTAATCGGGCATGAATACAACTTTCATGCAAACTATACTAAGTGGCACACCTTCGATGTCAATCCGGAGAGTTTTCGGCTATGATGCACTTCTCCGAACAATACAAATCAAGACAAAGAACTCACCTCGCAAGCCGAAGATTTGACACTCACCAGAAGACAATCCCCGACGTTGGAGGCTAGTTCGGGTGCTACTAAGGGAGTCCTGGATTAAGGGGTCCTTGGACCGTCGACCCTCTGATATGGGACGGACTGATTGGCCACTATGGGGCCAAGCTGGAGTGCGGATCTTTAACCAAATAAGGAATCTTCGGAGTCATGGTGTGTCCTCAAAGCCAAGATTAGGCAGGATCTTCCTTTCCTTGTAACTGATAGTGTGTAACCCTAACCCTACTGGTGCCTATATAAACCAGAGGGTTTTAGTCTTTAGGAGGGAGCGACAGTCATCAGCTCATTACCTTATGGTTTAGCACGTCTGATCTCGAGGTAGATCTACTCTGTAACCATACCATACATCAAACACTGGTATAACGAGGTGCTATACAAACGGTTTTTAACCATTTTCCGCGACGGCATTTGGAACCATCGCCAAGTGAGTGTGGGCGATAGGGGGTCCTTCGCACATGACCTAGAAACCGTCGGGGATATGTTCTCCTGGTACACACGCTCGGCAAAATGAGGTCATGTGCGACCGGCGAGTGCTCAAATAAGGTTATATGTACAGTAATCGTTTTCGGTCGTAAGTACATCCCACAAAGTCAGTCCGCTAAACGTTCCCATTCGTATGAACATCCGACATAGTCGCTCCAAGGACAAAAATTCCCTTCGCAGGTACATCACACACAATTTTCCCTTTTAAATCGTTTGTCATAGCATTGCCATTGCACCCGATATTAACAATTTTATCATTTGCGTTATTGAATGCATCACACACGGTGCGTAGAAGAAACCGTGTGGCAAAGGCTGTCCATCACACACTGTTTTTATGTGGTAAACTGTTGGATTTCGGGTTCCGGCAGACCCTTAAGGTTCGAACACTCGGGTGCGCGTGGAGACTACGCCTTCTACCTCCCCGTCTCGCAAAGATCTAAACTACCGAAAGAACTGCACAAGAGACACAAGATTTATACTGGTTCGGGCCACCGTTATGGTGTAATACCCTACTCCAGTGTGTGGTTGGTGGATTGCCTCTTGGGGCTGATGATGATGAACAATACAAGGAAGAACAGCCTCGCGAGGGTCTGTTCTTGGCTAGGGTGATGAACTGCTAGGAGGAGTTCAGCCACCTTTCTCTTTCTCTCTCTCTCTCTCTCTCTCTCTCTCTCTCTTACTTGCCAACCGAACGAACTAGCGAACGAAACGAACCATTAACCAACTCACCCCCTTGCCATGTGGGTGGCTGGCCCTATTTATAGAGGCCCTGGTCCTCTTCCCAAATATTGAGCGGGAAGGGAGCCAACAATGGCGGGCAAATTTGAAGGGGGACATCAAGTATCAACTATCCTGGCAAAAGCAGTCTTCGCCTGCGCAAAGCTCTGGTGATGACGCCGTCCTGGGCTCCACGGTGACCTCCATCTCATAGTCCTCCTGGTCTTGGTCTCGTTGCACCGAAATGGCAACCTTTGCCTGATGCATCGGTACTCCGCGGCCGCGCTTGCCCCCTTTGCACCAAAGAGGAAAGGAGGACGATGCGCGCGCTGGCACCCGCCTGGCGCCCTGAGTCGTCATGGCATGCGTCACGGGCACCTCGTGAGGTACCCCGCCTTGATCTCTCCGCCTCCTCGCGAGCCAGCCTGACGAGGCCGTGCCTGAGGAAGCTCCGTGTCGTCCACCTCGCGAGGCTAGGCCCCTCACGAGGGTCTTGAGTCTTGTGTTGATGAAGATGGGCCGTGCTGGGCCTCCTTTGAGCCACGCCGCAGGCTGCAGGCAGGCAAGTCTGGGGACCCCCGTTCCCAGAACGCCGACAGTAGCCCCCAGGCCCAAGGCGTGCCCGGACTTGGCCGTGCCGAGAGGCGAAAGGGCAAGGGCGAAGCGCCGCGGGCCCTAACAGCCTGCGGCCTTGGGCGCCGCATGGCGGTTGATGGGACGTGGGCGTCTCCACTTCCCCACGACGCCTCGGAGATCGTGCGAGTTGGACAAGTCCCTGCATGCAAATCGTGTCATGATTACTTGTGATCATGGAGGCCGGCGGTTGGCCTTCGCCGGCTATAAGTACGGAACTGCGTGTGCCCTTCCAGTCCATTCCTCCTTGCTTCTCCTTCTTCCCGATCCTTGCTCCGTCTTGCTGCGATGGCTCCGATCCGCCGGTTCTCTGCAGCGGAGAAGGGAAAAGCCCCCCGAGAGGGGCCAGACCCGCTCCCGCCGAAGAAACGGCTCGCCCTTTGCGGCCAGGACAAGGAGGACCATTGGGCTGTGTCGAGGCCCTGGTGCGAGCGGGCTTCGCCGGGGTTCCCGCTTCCCTTGTATGCCCAAGTCGAGGGCCTCGAAGGTGTCGATGCCGATCCCCGCGGTCAGCGCTGTCGTCGGTGCCGTCGGGTCACGAAGGCGTGGGTTGTTCCTCCTGGGGTCCATGCCGAGGGCTCCTCCCAAGAGTTTGTGCTCCATGTCGCCATTCCTCTCCAGTCTTGGATCTGTCTGCCTTCCTTCTTCACCTCCGTCATCCCACTGGGGGAGGCCCTGGAGCTCTGGCAGCAGCACGCCGGCTGCAGCACCCTCGCGACCAAGGCAGAGGTCGTGGTCGCTGCCCCGGGCGAGGTCTACATGTCTCGTGGCTGGAGAGAGATCGCCCGGGTTTGCAGGGTGAGGGGAGTCTTCGTGGTCCACTTGGAGTATGATGGCGCTTCAGCGATGTTCTTCAAGGTCTTCGACGCGAACGGGCGCCGGCTGGAGTGTTGCCCTGGGAGAGGTGGCCAGGACCTTGCCCTCGTGAGGGCTAGGCCCGTCGACCGCTCCCTTGGCGGCTCTGCAGGTGATGGAGGCGCCGGAGGATCCAGCGACTCCGGCGAGATCTTCGCGACTCCGGAGACGAGCGACGACAGCTACGAGCCCCCGAGCCGGCGCCGCTCCCGGGGCAGGGCGGGCTCGTCTGGCCGTCGCCGACTCTTATCTGGATGGGGTTGGCGTCTTTTGATGATGGCATCTTTTGTAGGAGCGCGTGTAGTTAGCATCCCTTAGGATCCGTTCCCTGCGAGGAATCAAAATGCGCCGCATGGGGGCTTGTAAGGTGCCTGTAGTCCCGTTTCTTAATACATAACCCTTGTTGTAGAGCTGTGCGAGTTGCGGATTCCGTCTTAGCTCAGTTCTCCCTTTTGAACCTCACGAGGGCTTGGTGCTCTGCGCCGACAGGTCCCCGTCCCAAGGCGGCGTTAGCCATCGCTGGTATGCCAGGTCGCGATGCCGTGGTCAAGGCCAGGAGGTGAGCGACCCGAGGTCCGGTAAGAGCCTGTGAGTCGCGATGCTCAGGAGGTCCCCTTTGGCGCCCAAGCAGCCGTCGCTCAGCGAGAAAGGAGAGCGACATCGCTGACACGGAATTGCATTAGGTGCGGGGGTAGTGCTACGATAGCCGGTGCTTTCAGGCGGTGACTTATCTCGAGAGTCGGGGATTATTCCTGGTGTCGTCGGGTCCGCGCGTCGGCAGGAGCAGAATCGCTCGGCGAGGTCCTCACGTGCCCCTTCTCCCCCACCTCTGCTCCCCTTTCTGCTCTACGTCCTCGGGTCCCGGCCCTCGAGCTTGTCTCAGCCGTCGCTGGTATGCCAGGTCGCGATGCCGTGGTGAAGGCCAGAGGGTGAGGGCTGGAGAGCCAGTAGGAGCCCTGAGTCGCGATGCTCAGGCACCCCCCCTTTAACGTGCAAGCGGTTCGCGCGGGCGAGAGTGAAAGGCACGCCGCAAGGGCCTAGCCTGGCGCAACTCCCTTAGGGGATCCTGCAAACTCATCATAGAAGGAAGAAAAGGATGCCATGACAACTATCAGTCTGCCGTTAGTTGCTTCCGAGGGGAGGTGAGGCACTGGAGGCTTGACGAGGTGGCGCCATGCTGGGCTGCCACGGCTAGAGCTCAGCCATTCAGGTTTATCGGCGTTGCAGGGATGGACCCATGCGCAAGCGTCGTGCCATTGTGGGAGCAATTCCGTCAGTTGGCGTCAGTTGAGCAGGCAACTAGATCAAACACGTTAGCCACGAAGGAGGGGATTCATTCAAACTGATGCTGGGAACGTAGATGTCGCTGGGTTGGGCCCGAGCAATTTGGGGATGATGCAGCCCGAGGGGCGCCCCCATCAAAGCAAGCTAACAACATGAAAGTAAAAGGGATACATACCGCAGGGATGGACCCACGCGGCCTGGGAACGATGCGGCCCTGGGAGGGCGCTCCCAGCTGGAAATGAAACTTGTAAGATGTCACCTGAGGGTGTCGAGGGCGAAGGGGTGTTTGTGCAGCAGACTCGGTAGGCCGCGGAAGCCGATCCTCACGAGCCCCCAGGCCCAGGGGCCTCGGGAGGCTCCGGAGGCACTGATAGCTCTTCGCGAATCATCTCCATCTCCACCAAGGCTGCGGAATGCCTGTCTTCTTGAGCCTCCATGATGCCCCTCATAAGGCGTTGGCGCGTAGCAACCGCGCTCGGCAAGCCGTAAGGCATGCGAACGTAGCTGTGGGGCGGACCACCGTAGCGCCCCACTCGCGAGGGCCAGAGGCGCTCCATCGTAGCGACTTGGTTGAGCCCTGGTACGTCGATGCAGACACGTAGCCCACCATCCTCGCCTGGATGGGGAGCCACAGCCGGCAGACGGCGGCAACCTCTCATGATCCTTGATTCCTGTAGTTCTTGAATGGCCTTGTCGACGAACTCCTGCGGGTCTGACCTTCCTTGCCTTGCTCCTTCTTGAGGGAAACGTGCTTCGAAGCACGCCTCCACGTGGTGCCCAAGCGCCTCCCTTGTGACCCTGGCCAGGTCGGTGGCCCTCTAGGGGAGAGCCCCTGAGCCCTGCCTAAGGAGGGCGCTGGGTGCGCTTTCCTATGCGATGGAAGGAGGCTCCCCCTGGACAGACGCGGGCCCTGAGGGGCCTGCATCCCGAGGGGCCGGTCCGAACGATGTCTTCTTTGTTCTTGGGGGTGGTCTCGGGAAGCCTCCTGCTTCCGCAATCCGGGTCTTCCAGTGATGCGGCCTGAAAGGCTCGCTCCAGGGAACACACTGCATCCCTCTCTTCACAGGACACCGTGATGACTCCGCCACTCCCTAGCATCTTGAGGATGTTGTAGCCATGGTGAGTCATGGCCATGAACTTGGCCAGCGCTGGGTACCCGAGGATGGCATTGTACGGCAGGAGGATGTGGGCGACGTCGAAGTCGATGAGCTGGGTGCGGTAGTTGTCCCGTGCCCCGTAGGTGACAGGGAGGCGGACCTGCCCAATCGGGACCGTGGAGCCGTCGGTGATTCCGCAGAAGGGCTTGGTTGGCTGAAGCTGGTCGTAGGGCACTTGGAGATTGTTGAACATTTCCACGGACAGGACATTGAGCCCTGCCCCACCATCGATGAGGGTCTTGGTGACTAGTACATTGCTGATGACTGGGGAGCAAAGCATCGGGAGGACTCCTACTGTGGCCGCACACTTGAGTTGATCCGCTGAGCTGAATGTGATGGCGCACGCTGACCACCTGAGAGGGCGCGTTGCTTCAAGTCTGGGGAGTACTGCGTTCACCTCGCAGGCAAACTGCTTGAAGATGCGTTGGGAGGCTGGGGCTTGAGCTCTGCCCAGCATGCAGGCGATTGCGCGTGGCTCCTGAAAGCCCCCAGCCCCCTCGTCTTGATGGCGGTCCTCGTTCCTCCTTGGCTGAGGCGTCAGTGGAGGGAGGCCTGCATTGCCCTGTGGGCGATCCTCATGAGGATGATCCCTCCAGTCTCCCTCGCGAGGTAGGACTCGCCAGTGATCCTCGCGAGGTTGATCGCGCCACCCTTGGCGCGGGCTGCGGTCTTCCCAGCATCCTGTGTTTCTTCCTCCTCCGCGGCCGTAGGCCCGGTCGGCGCGGTCGAGACGATGGCCGATCCTTCCTTCTCTCACGGCGCGGAGTTCTTGGCATTCGTTGGTGTTGTGGGTGTGGAGGTCGTGGTACACACAGTACCGGCTGCCCCTGGAGGACTCAGGCAGATCTTTGCCCCGCTTGGTGTCTGGTTCTGCTACAAGCATGGCAGCCCCCTTGCGCTTCGCGTCCTTGGCCTTGGGCTTCTTCTCCTCTGGGTCTGCGGCAGGCAGCTTGAGGAGGGAGAGGCGTCCCTCCTCAGCCCTGGCGCACTTGGTCGCCAAGTTGAACAGCTCCAGGGAGGTGCACAGGACTTCATACATCGCCAGCTCCTCCTTCATCTTGACGTCGCGCACACCGTCAGAGAAGGCCGAGATGATGGCCTCCTCGGACACCTTGGGGATCTTGAGGTGCGCACTGTTGAAGCGCTGGATGTACTTTTGCAGGGTCTCTCCGGGTTGTTGCTTGATGCGGTGCATGTCGCTCATGGTGGGTGGCAGGTCACGAGTACCTTGGAAGTTGGCGATGAAGCGGGTGCGCATCTGGTCCCAGGAAGAGATCGTGCCTGGAGCCAGGTTCAGGAGCCAGGTGCGAGCACCTTCCTTGAGCGCCATGGGGAACCAGTTCGCCATGACCTTTTCGTCCCCGCTGGCAGCCTTGATGCCCAGCTCATAGAGCTGGAGGAACTCTGCAGGGTCAATCGTGCCATCGTAACGAGGAGGCAGCTCTGGCTTGAACTTGTCGGGCCACGCGACGCTACGCAGCTCGGTGGTGTAGGCACGGCAGCCTGCGGTGGCCACGAAAGGCCTCGGCTGGTGGAGAGCTTGGTCTTGAGGGTCCCCACGCGCTGCAGCTAGGAGCAGCGCGGGGTCCTGGCGTGCCGGAGCTGGAGCAGGGTCGCGGCGTGCCGGAGCAGGGAGCGCCCGGGCAGCTCCTTGCGGGCGTGGGATTTCTTGGCAGCTCCGTTCTTGCTGGGCCGGCACCTGACGGGGTGGGTTCCGCCTAGGGGCCTCGCGCCTTGGAGCCATGGCGTCTTCTTGGAGAGGAGGTGGCTGGTATGCCTCCGGAGCTTCGTTGCCTGCGTGGAGCGGGGTGTGGCGCAGAGGAACGGACGGCGCGGGAGAGCCCCCTGTGGCGCGGACAAGCTCGGCGACGCGGTCGAGCCACTCCTCGTAGACGTCGTCGACGGGATGGTAGCGGAGGAGCTCGTTTTCCACGAGGAGCGCAGCTCGAGCCCCCATGGGTGCGCGGAGCGCGTGGGATGAAGAACCAGCTGGTGCGAGCGATGGAGTTGCGGTGCGGCCGTCTAACCGCACGGATGGATGCTGAGACGATGCTTGCTGCTCGCCCCCCACCGGGACGGTGGAGGCGTTGACGGCGGGCGACGGGGAACGACGAGGACGTCAGCCGACGGGCGCCGTCTGGGCGATGTGGGAAGCGATGGCGGCCCGGCGCTCGGCGCGGGCCCGACGAGCGTCGGACATGGATGCGACGATCAGAGAACGGGGCGGTGGACGACGAATTCCGGGGCACCCCTACCTGGCGCGCCAAATGTCGGATTTCGGGTTCCGGCAGACCCTTAAGGTTCAAACACTAGGGTGCGCGCGCAGATTACGCCTTCTACCTCCCTGTCTCACAAAGATCTAAACTACTAAAAGAACTGTACAAGAGACGCAAGATTTATAATGGTTCGGGCCACCGTTCTGGTGTAATACCCTACTCCAGTGTGTGGTTGGTGGATTGCCTCTTGGGGCTGATGATGATGAACAATACAAGGAAGAACAGCCTCGCGAGGGTCTGTTCTTGGCTAGGGTGATGAACTGCTAGGAGGAGTTCAGCCACCTTTCTCTTTCTCTCTCTCTCTCTTACTTGCCAACCGAACGAACTAGCGAACGAACCGAACCCCTAACCAACTCACCCCCTTGCCATGTGGGTGGCTGGCCCTATTTATAGAGGCCCTGGTCCTCTTCCCAAATATTGAGCGGGAAGGGAGCCAACAATGGCGGGCTAATTTGAAGGGGGACAGCAAGTATCAACTATCCTGACAAAAGCAGTCTTCGCCTGCGCAAAGCTCTGGTGATGACGCCGTCCTGGGCTCCACGGTGACCTCCGTCTCATAGTCCTCCTGGTCTTGGTCTCGTTGCACCGAAATGGCAACCTTTGCCTGATGCCTCGGTACTCCGCGGCCGCGCTTGCCCCCTTTGCGCCAAAGAGGAAAGGAGGACGCTACGCGCGTTGGCACCCGCCTGGCGCCCTGAGTCGTCATGGCTTGCGTCACGGGCACCTCGTGAGGTACCCCGCCTTGATCTCTCCGCCTCCTCGCGAGCCAGCCTGACGAGGCCGTGCCTGAGGGAGCTCCGTGTCATCCGCCTCGCGAGGCTTGGCCCCTCACGAGGGTCTTGAGTCTTGTGTTGATGAAGATGGGCAGTGCTAGGCCTCCTTTGAGCCACGCCGCTGGCCGCAGGCAGGCAAGTCTGGGGACCCCCGTTCCCAGAACGCCGACATAAACATTTGCGCAAGGTGGCCTAACGCAAACAGTTTTCAAGAGAATGTCGTGTGTGATTGTTCATTGATCCAACCTGGTTTATTCCTAGAAAGTATGTGCGTTGCCTGAGGTCATCGCCCACGGTGTTTTCTGAATAACCGTTTGCAATAGAAAAACTCAATTAGCAGGCTAATTGGCCAATTAGTAGGCTAATTTCCCTATTATTAATAATCCATTTATTAATCTAATTGACATTCATATTAAGCACATAATATATTTCATTTCCATACTAAGGAAGCAGAATTTCATAATTGAAATACATTAGAGTACAACATGATATAACTTCAGCACTCAGCTACCCCATTACACAACTGCACCAACACCAAGTTTCACATGCAACATCTAGAACCTTTTGAAATTAGCATCATAGATGGTACATAGAAAGATGCATCTCATCTGGAAAACTGCTGAAGCGGAAGGAAAATATTGAGCCTTCATTCATGTTGAAGGTCTTTGCAACTTTAGGCCAGTGCATGTGGATGATTGACCGTCCATCCTTTGTCCTCTTCAGGAACACTTCAATATTGAACCGTGGGTGTTGTATGAAAACCTTCCTCGCCTCCTGACCATAGAGGTGGTTTGAGACATAATCATTTGTGAACTGCTTTGGAAAGGCCTGAAAACAAGGATGTGCATAAATATCTTCTCTATATTGGAAATGGGGCAAAGGAATAAAATTGCAAGGTATAATAGTTAGTACCATCTTGTAGTTAACTGATGTCTTCTTCATTGTGCAGACAAAGATCTTGTTGTTTTTTGTTGCTAATTTCTTTATCCTAACAATCTTTCTGAGTTTCTTGACTTGATTGATATTCATGGACAACTCATTTCCCCATATGCAAAAGGGTCGAACAGTGGGTCAAAAGCTCTGACAGCAGGACCTACATGCGCAACACCAAATTGTTAAAAACCTAAATATTACTCCCTCCGTTCCAAATTATTCATCGCAGAAATGGATGTATCTAGAATTAAAATACATCTAGATACAACCATACCTACGACAAGTAATTCGGAACGGAGGGAGTAGAATGGTTCCTGCAATTGCACAATAATGTGCTATTAGACAACGGACCATGCACGTGCTAACCTTGATTGTAAACCTCAATGCTTCCCATTGTTTCCCTGCAACACATATAAGGTTGTTAGTCATCAGGTTAAGTAAGGGTTCACATGCTATCAATAAAATATGTTGATGAAAAATAAGAACATTGCGGATTCATCAGAATAATTCAAGCCATATGGAAAACCTATTTATCCAAACCAAGCATGATTAAGAACTAGGAAATATAGCACTTGTATATGTTTCTCATGTATTAAGTGCAGGAAAATTTGATTTATTCCTCACATGCACAACAATACAAAATTCTACCCACGACAATTGGACATCGCATTGCAGAATTGAACCAAGCTGTTAACTAAACACCACAATAAATGAACCAAACATTAACTAAGCACCACATTGCACAATGTATAACATACTAGAAGATTAGACAGTTAACAAAACCAAGCATGCTTGACAACTTGGAAATATAGCAATTGTATTTATTTCTCATGTACTTTGTAAAGAAAAATTCGATTTATTTCTCACATGGAAGACAAAACAAAATTGCACCCTAAAGAATTGAACATCACATTTGCAGAATTAAACCAAACAGTTAACAGAATACGACAACTAATTAACCAATAGTTAATAAATGAGCACCACATAGCATGACATATAGAACATATGCACTAGAGCAACATATTGCATGGTAAAAGTAGATAGCACAATTCAGTAGAATTTGTTAAGGAAAGGCAGTAGCTAGCAAACTGAACATGGGTCCTTTGTAGTGACTCGACCTCAAACGGTCAAGTCTCTGTGCTTCAGTGTCATCCCTGGATCGGTAATGCTGACACACACAGTACTCGAGGATTTATAGCAGAGTAGCAATCACACACTTATTACATCGAATGTCTCCAAAGAGAACTAATTACAATAAATATGGATTAAGGCCATCAAATACGATAACAGCGAAAGGCTTGGAAGACAAAGTAAGTCCATCAACTCCAACGGCATAGCTGAGCGGCACGACAACGACCTAACGAACCTTACTCCTCGTGTGAAAAGTCTGCAACATAAGACGTTGCAGCCCGAAAACGGGTTAGCACATGGAATATGCTGGCAAAGTAACACAGTAGAACAAGAACAGAATAATGCTATCACTACATGCATATTTGGCTGGTGGAAAGCTCTATGGTTTAGTTTTTGCGTAAAGCCAATTTTTTCCTACAACAAAGGAATAGATTTTAATTTAACTATCATGGTAGTTGAAACACCATTGAGAAGGTTTCTCCAACTCACTCCTAATTAAAGTAATTAACAACCCAACAATATTAATTTAGAGTGATGAGATACTTAAGATACTCCAAGTACTAGATACTCAAGATTGTCCATAACCGGGGACACGACTAACCATGATTAGTTTGTACACTCTGCAGAGGTTTGCGCACTTTTCCCCACAAGACTCGATCGCCTCCGTTGGATTTCTCGCACTACATGGTGTTTGAGAAACGGATGACCGAGACACAGTCTTTCAGAAGCATTAGCTCTAACCCCGGGTAGACCGTACCAACCTACATCCCTCTATATCTGCTAGCCTACCACTAGAAGAGGTCATGCAACTTACTCAACTATGCTAGAGCCCATAATAGCATGTGGCTGCACATGGAAGTTTCTAGCATGAATCATCTCAGTTCCCTTTGAGCCTGGGTGGTGGTCCATAGGAAGATCACAGGGTACTCCAGGATTTCCAAAAATACAGGCAACACTGGGTACTCCGGGTGCCTCAATCCACCCAGATGTGTTTTTAAGTTGCCACCTTAAGTTGAACCATTAATTAACAATTTCACATCTATCATGGATTTCACTCACCCAAACCACGTCTACGAGCATAGCATAGTAATATAAGCAACACGTAGAAGTAACTCCCAGGGGTTTGAATGTAACAGGGTAATAGGTACTACTTCATTAACTACTTCCCAACCCACATGTTAATGACATCCTAAACATGCAATGTTTGAGGATTGGAACTAATGCATCAAAAACTTGGTGATATAGGGGTATTATCAAAGTGTTACTTGCCTTGTTGACGATCCGCGTAACCTAGAGACTCCAAATAACACGCTTCGCACTCCGGGAATTCTATTGCAAACAAACAATAGCATACATAAGCAATTAGAAAAGAAGCATGGGTAAAACTCAAATAATAAGATCTAACCAGAAAGTTCAACTTAAGAACTCCGGTTTGCAAAAAGAATCAAATCGAATGGAGCAATGAAACTCAAATGGCGAAAGAAACAAGATCCGTTTACTAATCTGGACCTAGGTCAAATTTTACAGCAGCAAAAACTTGTTTAAGTTGGTTAAGAGGAAAGAGGGTCTCGAGACGAAGATCTGGGCGCTTCAATCGCCTGATTCCGACTAACGAGCGAAAAGATAAACTAGAACGAAAATCGGATTAGAAATCGCGATCAGAAATAACCGCGGAAAAATCCGATAAAAAAACTGAAAAACATGCTAACGAACGAGCGTTCGTTATCTGTAACTAACGAGCGAAAACCGTTCGCTAAAACGAACGTACGGACGAACGTCCGCTAAAAAGAAAAACCGGGAAAAACCGGCGAACCTAAAAACATGAGTTAGGGTTTTCTTTAAAAAAAATCGGATTGGTTTTCTTTTTAAAAAAAACTGGCGGCTACCTCGCCGGTCTGGTGAGGCACGGCGGCGGCGGTGGCACGGCGCGGCGGCGGCGCGGGCGCGGCAAGCGGCGGTGGCAGGCGGCTTGGGCGGCGGCTTCGGCTGCGGGGCGAGGCGGGGCGATGGTGGTGGGTGGTGGTGGCGGCGGGGGAGTATATAAGGAAGGGATGTGCCTTGGGGGAGGGGCAAAGGCGGCGGGGAGGGAGTCCGGCTCGGACTCCTCCGAGTCGGGGCGGCGGCGGCACGGCCGGTCTCCTGGAAGGAGACGACGCGCGGGAGAGGCGGGCCGGCGGCTGGGCTTCGCCAGTTATCCTGCGCATTTTTTTAATAATTCCGCCGGAACAAAAAAATCCTATAAAATAAAATAAAAATCTAAAATGCCAAAACAAATTTTCACCGTCTAAATGAAATATTTAGAACGAGATGAACATTTTCTTGTCCCTAAAATGCAATTTTGAACACGTGCAATTTTTCTAATGCAAATAAAATTGCAATAAAATCCAAATAAAAACAAATATTTGATTTTAATATTTTCCTCCTATTTTTCATTTATGTTGGAGAAGTCATATTATCTCCTCTCATATATTTTAATATGAAATATTTTCGGAGGGAAAAATAATTAAAACCAAAAATCCTCGTTCCTAAATTTGATAGAAATCAAATTTGAAAACCGGGGAAATCCCCAACTCTCTTCGAGGGTCCTTGAGTTGCTTAGGATTTCGAGGATCGCGAGATGAAATGCAATAAAATATGATATGCAAGAATGATCTATGTATAGCATTCCAAATTGAAAATTTGGGATGTTACAAACCTACCCCCCTTAAGATGAATCTCGCCCTTGAGATTCGGGTTGGCTAGAAAATGGGTGTGGGTGGTCTTTGCGAAGATCATCCTCTCGTTCCCAGGTGGCTTCGTCCTCGGTATGGTGGCTCCACTAAACTTTGCAAAACTTAATAACCTTGCTGCGGGTGACTCGACTGGCAAACTCCAAAATCTTGACTGGATTCTCCTCATAAGTCGAGTCATTGTCCAACTGAATCGCCTCCAAGGGTTTGGTATCTCTTAGTGGTATATCGGCCATCTCAGCATGGCACTTATTCAACTGGGAAACGTGAAACACATCATGAACTCCTGACAGTCCTTCAGGTAACTCCAACTTGTAGGCAACTACTCCCATCCGTTCCAAAACACGATACATTCCTACAAATCTCAGGGCTAACTTTCCCTTAACTCCAAAATGTTTCACACCTCGCAAAGGTGATACTCGCAGATATGCTCTATCTCCAATTTCATAGGTTACCTCCTTGCGTTTTGAATCTGCATAACTCTTCTGTCTGGACTGAGCTATCTTCAGTCTTTCCCAAATCAGTTTAACCTTCTCCTCAGACTCTTTGATCAAGTCTGGTCCAAACAACTGTCGGTCTCCAACTTCATCCCACATCAACGGTGTTCTGCACCTTCATCCATATAGGGCTTCAAACGGTGCCATTTTCAAATTAGCTTGGTAGCTATTGTTGTATGAGAACTCTGCGCAAGGCAGATTGTCATCCCTGTTGGAAATATGCCCTAGAGGCAATAATAAATTAGTTATTATTATATTTCCTTGTTCATGATAATCGTTTATTATCCATGCTAGAATTGTATTGATAGGAAACTCAGATACATGTGTGGATACATAGACAACACCATGTCCCTAGTAAGCCTCTAGTTGACTAGCTCGTTGATCAATAGATGGTTACGGTTTCCTGACCATGGACATTGGATGTCATTGATAATGGGATCACATCATTAGGAGAATGATGTGATGGACAAGACCCAATCCTAAGCATAGCACTAGATCGTGTAGTTCGTATGCTAAAGCTTTTCTAATGTCAAGTATCATTTCCTTAGACCATGAGATTGTGCAACTCCCGGATACCGTAGGAATGCTTTGGGTGTACCAAATGTCACAACGTAACTGGGTGACTATAAAGGTGCACTACAGGTATCTCCGACAGTGTCTGTTGGGTTGGCACGAATCGAGACTGGGATTTGTCACTCCGTGTGATGGAGAGGTATCTCTGGGCCCACTCGGTAGGACATCATCATAATGTGCACAATGTGATCAAGGAGTTGATCACGGGATGATGCGTTACGGAACGGGTAAAGAGACTTGCCGGTAACGAGATTGAATAAGGTATCGTAATACCGACGATCGAATCTCGGGCAAGTATCGTACCGATAGACAAAGGGAATTGTATACGAGATTGATTAAGTCCTTGACATCGTGGTTCATCCGATGAGATCATCGTGGAACATGTGGGAGCCAACATGGGTATCCAGATCCCGCTGTTGGTTATTGACCGGAGAACGTCTCGGTCATGTCTGCATATCTCCCGAACCCGTAGGGTCTACACACTTAAGGTTCGATGACGCTAGGGTTATAAAGGAAGTTAGTATGTGGTTACCGAATGTTGTTCGGAGTCCCAGATGAGATCCTGGACGTCACGAGGAGTTCCGGAATGGTCCGGAGGTAAAGATTTATATATGGGAAGTCCTGTTTTGGACACCGGAAGAGTTTCGGGGTTTATCGGTAACGTACCTGCCCCGGAGGCTTGCGTGGGCTAAGAGTGGTGAGGGACCAGCCTCTTAGTGGGCTGGTGCGCCTCCCACAAGGGCCCAAGGTGCCCAAGAGGTGGAAAGGGGGCAAACCCTAATGGGATATGGGCCTTAGGGCCCATATTGGGGCGCCTCCCTCTCCCCTCCCCCTCTTGGCCGCCACCCTTGACCCCATCTAGGGCTGCCGCCCCCCCCCCCCCCCTAGGGGTGGGAACCCTAGAGGGGGCGCAGCCCTCCCCCTCCCCTATATATATGAGGCCTAGGGGGCTGCCCACAACACGCGATTCAATCTCTCTTGGTGCAGCCCTGCGTCTCTTCTTCCTCCTCTTCTGTGGTGCTTGGCGAAGCCCTGCAGGATAGGTACGCTCCTCCACCACCACCACGCCGTTGTGCTGATGTTGGATGAAGTCTTCCTCAACCTCTCCCTCTCTCCTTGCTGGATCAAGGCGTGGGAGACGTCACCGGGCTGTACGTGTGTTGAACGCGGAGGTGCCGTCCGTTCGGCACTAGGATCATCGGTGATTTGGATCACGACGAGTACGACTCCATCAACCCCGTTCTCTTGAACGCTTCCGCTTAGCGATCTACAAGGGTATGTAGATGCACTCTCCTTCCCCTTGTTGCTAGTCTCTCCATAGATAGATCTTGGTGACACGTAGGAAAATTTTGAATTTCTGCTACGTTCCCCAACAGTGGCATCATGAGCTAGGTCTATTGCGTAGATTCTATGCACGAGTAGAACACAAAGTAGTTGTGGGCGTTGATTTTGTTCAATATGCTTGCCGTTACTAGTCTTATCTTGATTCGGCGGCATCGTGGGATGAAGCGGCCCGGACCAACCTTACACGTACTCTTACGTGAGATCGGTTCCACCGACAAACATGCACTAGCTGCATAAGGTGGCTGGCGGGTGTCTGTCTCTCCCACTTTAGTCGGATCGGATTCGATGAAAAGGGTCCTTATGAAGGGTAAATAGCAATTGGCATATCACGTTGTGGTCTTTGCGTAGGTAAGAACCGTTCTTGCTAGAAACCCATAGCAGCCACGTAAAACATGCAAACAAAAATTAGAGGACGTCTAACTTGTTTTTGCAGGGTATGCAATGTGATGTGATATGGCCAAAGGATGTGATGAATGATATATGTGATGTATGAGATTGATCATGCTCTTGTAATAGGAATCACGACTTGCATGTCGATGAATATGACAACCAGCAGGAGCCATAGGAGTTGTCTTTATTTATTTATGACCTGCGTGTCAACTTAAACGTCATGTAATTACTTTACTTTATTGCTAACCGTTAGCTGTAGTAGTAGAAGTAATAGATGACGTGACAACCTCAAGAAGACACGATGATGGAGATCATGGTGTCATGCCGGTGACGATGATGATCATGGAGCCCCGAAGATGGAGATCAAAAGGAGCAAAGTGATATTGGCCATATCATGTCACTATTTGATTGCATGTGATGTTTATCATGTTTATACATCTTATTTGCTTAGAACGATGGTAGTAAATAAGATGATCCCTCATTAAAATTTCAAGAAGTGTTCTCCCCTAACTGTGCACCGTTGCTAAAGTTCGTCGTTTCGAAGCACCACGTGATGATCGGGTGTGATAGATTCTAACGTTCACATACAACGGGTGTTGACGAGCCTAGCATGTACAGACATGGCCTCGGAACACATGCAAACACTTAGGTTGACTTGACGAGCCTAGCATGTACAGACATGGCCTCGGAACACAGAAGACCGAAAGGTCGAGCATGAGTCGTATAGAAGATACGATCAACATGAAGATGTTCACCGATGTTGACTAGTCCGTCTCATGTGATGATCGGACACGGCCAAGTTGACTCGGATCATGTAATCTCTTAGATGACTAGAGGGATGTCTATCTGAGTGGGAGTTCATAAGATGAACTTAATTATCCTGAACATAGTCAAAAGGATTTTGCAAATTATGTCGTAGCTCATGCTATAGTTCTACTGTTTAGATATGTTCCTAGAGAAAAATTAGTTGAAAGTTGATAGTAGCAATTATGCGGACTAGGTCCGTAAACTGAGGATTGTCCTCATTGCTTCATAGAAGGCTTATGTCCTTAATGCACCGCTCAGTGTGCTGAACCTCGAACGTCGTCTGTAGATGTTGCGAACATCTGACATACACGTTTTGATAACTACATGATAGTTCAGTTAAACGGTTTAGAGTTGAGGCACCAAAGACAGTTTTGAAACGTCGCGAAACATATGAGATGTTTTGAGGGCTGAAATTGGGATCTCAGGCTCGTGCCCACGTCAAGAGGTATAAGACCTCCGACGATTTTCTTAGCCTACAAACTAAGGAGAAAAGCTCAATTGTTGAGCTTGTGCTCAGATTGTCTGAGTGCAACAATCATTTGAATCAAGTGGGAGTTGATCTTCCAGATGAGAAAGTGATGTTTCTTCGAAGTCATTACCACCAAGCTGGTAGAGTTTCGTGATGAACTATGATATATCAGGGACATATATGATGATCCTTGAGATATTCGCGATGTTTGACACCACGAAAGTAGAAATCAAGAAGGAGCATCAATTGTTGATGGTCAGTGAAACCACTAGTTTCAAGAAGGGCAAGGGCAAGAAGGGATACTTCATGAAACGGCAATTCAGCTGCTGCTCTAGTGAAGAAACCCAAGGTTGAACCCAAACCCGAGACTAAGTGCTTCTGTAATAAGAGGAACAACCACTGGAGCAGAATTACCCTAGATACTTGGTAGGTTAGAAGGCTGGCAAGGTCGATAGAAGTATATTGGATATACATTGTGTTGATGTGTACTTTACTAGTACTCCTAGTAGCACCAGGGTATTAGATACCGGTTCGGTTGCTAAGTGTTAGTAACTCAAAATAAAAGCTACGGAATAAACGGAGACTGGCTAAAGGTGAGCTGACGATATGTGTTGGAAGTGTTTCCAATGTTGATATGATCAAATATCGTGCGCTCCCTCTACCATCGAGATTGGTGTTTGCGTTGAGCATAGACTTGATTGGATTATGTCTATCGCAATACGGTTATTCATTTAAGGAGAATAATGGTTACTCTGTTTATTTGAATAATACCTTCAATGGTCTTACACCTAAATTGAATGGTTTATTGAATCTCGATCGTAGTGATACACATGTCCATGCCAAAAGATAATAATGATAGTACCACCTACTTGTGGCACTGCCACGTAAGTCATATCGGTATAAAACGCATGAAGAAGCTCCATCTTGATGGATCTTTGGACTCTCTCATTTTTGAAAAGTTTGAGACATGCGAACCATGTCTATTGGTGTATATGCATGAAGAAACTCCATGCAAATGGACCGTTTGGACTCACTTGATTTTGAATCAGTTGAGACATGCAAATCATACCACATGGGCAAGATGACTGAAAGCCTCGTTTTCAGTAAAATGGAACTAGAAAGCAACTTGTTGGAAGTAATACATTTTGATGTGTGCAGTCCAATGAGTGCTGAGGCGTGTAGTGGATATCGTTATGTTCTTACTTCACAGATGATTTGAGTAGATGTTGAGTATATTTACTTGATGAATCACGAGTCTGAATTATTGAAAGGTTCAAGTAATTTCAAGGTGAAGTTGAAAGATCGTCGTGACAAGAGGATAAAATATCTATGATATGATCATAGAGATGAATATCTGAATTACGAGTTTGGCACAGAATTAAGACATTGTGGAAATTTTTTCACAACTAATACAGCCTGGAACACCATAGTGTGATGGTGTGTCCGAACATCATAACTGCACCCTATTGGATATGATGCATACCATGATGTCTCTTATCGAATTACCACGATAGTTTATGGGTTAGGCATTAGAGACAACCACATTCATTTTAAATAGGGCACCACGTAATTCCGATGAGATGACACCATATGAACTATGGTTTAGAGAAACCTAAGCTGTCATTTCTTAAAAGTTTGGGGCTGCGACGCTTATGTGAAAAAAGGTTTCAGGCTGATAAGCTCGAACCCAAAGCGGATAAATGCATCTTCATAGGACACCCAAAACACTTGGGTGTACCTCCTGTCTCAGATCCGAAAGCAATAAGGGATTGTTTCTAGAATCAGGTCCTTTTTCGAGGAAAAGTTTCTCTCGAAAGAATTGAGTGGGAGGATGGTGGAAACTTGATGAGGTTATTGAACCGTCTCTTCAACTAGTGTGTGGCAGGGCACAGGAAATTGTTCCTGTGGCACCTACACCAATTGAAGTGGAAGCTTATGATATTGATCACGAGACTTTGGATCAAGTCACTACCAAACCTCGTAGGATGACAAGGATGCGTACTACTTCTGAGTGGTACGTAATCCTGTCTTGGAAGTCATGTTGCGAGACAACAATGAACCTACGAGCTATGGAGAAGCGATGGTGGGCCTGGATTCCGATATATGGCTTGAGGCCATACAATCCGAGAGAGGATCCATGTATGAAAACAAAGTGTAGACTTTGGCAGAATGGCTCGATGGTCGTAAAGCTATTGAGTACAGATGGATTTTAAAAGGAAGACAGACAATGATGGTAAGTGTCACCATTAAGAAAGCTCGACTTGTCGTTAAGATGTTTTCCGACAAGTTCAAGGAGTTGACTACGATGAGACTTTCTCACTTGTAGCGATGCTAAGAGTCTGTTGGAATTATATTAGCAATTACTGCATCATTTATGAAATCTTGCAGATAGGATGTCAAAACATTGTTTCCTCGACGATTTTTGAGGAAAGGTTGTATGTGATACAACCGGAAAGTTTTTGTCTATCCTGAAATATGCTAATAAGTATGCAAAGCTCCAGCAATCCTTCTGAGGACTGGAGTGAGCATCTCGGAGTTGGAATGTATGCTTTGATGATGATCAAAGATTTTGGTGTATACAAAGTTTATGAGAAACTTGTATTTCCAAAGAAGTGAGTGGGAGCACTATAGAATTTCTGATGAGTATATGTTGTTGACATATTGTTGATCAGAAATGATGTAGAATTTCTAAAGAAAGCATATAGGGTTATTTGGAAAGTGTTTTTCAATGGAAAGCCTGGATTAAGCTACTTGAACATTGAACATCAAGATCTATAAGGATAGATCAAAATGCTTAATGGTACTTTCAAATGAGCACATACCTTGACGTGATCTTGAAGGTGTTCAAGATGGATCAGTCAAAGAAGGAGTTCTTGCCTGAGTTGTAAGGTATGAAGTTAAGACTTAAAGCTCGACCACGGCAGAATAGAGAGAAAGGACGAAGGTCATCCCCTATGCTTAAGACGTAGGCTCTTCAGTATGCTATGCTGTGTACCGCACCTGAAGTGTGCCTTGCCATGAGTCAGTCAAGGGGTACAAGAGCGATCCAAGAATGGATCACAGGACAGCGGTCAAAGTTATCCTTAGTAACCAGTGGACTAAGGAATTTTTCTCGATTATGGAGGTGGTAAAAGAGTTCGTCGTAAAGGGTTACGTCGATGCAAGCTTAACACCTATCCGGATAGCTCTGAGTAGAGATACCGGATACGTATAATGGAGCAACAATTTAGAATAGCTCCAAGTAGAACAGTTATTTGGAATAGCTCCGAATAGAACGTGGTAGCTACATCTAGGAGATGACATAGAGATTTGTAAAGCACACACGGATCTGAAAGGTTCAGACCCGTTGACTAAAACCTCTCTCACAAGCAACATGATCAAACCTAGAACTCATTGAGTGTTAATCACATAGTGATGTGAACTAGACTACTGACTCTAGTAAACTCTTGGGTGTTAGTCACATGGCGATGTGATCTGTGAGTGTTAATCACATGGCGATGTGAACTGGATTATTGACTCTAGTGCAAGTGGGAGACTGTTGGAAATATGCCCTAGAGGCAATAATAAATTAGTTATTATTATATTTCCTTGTTCATGATAATCGTTTATTATCCATGCTAGAATTGTATTGATAGGAAACTCAGATACATGTGTGGATACATAGACAACACCATGTCCCTAGTAAGCCTCTAGTTGACTAGCTCGTTGATCAATAGATGGTTACGGTTTCCTGACCATGGACATTGGATGTCATTGATAACGGGATCACATCATTAGGAGAATGATGTGATGGACAAGACCCAATCCTAAGCATAGCACTAGATCGTGTAGTTCGTATGCTAAAGCTTTTCTAATGTCAAGTATCATTTCCTTAGACCATGAGATTTTGCAACTCCCGGATACCGTAGGAATGCTTTGGGTGTACCAAACGTCACAACGTAACTGGGTGACTATAAAGGTGCACTACAGGTATCTCCGAAAGTGTCTGTTGGGTTGGCACGAATCGAGACTGGGATTTGTCACTCCGTGTGACGCAGAGGTATCTCTGGGCCCACTCGGTAGGACATCATCATAATGTGCACAATGTGATCAAGGAGTTGATCACGGGATGATGTGTTACGGAACGAGTAAAGAGACTTGCCGGTAACGAGATTGAACAAGGTATCGTAATACCGACGATTGAATCTCGGGCAAGTATCGTACCGATAGACAAAGGGAATTGTATACGGGATTGATTAAGTCCTTGACATCATGGTTCATCCGATGAGATCATCGTGGAACATGTGGGAGCCAAAATGGGTATCCAGATCCCGCTGTTGGTTATTGACCGGAGAACGTCTCGGTCATGTCTGCATGTCTCCCGAACCCATAGGGTCTACACACTTAAGGTTCGATGACGCTAGGGTTATAAAGGAAGTTAGTATGTGGTTACCGAATGTTGTTCAGAGTCTCGGATGAGATCCCGGACGTCACGAGGAGTTCCGGAATGGTCCGAAGGTAAAGATTTATATATGGGAAGTCCTGTTTTGGACACCGGAAGAGTTTCGGGGTTTATCGGTAACGTACCGGGACCACCGGGAGGGTCCTGTGGGTCCACCAAGTGGGGCCACCTGCCCCGGAGGCTTGCGTGGGCTAAGAGTGGTGAGGGACCAGCCCCTTAGTGGGCTGGTGCGCCTCCCACAAGGGCCCAAGGTGCCCAAGAGGTGGAAAGGGGGCAAACCCTAATGGGATATGGGCCTTAGGGCCCATATTGGGGCGCCTCCCTCTCCCCTCCCCCTCTTGGCCGCCACCCTTGACCCCATCTAGGGCTGCCCCCCCCTAGGGGTGGGAACCCTAGAGGGGGCGCAGCCCTCCCCCTCCCCTATATATATGAGGCCTAGGGGGCTGCCCACAACACGCGATTCAATCTCTCTTGGTGCAGCCCTGCGTCTCTTCTTCCTCCTCTTTTGTGGTGCTTGGAGAAGCCCTGCAGGATAGCCACGGTCCTCCACCACCACCACGCCGTTGTGCTGCTGTTGGATGAAGTCTTCCTCAACCTCTCCCTCTCTCCTTGCTGGATCAAGGCGTGGGAGACGTCACCGGGCTGTACGTGTGTTGAACGCGGAGGTGCCGTCCGTTCGGCACTAGGATCATCGGTGATTTGGATCACGACGAGTACGACTCCATCAACCCCGTTCTCTTGAACGCTTCCGCTTAGCGATCTACAAGGGTATGTAGATGCACTCTCCTTCCCCTCGTTGCTAGTCTCTCCATAGATAGATCTTGGTGACACGTAGGAAAATTTTGAATTTCTGCTACATTCCCCAACAATCCCAACTAGACCCATAATCTAGCACACATGCTCTCAACATATCCTCCAGAATCTGGTTGACTCTCTCGGTCTGTCCATCCGTCTATGGGTGAAATGCTATACTGAACTCCAATCTCGTTCCCAAAGTCTGGTGCAGCTGATGCCAAAACTTTGAGGTAAACTGGGTTCCCCTATCTGATACGATGGTCCTCGGAACTCCATGCAGACATATGATCCTGGTCATATATATCTTGGCCGAATGGTCAACTACTACCCATATTGAATCATATCCTGATTTGGTCCTGGGATCCAGTGATAAAATCCATGCCAAGTTTATCCCACTTCCATTCGGGTATCGGCATAGGCTGTAGCAATCCTGCTAGCTTTTGATGCTCTGCCTTCACTCTCTGACATACATCACATACAGCCACATACTCGGCGATATCCTTCTTCATCCCTGTCCACTAGAAACGTTCCTTCAAATCCAAATACATCTTGGTGTTTCTGGGGTGTATCGAGTATGGTGAGTCATGAGCCTCCTGAAGTATTAACTTCCTTATCTCGATGTTATTGGGCACATAAACACGGTCCTCAAACCATAAGGTGTCGTGTTCATCCTCATGAAAACCTTTGGCCTTTCCTTCACTCATTTTCTTCTTCATCTTGGCAATCTCTTTGTCATCCTTCTGAGCTTCTCGAATTTTCCCCAACAATGTAGACTGTACCTCCATTGTTGTGACAAAACCTCTAGGAACAATCTCCAAGCGAAGTTCCCTGAGATTATCCGCTAACTCCTTTGGCAATCCCGTGCTTACTAGGCTATTAGCATAACTCTTCCGGCTCAAAGCGTCTGCTACGACACTGGCCTTTCCTGGATGATAGTGAAGCTTCATGTCATAATCCTTTATAAGCTCCAACCATCTTCTCTGCCTAAGGTTCAGTTCCTTCTGGGTGAAAATGTACTTCAAACTCTTATGATCCGTGTACACATCACAATGATTTCCAATAAGGTAATGTCTCCAAGTCTTCAACGCATGAACTACGGCTGCTAGCTCCAAATCATGCGTGGCATAATTTAACTCGTGTGGTTTTAGTTGTCATGAGGCATACGAAACAACTCTTCCGTCCTGCATAAGCACGCTTCCAAGTCCTAAGTGAGAGGCGTTGCAATACACTTGGAAATCCTTACGTATATCTGGTAGTGTCAGCACTGGGGCTATAGTCAAACGTTTCTTCAGCTCCTGGAAACTTGCCTCACAATCTTCCGTCCATTTGAACTTGGTATCCTTCTTCAGTAACTCCGTCATGGGCTTCGCAATCTTGGAAAAATTCTCAATGAATCTCCAGTAGTATCCTGCGAGTCCAAGAAAACTGCGGATCTCGCTAACTGAAGTGGGTACCAACCATTCAGTGACTGACTGAACCTCGATGGGGTCTACTGCTATACCATCTCCTGATATAACGTGTCCAAGGAATCTGACTTCCTTCAACCAAAACTCGCATTTGTTGAACTTGGCATACAACTGATGTTCCCTGAGTTTCTCGAGAACTAAACACAAATGCTCTTTGTTTCCTCTTCATTCTTCGAATATACCATTATGTCATCAATGAACACCACAACAAACTTATCCAAATATTCCATGAACACTTTGTTCATCATGCTCATGAAATAGGCAGGGGCGTTAGTCAGTCCAAATGACATGACTGTGTATTCGTATAGCCCGTACCGTGTGGTGAAGGTTGTCTTTGGTATATCCTTCTCTCGTATCTTCAACTGATGATATCCTGATCGCAGATCGATCTTTGAAAACACCTTAGCTCCTTGCAGCTGGTCAAATTGATCATTGATCATTGGCAATGGGTACTTGTTCTTAATCTTCACTTCATTCAAGGCTCGATAATCAACAACCATTCTTAGGGATTTATCTTTCTTCTCGACCAAAAGCACTGGGGCTCCCCATGGTGATGAACTTCGTCGAATGTAACCTTTCTCCAATAACTCCTCGGTCTGTTTCTTAATCTCCTCCAGATCATTCGCGGGCATCCTATAGGGTCTCTTGGATATTGGCCCTGTGCCTGGCAATAGCTCTATCAAAAACTCAATATCTTGATCCGGTGGCATGCCTGGTAACTCCTCTGGGAAAACATCCGGGTAATCCTTTACTAGAGGCACTTCTTCCTAAAAAACTCCCATGAGGGTATTTACTTGGCTACTTCTTGGCGCATGCCTAGATGCATACTTGATCCTTTTTCCCTCCGGGGTGGTGACACAAATTGACTTACTAACACAGTCAATGCTTCCTCCGTACTTTGACATCCAGTCCATTCCTAATATCACATCCAATCCTTGTGACTCCAAGATAATTAGGTCGGACAGAAAAACATGGTTGCCAATGGTTAAGGATATCTGGTCACACCATCGACTAGCCATATACTCTGCTCTGGGTGAGCTTACTAATAGAGGGGTCCTAAGGATCTGGGTTGGTAGTTTAAACTTATCCACGAATTCCCTTGATATGTATGAATGCGATGCACCAGTATCAAAAAGAACAAGAGCGGTAAATGACTTAACCAAAAACTTACCTATAACCGCGTCTGGCTGCTCTTCAACCTCCTCCACGTTAACATGGTTCAGTTGTCCTTTGTTGAATGGATTGGCCTTCTTCCCAGCGCTCCCATTTCCATTTCCATTCTTCCCTTCAGGGCACTCCGTGGCATAGTGTCCAGTCTTCCCGCACTTGAAACAGTAACGTGGCTTAGGTCTGTCTTGGTGGGTGTGGCTGGATTGGGGCAGTTCTAATTGTTGCTTGCTCCATTCCCATTCCCATTCCCATTCCTAGGGCTAGTATGATTATGGTTACTTCCTCCATTATGGGTGTGGCCTCCTAGGTTATGAACAAGTCCTCTCAAGTTCGGGTTTAGACGAGGCTTCTGCTGAGCTCCTGAGTTATACCTCCCTTGTCCATACTTCCTCTTACGGCTCTTAGTCTACTGCTGCTTCCCTTCAATCATAAGAGCCTTATCTACCAACTCCTGGTAGTTGGTGAATGTTGCCACCATCAACTGCATACTCATCTCATCATTCAGCCCTTCCATAAACTTCTCCTGCTTTGTGGCATCTGTGGCCACATCATCAGGGGCATAGCAAGATAACTTGCTAAACTCATCCGCGTACTGAGCCACAGTACGGTTCCCCTGGCGTAAGTTGCGAAACTCATGCTTCTTCAAATTCATGGCTCCAGTTGAGATATGGGCTGTACGGAAGGCTTGCTGAAATTGGTCCCATGTCACCGTGGCTATAGGGTAGGTGACAGTGTAATTCTCCCACCATGATGTTGCTGGTCCATCCAACTGATGTGTGGCAAAACACACCTTCTCAGCATCAGTACATCCTGCAGTGGTTAACCCCTTTCCAATCCTGCGGAGCCAATCATCTACTACTATAGGCTCGATGCTACTGGAAAACACCAGCGGATGCAACCTCAGAAAAAGGGCTAAGTTGTCCACTGGCGGCGGTGGTGGTGGTGCATTGTTGTTGTTGTTGTTGCCTTGGTTCTGAACTAACAACTGCGTTAGGGTATTCTGCTGCTGGATCAACTAAGTGAGCTTCGGTGGGAAGGCAAATCCGGGGTCACGTCTCGGAGGCATCTAATGGGTTTAGAGGGGATAGATTAGAATAGAATGAGGTCTAATGAGAAAGCACTACCCATATCCTACGGAGCCAATCATCTACTACTATAGGCTCGATGCTACTGGAAAACACCAGCGGATGCAACCTCAGAAAAAGGGCTAAGTTGTCCACTGGCGGCGGTGGTGGTGGTGCATTGTTGTTGTTGTTGCCTTGGTTCTGAACTAACAGCTGCATCAGGGTATTCTGCTGCTGGATCAACTAAGTGAGCTCCGGTGGGAAGGCAAATCCGGGGTCACGTCTCGGAGGCATCTAATGGGTTTAGAGGGGATAGATTAGAATAGAATGAGGTCTAATGAGAAAGCACTACCCATATGCACATGAGACAAACACAATCATTTCACTCAATCAATCAAGCAAGGCATACAATCGGTCTAACTATCGCAAAAGTGCTCGGACTACTCTATTTACATGGTGGAATACTACTACTGATGTGGTGGTCTACTAAAAATATTCCTCGGTTGCAGACTCCATGATATCTGCTCCAGCTTCGTCTTCAAAGTCATCATCGCTAAGGTCAGAGTCGGTGTCGTCGATGATGATGTAGTGTTCCGGGCAAATCTCCTTGGGGTATTCGTCTTCTTCTACTGGTGTGGGGTCTCCCATGAATATTCTGATCTTCTTAATCAGGTCGTCATTCTTCTCCACTAGTACGACGATTTCCTCCTCATAATCTTCACGTGTAGCCTTGAGTTCTTCCTCTAGTTCTGCGATCCTAGTCATTGCCTTCTTCAGATCTATCATGCCTGCGCACATCTGATTCTCCTGGCGTCGAATGTGCTGGTTTAGTTCCTGGATGAAAGCTGCAATTGATCTATCCTTCCTGGTGCTGATCATCTCCCATTGCTCATGTCAGCGCCCACAGATCTGGTAGATAGTATCCTTAAGCTCCTTTTGGTACACTTCTCCAATGCGTCCCATGGTGATGTGAGCTGCCATACTCTTTCCTAAACTCCAGGTTGGTGCATCGAAGGAAAACTCTATGGGCTTAGTGACTGGCATGAAGGTCCTTCCTGGAACTTGAACTTGAATCATCCATCGCTCCTCTTCTGGTAAACTGGCGTTGTAGGTCCTGGTGAAGCTTGGTATTCCTATGTTCATGTACCTAGTGACTTCCTTCAAGTGTCGTCCAAAAGGTGTTTCTTCATCCGGTTGTGCAAACTTGTTCCTTGCATCCGCCAACCTAAAGAGTAGAAAATGGAGAGAAGTCAGAAATGAGAAGAGAATAGTGATCTACGGCTTTTAGCTTAGTGGTCGTGTCCTACACTCACCGTGTGCTCTGATACCATATTGTAGCGACCCGACCTCAAACGGTCAAGTCTCTGTGCTTCAGTGTCATCCCTGGGTTGGTAATGCTGACACACACAGTACTCGAGGATTTATAACAGAGTAGCAATCACACACTTATTACATCGAATGTCTCCAAAGAGAATTGATTACAATAAATATGGCTTAAGGCCATCTAATACGATAACAGCGGAGGGCTTGGAAGATAAAGTGAGTCCATCAACTCCAACGGCATAGCTGAGCAGCACGACAACGACCTAACGAACCTTACTCCCCGTCTGAAAAGTCTGCAACATAAGACGTTGCAGCCCGAAAACGTGTCAGCACATGGAATATGTTGGCAAAGTAACACAGTAGAGCAAGAACAGAATAACGCTATCACTACATGCATATTTGGCTGGTGGAAAGCTCTATGGTTTAGTTTTTGCGTAAAGCCAATTTTTCCCTACAAGAAAGGAATAGATTTTAATTTAACTATCATGGTAGTTGAAACATCATTGAGAAGGTTTCTCCAACTCAATCCCAATTAAAGTAATTAACAACCCAGCAATATTAATTTAGAGTGATGAGATACTTAAGATACTCCAAGTACTAGATACTCAAGATTGTCCATAACCGAGGACACGGCTAACCATGATTAGTTTGTACACTCTGCAGAGGTTTGCGCACTTTTCCCCACAAGACTCGATCGCCTCCATTGGATTTCTCGCACTACATGGTGTTTGAGAAACGGATGACCGAGACACAGTTTTTCAGAAACATTAACTCTCTACTCCGGGCAGACCATACCAAACCTACAACCCAGTACCTGCTGATCCACCTCTTCAAGAGCTTCACGTAACTTACTCAACTATGCTAGAGCCCATAATAGCTTGTGGCTGCACACGGAAGTTTCTAGCATGAATCATCTCAGTTCCCTTTGAGCCTAGGTGGCGGTCCATAGGAAGATCACACGGGTACTCTAGGATTTCCAAAAATACAGGCAACACTGGGTACTCCAGGTGCCTCAATCCACCCAGATGTGTATTTAAGTTGCCACCTTAAGTTGAACCATTAATTAACAATCTCACATCTGTCATGGATTTCACTCACCCAAACCACGTCTACGAGCATAGCATAGCAATATAAGCAACACGTAGAAGTAAATCCCAGGGGTTTGAATGTAACAGGGTAATAGGTTCTACCTCATCAACTACTTCCCAACCCACATGTTAATGACATCCTAACCATGCAATGTTTGAGGATTGGAACTAATGCATAAAACTGGGTGATAAAGGGGTATGATCAAAGTGTTACTTGCCTTGCTGATGATCCGTAAAACCTAGAGACTCGTAGTAGCACGCTTCGCACTCCGGGTGTTCTATCGCAAACAAACAATAGCATACATAAGAAATCAAGAAAAGAAGCACGGCTAAGACTCAAATAAGAAGATCTAACCAGAAAGTTCAACTTAAGAACTCCGGTTTGCAAAAAGAATCAAATCGAACGGAGCAACGAAACTCAAACGGCGAAAGAAACAAGATCCATTTACTAATCTGGACCTAGGTCAAATTTTACAGTAGCAAAAACTTGTTTAAGTTGGTTAAGCATAAAGAGGGTCTCGAGATGAAGATCTAGGTGCTTGAATCGCCTGATTCCGACTAACGAGCGAAAAGATAAACTAGAACGAAAATCGGATCAGAAATCCCGATCAGAAATAACCGCGGAAAAATCCGATAAAAGAAAACTGACGAACAGACTAACGAACGATTGTTCGTTATCTTTAACTAACGAGCGAAAACCGTTCATTAAAACGAACGTACGGACAAACGTCCGCTAAAAAGAAAAACCAGGAAAAACCGGCGAACCTAAAAAACGAGTTAGGGTTTTCTTAAAAAACGGATCGATTTTCTTTTTAAAAAAACCGGCGGCTACCTCGTCGGTCCGGCAAGGCACGGCGACGTCGGCGAGGCGAGGCGCGGGCAACGGGCAAGGCGGCGGCGGCAGCATGGGGCGGCGGCGGCGCGGCAGGCGGCGGCGCGGCGGGCAAGCGGCGGCGGCAGGCGGCTTGGGCGGTGGCTGCGGTGGCTTCGGCTGCGGGGCGAGGCGAGGCGGGGCGATGGTGGTGGGTGGTCGTGGCGGCGGGGGAGTATATAAGGAGGGGGTGTGCCTTAGGGGATGGGCAAAGGCGGTGGGGAGGGAGTCTGGCTCGGACTCCTCCGAGTCGGTGCGGCGGCGCGGCCGGTCTCCTGAAGGAGACGGCGCGCGGGAGAGGCGGGCCGGCGGCTGGGCTTTGGCCTAGTTAGCATGCGCATTTTTTTAATAATTCCACCGGAACAAAAAAATCCTAGAAAATAAAATAAAAATCTTAAAATGCCAAAAAAAATTCACCGTCTAAATGAAATATTTGGAACGAGATGAACATTTTCTTGGCCCTAAAATGCAATTTTGAACACGTGCAATTTTTCTAATGCAAATAAAATTGCAATAAAATCCAAATAAAAACAAATATTTGATTTTAATATTTTTCCTCCTATATTTCATTTATTTTGGAGAATTCATATTATCTCCTCTCATATATTTTAATATGAAATATTTTCGGAGGGAAAAAATTAAAACCAAAAATCCTCGTTCCAAAATTTGATAGAAATCAAATTTGAAAACTGGGGAAATCCCCAACTCTCTCCGAGGGTCCTTGAGTTGCTTAGGATTTCGAGGATCGCGAGACAAAATGCAATAAAATATGATATGCAAGAATGATCTATGTATAACATTCCAAATTGAAAATTTAGGATGTTACATCCTTATAGTGAGCTAATAAGACAAGCTACTCCTCATTGTCGGAGATATCAATGATGATTGGCTCCTTGGACATGGAAGAGGGCGAGGCCTCCGCATCATGGGTGCCCTCGTCGTAGTGGTGAGTTGCCTGAGCCGCTCGTAGTGGTGAGGTAAGCACATGCACGCTGAGAAAACACGGCGTAGTCTTCGTTGAAGGCACTGAGGGTGGCCTCGAGAAAACGCCATGAACTGGCGTTTAAAGCAGCCAACCTCATCGCGGCATCGGCGGGAGAGGCGTTGACGTGGCCTCGACGACGAGGTGCTCCTCCAAGATCTGGGGGTCAGCATGAATGGCAGCCATCGCGACCTCATCCATGCGTGCGGCCGTGATTTGCTTCTCCGCTACCAAATGCTCCATGAGATCCTAGCTATATTGCGTGCACCATGGCTTAGAGCAATGCTTATTTGGTGGAGGGATCAATGATTTTGCTGGAAGGTGTCGCACCGGCGGCCGGGCATGTGGGATGTGGAAGGAGGAGGAGGATGGGGGTCGGGTATGGATTACCTGCCTAGATAGGCGAGGCCGAGCAGCGTGAAGGAGGGTCGTCGGCAAGGAGGCGGCGCTGCAAGCAAGGAGTGAAGGTTTCAACTTGGAAAGGAAGGTGGAAACAGGGCAAATGTGGCTTTTGGTGAGGGGGAGGGGACGGGGAGGTAGATATTTCTGTGAAAGCCGAAAATTTTGAATCACTTCAGCGAAAAAACTGGCACGCAAAGTGTCATCACACGATGCTCCAGGATATTTTGTACTGCGTCTCACACGGTTGGTGGTAATAAACTATGTGGGATCTACATGATTTTTCATCTTGATTTGATTTATATAATGGTGTCACAGCGGGAATGGACGGTGTTTGAATTGCTAGAAATTTTATCTGCAGTGAACATGCAACTATATTTGTGTCGTAAAAGAATTGGAATTATTCAAGGTTCATTTGGACATTTTATACATTAACTTGGTTTTCTAGCCATTTCAGGTGGACAATTCAAAATTAAACTACATGCACATGCTCCAGTGTAACAACATGGGTTGTAAAATCATATATGTGTCCATGGATTTGTGCTTATGTCCCATGCAAAAAATGGGGATGAATTTTGGGGATCATTTGGACATTTTTATACGTTAACTGAGTTTTCTAGGCATTTGTGTGCATAATTCAAAATTGAACTACATGCACATGTTCCAGTCAATAAAAATGGGTTGCAAAATCAAATGTTTGTCCTCGGTTGCAAGCTTAGGTCACCTGCAAAAATGAGAATGAATGTATAACACCTTGACACTATCGCTCAGCCGCTAACATTGAGATACATGGTTTTAAAATTCTAGTAAATCGAAAGCTCGTCTGAAATTCATGAAACTTGACATGATATCATGGAATGACATCGACATGTTGTGGTAGAAATATTGTCCCATTTGGGGCAAGTTTGTGCATAAGCTTCTCGCAAACCAGAGCTTCTCTCACAACAAGCCTGATGGTTTCGGTAGGGAACGTGCCACCTTGGGGGACGAAACAATATCTATTGCCTCTTCTTACTTTCAATTTTTTTCTTGTTTCAACATAAAACAACACGAGTGTTGTGTCAATTTATGGGATTTTTCGGGGTTTGCTTGGACATTTTTATACATTAACTGAGTTTCCTTTTGCATTCATGTGCATAATTCAAATTTGAACTACATGCACATGCTCCAGCGCATATAAATTGGTTCAAATTGGAATGTGTGTCTTTGGTTATATGCTTAAGTCCCATGCAACAAATGAGAATGAATGTCAAACACCTTGCCCCTGTCGCTCGGCCACTAACATTGAGATACATGGTTTTTAAATTCTGATAAATCGAAAACGTGTCTGAAATTTATGAAACTTGACATGCTAGCACGAAAAGGCATCAACATGCAGTGGTAAATATATTATCCCATTTGGGGCAGGCTAGGGTATATAAGCTTCTCACAAACCAGAGCTTCTCACAACCAGCCTCATGGTTACGGTAGGGAATGTTTCACCTTTGTGGACGAAATGATATCCATTGCCTCTTCTTTATTTCAATTTTTTTCTAGTGTCAGCATAGAACAACATGAGTGTTGTGCCAATTTTAGGAATTTTTCAGGGCTCGTTTGGACATTTTTATACATTAACTGAGTTTTCTATGCATTTATGTGCATAATTCAAATTTGAACTACAGGCACAAGCTCTAATGCATATAAATTGGTTGAAAAATTCAAATTTGTGTCCTTGGTTGCATGCTGAGGTCCCATGCAAGAAATGGGAATGAATGTCAAACACCCTGCCACCGTCACTCGGTCGCAAACATTGAGATACCTGGTTTTTAAATTCTAGTAAATCCAAAACTTGTCTGAAATTCATGAAACTTGGCATGCTATCATGGAGCGGCATCAACAAGTCGTGGTAAAAATTTTGTCCCATTTGAGGCAGGTTTGGGTATAAGCTTCTCACAACAAGCCTGATGGTTTCTGTAGGGAATGTTTCACCTTTGGGGACGAAAGGATATCTGTTGCCTCTTCTTGATTTCAATTTTTTCTGTAGTGTCAACACAGAACAACAGGAGTGTTGTGTTAATTTTCAGAATTTTTTGGGGTTTGTTTGGACATTTTTATACATTAACTGGGTTTTCTAGGCATTTTATGTGCATAATTCAAATTTGAACTACACGCACATGCTCCAGTGCATATAAATTGGTTGAAAAATCAAATATGTGTACTTGGGTGCATGCTTAGGTCCCATGCAAGTAATGGGAATGAATTTCAAACACCAGGGCACTATTGATTGCCGGCAAAATGTTGTGATACTTTCTTTTAAATTCAAAACTCATGTGAAATTCATGAAACTTGGCATGCTATCATGGAGTAGCATCAACATGTCGTGGTAATTTTTTTCCCATCTGGGGCAGGTTTGGGTATAAGCTTCTCACAAACCAGAGCTTCTCAAAACAAGCCTGGGGACAAAATGATATTCGTTGGGGACAAAATGATATTCGTTGCCTCTTATTGATTTCAAAAAAATTCTAGTGTCAACATAGAACAACAGGAGTGTTGTCTTAAATTTTGGAGTTTTTTGGGGTTCGTTTGGACATTTTTATAATTAATTAGGTTTTCTAGGCATTTTATGTGCATAATTCAAATTTGAACTGTATGCACATGCTCCAGTGCATATAAATTTTTTGAAAAATCAAATTAGTGTCCTTGGGTGCATGCTTAGGTCTCATGCAAGAAATGGGAATGAATTTTAAACACCAGGGCACTGTTGATTGCCGGCAAAATATTGAGATACTTTTTTTAAAATTTTAGTGAATCCGAAACTCGTCTGAAATTCACGAAACTTGGCATGCTATCATGGAATGGCACCCGATATGCTGTGGTATTTTTCGTGTCCATTTTGAGAGAAGAAGGACTCGAATAACAGCCAACAAAAGGCATTTTGAAAAAATAGCTGCCATTTTAATATCTCAAACATTTGTATAATTCAAATCATGTTTGTTCTGTTAACCATTCACATGATGCCACTTGTATTGGTTTTAATGGCTATAGGAGGTGTCGTGCGGACAGCTGCTTGACTGAACGGGAGACGTGCAAGCGGAGACTGGTGCGCAGGCTGGCCGAGAGACATGAAAGCTGTCCTCCAATGCGCAAGCTCACCGGGAAGCGTGCGAGCTGTACACTGCGCAGGCTCAGTAGGAAGCGAGCACTTTGACTTCCATGGCCGCCCGCCTTCCTCTCCATTAATGGCGCCCCAGTTGCTATTTAATACGGGAGGCCTTACTGTTCGCCTCCCATTGCCCTCCCTCCCGCAGACCTCCACCAATGCCATGGCGCAGAATGGTCATCTGCCACTAGTCTTCAAGTTTGATGAAGTCGATTTGGAGCCGGAGAAGATAGAAAATAAGGAGGAATAGGGCCTCATGGACATGGCCCGGAACAAGCTCGCCGCGGCGGTTGCTGCCCCCGCTCATGTCCCATCTCACATCCCTGTGCCTGAGCCAGCGACCATCCACGTAGCATTGATGGGCTGGTCGCCGAGCACTATTGCAGAGCTGGAAGCCGCGGGCGTCAGCGAGGTCTCCGCAGACCTGTGTGAGCTCGTGTACATGCCAACGCCCGTGCCCATGCGCGCCGCTCCACCCACCATGGCACCGGTCCCCGTGCGTTTGGCTGCACCCGCCGCACCCGCTCCCGTGCGCGCGCCCCCCTCAGCGGCATGGGACGGCGTCGTCGACCGCTACCTCTCAGCGCCGCTAGTTGTCGTCTTCCCTCGCCCCGCCCGTCGATCGTGCGACGACATGATGTTTGATTTACGAGTGAAGAACATTTTGTGCTGCCTTGAAGACTTCAACAACGGTGTCCCGAAGGACGACAATGACAGCGCGGCACGCCGCCTCCACCGCCGCTGGAAATAGTTTTTTGGGGGGTTTAATACTGTATCTTGAATTCTCGGTCATATGAATATAAATTTGCAGTGTGACTGAATGAAAGATATGGTTTGAACAAACTTGCGCTTTTATCTCCTAATGTACAGACTTATCAAACGATTTTCTTTTGATCGCAAGCATTTTAGATAGAACACCCGTATGCAAAGTGCAATGGTCTTCCCGTTTAAGACAAGGGAAAATTTGCAGCGCGGGATTTATGCATCCCCTCAACGCAAACGGTTGTTTTGGATGACCCGTGCTACCTCTTGAGCACTGCGTTGGATTTCCTTGAAGAGGAAAGGATGATGCAGCAAAGTAGCGTAAGTATTTCCCTCAGTTTTTGAGAACCAAGGTATCAATCCAGTAGGAGGCTGCGCGCGAGTCGCTTGTACATGCACAAAACAAATAACTCCTCGCAACCAAAGCGATAAGGGGTTGTCAATCCCTTCACGGTCACTTACGAGAGTGAGATCTGATAGATATGCTAAGATAATATTTTTGGTATTTTTATGATAAAGATGCAAAGTAAAATAAAAGCAAAGTAAAAAAGCAAAGGAAATAGCTAAGTATTGGAAGATTAATATGATGAAGATAGACCCAGGGGGCACAGGTTTCCCTAGTGGCTTCTCTCAAGAGCATAAGTATTTTACGGTGGGTGAACAAATTACTGTTGAGAAATTGACAGAATTGAGCATAGTTATGAGAATATCTAGGTATGATCATGTATATAGGCATCATGTCCGAGACAAGTAGACCGACTCCTGCCTGCATCTACTACTATTTCTCCACTCATCGACCGCTATCCAGCATGCATCTAGAGTATTAAGTTCATGAAAACAGAGTAACGCCTTAAGCAAGATGACATGATTTAAAGGGATAAATTCATGCAATATGATAAAAAAAACATCTTGTTATCCTCGATGGCAACAATACAATATGTGCCTTGCTGCCCCTACTATCACCGGGAAAGGACACCGCAAGATTGAACCCAAAGCTAAGCACTTCTCCCATTGCAAGAAAGATCAATCTAGTAGGCCAAACCAAACTGAAAATTCGAAGAGACTTGCAAAGATAACCAATCATACATAAAAGAATTCAGAGAAGATTCAAATATTGTTCATAGATAATCTTGATCATAAACCAAAAATTCATCGATCTCAACAAACACACTGCAAAAAGAAGATTACATCGAATAGATCTCCACAAGAGACGGGGAGAACATTGCATTGAGATCCAAAAAGAGAGAAGAAGCCATCTAGCTAATAACTATGGACCCGAAGGTCTGAGGTAAACTACTCACACTTCATCGGAGAGGCTATGGTGTTGATGTAGAAGCCCTCCGTGATGAATGCCCCTCCGACGGACCTCCGGAACAAGCCCCAAGATGGGATCTCATGGATACAAAAGGTTGCGGCGGTGGAATTAGGTTTTTGGCTCCGTATCTGATCGTTTGGGGGTATGTAGGTATATATAGGAGGAACGAGTACGTCGGTGGAGCAACAGGGGGCCCACAAGGGTGGAGGGTGCGCCTGAGGGGGTAGGCGCGCCCCCTACCTCGTGGTCTCCCTGTTGGTTGCTTGACGTAGGGTCCAAGTCTCCTGGGTCTTGTTCAGCGAGAAAATCACGTTCCCGAAGGTTTCATTCCGTTTGGACTCCGTTTGATATTCCTTTTCTTCGAAACCCTAAAATAGGCAAAAAAACAACAATTCTGGGTTGGGCCTCCGGTTAATAGGTTAGTCCCAAAAATAATATAAAAGTGGATAATAAAGCCCAATAATGTCCAAAACAGTAGATAATATAGCATGGAGCAATCAAAAATTATAGATACGTTTGAGACATATCAAGCATCCCCAAGCTTAATTCCTGCTCGTCCTCGAGTAGGTAAATGATAAAAACAGAATTTTTGATGTGGAATGCTACTTGGCATAATTTTAATGTAATTCCTCTTAATTGTGGTATGAATATTCAGATACAAAAGATTTAAGATAAAAGTTTAATATTGACATAAAAATAATAATACTTCAAGCATACTAACAAAGCAATCATATCTTCTCAAAATAACATGGCCAAAGAAAGTTATCCCTACAAAATCATATAGTCTGGCTATGCTCTATCTTCACCACACAAAGTATTTAAATCATGCACAACCCCGATGACAAGCCAAGCAATTGTTTCATACTTTTGACATTCTCAAACTTTTTCAATCTTCACGCAATACATGAGCGTGAGCCATGGATATAGCACTATATGTGGAATAGAATGGTGGTTGTGGAGAAGACAAAAAAGGGAGAAGATAGTCTCACATCAACTAGGCGTATAAACGGGCTATGGAGATGCCCATCAATAGATATCAATGTGAGTGAGTAGGGATTGCCATGCAACGGATGCACTAGAGCTATAAGTATATGAAAGCTCAACAAAATAAACTAAGTGGGCGTGCATCCAACTTGCTTGCTCATGAAGACCTAGGGCACTTTGAGGAAGCCCATCATTGGAATATACAAGCCAAGTTCTATAATGAAAAATTCCCACTAGTATATGAAAGTGACGAACTGAGAGACTCTCTATCACGAATATCATGGTGCTACTTTGAAGCACAAGTGTGGTAAAGGATAGTAACAGTGTCCCTTCTCTCTTTTTCTCTCATTTTTTTATTTGGGCCTTTTCTCTTTTTTTGGGCCTCTTTTCTTTCCTTTTTATTTTTATTTTTTTCGTCCGGAGTCTCATCCCGACTTGTGGGGGAATCATAGTCTCCATCATCCTTTCCTCACTGGGACAATGCTCTAATAATGATGACCATCACACTTCTATTTTCTTACAACTCAACAATTACAACTTGATACTTAGAACAAAATATGACTCTATATGAATGCCTTCGGCGGTGTACCAGGATATGCAATGAATCAAGAGTGACATGTATGAAAGAATTATGAATGGTGGCCTTGCCACAAATACGATGTCAACTACATGATCATGCTAAGCAATATGATAATGATGGATTGTGTCATAATAAACAGAACGGTGGAAAGTTTCATGGCAATATATCTCGGAATGGCTATGGAAATGCCATAATAGGTAGGTATGGTGGCTGTTTTGAGGAAGGTATATGGTGGGTGTATGATACCGGTGAAAGGTGCGCGGTAGTAGAGAGGCTAGCAATGGTTGAAGGAAGAAAAGTGTGTATAATCCATGGACTCAACATTAGTCATAAAGAACTCATATACTTATTGCAAAAATCTACAAATTATCAAAGAAAAGTATTACGCGCATGCTCCTAGGGGGATAGATTGGCAGGAAAAGACCATCGCTCGTCCCCGACCGCCACTCATAAGGAAGACAATCAAAAAATAAATCATGCTCCGACTTCATCACATAATGGTTCACCATACGTGCATGCTACGCGAATCGCAAACTTTAACACAAGTATTTCTAAAATTCACAACTACTCAACTAGCACAACTTTAATATCACCATCTTCATATCTCAAAACAATTATCAAGCATCAAACTTCTCATAGCATTCAACACACTCATAAGAAAGTTTTTACTATTCTTGAATACCAAGCATAATAGGATTATTTAAGCAAATTACCATGCTATTTAAGACTCTAAAAATAATCTAAGTGAAGCATGAGATATCAATAGTTTATATAAAACAAATCCACCACCGTGCTCAAAAAAATATAAGTGAAGTACTAGAGCAAAACTATATAACTCAAATGATATAAGCGAAGCACATAGAGTATTCTAACAAATTCCAAATCATGTATGGCTCTATAAAAAGGTGTGTACAGCAAGGATGATTGTGTTAAACTAAAACTCAAAGACTCAAATCATACAATACGCTCCAAGCAAAACACATACCATGTGGTGAATAAAAATATAGCTCCAAGTAAAGTTACAGATAGAAGTAGACGAAAGAGGGGATGCCTTCCGGGGCATCCCCAAGCCATGGTTTTAGGTGTCCTTAGATTATCTTGGGGGTGCCATGGGCATCCCCAAGCTTAGTATCTTGCCACTCCTTGTTCCATAATCCATCAAATCTTTACCCCAAAACTTGAAAACTTCACAAGACAAAACTCAAAGTAGAAAATCTCGTGAGCTCCGTTAGCGAAAGAAAACAAAAGACCACTTCAAGGTACTGTAATGAACTCATTCTTTATTTATATTGGTGTTAAACCTACAGTATTCCAACTTACCTATGATTTATAAACTATTTTACTAGCCATAGATTCATCAAAATAAGCAAACAACACACGAAAAACAGAATCTGTCAAAAACAGAACAGTTTGTAGTAATATGTAGCTAGCGCAAGATCTGGAACCCCAAAAATTCTAAAATAAATTGCTGGACGTCAGGAATTTATATATTAATCATCTGAAAAAATAATTAACTAAATATCACTTTCCAAATAAAAATGGCAGCAGTTCTCGTGAGCGCTAAAGTTTCTGTTTTTTACAGCAAGATAACAAAAGTTTCCCCAAGTCTTCCCAACGGTTCTACTTGGAAAAAACACTAATTAAACACAAAAAACACAACCAAAACAGAGGCTAGGTAAATTATTTATTAATAAACATGAGCAAAAATCAGGGAATAAAAAATAAAATTGGGTTGCCTCCCAACAAGCGCTATCGTTTAACGCCCCTAGCCAGGCAAAAAAACAAGGATAGATCTAGGTATTGCCATCTTTCGTAGGCAATCCATAAGTGGCTCTCATAATAGATTCATAAGGTAATTCAATTTTATTTCTAGTAAAGTGTTCCATGCCTTTCCTTAACGGAAAATGGAATCTAATATTTCATTCCTTCATATCAATAATTGCACCAATCGTTCTAAGGAAAGGTCTACCAAGAATAATAGGACATGAAGGATTGCAATCTATGTCAAGAACAATAAAATCTATGGGCACATAATTCCTATTTGCGACAATAAGAATGTCATTGATTCTTTCCATTGGTTTCTTATTAGTGGAATCCGCAAGGTGCAATTTTAAAGAGCAATCATCAAAATCACGGACACCTAACAAATCACACAAAGTCTTTGGAATCGTGGAAACACTAGCACCCAAATCACATAAAGCATATAACTCATGATATTTGATCTTAATTTTAATAGTTGGTTCCCACTCATCATAAAGTTTTCTAGGGATAGAAACTTCCAACTCAAGTTTTTCTTCATAAGATTGCATCAAGGCATCAACGATATGTTTAGTAAATGCTTTATTTTGACTATAAGCATGAGGAGAGTTTAGCATAGATTGCAACAAGGAAATACAATCAATCCAAGAGCAATTTTCATAATTAAATTCCTTGAAATCCAAAATAGTAGGTTTAGCAACATCTAGGGTTTTAATTTCTTCAATCCCACTTTCATCAAATTTAGCATCAAGATCTAAAAACTCCGAATTTTTGGAACGCCTTCTAGGTAAAGGTGGATCATATTCAGTCCCATCATTATCAAGATTCATATTGCCAAACAAATATTTAATAGGGGACACATCAATAACTTTTAGATCTTCATCTTTATTTTCATAGGAACTAGAAGAACACGCTCTTATAAAGGCATCTTTCTTAGCACACATCCTAGCGGTTCTTTCTTTGCACTCATCAATGGAAATTCTCATGGATTTGAGAGACTCATTGATGTCATGCTTAGGACGAATAGATCTAAGTTTCAAAAAATCAACATCAAGAGAAATTATATCAACATTCCTAGACAACTCATCAATCTTAAGCAATTTTTCTTCAATCAAAGCATTGAAATTATTTTGCGAAGTAATAAATTCTTTAATATTAGATTCAAAATTAGAGGGCATCTTATTATAATTTCCATAAGAATTGTTGTAGGAATTACCATAATTATTAGAGGGATTACTAGGATTAAAATTTTCTTTATACGCGTTGTTACCAAAATTGTTCCTACCAAAAAAAATTCACATCCATAGATTCATTATTATTCTCAATCAAAGTAGACAAGGGCATATCATTAGGATCAGAAGAAACACTCTTACTAGAAAATAATTTAATAAGTTCATCCATCTTTCCACTCAAAACATTAATTTCTTCTATCGCATGCACCTTTTTATTGTTAGATCTTTCAGTATGTCATTGAGAATAATTAACCGTAATATTATCTAGGAGTTTAGTAGCTTCTCCTAAAGTGATTTCCATAAAAGTGCCTCCCGCGGCCGAATCTAAAAGATTTCTAGAAGCAAAATTCAAACCAGCATAAAAATTTTGTATAATCATCCACAAATCCAAACCATGAGTAGGGCAATTATATATCATTAATTTCATCCTCTCCCAAGCTTGTGCAACATGTTCATGATCAACTTGCTTAAAATTCATAATATCGTTTCTAAGGGAGATGATCTTAGCAGGAGGAAAATACTTAGAGATAAAAGCATCTTTGCACTTGTTCCAAGAATCAATACTATTTTTAGGCAAAGACGAAAACCAAGCTTTAGCACGATCTCTAAGCGAAAAAGGAAATAACTTCAACTTAACAATATCGTTGTCCACATCTTTCTTCTTTTGCATATCACACAAATCAACGAAGCTATTTAGATGGGTAGCGGCATCTTCACTAGGAAGGCCGGAAAACGGATCTTTCATGACTAGATTCATGAAAGCGGCATTAATTTCACAAGATTCAGCATCAGTAAGAGGAGCCATCGGAGTGCTAATAAAATCATTGTTGTTGGTATTGGTAAAGTCACACAATTTAGTGTTAGCTTGAGCCATCATGACAAGCAAGCAATCCAACACACAAGCAAACAAAAAGCAAGCGGCCAAAAAGAGGCAAATAGAGAAAGAGAGGGAGGACGGAGAGAGAGAGAGAGAGAGAGGGTGAATAAAATGGCAAGGGTGAAGTGGGGGGAGAGGAAAATGAGAGGCAAATGGCAAACAATGTAATGCGGGAGATAAGGGTTGTGATGGGTAGTTGGTATGTTGACTTTTGCATAGACTCCCCGTCAACGGCGCCAGAAATGGCTCGTTGTTGGGAGTCAGATCTTGACTTCCGCGAACCTCCCCGGCAACGGCACCAAAAATCTTCTTGCTACCTCTTGAGCACTGTGTTGGATTTCCTTGAAGAGGAAAGGATGATGCAGCAAAGTAGCATAAGTATTTCCCTCCGTTTTTGAGAACCAAGGTATCAATCCAGTAGGAGGCTGCGCGCGAGTCCCTTGTACCTGCACAAAACAAATAACTCCTCGCAACCAACGCGATAAGGGGTTGTCAATCCCTTCACGGTCACTTACGAGAGTGAGATCTGATAGATATGTTAAGATAAAATTTTTTATTTTTATGATAAAGATGCAAAGTAAAATAAAAGAAAAGGAAAAAAGCAAAGGAAATAACTAAGTATTGGAAGATTAATATGATGAAGATAGACCCGGGGGCCATAGGTTTCACTAGTGGCTTCTCTCAAGAGCATAAGTATTTTACGGTGGGTGAACGAATTACTGTTGAGCAATTGACAGAATTGAGCATAGTTATGATAATATCTAGGTGTAATCATGTATATAGGCATCACGTCCGAGACAAGTAGACCTACTCCTGCCTGCATCTACTACTATTACTCCACTCATCGACCACTATCCAGCATGCATCTAGAGTATTAAGTTCATGAAAACAGAGTAATGCCTTAAGCAAGATGACATGATGTAGAGGGATAAATTCATGCAATATGATAAAAACCCCATCTTGTTATCATCGATGGGAACAATACAATACGTGCCTTGCTGCCCCTACTGTCACTGGGAAAGGACACCGCAAGACTGAACCCAAAGCTAAGCACTTCTCCCATTGCAAGAAAGATCAATCTAGTAGGCCAAACCAAACTGATAATTCGAAGAGACTTGCAAAGATAACCAATCATACATAAAAGAATTCAGAGAAGATTCAAATATTGTTCATTGATAATCTTGATCATACACCCACAATTCATCGATCTCAACAAACACACTGCAAAAAGAAGATTACATCGAATAGATCTCCACAAGAGACGGGGAGAACATTGCATTGAGATCCAAAAAGAGAGAAGAAGCCATCTAGCTAATAACTATGGACCCGAAGGTCTGAGGTAAACTACTCACACTTCATCGGAGAGGCTATGGTGTTGATGTAGAAGCCCTCCATGATGAATGCCCCCTCCGGCGGAGCTCCGGAACAGGCCCCAAGATGGGATCTCGTGGATACAGAAGGTTGCGGTGGTAGAATTAGGTTTTTGGCTCCATATCTGATCATTTGGGGGTACGTAGGTATATATAGGAGGAAGGAGTACGTCGGTGGAGCAACAGGGGCCCATGAGGGTGGAGGGCACGCCTAGGCGGGTAGGCGCGCCCCCCTATCTCGTGGCCTCCCGGTTGGTTGCTTGACGTAGGGTCCAAGTCTCATGGGTCTTGTTCGGCGAGAAAATCACGTTCCCGAAGGTTTCATTCCGTTTGGACACCGTTTGATATTCCTTTTATTCGAAACCCTAAAATAGGCAAAAAAACATCAATTCTGGGTTGGGCCTCCGGTTAATAGGTTAGTCCCAAAAATAAAATAAAAGTGGATAATAAAGCCCAATAATGTCCAAAACAGTAGATAATATAGCATGGAGCAATCAAAAATTATAGATACATTGGAGATGTATCAACCCGTGTGCAACCACGTAGAAACAATTGGGTAAGATTTGCCTTTGTCATATTGGACATGTTACCATTTGTCAAACTGGAAAGATTGACATTTGTTAATCTAGTAACATTGCCATTTGTCAACCTTGTAACACTGCGATTTGTCAAAATATGCTACTAAAAATCACTAGGGCTATCTAATTTTTGCAACTAAAATCACTAGTGTTCATATGGACACCAATACAAAGTGACATTGTACTTTTTTCTCAAATTTTAGACCAGTTTTGATGTAATCTTTATCTAATTACAGACGGGATATTATTAATAATTGGGAACCAATATCCCAAACAGATTATTTATTCGAACCGTGAGCGTTAGACCAACAATGGATACGTGCCAAGCTTCGGTTAAGCAATAAAGCATCAGCATTAATCATCCAAATAGAAAAATAATATACATGCCGCCACGCGACGTGTGTGTCGTGCGAGCAGGCATGAGTTGACGGGACACATATGCAAATGTACCATTCATTACATACAACAAGTCATCAACACACAACAACAACGAGGATACATGTTGGATTATAGATTATTTCCAACAACACATTATAGTAAATACTGAAGTTTTTCTCACACAACAAATAACAAAGCGATGAAATGAACTTTAGCTCAACCAATCCTCGACATTGGAAATGCTTGCTTTGAACCATAACTGATTCTCTGGGAAGGGCCGGCTATTGTCAATCTCGAGACCAACGCAGGACTGATCATCCAGGCTGAAGCAGCCTATATCAGGATGCATATTGTGATAGCCAGGGTAGGGAACCATAGCAATGTTCGAGGTATAGATATAGTTTCTTATCATAAATAGTAGTAACGTTCTGTCAACAGCAACTGGATCGCCTTTCACCATCATTGGATAGTTTTGTCCAAGAAAGAGCGAGTTTTTCTCCAAGACTATCAATACTGAACCAGGGTGAAGGTGTTGGCGCTAGCACACTAGTATCCATCCCGAATACCCTGCAACGGATATTGGAATAGGTCCGGAGAGTGCGACCATGCGAGACAACACCTGCTTCCTTAGTAACATCAGAAGTGACATATATACATACAAGAAGAGGGGATCAATCGGAATAAGTTGCCAGGAGCCACTGAGTATATAGGTCCTGCTCATCCTCATGCTCGTGATCGTCACCATCATCATCTCCCCTTTGGTTATAAATTTTTTCAAGTATAGGTGGTGGAATGTTCACAGGACCTTGGAAACACAATAAGGTTAATTAGTAAAGGCAAACTAGCTAACCCGCATGCATGTGGATGAAATAATTATACTTACGGTGGAAGACAAATGTACCGAGACCATAAGGATTCCATGCAAAAACAGTACCATGAGTGGTGGCAGCAAACACAAGACCCTCATATTGAATTGCATCATAGTACTCATCCATATAGAAATTGATTTTTGAGCAATATCCATCGAGGCGTGAAAGTAAGGATGACAACAAGCTTGTCGAAGATAGCAACAACTTCATAGTTCTTGTAATCCCAAGAGCGGTTGGAAACTCGACAAATTGCTATCTTCTGTAGATGACATTCACCATGATCATATTTGAACGTACGTAGATCATCTGTGTGCTCAACCTTAGGGTTGTCTGTGATTTTTAGAAGTGGAACCCGGTGACAAGTGTACACATTCACAAGTTCCCACTCGTAGTTATATCCAATATAAACAACCCAATCTCCATTTGCACCTACCCAAGCCTTATGCTCAAGCGATGGCATCTTAACATCACACATGTCCTTATCAAGCGGCATCAACTTGCACAAGGCGAGGCTTCTGTCGTCCCCACGTCGACGAGCAGCGTCATGGCGAAGAAGATCGTGAAGGAAATATGCCCTAGAGGCAATAATAAAGTTGTTATTTATATTTCCTTATATCATGATAAATGTTCATTATTCATGCTAGAATTGTATTAACATGAAACTTAGTACATGTGTGAATACATAGACAAACAGAGTGTCCCTAGTATGCCTCTACTTGACTAGCTCATTAATCAAAGATGATTAAGTTTCCTGGCCATAGACATGTGTTGTCATTTCACGAACAGGATCACATCATTAGAGAATGATGGGATGGACTAGACCCATCCGTTAGCTTAGCACTATGATCGTTTAGTTTTTATTGTTATTGCTTTCTTCATGACTTATACATGTTCCTATGACTGAGATTATGCAACTCCCGAATACCGGAGGAACACCTTGTGTGCTATCAAACGTCACAACGTAACTGGGTGATTATAAAGATTCTCTACAGGTGTCTCCAATGGTGTTTGTTGAATTGGCATAAATCGAGATTAGGATTTGTCACTCCGTGTATCGGAGAGGTATCTTTGGGCCCTCTTGGTAATGCACATCACTATGAGCCTTGCAAGCAATGTGATTAATGAGTTAGTCACGGGATGATACATTATGGAACGAGTAAAGAGACTTGCCGGTGACGATATTGAACTAGGTATGATGATACTGACGATCAAATCTCGGGCAAGTAACATACCAATGACAAAGGAAACAATGTATGATGTTATGCGGTTTGACCGATAAAGATCTTCATAGAATATGTAGGAACCAATATGAGCATCCAGGTTCCGCTATTGGTTATTGACCGGAGATGAGTCTCGGTCATGTCTACATAGTTCTCGAACCCGTAGGGTCCGCACGCTTAACGTTCGATGACAATATGTATTATGAATTATGTGATTTGATGTACCGAAGGTTGTTCGGAGTCCTGGATGTGATCACGGACATGACGAGGAGTCTCGAAATGGTCGATACATAGATATTCATATATTGGAAGGCTACATTCGGACACCGGAATTTTTCGGGTCGTTTTGGATAAGTTTCGGAGTACCGGGGGTTACCGGAACCCCCTCTGGGAAGTTATTGGGCCTTATGGGCCTAGTGGTGGAAGAGAGGAGGCAGTCCAAGAGGTGGCGCCCCCCCCCCCCTAGCCCAAACTGAATTGGACTAGGGCTAGGGGGGCGGCCCCCCTTTCCTTCTCTTCTTCCTTCTTCTCCTACTTGGACTAGGAAAGGGGGGAACCCTACTCCTACTAGGAGTAGGAATCACCCCCTTGGGCGCCCCCTTGAGGCCGGCCCTCCTCCTCCCCTCCTTTATATACGAGGGAGGGGGCACCCCATAGACACACACGTTGATGTTTAGCTGGGTGCGGTGCCCCCCTCTATAGTTTCACACCTCGTTCATATTGTAGTAGTTCTTAGGCGAAGCCCTGTGTCGGCAACTTCATCATCATCCTCGACACACCGTCGTGCTGACGGAACTCACCCTCGGCCTCAGGTGGATCAAGAGTACGAGGGATGTCACTGAGCTGAACGTGTGCAGATCACGGAGGTGTCGTGCGTTCGGTACTTGATTGGTTGGATCGCGAAGACGTTAGACTACATCAACCACGTTACTTAACGCTTCCACGTTCGATCTACGAGGGTACATAGACACACTCTCCGCTCTCATTGCTATGCATCTCCTAGATAGATCTTGCATGATCATAGGAATCTTTTGAAATAATGTGTTCCCAACAGTGGTATCAGAGCCAAGTTTATGCGTAGATGTTATATGCATGAGTAGAATACAAAGAGTTGTGGGCGATAATAATCATACTGCTTACCAGCATGTCATACTTTGATTCGGCAGTATTGTTGGCTGAAGCGGCCCAGACCGACATTACATGACCGTGTTCATGAGATTGGTTCTACCGACGTGCTTCGCGCACAGGTGGCTAGCGGGTGTCTGTTTCTCCAACTTTAGTTAAATCGAGTGTGACTATGCCCGGTCCTTGTTGAAGGTGAAAGCAGCACACTTGACCAAAAACCGTTGTCGTTTTGATGCGTAGGTAAGAATAGTTCTTGCTAGAAGCCCGTAGCAGCCACATAAACTTGCAACAACAAAGTAGAGGACATCTAACTTGTTTGTGCAGGGCATGTTGTGATGTGATATGGTCAAGACGTGATTATATAAATCGTTGTATGAGACGATCATGTTTTGTAACAATTATCGGCAACTGGCGGGAGCCATATGGTTGTCGCTGTATTGTATGAAATGCAATCACCATTGTCGGTGTCAAAACCAGTGGATCTCGGGTAGGGGATCCCGAACTGTGCGTCTAAGGCGGATGGTAACAGGAGGCAGGGGACACGATGTTTCACCCAGGTTCGGGCCCTATTGATGGAGGTAAAACCCTATGTCCTGCTTGATTATACTTGATAATATGGGTATTACAAGAGTTGATCTACCACGAGATCAGAGAGGCTAAACCCTAGAAGCTAGCCTATGGTATGATTGTATGTTATCCTACGGACTAAAACCCTCTGGTTTATATAGTCACCGGAGGGGGCTAGGGTTACACAAGGTCGGTTACAAAGGAGGAGATATACATATCCGTATTGCCTAGCTTGCCTTCCACGCCAAGTAGAGTCCCATCCGGACACGGGACGAAGTCTTCAATCTCGTATCTTCATAGTCCAATAGTCCGGCCAAAGGATATAGTCCGGCTGTCCGGACACCCCCTAATCTAGGACTCCCTTAGTAGCCCTTGAACCAGGCTTCAATGATGATGAGTCCGGCGCGCAGTGTTGTCTTCGGCATTGCAAGGCGGGTTCCTCCTCCGAATACACCACGGAAGAATTGGAATACAATGATAGTGCCCGACCCTGCAAAATAAGTTCCACATACTACCGTAGAGAGAATAATATTTCCACAAATCTAATATGCTGACATGTTTTGGCAGCATAACACCACGCCACGGCCCGATAATTTATTTGAACCGTTTTTCTTTAACCAGCCCCGCTCATAACGCGAGGCGGTTTCTTGACACGTCTTGTCAAAGCAGAGATCATGTTCCCCTTATTGCGGGATTCTCATCAATATGGACGCGGGTAACCCAACCGTGCCTAGGACTCCTAGATCTTAGGCAAGTCCCAAACGGCCATGAGGAGGACGCTTGATATCCACCCTCTTTATAAAGGGACAAGACTTTTACTTTTTCCCTCCCGTGCTCAATCAAATCCTTCCCCCGCCTCGAGTTCTTACACCCAAAGCCTAGGTCAAGTGCTTCGGACCTTCAATCATGTCCGGATCCAGCCTTCAAGGCCGGTGGAGGCCTTCCTCCGTCACGGAGGAGGACGTCAAGAAGTTGAGGGACGCCAGATATCTGACCACCGAAATTTCGCATAGGCTGCCTGCCCAAGGGCAGGTCATCCCTACTCCCGAACCCAACGAGAGCGTTGTGTTCGTCTCCCACTTCCTCCGAGGACTAGGCCTCGCTCTGGATCCCTTTGTCAGGGGTCTTATGTTCTATTACGGGCTGGATTTTCATGATCTGGCCCCAGACTGCCTTCTTCACATCTCGTCATTTTTTGTCGTCTGTGAGGCCTTCCTTCTCATTACCCCTCACTTCGGCTTGTGGCTCAAGATCTTCAACGTGAAGCCGAAGATGGTCGAGGGACAGTACGCAGCGTGCGGAGGTGCTTTAATAAGCAAAATTGCTGATGCTCCATGGCCAAAGGGTTCCTTTCCAGAGGTGTCCGGATTGTGGCAACGGGAGTGGTTTTATGTCACAGCTCCCCGAAGTGCCAAGTGGGTAGCTGCCACCACCTTTCGCTCGGGCCCTCCACCATAGCTGATGTCATGGATCAGCAGGGGACTGAGCTGGGGTCCAGCCAAGGACGTGCCAATACTGCAAAGCCGTATCCGAGATCTCTTCGAGGGAGATTTCAGTCTGATTACGGTGATGCAAGTCATGCTGGTTCGTCGAGTCTAGCCTTGCAAACGCCGGCCCCTCCGTATGTGGGAATTCAACCCAGAAGGACCATGCACTATTTAGAATTTCCTCGGCATGACGCACAAGGAGATGTACAAATCATTCTTCGGACCCCAAATAGAGTGTCCGGACACTACCGAGGACGTGGGCCTAAGCAGCAACCGCACCGCTACCCAAGTAAGTAATCCCATGGCCGAACACACCGTCTTTTTATTTATCATGACATCACCCTGAAGAATCACTCTTTGACCAGGACTAGATAACAACGGCGAAGATGATCCGGTGTTCGGCCCCCCTTCCCGAAGGCTTGGACAATCCGGTGCTGGAAAAGATGCTCGAGCTAGCACCTCGTCTGGTGCCCTCAACGGAAGATGAAGGGGGAATAAAGAGGGTGAAAGAGGGCCGCCATCGCTACCTATTCCAACCAAGGTAATGAGCGCCTCTACGAGGGAGGATAACCGAGGGGAAGAATCTGACACTCTCTCTCCTCGGGGAAGGAAGAGGACTACCTTTGAAGATCCGGAGATCAAGGATTCCAAACGGGAGAATAAATCTCCGCCAGAGGACCTTGCCTCGGAGGGTGTTCCTGCCGAACAATGTCCGTGCGGGGATCAGCCCTCTAATGAGATGTAAGTAATCAAAAGGTATTTAATAGTGAAGATATCCTACCTTACTCTTGAGGAAAATAACCGAAGTATTTATCTTGCAGTTCGGATCTTAGCCCTTCTCAGCTGAGCTCGTCTTCGGGGGATCTTCTTCCGGAGATGATGGAGAGCGAAACACCTCCCCCTGCCACACCACCTTATGAAGCGGGCGACCCTGAGGTGTCATCGCGGAGGGCTTCTCCTGGTCTGGCAAGGCCAGAAGGTAATCCTATGGCCACCCAAAGTCCTCAGTATCCGGCTCTAGAGGAGAGCAATCAAAAGAGTCCGGCGCCGTCTGGTGCGCGGTCGGATGTACGGAGGGATCTGCTGGAGAAGGAGGTTATCTCAGAAGAGCACCGCACATTGATGCGTACGGTGATTGAAAGGATTTCATCCACCAAAAGCGGGCTGCATAAAGCCTTTATGAGTCTACTGACGGGTTTTGAGGTACGTGAAATGATGTATATTTTTGAAAGTACCGCACATTTTTAGATGTGCCATGTGTAGATAGTAGCCCCTGAGACTCTCGTTGTCGTTGAAAACGGCGGCAAACAGAGGATCATAGTCCCAGGTAAAAACCAAACTGCCTTTATGTGCAGGTGATGGAGGCTCCAGTGGCTAGCCGAACTATTGGGTATGCCGAAATAAAGCGGTAACTGGATGCGGCAGATACCGACCTCATGCTTCTCAACGAGCGGCTTGACGAGGCATAGGGTGAGTGGACTTTCTCGTGATCGTCACATAATAAGAGCAGCATGATGCCAGTATCATTAATATGTTATGACTGCAGATGGAGCGGCCAGCATGGAGACCCTTCGGGCAGAGCTTGCCCGAGCCAAAGAGCAAGCAAGGAGTAGTAATGCGGCCGCTTTAAAGGCGGTCGAAGAGTTAAGAGCCGAAAAGGCCGTGCATTGCGAGAGCAAAGAGAAAACGGCCAAGATGGCTGTAAAGTTAAAAGACACTACCGACCGTTGCCAGCTTCTTGAAGAAGAAAACCAGGCGAAGGCGACAGGCCTGGAAAAGGCCACGATGGTGACCAAAGACACCCGCTCTGCGATGAGAGCGAAGAAGGAGGAGCTGCGTCAAGCCGGGGATATCACGGCTGGGAAACCCTTCATGCTGTGAAGGAAGTTTGGAGATCCTCAGTATGCCCCTCTGGACTGGCTATGGAGTTTGGCGGACGCATATCTAGACCTGGCGGCGAGTGCTATCGATGCGGCCGAATACTTCCGAGATCAAACAGATCGTGAACTGGACAAGCTATTCTGGTCACAATTTAATATTCCAGAGCATCCGCTTCCATTGACTGATCGGCTTGCCGAATGGGCCGATCTGAATAGATTGTCCGGACTCGCCATGAGGTCTGTTGTGGATCATCTATGGCCGGAAATGCCAAAGCCGAACATTAATGCGATGAAGAGGTCGGCGTGCATAGAAGGCTCGCAGATGGCCCTTGCCCATGTCAAAATATACTGGGCGGAAATGGATGCCACAACTGTCGCGACGCAGGGTTCGACCATAGGCCGAGTGGCTGTCGAGCACTATTTTGAAGAAGTTCTTGAAGGCGCTCGTTCGATAGAGGCCCAATGCTTGAAGAATATTATGTTTGAATGACATGTATTCCCATTGTAAGAACAATGTTTTATTAAGTTTATCAAGGTTGTATTTATACTTTGGCCCGAAAGTATTATGATGCCTCCTGTGTGGCCGTTTATGTATATATGTATATAACCTGAAAGATTGCAGTCGTCAGCTTCAGCCCCCACGCATATAATGCAGAGGTGTTCGCAGAAGACGCATGTTCACACATGATCCAACGTCTTGGTCCATTAAGGAGGTGATAGCACAGCGAACTAGGCAACCGGACTATAATGCTTTAGCACTTTCACTTAGCCAGAGGAGTTTGGCAGTGGGGCTACTATATAGCCCCTGGTGGCTCCGCCTTCCTCCGAATTCGGGGTGCGTACATGCCTGTCTGGGAAATGGCCCTTCGTTAAGGCAGAGGAATCCTGAAGATTCCGGTAGGTCATCGAGTGGTTGACCAGTCTCACGCTATATCATGACAGTCAGTTTTCGGCTTTCTCTACTGAGGTGCTCGTCCGGATGAACCAGGGCACAATCACAGTAGTTCTCCTGGTGCCGCCTTAGCCGATATAGCAGAACATAAGGCAGCGAAACACAGGAGCCGAGCAAACCCAACATTTGACCAAAGACATGATTCGGAGCTGATGCATATAAGGCCAAACTCGCGACGCTGAACACTCCCTAAGGTATTCGGTCTTTATGGTGTAAACCGGGCCTAAACAGTGCCCTTTGTAATAAGCCCCTGGTGTCCAGGTACATGCAATATTCTGACGTGGCCACATGCTAATACATCAGCATCCTTCTCAATTGTACTGAGAATATGAGGGATGTGTATCAACAAGAGACAGTAAAAAAGGTTGACGGAGGGTCTTAATCTAAAAAGAATCCTTAGAACGGGTCCCTGCTGCACGTCCGCGCCTGTGTCTCCGTGTGCCGTATTCTGGATGGGTGTAGCACGATGGTCATCTGAAAAACAGAGGAACTTAATTGAAAAGTTGTTGTGCGAAAGGTAAGTTATACTAAATAAACAATATGAGTAAAGTTGAGCCTGATTGTCGCTTGTGCGCGCGCGTTGAGCCCCTTGTATTGTAATAGGGGTATAGCCATCAAACCTGTATCAACTACATATAGCAGTACCGGACTCGTCCAACCGTGTCCGTGGTCTTAACGACCCGTCAGATGCTTTAGTTGGTGAGGCCGTTTAGTGTGTGGCTGCCAAGGCAGACGCACGATCTTCCGCACGCAAGGAGCGCTTAATATTTCCATTTACTGTAATGATGCCATGTGGACCGGGCATCTTAAGCATGAGGGAAGTGTAATGCGGTATCGCATTAAAGCGAGCGAAAGCTTCGCGTCCAAGTAGTGCTTGATAGCCACTTTGGAACGGAGCAATGTGGAATGTTAAATTTTCGCTACGGAAGTTATTGGGAAAGCCGAGTATAACCTCTAGTAGTAGGTAGCCCGTGCAATGGGCCTCTGGGCCTGGCGTCACTCCTTTAAAGGTAGTATTGCTACGGCTATTTTTTGTTGGGTCTATCCCCATTTTGCGGACTGTGTTCTGATATATCAGGTTTAGACTGCTGCCACCGTCCATCAGGACTCGTGTGAAGTGGTATCCGTCAATTATTGGATCTAATACCAGGGCAGCCCATCCTGCACTCCGGATACTTGCCGACTAATCTCGATGGTCGAAGGTGACCGGTTGGAATGACCAGTGGCAGGACTCCGCGGTGATAGGCCCTGGGGCATGTGTCTCTAGGAGTGCCGCTTTGTTTCTCCCCTTAGTCACATGTAATATGTTTAATGTTTTGACTTCTGGTGGGAACTTCTTCTGTTCCCCAGTGCTTTGCTTGCGAGGCTCGTCCTCGTCTTCGCTTGGTGTATCCTGCCCCTTGTGTTCAGCGTTGAGCTTGCCGGACTACTTGAAGACCCAACATTCTCTATGGGTATGATTTGCAGGTTTATTGGGGGTGCTGTGGATTTGACATATTTTATCCAGAATCTTGTTTAAGCTGGACAGTTCATCTCTGTTGCCTTTGGTGGTCAGCTTTTGCTGATCTGGCCGAGAGCTTTTGAATCCAGCGTTTACCGCTGTCCTCTTCGGGCTGTCTTCTTTATTCCGGCGCTTGTTGTTGCCGCGTCTTGATTTCCCGTTTCCGTTCCTGACTTCAGATGTACTTGGGTCGCTGGTGCTGCATCGGGCTAACCAGCTATCCTTGCCCGCACAAAAGCAGGTCATTAGGCTTGTTAATGCTGCCATTGTTCTCTGCTTTTCCTGGCCGAGGTGTCTGGCAAGCCATTCGTCTCGAACGCTATGTTTGAAAGCTGCTAAGGCTTCGGCGTCCGGACAGTCAACTATTCGGTTCTTTTTAGTGAGGAACCTGTTCCAAAGCTTTCGGGCTGACTCTCCGGGCTGTTGGGTTATATGACTTAAATCGTCTGCATCCGGTGGTCGGACATAGGTCCCTTGAAAATTTGCCCGAAAGGCGTCTTTGAGCTCTTCTCAGCTTCCAATGGAGTTTTCGGGGAGGCTTTTAAGCCAGTGGTGAGCTGGCCCTTTAAGCTTGAGGGGTAAGTACTTGATGGCGTGGAGATTGTCTGCTCGAGCCATATGGATATGGAGGATGTAGTCCTTAATAAAGACCCAGGGTCTGTTGTTCCATCATACGCCTCTATGTTTACGGGTTTGAATCCCTCTGGAAATTCATGGTCCAGCACCTCATCGGTGAAACATAGGGGGTGTGCGGCACCCCTGTATTTGGGTGTACCGTGGTATTGGGATGTTTGTTGTGTTGCATTGCACGCTGGAGAATGCTTGCGTGGCCCGTAGATGGATCTGGTTGCGTCGTACTTTTGATGCGAGTCCTCACGTGGATCGCGTACCGGCTTATGTGCGGCGTTGTTTGTCGTTCTATGTTGGCCACGAGGTCGTCTATCCGACTGGCTGGCCATTTTATTTTTGATTCCGGGGGATCTAGGGCCTCCTCGTCGAATTCGGGTAGCAACTTTCGCTTCGGGTAGCTCTTGGTGTGATGGTTACCGCCGTACTTCGCTGCAGTGTTAAGTACTTCACTCCATCTGATTTTGAGTGTGTCTTGTGCAGCCCTGAGCCTTTGCTTCTACTTTTTCAGACTCCTCGCAGTGGCAACCAGCCTTTGATGGGCGTTCTGTTGCTCCGGGTGCCTGTCCGGTGTGATGTGTCCGGACTGTTATCCTTGACGGGGTCGGGTTGTTCGGTTTGATTCTCTGTGTTGCCCTGGGCGGGCGATGATTCACCCTGCTCTATCGCTGGGTCTATATGACCATTATTTCTGCCGAGGCAGGATTTGGAGCGGCGCTTATGCCGCCGCTTTGACTACTTTTCGAGGGAACAACCCTTCGTTGCGTCCTTCTGTTCCTCGTCGTTGTTTTCTTTTGGTGTGTCCACCATGTATACGTCATATGATGAAGTGGGCGTCCAATGCCCTATGGGAAGTGGTTCTTGCTCGTCTCCTGCATCGTCGTCCATACCATCGATGTCTTCGGAGTCGAAGTCGAGCATGTTGGTCAAATCATCGACAGTGGCTACTAAATGGGTGGTGGGTGGGCGGCGAATTTCTTCGTCATCCGCATCCCAATCTTGCCGAACATAATTCGGCCCGGACTCTCCTGACAAGGAGAGAGAGACCTTAATGAGTTTAGAATGTCGCCGAAGGGCGAGTGCTGAAAAATATCTACGGAGGTAAACTCCATGATCGGTGCCCCGTCGGATTCGATAAGCACGGGTGCAGGCGGTTCGGAGTCCGCAGCCGGAGAAGAATCCCATAGTTCGGCGTCACGGCTTCCATGAAGGGTAAGGTCGATACTCGGCTCGATCGCCGATGAGAGTGCGGCCTCCGTGGCGGGGTCTATCCACCCGTCCATGGATGGCGCATCTGGCTCCGAATTGAGGGTCGGAGCGATTGCCGGCGCGATCTCCTGAACACTGTCCGATGGCAGAGCCAGATCATGCTCATCGCAACCGTGTGGCGCACAAGGCAGGGGCTCGAATCCGTCGAAGATCAAGTCTCTACGGATATCGGCCGTGTAGTTTAAGCTTCCAAACCTGACCTGGTGGCCAGGGGCGTAACTCTCGATCTGCTCTAGATGGCCAAGCGAGTTGGCCCGCTGTGCGAAGCCATCGAATACAAAGATCTGTCCAGGGAGAAAAGTCTCACCCTGGACCGCATCGCTATCGATGATCGAAGGAGCCATCAAGCCTAACGGCGATGACACGGAGGAACTCTCAATGAAAGCACCAATGTCGGTGTAAAAACCGGCGGATCTCGGGTAGTGGGTCCCGAACTGTGCGTCTAAGGCGGATGGTAATAGGAGACAGGGGACATGATGTTTTACCCAGGTTCGGGCCCTCTTGATGGAGGTAAAACCCCATGTCCTGCTTGATTATACTTGATAATATGGGTATTACAAGAGTTGATCTACCACGAGACCGGAGAGGCTAAACCCTAGAAGCTAGCCTATGGTATGATTGTATGTTGTCCTACAGACTAAAACCCTCCGGTTTATATAGTCACTGGAGGGGGCTAGGGTTACACAAGGTCGGTTACAAAGGAGGAGATATACATATCCGTATTGCCTAGCTTGCCTTCCACGCCAAGTAGAGTCCCATCCGGACACGGGACGAAGTCTTCAATCTCGTATCTTCATGGTCCAACAGTCCGGCCAAAGGATATAGTCCGGCTGTCCAGAGACCCCCTAATCTAGGACTCCCGCAGCCATGTAATTGCTTTACTTTATCACTAGCCGGTAGCGATAGTCGTAGAAGAAATAGTTGGCGAGATGACAATGATGCTACGATGTAGATCAAGGTGTCAAGCCACTGACGATGGTGACCATGACGGTGCTTTGGAGATGGAGATCAAAGGCACAAGATGATGATGGCCATATCATATCACGTATATTGATTACATGTGATGTTTATCCTTTATGCATCTCATTTTGCTTAGTACGACGGTAGCATTATAAGATGATCTCTCACTAAATTTCAAGGTATAAGTGTTCTCCCTGAGTATGCACCGTTGTTATAGTTCGTCATGCCGAGACACCACGTGATGATCGGGTGTGATAAGCTCTATGTTCACATACAACGGGTGCAAGCCAGTTTTGCACAAGAAGAATACTCAGGTTAAACTTGACGAGCCTAGCATATGCAGATATGGCCTCAGAACACTAAGATCGAAAGGTCGAGCATGAATCATATAGTAGATATGATCAACATAGTGATGTTCACCATTGGAAACTTCTCTATCTCACGTGATGATCAAACATGGTTTAGTTGATATGGATCACGTGATCACTTAGATGATTAGAGGGATGTCTATCAAAGTGGGAGTTCTTAATTAATATGATTAATTGAACTTTAATTTATCATGAACTTAGTACCTGATAGTATTTTGCATGTCTATGTTGTTGTAGATAAATGGCCCGTGCTTCTGTTCCTTTGAATTTTAATGCATTCCTAGAGAAAGCTAAGTTCAAAGATGATGGTAGCAACTACACGGACTAGGTCCGTAACTTGAGGATTATCCTCATTGCTACATAGAAGAATTATGTCCTGGAAGCACCGCTAGGTGCAAAGCCTACTGCAGGAGCAACACCAGATGTTATGAACGTCTGGCAGAGCAAAGCTGATGACTACTCGATAGTTCAGTGTGCCATGCTTTATGGCTTAGAATCGGGACTTCAACGACGTTTTGAACGTCATGGAGAATATGAGATGTTCCAGGACTTGAAGTTAATATTTCAAGCAAATGTCCGAATTGAGAGATAGGAAGTCTCCAATAAGTTATATAGCTGCAAGATGGAGGAGAATAGTTCTGTCAGTGAACATATACTCAGAATGTCTGGGTACCACAACTACTTGACTCAACTAGGAGTTAATCTTCCTGATGATAGTGTCATTGACAGAGTTCTTCAATCACTGCCACCAAGCTACAAAAGCTTCGTGATGAACTATAATATGCAAGGGATGGATAAGACAATTCCCGAGCTCTTCACGGTGCCAAATGTTGCGGAGGTAGAAATCAAGAAGGAGCATCAAGTGTTGATGGTAAACAAGACCACTTGTTTCAAGAAAAAGGGCAAAGGGAAGAAGGGGAACTTCAAGAAGAATGGCAAGCAAGTTGCTGCTCAACTAAAGAAGCCCAAGTCTTGACCTAAGCCTGAGACTGAGTGCTTCTACTACAAAGGGACTGGTCACTGGAAGCGGAACGACCCCAAGTATTTGGCGGATAAGAAGGATGGCAAAGTGAAAGGTATATTTCATATACATGTTATTGATGTGTACCTTACTAATGCTTGCAGTAGCGCCTAGGTATTTGATACTGGTTCTGTTACTAATATTTGCAACTCGAAACAGGGGCTACGGATTAAGCAAAGATTAGCTATGAACGAGGTGACGATGTGCGTGGGAAATGGTTCCAAAGTCAATGTGGTCGCCATTGGCACGCTTCTACATCTACCTTTGGGATTAGTATTAGACCAGAATAATTGTTATTTGGTGCCAGCGTTAAGCATGAACATTATATCTGGATCTTGTTTGATGCGAGACGGTTATTCATTTAAATCATAGAATAATGGTTGTTCTAATTATATGAGTAATATCTTTTATGGTCATGCACCCTTGATGAGTGGTCTATTTTTTGAATCTCGATAGTAGTGATACACATATTCATAGTATTGAAGCCAAAAGATATAAGTTTAATAATGATAGTGCAACTTATTTGTGGCACTGCCGTTTAGGTCATATTGGCGTAAAGCGCATGAAGAAACTCCATGCTGATGGGCTTTTGGAATCACTTGATGCTTGCGAACCATGCCTCATGGGCAAGATGACTAAGACTCCGTTCTCCGGAACAATGGAGCGAGCAACAGACTTGTTGGAAATAATACATACTGATGTATGCGGTCCGATGAGTGTTGATGCTCGCGGTGGGTATTGTTATTTTCTGACTGTCACAGATGATTTGAGTAGATATGGGGTATATGTACTTGATGAAACATAAGTCTGAAACATTTGAAAAGTTCAAAGAATATCAGAGTGAAGCGGAAAATCATTGTAATAAGAAAATTAAGTTTCTTCGCTCTGATCGTGGAGGTGAATATTTGAGTTATGAGTTTGGTCTTCATTTGAAACAATGCCGAATAATTTCGCAACTCACGCCACCTGGAACACCATAGCGTAATGGTGTGTCCGAACTTAGTAACCGCACTTTATTAGATATGGTGCGATCTATGATGTCTCTTACTGATTTACCGCTATCGTTTCGGGGTTATGTGTAAGTGCAACTAGTGCCACACCCCTAGTTGGTTTTGGAGTATTGACGACAAACTTGGTTGAGGGACTAATGTGTTTGTGAGAATTGCAGGATAACATAGGTAGTAGCCCCTCATTGATTCGGTTTACCTACCAGAGATGACCCCTAAAAATGTGTGAACACATTGAAGACAATGGTGGTCTGTGAAGTGATTCACATTGAAGACTATGACATGAGAAGACATTGTATGAAGACTATGGAGTGCGAAGACATAGTTGTTTTGTAGTTTCCTTTTCTTCTTTGTTAAGTCATAGGAACCACCGTACTGTTAAGTCGGGTCCAAGTGAACAAAGCCAGAGTGACTGAAATGATGCTCAACCAAATCCTATGTCTTTGAGCGAAAACAATGACAGCAAATCTTATCCAGAGCTGGATAAGTCAGCTTTACTTGTAGCCTAAGTCAAGCTGTCGCGTGTGTTTGAAATTTGACCATTGGACACATGTCAGTTCCTTAGTGACCCAGGGTCATTTCATACAAATCAGGTCGGGTTGCCTCCTGGCTATAAATAGCCCACCCCCTACACCATAAGTTGGTGGCTGCTCAGAGTTAGTGCACGACTTTTGTCGTTTGAGAGCAACCCACCTCTGAAGCCTTTGAGAGAGAAATCCTTGCGAGGACAAAGCCCTAAACAGCCAGAGCCAAAGAGTGTTAGGCATCAATGAAGTCTTTCTGTCTACGTGATCTGAAGACTTGTTACACTTGAGGACTGTGAATCCTCCAGCTAGTTAGGCGTCACGTTCTAAGCATCCAAGAGTCATTGTGGATCGCCAGTGAACGAAGTCTGTGAAGGTTTGGAAGTCTCCCTTGAAGACTTACCAGAGTGATTGGGCGAGGACTGTGCCCTTAGCTCAAGGGGAATAAGGTGAAGACACGGTCTTTTGAGTTGAATCTCAGCCTCCCTAACCAGACGTACAGTTGTCACAACAACTGGAACTGGTCCAACAAATACCTGTCCTCACCAAGCAACTGGTTATATCTCTTACCTCTCTTTACTTACTATTTGTCTTCATGGAGTCATTGCCTGCTTGCATGATCTGATTGACTTCACTGTGTGAAGACTGTTGTTGATTGGCTTCATACTATCTTCCATCTTGATCCATACTACCTAGCTGCTGATAGTCTCAATAACTAGCACTTTCATTATGCTTTAGAGACGGCTGCATTCACGTTAAATAGGGCACCATCAAAATCCATTGAGACGACAACATATGAACAGTGGTTTGGCAAGAAATCCAGGTTGTCGTTTCTTAAAGTTTGGGGCTGCTATGCTTATCTGAAAAAGCTTCAACCTGATAAGCTCGAACCCAAATCGGAGAAATGTGTCTTCATAGGATACCCAAAGAAGACTATTGGGTACACCTTCTATCACAGATATGAAGGCAAGATATTTTTTCCTAAGAATGGATCCTTTCTAGAGAAGGAGTTTATCTCGAAAGAAGTGAGTGGGAGGAAAGTAGAACTTGATGATGTAATTGTACCTTCACCCTCATTGGAAAGTAGTTCATCACAGAAATCAGTTCCAGTGATTCCTACACCAATTAGTGAGGAAGCTAATGATGATCATGAAACTTCTGATCAAGTTACTACCGAACCTAATATGTCAACCAGAGTAAGATCCACACCAGAGTGGTACGGTAATCCTGTTCTGGAAGTCATGTTAATTGACCATGACGAACCTACGAACTATGAGGAAGCGATGATGAGCCCAGATTCCGCGAAATGGCTTGAGGCCATGAAATTTGAGATGGAATCCATGTATGAGAACAAAGTGTGGACTTTGATTGACTTGCCCGATGATCGGCAAGCCATAGAGAATAAATGGATCTTCAAGAAGAAAACTGGGGTTGACGGCAATATTACTGTCTATAAAGCTCGACTTGTTGCAAAAGGTTTTCAACAAGTTCAAGGAGTTGACTACGATGAGACCTTCTCACCCGTAGCGATGCTTAAGTCCGTCCAAATCATGTTAGCAATTGTCGCATTTCATGATTATGTAATTTGGCAAATGGACGTCAAAACTGCATTCCTTAATGGATATCTTAAAGAAGAGTTGTATATGATGCAACTGGAAGGTTTTTGTCGATCCAAAAGGTGCTAACAAAGTGTGCAAGCTCCAGCGATACATTTATGGACTGCTGCAACCATCTCAGAGTTGGAATATACGCTTTGATAGTGTGATCAAAGCATATGGTTTTATACAGACTTTTGGAGAAGCCTGTATTTACAAGAAAGTGAATGGGAGCTCCGTAGCATTTCTGATATTATATGTGGATGACATATTGTTGATCAGAAATGATACTTAATTTCTGAATAGCATAAAATGATACTTGAATAAGAATTTTTCAATGAAAGACGTTGGTGAAGCTGCTTATATATTGGGCATCAAGATCTATAGAGATAGATCAAGACGCTTAATTGGACTTTCACAAAGCACATACCTTGATAAAGTTTTGAAGAAGTTCAAAATGGATCAAGCAAAGAAAGGGTTCTTGCCTGTGTTACAAGGTGTGAAGTTGAGTCAGACTCAATGCCCGACCACTACAAAAGATAGAGAGAAAATGAAAGTCATTCCCTATGCCTCAACCACAGGTTCTATCGTGTATGCAATGCTGTGTACCAGACCTGATGTGTGCATGGCTATTAGTTTAGCAGGGAGGTACCAAAGTAATCTAGGAGTGGATCACTGGAAAGCGGTCAAGAACATCCTGAAATACCTGAAAAGGACTAAGGATATGATTCTCGTTTATGGAGGTGACAAAGAGCTCGTCGTAAATGGTTACTGAGGGAGTCCGTGATTAGGGGGTCTCCGGACAGCCAGACTATATCCTTTGGCCGGACTGTTGGACTATGAAGATACAAGATTGAAGACTTCGTCTCGTGTCCGGATGGGACTCTACTTGGCATGGAAGGCAAGCTAGGGAATACGGATATGTATATCTCCTCCTTTGTAACCGACCTTGTGTAACCCTAGCACCCTCCGGTGTCTATATAAACCGGAGGGTTTTAGTCCGTAGGACAACATACAATCATACCATAGGCTAGCTTTTAGGGTTTAGCCTCTCTGAACTCGTGGTAGATCACCTCTTGTAATACCCATATCATCAAGAATAAATCAAGCAGGACGTAGGGTTTTACCTCCATCAAGAGGGCCCGAACCTGGGTAAAACATCGTGTCCCCTGCCTCCTATTACCATCCGCCTTAGACGCACAGTTCGGGACCCCCTACCCGAGATCCGCCGGTTTTGACACTGACATTGGTGCTTTCATTGCGAGTTCATCTGTGTCGTCGCCGTTAGGCTTGATGGCTCCTACGATCATCGATAGCGATGCCGTCCAGGGTGAGACTTTTCTCCCCAGAGAGATCTTTGTATTCGGCGACTTTGCACTGCGGGCCAACTTGCTTGGCCATCTGGAGCAGATCGAAAGTTACACCCCTGGCCACCAGGTAAGGTTTGGAAGCTTAAACTACATGGCCGATATCCGCGGAAACTTGATCTTCGACGGATTCGAGCCTCTGCCTTGTGCGTCACACGGTCACGATGAGTATGATTTTGCTCTACCATCGGACGGTGTTTAGGAGATCACACCGGTAGCCACTCCGACCCTCAATTCGTAGCCAGTTGCGCCGTCCGTGGACGGGTGGATAGACCCCGCCATAGAGGCCTTATCCTCAGCGGCGATCGAGCCGAACATCGGCCTTACCCTGCACGAGAGCCGTGTTGTCAAAATGTCGGATCCTTCTCCGGCCACGGACTCCGAACCGCCTGCGCCCGTTCCTATCGAATCCGATTGGGCATTGATCATGGAGTTTACCTCCACGGATATTTTTCAGCACTCGCCTTTTGGCGACATACTGAACTCATTAAGGTCTCTCTCCTTGTCAGGAGGATCCTAGCCGAACTATGTCTGGTAGGATTGGGATGCGGATGACGGAGAAATTCGTTGCCCACCCACCTGAAGGAAATATGCCCTAGAGGCAATAATAAAGTTATTATTTATTTCCTTACATCATGATAAAAGTTTATTATTCATGCTAGAATTGTATTAACCGGAAACATAATACATGTGTGAATACATAGACCAACAGAATGTCACTAGTATGCCTCTACTTGACTAGCTCGTTAATCAAAGATGGTTATGTTTCCTAACCATGAACAAGGAGTTGTTATTTGATTAACGAGGTCACATCATTAGTAGAATGATCTGATTGACATGACCCATTCCATAAGCATAGCACCCGATCGTTTAGTATGTTGCTATTGCTTTCTTCATGACTTATACATGTTCCTATAACTATGAGATTATGCAACTCCCGTTTACCGGAGGAACACTTTGGGTACTACCAAACATCACAACGTAACTGGGTGATTATAAAGGAGTACTACAGGTGTCTCCAATGGTAGATGTTGGGTTGGCGTATTTCGAGATTAGGGTTTGTCACTCCGATTGTCGGAGAGGTATCTCTGGGCCCTCTCGGTAATGCACATCACATAAGCCTTGCAAGCACTGCAACTAATATGTTAGTTGTGAGATGATGTATTACGGAACGAGTAAAGAGACTTGCCGGTAACGAGATTGAACTAGGTATTGGATACCGACGATCGAATCTCGGGCAAGTAACATACCGATGACAAAGGGAACAACGTATGTTGTTATGCGGTCTGACCGATAAAGATCTTCGTAGAATATGTAGGAGCCAATATGGGCATCCAGGTCCCGCTATTGGTTATTGACCGGAGACGTGTCTCGGTCATGTCTACATTGTTCTCGAACCGTAGGGTCCGCACGCTTAACGTTACGATGACAGTTATTATGAGTTTATGCATTTTGATGTACCGAAGGTTGTTTGGAGTCCCGGATGAGATCACGGACATGACGAGGAGTCTCGAAATGGTCGAGACGTAAAGATTGATATATTGGAAGCCTATGTTTGGACATCGGAAGTGTTCCGGGTGAAATCGGGATTTTACCGGAATACCGGGAGAGTTACCGGAACCCCCTGGGAGACTAATGGGCCTATTGGGCCTTAGTGGAAAAAAGAGAAAAAGGGAAAAGGCCCAAGCTGGCCGGCGCCCCCCTTCCCCAAGTCCTATTAGGAATAGGATAAGGGGCCGGCCCCCCTTCTCTCTCTTCCCCCCCCCCCCCCGGGAGTCCTAATTGGATTAGGATTGGGGGGAGGAGTCCTACTCCCAGGAGTAGGACTCCCCTGCGCCTCCCCTCCCTTGGCCGGCCGGCCCCCCTCCTCCAACCTTTATATACGGGGGCAGGGGGCACCCCAAGACACACAACTTGATCCTTGAGATCGTTCCTTAGCCGTGTGCGGTGCCCCCTGCCACCAAATTCCACCTCGATCGTACCGTTGTAGTGCTTAGGCGAAGCCCTGCGTCGGTAGTACATCAAGATCGTCATCACGCCGTCGTGCTGACGGAACTCTTCCTCGACGCTTTGCTGGATCGGAGCCCGAGGAACGTCATCGAGCTGAACGTGTGCTAAGAACTCGGAGGTGCCGGAGTAACGGTGCTTGGATCGGTCGGATCGGGAAGAAGACGTACGACTACTTCCTCTACGTTGTGTGATCGCTTCCGCAGTCGGTCTGCGTTGGTACGTAGACAACACTCTCCCCTCTCGTTGTTGTGCATCACCATGATCTTGCGTGTGCGTAGGAAAATTTTGAAATTACTGCGTTCCCCAACAGTGGCATCCGAGCCTAGGTTTTATGGTTTGATGTTATATGCACGAGTAGAACACAAGTGAGTTGTGGGCGATACAAGTCATACTGCCTACCAGCATGTCATACTTTGGTTCGGCGGTATTGTTGGTTGAGACGATCCGGACCAACCTTACGCGTACTCTTACGCGAGACCGGTTCCCTCGACGTGCTTTGCACATAGATGGCTTGCGGAAGACTGTCTCTCCAACTTTAGTTGAACCAAGTGTGACTACGCCCGGTCCTTGAGAAGGTTAAAACGGAGTCTATTTGACGAACTATCATTGTGGTTTTGATGTGTAGGTGAGATGAGTTCTTACTTAAGCCCGTAGCAGCCACGTAAAACTTGCAACAACAAAGTAGAGGATGTCTAACTTGTTTTTGCAGGGTATGTTGTGATGTGATATGGTCAAGGCATGATGCTGATTTTATTGTATGAGATGATCATGTTTTGTAACTAAGTTATCGGCAACTGGCAGGAGCCATATGGTTGTCGCTTTATTGTATGCAATGCAATCGCGATGTAATGCTTTACTAGATTACTAAACGGTAGTAATAGTCGTGGAAGCATAAGATTGGCGAGACGACAACGATGCTACGATGGAGATCAAGGTGTCGCGCCGGTGACGATGGTGATCATGACGGTGCTTCGGAGATGGAGATCACAAGCACAAGATGATGATGGCCATATCATATCACTTATATTGATTGCATGTGATGTTTATCCTTTTATGCATCTTATCTTGCTTTGATTGACGGTAGCATTATAAGATGATCTCTCACTAAATTATCAAGAAGTGTTCTCCCTGAGTATGCACTGTTGCCAAAGTTCATCGTGCCCAGACACCACGTGATGATCGGGTGTGATAAGCTCTACGTCCATCTACAACGGGTGCAAGCCAGTTTTGCACACGCAGAATACTCAGGTTATACTTGACGAGCCTAGCATATGCAGATATGGCCTCGGAACACAGAGACCGAAAGGTCGAGCGTGAATCATATAGTAGATATGATCAACATGACGATGTTCACCATTGAAAACTACTCCATCTCACGTGATGATCGGTTATGGTTTAGTTGATTTGGATCACGTGATCACTTAGAGGATTAGAGGGATGTCTATCTAAGTGGGAGTTCCTAAGTAATTTGATTAACTGAACTTAAACTTATCATGAACTTAGTACCTGATAGTATCTTGCTTGTTTATGTTGCTTGTAGATAGATGGCTCGTGCTATTGTTCCGTTGAATTTTAATGCGTTCCTTGAGAAAGCAAAGTTGAAAGATGATGGTAGCAATTACACGGACTGGGTCCGTAACCTGAGGATTATCCTCATTGCTGCACAGAAGAATTACGTCCTGGAAGCACCGCTGGGTGACAGGCCTACTGCTGGAGCAACACCAGATGTTATGAACGTCTGGCAGAGCAAAGCTGATGACTACTCGATAGTTCAGTGTGCCATGCTTTACGGCTTAGAATCGGGACTTCAACGACGTTTTGAACGTCATGGAGCATATGAGATGTTCCAGGAGTTGAAGTTAATATTTCAAGCAAATGCCCGAATTGAGAGATATGAAGTCTCCAATAAGTTCTATAGCTGTAAGATGGAGGAGAACAGTTCTGTCAGTGAGCATATACTCAAGATGTCTGGGTATAATAATCACTTGATTCAGATGGGAGTTAATCTTCCAGATGACTGCGTCATTGACAGAATTCTCCAATCACTGCCACCAAGCTACAAGAGCTTCGTGATGAACTATAATATGCAAGGGATGAACAAGACTATTCCCGAGCTCTTCGCAATGCTGAAAGCTGCGGAGGTAGAAATCAAGAAGGAGCATCAAGTGTTGATGGTTAGCAAAACCACTAGTTTCAAGAAAAAGGGCAAAGGGAAGAAGAAGGGAAACTTCAAGAAGAACAGCAAGCAAGTTGCTGCTCAGGAGAAGAAACCCAAGTTTGGACCTAAGCCTGAAACTGAGTGCTTCTACTGCAAGCAGACTGGTCACTGGAAGCGGAACTGCCCCAAGTATTTGGCGGATAAGAAGGATGGCAAAGTGAGCAAAGGTATATGTGATATACATGTTATTGATGTGTACCTTACTAGAGCTCGCAGTAGCACCTGGGTATTTGATACTGGTTCTGTTGCTAATATTTGCAACTCGAAACAGGGACTACGGAATAAGCGGACACTAGCAAAGGACGAGGTGACGATGCGCGTGGGAAACGGTTCCAAAGTCGATGTGATCGCGGTCGGCACGCTACCTCTACATCTACCTTCGGGATTAATATTAGACCTAAATAATTGTTATTTGGTGCCAGCGTTGAGCATGAACATTATATCTGGATCTTGTTTAATGCGAGACGGTTATTCATTTAAATCAGAGAATAATGGTTGTTCTATTTATATGAATAATATCTTTTATGGTCATGCACCTTTGAAGAGTGGTCTATTCTTGTTGAATCTCGAAGATAGTAATACACATATTCATAATGTAGAAGCCAAAAGATGCAAAGTTAATAATGATAGTGCAACTTATTTGTGGCACTGCCGTTTGGGTCATATCGGTGTAAAGCGCATTAAGAAACTCCATACTGATGGGCTTTTGGAACCACTTGATTATGAATCACTTGGTACTTGCGAACCGTGCCTCATAGGCAAGATGACTAAAACACCGTTCTCCGGTACTATGGAGAGAGCAACAGATTTGTTGGAAATCATACATACCGATGTATGTGGTCCGATGAATATTGAGGCTCGTGGCGGATATCGTTATTTTCTCACCTTCACAGATGATTTAAGCAGATATGGGTATATCTACTTAATGAAACATAAATCTGAAACATTTGAAAGGTTCAAAGAATTTCAGAGTGAAGTTGAAAATCATCGTAACAAGAAAATAAAGTTTCTACGATCTGATCGTGGAGGAGAATATTTGAGTTACGAGTTTGGTATACATTTGAAAAATTGTGGAATAGTTTCGCAACTCACGCCACCCGGAACACCACAGCGTAATGGTGTGTCCGAACGTCGTAATCATACTTTACTAGATATGGTACGATCCATGATGTCTCTTACTGATTTACCGCTATCGTTTTGGGGTTATGCTTTAGAGACGGCCGCATTCACGTTAAATAGGGCACCATCAAAATCCGTTGAGACGACGCCTTATGAACTATGGTTTGGCAAGAAACCAAAGTTGTCATTTCTCAAAGTTTGGGGCTGCGATGCTTATGTGAAAAAACTTCAACCTGATAAGCTCGAACCCAAAGCGGAGAAATGTGTCTTCATAGGATAGCCAAAGGAAACTGTTGGGTATACCTTCTATCACAGATCCGAAGGCAAGACATTCGTTGCTAAGAATGGATCATTTCTAGAGAAGGAGTTTCTCTCGAAAGAAGTGAGTGGGAGGAAAGTAGAACTTGACGAGGTAACTGTACCTTCTCCCTTATTGGAAAATAGTACATCACAGAAAACTGTTTCTCCGACACCTATGCCAATCAGTGAGGAAGCTAATGATGATGATCATGAAGCTTCAGAACAAGATACTACTGAACCACGTAGATCAACCAGAGTGAGATCCGCACCAGAGTGGTACGGTAATCCAGTTCTGGAAGTCATGATGCTAGATCATGATGAACCTACGAACTATGAAGAAGCGATGGTGAGCCCAGATTCCGCAAAGTGGCTTGAGGCCATGAAATCTGAGATGGGATCCATGTATGAGAACAAAGTATGGACTTTGGTTGACTTGCCCGATGATCGGCAAGCAATTGAGAATAAATGGATCTTCAAGAAAAAGACTGACGCTGACGGTAATGTTACTGTCTATAAAGCTCGACTTGTCGCAAAAGGTTTTCGACAAGTTCAAGGGGTTGACTACGATGAGACTTTCTCACCCGTAGCGATGCTTAAGTCCGTCAGAATTATGTTAGCAATTGCCGCATTTTATGATTATGAAATATGGCAGATGGATGTCAAAACTGCATTCCTGAATGTATTTCTGGAAGAAGAGTTGTATATGGTACAACCAGAAGGTTTTGCCGATCCAAAAGGAGCTAACAAAGTATGCAAACTCCAGCGATCCATTTATGGACTGGTGCAAGCATCTCGGAGTTGGAATGAACGCTTTGATAGTGTGATCAAAGCATTTGGCTTTATACAGACTTTTGGAGAAGCCTGTATTTACAAGAAAGTGAGTGGGAGCTCTGTAGCATTTCTGATATTATATGTGGATGACATATTGCTAATTGGAAATGATATAGAATTTCTGGATAGCATAAAGGGATACTTGAATAAAAGTTTTTCGATGAAAGACCTCGGGGAAGCTGCATACATATTAGGCATAAAGATCTATAGAGATAGATCAAGACGCTTAATTGGACTTTCACAAAGCACATACCTGGACAAGATTTTGAAGAAATTCAAAATGGATCAAGCAAAGAAAGGGTTCTTGCCTGTGTTACAAGGTATGAAATTGAGTAAGACTCAATGCCCGACCACTGCAGAAGATAGAGAGAAAATGAAAGATGTTCCCTATGCTTCAGCCATAGGCTCTATCATGTATGCAATGCTGTGTACCAGACCTGATGTGTGCCTTGCTATAAGTTTAGCAGGGAGGTACCAAAGTAATCCTGGAATGGATCACTGGACAGCGGTCAAGAACATCCTGAAATACCTGAAAAGGACTAAGGATATGTTTCTCGTATATGGAGGTGACAAAGAGCTCACCGTAAGAGGTTACGTTGATGCAAGCTTTGACACTGATCCGGACGATTCTAAATCGCAAACCGGTACGTGTTTACTTTAAACGGTGGAGCTGTCAGTTGGTGCAGTTCTAAACAAAGCGTCGTAGCGGGATCTACATGTGAAGCGGAGTACATAGCTGCTTCGGAAGCAGCAAACGAAGGAGTCTGGATGAAGGAGTTCATATCCGATCTAGGTGTCATACCTAGTGCATCGGGTCCAATGAAAATCTTCTGTGACAATACTGGTGCAATTGCCTTGGCAAAGGAATCCAGATTTCACAAGAGGACCAAACACATCAAGAGACGCTTCAACTCCATCCGGGATTTAGTCCAGGTGGGAGACATAGAGATTTGCAAGATACATATGGATCTGAATGTTGCAGACCCGTTGACTAAACCTCTTCCACGAGCAAAACATGATCAGCACCAAGGCTCCATGGGTGTTAGAATCATTACTGTGTAATCTAGATTATTGACTCTAGTGCAAGTGGGAGACTGAAGGAAATATGCCCTAGAGGCAATAATAAAGTTATTATTTATTTCCTTACATCATGATAAAAGTTTATTATTCATGCTAGAATTGTATTAACCGGAAACATAATACATGTGTGAATACATAGACCAACAGAATGTCACTAGTATGCCTCTACTTGACTAGCTCGTTAATCAAAGATGGTTATGTTTCCTAACCATGAACAAGGAGTTGTTATTTGATTAACGAGGTCACATCATTAGTAGAATGATCTGATTGACATGACCCATTCCATAAGCATAGCACCCGATCGTTTAGTATGTTGCTATTGTTTTCTTCATGACTTATACATGTTCCTATAACTATGAGATTATGCAACTCCCGTTTACCGGAGGAACACTTTGGGTACTACAAAACGTCACAACGTAACTGGGTGATTATAAAGGAGTACTACAGGTGTCTCCAATGGTAGATGTTGGGTTGGCATATTTCGAGATTAGGGTTTGTCACTCCGATTGTCGGAGAGGTATCTCTGGGCCCTCTCGGTAATGCACATCACATAAGCCTTGCAAGCACTGCAACTAATATGTTAGTTGTGAGATGATGTATTACGGAACGAGTAAAGAGACTTGCCGGTAACGAGATTGAACTAGGTATTGGATACCGACGATCGAATCTCGGGCAAGTAACATACCGATGACAAAGGGAACAACGTATGTTGTTATGCGGTCTGACCGATAAAGATCTTCGTAGAATATGTAGGAGCCAATATGGGCATCCAGGTCCCGCTATTGGTTATTGACCGGAGACGTGTCTCGGTCATGTCTACATTGTTCTCGAACCGTAGGGTCCGCACGCTTAACGTTACGATGACAGTTATTATGAGTTTATGCATTTTGATGTACCGAAGGTTGTTCGGAGTCCCGGATGAGATCACGGACATGACGAGGAGTCTCGAAATGGTCGAGACGTAAAGATTGATATATTGGAAGCCTATGTTTGGACATCGGAAGTGTTCCGGGTGAAATCGGGATTTTACCGGAATACCGGGAGGGTTACCGGAACCCCCCGGGAGACTAATGGGCCTATTGGGCCTTAGTGGAAAAAAGAGAAAAAGGGAAAAGGCCCAAGCTGGCCGGCGCCCCCCTTCCCCAAGTCCTATTAGGAATAGGATAAGGGGCCGGCCCCCCTTCTCTCTCTTCCCCCCCCCCCCCCCCGGGAGTCCTAATTGGATTAGGATTGGGGGAGGAGTCCTACTCCCGGTGGGAGTAGGACTCCCCTGCGCCTCCCCTCCCTTGGCCGGCCGGCCCCCCTCCTCCAACCTTTATATACGGGGGCAGGGGGCACCCCAAGACACACAACTTGATCCTTGAGATCGTTCCTTAGCCGTGTGCGGTGCCCCCTGCCACCAAATTCCACCTCGATCGTACCGTTGTAGTGCTTAGGCGAAGCCCTGCGTCGGTAGTACATCAAGATCGTCATCACGCCGTCGTGCTGACGGAACTCTTCCTCGACGCTTTGCTGGATCGGAGCCCGAGGAACGTCATCGAGCTGAACGTGTGCTAAGAACTCGGAGGTGCCGGAGTAACGGTGCTTGGATCGGTCGGATCGGGAAGAAGACGTACGACTACTTCCTCTATGTTGTGTGATCGCTTCCGCAGTCGGTCTGCATTGGTACGTAGACAACACTCTCCCCTCTCGTTGCTGTGCATCACCATGATCTTGCGTGTGCGTAGGAAAATTTTGAAATTACTGCGTTCCCCAACACCACCACCCACTTAGTAGCCACTGTCGACGATTTAACCGACATGCTCGACTTCGACTCCGAAGACATCGACGGTATGGACGAGGATGCAGGAGACGAATAGGAACAACTGCTCATAGGGCATCAGACGCCCACTTCATCACATGACGTATACCTGGTGGACACACCAAAAGAAAACGACGACGAGGAACGGAAGGACGCAACGAAGGGTTGTCCCCTCGAGAAGTAGTCAAAGCGGCGGCGTAAGCGCTGCCCCAAATCCCGCCTCAACAGAAACAACGATCATACAGATCCAGCCACAAAGCAGGGCGAGCCGGCGGACGACGAACATGGCATCGTGCAACCGTCTGAACAAGGCAACCTGGATAACCAAACCGAACAAACCCGTCCCCGGCGAAGATAACAGTCCGGATGACCTCACGCCGGACAAGTTCCTGGAGCAGAAGAACCTCCATAAAAGGCTCGTCGGCACTGCGCGTAGCTTGAAAAAGCAGAAGCGGAAGCTCAAGACTGCGGAAGATGCACTCAGAATCAGATGGAGCAAGGTACTCAACACCGCAGACAAATATGGCGGCAGTCGCCACACAAAGAGCTACCCGAAGCGAAAGCTACTGCACGAATTTGATGAGGAGGCCTTAGAGCCCCCGCAATCAAAAAAGAAAAGCAGCCATCCGGTCGGATAGACGACCTCATGGCCAACATAGAGCGGTAAACGGCGCCGCACACAAGCCAACATGCGATCCACATGAGGACTCGCATCAAAAAGATGGCCCAACCAGATCTATCTACAGGCCAAGAAAGCATGCTCTAGCAAGCAATGCAACACAACAAATATCCGAACAACACGGCACACCCAAATATAGGGGTGCCGCACACCCCCTATGTTTCACTGATGAGGTACTGGACCATGAATTTCTAGCGGGATTCAAACCCGTAAACATAGAGGCATATGACGGAACAACAGACCCTGGAGTCTGGATTGAGGACTATATCCTCCATATCCATATGGCTCGAGGAGATGATCTCCACACCATCAAGTACTTACCCCTCAAGCTCAAAGGACCAGCTCGGCACTGGCTTAAAAGCCTCCTCGAAAGCTCCATTGGAAGCTGGGAAGAGCTTGAAGACGCTTTTCGAGCGAATTTTGAAGGGACTTATGTCCGACCTCCGGATGCAGACGATTTGAGTCATATAACTCAACAACCCGGAGAGTCAGCCCGAAAGCTTTGGAATAGGTTTCTTACTAAAAAGAACCAAATAGTTGACTATCCGGACACCGAAGCCTTGGCAGCCTTTAAGCATAGTGTCCGAGACGAATGGCTTGCCAGACACCTCGGCCAAGAAAAGCCGAGAACAATGGCAGCATTAACAAGCCTCATGACCAGCTTTTGCGCGGGCAACGATAGCTGGCTAGCCCGATGCAGCACCAGCGACCCAAATACATCTGAAGTTAGAGACGAAAACGGGAAATCACAACGCAGCAAAAATAATAAGCGTCAGAATAAAGAAGACAACCCGAAGAGCACGGCGGTAAACGCTGGATTCAGAAGCTCTTGGCCAGGTCAGCAAAAGCCGCCCCCTAAAGGCGCCAGAGATGAACTATCCAGCTTAAACAAAATTATGGATCAAATATGTTAGATCCATGGCACCCCCGATAAACCTGCAAATCATACCCATAGAGAATGTTGGGTCTTCAAGCATTTCGGCAAGCTCAACGCCGAACATAAGGGGCAGGATACAGCAAGCGAAGATGAGGATGAGCCTCGCACACAAAACACTGGGGAATAGAAGAAATTTCCATCAGAAGTCAAAACAGTAAACGTGTTACACGTGATAAAGGGGAGAAGCAAAGCGGCACTCCCAGATAAACATGCCCAAGGGCCTATCACCGCGGAGTTCTGCCACTGGCCGTCTCAACCAATCACCTTCGACCTTCAGGATTACTCAGCAAGTATCCGAAGCACAGGATGGGCTTCCTTGGTATGAGATCCAATAATTGATGGATACTACTTCACGCGAGTCCTGATGGACGGTGGCAGCAGCTTAAACCTGATATATCAGGACACAATCCGCAAAATGGGGATAGACCCAATGAAAATTTGCCACAACAATACTACCTTTAGAGGAGTAACGCCAGGCCCAGGGGCTCGTTGCACGGGCTCCCTGCTACTAGAGGTTGTATTCGGCTTCCCCGACAACTTCTGTAGCGAAAATTTAACCTTCCACATTGCTCCATTCCAAAGTGACTATCAAGCACTACTCGGACGCGAAGCTTTCGCCCGCTTTAACGCAATACCGCATTAGGCTTCCCTACGCTTAAGATGCCCGATCCACGTGGCATCATTACAGTAAAAGGAAATATCGACCGATCCCTGCGCGCCGAAGAGAGTGCGGCTGCCTTGGCAGCCGCACACTAAAACGGCCTCACCAACTAAAACATTCGATAGGTCGTCAAGACCACGGACACGGTTAGACGAGTCCGGCGCAGCTATATGTAATTCATACAGGTTTGATGACACACCCCTATTACAAATACAAGGGGCTCAACGTGCGCAGACAAGTGGCAATTTTTACTCATCTTGAACTATACATGGTTTCTTTAAAACCTACCTTTTTGCATGACAACTTTTCACCTAAGTTCCTATCTTTGACAGATGACCATCGTGCTACACCCGTCCAGGATACGGCACAACGGAGATACAGGCGCAGACGTGCAGCAGGGACCCGCTCAAAGGATTCTTTTTAGATTAAGACCCTGCGTCAACCTTTTTTACTGTCTCTTGTTGATACACATCCCTCGGATTCTCAATACCATTGAGAAGGATGATGACGTCTTGGCATGTGGCCACGTCAGAACAATGCACGTACCTGGACACCAGGGGCTTCTTACAAAGGGCACTGTTTAGGCCCGGTTTACACCATAAAGACCGAATACCTTAGGGAGTGTTCGACGTCGTGAGTTTGGCCTTATATGCATCAGCTCCGAATCATGTCTTTGGTCAAATGTTGGGTTTGCCCGGCTCCTGTGTTTTGCTGCCTTACGTTCCGCTCTATCGGCTAAGGCGGCACCAGGAGAACTACTGCGATTGTGCCCTGGTTCATCCGGACAAGGACCTCAGTAGAGAAAGCCGAGAACTGACTGTCATGATATAGCGCGAGACTGGTCAACCACTCGATGACCCATCGGAATCTTATAATTCCTCCGCCTTAACGAAGGGCCGTTTCCCGGCCGAGCAAATACGCACCCTGAATTCGAGTGAGCGCGGAGCCACCAGGGGCTATATAGTAGCCCCACTGTCAAACTCCTATGGCTAAGTGAAAGTGTTAAATCATTATAGTCTGGTTGCCTAGTTCGCGGCGCTATCACCTCCTTATTAGGACTAAGACATTGGATTAAGTGTGAATATGCGTCTTCTGCGAACACCCCCGCATTATATGCGTCGGGGCTGAAGCCGACGACTACAATCTTTCAGGTTATACACATGTATACATAAACGGCCGCACATGAGGCATCACAATACTTTCGGGCACAAGTATAAATACAGCCTTGATAAATTCAAAAATATATTGTTTTTACAATGGGAATACATGTCATTCAAACATAATATTCTTCGAGCACTGGGCCTCTATCAAACAAGCACCCTCAAGAACCTCTTCAAAATAGTGCTCGGCAGCCACTCGGCCTATGGCCGAACCCTGCGCCGCGATAGTGGTAGCATCCATCTCTGCCCAGTATGCTTTGACACGGGCAAGGGCCATCCACGAGCCTTCTATGCACGCCGACCTCTTCATCGCATTGATGCGCGGCACCTCACCAAGGAACTGCTGCACTAAGCTGAAATAGCTATTCGGCTTTGGCTTTTCCGGCCATAGATAATCTACGACGGACCTCATGGCAAGTCCGGACAACCTATTGAGTTTGGCCCATTCAGCTACCTGATCGGTCAATGGAAGCGGACGCTCTGGCACGTTGAACTGCGACCAGAACAGCTTGTCCACTTCCCGATCTGTTTGATCTCGGAAGTATTCGGCCGCATCGACAGCGCTCGCCGCCAAGTCCAGATATGCGTCCGGTGAACTCCACAACCGATCCAGAGGGGTATACCGCGGATCTCCGAACTTCCTTCACAGCAAAAAGGGCATCCCAGCCACAATATCACAGGCTTCACGCAGTTCCTCCTTCTTCGCTCTCATGGCAGAACTGGTGTCTTTGGTCGCCATCGTGGCCTTTTCAAGGTCCGTCGCCTTGGCTCGGTTTTCTTCTTCAAGGAACTGGCAACGGTCGGCAGTGTCTTTTAACTTTGTAGCCATCCTGGCCATTTTCTCTTTGCTCTCGCAATGCGCGGCCTTCTCGGCTTTCAACTCTTCGATCGCCTTCAAAGCAACCGCATTACTACTCCTTGCTTGTTCTTTGGCTCGGGCAAGTTCCTCCCAAAGGGTTTCCACGATGGCAGCTCCATCTACATTCACAAAATATTAAAGATACTGGCATCACGCTGCTCTTATTATGTGACATTCACCAGAAAATATCACTTACCCTGTGCCTCGTCAAGACTCTTGTTAATAAGCTCGATGTCGGCATCTGCCGCATCTAGTTGCCGCTTTAGTTCGGCAAACTCATGAGTTCGGCTAGCCATCGGAGCTTCCACTACCTGCACATTAAAGCGGTATGGTTATTACCTGGGACTATGATCCTCTGCTTGTCGCCGTTCTCAGTGACAACCAGAGTCTCACGGGCTACTATCTACACAGGGCACACCTAAAAATGCGTGCTACTATTACAAAGGTGTATCATTTTACATACCTCAAAGCCCGTTAGTAGACACATAAAGGCGTCATGCAACCCGCTTTCGGCGGACGAAATCCTTTCCATCACCATACTCATTAACGTACGGTGGTCTTCCGAGATGGTCGCTCACTTCAACAGATTCCTCAGTGCGTCCGACCGCATACCAGACGGCGCCGGACTCTCTTGTTCGCCCTCTTCAAGAGCCGGATGTTGGGGACTTCGGGCGACTATAGGATTATCTTCTGGCCTCACCGTATCCAGAGAGGCCCTCAGCGATGACACTTCAAGGTCGCCCACTTCTTGAGTGGGGGAGTCTGGGGGAGGCGTTTCGCTCTCCATCATCTTCGAAAGAAGGTCCCCTGAAGACGAGCTCAGCTGAGAAGGGCTAAGATCTGAACTGCAAGATAAACACTTTGGTTATCTTCCTCGGAAATTAGGAAGAATATCTTTACTATTAAGTTTTTTTTGATCACTTATGGCTCGTTAGAGGGCTGATCCCCGCGCGGACTTTGTGCAGCAAGAGCACCCCCCCCCCCCCAAGGCAGGACCCTCTGTTGGAGACTTCTTCTCCTGTTTGGAAGCCTTGGTTTCCGGATCCTTAGAGGCAGTCCTCTTCCTTCCCTGGGGCGAGAGAAGGTCGGAATCTTCCCCTTGGTTATCCTCCTGCACGGAGGCGCTCATTCCCTCGGTTGGAATTGGTAGCGATGGGGGCCTGCTTTCGCCCTCATTATTCCCCCATTTATCTTCCTTTGAGGGCTCCAGGCAAGGTGCTAGCTCGAGCAACTTTTCCAGTACTGGATTGTCCAAACCCTCGGGCAGGGGGGCCGAACACCGAATCATCTTTGCCTTTATTAGCCAATCCTGGTCGAAGGGCGATTTCTCAGAATGATGTCATGATAAGTGAAAGACGGTGTGTTCGGCTGGAGGATTACTTACTTGGTCGGCGGTGCGGTTGCTACTCGGGCCCACGTCCTCGGTAGTATCCGGACACTCCATTTGAGGTCCGAAGAATGATTTATACATCTCCTCATGCGTCAGGCCGAGGAAATTCTGAATAGCGTGCGGTCCTTCTGGGTTGAATTCCCACAAGCGGAGGGGCCGGCGTTTGCATGGCTGGACTCGACGAACCAGCATGACTTGCACTACCATAACCAAACTAAAATCTCCTTCGAACAGATCTCGGATGCGACCTTGCAATATGGGCACATCCTTGGCTGGACCCCAGCTCATCCCCCTACTGATCCATGACATTAGTTGTGGTGGAGGGCCCGAGCGAAAGGCGGGGGAAGCTACCCACTTGGCACTTCTGGGAGCGGTGATGTAGAACCACTCCTGTTGCCATAATCCGGACACCTCTGGAAGGGCCCCTTTTGGCCACGGAGCTCCTGCAATCTTGCTTATTAATGCGCCTCCGCACGCTGCATGCTGCCCTTTGACCGTCTTCGGCTTCACATCAAAGGTCTTGAGCCACAGGCCGAAGTGAGGGGTAATGCGGAGGAAGGCCTCACATACGACAATAAAAGCCGATATGTGTAGAAAGGAATCCGGGGCTAGATCATGGAAATCAAGCCCGTAATAGAACATCAAACCCCTTATGAAGGGATCCAGAGTGAGGCCTAGTCCTCGGAGGAAGTGGGAGATGAACACGACATCTTCGTTGGGTTCAGGAGTAGGGACGACCTACCCTCGGGCGGGCAGCCGATGTGAGACTTCGGCGGTCAGGTACCTTGCCTCCCTCAATTTCTTGATATCCTCTTCCGTGATGGAGGAGGGCATCCACCGGCCCTAGAGGCTGGATCCGAACATGATTGAAGATCCGAAGCACCTGACCTAGGCTTCGGGTGTTAGAACTCGAGGCGGGGGGAGGATTTGATTGAGCATGGGAGGAAAAAAAGTAAAAGCCTTGACCCTTTATAAAGAGGGTGAATATCAAGCGTCCTCCCCGTGGCCGTTTGGGACTTGCCTAAAATCTAGGAGTCCTAGGCGCGGTTGGGTTACCCACGCCCGTATTGATGAGGATCCCGTAATAAGGGGAACACAATCTCTGCTTTGACAAGACGTGTCAAGAAACTGCCTTGTGTTATGTGCGGGGCCAGGTAGAGAAAAACGGTTCGAATAATCATCGAGCCATGGCATGATGTCATGTTGCATAAACGTGTCAGCAGATTAGATTTGTGGAAATATTATTCTCTCTACGATGGTATGTGGAACTTATTTTGTAGGGTCAGACACTATCCTTTATTTAAACTCTTCTGTGGTGTATCCGGATGAGGAACCCGCCTTGCAATGCCAAAGACAATACTGCATGCCGGACTCATCGTCATTGAAGCCTGGTTCAGGGGCTACTGAGGGAGTCCGAGATTAGGGGGTCTCCGGACAGCCGGACTATATCATTTGGTCGGACTGTTGGACTATGAAGATACAAGATTGAAGACTTCGTCTCGTGTCCGGATGGTACTCTACTTGGCGTGGAAGGCAAGCTAGGCAATACGGATATGTATATCTCCTCCTTTGTAACCGACCTTGTGTAACCCTAGCCCCCTTCGGTGTCTATATAAACCGGAGGGTTTTAGTCCGTAGGACAACATACAATCATACCATAGGCTAGCTTTTAGGGTTTAGCCTCTCTGATCTCGTGGTAGATCAACTCTTGTAATACCCATATCATCAAGAATAAATCAAGCAGGACGTAGGGTTTTACCTCCATCAAGAGGGCCCGAACCTGGGTAAAACATCGTATCCCTGCCTCATGTTACCATCCGCCTTAGACGCACAGTTCGGTACCCCCTACCTGAGATATGCCATAGAGGCAATAATAAAGTTGGTATTTATATTTCCTTATATCATGATAAATGTTTATTATTCATGCTAGAATTGTATCAACCGGAAACTTGGTACATGTGTGAATACATAGACAAACAGAGTGTCCCTAGTATGCCTCTACTTGACTAGCTCGTTAATCAAAGATGGTTAAGTTTCCTAGCCATAGACATGTGTTGTCATTTCATGAACGGGATCACATCATTATAGAATGATGTGATGGACTAGACCCATCCATTAGCTTAGCACTATGATCGTTTAGTTTATTGCTATTCTTTCTTCATGACTTATACATGTTCCTATGACTATGAGATTATGCAACTGACGAATACCGGAGGAACACCTTGTGTGCTATCAAACATCACAACGTAACTCGGTGATCATAAAGATGCTCTAAAGGTGTATCCAATGGTGTTTGTTGAGTTGGCATAGATCGAGATTAGGATTTGTCACTCCGTGTATCAGAGAGGTATCTTTGGGCCCTCTCGGTAATGCACATCACTATGAGCCTTCTAAGCAATGTGACTAATGAGTTAGTCACGGGATGATGCATTACAGAACGAGTAAAGAGACTTGCCGGTGACGAGATTGAACTAGGTATGATGATACCGACGATCGAATCGCGGGCAAGTAACATACCGATGACAAAGGGAACAATGTATGCTGTTATGCAGTTTGACCAATAAAGATCTTCGTAGAATATGTAGGAACCAATATAAGAATCCAGGTTCCGCTATTGGTGGTTGACTGGAGATGAGTCTTGATCATGTCTACATAGTTCTAAAACCTGTAGGGTCCGCATGCTTAACATTCGATGATGATATGTATTACGAGTTAAGTGATTTGATGTACCGAAGGTTGTTCGGAGTCCCGGATGTAATCACGGACATGACGAGGAGCCTCGATATGGTCGAGACATAAAGATTCATATATTGGAAGGCTACATTCGGACACCGGAATGGTTCGGGTCGTTTCGGATAAGATTCGGAGTACCGGGGGTTACCGGAACCCCCTCCGGAGGCAGTCCAAGAGGTGGCGCCCCCCCCCCCCTAGCCCAAACCGAATTGGACTAGGGCTCGGGGGCGGCCCCCCTTTCCTTCTCTTCTTCCTCTCCTTCCTTCTTCTCCTACATGGACTAGGAAAGGGGGGAACCTACTCCTACTAGGAGTAGGAATCCCTCCCTTGGGCGTGCTCCTTGAGGTCGGCCCTCCTCCTCCTCCCCTCCTTTTTGTACCAGGGAGGGGGCATCCCATAGAGACACAAGTTGATCTTTAGCTGTGTGCGATGCCCCCCTCTACAGTTTTACACCTCGATCATATTGTAGTGGTGCTTATGCGAAGCCCTGCGTTGGTAACTTCATCATCACCGTTGACACACCGTGTGCTGACGGAAGTCACTCTTGGCCTCAGCTGGATCAAGAGTACGAGGGACGTCACTGAGCTGAACGTGTGCAGATCGCGGAGATGCCGTGCGTTCGGTACTTGATCGGTTGGATCACGAAGACGTTCGACTACATCAACCGCGTTACTTAACGCTTCCGCTTTCGGTCTATGAGGGTACGTAGACACACTCTCCCCTATCGTTGCTATGCATCTCGTAGATAGATCTTGCGTGATCGTGGGATTTTTTTTAAAATACTATGTTCCCCAACAAATCGGGGACATCAAACCACTCCTGAACCCTTGGGTTCTTTGCAATGATGTTATTTGTTGAGTCGAGAGTGGACTTGAACGAACCTGCCATGCTAGCCAAGATGATGACGTCGCAACGATCAGTGAGTTCCTCCGCCACGTCATCTTTCAGATCGGGGCAAGAATAACGGGGTCGTTTCTGGCCTGTTCCCTTGATACGTCTCCAACGTATCTATAATTTTTTATTGTTCCATGCTATTATATTATTTGTTTTGGATGTTTAATGGGCTTTATTATGCACTTTTATATTATTTTTGGGACTAACCTATTAAGTGAAGGCCCGGTGCAAATTGCTATTTTTTGCCTATTTCAGTGTTTCGCAGAAAAGCAATATCAAACGGAATCCAAACGGAATGAAACCTTCGCGAGGATCTTTTTTGTAATAAACGCAATCCAGGAGACTTGGAGTGGAGGTCAAGAAAGCCATGAGGCGGCCACGAGGTAGGGCGGCACGCCCCCCACCCTCGTGGGCCCCTCGTAGCTCCACCGACCTACTTCTTTCGCCTATATATACTCTTATACCCTAAAAACATCCAGGGAAGCCACGAAACCACTTTTCCACCGCCATAACCTTCTGTACCCATGAGATCCCATCTAGGGACCTTTTCCGGTGATCTGTCGGAGGGGGATTCGATCACAAAGGGCTTCTACATCAACACCATAGCCTCTCCGATGATGCGTGAGTAGTTTACCGCAAACCTTAGGGTCCATTGTTATTAGCTAGATGGCTTCTTCTCTCTCTTTGGTTCTCAATACAAAGTTCTCCTCGATGTTCTTGGAGATCTATTCGATGTAATATACTTTGCTGTGTGTTTGCCGAGATCCGATGAATTGTGGGTTTGTGATCAAGTTTATCTATGAACAATATTTGATTCTTCTCTGAATTCTTATATGCATGATTTGATATCTTTGCAAGTCTCTTTGAATTATCAGTTTGGTTTGGCCTACTAGATTGATCTTTCTTGCAATGGGAGAAGTGCTTAGCTTTGGGTTCAATCTTGCGGTGCTCGATCCTAGTGGCAGAAAGGGAACCGACATGTATTATATTGTTGCTATCGAGGATGACAAGATGGGGTTTGTATCATATTGCTTGAGTTTATCCCTCTACATCATGTCATCTTCCCTAATGTGTTACTCTATTCTTATGAACTTAATACTCTAGATGCATGCCGGATAGCGGTCGATGTGTGGACTAATAGTAGTAGATGCAGAATCGTTTCGGTCTACTTGACACGGACGTGATGCCTATGTTCATGATCATGCCTAGACATTCTCATAACTATGCGCTTTTCTATCAATTGCTCGGAAGTAATTTGTTCACCCACCGTAATATATGCTATCTTGAGAGAAGCCACTAGTGAAACCTATGGCCCCCGGGTCTACTTTACATCATATAAGTTTTCGATCTACAATTCTAGTTTACTATTTATTTTGCAATCTTTATTTTCCAATCTATACAATAAAAATACCAAAAATATTTATCTTATTATCTTTATCAAATCTCACTTTTGCAAGTGGTCGTGAAGGGATTGACAACCCCTTTATCGCGTTGGTTGCAAGGTTCTTATTTGTTTGTGCAGGTACTAGGCGATTTGCGTGTAGTCTCCTACTGGATTGATACCTTGGTTCTCAAAAACTGAGGGAAATACTTATGCTACTTTGCTGCATCACCCTTTCCTCTTCAAGGGAGAACCAACGCATGCTCAAGAGGTAGCATCCCTCCATGGAGAAGACAGTCGAAAAATGCCAGAAGAAAGGATGAAGGAAAATGGAGGTAGGAAGAGCGTGCGACAGCAGTTCCAAATCAAGAGGGAAAGGCGAAGAGGTGGTGGACGGTTAACATGGTACACGAAGAGGCTAGTGGGGAGCAAACGGTTGTCACAGAGGTCACACACTAACGACAAGGCCGAGTGAACCGCATGCCGTATATCGCACACACCTTGATCTAGCTGACCGTTTCTTCTGTGTTGCCTAATCACAAACAATTCATCCGAGTGAACCATATGTTGTATATCGCACACACCTTCATCTGACTGCCCGTTTCTTTTGTTCCTCCTCATAGCAAACAGTTAATTGAACTGAACCGTATGCCCTACATCGCACACGCAACTAAAATCCGATCCGTGTTTGATGCATCTGTCATCGCAAATGTTTTGCACCTTTTTGATGGTTTTCTTACACCATCGTTTGCGATTATTGCATCGCACATAGTTTCGTCGAAGGGTCTCTGATCGTAGTGTCACGTTAGCAGCATCCTGCAGTAGTGAAAGACAATCAAGCAGGACGTAGGGTTTTACCTCTTCGAGAGTGCCTGAACCTGGGTAAATACCGTGTTCACCGTCCCTTGTTTCCCATCGATCCTGGATTCACAGCTCAGGACCCCCTACCCGAGATCCGCCGGTTTTGACACTGACACCAGCCAAAATACTTTTTCCGCCACCGCAAGTTCCAGAACCACGAGATCCCATCTGGTGGCCTTTTTCGGCACTCTGCCGGAGGGTGATTCGATCACGGAGGGCCTGTACATCAACCTTGCTCCCCTTCCAATGATGCGTGAGTAGTTTACCATAGACCTATGGGTCCATAGTTAGTAGCTAGATGTCCCTCTCTCTTTTTGATCTTCAATACAATATTCTCCTAGATGTTCTTGGAGTTCTATCTGATGTAATGACTTTTTGCGGTGTGTTTGCTGGGATCCGATGAATTGTGAGTTTATGATCAGATTTATCCATGACTATTATTTGAGTTTTCTCTGAACTCTTTTAAGCATGATTGTTATATCTTTGTATTTCTCTTTGATTTATTGATTTGGTTTGGTCAACTAAATTGATTTATCTTGCAATGGGAGAGGTAGTTTGTATTGGGCTCGATCTTGCGGTGCTCAATCCCAGTAACAGAAAGGGACATGACACATACTTGTATCATTGCCATTAAGGATAAAAGGATGGGGTTTATGCATTCGTGAGTTTACTTTTTCTACATCATGTCATGTTGCTTAAGGTGTTACTCTGTTCTTTATGAACTTAATACTCTAGATGCATGTTGGATAGCGATTGATGTGTGGAGTAATACTAGTAGATGCAGGCAGTAGTCGATCTACTTGTCTCGACGTGATGCCTGTATACATGATCATTGCCTTGGATATCGTCATGATTATTCGCTTTTCTATCAATTGCCCAACAATAATTTGTTTACTCACCGTATGCTATTTTCAAGATAGAAGCCTCTAGTGAAAACTATGGCCCCCGGGTCTACTTTTATCATATATAAAATCCTAACAATACCCTGCTGCAATCTTACTTTATTTATTTTATTTTGTATTTTTGTTCAGTCTATCTATCAAACACGGTAAAATTTAATCTTGCACGTAACCACCGAGGGATTGACAACCCCTTGTTTGCATTGGGTTGCAAGGATTTGTGTTTGTGTGTAGGTGCTGCTAACGAGGTGTTGCGTGGTTCTTCTACTAGATTGATAACCTTGGTTCTTAACAGAGGAAAATATTTATCTCTACTGTACTGCATCATCCTCTCCTCTTCGCGGAAATCCCAACGCAGTTCACAAGTAGCATCATTCACCTCCTGCTTGACGTCGAGCTCGGGGACATAGCAATCGTCGACCCAACAGTGATGTAATCTCCTCCAAGCCCTCCCACTCCTCCTCCTTCCCGCACTTGAACTCCCTCTCAGAGTCCTCCATCATGGCATGCACCAGCTGCTCCTCCTCTTCGGCGGTCATGGTGGGAGGTGGTGGTGGTGGCGGGGACAGGGAAGGGGAGGGTGTCAGCGTCAGGCCGCACACTCGCACACGGATGCACCCTCACCCTTGGGCTCAGTGCATGCACGCGGTTCATGGGGTGGGCTACAGGCATGGCCAGCAAAGAACGTTTGCCGACGCATGTCATGCTCGTCCTGGAACCAAGTGTCCCACGGCGGCGAGGACACGTCGTACCTTGGGTTAGCGAGGAGGTGGCGCGGGATGTAAGCGCGAGGGTTGTTGATCTCCACGAGGCGGGTGCATCCGGTCGTCGGGACATTGATGTCTACTACACAACCTTCTTATTGTAGACGTTGTTGGGCCTCCAAGTGCAGAGGTTTGTAAGACAGTAGCAAATTTCCCTCAAGTGGATGACCTAAGGTTTATCAATCCGTAGGAGGCGTAGGATGAAGATGGTCTCTCTCTCAAGCAACCCTGCAACCAAATAACAAAGAGTCTCTTGTGTCCCCAACACACCCAATACAATGGTAAATTGTATAGGTGCACTAGTTCGGCGAAGAGATGGTGAAACAAGTGGTATATGGATGGTAGATAAACGTTTTTGTAATCTGAAAATATAAAAACGGCAAGGTAACTAATGATAAAAATGAGCGTAAACGGTATTGCAATGCTAGGAAACAAGGCCTAGGGTTCATACTTTCACTAGTGCAAGTCCTCTCAACAATACTAACATAATTGGATCACATAACTATCCCTCAACATGCAACAAAGAGTCACTCCAAAGTCTCTAATAGCGGAGAACGAACGAAGAGATTATGGTAGGGTATGAAACCACCTCAAAGTTATTCTTTCCAATCAATCCGTTGGGCTATTCCTATAAATGTCACAAACATCCCTAGAGTTCGTACTAGAATAACACCTTAAGACACAAATCAACCAAAACCCTAATGTCACCTAGATACTCCAATGTCACCTCAAGTATCCGTGGGTATGATTATACGATATGCGTCACACAATCTCAGATTCATCTATTCAACCAACACAAAGGACCTCAAAGACTGCCCCAAAGTTCTACCGGAGAATCACAACAAAAACGTGTGCCAACCCTTATGCATAGGTTCATGGGCGGAACCCGCAAGTTGGTCACAAAAACATACATCAAGTGAATCACGTGGTATCCCATTGTCACCACAGATACGCATGGCAAGACATACATCAAGTGTTCTCAAATCTTTAAATACTCAATCCGATAAGATTACTTCAAAGGGGAAACTCAATTCATTACAAGAGAGTAGAGGGGGGAAGAAACATCATAGGATCCAAATATAATAGCAAAGCTGGCGATACATCAAGATCGTATCACCTCAAGAACACGAGAGAGAGAGAGAGAGAGAGAGAGAGAGAGAGATCAAACACATAGCTACTGGTACATACCCTCAGCCCTGAGGGAGAACTACTCCCTCCTCGTCAAGGAGAGCACCGGGATGATGAAGATGGCCACCGGAGAGGGATTGCCCCCTCCGGCAGGGTGCCGGAACGGGTCTAGATTGGCTTTCGGTGGCTACGGAGGCTTCTGGCGGCAGAACTCCTGATCTATTGTGCCCTCAGATGTTTTTAGGGTATATGGAGATATATAGGCGGAAGAAGTACGTCAGGGGGGGCACGAGGGTGGTGGGCGCGCCCAGGGGGTGGGCGCGCCCCCCTACCTCGTGGCCTCCTTGAAGGTCCCCTGACATGCACTCCAAGTCTTCCGGGCTTCTTTCCTTCCAAAAAAGAGTTCCGTGAAGTTTCAGGTCAATTGGACTCCGTTTGATTTTCCTTTTCTTCGAAACCCTAAAACAGGGTAAAAACAGAAAGTGGCACTGGGCTCTGGGTTAATAGGTTAGTCCCAAAAATGATATAAAAGTGTATAATAAAGCCCATAAACATCCAAAATAGTAGATAATATAGCATGGAGCAATCAAAAATTATAGATACGTTGGAGACGTATCAGCATCCCCGAGCTTAATTCCTGTTCGTCCTCAAGTAGGTAAATGATAAAAAAACAGAATTTTTGATGCGGAGTGCTACTTGGCATAATTTCAATGTAATTCTTCTTAATTGTGGCATGAATATTCAGATCCGAAAGATTCAAGACAAAAGTTCATATTGACATAAAAATGATAATACTTCAAGCATACTAACTAAGAAATTATGTCTTCTCAAAATAACATGGCCAAAGAAAGTTCATCCCTACAAAATCATATGGTTTAGTCATGTTTCATTTTCGTCACACAAGAATGCTCTCATCATGCACAACCCCGATCACAAGCCAAGCAATTGTTTCATACTTTAGTAATCTCAAAACTATAAACTTTCACGCAATATATGAGCGCGAGCCATGGACATAGCACTATGGGTGGAATAGAATATAATGAGGGGGTTATGTGGAGAAGACAGGGAAGGAGAAAGTCTCACATCAACGAGGCTAATCAATGGGCTATGGAGATGCCCACCGATTGATGTTAATGCAAGGAGTAGGGATTGCCATGCAACGGATGCACTAGAGCTATAAATGTATGAAAGATCAACAAAACAAACTAGTGGGTGTGCATCCAATTTGCTTGCTCATGAAGACCTAGGGCACTTGAGGAGGCCCATTGTTGGAATATACAAGCCAAGTTCTATAATGAAAAATTCCCACTAGTATATGAAAGTGATAACATGAGAGACTCCCTACTATGAAGATGATGGTGCTACTTTGAAGCACAAGTGTGGTAAAAGGATAGTAACATTGTCCCTTCTCTCTTTTTCTCTCATTTTTTGGGGCCTTTTCCTTTTTTATGGCCTTTCTCCTTTTTTTGGGCCTTCTATTTTTTTATGGCCTTTCTCTCTTTTTTTTATTCCTCACTTGGGGCAATGCTCTAATAATGATGATCATCACACTTCTATTAATTTACAACTCAATGATTACAACTCGATACTAGAACAAAGATGACTCTATATAAATGCCTCCGGCGGTCTACCGGGATATGCAATGAACCAAGAGTGACATGTATGAAAGAATTATGAATGGTGGCTTTGCCACAAATACTATGTCAACTACATGATCATGCTAAGCAAAATGACAATGATGAATGTGTCATGATGAGCGGAATGATGGAAAGTTGCATGGCAATATATCTCGGAATGGCTATGGAAATGCCATAATAGGTAGGTTTGGTGGCTGTTTTGAGGAAGATATAAGGAGGTTTATATGTGAAATAGCATATCATATCACGGGGTTTGGATGCACCGGCGAAGTTTGCACCAAGTCTCAATGTGAGAAAGGGCAATGCACGGTACCGAAGAGGCTAGCAAGGATGGAAGGGTGAGAGTGCGTATAATCCATGGACTCAAAATTAGTCATAAAGAACTCACATACTTATTGCAAAAATCTACAAGTCATCAAAAACCTCGGCACTACGAGCATGCTCCTAGGGGGATAGATTGGTAGGAAAAGACCATCGCTCGTCCCCGACCGCCACTCATAAGGAAGACAATCAAATAACACCTCATGTTTCAAATTTGTTACAGAACGTTTACCATACGTGCATGCTACGGGACTTGCAAACTTCAACACAAGTATTTCTCAATTTCACAACTACTCAACTAGCACGACTTTGATATTATTACCTCCATATCTCAAAACAATCATCAAGCATCAAACTTCTCTTAGTATTCAACACACTCATAAGAAAGTTTTATTATTGATCTTGTATACCTAGCATATTAGGATTTTAAGAAAATTACCATGCTATTTAAGACTCTCAAAATAATATAAGTGAAGCATGAGAGTTCATCTATTTCTTCAAAATAAAACTACCACCATGCTCTAAAAGATATAAGTGAAGCACTAGAGCAAACAACAAACTACTCCGAAAGATATAAGTGAAGATCAATGAGTAGTCGAATAATCATGCAACTATGTGAAGACTCTCCAACATTTAAGAATTTCAGATCTTGGTACTTTATTCAAACAGCAAGCAAAACAAAAGAAAATAAAATGATGCTCCAAGCAAAACACATATCATGTGGTAAATAAAAATATAGCTCCAAGTAAAGTTACCGATGAACGAAGACGAAAGAGGGGATGCCTTCTGGGGCATCCCCAAGCTTAGGCTCTTGGCTATCCTTGAATATTACCTTGGGGTGCCTTGGGCATCCCCAAGCTTAGGCTCTTGCCACTCCTTATTCCATAGTCCATCGAATCCTCACCCAAAACTTGAAAACTTCACAACACAAAACTTAAAGTAGAAAACTCATGAGCTCCGTTAGCGAAAGAAAACAAAAAACCACTTCAAGGTACTGTAATGAACTCATTCTTTATTTATATTGGTGTTAAACCTACTGTAATACAACTTCTCTATGGTTCATAAACTATTTTACTAGACATAGATTCATCAAAATAAGCAAACAACACACGAAAAACAGAATCTGTCAAAAACAGAACAGTCCGTAGTAATCTGTAGCTAACGCAAGATATGGAACCCCAAAAATTCTAAAATAAATTGCTGGACGTGAGGAATTTATCTATTAATCATCTTCAAAAAGAATTAACTAAATATCACTTTTCAAATAAAAATGACAGCAGTTCTCGTGAGCGCTAAAGTTTCTGTTTTTGACAGCATGGTCAACAAGACTTTCCCCAAGTCTTCCCAACGGTTCTACTTGGCACAAACACTAATTAAACACAAAAACACAACCAAAACAGAGGCTAAATAATTTATTTATTACTAAACAGGAGCCAAAATCAAGGAATAAAATAAATTGGGTTGCCTCCCAACAAGCGCTATCGTTTAACGCCCCTAGCTAGGCATGATGATTTCAATGATGCTCACATAAAAGATAAGAATTGAAACATAAAGAGAGCATCATGAAGAATATGACTAGCACATTTAAGTCTAACATACTTCCTATGCATAGGGATTTTGTGAGCAAACAACTTATGGGAACAATAATCAACTAGCATAGGAGGGCAAAACAAGCATAACTTCGAAACTTTAAGCACATAGAGAGGAAACTTGATATTATTGCAATTCCTACAATCATATATTCCTCCCTCATAATAATTTTCAGTAGCATCATGAATGAATTCAACAATATAACCAGCACCTAAAGCATTCTTTTCATGATCTACAAGCATAGAATTTTTACTACTCTCCACATAAGCAAAATTCTTCTTATTCGGAATAGTGGGAGTATCATAAGAGACTTGAATACTATAAATTGTTTCCACATTAAAAGAATAATGTTCAGAAAAAGGGTAATCATAATCATGACAAGTTTTATAAATATAATCATCACTACTTTTTATAGCATATGTATCATCACAATAATTATCGTAAGTAGGAGGCATGTTATTATCATTATAAATTTGTATATCAAAACTTGGGATACTAAAAATATCATCTTCATTAAGCGTAGCATCCCCAAGCTCGGGACAAACATTAACTGCAGCAAATATATTCCCAAAAACATCATCTTCATCAAACATAGCATCCCCAAGCTTGGGCCTCTTCATATCATAAGCATAATCACTCTCATCATTAATAGTATAGATAGCACCAATAGTATAGCAATTATCATATTCTTCCAAGCAAGTGCCAAAAAGATTTTCAAGATCATAAGAAGTATCATTATCTTCCCAATCATAATCATTACAACAAGCAATAGGCATAACGAGATCATCATCAAGTGTATCATCTTCATTTTCATGAGGCACAACAATAATAGGAGCAACCTTATTTGGGAGATATACCTTTTTACCTCTCTTCCTTTTTCTTTTCTTCTTCTTCACCTCACGTGTGGGTTCAATCCTCTTTTGGGAGCTCCTTATTAATGAGATTGGTTGAATAGAAGGCTCCTCCTCCTCCTAATTCATCATAAGAAATAATAGGAGGATATTGGGAAGTCTCTTCCCTTTCGTTAGTATTATCTTCATCCTCTATTTGTTTTATTTTATTTATGTAATTGGCAATATAAGGATTTTCAATATAATTCACCGCACAATACATATAAAATTTCTCTAGATCAAAATAAAGAACTTTATCAAGGGCAAATTTTGGAATATCTTTAGTTATATGTTTAGTTTCTTCATAACCCAAGAGCAAACTAAGTTCATTATGATGTGCAAGGGAAATCAAGTCATCACAATTTTTGGACACGATACGATCATGAAACAATTTGCATTGGCAACTAAATTGGCCTCGTTCATTGCAAAGTTCACAAGTAGGGCTAAGAAAATTTAAATTTTCAGCACATTCATCTAGCTCTTCTTGCAACAATTTGGTTTCTAAGTACTTATCCCTCTTCAATATCTATCTTCCCTATTTGGTGTGTACTTACAAACCCAATGCACTCCACAAAAATTGACATGTTTATAGGAGACATTTTCATCATAACTAGTGCAATCATCATTAGTATTATGGATATGCAAAGAATTCATACTAACAACATTGCAATCATCCTCATCATTCACATATTTTATGCCAAGCATTCTATGTAATTGTTCTTCTAGCATTTGAGCACAATTTTCCTTTCAAACATACTTACGAAAGATATTAAAAAGGTGAAGCGTATGAGACGAACTCAATTCCATTTTTTATAGTTTTCTTTTATGAACTAAACTAGTGATAAAACAAGAAACTAAAAGACTCGATTGCAAGATCTAAAGATATACCTTCAAGCACTCACCTCCCTGGCAACGGTGCCAGAAAAGAGCTTGATGTCTACTACACAACCTTCTTATTGTAGACGTTGTTGGGCCTCCAAGTGCAGAGGTTTGTAGGACAGTAGCAAATTTCCCTCAAGTGGATGACCTAAGGTTTATCAATCCGCAGGAGGTGTAGGATGAAGATGGTCTCTCTCAAGCAACCCTGCAACCAAATAACAAAGAGTCTCTTGTGTCTCCAACACACCCAATACAATGGTAAATCGTATAGGTGCACTAGTTCGGCGAAGAGATGGTGAAACAAGTGGTATATGGATGGTAGATAAAGGCTTTTGTAATCTAAAAATATAAAAACAGCAAGGTAACTGATGATAAAAATGAGCGTAAACGGTATTGCTATGCTAGGAAACAAGGCCTAGGGTTCATACTTTCACTAGTGCAAGTCCTCTCAACAATACTAACATAATTGGATCACATAACTATCCCTCAACATGCAACAAAGAGTCACTCCAAAGTCACTAATAGCGGAGAACGAACGAAGAGATTATGGTAGGGTACGAAACCACCTAGAAGTTATTCTTTCCAATCAATCCGTTGGGCTATTCCTATAAGTGTCACAAACAGCCCTAGAGTTCGTACTAGAATAACACCTTAAGACACAAATCAACCAAAACCCTAATGTCACCTAGATACTCCAATGTCACCTCAAGTATCCGTGGGTATGATTATATGATATGCTTCACACAATCTCAGATTCATCTATTCAACCAACACACAGGACCTCAAAGAGTGCCCCAAAGTTCTAACGGAGAATCACGACGAAAACGTGTGCCAACCCCTATGCATAGGTTCATGGGCAGAACCCGCAAGTTGGTCACCAAAACATACATCAAGTGAATCACGTGGTATCCCATTGTCACCACAGATACGCACGGCAAGACATACATCAAGTGTTCTCAAATCTTTAAATACTCAGTCCGATAAGATTACTTCAAAGGGGAAACTCAATTCATTACAAGAGAGTAGAGGGGGAAAGAAACATCATAGGATCCAAATATAATAGCAAAGCTCGTGATACATCAAGATCGTATCACCTCAAGAACACGAGAGAGAGAGAGAGAGAGAGAGAGAGAGATCAAACACATAGCTACTGGTACATACCCTCAGCCCCAAGGGAGAACTACTCCCTCCTCGTCATGGAGAGCACCGGGACGATGAAGATGGCCACCGGAGAGGGATTGCCCCCTCCGGGAGGGTGCCGGAACGGGTCTAGATTGGCTTTTGGTGGCTACGGAGGCTTCTGGCGGCGGAACTCCCGATCTATTGTGCCCTTAGATGTTTTTAGAGTATATGGAGATATATAGGCGGAAGAAGTATGTCAGGGGAGCCACGAGGGGCTCACGAGGGTGGAGGGCGCGCCCAGGTGGTGGGCGCGCCCCCCTACCTCGTGGCCTCCTCGAAGGTCCCCTGACATGCACTCCAAGTCTTCCAGGCTTCTTTCCTTCCAAAAATGAGTTCAGTGAAGTTTCAGGTCAATTGGACTCTGTTTGATTTTTCTTTTCTTCGAAACCCTAAAACAGGGTAAAAACAGAAACTGGCATTGGGCTCTGGGTTAATAGGTTAGTCCCAAAAATGATATAAAAGTGTATAATAAAGCCCATAAACATCCAAAACAGTAGATACTATAGCATGGAGCAATCAAAAATTATAGATACGTTGGAGACGTATCAGACATCCGGGTTCGGCATCCGATCCGGGTTCAGATGCCACCCATTAGGGAGATGGGCATCGGACCACGCCAGCGGGTTGTCGGTCTCTCAGTAGCGTCGGCATATGTCCATCTTCATGTATGGCCGGAAGCGTCGATGGGCCATCGGGGGAGAGATGGAGAATGCGGTCGGCAGGGTGGAGGGCACGGCGGCGCTGCCCGACGGCTCGGAGGATGACCCCGCCTCATGGTCATGCTTCGCCTTCTTGCCAGTCACCCACTTCCACATGACCATTCTGGCAACCAGGGTGAGCTGGGCGTCGCTAGGGTTCGCTGGTCGGGGCAGGAGGGGGCAGGGGAGTTGAAGTCTGTGGATGCGGCTAGGAAGTGGACTGGCCGGTCCATGGCTTTGCCATTAAAAAGGACACGTCAGGGGCGGCTGGGAGACTGACATGCGGGTCTGTGTGCCCGTGTGGATTTAATGGGGGCAGTGGGGAGTCGTTGGGGGGCCGACATGCTGGCCCGGAGGCGGACGATGAGTCAACGCATACTCGTCCGTGCAGTGTCCGTGTGAACGCAAAGCCGGCTAAAAAATGCGTCCGGTTTGGGTCATAAGAGCAACTCCAACGGGGTGACCCAAACGGACGGCGATTTCGTCTGCTTTTTGCTCGTTTGGGTTGGACGGCCGCCCGGCGTCCGCCCTGTTTTTCATGTGGGAACGTGCCCAACGCGCCGACCCATATGTGCAGGCGTGGCCGGCTGGCCGCCCAATTTTACATTGATTTGCATTCAAACATATTGTGAAATGAAATAACAAGAAAAATAGTTTAGCCGCACAAATAAATAGTGTAGTTTTACAAGCCAAATACAAATAAAAATGTTTTACATAGTTTTGCAAACGAATAAAACAAGATACATCTATTGGTTGCCAACTTGAGTCCACATATGCTCAACCAAATCATTTTGCAGTTGCACGTGAGTTTCCCAATCACGCATGTCTTCATGAAACTGAGTGAACTGCTTAAATGATGCCACTACTCCATGCTCAGGCACAACATTCTCATCTTGAAACTAAAAGTCTTGATCGTATAGACGTTCCGGGCGCTCGTCTTCTACGATCATATTGTGCATGATCACACAAGCAGTCATCACCTCCCATAGTTTCTGCGTGCGCCCAGTATTAGCAGGATATCGAACGATGCCCCATCGAGATTGCAAAACACCAAAGGCACGCTCGACATTCTTTCTAGAACTCTCTTTCTCTTGGGAAAATCTTTTCCTTTTCTCTCTGAGGGAGTCCTGTATTAGGGGGTCTCCGGACAGCCGGACTATCTCTATTGGCCGGACTATTAGACTATGAAGATACAAGATTGAAGACTTCGTCTCGTGTCCGGATGGGACTCTACTTGGCGTGGAAGGCAAGCTAGGCAATACGTATATGGATATCTCCTCCTTTGTAACCGACCTTGTGTAACCCTAACCCTCTGCGGTGTCTATATAAACCGAAGGGTTTTAGTCCGTAGGACAACAATCACAACATACAATCATACCATAGGCTAGCTTCTAGGGTTTAGCCTCTCTGATCTCGTGGTAGATCTACTCTTGTACTACCCATATCATCAATATTAATCAAGCAGGACGTAGGGTTTTACCACCATCAAGAGGGCCCGAACCTGGGTAAAACATCGTGTCCCTTGCCTCCTATTACCATCCGGCCTAGACGCACAGTTCAGGACCCCCTACCCAAGATCCGCCGGTTTTGACACCGACATTAGTGCTTTCATTGAGAGTTCCTCTGTGTCGTCGCTGTTAGGCTTGATGGCTCCTATTATCATCGATAGCGATGCGGTCCAGGGTGAGACTTTTCTCCCCGGACAGATCTTTGTATTCGGCGGCTTTGCACTGCGGGCTAATTCGCTTGGCCATCTGGAGCAGATTGAAAGCTATGTCCCTGGCTATTAGGTCAGATTTGGAAGTTTGAACTACACGGCCGACATCCGCGGAGACTTGATCTTCAACGGATTCGAGCCACAGTTGGGTGCGCCCCACTGTCGCGATGGGTATGACCTAGCTCTGCCGTCGAACAGTACCCCAGAGGCCGCGCCCGCATCTGCTCCGACCCTTAGCTCGGAGCAAACTGCACCAATCGAGGACGGGTGGCTAGACACCACCTCAGGGGCTGCAGTCTCGACGACGATCGAGCCAAACACCAGCACAAACCTCTGCGCAGCCCGTGACTCCAAGGTGCCGGACTATTTCCCGGACTCTGAACCGTCCGCACCCCTACCAATCGAATCTGATTGGGCGCCGATCATGGAATTCACCGCCGCGGATATCTTTCAGCACTCGCCCCTCGGCGACATTCTGAATTCACTAAGGACTCTCTCTTTGTCAGGAGAGCCCTGGCCGGATTATGGCCAACAGGATTGGGATGCGGAAGACGAAGAAATTCGACGCCCACCCACCACCCACTTCGTAGCCACTGTCGATGATTTAACCGACATGCTTGACTTCGACTCCGAAGACATCGACGGTATGGACGATGTAGGAGACGAACACGAACCAGCGCCTATAGGGCACTGGAAAGCCACCTCGTCATATGACATATACATGGTGGATACACCCAACGAGGGCAATGGCGACGAGATAGCGGAGGATGACCCCTCCAAGAAGCAACCCAAGCGCCGACGTCAGCGCCGCCGCTCTAAGTCCCGCCAAAGCAAAAGTGGTGATACTGGCACAGGAGATAATAACACTCCGGATAGCGCCGAAGACAACAACAATCCCCTCCATTTAGAGCAGGAGGATGAAGGAGCCAGCTCTCCTGAGAGAGCGGCTGGCGGAGAGGAGGAGGATGACAATTACATGCCCCCTCCGAAGATGAGGCAAGCCTCGGCGACGATGAATTCGCCGTCCCAGAGGATCCCGTCGAACAAGAGCGATTCAAGCGCCGGCTTATGGCCACGGCAAATAGCCTGAAGAAAAAGCAGCAGCAGCTTCAAGCTGATCAAGATCTGCTAGCTGACAAATGGACTGAAGTCCTCGCAGCCGAGAACTATAAACTCGAGCGCCCCTCCAAGAGTTACCCAAGGCGCAGGTTACTACCCCGACTAGAGGGAGAAGCGTATGATATGGCTGATCGGCCACCTTGTGGCCGCGATGGAGAGACATTCCAGCCAAAAGCTCAGCCTCCACCCCAACATCATTCAAATAAAAAGGCATGGGGAGATACGCCAGACCTGCGAGACATATTGGAGGACAAAGCAAAGAATTCAAGATCGATCTATGTATCACGAGGGCGCACCACTCTGCGAGACGGTAAACGTCATGCCAGATACAGTAACAGCAAATCCGCTCGGGCCAAACACAGCGGGCAAGACCCATTCGAGTTGCGTCGCGATATAGCCCAATACAGAGGCGCTGCACACCCCTTATGCTTCACAGACGAAGTAATGGAACATCAATTCCCGGAAGATTTCAAACCTGTAAACATTGAATCATACGACGGCACAATAGATCCCGCAGTATGGATTGAGGACTTCCTCCTCCACATCCACATGGCCCGCGGTGATGACTTACATGCCATCAAATATCTCCCACTAAAGCTCAAAGGACCAGTGCGGCATTGGCTTAATAGCTTGCCAGCGGACTCCATTAGCTGTTGGGAAGATCTGGAAGCCGCATTCCTCGACAACTTTCAGGGCACTTATGTGCGACCACCAGATGCCGATGATGTAAGCCACATAATTCAGCAGCCAGAAGAGTCGGCCAGGCAATTCTGGACTCGATTCCTCACAAAGAAAAATCAAATCATCGACTGTCCGGATGCGAAGGCCTTAGCAGCTTTCAAGCACAACATCCGAGACGAGTGGCTAGCCCGGCACCTTGGTCAGGAAAAGCCAAAATCTATGGCAGCCCTCACGACGCTCATGACCCGCTTTTGTGCAGGAGAAGACAGCTGGCTGGCTCGCAGTAATAACATATCAAAGAACCATGGTACCTCAGATACCAAGGACGGCAATAGCAGGTCACGTCGCAACAAGCATAAGCGCCGCATTAACAGCGAAAATACTGAGGATACGGCAGCCAATGCTGGATTCAAAGGCTTTAAACCCGGTTAGCGGAAAAAGCCATTTAAACAAAGTACGCCGGGTCCGTCCAGCTTGGACCGCATACTCGATCGCTCGTGTCAAATACACGGCACCCCAGGCAAGCCAGCCAATCACACCAACAGGGATTGTTGGGTGTTCAAGCAGGCCGGCAAGTTAATTGCCGAAAACAAGGACAAGGGGCCGCATAGCGGTGACGAGGAAGAACCCCGGCAGCCGCACACTGGAGGACAGAAGAGGTTTCCCCCGCAAGTGCGGACGGTGAACATGATATACGCAACCCACATCCCCAAGAGGGAGTGGAAGCGTGCGCTCAAGGACGTATATGCGTTGGAGCCAGTCGCCCCAAAGTTCAACCCTTGGTCCTCCTGTTCGATCACCTTCGATCGTAGGGACCATCCCACTAGTATCCGTCATGGCGGATTCGCCGCACTGGTCCTAGACCCAATCATCGACGGATTTCACCTCACTCGAGTCCTTATGGACGGCGGCAGCAGCCTGAACCTGCTTTATCAATACACGGTGCGCAAAATGGGTATAGACCCCTCAAGGATCAAACCCACAAAAACGACCTTTAAGGGCGTCATTCCAGGCGTAGAGGTCCATTGCACAGGCTCAATTACACTGGAAGTGGTCTTCGGATCCCCGGATAACTTCCGAAGCGAAGAGTTAATCTTCGATATAGTCCCGTTCCGCAGTGGTTATCACACGCTGCTCGGACGAACCGTATTTGCTAGATTCAATGCGGTACCGCATTATGCATACCTCAAGCTCAAGATGCCAGGACCTCACGGAGTTATTACAATCAATGGAAACATAGAGCGCTCTCTCCGAACAGAGGAGCACACCGCGGCCCTCGCAGCAGAAGTGCAAAGCAGCCTCTCAAGGCAATCTACCAGTTCGGCGTTTCAAAGCCCGGACACCTTCAAGCGCGCTCGGGGCAATCGGGAAATAGACCGCCTAACGCGATCTGAGCTCGTGTAGCAATACGGCGGCCACCCCAATCCCATCCCAACGGCGATATTCGTACCGCGCGTACATAATTACGCATTAAAAATACCATAGGGCATAGTTGGGGAGGGGGCACAACTGCGGCACGCCCCAAAACGCGGCCTACACCGCACTAGGGGCTTCCCATTTGGTTATTTTTCTTTTCCTTTCAGGACTTTAATCTCTGGAAACACTGTCCGGCAGCTCTATTGCCGAACACATGATACAGCAACCAAGGAGGCAGACAGCTACGTTATACAACGGAATTCCCAGGTTGATTACAGATTTCATATCATTCCTCAGCTCTCCCTTGTAAGGGACATAGTCCTACTCTTTTTCTTATCGCACTATCTGTATCACTCTGCTTTAATGCAATTTTTCAATAAACAATGCATGACATTATAGCTATTATTGCATATATATATATAGGACAACACTATTCTAATCCTGGGATTAGAATAGTTATTTGGATCACAACAGCCCCTATATAGGGCCCGACAGGGCCCTCCCGAACTTCTAAACTGCTGCCGGCCCGACAGGATCCACTGGATCCCGAGGCTCCCCAACAGGATCCACATGATCCCGATCCCGAGCCGCCCCAGCCCCCCTCCTCCCCTCGATCCCCCGACCTCCCCCCGTGGTCGCCGCCAATCTTCGCCGGATCCGCCGCCTCCCCCCCATCTCCAACTCCTGGCCGGCCAGATCCGCCGCCCCCCCCCCCCCCCCGTCTCCAGCTCCTGGCCGGCCGGATCCGGCCCCTCCCCTCCTGGCCGGCGCGGGCGAGCGAGCGACGAGGACGCTGGCGCGAGGGAGCCCGCGTCGCTAGGACGAAGCCGCCATGGACTTCCGGAAGCCGCATCCTCCTTCCATATTCACTGCCCGATGCATTAGCAGAGAAGATGACGGCCCCGACGCAAGCTATGGCGAACGGCACGGCCAACGGGGCAACTCCGCGACGAAGGCGGCATCGGAGGCGCCTTCAAATCCAGCAGTGGTACATGAACTTCCTCCCACTTGTCGCCTTCTTCTTCAATCGGCCCTTGCCTGACCTTCTTGCTTCGTGCAGATGAACTTCGTGCCCTATGCAAGTCATGGATTGCCATGCGGTTCCTCTCCCAGCTCTCCGACAAATTGCTCACAAGGTGGCCTATCAGCTGCTGGAAAAAGGTTGGCCGAACTTCTAGCCAGGGTATGGTTGAACTTCTTCCCTCTGCTTGTTATTTTCTTACTGCCTTGAGAAGTTCAGGTGGTGTGTAGCATCAGTCCATGAGAAGTTTAGGCTGCCAAAAAAAGTAGTAAATTTGCCTGAACTTCACATCCATGAGAAGTTCAGGTACATCTGTGAGCATCAGTCCATGAGAAGTTTAGGCTGCCAAAAATAGTAGTAAATCTGCCTGAACTTCACATCCATGAGAAGTTCAGGTACATCTGTGAGCATCAGTCCATGAGAAGTTCAGGCTACCAAAAAAGTAGTAAATCTGTCTGAACTTCACATCCATGAGAAGTTCAGGTACATCTGTGAGCATTAGTCCATGAGAAGTTCAGGCTGCCAAAAATAGTAGTAAATCTGCCTCAACTTCACATCCATGAGAAGTTCAGGTACATCTGTGAGCATTAGTCCATCAGAAGTTCAGGCTGCCGAAAATAGTAGTAAATCTGCCTAAACTTCACATCCATGAGAAGTTCAGGTACATCTCTGGGCATCAGTCCAGGCTACAAAAGCTTTTTAAAATCTACCTGCTATAACATGTGAAGTTCATGTAGTCTGTGAGCATCAGTCCAGGCTGCAAATAGTAGAAAATCTGCCTGCTTACAGCCATGCGAAGTTCAGGTAGTTTATGAGCATCAGTCCAGGCTACAAATAGCTTTATATATGAGAAGTTCAGGCTGTGAATAATGCTAAGTTCAGTTAGAAAGGTATAGGCAGATGTAACTTGTGTGCTAATAAACATTTTTTTCTTTTTTGACAGGAAGACGAGAGACGCATGAAGAAGCTCAGAAGTTCCCAGCAGCAAGTACTCAATCCCAAGCCCGTACGCGTTGCACCGACCCCCCTCCCCCCTGCTCGGCCTCGCGCTACAACATTTGTCAATAGGCCCATTTAAATCCTAAAATAAAAAAATGTAATTATAATTAAAGAAGTTCAAATAGAAAAGATATAAAAGTTTGGGACAGTTATTCAATGAAGACCTTGAGCATTTTAAAAACAGACCCCGACCTCGATGCTTTGAATGGTAAAAAGCCTCTGCAAAGCATTATCTAGAAAAATTGAGCAACTCTCCCTTCTAATGCGGAAATAAAGGTGAATAGAGGCCTATCAGAATAGAGAACTAACTTGGGTCATAAACGAACTGCTTTTGTCCATTGTCATTCCAAAGAAGAAACAGCCATTATCGTCCTTCAATACCACAACAACAACAACAATTACAGTAACGTAATTAAACACACTTGATATTTATTCATTGTTTTGACATGTATAATCAGAGTACAGTTGTAACATACTTGTCAGTATCAAGTAATTTCGCTGCAGCCTCGAAGTAGTCAAAGAAATCTGGGGCGATCTCCATGTCATCTGTTAACCAATTAACCATGGAAATGAGATGGCATGCGGAAACATCTAAGAACAAGAACCATCAAGGAGATCAGACCTTCCAGAATGATTACTCGACGGAAATCATGCTTAATGAATAGCTCATCCAAGGCCCATTTATAGTGGTCTAAGTTAAGAAACATCGTTAGGACAAGAACCGGTCATATCATCAACTCTAAAGAAAACACTCATCAATTCAGGACCACCTACTAGCTATCTTGTAATATGAAAAAATTTCTCCTGGTCTTTCAGTGCGCACAGGCTCAAGATCCACATGTTGCAACACATCAAAGGCAAAAAAAGAACACCGAGTTCTAGCTAAACAAAAACAAATCTACACTAAGTAATAGATTTTGTCAAAACCTCAAATCAACATTTTAAAAATGATTAGCATACAGAAGTTCAGGATAGTTATTCACTGAAGATCAAACAACTACTATAAGTACGAAAACATACTAGAAAAAATAAGAAATATATGCATATCTGTAGGACAATTACATGGTTGCTCATGGACTATCAAAAAATCCAAAGGAATGCAAAAGAATGAAAATAACATAAAAAAGAAAAGAAACACATAGGGCTTGCTCCATTACCTTGCAAAGAAGGAAAAACAGAAGTTCAAGTATGAACAGTACAGAAGTCTAGTTTGTACAATGACCCTTGGATGATCTGGAAAAAGTGCATGCATACTTGGACTAATCCCATGATTGAACATGAGACAAACTCTAAAAATAACATCTCAAGAACTAAAATTATAAGAAAAATGAAAAAAAGAAAATATATAGCACCATGCACCTTTGCCTTGCAAAATATGGAATGCAATGTGGAAAACCAGAAGTTCAACCATTAATTAGAAAGAAGTCCAGCATCTACTGAAGATAGTGGGTCATCAAAAATAGCAAACCATCGACTGAAGTCAAGCATCTACTTACAGCACAGAAGTTCAGGTGCGAAAGTCCTAGCAGTCCAGCTTGTACAACAGAACTAAAATTGATTGAAACAACAACCCCGATTAAATTTGGTTCCCAGATTTAATCGTTTGGGTCAATTCCGACACGTCAAAATCCATTTCGAACGTCGTCATACTCCAGATAAAACATCCAAAAAAGATCAGCCATCAATCAGTGCGCTCGAACAACAAACCGCGACGGGGGGCAGAAAGTGCAATCCGCAATTTCGGAATGAATGAGCCAGCCAAAACGAATTAACAAAATGGGGAGGATTCAACCGCCATTTCGAACGTCATCATGCTCCGGATAAATAAGAAAATGATCCCCATCATACTGTCCCTCGAACAAAAAACCACGGCAGGAGGCAGAAGATTCAATCGCCGGATTTCGATTTGTATGAGCTCGCATATTCACATTAACAACATGGGCAGCATTTTGTCTCACTAAGGCACACAAATCCACACCCAATTTGAACAGAAAACCTACAAATCTACAACAGCGGCCGAAACCAATCCCGCGGACGAAGAACAGAGGTGGCGGAACACCAAATCGAATTCGTTCGAAAATAACAACAAATCATGAAGTAAACTCATACCTAAACCCAATTCTCATCCAATTAGGGATCCTAGAACATCCAGTACATGCAAAACACTTGTGACAGACCCATGTTCATCATCACCCGAGAGCAAATCCGCCAACGAGCTAGATTCCTAATCAAAACAAGCATTTAGATTCTAAAAACCATGTAAACATTACACTTACATTGCCAACAACATGAACGATCAGAAAAACTCGCGGTAGAAGGCACGGTTAAGAAGATAGCCCGAAGGTCGGGTTCGTACAGAGGGAAGGTCAGGCGCGTTACTCGGGCAGTTCAGGTTGTGATCAGAATATTATTCTGATCCCGTGATCAGAATAGTGTTTATGTATATATATATATATATATGTGTGTGTGTGTGTGTGTGTTCATTAATGACGCCTTGCAACCGTACACTCTGGTACGGCCAACACACCAGGGGCTCACATACCCCACAATGCGGTGTGAAAAGTCCGAACACTTTCACAAGTGCGGCACCCCGAACTTATAGCATTATATGCATCAGCTCCGAATCATGTCTTTGGTAAAATGTTGGGTTTGCCCGGCTCCTATGTTTTGGTACCTTACGTTCCGCTCCATCGGCTAAGGTAGCGCTAGGAGAACTACTGCGATTGTGCCCCGGTTCTGCCGGGCTGAGCACCTCAGTAGAGAAAGCTAAAACTGACTATCATGATAAGGCGAGAGACTGGTCGCTGTTCAGCGAGGTTTTTCGAGTCCCTAAAGACTTATGCCGCTTAGGGCGAGGGGCCGGCTCTGTCCGGCTTACAGGCGTGTATCACGCCTCGAATTCGGCCTTCCGAATACCAGGGGCTTCGCCGAAATTTAAAATTATAGAATTCTATGGCTAAGTGAGAGTGATAAAGCATTATTAGTCCGGTTGCCTTGTTCGTTGTGCTGAGCACCTCCCTCGAAGGACCCAAACATGGGAACAATAGTGCTCAGGTTTATCCTGAACACCCCAGCAGTCGTGGCATGGGGGCAGAAACCGAGGACTAGCCATCTCTCAGATTGGATAAACAGCCAAATAGAAGGTAATATTTTAAATTCTAACAAGCGTTGCATAGCGAATATTATACAAGTTTTCATACATACAGGACAAAACGAGCAAGTCTCATTCAAATATTACATTTTGTGAGCACTCATCCGTGATAAGACGGGCACCAGGCAGAACACCCTCGTAGTACATCTCGGGGTGGCGGTGCTCCTTGCCCTCCGGCGGCCCCTCCTTGATCAGCTTCACGGCGTCTAGCTTGACCCACTGCATTTTTACACGGGTGAAAGCCCGGCGTGCACCTTCAATGCAGACGGATCGCTTGACGACCTCCAGCCATGGGCAGGCATCCACAAGCCGCCTCACCGGGCCGAAGAAGCTGTTCGGAAGGGCGTCACCAGGCTACAACCGGACTATGAAGCCTTTCATGGCCTGATCGACCGCCTTATGTAGCTCGACCATCTGCTTCAGCTGGTCGCTCATTGGCACCGGATGTTTGGCCTCAGCATACTGAGACCAGAATAGCTTCTCCGTCGAGCTTCCGTCCTCGGCCTGGTAAAATTGTGCGGCATCGGACACACTGTGGGGCAAATCTGCGAATGCTCCTAAAGAGCTCCGGATTCGGGTAAGTAATCGGTAATTCACTTTTACATGCTTGCTTTGCATATAGAAAGCCTTACCCGCCACTATCTTCTTCATCCCATCGATCTCCTGAAGGACCTTCTGGGCCTCGGCCTTGGCACTCTTCGCGCTCTCACGGGCCGCGGCAAGCTCAGACTCTCGCGTCTTCAAGTCAAGCTCCAACGCCTCATGCTTCGTCACGAGAGCCTGGAGCTCTTGCTACACCTCGCCCACCCGAGCCTCGTGCCTCTCTCGCTCGATGCGCTCCTTGGCCATTGTATCTTCGGCCTTGGTCAGCGCTTGCTTCAGGGTCGCCACCTCGGTCGTGGCCCCTGGCAAAACATACAATGATCCTGTCATTTTGCAATCGCGTCCTTTTTTATATATACATATATCTATAGACGGGGTATTACTTACCCTCGTTCTCCTCGAGCTGCCTCTTGACAAGGCCGAGCTCTTTCTTGGACCCATCGAGGTCCTGCTTTAGTACGGCGACCTCCGCAGTTAGTGCGGTGGACGCCAACAGAGAAGCCTGCATATGCATATTGACATACTTATATTAGACTCCTGCGATATTATTTGATACTCTGTTCGGCTTTTCTTCGTGAACACTGAACAAAGCATCAGGGGCTACTGTCTATGCGGTAATACTTCTACTACATTTTAACACACTTACCTCGAAGCCTGTTAGAAGGCTGGCACAGGCTTCAGTCAATCCGCTCTTGGCGGACTGAACCTTCTGGATCACCGCACTCATGATGGTGCGGTGCTCCTTGTCGATGGAAGCGCTGCGAAGCGCTTCCAGCAGGTTGTCCGGTGCCTCTGGATGGGCAGAGGTCACCGGCACAGGCGTTTTGCCCCTCTTAGAAGGGGACCGCCTGCCCGAGATCGGAACCGTTGGAGGGTCTGGCGCGGTGTTCGGCTGAGGGCCAAACTCGGAGCTCTCGGGGACCCCGTCCCCTCGGCTCCCGGAGTCCAGAAGGTCGCCTTGAGGCGCCTCTAGGACTGTCCCCCTCGATCCGGTGCCTCTTGAGACAACACCTCGGCGTCATCGGCTGGATGAGGGGAGGTAGCGGTCGGGACTGGATCGCTATCCATGTCCGACGAGCCCAGGGAGCCATCCGATGATACCTCGATATTGGCTCGGGGCGGCCTGCACAATTCAGTTTGGCGTTAGGAAAAGTAGTGCGACAAAGGAATCCTATGGGTAACTTTGGTATCCGAATACTTACGATCTCCCCGGGGTCTTGGCCCTGGGCAACCACTCGTCTTCACTTTCGTCGGCGGCGGTGGAGGTGTCCAAAAGGAGAGTCCTTCCCTTCTTGGACCCTCCAGCCTCCCCAGTTGGGGCGGCCTTCCTTTTCTTGTCTCCCCCAGTCGGTGGGGGAGCCTCTTCTTCCTCTTCCTCATCTTCGGGGGAAGAGTGTGCCGCAGAGTCATCGGACGGTGAGTCCGACGACGCCTGGCGTCGGGAACTCTTTCGAGCTCCCTTGGCCTTCTTGGTCTTCTCCAGCACCTTATAAGGGGCCGGAGTCAACATCTTCGCCAAAAGGGCGTCTGCGGGGCCTTCGGGCAAAGGAGCCGGACAGTCGATCTGTCCGTCCATCTTCTGCCAGTCCTGTCAAAGGCACGGGAGTTTAGATCCCGCATAGAGTCAATCTATATAAAACAAGTATCCCGTGAAAGGTAAAACGGCTTACCGCACTAGCTTGGCGCTTCGCGCTGAATCCGCGATCCTCAGTAATGGGGGGAGGGACCTCGGCGCTCTTTAACAGCACCCTCCAGGCATCTTCATGAGTCATGTCGAAGAGCCTGTTCTGAGTTCGGTGTTGCGCCGGGTTGAACTCCCACAAGGTGAACTCCCGTTGTTGGCACGGGAGTATCCGGCGGATGAGCATAACCTGGACTATGTTGACGAGCTTGAGCTTCTTGTCCACCATGTTTTGAATACATATCTGGAGTCCGGTCAGCTCTTTTGAATTACCCCAGGACAGGCCCTTCTCTTTCCAGGAGGTGAGCCGCATGGGGATGCTAGATCAGAACTCGGGGGCCGCTACCCATGCGGGGTCGCGCGACTCGGTGATATAGAACCACCCTGATTGCCACCCCTTTATTGTTTCCACAAAGGAGCCCTCGAGTCATGTTATGTTGGGCATCTTGCCCACCATGGTGCCTCCCCACTCCACCTGGCGGCCGCCCACCACCTTCGTCTTGACATTGAAGGTCTTCAGCCATAAGCCAAAGTGGGGCTTGATGCGGAGGAAGGCCTCGCACACGACGATAAACGTCGAGATGTTGAGGATGAAGTTCGGGGCCAGATCGTGGAAATCCAGGCCGTAATAAAACATGAGCTCCCGGACGAAGGGATGGAGAGGGAATCCCAGACCGCGGAGGAAATGGGTGAGGAATACCACCCTCTCATGGGGCCTGGGGGTGGGGGATGAGCTGCCCCTCATCTGGAAGCCGGTGCGCGATGTCGTCAGGCAGGTATCCGGCTCTCCTCAGTTTCTTGACGTCTCCCTCCGTGACGTAGGAGACCATCCACTTGCCTCCCGCTCAGGACATGGTTGGAGAAGGTTGAGATGGAAGTGAGGACTTGGGCGCTAGAGCTCGAGTGTGCGGGAGCAGATGAGCAGAGGAGGAAGAAGGCATGGATAGAAAGGTGAATCCTTATCCCTTTATATGGGCGGACAAAACTAAGCGTCCCCACTTGCCTGGTAAACTCGCTTATCCCCCAAGCGCCGCAATTGATGGTGCGGTTGGGTTACCCACGCCCGTATTGATGAGAATCCCGTAATAAGGGGACACGATCTCTGCTTTGACAAGACGTGTCAAGAAACCGCCTCGCGTTATGTGTGGAGCTGGTTAAAAGAAACGATTCGAATAATCACCGGGCCATGACATAATGTCATGCTGCCAAAACAAGCTAGCAAATTAGATCTGCGAAAAAATTATTCTCTCTACGGTGGAATGTGGAACTTATTTTGCAGGGTCGGACACTATCCTCGTATTCAAATTCTTCTGTGATGTATTCGGAGAAGGAACCCGCCTTACAATGCCGAAGACAACTGCGCACCGGACTCATCGTCATTGAAGTCTGGTTCAGGGGCTACTGAGGGAGTCCTGTATTAGGGGGTCTTCGGACAGCCGAACTATCTCTATTGGCCGGACTGTTAGACTATGAAGATACAAGATTGAAGACTTCGGCTCGTGTCCGGATGGGACTCTGCTTGGTGTGGAAGGCAAGCTAGGCAATACGTATATGGATATCTCCTCCTTTGTAACCGACCTTGTGTAACCCTAACCCTCTCCGATGTCTACATAAACCGAAGGGTTTTAGTCCGTAGGACAACAATCACATCATACAATCATACCATAGGCTAGCTTCTAGGGTTTAGCCTCTCTGATCTCGTGGTAGATCTACTCTTGTACTACCCATATCATCAATATTAATCAAGCAGGACGTAGGGCCCGAACCTGGGTAAAACATCGTGTCCCTTGCCTCCTGTTACCATCCGGCCTAGACGCACAGTTCGGGACCCCCTACCCGAGATCCGCCGGTTTTGACACCGACACTCTCCGACAGGGTTGGGTATTGTCTTGACAATAGTGGTCCATTGATGATAAATACCGTCACCCAAATAGTACCCTTTGTCGTAGTTGTGGCCGTTTACAGTAAAGTTCACCGGTGGGTGTTTACCTTCGCCCGCCGCCCGCGTCTTCTTGGTCGCGGGCGGCTGTGCGATGGGGGGAGCGGCGGCGGGGAACCAGTTTGCTCCCCGGCGGCAAAACGGCAGCGAGGGGCGACTGGGGGCAAGGGCGGCGTTGCTGGGCGGATGTGGAGGCGGCGGCAGCTGGAAGAGTCGCCGGCAAAAATGGGCGGCGGCGGCGGTGACGGAGGAGGCGGGGCGAGGGTTGCTTGTTGGCCGGGGGGTGAGAGGGGAGGGGAGGCCAATGTGCCACAGACTAGCGGCCCCGGGGACAGCAGTACGCGAGCGCGCCCGCGTCTGTCGCGTGTCCGCGCCGACGCAAATCAGGCTCAAAAATGAGCCGGAAATGGGTCGCCCGCGGACGAAAAACGGACGCGCGTCCGTTTAGGTCGGTGTGTTGGGCCACCTTTTCTGTCCGTGCTGAGTGCTGACCCAAACAGATGGGCGCAAACGAAATGGGTGACCCATTGAAGTTGCTCTAACAGACATGAGACGGATGTTTTTGGGGTTTACTCTCACGCGTTAGGCCGTCGGTCGTGTCTGTTTCAATCCAAATGAACACGGTCGGATAAAATCGGGCCGTCCGTTAGAGTTGGCCTCTTTCTTTAGGAACGTTAGAGTTGGCCTTACCTCACGGCCTCATCACCCTTACGTTTACGCGATCGACCGGTGAGAAGGGGCGGGCGCAACAAACACGTCCATCTCGGGGATTCGATTTCAAGTGCAAACTACATATACGTGACGGCGATGTCCCGGGGGACATGGAATATTTAAGCGCCCAGTTCAAATCTCGCCACACTAGGACGGGACAGCGACCGCGGCCAATTTGGCCGCGATCTTGCTGCAATGGCTCTACCCGCGTGGTGGCTTGACTAAAGATTTACTTACGCACCGTTGCCTGTACTGACATCAATTTGATAGTAGCACTCCGTTAAGGCCGTAGGCCCAGGCAAAGCACGCAGCACAGACATGACTGCGACGTGTGGTACGTACGTACGTACACTCTGGAGTGTGTATGGTATACAAACGGAAATAATTGCATGGCCTTCTCCGACCAGATGAAAGGAAGCACCCTGGTACCTACAAAGCCACAGAGATTTGTTAATTTGTGCTCATGGGCAGCGTCCGAATCCCTACTCGACTAGTAGTGGGTAGGGTAAGACGGATGTCCCACATAGTCCTGCATCAGTAGAGGGTTGGTTCAAATTGAACTAAATCTAAGAGGAGTAGTAATAGCTAAGATGTGGCTAGGTCTTAGACGACTGAGACTTAACCAAATTTTAGTTAAGTGATATACTTTATGTAAAATATTTTTTTACAAATCTCCATGCAAAATTAAAGAAAGACAGTATCGACTGAGACTTAACAAAATGTCAGTCGATTGAGACTTAACAAAATTATAATAGCTAGCGTAAATCTATTTTGACTATGATGCGGGGCGGATTGGGCGCCGTTCTTCCCACCTAGGCAGAGGTATAACTCTTTGCCCATGGTATGCCTGAGCCCAATCAGACAAGCTAATATGTGCGGCCAAACTATTGTTCGAGTTCCTAATAAAATACTAAGTCATACACTTTAACCGTATGATGGGTGAATCTACAAGAAACCCTTTGTTTAAACAATTGAAGTCTTCTACTCTGAACTATTGAAATCTTTTTTCTTTGACCATGTTATAAAACGAGTTCAATTTTGCATTTCTTAAAAATACTACCAGATGATATATATTTCTTGAAGTGTGTTGAGCTTGTTGTTGGGTACCATCGGGCATTGATACCCACCGGGTACAGGCACAAACAAGGTTTTGTACCGGGGGCTTGGGCATGGGCATACATTAGCCCTGTTTGTTTTAGCTTTAGGCACCAGATTCTTGTGGGAAAAAACTCAGAAGCTAGAATAACAACCATTTGGAAACAACTTTGCCAATGAAACTGAATATGGATTCACACCATTTTCAGGGCAATTGCTTGAAGCATGTCCAGGTGTAATTCAGTGGCAAGCCTAATTTGGCTTTGCTAGCGAACTGAATCCATAGGTGATTCAAAGCCAACTGAAGCTGAAACAAGCAGGGTCATTGATGTTGATGCCCATGAGCATGTAGGGTATGGGTATGGGATTGTTGTACCTGTCCCGTACCCGAACCATTGCCATCCTATTTGTTAAATGAAGCTAGTGGAGTGTCTTGCAGAAAAGTCATCAGGTAGAAAGAATTGAAGCAGTATAGATGGTTAAGAAGTTGCTTCAGGAGAACTTCGCAAGGAGACATGGCAGGAATTCCACGGTGCTCGTGATCGCGGTGAATTGATGTTGTCGCTAATTCATCTAATATTGCTTGGTTTTCTCTATGTGCCTTTAGCTTTTGTAGAGGATTGTTTATGAGCTTTTTATGTGTATTTTGGCTTTATGTGCTTATGTTATACTCCCTCCGTTCCAGATTATGAGGTGCATCAGTTTTTGTGTAAATCAAACGCATATATTATGCTGGAAAAAATACCTCTGTAGAAATACCTAATGGAGCTCGAGCTCCATGGTGCTCTTTACTTGAAAACTTCAAAATAAATTTTTCAGTTTCAGCAAATGCTGGAAAAAAAGTTACACATATACATATGGATGTATACTACTCGTCTGCAAAGTTTCATGGTGAAATACTTTTTTATGCGAGGTACACAAAAATGACAAAATCACGTATTTCTAGCACATGTACTATTCACTAAAATCACTTGATTTTAATTTTTGTGTACATGCCACATAAAGAAGTATTTCGTGCTGGAATTTCACACAAACCTTGTGTACATCTATAACCACTTGTATATTTTGCAGAATTTTTTAACTCTTAAAAATTGTTTTCTAAAGCTTTAAAAAAATTGAATGTCTGAAAATAAAAGCCTCCATGGAGTCCGAAAGCAAAAAAAAAAAAGAGAATCCACTATCCTAGCTCGGTAACTAAATATTATGATTTAAGCACTTTGTAAACCAATTTGCACCACACATTCAATTAACTAGTAGAAGTTGCCGTTGGGGTGTGGTGGATCCCCACCTTTACCGGCGGGAGGGCTATGTTTTTAGACGTTTCTTTGATTTTTGTTATGGTTTTGTGTCCTACTCAAAAAGGTGAGACGGTGACGGCTCCGAGAACATGGAATAACGTTCTCCCCATCTAGCCCCGTCCCGGTGGTCTGTCTAGTATCGTTGGAGGGTGTGTGGAAATGTGTCTTCGCCGGTTCTCATAGGGTATGGACGGTGGTTGTCTTGGTGGATCTACTCGGATCTGGTCTATGTTCATGTGTTTTCAGGTTGCGTCCTTCCGATCTACTCGTTTCTTCATCGGTGGGCGGTTGTTGTTCTGGTGCCCTTGTTCTAGGGAGCCGTAGCATGACGACTTTCTGACTGCCTACTAAATAAGTTATGTCCGGCTCCGGCGAGGGAGGGACGATGATGGTGGCGCGTCTTCGGCTCGCTTCGTTGTTGTACTCGTTGTTGGGTGGTCTACGGATCTTGAAGTTATTTTTATTATATCTAGTGTTCGTTGTACAATAATGATTGAAGATAAATAGATAGTTTTTCAAAGAAAAAAACACCTTGTAAACTGTTGGTGATTTCTTCGATGAAAATCGCCAAGGAGGCTCCATGTTTAAAAATGAAAATCAACCAATGTGGCATGAATGGAGCTGCTGACCGACCGTAAAGTCAAGATAAGCGAGCTATATGAGCACCAATATCTTGACAACGTTCCACTCGAATTCTGCCATTTCTCCCATTTGCATTGCTCACATGCCCGGGGATGACTAGTAAGTTGTGATCCAACGCAGCGGTGGGAAAGATAATATTTACTAGCTCCAGTAGTATAGCTACTCCCTATGCTGACCCTCCATGAAGCTCCGTCTTAGCTAGCTTGGCAAATGATTGTTAATTTAATGGAACCGCCAACATTGACACCATAAACTAGTTTTAGCATGATGCGTCCGGGATTTGGGGGTCCCTTTCCTCATTTGGACGTGACGGCCGCTGCCTGCACTGCACCTAATCCGTAATGAGGGCAGGTTAATCGGCTCGCCCATGCACGCGGACGAGTTTGTTTGCAGAATGCGTATGGCAGCAGTGCCCCACATACTACGACGTACTAGCGTACATGGTTGAGCTCAGGCTATTCGATTCGATTCCGTGCATGTATGTGTGGCCCAATCGATGGAGCTATACCGGCTGTAGCTATACGGAGTAGCTAGCTGCAGTTCATCGCCGGATGGATGGATGGGTTGGTGAGCAACGTGATCGATGCGCGCGTACGTGCCGTCACCTCCCTCCCTCCGGGGAGGCCCGGCCCGGTGGCGCCGCACGAGGCCCGCGTGAGGACGTGCCGCCGCAATCCGCGCGCGCCCCACCCCCACGGTGGGCATGGGCGATGGAGGAGAACTGAACCGAACCGACCTTGCTGCTCACGCGGCTCATGTGCCCGCCTACTAGCTACTACCTCGGCCGGCCGCTTCCCGTTGCCCACCGGATCGGAGCAAAACCGCATGGCCGTCACGTGCCACCCCATGCCGCAGCTGGCTCCCGCTCCACCGCCGATCGTTTGCGTGCCAGGCCAGCACAAATATCGTACTCCTACGTACTCCTACGTCCGTCTCCGTCGCGCTCGCCTCGGATGCCCCTCCACGACTAACGCTCGCAGTTACGGCGATCATCAATTTGCGGAAACGAAACGCCTGCACCGTTACTAGTAGTACTGCTTCTCTCTCGGCACTGATGACGCGCCGTATCGATCATCATCAACGCCCGTGAGTGTAGCATTGCTCATCAACGCCACAAATGAAATCGAATTGAATCGACCGCCCTGGTCATTACGATCCGCATTCCCCTCCGTCCGCCCCCCGTGCGTGCCTTGCCGCCTTTCCTGCGGCTATAAAACCGGGCCACGCCCCGACCATGACTCCCCAACTTCAACGCACGCACCACCCCAAAAGCCCCAACAACACCCCAGCCAAAGCAAGGCGAGCGAAGAATCCATGGCGACCCCCGACGACTGCGCCGCCAGCTGGCTCCTGTACCTGTCGCTCGCCGCCAAATGCGGCGGCGACCACCCCGGCCGCCTCGCCGGACTCCTCGCGGTCTGCGCCGCCGCCTTCGCCCTCACCTGCCTCCTGCACTGGTGCTTCCCCGGCGGCCCGGCCTGGGGCAGGTGGTGGCTCACGCGCCGCCTCAAGGGCCCCCTCCTCCCGGGGCCCAGGGGCCTGCCGCTGATCGGCAGCATGTGGCTCATGACCGGCCTCGCCCACCGCAAGCTCGCCGCGGAGGCCTCGCGCCTGGGCGGCCGCGCCAAGAGGCTGATGGCCTTCTCCCTCGGCGAGACGCGCATGGTGGTGGCCGCGCACCCGGACGTTGCCAGGGAGATCCTCAACAGCCCTGCCTTTGCCGACCGCCCCATCAAGGAGTCGGCGTACGGGCTCCTGTTCCACCGCGCCATCGGCTTCGCGCCCCACGGCGCGTACTGGCGCGCGCTCCGCCGCGTCGCCTCCACGCACCTCTTCTCCCCGTGGCAGGTCACCGCGTCAGCTCCCCAGCGCGCCGTGATCGCGCACCAGATGGTGGCGGCCCTCGCCAGCGCCGGCGCCGGCGTCGAGGTCCGGCGCGTGCTGCGGCGCGGGTCGCTGCACAACGTGATGTGGTCCGTGTTCGGCCGCCGGTACGACCTGGACACGAACAAGGAGAGCGAGGAGGTCCGCGAGCTGAGCCAGCTGGTGGACGAAGGCTACGACCTGCTGGGGCAGCTCAACTGGTCCGACCACCTCCCCTGGCTGGCCCGCTTCGACCCGCAGGGCACACGCGCCCGGTGCTCCCGTCTCGTCCCCCGCGTGAACCGCTTCGTCGGCCGCATCATCGACGACCACCGCTCCGCCGCTCCGTCCGCCGCCGTCAAGGACTTCACCGACGTCCTGCTCTCCCTCCAGGGCGGCGACAGGCTCGCCGACGCGGACATGATCGCGGTGCTCTGGGTGTGTGCAACCGAACCCAAACCAACTCCCAAGCGTACACAGCCACGCACGTTTCGTTTCGTTTCGTTTCGTTTCGTTTGCAGGCCTCTGATACGTTCATCTTTGTTGCGCAGGAGATGGTGTTCCGCGGGACTGACACAGTGGCGGTGCTGATGGAGTGGGTGCTGGCGCGGCTGGTGCTGCATCCGGACGTGCAGGCGCGGGTGCACGAGGAGCTGGACCGCGCGGTGGGGCGCGACCGCGCCGTGACCGAGTCCGACGCGGCCTCCCTCCCCTACCTCCACGCCGTCATCAAGGAGACGCTCCGTGTGCACCCGCCCGGCCCGCTGCTCTCCTGGGCCCGCCTCGCCACCTCGGACATTCACGTTGACGGGTTCCTCATCCCCGCTGGCACCACTGCCATGGTGAACATGTGGGGCATCACCCACGACCCCGACGTGTGGGCCGAGCCGGACGAGTTCAGCCCGGAGCGCTTCGCCGCCGGTGAGTTCTCCGTCATGGGGTCGGACCTCCGCCTGGCGCCGTTCGGGGCCGGGCGGAGGAGCTGCCCGGGGAAGAGCCTGGCGATGGCGACGGTGGCGTTCTGGCTGGCGACGCTGCTGCACGAGCTGGAGTTCCTGCCCTCCCCCGACCCGGCGTGCGGCGTCCACCTGGGGGAGACCCTGAGGCTGTCGTGCGAGATGGCGGCCCCGCTGGCCGTGACGCCGAGGCCGCGACGCCCGGCGGCGTGATGACGCAGCGCGCCTACGTACGTGCGCCGCTAGCTGCCTAGAGGCGTTGTCGCTACCGGTCGGCTCGCTGGCCTGGTACCACGCACGCACGTACGCTTATCCTGATGAGCAACTAGCAAGGGATGAATTACCTAGTAGTACTAGACTTTATATATGGACGTGCCAGGTGACGACCGTGATGTTTTTGCCTTCTTTTTGTTCGTTCCCAGTTATTATTTCGTTAGCCTTTTATTATTTCTCTCCTCCGCAACTGCCCTGTAAGATATTGCTAGCTGATGTATATATATTCTACTACCTACTGGTACTAAGAAACAAATGTCTCTGTCTTGTTATTGTTATCCTATTCCGAGCATAATGCTACTAGTAGTAGTACCTGGTATGGTGACACACGGTGGATGTCCAAACAGAGCTGGTAAATAATCAAAATATGTACACCAACCAAGCAAGCATATCCAGGCCTACAGTGACGGTAGATTCTTGTCCCGTGATCAGCTGCAATGCAGCGCTAAGTTATTGCAAATGCTGAAAATTTGCGTGTGTTTCTGAATTTGTGAGGATGGCATGAGCTACCAAATGTTGATCACCCCCTGCCCCTGGGCATGGCCAAAGCGCGCGGAAAACAACCGGGCAGCCGTTTCTACCCAAGCGCGTGCAGGCCTTATCCCCGCGCGTGCACCCATCCACACCGCCCAAAAAGCACTTCTCCAAGCCCACCAACAAGTTGCGCGCTACGCTACAACATATGGAGCGCAAAGATTGCTCCGTGGTGAATCCGACCGCTTGCACGCCACCATCTTTGTGCACCAACATCCAACGTTGCTGTCCCAAGCTAAAAATCTGTTACTGTTTGCTGCAGACGTTCGGTTGCGAGAAGAAGAATCACTGCCATATAAGCTCAGTTGTTGTTCAGACATGGAGTTTCTACACTTGGGTGCATATGCACCCGGGTGAACAGTAACATCGACTAAAATAAGTTTTTTTAATGGAACTTTTCTTGAGACAATAATGGGTGAATGCTTTACAAACATGCAAAATTTCTTGGTGAAAAAACATTTGTGGAGATCTCCGTAAAAAACAAAGTTCTAAAAATGGCATTTTAAAAAGCACTTTAGACTATTCTTTTTTTATGTTCAGACCTCCCGAGAATTATTTTCCATCAAGAAACTTTGCATGTTAGTAAAACATTTGTGGTGAAGCCGGTGTTGTGGCGGCAGCGTCGGGGTCTCCATCCAGCAATCGTGAGCCACTGCTGCCGCGGCCCAGCGGCTGATGCCGCACAATCCCCTTCTCCGGCTGGCGACGGCCACACGCCGCGGCGCACATCCTCTCTCTGGCGGTTACGTGGCAGCAGCGCATCGGTGGCTCTCCTACATGAGCAGCTCCCATTGTCGCTTCCTCCCCTTGCTGCTGTGGTGGCCCTTACCCGGCGTGAAGGCGGCTCCGCCAGCCATGTACTCCTCGCCCCTTGCTGCCCTCATCGACGGCTGCCCCGTGTGGCATGGCCCTTCTCTGATATCTACCTCTCCCAGCGCCACCCTACCCTCGACGTGCGGCTGATGAAGCGTCCTTGTTGGCTGCTCCCGACCATGCCTCCTCTCGGCTGGTTGTGGATGCTACTGGTGGCGGTGTTTGGGGCTTCCCCTGCCCAGATATTGCCCATGGTGGATGGTGGCAACTCAGCTGCCTGCAGCAAGGTTGGCGATGGTGGCTACCGTAGGTGGTGGTGATTCCAGCGGTGCCCGTTGTCGGGTGCAACTCTCCTTCCTGTCGTGGTCGTTCCGGCCAAGCGATTTGGTTTCCTAGTCTTCGAATCTTAATCCGCTAACATTTGAGTATTTAACCAAAAACTCCCACAATTCGACTTGACTTGAAAAAATCTACCACTTTGTAAAAAATTACCCAAAGCTATCACTTTTTTTCCTAATCCTTTGCAAAAAAACTACCAATTATGAAAAGTGGTCCATTCGTGCTGTTTAAACCAATTTATGACAATCTGGGCCCACCGGCCAGGTGCCGCGTCAGCAGATGGCTGACGGCGCTGAATAAAAGGTCGTTAACGCCACCGCTCGATCGGTCAGAACCCGACCTTGGGTCGGTTGTTGATCAAGAGCACTGCCCGAGCTCCTCTCTTTCCTCTTGCGGTTCACTCTCTCTCGCTCTCCCTCTCTCAGATTTAGGTGGCGGCGGGCATTGCAGCGGCGTATCCAGACGGCCTGGGCATTGATGGGAGAGGTGGTGCTCTTGGCCGCCGTGGCCACCGCAGTGCTGACCTTGGCCATGGTTGCTACGGCCACGATGATAGAGACAGCGGCTACGGCCATAGCGACAACGATGGCGATGGCGGCTCTTTCTCAGAGGTCGACAATTGGATGGGGAGCAGCAGTTATGTGACACAGCCTGCTTCGCAACCAGGTCGTAGCCGGCGAAGCAGCTTCTCCATGGTTCGTCGGCGCCTCGGTTCCCCACGGTCAATGTCAGGGATTGACATTTGCAATGTTTTAGTTAGTTATATTTAATTTGTATTTAGTTTTTTTTACTGAATGTGTGCAGTTGAATGTCTGAATTTTCACTGCAGGTTTGAATTTTCACTGCTTAGTCAGATTGTTGATATAAATGTTATAGTATTTGTGCATTTTTGTGGTGTGCAATTAATCTATGTAAGTAGTTAAGTCCAATTAATGATATTAATTTGTCTGTTAAGTTGTTGTCGGAAGATATTTGTGTCTGAAAATTTGCATTCTTTTAGCTTTGGACAATGTGATGGTATTTGCATCTTATTTTCTGTAGCTTGGCTGGGCAAAAGTGGCAAGTTTGGTTTCATTTTAATGGAAGAAATCCTGTCAAGAGGGGTATATATGAGAGAAATATATCTTTTCTGACTTTATTTTCACTGATTGGTAGTGTGGGTTATGGAGAATCTGTAAATGTACTATTTGAAGGATGAACAAATGAGAATTGAAGGAGTGCAATATTTAGGTAATGGAGATAGTGTTCAGGAAATGTTGGAACTGTTTCATCATGTGAAGGTTTTGAACATAAAAGTAGTGAGAGGCACTGAACATTTAAGTAATAGTGCACAACCTGGTGACAATTACATAAACACACAACAGAGCAGCACTATGAATATGGTAGATGAGTCATTTCAGCTTTACAAAGTGATGGATGACAGAAAGACTCAGCTTGAGAAGAGCAGGCTTCAAAGAGAGGCAGATTTTAGGCATTTTGAAGGGGATATTGATGTCTCTGAATTTGCTTCTGAAGATGATAGAGGTGATTCAAATAAAAGTATTGAAATTATTGACATGGACGTACAATTTACATATATAGAGGTGGAAGAAAGGTCATACCATGATGAGGTGAAAAAGGTGAAAAAAACTGGTCCAACAAGTTTATGTTATCATGAGCCAGAACATAAGCTAAGTTCAGATTGATTGCATGAACCTGATGAGTTTTGTTTTTGTGGTGATCCTCACATTAGAGATGAAGGGGATGAACCTAAATGACCATACCATATATATGAAGAAAGGAATGAAGAAGAAAAAGATTAAGAAAATGATATGGTTTGATGCTGCTTGCGATGATTCACATTTGCCGTTGTGCAAGAGCTTGTGCTTCGATACTGTTTACTAGTTCAGAGATGCATTAAGGGATTTTCATATAAGGACTTTACGATCCAAACTAACCCTTTAGATTCTATGATTTTAGTTAAGATTCTACAATTTACGCTCGTACCGCCGGAGATCCGGCCCAATTAAAAATCATGATTCCAACAAACTTGGTCCCGATGTCGTATCCTCCATGAAGGCGTAGTTTTAGTTGCTCATTGTGTCTTTGATGTTGGAATTGAAGATTTTTAACGCCATGCTTGGTTTTGGGCTGGGTGTGGGCATACACCCAGCCTAACTCAAACTATTGTTCTCTTCTACTCCCTCCGTTTTTAAATATTTGTTTTTCTAGAGATTTCAACAAGTGAGTACATACGAAGCAAAATAAATGAATCTACACTCTAAAATATGTATATATACATCCGTATGTGATAGTCCATTTAAAATCTGTAAAAAGGCAAATACTAGTATTTAGAAACGGAGGAAGTATTTATCAATAAAGTATAAAGTTTTGCGTATTCTCGAAAGAAAGAACCGTTGAACTGAAAAAATAAGCATGGCTCACATCTCGTGCACGCATGGCAGATGGAGTACAAATCAACAACAGTTGTCAGGCACTCTATTTTGCAGTTGATGGAGCGAAAATTGACCTGACTCTGACGTACTGATGGAGTACCACCAGGACAGCATGAGCTCAACCTAAGTCCTAAGTTGACGTCCAGCGTGTGCAGCCGTCTGACGTACCGATGGAGTACCACTTGGACACCACCATGTCTTCAACCTAAGTTGACGCCCAGCATGGGCAGCCGCCTCGATCGTCGCATTGGTTGGTGGTGCGATCGAAGCGCTCACAAAGCTAAAAGCCTCGGCGCAGTCTTGCTTAATACCGAGATTCTTCGTCAAGCTAGTAGCAACACAATATAAATCTCCTGTCAGCTCATGTAAACTCCCAGCTGGAGTGCAGATCAGTCGATTTCCGGTGCACTTCCCTCACTGTTAGCAAGTCAATTAGGCACATCCCTCGCCATCCAAATTTCGTTTCAACAGCTAGCTGCAGCACACACGCCTCCTCCTTGCGCTGTGTGTGTGTCCCCTCAATGTTCCCAATGTGGAACAGCTGGGATCATGGTGTGATCTCCGTGCCCGCAGTGGGGATCATGGTGTGATCTCCGTGCCCGCAGTGCGCTAGCTACCTACTGTAGATAGCTCCTGGTTTAGCTACCGGCCACTGTTGTTTAAGACCTCGGGCGTACGTCCTTGTCACATGAGCTCACCGGGCCGGGGGAAATGCTCTCCCACATAGCCAAATGCAGAGGGGCATATGCTTTCTTGGGCGTATCCAGGCAGGTATCGACATATTTGGGGTACTTGCTAGTACTTGGTAGTTGTTACCAGACGTCCAATGAATCAATGATGCACTATTCTATTAATGAAGAGCAGTACTAAGTATGAAGTGTGCACATCAGGTGGCCAGTAGGTTGATGTGACATAGTAGTAGTACTATATGCTCTAGTATTTGTTTAGCAATGAGACCGATCATGATTGTCCGTTTTTATTTAGAAAGATCATGGTTGTTGTACAAGCAAAACAGTCTTATCCGTACACTTGGAGTAAGCTCAATTGATGCGTCACTCAGTGCACCGAAATTCAAGCTCAACGTTAAGCATTTACAACCGCATACGGCAAATTTAGCTCCCTATACAGACGCGTTCGGGGTGCATTCGCGATGATGACCCGGTCATCTCTTAAATTTTCTCTTGCATCCATCCACATACCTCAAACTTCAGTCCTTAAATCCATACCACGTCATGCAACACACAAAAGCTATGTACTACTATGCCCTGTTTGTTTGGGCTTTTGTTTTTGTTTTTACAGGTTTTCCACTCTGGTAAAAAAAACCCACAAAAGCTCCTAAATAGATGGTTTTGAAGCTTTTATGGCTTTTGGAGTCAAAAGCCATAAAAGCTCCAAAAGCACCTATTTATCAATTTTTATGGCTGTTTATCACAATGAAAAATATATAAAAGTAAAAGCAAAAGCTCAAACAGACAGAGCCTACATACTTTCTTCATTCGGAATTGCTTGTCGTGGAAATGAATGAAAATGAACGTATCTAAAACTAAACTATTTCAAGATAGATCTATTTCTCCGACAAGTATTTTCAAACAGAAAAAGCAGTACATAGATAAATCTAGCCTACTCCCACTCATCGTCGAAGATGTAGACAACGACCGTCCGGCACTACCTCCTGTTGGATGGTTGCCTCCTACACCTTTGGCTCCTCGTTAGCAAAGATCTTGTCGAGCTCCGCGTCCTCCTAACAGAGGAGGTGGAGGCCTCCACCTCCACTTTCGACTTGATGGAGTCGAGGGTGGCCTGCTACTCCGTCGCCTCCTCCGCTTGGGCCACCTCGAACTCCGTCAGTGCGTCGGCCATGGCAAAGTCTGTAGCCGGAGGCACCGGATCCGCCTCGCTTGCGTTCTCTTCCTTCTCCTCCAGCTCCACGTCCTCCATGGCCGCATTCTGCTCCTGCTCTTGATGTTCCTCCTCCGGCTTCAGCGAGTCCGAAGGTAGGTCGGCTGCGATCCGGGCTTCATGCATAGTCTAGATCTACGCAAGGAGCTCGGGCCGCCGCTCCGGTGTTAGCTTGACATATGTCGTGATTCTCTATCGGGCCATGGCGGAGAAACCAGCGGACGATGAGCGGATTGGAAGGTGATGAGGCGAAGGGGGGGAGGGGGGGGGGTAGAAATGGGAACTAGATAGGGTTCATGTGTTGCCGCCCCGCTTAAATAGCCAAACTAGGACCCTCGGGCGGTGCACCAGAACGGTGCCATGAATGCGTCCTCATCGCCCTCATCGCTAATAGGGGGAGACACCCATCAGACCGAAGGGTTTGTGCGTGTTTCCGTGTGGGCCCCCGTGGTCAATCCGACATGGCGGACGCGTCCGGGTTGCCCGGGCCTCGACATATCCGCCCCAACTTTAGGCTGGACATAAGAGGTGCCGGATAGCCTGGGCGTGTAGGGCCGGTATGAGGAACCTGTCTAGTTAAGTTTTTTTTACCAGTCAGTGCCGGGCGGTCCGCTCAGGCATACACAAGGGGGGTGGGGTTAGGGAGCTCAATTGTAGATGCTCTTATAGAAAGATAATAGTATTTCATAAGGTCGTCATGTTTATATTAGTTCCAAAGAAGATGTATATATTAATTCACGTTTGTATTAAATCCAGCAAACATTGACAACCTCAACGTCTCTAGCTTTGTACTTTTTGGTAGCATACCGCCATTCATCCAGAAACCAGTTCCCTAAAATCTCAAGCTAGCCCAGAAAGGTGGATAACACGATTCGGTCTGGTCACACGTGTGTAATTATAATGCTGACGAGTGTAAGGCACGTACGTATGCGCGACAGCGTAGGAAATAAATAAAAACACCAGGTGACTGTGCGTGAGAGAGATAGCTCTTATCAGGGAGAGACAGGGTTGTCACTTGCATGACAAGTTGACAACAGATTGAAAAGGATTACCTACCAGCTCCAACATATCAACCAGAGTAATTTTTCTGGACTTAGTCTAAGATAAGAGGGGGCTTATGTTACTTTTACAAGTGCACGGATATGATAGGGACATCCTTGCACTACTGCCAGTTCAGTGCCTCTTAGGAACACGCAATTCCTCGTTGCTTAGGAGTGAAAAAAATATGCCTGGCTGGATCAATTCAGTGGGGATAAAAGGGGTCAGTGTTAACACGTAGCAGTTCGGATGGATACGTGGATTTCACTCCAAACATCACAGAATCAAGCAAAACCTTTTCCCTTCATTTTGACTTGAGTTGCTTAAAACACTAACCACCTTTTCCAAATAAGACTAGGCTACTGATACACGAGTGTGGCAATTCGGTGCCCAAACAGTAAATTCAATAATAGCAAACAAATAAAAAAACTGAAATTTCTTAGTATCAAAGATGCTTGAAGGTGCGATATTCATGCAAAAATTGGCATCGAAGAACATTGTTTGGACCAAATTTTGCTTTTCTTCCTAGAGCTTGTTGAATGTCCAGACACCATCAAAATTTGCACCCTATTTACGCACACGAGCATCTTTGATGCCATTTTTTAAAAGATTTTTTTACTATTTATTTTGAATTTACTGTTCATTTGGTGGAGATGAGCCTTGGCTCAGACGCGGATTACCGACTGATACACCACGTTTCCAGCGACCACTGGGCGATATGAGCATGAGTCATGCGAGCTATATATAAGCCGCCTAAATTTATTTTTGATGTAAGTCAATTTTGCGTTGGAAGGAAGGAGACCTTGGCGGAGCTCCAAGGCCGGAAACGAGATTACGCTCCAAGTGACAACGAGTTGCGACATTGCAGTTGGAGGTTTGGAAGAGGGTTGACTGATGTGGTGGGGGTGCGCTGGCTATTGGAGGTATTTGATGGCCGTGGAGGTTTAGAGGTGCGGTTAGGAGTGGCGGCATCATGACGATGGGCAATGGTGAGACGAGGGCTGGGAGGTGAGGCGGACGCGGGAGAGTCGCTTGCTGCGGGTGGAGGCAGTAGGCAGATTGGCCGGTGGTCATGGGTGGTTCAGGAGGAGGGAGGATGAGGTAGAAGACTCACAACATTCATTTGATGAAGATCCGATGGCCAAAAAAGTAGGTTGCACTATATTTTCCCGAGGACTGACTGAGGGAGTCCTGGATTAGGGGGTCCTCGGGTGTCCAGATTATTCAATATGGGCCGCACTGATGGGCCGTGAAGATAAAGCAGAAGACTATCCCCTGTGTCCGGATAGGACTCCCATATGCGTGGATGGCAAGTTTGGTGTCTGGGTGTATTCTTTCTTTCCTTCGCAAACCGACTCTGTACAACCCTAGGCCCCTCCGGTGTGTATATAAACCGGAGGGGTTAGTCCGTAGAGGCTATCAGAACAATCATAGGCTAGACAGCTAGGGTTTAGCCATTACGATCTCGAGGTAGATCAACTCTTGTAACCCCTATACTCGTCAAATATAATCAAGCAGGACATAGGGTTTTACCTCCTTAAAGAGGGCCCGAACCTGGGTAAACATCGTGTCCCCATCATCCCTTGTTACCATGGATCCTCAGACACACAACTTGGGACCCCCTACCCGAGATCTGCCGGTTTTGACACCGACATTGGTGCTTTCATTGAGAGTTTCGTTGTGTTGTCGACAGAAGGATCGATGGCTCGCCTTGTCATCAACAATGACGCTGCTTCTGGGGAGACCTTTCTCCCTGGTCAACTCTTTGTGTTTGGCGGCTTCATGCTACGTGCCAACTCGGCCGGTCACCTTGAGCAGGTCGACAGCTATGCTCCTGGTCACCAGATCAGGTTTGGAAGTTTGAACTACATTGCCGATATCCGAGGAGATTTGATCTTCGAGGGGTTCACGGCCTCGGCCGGCGCTCCCCACCCATACGAAGAAGGCCCTTCGGATCCATCATTAAATCCTGTTCAGGAGTCGACTCTCATGCCCGCCCTAGCATTAGATCCGGGGCGGACCACTCTGTCCGAAGACGGGAGGGTGGACCCCGTCGGACTCTCTCCCATCAAGGAGCTTCCAGCTAAAGACCCAAATGCGATCATGGCGTCGGTGGACCCGGACTCAAACGGGGCTCTCCCCGTCATCGGGAAGCCGGATTCGCCTCTGGACGTCAACTCCGATCTCTCGAGGTCTGCATCTATCAGGCTCGGTCAAGTGGTTATTACCAAACCTAGCTCTGCAGATCTTCATACGCTTGTCCAGCTTTCGCTCTTAAACAAAACACTGGTCCTAATGCGATCTCTTGCCATCACGGAAGTATCACCTCCGAACTACGCCCAACTTGAATTGGGGGCTGAGAGTAGGAAATTTTACGTCCCACCCACCGCCCACTTAATAGCTACTGTTGAACACTTAACTGACATGCTAGACTACACCCCCGAAGACATTGATGGCATGGACGACGATGTCGATGCCGAACCAGGTCAAAACCCGCCCGTCACGGGGTGTTGGACGACCACTTCTACTTATGACGTATACATGGTGGACACGCCTGAGAAGAAGGACGATGATGGCACTCAAGACCCAGATGAGGATAAGCCCATCGGTGAACCACCAAAGTGCCAGCGTCAGCGGCGCCGCTCACGATCACATCGGGGAAGGGAAAGCAACACCGACATCGGAGATAATGAAACCCCAGACAACGCCGAAGACTCTGACCACCCCGTTGAGCCTGCATTCGAGCAGGATGAGAGGGAAGAGGATCACATCAACCCTGACAAACTTGCCGATCACGGGGATTCGGAAGATAGTAACTACTTACCTGTCTCCGTAGAGGATATTAGCCTCGGTGACGAAGATTTCATCGTCCTAGAGTGTGACAGCCTGGCTTATTAGGGATGGTATACTACTCATATCAATAAGGCATTCCTTCTTTTCCGGGAGCCCATTCAGAAAGAACTCCAAAGTTAAGCGTGCTCATCTTGGAGTAATTTTAGGATGGGTGACCGACCGGAAGTTGCTCCTGGGTGCGCACGAGTGAGGACAAAGTGCGTAGAAAAGACTAGTATTGATTTGTGGGGCCAGTTTAGATCCTGCCAGGAGTAACGACCACCGTCGGGTGTGTCCGGGGCGTTACAAGTTGGTATCAGAGCCGACCCTCATGGTTACACGGATGTTTGCGGACAGGTGCACGGTCATGTTGTGCATGCCGTTTGTGACCCGTCGTGGTACACGACATGGCACATGTGCCGGACTAGATGCATAGACGTATGTGCCAAGAGGGAACATTACTTGACCCCACGAGGATGTCGGTTCCTCTGAGTGGGGGTGTATGTGACAACCTGGCTTATTAGGGATGATATACTACTCATATCAATAAGGAATTCCTTCTTTTCTGGGAGCCCATTCGGAAAGAACTCCAAAGTTAAGCGTGCTCAGCTTGGAGTAATTTGAGGATGGCTGACTGACCAGGAAGTTGCTCTCGGGTGCGCACGAGTGAGGATAAAGTGCGTAGAAAAGACTAGTATTGATCTGTGGGGCCAGTCTAGATCCTGCCAGGAGTAACGACCACCGCCGGGGGTGTCCTGGGCGTTACAAGTTGGTATCAGAGCCGACCCTCATGGTTACACGGTTGTTTGCGGACAGGTGCATGGTCATGTTGTGCATGACGTTTGTGACCCATCGTGGTACACGACATGGGACATGTGTCGGACTGGATGCACAGACGTATGTGCCAAGAGGGAACGTTCCTATGACCCGATGAGGACTTTGGTTCCTCGAACAAGAACGCTTCAAGCGACGGCTCATCGCGACTACACGGAGCCTGAAAAAGAAACAACATCATATTCAAGCCGAACAGGATACGCTCAATGACAGATGGACCAAGGTCCTAGGCTCCGAAGAAGGATATGGCTTTGAGCACTAAAAAAATGTTATCCCAAACGCAGGCTATTGCCATGAGGCCTTTGAGCCAATACCGTCTAAATACAATCATGCCGATCAACCAGACCGACCAACATGTGGACGGGACAAAACAACCAATTACGCTGAACACCAGCCCGCGCCCCCTCGCCGTAGAGGCAAGGAGACACTGGCTCCGGGCTACACGTACGACCTACGTCAGGACCTAACCAATAGATCAGACCCGACTAGATCAATCTATGGATCAAGAGGACGTGCTCCAACACGGGATGACAACCATCATGACTGGCACGACAGACATAACCAAATCGGGGGTCAGCCCCGAACATAGATGTCATCCGAACTCCATCGCGATGTCGCCCGATATAGAGGCGTCACACACCCTATGTGCTTTACCTATGAGGTAATGCAGCACCAGTTTCCGAAAGGGTTTAAACCATAAACATCGAGCCATACGATGGAACGACAGATCCCGCTGTATGGATTGAAGATTTTCTTCTCCACATTCACATGGCTCGCGGATATGATCTCCACGCCATTAAATACCTCCCTCTAAAGCTAAAAGGACCAGCACGACACTGGTTGAATAGCCTCCCAGAGAACTTCATTGGTAGCTGGGAAGACTTAGATGATGCTTTTTGAGACAACTTCCAGGGCACTTATGTCCGGCCACCAGATGCTGACGACCTGAGTCACATAATTCAGCAACCCGGAGAGTCAGCTCGCAAACTCTAGAATTGGTTTTAAATTAAAAAGAACCAAATCGTGGACTACCAGACACCGAGGCCTTAGCGGCATTTAAGCAAAGCGTCTGTGACGAATGGCTCGCCCGACACCTTGGTTAGGAAAAACCCAAGACCATGGCAACTCTCACTGCACTCATGACCCACTTCTGTGTGGGCGAAGATAGCTGGTTGGCTCGTAGAAGCAACAGTACCAGCGATCCTGACACTTCTGAGGCCCGGGATGGCAATGGAAGGCCACGATGCAACAAAAACAAGCATCGGAGCAACAACGAAGAAACAAAGGATACGACAGTAAACGCCGGATTTAGTGGCTCTAAACCCGGTCAGCGGAAGAAGCCATTCAAAGGTACTAGGGACGATCCATCCAACTTGGACAAGATACTCAATCGACCCTACCAGATTCATGGCACCCCTGACAAGCCTGGCAACCACACCAACAGAAACTGCTAGGTTTTCAAGCAGGCCGGTAAATTAAACACCGAACATAAGGGGAAAGGACCTCCAAGCGAGGACGATGATGAGCCTCATCCACCGTGCACAAGGGGACAGAAAAAGTCCCCCCCCCCGAGGTGAAAACTGTGAATATGATCTATGTCACCCATAACCCCAAGAGGGAGCGCTAACGCGCATTAAGGGACGTCTACGCCGTATAGCCTGTTACCCCAAAACTCAACCCATGGTTGGCTTGTCTGATCACTTTTGATCGCAGGGACCACCCAACCAGTATCCTTCATGGAGGTTCGCCGGTCCTGGTACTCGACCCTATCATTTACGGATACCATCTTACTAGAGTCCTTATGGACGGCGGCAGCAGCCACAACCTAATCTACCAAGATACCGTCTGTAAGATGGGTATCGACCCATCAAGAATCAAGCCTAGCAACACTACCTTTAAAGGAGTGATACCCAGCATGGGGGCCCACTGCACGGGCTCCTTAACACTGGAAGTCGTATTCGGCTCTATAGACAACTTCCGAGGCGAAGATTTGATCTTCGACATCGTCCCTTTACGTAGTGGTTATCATGCACTACTCGGACGAATGACCTTCACCCGCTTTAATGCAGTCCCACACTATGCTTATCTGAAGCTCAAAATGCCCAAACCACGTGGCGCTATCACAGTAAATGGGAATATGGAGCGCTCCCTCCGTACTGAGGAGCACACCACGACCCTAGCAGCCGAGGTACATGGCGGCCTCATTAAGCCGAATAGCTTATCGGTCATCAAGATCCATGACACCACTAAGCGAGTCCGATCCGCATTACAGTGTGACAGCTCAGCCGATCCGGAGCTTGAATAGCAGTTCAGCCTCCACCGATCACCCCATAAGGCCGCGACATACATACCGCACGTACATAATTATGCACTTAAAATACCTTGGGTAGCGCCGGAGGCACACTGCAGAAACGGTCTATAGTACAGCTTGACCCTGTTCGGACCTTACATTTTTTCCCACTGCAGGTTCATTAAAAACCTGCCTACTCTACGGTTGTATAGGGGCTCTTTTCTAGGTCCCTCTTTCTTGCAGACGACCATCGATTCCTCCTCTCAAAGGATTTCTCACCAAGGAGAAACGATGCAGAGGTGCAGCAGGGCACCATTGGGACCTTTGGACCACTACTTTTAGGCCCTGTGTAAACCTTCCCCTTGTGTAAAACTCTTGGCATGTAAAATGGCCCTGATATTTATGGCATTATTTGTAATAACACGTCTTGACGTATTAATCAGGCTATAAAGGAAGCAGTTGATCACCACTTTTTGTTTGGTACTTGATGTCTACTACGCAACTTTATCCTTGTAGACGTTGTTGGGTCTCCAAGTGCAGAGTTTTGTAGGACAGTAGCAAATTTCCCTCAAATGGATGACCTAAGGTTTATCAATCTGTGGGAGGCGTAGGATGAAGATGGTCTCTCTCAAACAACCCTACAACCAAATAACAAAGAGTCTCTTGTGTCCCCAACACATCCAATACAATGGTAAATTGTATAGGTGCACTATTTCGGTGAAGAAAAGGTGATACAAGTGTAATATGGATGGTAGATATAGGTTTTTGTAATCTGAAAATATAAAAACAGCAAGGTAGCAAGTGGTAAAAGTGAGCGAAAACGGTATTGCAATGCTTCGAAACAAGGCCTAGAGTTCATACTCTCTCTAGTGCAAGTTCTATCAACAATGATAACATAATTAGATCATATAACAACCCCTCAACATGCAACAAAGAGTCACTCCAAAGTCACTAATAGCGGATAATAAACAAAGAGATTATTGTAGGGTGCGAAACCACCTCAAAGTTATTCTTTCTGCTTGATCTATTGGGCTATTCCTATAAATGTCACAAACAACCCTAGAGTTCGTACTAAAATAACACCTTAAGACACACATCAACCAAAACCCTAATGTCACCTAGATACTCCAATGTCACCCCAAGTATCTGTGGGTTTGATTATATGATATGCATCACAAAATCTCAGATTAATCTATTCGAACCAACACAAAGAACTTCAAAGAGTGCCCCAAAGTTTCTACCGGAGAGTCAAGACGAAAACGTGTGCCAACCCCTATGCATACGTTCACAAGGTCACAGAACCCGCAAGTTGATCACCAAAACATACATCAAGTAGATCACGTGAATATCCCATTGTCACCATAGATAAGCACATGCAAGACATACATCAAGTGTTCTCAAATCCTTAAAGACTCAAGCCGATAAGATAACTTCAAAGGGAAAACTGAATCCATTACAAGAAGGTAGAGGGGGAGAAACATCATAAGATCCAACTATAAAGGCAAAGCTCGCGGTACATCAAGATCGTGCCAAATCAAGAACACGAGAGAGAGAGAGAGAGAGAGAGAGAGAGAGAGAGAGATCAAACACATAGCTACTGGTACATACCCTCAGCCCCGAGGGTGAACTAATCCCTCTTCGTCATGGAGAGCGCCAGGATGATGAAGATGGCCACCGGTGATGGTTTCCCCCTCCGGCAGGGTGCCGGAACGGGCTCCCGATTGGTTTTTCATGGCTATAGAGGCTTGCAGCGGCGGAACTCCCGATCTAAGTTCTGTTCTGGAAGTTTGGGAATATATACGAGGTGTTGCCATCAAGAACAAGTCAGGGGAGTCCACGAGGGGCCCACAAGGTCAGATGGTGCGCCCTAAGGGGGTGGGGGCGCCCTCCACCCTTGTGGTGGCCTCGTGACTCCTCTGGTGGATCTCCGGTAGTCCGTGGGCTTCTTTTGGTCCAAAAACAATCGTCGTAAAGTGTCAGGTCATTTGGACTCCGTTTGATATTTTCCTTTTTTGTAAAACTCAAAAACAAGGAAAAAAATAGAAACTGGCACTAGGCTCTAGGTTAATAGGTTAGTCCCAAAAATCATATAGAATAGCATATAAATGCATATAAAACATCCAATATAGATAATATAATAGCATGGAACAATAAAAAATTATAGATACGTTGGTGACGTCTCAGTACTCATTTATTTTATATTATCATTTGTATTCCCTCCCTACTTCAGACCACCACACGTGCTTTAGTCCGGTCTTAACACCGGGGGCTGTATTCAGCCCTGCACATTTCAAGTCCGAACACCCATAGGGAACTATTCGGCATCCCGAATATTGCATTATATGCATCGGCTCCGAATCATGTCTTTGATCTATAGTTGGGTTGCCCGGCTCCTGTGCTTACCACCTTACGTTCCGCTCGTTCGGCTATGGTAGTAAAGGGAGAACTACTACGATTGTATTTCTCATTCGTTCGATCAAGTATCTCAGTAGAGAAAGTCGAAAACTGACTGCCATGATAGGCGAGAGCTGGTCGGCGATTCTGCGACATAGTATTATACTAGAAATCATTAGCGATTCACCTCGTGTTATATGAGGGCCTGGTCTTCATCCAGCTACGTGGAATAGGCACCGCAATCCGGATAGCCGTACACGCACCAGGGGCTAGTACTCAGCTCCACAGTTAAAACTCATATGGCTAAGTGAAGGTAGTAAAGCTGCATCGTACGATTGCCTGGTTCACCTCGCAGACACCTCCTTTATGGACCAAGACGTTGGATAAAGTGTGGTCGCGCATTATGTCAAACACCCTTGTAGCATCTACACGGGGGCCGAAACCGAGGACTGGCAACTTTCAGCAATATATCAATAAAAGGCCGCACGGGAGGAAAAATCGCTTGAAACAAAAGGCGCAAGCATGGATATATAACAAGAATGGGTTCATAACATAGTTTTTACAACCCGAACACATCTAATCAAATATTATGTCCTTACAACATTGGCCCTCTACTATTCGGGCCCCTTCCAGGACGTCGTCGAAGTACCTCTCTGGCTTTCGATGATCTTTGCCTTCGTGCGGGCCTGCGGTTGCCACTTTAGTGCCCTTCATCATTGCCCATTGCATCTTGATGCGGGCAAATGCCATCCGGGCACCCTCTATGTGGGCCGAGCGCTTCACAGCATCGATCCGAGGCCGAGCGTCGACGAGCCACTTTACCAAACCGAAGTAGCTGCTGGCAATTGGCTCGGTCAGCCAGAGCTGGACTATTAGATCCTGCATGGCCAAGCCTGCCACTCTATGCAGCTCTGACATCTGCTTCAGCTGGTCGTTCAGAGGCGTCAGGTGTTCCGGCGTGAGAAATTGCGACCAGAACAACTTCTTGGTTGAGTTCCCCTCCTGGGCTCAGAAGAACTGTGCGGCATCAGCGGCACTCCTCGGAAGATCCGCAAACGCGCCTGGACATTACAAAAAAAGACACATCCGTGACATTTTGGGCTGAACGAAATTTTTTTCTATCATACATATGACACTTGTATGACGATAATTGTGACAAAACCCGGTATCATCATAGATGTGGTGGGCTCCTACTTCTAAGACAAAAAATCATGACAGAAAATGGGCTTTTCATCCTGGGCGGGCCGGAGATGTAGCTGCATGACATTCTTTGGGCCGTCCATGACGGAAAGAACCGTGGTACAAGCGAGGGGGAGAATTTTTTTGAGGAGTTCCGGGTTACGATGGGAGGTCGGGGGCCGAGTGATGCGCATTTCTCTCGTACACGTACACACGTGTGTGCGAGGCGTTGGCTCTAACTGAACCCGAGCGAGGCGTTGGGCTCGAACTGAACCTGAGCGATTGCATTGCAGGCTACGCGTTACTGAACCTGAGCGATCGATCGATGGCTGTTAATTGAACCCGATCGAGCGATTCCTTTGCTACTGCTGCTAACTGAAGCCGATTGATTGGATGAACAGTGAGCGTTGCGGGGGGGGGGGGTGGATGAATAGTGAGCGGTGGCGTTGCCTCTGGATGAACAGGACCCCGTGGTGTGGATGGCTGGATGAACACTAGACGGTGGAGGGGTGCCTGTGGAGGGGTGGTTGAACATGACCCCTTGGTGTGGAGGGCTGGATGAACAGTAGACGATGGCGGGGTGCCCGTGGATGGGTGGTTGAACAGTAGCCCGTGGAGTAACGCGCGGTGGAGGCTAGATGAACAGGAGCCCATGGAGGCTGGAGGAGGTCGATAGTAGCCCGTGGAGGCTGGAGGAGGTCGACGGTGGAGATGAATAGTATCCTGCGGAGTCCTATTTTGCGGTACACCACACCCCTCCCGATCAACAGGACCTCCGTTTCGACCGTAGCGCTCCAACACAAGTCCGTTTCCTCCGTTTTGCGGTACGCTACTAAAGGAAATATGCCCTAGAGGCAATAATAAAGTTATTATTTATTTCCTTATATCATGATAAATGTTTATTATTCATGCTAGAATTGTATTATCCGGAAACATAATACTAATGTGAATACATAGACAAACTAAACGTCACTAGTGTGCCTCTACTAGACTAGCTCGTTAATCGAAGATGGTTATGTTTCCTAACCATAGACATGTGTTGTCATTTGATTAACGGGATCACATCATTAGGAGAATGATGTGATTGACATGACCCATTCCATTAGCTTAGCATCCGATCGTTTAGTATGTTGCTATTGCTTTCTTCATGACTTATACATGTTCCTATGACTATGAGATTATGCAACTCCCGTTTGCCGGAGGAACACTTTGTGTGCTACCAAACGTCACAACGTAACTGGGTGATTATAAAGGAGCTCTACAGGTGTCTCCAAAGGTACATGTTGGGTTGGCGTATTTCGAGATTAGGATTTGTCACTCCGATTGTCGGAGAGGTATCTCTAGGCCCTCTCGGTAATGCACATCACATAAGCCTTGCAACTAATGAGTTAGTTGCGAGATGATGTATTACGAAACGAGTAAAGAGACTTGCCGGTAACGAGATTGAACTAGGTATTGAGATACCGACGATCGAATCTCGGGCAAGTAACATACCGATGACAAAGGGAACAAAGTATGTTGTTATGCGGTCTGACCAATAAAGATCTTCGTAGAATATCTGGGAGCCAATATGAGCATCCAGGTTCCGCTATTGGTTATTGACCGGAGACATGTCTCGCTCATTTCTACATTGTTCTCGAACCCGTAGGGTCCGCACGCTTAACGATACGATGACAGTTTCATTATGAGTTTATATATTTTGATGTACTGAAGTTTGTTCGGAGTCCCGGATGTGATCACGGACATGACGAGGAGTCTCGAAATGGTCGAGACATAAATATTGATATATTGGACGGCTATATTAGGACAACGGAAGTGTTCCGGGTGATTTCGGAGAATACCGGAGTGCCGGAGGGTTACCGGACCCCCCCCCCCCCCCGGGATAAGTAATGGGCTTTATGGGCCATAGTGGAGAGAGAGAGGGGCGGCCAGGGTGGGCCGCGCGCCCCCTCCCCCTCTGGTCCGAATTGGACTAGGAGAGGGGGGGCCGCGCCCCCCTTTCCTTCTGCCTCTCCCCCTTCCTTTCCCCCTCCTAGTAGGAGTAGGAAAGAGGGTCCTACTCCTACTAGGAGGAGGACTCCTCCTCCTTGGCGCGCCCAAGGGCCGGCCGGCCTCCCCCATTGCTCCTTTATATACAGGGATAGGGGGCACCTCTAGACACACAAGTTGATCGGCGTTATCGTTCTCTTAGCCGTGTGCGGTGCCCCCCTCCACCATAATCCTCGATAATATTGTAGCGGTGCTTTGGTGAAGCCCTGCGACGGTAGAACATCAAGATCATCACCACGCCATCGTGCTGACGGAACTCTTCCCCGACACTTTGCTGGATCGGAGTCCGGGGATCGTCATCAAGCTGAACGTGTGCTAGAACTCGGAGGTGCTGTATTTTCGGTGCTTGATCGGTCGGGCCGTGAAGACGTACGACTACATCAACCGCGTTGTCATAACGCTTCCGCTGTCGGTCTACGAGGATACGTAGACAACACTCTCCCCTCTCATTGCTATGCATCACCATGATCTTGCGTGTGCGTAGGAAAATTTTGAAATTACTACTTCCCCAACAGTGGCATCCGAGCCAGGTTTTATGCGTTGATGTTGTGCACGAGTAGAACACAAGTGAGTTGTGGGCGATATAAGTCATACTGCTTACCAGCATGTCATACTTTGGTTCGGCGGTATTGTTGGATGAAGCGGCCCGGACCGACATTACGCATACGCTTACGCGAGACTGGTTCTACCGACGTGCTTTGCACACAGGTGGCTGGCGGGTGTCAGTTTCTCCAACTTTAGTTGAACCGAGTGTGGCTACGCCCGGTCCTTGCGAAGGTTAAAACAGCACCGACTTGACAAACTATCGTTGTGGTTTTTGATGCGTAGGTAAGATTAGTTCTTGCTTAAGCCCGTAGCAGCCACGTAAAACTTGCAACAAATAAAGTAGAGGACTTCTAACTTGTTTTTGCAGGGTATGTTGTGATGTGATATGGTCAAGACATGATGCTAAATTTTATTGTATGAGATGATCTTGTTTTGTAACCGAGTTATCGGCAACTGGCAGGAGCCATATGGTTGTCGCTTTATTGTATGCAATGCAATCGCCCTGTAATGCTTTACTTTATCACTAAGCTGTAGCGATAGTCGTAGAAGCATAAGATTGGCGAGACGACAACGATGCTACGATGGAGATCAAGGTGTCGCGCCGGTGACGTTGGTGATCATGACGGTGCTTCGAAGATGGAGATCGCAAGCATAAGATGATGATGGCCATATCATATCACTTATATTGATTGCATGTGATGTTTATCTTTTATGCATCTTATCTTGCTTTGATTGACGGTAGGATTTTAAGATGATCTTTCACTAATTATCAAGAAGTGTTCTCCCTGAGTATGCACCGTTGCGAAAGTTCTTCGTGCTGAGACACCACGTGATGATCGGGTGTGATAGGCTCTACGTTCAAATACAACAGGTGCAAAATAGTTGCACACACGGAATACTCAGGTTATACTTGACGAGCCAAGCATATACAGATATGGCCTCGGAACACGGAGACCGAAAGGTCGAGCGTGAATCATATAGTAGATATGATCAACATAGTGATGTTCACCAATGAAAGTACTCCATCTCACGTGATGATCGGACATGGTTTAGTTGATTTGGATCACGTGATTACTTAGAGGATTAGAGGGATGTCTATCTAAGTGGGAGTTCTTTAGTAATATGATTAATTGAACTTAAATTTATCATGAACTTAGTACCTGATAGTATCTTGCTTGTTTATGTTTGATTGTAGATAGATGGCCCGTGCTGTTGTTCTGTTGAATTTTAATGCAGTCCTTGAGAAAGCAAAGTTGAAAGTTGATGGTAGCAATTACACGGACTGGGTTCGTAACTTGAGGATTATCCTCATTGCTGCACAGAAGAATTACGTCCTGGAAGCACCGCTGGGTGCCAGGCCTGCTGCTGGAGCAACACCAGATGTTATGAACGTCTGGCAGAGCAAAGCTGATAACTACTCGATAGTTTATTGTGCCATGCTTTACGGCTTAGAATCGGGACTTCAACGACGTTTTGAACGTCATGGAGCATATGAGATGTTCCAGGAGTTGAAGTTAATATTTCAAGCAAATGCCCGGATTGAGAGATATGAAGTCGCCAATAAGTTCTATAGTTGCAAGATGGAGGAGAATAGTTCTGTCAGTGAGCATATACTCAAAATGTCTAGGTATAATAATCACTTGATTCAATTGGGAGTTAATCTTCCAGATAATTGCGTCATTGACAGAATTCTCCAATCACTTCCACCTAGCTACAAGAACTTCGTGATGAACTATAATATGCAAGGGATGGTTAAGACAATTCCCGAGCTCTTCGCAATGCTGAAAGCTGCGGAGGTAGAAATCAAGAAGGAGCATCAAGTGTTGATGGTCAACAAGACCACTAGTTTCAAGAAAAAGGGCAAAGGGAAGAAGAAGGGGAACTTCAAAAAGAACAACAAGAAAGTTGCTGCTCAGGAGAAGAAACCCAAATCTGGACCTAAGCCTGAAACTGAGTGCTTCTACTGCAAGCAGAATGGTCACTGGAAGCGGAACTGCCCCAAGTATTTGGCGGATAAGAAGGATGGCTAGGTGAACAAAGGTATATATGATATACATGTTATTCATGTGTACCTTACTAATGCTCGCAGTAGCACCTAGGTATTTGATACTGGTTCCGTTGCTAATATTTGCAACTCGAAACAGGGACTATGGATTAAGCGAATATTAGCTAAGGACGAGGTGACGATGCGCGTGGGAAATGGTTCCAAAGTCGATGTGATCGCGGTCGGCATGCTACCTCTACATCTACCTTCGGGATTAGTATTAGACCTAAATAATTGTTATTTGGTGCCAGCGTTGAGCATGAACATTATATCTGGATCTTGTTTGATGCGAGACGGTTATTCATTTAAATCAGAGAATAATGGTTGTTCTATTTATATGAGTAATATCTCTTATGGTCATGCACCCTTGAAGAGTGGTCTATTCTTATTAAATCTCGATAGTAGTGACACACATATTCATAATGTTGAAACCAAAGGATGCAGAGTTGATAATGATAGTGCAACTTATTTGTGGCACTGCCGTTTAGGTCATATCGGTGTAAAGCGCATGAAGAAACTCCATACTGATGGAATTTTGGAACCACTTGATTGTGAATCACTTGGTACTTGCGAACCGTGCCTTATGGGCAAGATGACCAAAACACCGTTCTCCGGTACTATGGAGAGAGCCACAGATTTGTTGGAAATCATACATACAGATGTATGTGGTCCGATGAATGTTGAGGCTCGTGGCGGATATCGTTATTTTCTCACCTTCACAGACGACTTAAGCAGATATGGGTATATCTACTTAATGAAACATAAGTGTGAAACATTTGAAAAGTTCAAAGAATTTCAGAGTGAAGTTGAAAATCATCGTAACAAGAAAATAAAATTCCTACGATCTGATCGTGGAGGAGAATATTTGAGTTACGAGTTTGGTGTACATTTGAAACAATGCGGAATAGTTTCACAACTCACGCCACCTGGAACACCACAGCGTAATGGTGTGTCCGAACGTCGTAATCGTACTTTACTAGATATGGTGCGATCTATGATGTCTCTTACTGATTTACCGCTATCGTTTTGGGGTTATGCTTTAGAGACGGCCGCATTCACGTTAAATAGGGCACCATCAAAATCCGTTGAGATGACGCCTTATGAACTGTGGTTTGGCAAGAAACCAAAGTTGTCGTTTCTGAAAGTTTGGGGCTGCGATACTTATGTGACAAAGCTTCAACCTGATAAGCTCGAACCCAAATCGGAGAAATGTGTCTTCATAGGATATCCAAAGGAAACTATTGGATACACCTTCTATCACATATCCGAAGGCAAGACTTTTGTTGCCAAATTCGGAAACTTTCTAGAGAAGGAGTTTATCTCGAAAGAAGTAAGTGGGAGGAAAGTAGAACTTGATGAGGTAACTGTACCTGCTCGCTTATTGGAAAGTAGTACATCACAGAAACCGGTTTCTGTGACACCTACACCAATTAGTGAGGAAGCTAATGATGATGATCATGAAACTACAGAACAAGTTATTACTAAACCTCGTAGATCAACCAGAGTAAGATCCGCACCAGTGTGGTACGGTAATCATGTTCTGGAAGTCATGCTACTAGATCATGATGAACCTACGAACTATGAAGAAGTGATGGTGAGCCCAGATTCCGCAAAATGGCTTGAAGCCATGAAATCTGAGATGGGATCCATGTATGAGAACAAAGTGTGTACTTTGGTTGACTTGCCCAAAGATCGGCGAGCAATTGATAATAAATGGATCTTCAAGAAGAAGACTGTCGCTGACGGTAATGTTACTGTCTACAAAGCTCGACTTGTCGCAAAAGGTTTTCGACAAGTTGAAGGGATTGACTACGATGAAACCTTCTCACCTGTAGCGATGCTTAAGTCTGTCCAAATCATGTTAGCAATTGCCGCATTTTATGATTATGAAATTTGGCAGATGGATGTCAAAACTGCATTCCTGAATGGATTTCTGGAAGAAGAGTTGTATATGATGCAGCCGGAAGGTTTTGTAGATCCAAAGGGAGCTAACAAAGTGTGCAAGCTCCAGCGATCCATTTATGGACTGATGCAAGCCTCTCGGAGTTGGAATAAATGCTTTGATAATGTGATCAAAGCATTTGGTTTTGTACAGACTTTTGGAGAAGCCTGTATTTACAAGAAAGTGAGTGGGAGCTCTCTAGCATTTCTGATATTATATGTAGATGACATATTACTAATCAAAAATGATATAGAATTTCTGGATAGCATAAAGGGATACTTGAATAAGAGTTTTTCAATGAAAGACCTCGGTGAAGCTGCTTACATATTGGGCATTAAGATCTATAGAGATAGATCAAGACGCTTACTTGGACTTTCACAAAGCACATACCCTGACAAAATTTTGAAGAAGTTCAAAATGGATCAAGCAAAGAAAGGATTCTTGCCTGTGTTACAAGGTGTGAAATTGAGTAAGACTCAATGCCCGACCACTGCAGAAGATAGAGAGAAAATGAAAGATGTTCCCTATGCTTCAGCCATAGACTTTATCATGTATGCAATGCTGTGTACTCGACCTGATGTATGTCTTGCTATAAGTCTAGCAGGGAGGTACCAAAGTAATCCAGGAATGGATCACTTGACAGCGGTGAAGAACATCCTGAAATACCTGAAAAGGACTAAGGATATGTTTCTTGTATATGGAGGTGACAAAGAGCTCATCGTAAATGGTTACGTTGATGCAAGCTTTGACACTGATCCAGACGATTCTAAATCGCAAACCGGATACATGTTTACATTAAACGGTGGAGCTGTCAGTTGGTGCAGTTCTAAACAAAGCGTTGTGGCGGGATCTACATGTGAAGCGGAGTACATAGCTGCTTCGGAAGCAGCAAACGAAGGAGTCTGGATGAAGGAGTTCATATCCGATCTAGGAGTCATACCTAGTGCATTGGGTCCAATGAAAATCTTTTGTGACAATACTGGTGCAATTACCTTGGCAAAGGAATCCAGATTTCACAAGAGAACCAAACACATCAAGAGACGCTTCAATTCCATCCGGGATCTAGTCCAGGTGGGAGACATAGAGATTTGCAAGATACATACGGATCTGAATGTAGCAGACCCGTTGACTAAGCCTCTTCCACGAGCAAAACATGATCAGCACCAAAGCTCCATGGGTGTTAGAATCATTACTTAGTAATCTAGATTATTGACTCTAGTGCAAGTGGGAGACTGAAGGAAATATGCCCTAGAGGCAATAATAAAGTTATTATTTATTTCCTTATATCATGGTAAATGTTTATTATTCATGCTAGAATTGTATTATCCGGAAACATAATACTTGTGTGAGTACATAGACAAACTAAACGTCACTAGTGTGCCTCTACTAGACTAGCTCGTTAATCGAAGATGGTTATTTTTCCTAACCATAGACATGTGTTGTCATTTGATTAACAGGATCACATCATTAGGAGAATGATGTGATTGACATGACCCATTCCATTAGCTTAGCATCCGATCATTTAGTATGTTATTATGCGGTCTGACCGATAAAGATCTTCGTAGAATATCTGGGAGCCAATATGAGCATCCAGGTTCCGCTATTGGTTATTGACGAGAGACATGTCTCGGTCATGTCTACATTGTTCTCGAACCCGTAGGGTCCGCACGCTTAACGTTATGATGACAGTTTCATTATGAGTTTATATATTTTGATGTAACGAAGTTTGTTCGGAGTCCCGGATGTGATCACGGACATGACAAGGAGTCTCGAAATGGTCGAGACATAAAGATTGATATATTGGGCGGCTATATTCGGACACCGGAAGTGTTCCGGGTGATTTCGGAGAAAACCGGAGTGCCGGAGGGTTACCGGAACCCCCGCGGGATAAGTAATGGGCTTTATGGGCCATAGTGGAGAGAGAGAGAGGGGCGGCCAAGGTGGGCCGCGCACCCCTCCCCCTCTGGTCCGAATTGGACTAGGAGAGGGGGGCGGCACCCCCCTTTCCTTCTCCCTCTCCCCCTTCCTTTCCCCCTCCTAGTAGGAGTAGGAAAGAGGGGCGTCCTACTCCTACTAGGAGGAGGACTCCTCCTCCTTGGTGCGCCCAAGGGCCGGCCGGCCTCCCCCCTTGATCCTTTATATACGGGGGTAGGGGGCACCTCCAGACACACAAGTTGATCTTCGTGATAGTTCTCTTAGCCGTGTGCGGTGCCCCCTCCACCATAATCCTAGATAATATTGTAGCGGTGCTTAGGCGAAGCCCTGCGACGGTAGAATATCAAGATCGTCACCACGCTGTCGTGTTGACGGAACTCTTCCCCGACACTTTGCTGGATCGGAGTCCAGGGATCGTCATCGAGCTGAACGTGTGCTAGAACTCGGAGGTGCCGTATTTTCGGTGCTTGATCGGTCGGGCCATGAAGACGTACGACTACATCAACCGCGTTGTCATAACGCTTCCGCTGTCGGTCTATGAGGGTATGTAGACAACACTCTCCCCTCTCGTTGCTATGCATCACCATGATCTTGCGTGTGCGTAGGAAAATTTTGAAATTACTATGTTCCCCAACAGCTACACCCCTCCCTATCAACAGGACCCCCGTTTCGACTGTAGGAGGTCCGTTTCCTCCGTTTTGCGGTACGCCAGACCCCTCCCGATGAACAGGATCCCGTTTCGAACGTGGCCGGTCGAACACAAGGCCGTTTCCTCCGTTTTGCGGTACGCCAGGCCTCGATTCCATCGCCTGTTCCGTCCAAGCCCTCCTGATGAACACGACCACGCATTCCGTTCCGACCCAGCTGGTTGGCTCCCACGCGTTCTGTTGCCTCCCGATGAACACGACGCATTCCGTTGCCTACCCATGAACACGATGCATTCCGTTGCCTCCCCATGAATATGACGCATTCCGTTGCCTCCCCATGAACACGACGACGACACTATTTCTCCGTTTCGACCCAACCATGTACACGAGCCCTGGTCGTACGTATGTGCGAGTTGGCGTTCGAGACCCTACCCGTATGTACGTACGTGGCCGTATTTTCTTTCTTGCACCCTGGCCGATGTACATATGTGTACATGCTATGTGCGCGCCTCTACTACGAAACGTATGCGCCTCTACTACGACACGTGCGCGCCTCTACATCGACCAGTATATATGTACATACACGTTCGTGACCAGAATGACAATGCTACGTACGCTTCGACCAGGTGGGTCCTGATTGTTAGGCACTTCCTTGCCTGCGAAGATGTAGCTGGTGGGTCCCAGCAGTCAGGGGCGAATCGTTTTTTTGCCCGGACGCACTTCCTTGCATGCGAAGGTGTAGCTGCTGGGTCCCAGCAGTCAGGGGGGAATCATTTTGTTTTTTTGCCCGGACGCACTTCCTTGCGTGCGAAGATGTAGCTAGTGGGTCCGAGCAGTCTGGGGGCGAATCGTTTTTTTTTCGGACACACTTCCTTGCGTGCGAACATGTAGCTGGTGGGTCCCAGCAGTGAGGGGGCGAATCGTTTTTTTTCGGACGCACTTCCTTGCGTGCGAAGATGTAGCTGGTGGGTCCCAACAGTCAGGGGAAACATTTTTTTTTGCGAAATATGGTGGCCCGTCCGGTGGGTCCCCTTTGTCAGGTGGAGGAATAATTATTTTGCACGTAATAAGGAGGCACTTCCTTGCTGCAGCCGTGGACCCAGCTATCGGCCTCTCCACGTACAGTCCACGTCCGATGGAAGCCATTCCTTGACCACGTTGACCACGCCGCGCCGAGAGCACCAGGGCGGTGGATGACGGCGAGGCCTAGGAAGGGGACGACGCAGAGCCGGGGAAGACGCGACAGTGGATGCCCACGCGTAGAGGAGTACGAGGGTTCACTCGTTCGGCTGCGGTGTGAGGCTGCCGTCGCCGCAGAATAACAGAGGGTGTGGGTGCGTAGAGGGATGGCTTTGCCAGCGGTGGGAGTAGTAGGGGGCGGTGAGGCCTCCGCGGCATCACATCCGGCCACGGGCGGCAGGAGAAGGCGGCATGACCGGCGCTGCTTTGGGCGGCTGGAGCAAGAAGACCAGAGGTTGAAGAAGCACTACGGCCGTTGGATGGACATTGTATGGTCATTGGAGCTTAAATCGTTCATATATTGACTAAAGTTGACAAAGGCCTCCGTCCCAGTCAACTTAGTAGGCCCACAAGTCAGCCTCCCACCAAGGTGGGTCCCAGCTAGCAGGGGGGCATTCATTTTTTGTGCGTAATGAGGAGGCACTTCTAGTGCGTCCGACCTGACAATGGGGGGAACATTTTTTCGTGAAATACGGTGGCCCGTCAGTGGGTCCCAGAAGTCAGGGGAAACATTTTTTACGCTAAATACTGGTGGCCCGTCCGGTGGGTCCCTGCTGTCAGGTGGAGGAATAATTATTTTCCACGTAATAAGGAGGCACTTCCTTGCGGCTGCCGTGGACCCAGCTGTCAGCCTCTCCACGTACAGTACTCTTCCGATGGAAGTCGGTCGTTGGCCACATTGACCACGCCGCGCCGAGAGCACCACGGCGGCGAGGCCTAGGAAGGGGACGACGCGGAGCCAGGGAAGACACGACAGTGGAAGCCCGTACGAAGAGGAGTACGAGGGTTCACCGGTTCGGCTGCGGTGTGAGGCTATCGTCGCCGCAGAATAACAGGGGGTGTGGGTGAGTTGAGGGATGCGCTGGCCAGCGGTGGGAGTAGTAGGGGGCGCTAAGGCCTGCGCGGCAGCACAGCCGGCCACGGGAGGCGGGAGTAGGCGGTCCCGCCGGCGCTGCTTTGGCGGCTGGAGTAAGAAGATCAGAGATTGAAGAAACACGACGGCCGTTGGATTGACATCCAACGGTTACGTCTGCTAGAATCGTTTGTTGACGTATATAATAACTAAAAAAATCTTGCATACGCGTCAACTAAACAGGCCCACAAGTCAGACCACTCCCTCTTTTTTTAATAATTTATATACAGCTCATGGCAACTTCTTATGCAATTTATTGCAGTCTTTTTTTGGATGGCCAGGGCCAATTTGGCATATTTCTGTGGGTTCCAAACTATTTTTAATACCGAAATGTTGAGCCAGATTTAAAGTACTTTGAAGATATATTTGGATTAGGTTAATGCCCAATGAAATAGGAATCTGAAAATGTGAAAAAATACAAAAATTATAAAGTAATTGCCAATTTGTCATCTGTTTTTATATTTACAACCCATTTCATATCACTTTCAAGATTTGCAGGCGTCTTGAAAGAGTTGCAGCCCATCAAGGCGTAGAAAAATAAGTAGGCCTGGATTGGGTATTCTTCGGAAAAAATAAACCGGGCTCATTTTCACAAAGAAAAAATAGCTGGGCTAGTCACATGGTGAACATAAAATATAAGCCTGGGCTAGACGGGCCATAGCCCAGTTCAAACCCTGCTCCGTCTCAACAATACCAAACAAAAAAAATACTACTCGAGTAGCTACGTCCCAGGTGTCAGCCGATCTTGTGCTGTTCTCTTGTCTATTGACTATATACGCTCACAATGTCGTGGGTCCCAGATGTCAGGAAAACACTAGGAGGAAGCATTTTATTTTTCCATATGCTGACGTGGTGGGCCCTACTGTCATCCTCTCCATGTACTTCTGCTGATTCCTGTTGTTTGTTGACCATGTTGACAATGCGAGAGGGCGGCGCCGCGGCGAGCGCACCAAAGCGCGCGGAGGACGTCGGCGTTAACGATTTAGGAGACGGTGGGGCGGCGATGCATGCGCTGAGGCACAGCCAGCCGTGGGAGGCGGAAGCACGCGGCCCCGCCGGCGCTGGTTTGGTTTTGGCGGCTGGAGGAAGACATGACTGAAGAAACACGACAGACTGTAAAAGCAGCAGGAGTACTTAACAACCTTAACTAAAACCAGCACGGGCACTTAACAACCAAAGCTGAAAGCAGTATGAGTACTTATAGAGGTTCAACCGTACAAAGCACGCCTCGAACAGTGCTACTTTGCCTACATTTAACCAAGGGTGAGGCCGCCAGGCCCCAGGACAAGGCCCAGGCGCCACCCCACGCATCCACAACCTTCTGAAAGCGGCTTCATCTCGCAACGTGGTCAATAAACAGGATATTCGCTTTAGAGCCATGGAAAAGCATGAACATAATCTTCTGTCTCCAAGATGGACGGGCCTTCATTATTTGAGACCACCCATGAATAAGTATCTTTTCACCTCCAAGGGGAATTGAGTAGGTCGACATAAACATCATGTTGTGACCAAGCGCAAGTCTGACCCGACCATGGTCAGGCATCTTTATAGGAACAATAGAACTCGGCGGTTCCTGTTTCAAAAAGATCACAGCTGTAAAACTGTGTATAAGCAATAGTTTATGAACAACATATATAACATAAAACAACTCGTACCATAAGTTTCTCGACACCGTTGGACCTGTTCAACGAGTGCAGCAGTGGCACACATATCCCACGTGGCCTTCCACCATTGAAACGCCCCACAAGGACCTCAAGACGATCAATAAAGTGTAGGAACTTGTGGATGTCGATCCAGTCAACTTCAGTGCCATTAGTAACAGCCGAGTTATTACAGAGTAACAAACGAGCAGACTGCTTAACTCTGAAAAACCTACACGTGCCACCAATTATAAGAAAATATTAGTTAGAAGTAGCATCTTCGTGAGAGATTCGTTGCTACTTCTAAAGTGAAATTTTGATTAGTTAGACATAATAGGTGGATTAAGAAGTAATCGAGGCAACAAGCAAGAACTAGACACAAAACTAACATGGATGAACAATTGGAACAACATCGGGGTGGAAGATCGCAGTGAAGATGAGACCAGGTTCTGCTATTTCCATCAACATTCGTGCGCCAACTTTCAGTCCGTAACACTTGAGAAAGTTTATCCAAGTTCAAGCATAAAAAAGCAGCGATCTTCTTGGTTCATGAACCCAACTCAGAACTTATATCCATTGCTTGTCTTCACTGTGACCATTAAACTAGTGTATTCAGTTATGGCAAGGCCGAGCATCTTGAGTACATGTGTTCTGGCAGAGCAAATAATACACTGCAGGAAAAATAATATGAGAACACAACATGTTCAAAAAACCCCCACCCTCCCGGATAGAAAAGAAGATTCTAGGAACATACTGTGCGCGTTTCAAAATGTTGTGTTAGGATGAGAAGGAACAAGTGTGGCGTCTCGCCGAGGGCGCAGAAACCTGTAGGGTACTTGCACTTTGGGCATTGCAAATGAAACACACTAGATTCAGTAGGAAGAAAAATGCATCAACGGCGGCGGCTGCCATCCTAGGATTACCTGCGACCAAGGGACTTGGAATTATCGGGGATGGATGAAGAATTCGTACCTGGTTCTCCATGAGAAAACCCTATGCAATCGCCAAGAGGGGGTTTTCTCTGAACAAGCAGACAAGGGAGAAGGGGATTCTGGCCTAGTGAAATATTGCCGCTTCGTCCCTCCAGCTTACTGCTGAAGTTGGAAAGGGGGGTTGTGATTTGACGGCTCATTGGGCATTACTGTGGTGCTACGACCGGGGTGTGTCTACCATGAAGTTGTGCACTCTAATTTGTGCATATGGCACATGGACCCCGTTGCCGGTTGCCCCACATATCAGTGAAAGGAAGTAGAAATACAGGAGTAACTAGTTACACATAAATATATTTTTTGACAGAGAAATACTCCCTCTATAAAGAAATATACAAATCTTTTATATCACAGGCTCACCTTGCCGAGAAATATACTCCCTCTGCAACGCTCGAGCATTATGGGGGTTCAGCTTTTTTTATGGAGGTTCAGCTGAGAATATAATACTCAGATAGGCTCACGATTCTGGACTTTGGGCCGCAGGCCGACCCTGCATGTTTGGGGGCCCATGTGTTCTACCTCAGCGCTTTTCATATTGCAAGCGATCGGTACGGCGTTGGTTTTAGATGCTGTCGCAAGGCAAATACACAAAATTGAATAAAGCACGATAGTTGTTGGAATGAAATCGAACGACAGTTCCTAACCAGCAATCAGAGTTGCAATTCTATCAATGATATACCATGTGATAAATAATACTGTCGTACTACTTATACACACAGGACACTTGTTTCACCATGCCAGATTATTACATCAAAATCTCTCAGAGGATAGATCAGTTCGGCAGTTGCGTGCTGCTACTGAAGAATTTCAAAGTTGATTTGGACCAGCTCTCCTTGCCGAGAAAGTTCGATTTTGACATCATCCCCTACCGCAAGATATGATTTAGATTTGAACCTTGACCATCCTTTAGCATCAATCATCATGCGACCATCCTTTGTACTTACGGTATATTGAGCAGGTTCATTCACACCAAGGCTGCGCATGCTAAGAGAAACTTGGCCGCGGTCATCTGGATTGTTGAATGACTCCCTCGTTGCTCTAGGAATTCTCTGTTTGCAAACAAGAAGACATACCCAAACAGTTAGATCAACACAGTGAATCATGTGAAACAACATGGAAAGAAAAAAGAACGAAGCACTTGGGCGGCCAATGCTTACCAAGAAGGTGGACATGTCAGTTTTTGTAAGGACTTTGGTATATGAAGTGCGAACTGCAGCCCAGTCTGTTGCCGGTGCAACCGCATGGGCCGGAGCAGATGCAAGTGCAAGTGTTGGTGTAGGTGCCGAAGTCGCTGCTGCTGTCGGAGATGGTGCTCCTTATAGAGCTAGTGCCAGTGTCGAAGCAGGTGCCGGTGTCGATGCTCGATCCTCCGGTAGATCAGACTGATCCGCTGACGCGGTCGGTGCCCAATCCTCAGCTGAATCAGACTGAGCTGTTGTCGCTGTCAGTGCTAGAGCAACTGCCGGTGCTCGATCCGTGTGAGACAGCGGCGATCGTGTCTGGTCTGCTATGATCAGCTTTCTAACTTGACTAGGATCCGTGACCGTGATCTAGTTTTTTTCTTCATTTCTTTTAAATGCAAGAAGGACTAATTGTGGCGGTTTTGTTAAACCAAACTGCAGTTCATCATAGGGATTCAGCTTGTACTCAGACAACAGACTGATCCAATTTTTTCCAGTAATATAAGTGATGGCAATGCCTTCGTTACTGACACGACATAAGAAATGAAACCTGCAAAAATAGCCATCGTAGAGCAAACCAAACGGTTTATTCTGTGATGAATGTCACATGGAAAAACTTGCATCGTAAAATTGCAGGAAAAGAAAGAAAACATGACATTAAATCAATAAGATTTAGACAGTAAATCAATAAGATTTACTTGATGTGACACGAGTGAATCCTTACCAGGAAATCACTATGTTGAAGTACTAAACAGAAGATTGATCGTCCAACTACGCGTGGCATGCAGGGGCCCCGCCTACTCCCACAAGCATGACCGTCCAAAGGTCGGGACAAATCCTATGGACCGAACATCCATGGGACTGGAAATCCTGGTGGGTGCGATAAACCCTGCAATGCATACAGATATTGGAGTGTAACCATAATTGATAAACCGTCCTCACAAAAAATATGATCTGGATACTTCAAAATATACAGACTAAATTGAGTGGACAGACATTAACATAGACCGTTCTCAGGACTGACCACACACCAAATGCGGCAGTACTAATAAACAATACAGGGTTCACAAACACAAATCAAGTACTGAACAATAGTACTTACTACAGACAAGCAAAGTTGCGCTAGCTAAACTCTGCAGACTATTTCTTGCCACCGACCTACGGGATGAACCCCGCATAACTGACTAGGCCATGGACTTCGTGTGAGATGTCTACATGCACCATCACCATCTTGTCAACCTTGGAGAACCTAACAGAGTGGTCTTTCCACTCATAAACATGATGATGAAGACAGGCCGCATCAGATTTGTTGGGAAGCTTTACAAGAACCACACCCTTCGTAATCAAAGGCACAACCAAGAAATTGTTGTGGTCAAGTACAGCCTCGAGAACACGCCTGACAACAATGCTACAGGAAAACACTTGTTCAGGACACGTGGCGACAAGGACACATCAGCTGGATAGTTCAGCAGTAGAACTCATCATCAGGTCTTCCAGTTCACACGGCATGACTTTGAGAACTTCATCTCCATCGCGGACCTGGTTCTAATTCAAATAGAAACCATATTTTATTACTACCTCCGTTCAGAAATATAAGATGATTTTCGATATTATACTCCATATATGACTACATATATGCACAGAAATGAGTGAACAAAGGCACTAGAACATGTCTTCAAAGGCATGAGAGTAGAGGGATTACATGCAATATCCATAACACAAGTTACCGAGGCAAATATACCCTCTTAAAAGGTAGCATAGATGTTCATAAAGTACTCCCTCCATCCCAAAATTCTTGTCTTAGATTTGTCTAGATACGGATGTATCAAGTCACATTTTAGTATTAGATACATCCGTATCTAGACAAATCTAAGACAAGAAATTTGGGACAGAGGGAGTGGTTGAAAGTAATCTATAAGAAATCAGTGTCAACCTCTCGCATGTTTTGGTCAAAAGAGGAATTTAGAACCGTCATTTGGCACACTAAAATCACATGCAAGATCACCCAGAAAGTTGTACTACCAGTACTAGTACTGCGTGTTAGATGAAAAAACACAATCAAGATTGAGAAAAAGATTATCAACAAGAGACATTACCTGGACTTGCTTAATGAGGGATCCCGGAGAGGGGGGCTTGGACAACGGCGATGGCTTTGAGCTTTCTGCGGTAGTCTCGGCGGGGTTCTTGCGTTTCTTCGTACCATGAGCCTCGACGGTTTTGGCCAGAGCCATAGACATCACGTCGGCCGGTGCTCCAACGTCCATCCAAGAGAGGAAGCTGAGAGAGAAGAGTGAAAGGAGGAACGAGATGAGGGAGAAGCGAAGCGAGTGGGGGTTTTCTTCAAGAGAGGAAGCTGAGAGAGAAGAGTGAAATGATGGTTGCTTCGTCCATCCAACTTACTGCTGGAAAGGATGGGGTTTTGTGATTTGACAGCTCATTGGGCATTACCGCAGCAGTTCGATCGGGGTAGTCTACCGTCACTCTACTATGGAGTAATTTAGTGCATGGCTGGTGGACCCAGGTGCTGGTTGTCCCACACGTTGGCGAAAGTGAGTAATTTAGTGCATGGCTAGAGGAGGATCCGCACGGTAGAGCGTGTCCATTGTTTTTCTGAAGAAAAAAATGATTACAACAAGCGTTTCCACTCTTACGACGGAGGAGTGCGAAACATGGCAGCCACTTGAACATACACAGTGCTCCTACTACTAGGCATGTGCAGTGGTTCATACGTCAGTACTACACAATCTTGTTGCTAGTGTATTAAGATATGACGATAACAAATGATGTTGTGCGCATGTCAACTACTCCTATATCTAACATAGTACCGCTTTTTCGACTGTCTGGTCGAGAATGAACGGTGAGATCAATGTTAACAGAACTAGGTCCATGACGCACAGAGAGTACGGTGCTACAGTACCCCACGAAACATGAACCATATGAAGCACGAATAGTGTTAGGCAGGGTGTATGAAGGGTGCACGGGATGGGAGCAAAAATTCCCTTCTCGACCCACTTTTGGGTGTTTGGCAGAGTGCGTGAAGGGTGCATGAGTCCACACTAGTAGGTTGACCAAAATACACGAAGAGGAAACAACTATATTGAGATGAGAATGCAACCAAACACACCCACACGCTTTGTGCTACAGTGACTCATCTGCACCGTCTGAGTTTGATCCAACGGTCATGTTGTGCCGAGACATGGACATGCCCATGCAGAGGGCGCCTAAACACCACCGAAGTCCCTCTGCTTCTCGAGGCGCACGACGTTGGTGATGCCGGGTGGAACCGCCTGCTCCCGGTCGACGGGAGCCAACTCGTCAAAGACGGTGTCCAATGGCACGAATGGATTCCGGTGATGTAGCCCTGAAAGGATTCGCCCGACAATGGCGACGGCAGCCCACAACCCCTCCTTGTCCAGCTCAGCCCCCACCAGCATGCGGAGACGACTCAGCTCCTCGGAGATATAGGTGAAGAAGGAGACCAGATCAGGAGTCGCAGCTCATTGAAGTCGACCAGGTGGTCGAACGGGTTTTAGCCCGACGGCCGGCATCGTCGCGCTGGCACGATGGTAGGCATCGCGCAGCCGCAACACGTGTCTGGCAACTTGGTTCACCAAGTGGCTGAGGCGATCCTGGACCTCGTCACGATCGGCCCGCTCGCGCTCCAGCCGGCTCCCCTGACGGCCTATCATATCTCCCGCTTTCTGCAGCAACGCCGCCGACGCCTCGAGCATCTTTGTGGTGGATGCTACGTCTTGAGCTTGCGTTGGTTTTCCCTGAAGAGGAAGGGATGATGCAGCAGAGTAGCATAAGTATTTCCCTCAGTTTTTGAGAACCAAGGTATCAATCCAGTAGGAGGCCACGCTCAAGTCCCTTGTACCAGCACAAAGCGATAGCTACTCGCAACCAACGCGGTTAGGGGTTGTCAAGCCCTTCACAGTCACTTACGAGAGTGAGATCTGATAGATAGAATATTTTTGGTATTTTTGATATAAAGATGCAAGATAAAAAGTAAAGGCAAAGTAAATAGCAAAACAATATTAAAGTGATGGAGATTGATATGATGAGAATAGACCCGGGGGCCATAGGTTTCACTAGTGGCTTCTCTTAAGAGCATAAGTATTCTACGGTGGGTGAACAAATTACTGTTGAGCAATTGATAGAATTGTGCATAATTATGAGAATATCTAGGCATGATCATGTATATAGGCATCACGTCCGTGACAAGTAGATCGAAACGATTCTGCATCTACTACTATTACTCCACTCATTGACCGCTATCCAGCATGCATCTAGAGTATGAAGTTAAAAACAGAGTAACACCTTAAGCAAGATGACATGATGTAGAGAGATAAATTCATGCAATATGAAATAAACCCCATCTTGTTATCCTCGATGGCAATGATACAATACGTGCCTTGCTGCCCCTTTTGTCACTGGGTAAGGACACCGCAAGATTGAACCCAAAGCTAAGCACTTCTCCCATGGCAAGAACTACCAATCTAGTTGGCCAAACCAAACGGATAATTCAAAGAGACTTGCAAAGATAACCAATCATACATAAAAGAATTCAGAGAAGATTCAAATATTATTCATAGATAGACTTGATCATAAACCCACAATTCATCGGTCTCAACAAACACACCGCAAAAAGAAGATTACATCGGATAGATCTCCACGAGAGAGGGGGAGAACTTTGTATTGAGATTCAAAGAGAGAGAAGAAGCCATCTAGCTACTAACTATGGACCTGAAGGTCTAAGGAAAACTACTCACACTTCATCGGAGAGGCTATGGTGATATAGAAGCCCTCTGTGATGACGGCCCTCTTCCGGCGGAGCCCCGGAACATGCCCCAAGATGGGATCTCGTGGATACAGAAAGTTGCGGCGGTAGAATTAGGTTTTGGCTCTCGTTCTGATCATTTGGGGGTACGTGTGTATATATAGGAGGAAGAAGTATGCCGGAGGAGCAACGAGGGGCCCACGAGGTAGGGGGGCGCGCCCCCACCCTCGTGACCGTCTCTTTTGTTCCTTGGAGCAGGGTCCAAGTCTCCTGGATCATGTTCGGTGAGAAAATCACGTTCCCGAAGATTTTATTCTGTTTGGACTCCGTTTAATATTCCGTTTCTTCAAAACACTGAAATAGGCAAAAAACAGCAATTCTGGGCTGGGCTTCCGGTTAATAGGTTAGTCCCAAAAATAATATAAAAGTGGAAAATAAAGCCCAGTATAGTCCAAAATAGTAGATAATATAGCATGGAGTAATCAAAAATTATAGATACGTTGGAGACGTATCAGTGGACGCCTGCCGCTTTTGAAGCTCCGTGAACTCCCGCGCATAACGGAGGAGCATGGCACTCCTCTCCTCCTTGAGCTCACGGAGCTCCACGTCCTTGGCCCTGAGCTCCACATCCTTGGCATGGAGCTCCTGTGTCAGGCGCCTCACCTCGGACTCCGTGATCTTCTGTGCCGCCATGGCACCAGGTAGAAGCAATAGGGAGAGGAAGCAAAGGGGGCGTAACGGCTGAAAGGCAATGCAATCTACGGGAAGGCGGAGGGAGCGGGGAATCTTTTGGTTTTCACCACGGTAAAACACCAGTCGACGACTTCTCACATCAGGGAGCCGTGGGTTTTTACAGGCGGAGTCATCGTGACTAATTGCTACCGCGCTTGCTCCCATCAATCAAAAAATTAAAAATCCTACCGCGCTTGCTCCCGTCAATCAAAAAAATTAAAAATCCTGCCGCACCCAAACACCAGAGCAACGCCGCGGTGGATATTTAAATTTACCTGTCAACAAGTAGATAAAAAAGGGGTGAAAAAACAAAGGTGGCGGCGGCCTAGCTAATCGGTCGAACTAGCCCAACTAGCTAGCCACCGTGCTTCACTGATGTACTCGGCGGGAAAGGTGGTCTTTCATGATTTGACGACTCATTTACTTGCTTCGGTGCTACGACCGAGGAGGACCCATGAAACGCGCGGTAGGGCATCCCACGTGAGGAAGAATATATGCGTGCACCACCCGCAAAGACCCCGAAACCACGCGGTAGGGTGTGCCACGTCTCGGCACGGAGGAAAAATGTGTGTGTAAAAATATATTGTATCAGACGTAGTACCTATGGTTCCACCTCGGGACCCAACCAGTCGGTCGAAAACACCCCATTAGCCACACAACTTCATCATGCAAACATGGCACGGAGGATGGATGTGGTTAGCTCCGTCTCGACCAGCCACAACGTCTCTTGTTCTAGGCGATTCTTCTATTTTCCAAGCTTTTTTTAGTTGTAATAACACCACAGCAAGCTAGCGCCGCTCTTTGTGTGTGCCCGTGCAAAGGTTAGACGATGGAGAGATTGAGATCGCAGCCTAGGACCCACCGGTAAGTGAGACAACGGTCATGCACGTGTTGACGAGGCACTCCCTGTACTCTACTCAACGCAAGTACTGTATAAAATCAAGTTATGGGACAAAGCCAATAACCGTTCGTTTTTTCAAGCTATCGACTTATGCTTAGTAGTCCAGGTTTCCAGTTCGAATATCGTCTTTCAGATTTGTTAGTTTTAGGTCCAAATTTGATTAATGACAAGTGGGACCCCCGTGTGTTGTTCCGATATTTCAGTGTAGGATGGTTTTTTTGAACAAACACTTTGCGCGGTTAGACAAGTAACGGCACGAGTTACACGTATTTTGCAAGTTTACGAACAAAAATGACAGCGGCATAGAATATCACATCAACCCCACAGCTTAGATACTATGGTGATACGAGTTTTTACACCGTTGGAAGTGAGATCAATGGCTTGGGAGTAGTCTTTGTAATTATGCGCAATTTCCAAACTCTCCAAAGGTTTTTTTCAAATAAAACATTCAGGCCTCGTGTGTGCCGCTGCATCTTCGATCCAACGGCTCCCCGGTGCTCATATTAGGTGCTCCCCGTAGCTTAATTACCCGCTACGGTGATATGAGCATCTAGGTCGTATGATCAATGATCAGATGGCACATGCGTAGTACTTGTACTTTCTACCAAGGTTGTCAGAATCGCGATTCTGTTATACAATTCTAGAACTTTACGATCCAAACTTACCGCTCTGATTCTATGATTTTTGTTCATGGAATCTACATTTCTACGATCCTGATAGTGAAGATTCTACGATTTGCGATCCTGCCATCAGAGTTCCGATTTGATTCAAAATCACGATTCTGACAACCTTGCTTTCTGCGCATTTTCCAAACTCTATCAGTCGTATATTGCAAAAACATTCAAACCTCCTACCGTGGGCCGTTAGATCTCAGTGAACTCATATCACCATAGAATCTACGGTGCGGGAGCACCTCATACTCTCCCGTGCGAGAAAACATAAGGTGCTATCACAACTTGGATGCTACGGTGATATGAGCTTGGAGGTCGTTTGATTTGAGATCCAATTGCATCTGAGCAGTCTTTGTGCTTGTAAGCAGTGGCCGAACTCTTTCGGGGCTTTTCTGCAAAAAACCATTCGAACTACCGAGGAGGTGTTGGGTCACAAATCCAACGCCTCCGAAGAGCTTGTATCACCAAAGCATCAAGGTGTGGTAGCACATGATATTCTTACATACAAGAGAATATGATGTCCTCCTTCATCTTAGATGCTACGATGATACGAGCTTCGAGGTCGTTGGATATGGGATCAAAGGGCATCTAAGTAGTTTTTGTACAAATTGTGTGCAATTCTCAAACTCATCAAGGTTTCCTGCAAAAATATTAAGACACATCATGTGAGCTGCTATATCTCAGATCTACAAGCTCCAAGCAACTCGTATCGGCATATAGCATCTAAGGTATGGGGGCACATGATATTCTCCCGGGGAGGAGGGGTGGGGGTGCACAACCAATCGGTGGTTGGGAGGGTGGGGACAAATATAATCTAAACAACCCTAAACAGAGCTCCACAATTTTATCTAAGGTCGAGGGGTTGACCCCCGAAAATCATAGCTCCACCTAAACACAACATTTGCATGTACTATAGTACTAGACTTAATATTCATGTTTCAGTTTCATGTTCATTTTAAATATTGAACTGAGGACCATGGATGTCTAACATTTTACTCCCTTCGTTCCTAAATATTAGTCTTTTTAGAGGCTTCAAATGGACTGGCACATACAGATGTATATAGACATATTTTAGAGTCTAGATTCACTAATTTTGCTCCGTATGTAGTCACCTGTCGAACTCTCTAAAAGACTAATATTTAGGAATAGAAGGAGTATTTTTGAATTCGTGTCATACATGCATGGTTTGGAAAAATAGATGCACTATACTTATTGGATTGTTGTTGTGTTCGTGCGTGTGTGTGTCTCTCTCTCTCTGTGTGTGTGGTCAATATGCTTGATACATACAAAGTTTTCTCACATCCATATTGTTCATCTTTTAAATTTGAACTTGCATTGGAAAACTTACTAGGGATACCATGAAATGTGAAATCCACGTTGAGATCACTATATCACAAACTCACTCTAATTCAACAACTCGTCATAAATCAATTATCACGTTGAGATTAGTATTTGCAAGGAAAATACGGGTATTGTAATACACATAGATTCGTTCAGCAATTTAAAAGGTTCCTTTCGTATTCTCGAATGATAGGACCCAACGGCGTACCAGCCAGACCTTGGCTCGTGTTGATCCTAAAAAAACCGGGCTCGTGTCCTTCGGTGGCGTGCGTGGTACGCACATTAGGCAACCCCAACCAGTCGAGCCTCAGCGTTTCAAGTCGAAATATCTGGCGGCCAGAATTCCAACCCTAGGAAATTCCCCTCATGTCCCCGGTCCATAATGACTACCGATCAATAATGGAGGGATGCTTTAGTAACTAGACAACGTTACCTACCGTGCTGAGCACGGTTCAATTCCCTCGGTCACCACTCGTCAAGGTCACCCGTCAACTGCATTGCCTAGTACTACTACTACTACTACTACTACTACTACTACACCAGGATGAGCACAAAATTGAGCCCATTTGTTCGTGCCTAGTACTTGAGTTAATATATCAGGCAATACACTGGTACGGAGGGATTATCCTTTTACTCTGCATATATAACTTGTCTGAAGTCTAACTAAGCAAAATGTTTGACCAAATACTTTCTTAAGAAATACACCAGGACAGATGTACGGCTTGAAAATTTATTGCATGATGCAGGTTATGATATTGTTTCGAATCCTGAATCTTAAATTTCAGAAAATCCAAAAGTGAGCATAAATTCTTGAAACTAAGCATGGTCACGTGATATGGCACAAATATTACTTCGTAAGTTTTCCTTCAATTTGAGACAAGCTGCTTATGACAAGTTGCACAAATGAAGAGCCAAGGTATTTTGGAACAAAGACCTATCATGTCAAGGCGAATGCTTTCACTATTGAAACCGTGGGCGTTTATGTGCCGCCATGAGTCCCCGCTTCTCATCGACAGGTGCCGTCCGAGCAAGCATGTGAGTCGACGGGAGGTGTGCGAGCAGACCGCTGCGCCAGCTGTCAGGGAGGCGTGCAAGCAGACTGCTATGCAGGCTCATCGGGAGGCGAGCCCTTTGACCAGGCTCCGTCGCCCACCATCGTCCCAACTGCTCCCACTTTTAATGTCGCCGGCGCCGCAGTTTAAAATCAACCCCGCACTACCCGGTATCGCTACAATCCTCTCTCTTCCTCTCCAATTCTCCTGTCGTCTACCTCCAACTAGCCTGACCTAAATGTACACCATGCCACATCATGATGGTCTGCACTTAGTGTTCCAGTTTCCTGAGGAAGACACCCAGCCGGAGTCTCAAGAACATAGGGCGCTTTGGGACGAGCTTGAACTGGCCTTGCGGGAAGACGCCGTGCCTGTCCCCGCTCCCGTTCCGGCTCCCGTCGCCCCGACTACGCCAGCGCCCATTCCCGTGGCATTGATGGGCTGGGAGCCACACATTGTCGCCGAGCTTGATCCCACGGGGTTCCATGAGGTCCCCGCCGACTTTCACGCACCCGTGCACCTGCCAGCGCATGCGCCTGCGCGTGCACTAACGCGCACACCCATGCCGGTGCCCGTGCACCTACCAGCGCATGCGCCTGCGCGTGCACTGACGCGCACACCCGTGCCGGTGCCCATGCACCTGCCAGCGCATGCGCCTGCGCGTGCACTGACGTGCGCGCCCGTGCCGGTGCCCGTGCACATGATTGTCTCCGCCGCGCCGTTGACAGCGCTTGTCCCCGCACGGGTGCCAGTGCCCCCCTTAGCGGCATGGATGGCCATCGTCGACCGCTTCCTTGCACCAATGCCAGTCGCCTCCTCTCGCCAGTTGATTCGCTCTGAAGTCTAGAACATGTCGGCCTTCCTTGAAGCTAGGCCAACGTCCAGGAGTACACCAACAACGGCGCAAGACACCGACGGCCCGACGACACACAGAGCACGGCAGAGGAGCCGCTTCCCACCGCGAGACGCCCCCGCCGCTGCCGCGTAATCTAAATTTGCCATGAAAAACGTTCGGATTGCCATGCTTAAAATCCGAACATTTATCATTTCCGTTTATTTTATATCGATCGTCGTATAATTTAAAGTCGGAGTCAGACTGAACGAAATGTATGGTTTGATCGATTGAATGTTCTGCTAGAGCCATATCAAATTAAATATAACACGTCCTCAAGCCACATGTATTCCTTGTCATCCAATGACCTATACTGCTTCAATGTCGAGTGCTCAACACGTTTAGCTTGCAGTTAATCTCATGCCAAAAATAGTGCTAATCACATGACAACACGCAAATAATATCCTAGTAGTTAATATACGCATGCACTTAATATACCTCCAAATTAACGTGCATTGCACGTACACACTGACTAGTGCTGCTAGTACATGAAAATGGTGCCGTGACTTGTGAACGCGTCCAGATATGGTCAACGGCAACATCGCCCGTGAGTTCTTCCTGTTTGCCCGTGCGTCTAAACGCAGAAGGGGAGGAGAGAGAGAGAGATAGAGCACATGGAACCCACCAGTAAGTGAAGGCGAATAGTACTAAAAATAATATTATATGTTATCCATTAATGAGGCTGTGGTAATATAAAAACATGATGTGAACAAAGGGGGTACAACAAACATTGCTATTCTACGTATGTTGCCTATTGACGTGTGGCTTGAAGGCCCGGTCGCATGTTCGATCCTCGTCCTTTATTTTTTAATTTGTATATGGGTCCAAATTTGTTTCATGACATGTGGGCCCCTCGGTGTGTAGTTTGTAGCACTTTAATTTGTGGGTCGAAATTAGTTCCATTCCAAGTGGACTATCGGTGTGTAGTTTTGTAGCTTATTTATAATAATTAAAGAGAACAACATAGTTTTTTCAATAATACCATGGTGCGACGTTGAAGGCGAGAAAGGACGTGCGAGAGAGCGATGACCGAGCCAGAGGGAAATCAACTAGGGGAGTTGCGTGGGTTGCAACGGTGTTTGGAGTAGTTGTGGGCCGAATGCTACGAAAATATAATCTAAACCGACCGGAATAAATGCCTACACAAATTAATCCAAGGTTGGAGTACCCCTCGCAATGTAAATAGCTCCGGCTTTGCGAGGAATGGAGAGGTAGTAGCTTCAACGCATGGAAGATACGGTGTGAGAAAGTGAGGTCAATCGAGAGACATATAGATAGAGAGACAAAGTGAGTGTGGTCCGACATTCATTGAACAAATATATATGCTCTGGAGAGATATTCTCCGATTGAGCTTTTTGGCAAGGGTGAGGGCTGTAAGATAGAGCTTGAGAGATGATCCAGTCACAGACGTGTAGATATATTTTGTGCGTTGGAGGAAGCAAGGTCAACCACTCACATAGGGTCGCCGTGCGATCGAAAGAGTGAGACGGGTTGGAGAGAGTGACCTAGATAGATGATGTGCGTGAGAGAGTATACAATGTGAATAGGTCGAATTCGGCTCAAACATGGTGATATATCGTTTTTGTCCGAGAAAGAGCAAGGTCAATCGAGACATACGGAGAGAGAGAGAGAGATTGAGTGAGCGTGGGCCACCATGAGGTCGAAATAGTGGTGGCGGCTTGTATGGACTGACCTAGATAGACAATCTGCGTGAGAGAGTATAGAGTGTGTCGATCGAGGCCCGAACAGGGAGATACATCATTTGTGTGTGAAAGAAAACGAGGTTAAATGAGACTCAGATAAAGAGAGCGAGATTGAGCGAGTGTGGCCCGCTGTGCGGAAGAAAGAGTGAGACAGTCTCGAGGGAGTGACCTAGATATACAACGTGCGTGCGTGCGCACGAGAGGTTGGGGGGGGGGGCTAGATAGGCAATGCATGTATTTAGCGCGAGAGGGTGAGAGGGAGAGGGGGGGGGGAGAGAGAGCTCGGCATGGGGTGCAATGTCGGGTGTGTGAGGTAAATACATTTGGTAACAGAGTGGAAAAAGGGGTTGTGTAGTTGAGAGACTTAGAGATCGAAACATGGAGAGAAAGAATGAACGTGTGTTGGAAACCGATAGCTTCCTAAGGTGGTTAGGAGAGGAAGATTGACCGATACAGGAAGTATGTAGTGTTTGGTGTTTGTGCCTGGGGGGGGGGGGGGCTAAAAACAACATTTGAATATACATAGTACGAGACTTAATATCGATGTTTCAATTCGGTGTACATTGTAAGATTTGAACGAGGACCAGGCATACGGGTAACTATTTCGAATTTGTGCCATACTAAGTTTCAAAAAGTTGACATTGACTTAGTTTGTTGTGCTATTTTGTAGGTTATATGTTTGAATCCATCCAAAAGTTTTCTCACTACCATGGTGTTCATCATATACATATGAATTTGCATTAAAAAGTTGCGTGGATACAGTGAAATGCGAAATCCACGTTAGAATTGGAGATCGCTACGTGACACACACTCTAATTCAAATAACTAACTACGTGACAAACACTCTAATTCAAATAACTAATTATGTGACACACACTCTAATCCATGTTAGCGTGGGTACCGGTTCGATTTTTTTTTCAAATAACCCCTCATTAATTAATTTATAGTACTCCCTCTGTTCACTTTTATAAGACCTTGAAGACATTTCAGACAATGTGCAAAACAATCCATTTTAAGTTGTCAGAAACGACTTACAAAAGTGAACGGATGGAGTATCTCGTTTCGAATGGCTAATTATTGCAAGGAAAGCACGGGCATGGTAATACATACAGATTCATTTGCAAATGAAAGAAGATTCGTTTGCATTCTCAAATGTAGGCGCACCAGGCAGACCAGGGTCGTGTCGGGGTGGACGCTGCTTCGGTGCCTTAAAGGCAACTGCCTTTGGGTCACTGACATGTGGGCCAACCACCTGTTGGGCCCACATGTCATGGACACAAAGGCAGGTGCCTTAAGGCACCGAAGCATAGTCCTGTCGGGGTGGTCGCGTGTGTCAGACGGACGCGTAGCACCCAGCCACCCACCCCCTCCCCCCCAAAAAGGACGATGACAATATAAGTTCGCGCTTCGACTTTTCGGATTGAAATATCTGGCGGCCCCAATTCCAGCCCTACAAAATCTCTCTTCTCCACCGTCCCCTTCCGCGCCCAGATTACTCAAATCCCTAATTCACCGCCAACCCTCGAATCGCCCCTCGTCTCGTCTCTTTCCCCACCGTTCCCCACCTCTGTGCCGGACGACGACGACGAAGACGACGGTCGTGCTTCACCACCGCACTAGAGCTACCTCATCTACGCCCTCGTCCACCGCATCGGGTGGTCCACCGACAATGTCGGTCACCGCAACCGACGTGCCTCACAGACACCGAGTTCCACCGCATCAGGTGTGCTTCACCGATGCTGTCTCCCAGCTCACCGGGGCTACTTCACCGAGCACATCGTCGCACCTCCGCTCCCCGAGGCTGTTGGGGCTTCACCAACGGTCTCGTCCACCGCATCGTAGCGCTCTGCTGCCACTCAAGATCTGCATCCGTGCGCGGCCAGCCAACGCCAGCGCATCACCCTCAACGGCTCTGAAGTGACCCGCACTCTAGCTAGGCGAGCATGCCCAAACACCGGCCCGAACTAGGTATCGACACATCACTCCCTTGTGCACTGTTCCGACGATGTTTGGATATCCTTTCACTGCTCTCTTAGCTTACACGCCTATGCAACTCTGACTTTAACTCTTATTTCTTCTGGAGATATCATCTGAAACAAGCAAATCCATTTTTTAGCGAAGCATGACGGCGCTATGGGATCTGGTACACATCCTGCACAGCCGTATAACCTTGTAAGTATTTGTCCTCCGGTACAACATCAAGGTCGATTCCTCTTATTTGATCAACCATTCGCCGTGTCAAAAATGTAGAGGGGGATGCAAGGAGCACAAGGCATGCACATCCAAGAAAGTGGTAACATGGACTTGTACATGGAACATCTCAAGCGCAAGCAGAGCTGCAGTGAGCCTATACAATGAGCTAGCATAAGTCCCTGCATTTCATTTAATTCGTACTGGCATTGGTGTATGATTTGTGTGAAGTGGATGATCCACAAATTCAAGTTACCAAGGGCGAACATTTAACTTAAAAAATACGAAGGCACTTGCACTCCGGAAATCAACATAACTTGAGAAATGTGAAGCTACATGCACTTTGAAAACCAGCTAATGATCCAAAGTAGTTCAGATTATAAACACTAAATGATGCAAGCACCAAAAAATACAAAATGCAACATGGTGTACAAGGACTACAAATATGGTCTGTACCTGCTTGAATTATTCGTTCTCTGGCTGAAAATATCAAAGTGTAATTGCACGTATAACCAGTGCGCAAACTGCATATCAATATATCTATCCTGCACAAGTATGCCGATAGTTTCAAACAACAGATTAGAAAAGTATTTATGCTATGTTGTCATGATACGGGGACTTTCTGGTAGATGGCCTCGACGTTTCCTCAAGCTCTGAAAATGCACTATAATTTGCTTGTCATCAATGCCTGCAAACCTGTGTCTCTCTCAACATAGTAGATCATCATTAGACACTAAATCCTTCAATGAGCATGCAAAATGCTTGCATTAGATCCCTCATTAGACACTATATGTTCATCACCAGGAGCATGTAAAATGTTTGCATCAAATCTTTCATTAGCAGTCTGTTCATTAGACACTTCAGGCTCAAGAACAACATGTGCTTGTATGTTTGCACTGGAAACTTGATTAGATACATCAGATTCAGTCAGTTCAGTATTGATTGGGGGAGTTATAAAATAAGTAGAAATTGGTTTCATTTTCTCATCGATTCCCTACATACAAGCAGTTTTACAACACCATCAGGTTTAACTATTGGCCAGAAATTGAAGAGTTGAATTAGATATAATCAGGGATGTGATGTACCTGCTCGTTGCGCATGCTACTCTTGCAAGCTGCAACTGTCCATTTGCGCAAGCTCGATGCCATGCCCGTGCTGCCGCCGCTGCCTCCCACGTAGGCTACACCCAGGGTTGGATCTTCATCTTCTTGTCCTTCCGTTCGCTTGAAGCCCGGCGACTGCCCTCCAACGAGGGCGCAAGGAACTGCTATGTCGGTCTGTCCAGCGGCGGCTAGGTTAGGAGCGAACCAGACTGGAGGCTGGAGCGAATGAATTGGGATTTTTCCTGGTGTCGATAGATATGGAAGGTGCTTGTTTGGGCCGCGAGCCTGCTATAGGGCCTGCCTTGCACTTATGTTATTGGACCATCCAAATTGAAACATTTTTCTTCATTTTTTAACATTGCCTGCTCGTGCGTTGGGACGAACAAAACTAGCGTGGGCCAACCTGGATGACTCAAACTAGGTGCACACTTTCCAGCCACCTGAGGCTGCCGCACATAGCAGCCTCTGTGGTGGCGTCGCCTCTTTTTGCGTGTATGATTGGATAGTGAAAAATATTCTAGTGGCGCTTTTGATTTACCCACAGAATGGTTGAATTGCTTGTTTCTATGAACTGAGTTCGCCAATAATGTGAAGGATGCGAGTCTTTTCATCCTATTGTAGATTGCTTAGATCTCGATATGCCAAAAGCAATCGCATGAAATATACAGTAAAAGCCAGTGTGATGTGTTTGGCTACAACTAGTCTGACTACACGTCCTCATATAACATATCAAGGATGCACCATCTTACCAGATTAACCTTTCGACTTACCCATGCAGTGTGGGAAGAAAGAAGTATTGGGACTGCGTATCCAAGCAATTGACGCCATGGACTCCTTCGTACAACCTTGTAAGAAAAAAATAAGTTGCAGTGTGCATGTACAAAGAACCAGCGTAAGTTCAGTTACCTGCTTCTCGGAATTTTAGTTAGCCACTTATTGCAAAATTGTTCAATTACGTTGCTTGGCTTAATTTAGTTTGCTACTGATTACATAATGGCACAGCCTGTTAATCATAATGTAAACTGCGCCTATCTATGTGTTTGATACTTACTGTTAAGAATTACCTATTTGCCTTAACTTAAATATCTACTTGTTTGTTGAACCGATTTGCTGCTGCAATAGTGGGTTACAATGATGTTAATAACTACTTTTCAGCATCCAATTGAAACTCTTTAATTCCTTGTTTGTTTAATTGGTTTGCTATTATAACTCCCAGTTGAGATGTTTTGCTAACTTCAGCTTTTCTGAATCCAATCGGAACTTTAATAGCAAAACAGGTTAGCCCAAGATCAAAGAGCAAGGTCCCCATGGACGTTGCATCATCCCACAGTAGTGGCACCGGCCCAATCGTGCATTATGAATTGCCAACTGCTGATGCTCTAGAGGCTAAACTAGTGGTAGAAAGAGATTCTGCTTCTGCACTTAGAGATGAAGTTGACATGTTGAGGAAGCAAACAACACAATCACAAGCAGTACTCAAGACAACCACTAAATATTTGGTGGATTTCAAAACAAAGCAAGCTGAGACTGACCAGATTGTTAAGGTCCTGAAGGAAAAAAGGAAATTAAATTCCTACTTGGTAAATCATAGGTGAAATGTTCTTTCCATAGTTGAATAACCTTTGTGTTGTCTATTCATGTAATCAATCAAACCATTTGTTTTAGAGATCATGTAATAATTGTTTTTTGGTTTGTAATTTTATTTGAGCACAAGTCTGTATTAATTGATAAGACTCGGAGACATTTCATTTGGATTGCTGTGCCAGACCTACAAATATGCCAATCGGGCTGAATGTGCATTCAGCAATAGTAGTAGTATAGATGGACCATAAGTGGCACGCATTGGAAAGGGCCAAGATGCTGGCTAAAAAAGGATGTTGTTGTAGCCAAAAAAGTACAATGGCCTGGCTTATGTATGTTAGTTGATATTATTGATCCATATACTCTATAAGTGTTTATATGTCTGTTAGTTCTGTACATTCTTGGTTGATTGATTCGCTATTTGAATTTTGATACATCGCTTGTGTACATATCTAAATAGGAGTACACATTATGCTGCATGTGACATTTGAGTTGGACATGAAGTGTTCCAAATATTCGAATTCACCTTAAATTGGATTCTAGTTTCTGAATTTGAGTATCGGCATTTGTAAACCATATTCATATATGAAAGTGGAATACATCTTTGTCGTCCTTTTGAAGATATATAAAAACACATAGAATTATTTATAAAGATCCATATAGGAATAAAAATGGATTCGAATTTAGTTGCCAGGGTAAACGTGGATGCTTATTGTCCCAAAATTCGAAAGAAGCAGCAAAATGTCCACTCCCACGTCGGCTGCCCGAAGCCAAGTGTTTGGGAGATGGAAATTACTATGCACCCATTACACAGACAATCCATCGGCCCGATTTCCACTGCTCTAAATAGGGGTAGGTTAGTAACTTCAATTAGATGTGACACGACCGCCTCTGAGCCCATTTCGACACGGTGGGCGTCAAACATGGGCGGCAAAACTCATTTGATTCAAGCTCGTCCGAAAGACCTCTGTTTCTCCATCCATTCCCCATTCATACACGGTGGGCCGCAAAATAAACTCGACTCGGCCGAAATCGATGTAGGCAAATATTTTCAATAGGGGCAGGTTTGTAACTTCACTCAGACGTGACACAACCGCCCTACCTATCAGCCCCGTTCATACACCGTGGGCGCCAACCACCCTCTCATCGCCCGAAATCGCTCTGGGCAAATATTGGTGAGATGCGAGATTACCGTCCTATCCCCAACCGACGAGATGTCCAAATTTTAAACGGGGGCTAAGTTCGTAACTTTCCCATATTTCAGACAGGCGCGTCCCAAAAACATGGTTCCCCGTACCTCTCCCTCCATTTTCCCATTCATACACCGTCCACACTAGAACACCCCATCGCCACACCAGCCTTCGTCCGCCACCCCATCCATCGCCACCGTCCTCCACCACATCCATCGCCACTGTCCTCCACCATGCCGGAGCGCCTACCAAGACCGCGTCGTCCACTGCTAGAATTGGACGTTTCTCATCCACGGCGATATACCAATAGCCTTGCATCGCGTCCTCTCGCTTCATCAGCGCCGTCGTCCTCTTTGCCGGGGCCGCTCACACAACCTTCTCTTCCACCGCAACGGGACTTATCCGCCGATGCACCTGTCTACCGTTACAGATCTGCTTCAATGCCACCGACAGCCATCGCACCCCGATGCCTACACGGCGCTGCAAGAGAGGTGGTACTTCATATCTCCTCAACTTTTTGATCTCAACCAGAAAATAGATCTTAACTTGGTTACTCTACTTTATTTTCAGCTCTTAGAATTTAGTTCTTAGTTCGAAGCAAACAATGGATGCTAAATATTATTTCTCCGGTTTGCAGCTTCAAATCTGCCATGGCACAGCCATAATACGGTTTAATTGATCATGCTTAGGGTTTAATTGGTCATGTTGGTTCCGTGGTGGTTTTTTTAATAGAAATCGAAGGGGAAACCCTCTTCTGCTAAAAAATATGCTTAGAGTTTCCCCCTTTTATGATCACTATACGATCAGAATACGTGCTTCGTGTCATAATAATACTGCTCCACCCATCAAGATAAACAAGCTTAGTTGTTCAAATATGAATATGATATTATTAAAACAGAGTTGTTTAATTGGCCAGCTAAATGTTCCTAAATTAGTTTCAAAAATGCATGTTCGCCGCTCGGGTGTGTATCTCTATAGGGTGCCCACGGTGGGCCGGCCCACCCTGGGATTTTGGGTCGTCCCAGGCCCCGATTCCCCTCTGTTCTGCTACGCGCTTCCGATCTCTACTCGCCCCCAGCCGCCTGCCTCGCCGGCGACTTGCCGTCCCCGGACGACATGACTCTGGGAGGAGATGCCGGACTAACAGGAAGCCAGGAGCCGCTCGCCCAACAGCGTCACCGTTGCCCGAGCGCGCCGTCATGCCTACCTTCCCAGTCCGTTCAGGGCTCAGGCGTGCAGCACCCACCAAGCCAACCCGATTTATCCTGAGATACGTCCTCAACACTCAGCAGCCACTCCTCATCACCCATTTTCTAATTGACTCATTACTCATTAGGCAGGACTGTCATTAGGGTTTGTTGTGTGCTCAGTGCTACCTACACTTAATGGTTCAGATGTATTTCGGTAATCTTTAGTACCTCTAAAGTTCACAGGGTTTTCAAAACTCCGGCCCTCGGAACAGAAACTAGTCATTTTGGATTGTTGGTCATAGTGACATTGACCCAGATTACTACTGCAACCCAGGTTTGTTAACAATTTTACTTGTCTTTCTTACTCATTCGATATAATATCCAATTATTCATGTCGATTAGTTGCAAACAATAAGTGCTAGACAAACTTCTTCATTCAGATTTTGGACGGTCTCTTACTGTAGTTACAATTCTGCATACTTGTCCTAGTAAGCTCACAAGTAAATGATTGATTCACTACATCTATGCTTGCCTTGTCATATTTGTTGTCAATATTTTTTAGGGTGGACCACCCTGTTTCTAAATACTGGAACCATAGACATGAGTGAATAGTATTTCTCTATGTGATCTCTTCCATCATGTGTGGTTAACGAACACTGCATTGTTTAGAAAGAAAGTGCCATTTCCAGCTTTTACATAGGTTTCGATCTTTTACATGGAATACAATCTGCCTACTTGCTTTGTGTCGCACTACCAACACGCCACCCTTGAAGCTAAACATTACGCCACTCATAATTGCTTAGTTTATTTGTTCAAATACGAATTTCATATGATTCTAATGTTCCTACTTCAGTTTTGAAATGTGTGCCTGCATGTTATAGAGACATAAGGGGTTTGTATTTCTGTGTGTGGTCTGGTCAGCACGGTTGGGGTGGTGAACTTTGCATATGCAAGGGTTTATAGGGAGACACTCTCCGAGTTGAATCCGCAATGCATTCCATAGATAATTTGACTACTTTTTATGTTTTCATGAATCTCAGATTCTGAACAACATCATAATGATTATGAGCTTGCGCGCATGAAAAGAATAAAGCAGAACAATGTCATGGCTAACAAACTTGGCATTAAGGGACTGAAATCAAGTCTGGATCCAATGCAATGCAAATTCTCTCCACCTACAGATTCATGCTCAGAATACGATCCTAACAGTGATTCTAAGCTAGAGGGAGACCTAAGTCAATGTAGCTCCCTAGTGGAGGAGTCATAGGAAGATGCCCTATCTTATTCACCCATCAAGGTACTTGCTCTAACTTTCCAAGGTTACATTGCTCGCACATATCTTGCAACTGATGCTTTGCATTGCTTCTACTTTGTTGAACTGCCATTAGCTTAGTTTACACATCGTGTATGTGAATACGCCCTGCCTATCCATTTTCAGTACATATTCCATCTGTCATCATACCATATTTATCCATTCAAATGTTGTTCTTGTGTATCAGATGTTCAAAAGGAAGAGGGTGATTGCTGATCACGGAGGAGCACAAGCAAAGTATTTGGAAAAGGTAGTGGCACCTGATAAATCAAATAGCCCATTAGGTGTAGTTGCAATATCACCTGACCCACAAAATACCCCAACTCTAGCATACTCCACTGGTCATTTCTGATCCCCCAACTCAGCAGACCCCAACTGCAGCAAACAGTATGATTATGCCAGTTGACATAGCAGCCGCTGTATGACGCAAAACCCCCATTCCAGCAAAGAGTACAACAAATCAGTTGCCAAATACCTTTTCGAACCAGAGAGAGCCCCAATTGCAGCAAATAGGACCCATGTTCCATTTCTTCCCAGTTTAGAAGACGAAGCTTATGTTATTGTCAGGAACTTTGTGCACATCTTTCCTTCGCAACTTACGCATAAGTAATGTACTAATGTTATTCATGGTCATTACTGCATATGTTTCTGCTGACAGAAGACACAAGATTTCATTCTTTTAAATAGGCGAGGAGCAAACTGGATTGTGATGACGAGCAAGGGTTGGTTGCGCTTTTCAAGCACTCGTTGATGAAGTATCGTTCCTACCTGAGGCAAGCGCACTTTGATGGCAAGCCTCTGAACGAAATTTCTGTAAAGTCTCCGGTGCTACATTTATCCGACGGTGACTGGAATAATCTTGTTACACATTGGTCTCGGTTGCAGTGTAAGGTACTGTCTATGATATCACATCACAATTTGAACTACATTTCTGCATTTGCCTTAATGTCTCACTTGTACGAAAACTATTAGCATAAGAACATTCGTTCTTAAGGTACCACAGAATCTCGCAACTATACTGCACATTGCATTGCTCTTGTGAGTACCTCTTGCCCTGTATGACCATACTTACTTTCATAGCTGTTTGATTATGTAGCATCACTGCACATGTTAGCCTCGTAATCGTCCATTTGGTGGACATTATAAGATCCGTATGGACTCTTACATAAATTTAGAATCAACACAATGCTTTTGAGGAGGTTTAGCTCTGCAGTCCTCTTGTAAGGACTGAACATGGTCTATCACTGTACTTACATTAACAGCTACTCCCTCCGTCCCATAATATAAGAATGTTTTGTACAGTACACCAGTGTTCAAAACACTCTTGTATTATGGGAAGAGGGATTGGTTCGTTTTGTAGCATTCTGCATCTTATCTCCCTCGCCCACCATTTACTAAAAAAGATCAGATCTATATTTAATCTTACCAACAAGTAGAATACACAGACAATGCCAGTGCAGAAGTGTAGCCCATTGCTCTTGTCAGTACATTTTGTCATGTAACACTTGTACTTCCAGGGATTGGTAGTTGATTATGTAGCATCAATCGGCATCTTATCTTCATTATCCTCTAGCCCTTCCAGTATTATCATATCTATAATTACTCTCTACAAAATGTAGAGTACATGCAATGCTTATGAAGAAGATTCTGTGCTGAAATTCTTGGGTTATCCTTCCCTTGACATGGAGAAGGGCATTATAAAGCCGGTGTTAACTGTTAATGTAAGTCAGTCCTTCTAAAGCCTTTATCCTCAACTGCTATTTAATTTTCTCATACTCCCTATCGTTTACTGCTATTTAGTTTGCCGTTTCTACCAAAATGCATGTTCGTAAGAACCGTAAGTTCTAAGTTTTACTTGTAAAACCAAATTCCTTATTCATACCATGCACATTACTTAATACTCCCTATATGTATGCTTGTTTTGTGGATCTATAATCCAGTGTGTGGTGAAGCAGCCCACGTTTGCACCTTGTCATCTCCTGTTTTATCTTACTGTTATGGCTGATGATATGAACAACATGCCATGCACATTATCCAAAACAGATACAATGATTTTCTTTGCCCTTCATCTATGCTTGTTATGTTGACATGGTAATCCAGTAGTGTGGTGAAGCTCCCCGCATTATGAATAATGCCAAATTATGCTATTGATATTTTGAACTTACTCTTTATTTTCTAATTTGAAATTGGATAGAATTGACAGAACAATTATCATTTTTGTTTATACACGTGCAAAACCTGTCATCTTTCTGCTTTGTTTCAGGGTGATATGCCTGATGGCATGCACAAGTCTGCTGAAGGCTGTGAGACAAACCCAACATATATTACAGTAAAGAAGGAAAAACATCTTGAAGATAGCGAGACAACCCCAAAGTCTTGTCTTGATGTAGTGTTCAAGTTACTTGAGACTAACAGTCAGACAAGCTCACAGAATTCGTTGTCTGAATCAGTTCGACTTCTTCAGTCCCAAGTTCTAGCAGAAAAGCATTCTATAACTCAACTTCTTCTTGAAGTCCTATCTCTAAGAAAGATTGTGGAGAACACAAATGAGAACCTCAATGCTAAACAGCTACACCTGGAAGCTATGACCGACATGCTAGGCCGGTCTCACAGCCTTGCTCAGCAGCTTGAGCAGCAGTTCCCCCGCAAGGCTAACCTTTCTTGAACTGTCTTGGAAGTGGTCTCGGTTCAGTATTATTTGGTTACGCTGCAATGGTGCCCAGTTTTTGTAATATGCTTCTTCATTGCACTTTATGATCACTGGTGGCGAACTTCGATGCCCAGTGGATGTAATATATCTTAAATCCTTTATTGTATAGTGTAGGTTTATTCTTAGTTACTATGCCGTAATTTCTTTATTGTATAGAGTAGGTTTGTTCTTAATTCCTACTAGTTACTGCCATCATTCGCTATCTGAAAAAAATCAGATGTAGTCGACCGGACCGAAACATTCGACTCTAACGGGCCAGGTTTTTAGCGGGCCACAATTGGGCCGGCCTGCTTCTTTCTTGGGCCCGAATGATTAGGGCCTTCACACATTGCGCCAGGCCCAAACTTACACCGGCCTATATTTTAGTTGGGCCTTTTGTCGACCCAACGCTTAGTTTGGCCCAGGTAGCGTTGGGCCATTAATAGGATGAATATTGTACTCGCCTGTTACGGCCGACATGAAACCACGGGCCTTTAGCAGGCCAAAATGCATGTTGGGCCTCAATTTTCACTAGCCGTCGATGGACCTTCAGCAGGCCGAAATGTAGACCGGGCCGTTTTGGGCCCAGTTAGCTCACGGGCCGTTACCAGGACGAAATATATCTCGGGCCTTAGTTGGCCCACTGATATCATGGGCCTTTAAGAGGCCGAAAGCTTAGCACATGCATCAATGGGCAGAATTACGCAACATGCCTTTAACGGGCCCAATGTCATGTTGGGCTTAACTGTTGCCACCTTTAGCATGGGCCGTTAGTGGGCCCGATGTCCCGTCGGACCATATATGACCCATGGGCAGCACAGGCCATTCCCAGGCCAAAAGTCACACCGGGATGAAATGGGCCCATGTCTACATCAGCCCTCTAACAGGCCGAAATCACTGGGCTGTAGTTGGGCCCAAATATTCGGTGAACAATTAACGGGCCAGATCTGGCTTCGAGCCGCAAATGGGCCCAAATATTTGGCAAACAATTAATGGGCCAGATCTGGCTTCGGGCCGTAAATGGGCCCAAATATTGGGCGAACAATTAACGGGCCAGATCTGGCTTCGGGCCATAAATGGGCCTTTATTAAGCAGGCCATTATTGGGCTGGCCCACTAGTACCTGATTAAGTTCTACGGGCCTTTGACTGGGCCGGCCTTTTTAACCTATATCGGCCTCTGTTGGGCCCAGCCACATGTCGACGTATCATAGGCATGTCTCCTCCAATGGACGAGCGACATCTGGCCCACTGACGAGCTGACAGGTGTTCCCTTCGGCCCATCAGAATTTTACACGTGGAAATTTCCCATTGGTCACGGCTGTTAACGGGTTATCGGATCCAAAATCCGACCCGATAGCTTAACGACGTTCCGTTACGGTGGATGCCACGTGTCGGTCACCCTTGACGAAAGCACTTCTGTGACACGCGATTTATCGTCATGGAAGTGGACACTTCCGGGATGATAATTTTGGTAATGTCATGGAACACTTCTACGACATCACAGGTATGACTATCTTGATTCTATCATAAAATCGTCATGGATGTACATGCATGACAAAAAACGCGACCTACTGTGACAAACACGTATCATCACGGAAGTGTATTTTTTTGTAGTGGGAGAACTCCATACTCGAGTAAGAAAATCATACCTCTGATCTCCAAAAATACTCTGCAAAAGAAAGGCCTTACTAGCCGCTATCTGTCTCGCCTGATGGATCTCTTCACGAGCACTCCGGGACTCGATCCGCTCCTCTTTGGCCTCATGGAGAGCCTTGGCGAGCTCAGTCGACTGAGCCAAAGTCTTCTCCTCCAAGGTCTCGCATTTGCTGATGGCATCCTTCAGCTCCTGCTCGACTTCGGCCACCCGAGCTTCGTATTGGCGGCGGGCAGCTTGCTCGGTCTTCACTTCTGCAGCTGGTTTGTCAGCGGCTGCCTTGTTGGCCTCAACTTCTTTCTTGGCCTGGGCGAGGGCGCCTTTGAGGGTCTCGACCTCGGCTGCACTAGCTGCGATCATAATTAAAAGCATTTCATGAGTTAACCTCTAAATATGCATATTGCTTCTGATATAAAAATAACTTCCTTTTTAAACATTATATGCATACCTTGCGTCTCATAGAGCCGCTTATTAATGCGGTCGATTTCCTCGTCTGCCACCTGAAGCTTCCGATTGAGTTCGGAAACTTCTGCGGCCTGGGTAGTTGCCGCCAACAGGGAAGCCTATTACAATAACAATGAAACATGTTAACCCTCCCGAATACTATGTGAATCCTCTGCCCGGTTTATTTTAAAAAACCGAACAAAGCCTCTGGGACTATTGTTTGTGCACATATATATTCATCTATATGAAAAGTTTTTAGAACATTACGCCGCATACCTCAAAGCCTGTCAGTAGGCTGGTGAAGGCTTCGTTCAGTCCGCTCTTGGAAGATTGAACCTTCTCCACCACCACACCCATCAGGATGCGGTGCTCCGCCATGATGGAAGCACGCTGCAGTGCTTCCTCCAAAGCATTGGGTGCCTCCGTATTAGTGGAGATCGCCGATGGAGCTGATGCTCCTCCCCCCACTTTCAAAGGGGGCTGCTCACCCAATCCCAGAGCCGCGTTGGTCTTCGGAACGGTGTTTGGCTGGGGCCCGGATTGTTGGGGCTCCCCGTTATCGGTTGTCATAGGGGCCACCCCCCTAGGTCTTCGGTGACCGAGGTATTAACCTCATGCGCTTTCTCGATGGCCTCGTTCGCCCCCCTCGGCTTGGAGAGGTCCTTCAGGATGACACTTCGGCGTCCTGCATGGTGATAGGCGAGGGGGCTCACGGCGGCGTGTCACTCTCTGCCATTTCGGGTGGCAGAGAGTTCCCCTCCGATAATGGAGTTTGCGGGAGTTCTCATGGAGTGCTGAAAGTAAAATAACAAAACAACTTATATAATGGAAATAGGAAGACCTAAGATAAACAGCAGGTTTCTAAATACTTACGATTCGGCCAGGGGAATCGCCCTGGGAGGTCTCTTGGGGACTAGTTCGGATTCTGAGTCCAAACTTTCCGAGGGGATCACCTTCCCTCTCTTGGGCACCTCCCCCTTCGGGTCCTCGAAGGCCGCCCTCTTCTTTCTCCCCTTACACGAGGAGTCATTTTCCACCTCCTCCTCCTCCTCTTCTTCCTCGTCTCCCTCATGGAAAGAGAGAGCTTCGGTCTCTCTGGACACCGTGTCCGAAGGACCTTTGTGGCGGGGGCTGCCCTTGGCCTCCTTGCCTTTCTTCTTCTTGGCCTTCTTCAATGACGCGTGATAGGGTGTCAGGACCAGCATCTCTGTTAGCTATGGTGTGGCTGGGACTTCAGGTAGTGGTGCTGGGCACTTGATCCGCTTCACCTTTGCCATCCAGCCTTGTATGAAAGGCAGGCAATATATTATATCTGAATTATTGACCGAATAGGTCTTTAGAAAAATTATGCTTACCGGCGAGGCCGGGTTCTCGATGTCGAGTCCGATGTCTTCGGTCTTCATCGGCCAACTTTTCTGGGCCTTGAAGAGTTGCTTCCATATATATTCGTGTGTGGTGCCAAATAAGCGCTTCGTGGTCCGTGGCTCCTCCGGATTGAACTCCCACATAGGGGAGGCCCAGAGTTGGCAGGGAAGGATGCGGCGGAAGAGCATCACCTGAATCACGTTTTTGAGACCGGTGTTCAAACCCAACACATTGGAGATTTGTTTCTGCAGCATCTGCATCTCCCATTGGATCCCCAATCAAGGCCCTTGGCGGTCCATGAGGTGAGTCTCCTGGGGGGTTCGGATCTGAAGTCAGGCGTGGCCGCTGATACGTCTCCAACGTATCTATAATTTTTGATTGTTCCATGCTGTTATATTATCAATCTTGGATGTTTTATAATCATTTTATAGTCATTTTTTGGTACTAACCTATTGACACAGTGCCAAGTGCCAGTTGTAGTTTTTTGTATGTTTTTTACATCGCAGAAAATCAATACCAAACGGAGTCCAAATGCCATGAAAGTTTACAGAGATTTTTTATGGCCAGAAGACACCTAATGGGCCCTAGCTGCACCTGCGGGGTTGATACGTCTCCGTCATATCGATAATTTTTTTTATTGTTTCATGCCAATATTATACAACTTTTATATACTTTTGGCAACTTTTTATATGATTTATTGGACTAACCTATAGATCTAGTGCCGAGTGCCAGTTCATGTTTTTTTGCATGTTTTTTATATCGCAGAAAATCCATATCAAATGAAGTCCAAATGCAATAAAATTTTACGAATAATTAATTTGGAATATATGTGATTTTTGGGAGTTGGAATCACAGCAAACAAAGGCCCACACAGGGCACACGACACCAGCGCACCACCCCTAAGCCAGACGCGTGGTGGTGGGCTGTGCTCATGTCATACGTCGGTTGGAGCTCTACTTCGGGCGCAAGGAATCTTATATCCAGAAAAAAATCGTGTTAAAATCACAGCGCAATCGGAGTTACGGATCTCCCAGAATATACGAAACGGTTTTCGGCCAGATCTGGAGAACGCGAAACAGAAAAGAACAGAGAGGGAGATCCAATCTCGGAGGGGCACCCGCCCCGCTGCCACGATGGAGGCCATGGACCATAGGGGGAACTCTCCTCCCATCTAGGGGGGGGCAAGGAAGAAGAAGGAGGGGGGCTCTCTCCCCCTCGCTTCCGGTGGTGCCGGAGTGCCGCCGGGGCAACGACCGGGACGACAATGTACATCAACAATCTTGCTACCGTCAACACCAACTTTCTCCCCCTCTATACAGAGGTGTAACACCTCTTCTCCCTACTGTAATCTCTGCTTAAACATGGTGCTCAACTCCATATATTATTTCCCAATGATCTATGGTTATCCTATGATGTTTGAGTAGATCCGTTTTGTCCTATGGGTTAATCGTGATCTTGGTTGGTATGATTGTATATTTTATTTATGGTGCTGTCCTATGGCGCCCTCCATTCTCGCGCAAACGTGAGGGGCCCCCACTGTAGGGTGTTGCAATATGTTCATGGTTCGCTTATGGTGGGTTGCGAGAGTGAAAGAAGCTTAAACCCGAGTAGGTGGGCTATGGCGTATGGGATAAAGAGGACTTGATACTTAATGCTATGGTTGGGTTTCACGACCTTAATGATCTTTAGTAGTTGTGGATGCTTGCTAGAGTTCCAATCATAAGTGCATATGATCCAAGTAGAGAAAGTATGTTAGCTCATACCTCTCCCTCATATAAAATTACGAGAATGATTATCGGTACTTGTTATCGATTGCCTAGGGACAAATAACTTTCTTGTTGACACAAATCCTTTTACTAAACACCTAAATTTTATTATTTTGCAAAGTACATCTATTTTTATTCTTGCAACGTAGTTCTAGCATCACACCTACAAAATAGTTCCATACTTGTTTCCGATAAAGCAAACATCAAGTGTGCGTAGAGTTGTATCGGTAGTCGATAGAACTTGAGGGAATATTTGTTCTTCCTTTACCTCCTCATTCGGTTTGACACTCTTATTTATCGAAGAAGGCTACAAACGATTGCCTATACTTGTGGGTTATCAAGACCTTTTTCTGGCGCCATTACCGGGGAGCAATAGCGTGGGGTGAATATTCACGTGTGTGCTTGTTTGCTTTATCACTAAGTAATTTTTATTTTGTGCTCTTGTTTTCCATCTTTAGTTATGGGTAGGAAACGCCAAATACCAAAAATAGTTGTACCTGCTAAACCAATGGTCGAAGAACCACCCAAAACCTATCATACTACTTAAGCTTTCTACTTGGATCATCTTCGATCCATTTGTGCTCGTGCTAAAAACCCAACTAGCTTAGTTGAGGGAAAAACATTAGATGAGGATGCTTGTTTTGTGCGACACCGCTTGTCTGAAAAGGGGACACTTTTACATCATCAAATTAATACGATGCAATGCTATGCTTGAAATTTATGTGAATTATATGATTTTACTTGTTGTTCTGAAGACCCTAAGAAACACCTTCCCTACCAATGTAAGTTCATTGGTAATGGAATTGTATCTTCTTATGCCAAAGGTGTTTATAATTATTTTGATATTGGACAAATTGAAGAATTTGTTGCTTTTAAGGGTGCTTATGAAATTGCTTCTTTGATTGAAAAGTATGATGCTACTCTTTACAAATCTAGAAATCTTGCCATACTTAAATATTGTTATGATAATTATGCTTCTAATGCCTATGTTAAACCATATATTGAGGACTCCTCCACTGTACAAGAAGAGACTAACATTTTGCAGGAGTCTACGGAAGAAGAAAATGATGAAAATGTGAGCTCATTGGATGAAAAATATGAGGAGCAGAGCGAGGAACAAAAGGAGGAAGAGTCGATTGATCACCCGTGCCCACCTTCTAATGAGAGTAACTCTTCAACTCATAAATTCTTTAATTTCCCTTCGTTATTACCGAAGGATGGAAGCCATGATAATTGGTATGATCCCGTTGATTCGTTTAAAATATCCCTTTTTGATGAACTTGATGCTTGCTATGCTAGTGGCCATGATGCCATTATGAATTATGATTATGAAGATGAACTTGCTATAGTTCCTTATGTGAAGAATGACATTGTTGTTATTGCACCCACACATGATAGTCCTATTATCCTTCTGAATTCTCCAAACTACACTATATCGGAGAAGTTTGCACTTATTAAGGATTACATTGATGGGTTGCCTTTTACCGTTGGACATGATAATTTTGATGAATGTAATATGCATGTGCTTGCTGATCCTACTTGCAATTATATGAGAGAGGAACTATATCTCTGCCTCTCTATGTTTCCAACACGATAGAATTACAAGAAATTGCTTATACTATGCATTGGCCTTTACTAGATGTGTATGAATTGTTCTTGTATGACATGCCGATACATAGGAAGAGAGTTAGAATTCGTCATTGCATGATATATGTTGCTTTGTGCTCATTACTAAATGCCAAATCATTGTTAATTGAAATTGGCTTTGATATACCTTGGGATCTGGGTGGATTCATTACATGAGCACTTTATGCCTAGCTTAGTGGCCTTAAAGAAAGCGCTGCCAGGGAGACAACCTGAAAGTTTTAGATAGTCATTTCTTTCTGTTGAGTGCTTTTATAAAGTTTAAAAACAAAAACTTTAGAGGGAACTTAAAAAACCTTTTCACAAAAGAGAAGCGATTGGAAGTTATGCATTGGAGAAGTGAGGGTCAACCTTGAACACTTGTGTTCATGCTCATGGAAACAATGTAGAATTTTTCATGAAGATTCTCATAAAAATAATTATCCCCTTGTACAATTCCATTGTATTATAAAAATAACATGCCAAGGTTTGCCTTTAGGATGATTAAATTGCTTGTTGGTTTGTGCGGTGCAAAACAGAAACTTTGGCTGTAGTGCTTGATTTTACATTTTTTACTGGAATGTCAAACGGTTATGAAACATTTTATCAAGTATTTCTATACAAAATGTTTATTTTGTCCTAACTTTTCAGAATTGTTTTAGTTACAGAAGTATGGTGGATATTCAAATCTTTACAGACTGTCCTGTTTTCACAGATTACTGTTTTAGCTTCATTATTTGCGTATGTTTGAATTCTTGTTGAAGCCTCCATGACTTGGAGTGATAGAAGTGTGATAGAATACAGTGGGTAATGTTTGTTTATAATTATACAATAATGTTACAATAGTACATGATGGGATTTCATTGCCATATTCACTAACCCCGCCACTAAAAGTTTGGTTAAGTTTTGTGTGGATGAAGTGTTCGAAGATCGAGGAGGTCTCGATGTGAGGAGAAGGAGGAGAGGCAAGAGCTCAAGATTGGGGATGACCAAGGAACCCCAAGTAAATATTCAAGGTGAATCAAGCGTCTAAGCTTGGGGATGCCCCAGAAGGCATCCCATCTTTCTTCAACAAGTATCAGTACGTTTTCGGATTCGTTTCGTTCATGCGATATGTGCAAATCTTGGAGCGTCTTTTGCATTTCGTTTTCATTTTTATTTTATGCACCATGCTGGTATGAGATAGTCCATGGTTTATTTATAGAATTCTCATTGCACTTCACTTATATCTTTTGAGTGTGGCTTTATAGAATGCTTCATGTGCTTCACTTATATCATTTGGAGTTTGGATTGCCTGTTTCTCTTCACATAGAAAATCGTTGTTTGAAGAATGCTCTTTTGCTTCACTTATATTTATTAGAGCATGGTATTTTGTAGAAAGAATTAAACTCTCATGCTTCACTTATATCTATTTAGAGAGCCAACATGAATTGGTCAATTGCATGGTTAGTCATAAAATCCTACATAAAACTTATGGACCACTGAATATGATATGTTTGATTCCTTGCAATAGTTTTGCGATATAGAGATGGAATATGTGGGAGGTACTAGTAAACGGTTGTGATTAGTAAGAATATTGGTGTTAAGGTTTGTGATTCCCGAAGCATGCACGTATAGTCTCTCGTTATGCTATGAAGTTGGAGCATGATTTATTATTGATCGTCTTCCTTATGAGTGGTGGTCGGGGATGAGCGATGGACTTTTCCTACCAATCTATCCCCCTAGGGGCATGCATAGTAGTACTTTGCTTCGAGGGCTAATAAACTTTTGCAATAAGTATATGAGTTCTTTATGACTAATGTGATTTTTTGCCATAGAAAAGTTCGAATACAGTAGATATAATGCAAGAACAAAATATGAATTGGTTTGATACAACACTTGTAGTAGTGATTTATTTTCTTATACTAACGGATCTCACGAAGGTTTTGTTGAGTTTTTTGAGATTGAAGTTTTCAAGTTTTGGGTTATCTTACGATGGATGAAGGAATAAGGTGTAAGAAGAGCCTAATCTTGGGGATGCCCCGGCATCCCAAGCTATTATCCAAAAGAGAGCAAGCAATTAAGCTTGGGGATAACCCCGAGTGGCATCCCCTCTTTCTTCTAACGACCATCGGAATTTTACTCAAAGCTACATTTTTATTCATCACATACAATGTGTTTTGCTTGGAGCATCTTGTATGATACGAGTCTTTGCTTGTTTTATTTTGTGTTTTAAGTCTTGATTCCTTGCTGGACACACCTATTTGAGAGAGCCAAAATTATGTCATGACTTGTTAGAATTGCTCTCTATGCTTCACTTAAATCTTTTATGAGATATGGACTTACTCTAGTGCTTCACTTATATCTTTTTGAGCACGGTGTGCTTTAGTATTTTTGAAGAAATGCTCTCTTCCTTCACTTAGATTTACTTGAGAGTTAATAAAATTTTCAAGAAATTCTCTCTTGCTTCACTTAAATTAATTTGAGAGAAAGAAAAAATCATGCTCATGATCTTCACTTATATTTGTTTGAGCTTGTCAAATGCAACATATGAAAATTAGTTCCAAAGTGATAGATATCCAAGAAGGATATAATAAAAACTTTCATGAAGATCATTGGACAAAATAAGCTTGATTCTTAGTAATAGTTTTGAGATATGATGATGTGATATGTGAGTTATGTAAATGAGTAATTATGCTTTAGTTAGAATATTGGTGTTAAGATTTGTGATTCCCTATGCAAGCATGAAAGTCAATAATTATGCAATAGAATTATATCCTACTTGTGGTGCATTATTTGGTGTTAATTATGCTTAATGCTCACCTATGAGATTATTTGTTTCTTGGTTGGTCGCTTCTCAATATTTTTCTAGCCTTCATTTTGCACTAAGTATGTTCTCTACTTGTGCATCCAAAAACCTTTAAACCATTTTTTCCACATGAGTCCACTATATCTACCTATATGCGGTATTATTTTGCCGTTCTAAGAAAATTTGTATGTGCCATCTCTAATTTTCAAAATAAACTTCTCTTTTGTGTGTTCGTTCCGCTCGCGGAGCGGTGAGCGGTGGCTAATGTTTTCCATGCTAGATGTGTTATTCTCACAATGAGTGTTTATTCACTTGTCATTGCATGAGAGTAAGACAAAGGTATTAGGGATGCCCAGTCCCGAAATAAAAAATGAATTTACTTTATGTTGTGAAATAATAAGTTCCTTGGAAAGTGTTGGTATGGAGGGCAACCGTGGATACGACTAGCCATGGGAAGTGAAAGTATGGTTGAAAATGAATAAACTTTATTTTTTGTTTGGGAACCGCCTATTATATATCTAGCATGGAAAGTGTTGGGAACTCTAAGTCATTTTCATTGGTGGGAAGGATACACCTCCCAAAATGTTTTTATCTCTAAATTTTTCGATTTGAGCTCTGGCACCTCTACAAATCCCTACTTCCCTCTGCGAAGGGCCATTCTTTTACTTTATGCAATTTTTATTTTTGAATTTGAGTCTCCATCATCTCTTATAAAAGCACCAACTAGGAGGCAATATGATCGTACTTGAGTATTGGGTGTAGTTAATATGCGAGTGTGTTTGATGAATGGATCAATGGCTGAGCATGATGGGCTAGGGATAAATTATTTTAGCATTGATATTTTGACAGACGTGGTTGCTTATTGATATGCTTGAGTATTCAAATTATCATGTCAAAACTAGACTATTGCTTTGCATCACATAAAAATCTGTTTTTATCACTTACCTACTCGAGGATGAGTAGGAGTTAAGCTTGGGGATGCTGATACATCTCCAACGTATCTATAATTTTTTTATTGTTCCATGTTGTTATATTATCAATCTTGGATGTTTTATAATCATTTTATAGTCATTTTATATCATTTTTTGGTACTAACCTATTGACATAGTGCCAAGTGCCAGTTGTAGTTTTTTGCATGTTTTTTACATCGCAGAAAATCAATACCAAACGGAGTCCAAATGCCACAAAACTTTACAGAGACTTTTTATGGACCAGAAGACACCTAATGGGCCCTGGCTGCGCCTGGGGGTGCTCCGAGGAGAGCACAACCCACCTAGGCGCACCAGGAGGCCCACGTGTGTCCTGGTGGGTTGTGCCCACCTCGGGTGCCCCCCGGACCACCTCTTTGCTCTATAAATACCCCAATATTCCCAAAACCCTTGGGGAGTCGACAAAATATTGATCCAGCCGACCCAGAGTCTAGAACCACCAGATCCAATCTAGACACCCTCTCGGATGGGGTTCACCACCTCCATTGGTGCCTCTTTGATGATGCATGAGTAGTTCTTTGTAGACCTACGGGTCCGTAGTTAGTAGCTAGATGGCTTCCTCTCTCTCTCTCTCGCTGAATTCTCAATAGAATGGTCTCTTGGAGATCCATATGATGTAACTCTTTTTGCGGTGTGTTTGTTGGGATCAGATGAACTTTGAGTTTATGATCAAATCTATCTTTTTATATCCATGAAAGTATTTGAGTTTCTTTGATCTCTTTTATGCATCATCTCTTATAGCCTCGTATTTCTTCTCCGATATTTGGGTTTTGTTTATCCAACTTGATCTATTTATCTTGCAATGGGAAGAGGTGCTTTGTAGTGGGTTTGATTTTACGGTGCTTGATCCCAGTGACAGAAGTGGAACCGATACATATGTATCGTTGCTAGTAAGGATAAAATGATGGGGTCTATATCTACATAGATAGATCTTGTCTACATCATGTCATCGTTCTTATTGCATTACTCCGTTTCTCCATGAACTTAATACACTAGATGCATGCTGGATAGCGGTCGATGTGTGGAGTAATAGTAGTAGATGCAGGCAGGAGTCGGTCTACTAATCGTGGACATGATGCCTATATAATGATCATTGCTTGGATATCGTCATGATTATTTGTAGTTCTATCAATTTCCCAACAGTAATTTGTTCACCCACCGTTTCCTATTTTTCTCGAGAGAAGCCACTAGTGAAACCTACGCCCCCGGGTCTCTTTTTATATTATTTGCCTTTGCGATCGATTTTCCTTTTCCTTTTATTTCTGGATCTACTAAACCAAAAATACTTTGCAGCACTTTATTTTATTTGCGATCTATTTATTCAATCTATTACAACTTTTCCCATCCATGCACCAATTTCTGGCGCCGCTACCCGAAAGGGATTGACAACCCCTTTGACACGTCGGGTTGCGAGTGGTTGTTATTTGTGTGCATGGGCTATTTACGTTGTGTTGCTTGGTTCTCCTACTGGTTCGATAACCTTGGTTTCATCACTGAGGGAAATACCTACCGTCGCTGTGCTGCATCATCCCTTCCTCTTTGGGGAAATACCAACATAGTCCTAGCCGACATCAGCCGCCCAGTTGGTGTCGCGGGGTTCGGTGATGTAGAACCACTCCTGCTGCCACACCTCGTCTGTCTCCACAAATGCCCCTTTGGGCCAGACAGTGTTGGGAAGCTTGCTTACCATAGCCCCGCCGCAGTCTGCATGTTGTCCGTCGACCACCTTCGGCTTCGGATTGAAGACCTTGAGCCACAGGCCAAAGTGTGGGGGGATGCAGAGAAGAGCCTCATAGACAATGATGAAGGCCAATATGTGGAGGAAGGAATTAGGGTCTAGATCATGGAAATCTAGCCCGTAGTAGAATGTGAGACCCCGGACAAAGGGGTGGAAGGGAAACCCTAGCCCCCGGAGAAAATGGGGGATGAACACAACCCTCTCACTAGGCTCCGGAGTGGGGATGACCTGATCCTTGTCAGGGATCCTATGTGCGATATCCGCAGACAGATAGCCCGCGCTCCGGAGGTCCTTGACGTACTTTTCAGTGACGGAGGAGGCCTCCCACTTGCCCTTGGAACCAGACCCGACCATTGCTGGGGAGGGTGGAAGCGGCGGAGAAGATCGGAGCTGTGAGCGCTAGATCTTGGAGGTTGGAAGACAAGAGCTAGAGGAAGGCGTGGGGAAAAAGGAGTGATCTTTATCCTCTTATAGACGGTGAAAATACCAAATGTCCCCCTCTCAAGCCATAAAACTCGCCTGTTCCCAACGAGATCGTGTGTAATGCGCGGTTGGGTTACCCAAACCATATTGATGAGAATCCCATGATGGGCGGGCACGATCTCTGCTTTGACAAGACGTGCCAATGGAGGTTAAGCCTCGAAACGCGAAATGGGAGGTGTAAAAACAGTTCAAAATGTTGAAGAGTCAAGTGTGACGCTTCACCGAAAAAGTTGTTAGTAAAAGACACTATTCTTGTTTTGATGTCTTGCCTTTGTGGCTAAGGGTTGTATTGATTATGCAGAGCCGGATACAGCTCCTTTATGGAAGAAGCTGACTTAAAAAATTCAGGAGGAGGAACCCGCCTTGCAATGCGGAAGATAATCTCCATGTTGAACACATCGTCATTGAAGTCTGGTTCAGGGGCTACTGATGGAGTTCTGGATTAGGGGGTCCTCGGGTGTCCGGATTATTCAATATGGGTCGGACTGATGGGCCGTGAACATAAAGCAGAAGACTATCCCCCGTGTCCGAATAGTACTCCCATATACGTGGATGGCAACTTTGGTGTCCGGGTGTATTCTTTTTCTTCCTTTGCAAACCGACTCTGTACAACCCTAGGCCCCTCCAGTGTGTATATAAACCGGAGGGGTTAGTCCGTAGAGGCTATCAGAACAATCATAGGCTAGATAGCTAGGGTTTAGCCATTACAATCTCGAGGTAGATCAAGTCTTGTAACCTCTATATGTTGGGGAACACAATATTTCAAAAAAAAAAAATCCTACGATCACGCAAGATCTATCTAGGAGATGCATAGCTACGAGAGGGGAGAGTGTGTCTACGTACCCTCGTAGACCGAAAGCGGAAGCGTTTAGTAACGTGGTTGATGTAGTCGAACGTCTTCGCAATCCAACCGATCCAAGTACCGAACGCACGACACCTCCGTGATCTGCACATGTTCAGCTCGGTGATGTCGCTCAACTCTTGATCCAGTTGAGGCCGAGGGAGAGTTTCGTCAGCATGACGGCATGGTGACGGTGATGATGAAGTTGCCAACGCAGGGCTTCGCCTAAGCACTACGACAATATGACCGAGGTGGAAAACTATGGAGGGGGGCACCGCACACGGCTAAGACAAATCTTGGAGTGCCTTTGGGGTGTCCCCTGCCCACGTATATAAAGGAGGGGGGAAGAGGAGGGTGGCCTAGGAGGGGCGCTCCTATAGGGGAATTCCAACTAGGATTCCCAATCCTAGTTGGAGTCCCATTCCTTTTCCAAGAGGGGAGAGAGGGAAGGAGTAGGAGAGGGAGAAGGAAAGAGATGGGGCGCCGCCCCCCTAGTTCAATTCGGACTTGCCATGGGGGGGCGCGCGGCCACCCCTTGAGGCCCTTCTCTTCTTTCCCGTATGGCCCATTAAGGCCCGCTACTTCCCCCAGCGAATTCCCGTAACTCTCCGGTACTACGAAAAATACCTGAATCACTCGGAACCTTTCTGATGTCCGAATATAGCCTTCCAATATATCGATATTTACGTCTCGACCATTTTGAGACTCCTCGCCATGTCTGTGATCTTATCCGGGACTCCGAACAACCTTCGGTACATCAAATCACAAGAATCATAATATAAATCATCATCGAACGTTAAGTGTGCGGACCCTACGGGTTCGGGAACTATGTAGACATGACCGAGACACATCTCTGGTCAATAACCAATAGCGGAACTTGGATGCTCATATTGGCTCCTACATATTCTACACAGATCTTTATCGGTCAAACCGCATAACAACATACGTTGTTCCCTTTGTCATCGGTATGTTACTTGCCCGGGATTCGATCGTCGGTATCCTCATACCTAGTTCAATCTCGTTACTGGCAAGTCTCTTTACTTGTTCCGTAATGCATCATCCCATAACTAACTCTTTAGCCACATTACTTGCAAGGCTTATAGTGATGAGCATTACCGAGAAGGCCCAGAGATACCTCTCCGACGATCAGAGTGACAAATCCTAATCTCAATCTATGCCAACTCAACAAACACCATCGGATACACCTATAGAGCATCTTTATAATCACCCAGGTACGTTGTGACGTTTGATAGGACACAAGGTGTTCCTCCGATTTTCGGGAGTTGCATAATCTCATAGTCATAGGAACATGTATAAGTTATGAAGAAAGCAATAGCAGTAAACTAAACGATCAAAGTGCTAAGCTAACGGATGGGTCTTGTCCATCACATTATTCTCTAATGATGTGATCCCGTTCATCAAATGGCCACATGTCTATGGCTAGGAAACTTAACCATCTTTGATTAACGAGCTAGTCAAGTAGAGGCATACTAGGGACACTCTGTTTGTCTATGTATTCACACATGTATCAAGTTTCCGTTAATTCAATTCTAGCATGAATAATAAACATTTATCATGATATAAGGAAATATAAATAACAACTTTATTATTGCCTCTAGGGCATATTTCCTTCAGTATCCCACCTGCACTAGAGTCAATAATCTAGTTCACATCATCATGTGATTTAACACCAATTGTTCACATCTTTATGTGATTAGTTCACATCTCCATGTGACTAATACCCAAAGGGTTTACTAGAGTCAATAATCTAGTTCACATCACTATGTGATTAACACCCAAAGAATGATCATGTTTTGCTTGTGAGAGAAATTTAGTCAATGGGTCTGCCACATTTAGAGCCGTATGTATTTTGCAAAATTTTCTATGTCTACAATGCTCTGCACGGAGCTACTCTAGCTAATTGCTCCCACTTTCAATATGTATCCAGATTGAGACTCAGAGCCATCCAGATCGGTGTCAAAACTTGCATCGACGTAACTCTTTATGACGCACTTTTTGTCACCTCCATAACTGAGAAACATATTGTTATGCCACTAAGGATAATTTTGACCGATGTCCAGTGATCCACTCCTGGATCACTATTGTACCCTCTTACCAAACTCTTGGTGAGGTACACAATAGGTATGGTACACAACATAGCATACTTTATAGAACCTATGGCTGAGGCATAGGGAATGACTTTTCATTCTCTTTCTATTTTCGGTCGTGATCGGGTTTTGAGTCTTTACTCAGCTTCACACCTTTCAACACATGCAAGAACTCCTTCTTTGCCTGTTCCATTTTGAACTACAAAATATTGTCAAGGTATGTACTCATTGAAAAATATATCAAGCGTCTTGATTTATCTCTATAAATCTTGATGCTCAATATGTAAGTAGCTTCACCGAGGTCTTTCTTTGAAAAACTCCTTTCAAACACTCCTTAATCCTTTCTAGAAAATTCTACATCATTTTCGATCAACAATATGTCATTCACATATACTTATCAGAAAGTCTGTAGTGCTCCCACTCACTTTCTTGTAAATACATGCTTCACCACAAGTCTGTATAAAACCATATGCTTTGATCACTTTATCAAAGCATATATTCCAACTCTGAGATGATTGCACCAGTCCATATATGGATCGCTGGAGCTTGCACACTTTGTTAGCACCTTTAGGATTGACAAAACCTTCTTGTTGCATCATATACAACTCTTCTTTAAGAAATCCATTAAGAAATGCAGTTTTTGAAGGAAATATGCCCTAGAGGCAATAATAAAGTTATTATTTATTTCCTTATATCATGATAAATGTTTATTATTCATGCTAGAATTGTATTAACCGGAAACATAATACATGTGTGAATACATAGACCAACAGAGTGTCACTAGTATGCCTCTACTTGACTAGCTCGTTAATCAAAGATGGTTATGTTTCCTAACCATGAACAAGGAGTTGTTATTTGATTAACGAGGTCACATCATTAGTAGAATGATCTGATTGACATGACCCATTCCATTAGCTTAGCACCCGATCGTTTAGTATGTTGCTATTGCTTTCTTCATGACTTATACATGTTCCTATAACTATGAGATTATGCAACTCCCATTTACCAGAGGAACACTTTGGGTACTACCAAACGTCACAACGTAACTGGGTGATTATAAAGGAGTACCACAGGTGTCTCCAATGGTAGATGTTGGGTTGGCGTATTTCGAGATTAGGGTTTGTCACTCCGATCGTCGGAGAGGTATCTCTGGGCCCTCTCGGTAATGCACATCACATAAGCCTTGCAAGCACTGCAACTAATATGTTAGTTGTGAGATGATGTATTACGGAACGAGTAAAGAGACTTGCCGATAACGAGATTGAACTAGGTATTGGATACCGACGATCGAATCTCGGGCAAGTAACATACCGATGACAAAGGGAACAACGTATGTTGTTATGCGGTCTGACCGATAAAGATCTTCGTAGAATATGTAGGAGCCAATATGGGCATCCAGGTCCCGCTATTGGTTATTGACCGGAGACGTGTCTCGGTCATGTCTACATTATTCTCGAACCGTAGGGTCCGCACGCTTAACGTTACGATGACAGTTATTATGAGTTTATGCATTTTGATGTACCGAAGGTTGTTTGGAGTCCCGGATGAGATCACGGACATGACGAGGAGTCTCGAAATGGTCGAGACGTAAAGATTGATATATTGGAAGCCTATGTTTGGACATCGGAAGTGTTCCGGGTGAAATCGGGATTTTACCGGAATACCGGGAGGGTTACCGGAACCCCCCGGGAGACTAATGGGTCTATTGGGCCTTAGTGGAAAAGGAGAAAAGGGAAAGCCCACAAGCTGGCCGGCGCCCCCCTTCCCAAAGTCCTAATAGGACTAGGATAGGGGCCGGTCCCCCTTCTCTCTACTTTTCTCCCCCGGGAGTCCTAATAGGATTAGGATTGGGGGGAGGAGTCCTACTCCCGGTGGGAGTAGGACTCCCCTGCGCCTCCTCTCCCTTGGCCGGCCGGCTCCCCTCCTCCAACCTTTATATATGGGGGCAGGGGGCACCCCAAGACACACAAGTTGATCCTTGAGATCATTCCTTAGCCGTGTGCGGTGCCCCCTGCCACCAAATTCCACCTCGGTCATATCATTGTAGAGCTTAGGCGAAGCCCTGCGTCGGTAGTACATCAAGATCGTCACCATGCCGTCGTGCTGACGGAACTCTTCCTCGACCCTTTGCTGGATCGGAGCCCGAGGATCGTCATCGAGCTGAATGTGTGCTAAGAACTCGGAGGTGCCGGAGTAACGGTGCTTGGATCGGTTGGATCGGGAAGAAGACGTACGACTACTTCCTCTATGTTGTGTGATCGCTTCCGCAGTCGGTCTGCGTTGGTACGTAGACAACACTCTCCCCTCTCGTTGCTATGCATCACCATGATCTTGCGTGTGCGTAGGAAAATTTTCGAAATTACTACGTTCCCCAACAGTTTTTACATCCATTTGCCAGATTTCAAAAAATGTGGCAATTGCTAACATGATTCAGATAGACTTAAGCATCGCTACGAGTGAGAAAATCTCATCGTAGTCAACACCTTGAACTTGTCGAAAACCTTTTGCGACAATTCGAGCTTTGTAGATAGTACCACTACTATCAGTGTCCGACTTCCTCTTGAAGATCCATTTATTCTGAATGGTTCACCGATCATCGGGCAAGTCAATCAAAGTCCATACTTTGTTCTCATACATGGATCCCATCTCAGATTTCATGGCCTTAAGCCATTTCATGGAATCTGGGCTCATCATCGCTTCCTCATAGTTCATAGGTTTGTCATTGTCTAGTTGAAGGAAATATGCCCTAGAGGCAATAATAAAGTTATTATTTATTTCCTTATATCATGATAAACGTTTATTATTCATGCTAGAATTGTATTAACCGGAAACATAATACATGTGTGAATACATAGACCAACAGAGTGTCACTAGTATGCCTCTACTTGACTAGCTCGTTAATCAAAGATGGTTATGTTTCCTAACCATGAACAAGGAGTTGTTATTTGATTAACGAGGTCACATCATTAGTAGAATGATCTGATTGACATGACCCATTCCATTAGCATAGCACCCGATCGTTTAGTATGTTGCTATTGTTTTCTTCATGACTTATACATGTTCCTATAACTATGAGATTATGCAACTCCCGTTTACCGGAGGAACACTTTGGGTACTACCAAACGTCACAACGTAACTGGGTGATTATAAAGGAGTACTACAGGTGTCTCCAATGGTAGATGTTGGGTTGGCGTATTTCGAGATTAGGGTTTGTCACTCCGATTGTCGGAGAGGTATCTCTGGGCCCTCTCGGTAATGCACATCACATAAGCCTTGCAAGCACTGCAACTAAGATGTTAGTTGTGAGATGATGTATTACGGAACAAGTAAAGAGACTTGCCGGTAACGAGATTGAACTAGGTATTGGATACCGACGATCGAATCTCGGGCAAGTAACATACCGATGACAAAGGGAACAACGTATGTTGTCATGCGGTCTGACCGATAAAGATCTTCGTAGAATATGTAGGAGCCAATATGGGCATCCAGGTCCCGCTATTGGTTATTGACTGGAGACGTGTCTCGGTCATGTCTACATTGTTCTCGAACCGCAGGGTCCGCACGCTTAATGTTACGATGACAGTTATTATGAGTTTATGCATTTTGATGTACCGAAGGTTGTTCGGAGTCCCGGATGAGATCACGGACATGACGAGGAGTCTCGAAATGGTCGAGACGTAAAGATTGATATATTGGAAGCCTATGTTTGGACATCGGAAGTGTTCCGGGTGAAATCGGGATTTTACCGGAATACCGGGAGGGTTACCGGAACCCCACGGGAGACTAATGGGCCTATTGGGCCTTAGTGGAAAAGGAGAAAAGGGAAAAACCCACAAGCTGGCCGGCGCCCCCCTTCCCCAAGTCCTAGTAGGACTAGGATAGGGGTCGGCCCCCCTTCTCTCTCCTTTTCCCCCCGGGAGTCCTAATTGGATTAGGATTGGGGGGAGGAGTCCTACTCCCGGTGGGAGTAGGACTGCCCTGCGCTTCCTCTCCCTTGGCCGGCCGGCTCCCCTCCTCCAACCTTTATATACGGGGGCAGGGGCGCCCCAAGACACACAAGTTGATCCTTGAGATCGTTCCTTAGCCGTGTGCGGTGCCCCCTGCCACCAAATTCCACCTCGGTCATATCGTTGTAGAGCTTAGGCGAAGCCCTGCGTCGGTAGTACATCGAGATCGTTACCACGCCGTCGTGCTGACGGAACTCTTCCTCGACGCTTTGCTGGATCGGAGCTCAAGGATCGTCATCGAGCTGAACGTGTGCTAAGAACTCGGAGGTGCCGGAGTAACGGTGCTTGGATCGGTCGGACCGGGAAGAAGACGTACGACTACTTCCTCTACGTTGTGTGATCGCTTCCGCAGTCGGTCTGCGTTGGTACGTAGACAACACTCTCCCCTCTCGTTGCTATGCATCACCATGATCTTGCGTGTGCGTAGGAAAATTTTCGAAATTACTACGTTCCCCAACAGTGGCATCCGAGCCTAGGTTTTATGGTTTGATGTTATTTGCACGAGTAGAACACAAGTGAGTTGTGGGCGATACAAGTCATACTGCCTACCAGCATGTCATACTTTGGTTCGGCGGTATTGTTGGTTGAGACGATTCGGACCAACCTTACGCGTACTCTTACGCGAGACCGGTTCCCTCGACGTGCTTTGCACATAGATGGCTTGCGGAAGACTGTCTCTCCAACTTTAGTTGAACCAAGTGTGACTACGCCCGGTCCTTGAGAAGGTTAAAACGGAGTCTATTTGACGAACTATCGTTGTGGTTTTGATGCATAGGTGAGATGAGTTCTTACTTAAGCCCGTAGCAGCCACGTAAAACTTGCAACAAACAAAGTAGAGGACGTCTAACTTGTTTTTGCAGGGTATGTTGTGATGTGATATGGTCAAGACATGATGCTGATTTTATTGTATGAGATGATCATGTTTTGTAACCGAGTTATCGGCAACTGGCAGGAGCCATATGGTTGTCGCTTTATTGTATGCAATGCAATCGCGATGTAATGCTTTACTTTATTACTAAGCGGTAGTGATAGTCATGGAAGCATAAGATTAGCGAGACGACAATGTTGCTACGATGGAGATCAAGGTGGCGCGCCGGTGACGATGGTGATCATGACGGTGCTTCGGAGATGGAGATCACAAGCACAAGATGATGATGGCCATGTCATATCACTTATATTGATTGCATGTGATGTTTATCCTTTTATGCATCTTATCTTGCTTTGATTGACGGTAGCATTATAAGATGATCTCTCACTAAATTATCAAGAAGTGTTCTCCCTGAGTATGCACCGTTGCCAAAGTTTGTCGTGCCCAGACACCACGTGATGATCGGGTGTGATAAGCTCTACGTCCATCTACAACGGGTGCAAGCCAGTTTTGCACAGGCAGAATACTCAGGTTATACTTGACGAGCCTAGCATATGCAGATATGGCCTCGGAACACAGAGACCGAAAGGTCGAGCGTGAATCATATAGTAGATATGATCAACATGACGATGTTCACCATTGAAAACTACTCCATCTCACGTGATGATCGGTTATGGTTTAGTTGATTTGGATCACGTGATCACTTAGAGGATTAGAGGGATGTCTATCTAAGTGGGAGTTCCTAAGTAATTTGATTAACTAAACTTAAACTTATCATGAACTTAGTACCTGATAGTATCTTGCTTGTTTATGTTGATTGTAGATAGATGGCTCGTGCTGTTGTTCCGTTGAATTTTAATGCGTTCCTTGAGAAAGCAAAGTTGAAAGATGATGGTAGCAATTACACGGACTGGGTCCGTAACCTGAGGATTATCCTCATTGCTGCACAGAAGAATTACGTCCTGGAAGCACCGCTGGGTGCCAGGCCTGCTGCTGGAGCAACGCCAGATGTTATGAACGTCTGGCAGAGCAAAGCTGATGACTACTCGATAGTTCAGTGTGCCATGCTTTACGGCTTAGAATCGGGACTTCAACGACGTTTTGAACGTCATGGAGCATATGAGATGTTCCAGGTGTTGAAGTTAATATTTCAAGCAAATGCCCGAATTGAGAGATATGAAGTCTCCAATAAGTTCTATAGCTGCAAGATGGAGGAGAACAGTTTTGTCAGTGAGCATATACTCAAAATGTCTGGGTATAATAATCACTTGATTCAGATGGGAGTAAATCTTCCAGATGATTGCGTCATTGACAGAATTCTCCAATCACTGCCACCAAGCTACAAGAGCTTCGTGATGAACTATAATATGCAAGGGATGAACAAGACTATTCCCGAGCTCTTCGCAATGCTGAAAGCTGCGGAGGTAGAAATCAAGAAGGAGCATCAAGTGTTGATGGTTAACAAAACCACTGGTTTCAAGAAAAAGGGCAAAGGAAAGAAGAAGGGGAACTTCAAGAAGAACAACAAGCAAGTTGCTGCTCAAGAGAAGAAACCCAAGTCTGGACCTAAGCCTGAAACTGAGTGCTTCTACTGCAAGCAGACTGGACACTGGAAGCGGAACTGCCCCAAGTATTTGGCGGATAAGAAGGATGGCAAAGTGAGCAAAGGTATATGTGATATACATGTTATTGATGTGTACCTTACTAGAGCTCGCAGTAGCACCTGGGTATTTGATACTGGTTCTGTTGCTAATATTTGCAACTCGAAACAGGGACTACGGAATAAGCGGACACTAGCAAAGGACGAGGCGACGATGCGCGTGGGAAACGGTTCCAAAGTCGATGTGATCGCGGTCGGCACGCTACCTCTACATCTACCTTCGGGATTAATATTAGACCTAAATAATTGTTATTTGGTGCCAGCGTTGAGCATGAACATTATATCTGGATCTTGTTTAATGCGAGACGGTTATTCATTTAAATCAGAGAATAATGGTTGTTCTATTTATATGAATAATATCTTTTATGGTCATGCACCTTTGAAGAGTGGTCTATTCTTGTTGAATCTCGAAGATAGTGATACACATATTCATAATGTAGAAGCCAAAAGATGCAAAGTTAATAATGATAGTGCAACTTATTTGTGGCACTGCCGTTTAGGTCATATCGGTGTAAAGCGCATGAAGAAACTCCATACCGATGGGCTTTTGGAACCACTTGATTATGAATCACTTGGTACTTGCGAACCGTGCCTCATAGGCAAGATGACTAAAACACCGTTCTCTGGTACTATGGAGAGAGCAACAGATTTGTTGGAAATCATACATACCGATGTATGTGGTCCGATGAATATTGAGGCTCGTGGCGGATATCGTTATTTTCTCACCTTCACAGATGATTTAAGCAGATATGGGTATATCTACTTGATGAAACATAAGTCTGAAACATTTGAAAAGTTCAAAGAATTTCAGAGTGAGGTTGAAAATCATCGTAACAAGAAAATAAAGTTTCTACGATCTGATCGTGGAGGAGAATATTTGAGTTACGAGTTTGGTATACATTTGAAAAATTGTGGAATAGTTTCGCAACTCACGCCACCCGGAACACCACAGCGTAATTGTGTGTCCGAACGTCGTAATCGTACTTTACTAGATATGGTGCGATCTATGATGTCTCTTACTGATTTACCGCTATCGTTTTGGGGCTATGCTTTAGAGACGGCCGCATTCACGTTAAATAGGGCACCATCAAAATCCGTTGAGACGACGCCTTATGAACTATGGTTTGGCAAGAAACCAAAGTTGTCGTTTCTTAAAGTTTGGGGCTGCGATGCTTATGTGAAAAAGCTTCAACCTGATAAGCTCGAACCCAAAGCGGAGAAATGTGTCTTCATAGGATACCCAAAGGAAACTGTTGGGTATACCTTCTATCACAGATCCGAAGGCAAGACATTCGTTGCTAAGAATGGATCATTTCTAGAGAAGGAGTTTCTCTCGAAAGAAGTGAGTGGGAGGAAAGTAGAACTTGACGAGGTAACTGTACCTGCTCCCTTATTGAAAAATAGTACATCACAGAAAACTGTTTCTGCGACACCTATACCAATCAGTGAGGAAGCTAATGATGATGATCATGAAACTTCAGGGCAAGATGCTACTGAACCACGTGGATCAACCAGAGTGAGATCCGCACCAGAGTGGTACGGTAATCCAGTTCTGGAAGTCATGCTACTAGATCATGATGAACCTACGAACTATGAAGAAGCGATGGTGAGCCCAGATTCCGCAAAGTGGCTTGAGGCCATGAAATCTGAGATGGGATCCATGTATGAGAACAAAGTATGGACTTTGGTTGACTTGCCCGATGATCGGCAAGCAATTGAGAATAAATGGATCTTCAAGAAAAAGACTGACGCTGACGGTAATGTTACTGTCTATAAAGCTCGACTTGTCGCAAAAGGTTTTCGACAAGTTCAAGGGGTTGACTACGATGAGACTTTCTCACCCGTAGCGATGCTTAAGTCCGTCAGAATTATGTTAGCAATTGCCGCATTTTATGATTATGAAATATGGCAGATGTATGTCAAAACTGCATTCCTGAATGGATTTCTGGAAGAAGAGTTGTATATGGTACAACCAGAAGGTTTTGTCGATCCAAAAGGAGCTAACAAAGTATGCAAACTCCAGCGATCCATTTATGGACTGGTGCAAGCATCTCGAAGTTGGAATAAACGCTTTGATAGTGTGATCAAAGCATTTGGCTTTATACAGACTTTTGGAGAAGCCTGTATTTACAAGAAAGTGAGTGGGAGCTCTGTAGCATTTCTGATATTATATGTGGATGACATATTGCTGATTGGAAATGATATAGAATTTCTGGATAGCATAAAGGGATACTTGAATAAAAGTTTTTCGTTGAAAGACCTCGGGGAAGCTGCTTACATATTAGGCATAAAGATCTATAGAGATAGATCAAAACGCTTAATTGGACTTTCACAGAGCACATACCTTGACAAAATTTTGCAGAAGTTCAGAATGGATCAAGCAAAGAAAGGGTTCTTGCCTGTGTTACAAGGTGTGAAGTTGAGTCAGACTCAATGCCCGACCACTGCAGAAGATAGAGAGAAAATGAAAGATGTTCCCTATGCTTCAGCCATAGGCTCTATCATGTATGCAATGCTGTGTACCAGACCTGATGTGTGCCTTGCTATAAGTTTAGCAGGGAGGTACCAAAGTAATCCAGGAGTGGATCACTGGACAGCGGTCAAGAACATCCTGAAATACCTGAAAAGGACTAAGGATATGTTTCTCGTATATGGAGGTGACAAAGAGCTCACCATAAGAGGTTACGTTGATGTAAGCTTTGACACTGATCCGGACGATTCTAAATCGCAAACCGGATACGTGTTTACTTTAAACGGTGGAGCTGTCAGTTGGTGCAGTTCTAAACAAAGCGTCGTAGCGGGATCTACATGTGAAGCGGAGTACATAGCTGCTTCGGAAGCAGCAAACGAAGGAGTCTGGATGAAGGAGTTCATATCCGATCTAGGTGTCATACCTAGTGCATCGGGTCCAATGAAAATCTTCTGTGACAATACTGGTGCAATTGCCTTGGCAAAGGAATCCAGATTTCACAAAAGAACCAAACACATCAAGAGACGCTTCAACTCCATCCGGGATTTAGTCCAGGTGGGAGACATAGAGATTTGCAAGATACATACGGATCTGAATGTTGCAGACCCGTTGACTAAGCCTCTTCCACGAGCAAAACATGATCAGCACCAAGGCTCCATGGGTGTTAGAATCATTACTGTGTAATCTAGATTATTGACTCTAGTGCAAGTGGGAGACTGAAGGAAATATGCCCTAGAGGCAATAATAAAGTTATTATTTATTTCCTTATATCATGATAAACGTTTATTATTCATGCTAGAATTGTATTAACCGGAAACATAATACATGTGTGAATACATAGACCAACAGAGTGTCACTAGTATGCCTCTACTTGACTAGCCCGTTAATCAAAGATGGTTATGTTTCCTAACCATGAACAAGGAGTTGTTATTTGATTAACGAGGTCACATCATTAGTAGAATGATCTGATTGACATGACCCATTCCATTAGCATAGCACCCGATCGTTTAGTATGTTGCTATTGTTTTCTTCATGACTTATACATGTTCCTATAACTATGAGATTATGCAACTCCCGTTTACCGGAGGAACACTTTGGGTACTACCAAACGTCACAACGTAACTGGGTGATTATAAAGGAGTACTACAGGTGTCTCCAATGGTAGATGTTGGGTTGGCGTATTTCGAGATTAGGGTTTGTCACTCCGATTGTCGGAGAGGTATCTCTGGGCCCTCTCGGTAATGCACATCACATAAGCCTTGCAAGCACTGCAACTAAGATGTTAGTTGTGAGATGATGTATTACGGAACGAGTAAAGAGACTTGCCGGTAACGAGATTGAACTAGGTATTGGATACCGACGATCGAATCTCGGGCAAGTAACATACCGATGACAAAGGGAACAACGTATGTTGTCATGCGGTCTGACCGATAAAGATCTTCGTAGAATATGTAGGAGCCAATATGGGCATCCAGGTCCCGCTATTGGTTATTGACTGGAGACGTGTCTCGGTCATGTCTACATTGTTCTCGAACCGCAGGGTCCGCACGCTTAACGTTACGATGACAGTTATTATGAGTTTATGCATTTTGATTTACCGAAGGTTGTTCGGAGTCCCGGATGAGATCACGGACATGACGAGGAGTCTCGAAATGGTCGAGACGTAAAGATTGATATATTGGAAGCCTATGTTTGGACATCGGAAGTGTTCCGGGTGAAATCGGGATTTTACCGGAATACCGGGAGGGTTACCGGAACCCCACGGGAGACTAATGGGCCTATTGGGCCTTAGTGGAAAAGGAGAAAAAGGGAAAAACCCACAAGCTGGCCGGCGCCCCCCTTCCCCAAGTCCTAGTAGGACTAGGATAGGGGCCGGCCTCCCTTCTCTCTCCTTTTCCCCCCGGGAGTCCTAATTGGATTAGGATTGGGGGGAGGAGTCCTACTCCCGGTGGGAGTAGGACTGCCCTGCGCCTCCTCTCCCTTGGCCGGCCGGCTCCCCTCCTCCAACCTTTATATACGGGGGCAGGGGGCACCCCAAGACACACAAGTTGATCCTTGAGATCGTTCCTTAGCCGTGTGCGGTGCCCCCTGCCACCAAATTCCACCTCGGTCATATCGTTGTAGAGCTTAGGCGAAGCCCTGCGTCGGTAGTACATCAAGATCGTTACCACGCCGTCGTGCTGACGGAACTCTTCCTCGACGCTTTGCTGGATCGGAGCCCAAGGATCGTCATCGAGCTGAACGTGTGCTAAGAACTCGGAGGTGCCGGAGTAACGGTGCTTGGATCGGTCGGATCGGGAAGAAGACGTACGACTACTTCCTCTACGTTGTGTGATCGCTTCCGCAGTCGGTCTGCGTTGGTACGTAGACAACACTCTCCGCTCTCGTTGCTATGCATCACCATGATCTTGCGTGTGCGTAGGAAATTTTTCGAAATTACTACGTTCCCCAACACTAGTAACATGACTTCCAGAACAGGATTACCGTACCACTCTGGTGCGAAACGTACTTTGGTTTACCTACGAGGTTCGGTAGTAACTTGATCTGAAGTTTCATGATCATCATCATTAGCTTCCTCACTAATTGGTGTAGGAATCAGCGGAACTGATTTCTATGATGAACTACTTTCCAATTCGGGAGAAGGTACAATTACCTCATCAAGGTCCACTTTCCTCCCACTCACTTCTTTCGAGAGAAACTCCTTCTCTAGATAGGATCCACTCTTAGCAACAAAGATCTTGCCTTCGGATCTGTGATAGAAGGTGTACCCAACAGTTTCTTTTGGGTATCTTATGAAGACACACTTCTTTGATTTGGGTTTGAGCTTATCAGGCTGAAAGTTTTTCACATAAGCATCACAACCCCAAACTTTAAGAAACGATAGCTTAGGTTTCTTGCTAAACCACAGTTCATATGGTGTCATCTTAGCAGATTTAGATGGTGCCCTATTTAACGTGAATGCAGCTGTCTCTAATGCATAAACCCAAAACGATAGTAGTAAATCGGTAAAAGACATAATGGATCGCACCATATCCAATATAGTACGGTTACGACGTTCGGACACGCCATTACGCTGTGGTGTTCCAGGTGGCGTGAGTTGTGAAACTATTCCACATTGTTTTAAATGAAGACCAAACTCATAACTCAAATATTCACCTCTACGATCAGATCGTAGAAATTTTATTTTCTTGTTACGATGATTTTCCACTTCACTCTGAAATTCTTTGAACTTTTCGAATGTTTCAGACTTATGTTTCATCAAGTAGATATACCAATATCTGCTCAAATCATCTGTGAAGGTCAGAAAATAACGATACTCGCCGCGAGCCTCAACACTCATTGGACCGCATAAATCAATATGTATTATTTCCAATAAGTCAGTGGCTCTCTCCATTGTTCTAGAGAACAGAGTCTTAGTCATCTTGCCCATGAGGCATGGTTCGCAAGCATCAAGTGATTCATAATCAAGTGATTCCAAAAGCCCATCAGCATGGAGTTTCTTCATGCGCTTTACACCAATATGATCTAAATGGCAGTGCCACGAATAAGTTTCACTATCATTATTAACTTTGCATATTTTGGCTTCAATACTATGAATATGTGTATCACTATGATCGAGATTCAGTAAACCATAAACATTGGGTGTATGACCATTGAAAGTTTTATTCATGTAAATAGAACAACACTTATTCTGTGGCTTAAATGAATAACCGTATTGCAATAAACATGATCTAATCATATTCATGCTCAACGCAAACACCAAATAACATTTATTTAGGTTCAACACTAATCCCGAAAGTAGAGGGACTGTGCGATGGTGATCTTATCTGAAGGAAATATGCCCTAGAGGCAATAATAAAGTTATTGTTTATTTCCTTATATCATGATAAAGGTTTATTATTCATGCTAGAATTGTATTAACCGGAAACATAATACATGTGTGAATACATAGACAAACAGAGTGTCACTAGTATGCCTCTACTTGACTAGCTCATTAATCAAAGATGGTTATGTTTCCTAACCATAGAAAAAGAGTTGTCATTTGATTAACGGGATCACATCATTAGTTGAATGATCTGATTGACATGACCCATTCCATTAGCTTAGCACCCGATCGTTTAGTATGCTGCTATTGCTTTCTTCATGACTTATACATGTTCCTATGACTATGAGATTATGTAACTCCCGTGTGCCAGAGGAACACTTTGTGTGCTACCAAACATCACAACATAACAGGGTGATTATAAAGGTGCTCTACAGGTGTCTCCAAAGGTACATGTTGGGTTGACGTATTTCGAGATTAGGATTTGTCACTCCGATTGTCAGAGAGGTATCTCTGGGCCCTCTCGGTAATGCACATCACTTAAGCCTTGCAAGCAATGCAACTATTGAGTTTGTTGCGAGATGATGTATTATGGAACGAGTAAAGAGACTTGCCGGTAACGAGATTGAACTAGGTATTGGATACCGACGATCGAATCTCGGGCAAGTAACATACCGATGACAAAAGGAACAACGTATGTTGTTATGCGGTCTGACCGATAAAGATCTTCGTAGAATATGTAGGAGCCAATATGGGCATCCAGGTCCCGCTATTGGTTATTGACCAGAGACGTGTCTCGGTCATGTCTACATTGTTCTCGAACCATAGGGTCCGCACGCTTAACGTTACGATGACAGTTATTATGAGTTTATGCATTTTGATGTACCGAAGTTAGTTCGGAGTCCCGGATGTGATCACGGACATGACGAGGAGTCTCGAAATGGTCGAGACATAAAGATTGATATATTGGATGACTATATTCGGACACCGGAAACGTTCCGGGGATGTTTCGGATAAAACCGGAACACCGGGGGGTTACCGGAACCCCCCGGGGGGTTAATGGGCCTCATGGGCCTAAAGTGGAGAAGAGGAAGGGGCTGCCAGGGCAGGCCACGCGCCCCCTCTTCCCCTAGTCCGAATTGGACAAGGAGGGAGGGGCGGCGCCCCCCTTTTTCCCTCTCTTCTTCCACATCTCCTAATTGGACAAGGAAAGGGGGGGAGTCCTACTCCTGGTAGGAGTAGGACTCCTCCTGCGCGCCTCCTCTAGGGCCGGCCGCACCCCCCTTGGATCCTTTATATACGGAGGCAGGGGGCACCCTAGAACACACAAGTTGATCATCGTGATCGTTCCTTAGCCGTGTGCGGTGCCCCCTTCCACCATATTCCACCTCGGTCATATTGTAGCAGCGCTTAGGCGAAGCCCTGCGACGGTAGAACATCAAGATCGTCACCACGCCGTCGTGCTGACGGAACTCATCCCGGAAGCTTTGCTGGATCGGAGCCCGGGGATCGTCATCGAGCTGAACGTGTGTCAAGAACTCGGAGGTGCCGGAGTAACGGTGCTTGGATCGGTCGGATCGGGAAGACGTCCGACTACTTCCTCTACGTTGCGTCAACGCTTCCGCTTCGGTCTACGAGGGTACGTAGATAACACTCTCCCCTCTCGTTGCTATGCATCACCATAATCTTGCGTGTGCGTAGGAATTTTTTTGAAATTACTACGTTCCCCAACAGTGGCATCCGAGCCTAGGTTTTATGGTTTGATGTTATGTGCACGAGTAGAACACAAGTGATTTGTGGGCGATATAAGTCATACTGCCTACCAGCATGTCATACTTTGGTTCGGCGGTATTGTTGGATGAAGCGGCCCGGACCGACATTACGCGTACGCTTACGCGAGACCGGTTCTCCCGACGTGCTTTGCACATAGGTGGCTTGCGGGTGACAGTTTCTCCAACTTTAGTTGAACCGAGTGTGGCTACGCCCGGTCCTTGCGAAGGTTAAAACGGCATCAACTTGACAAACTATCGTTGTGGTTTTGATGCGTAGGTAAGATTGGTTCTTGCTTAAGCTCATAGCAGCCACGTAAAACCTGCAACAAACAAAGTAGAGGACGTCTAACTTGTTTTTGCAGGGCATGTTGTGATGTGATATGGTCAAGACATAATGCTAAATTTTATTGTATGAGATGATCATGTTTTGTAACTGAGTTATCGGCAACTGGCAGGAGCCATATGGTTGTCACTTTATTGTATGCAATGCAATCTCGCTATAATGCTTTACTTTATCACTAAGAGGTAGCGATAGTCGTGGAAGCATAAGATTGGCGAGACGACAATGATGCTACGATGGAGATCAAGGTGTCGCGCCGGTGACGATGGTGATCATGACGGTGCTTCGGAGATGGAGATCACAGGCACAAGATGATGATGGCCATATCATATCACTTATATTGATTGCATGTGATGTTTATCTTTTATGCATCTTATCTTGCTTTGATTGACGGTAGCATTATAAGATGATCTCTCACTAAATTATCAAGAAGTGTTCTCCCTGAGTATGCACCATTGCGAAAGTTCTTCGTGCTGAGACACCACATGATGATCGGGTGTGGTAGGCTCTACATTCAAATACAACGGGTGCAAAACAGTTGCACACGCGGAATACTCAGGTTATACTTGACGAGCCAAGCATATACAGATATGGCCTCGGAACGCGGAGACCGAAAGGTCGAGCGTGAATCATATAGTAGATATGATCAACATAGTGATGTTCACCAATGAAACTACTCCATCTCACGTGATGATCGGACATGGTTTAGTTGATTTGGATCACGTGATCACTTAGAGGATTAGAGGGATGTCTATCTAAGTGGGAGTTCTTTAAGTAATTTAACTAATTGAACTTAAATTTATCATGAACTTAGTACCTGATAGTATCTTGCTCATGTATGTTTGATTGTAGATAGATGGCCCGTGTTGTTGTTCCATTGAATTTTAATGCGTTCCTTGAGAAAGCAAAGTTGAAAGATGATGGTAGCAATTACACGGACTGGGTCCGTAACTTGAGGATTATCCTCATTGCTGCACAAAAGAATTACGTCCTGGAAGCACGGCTGGGTGCCAGGCCTGCTGCAGGAGCAACACCAGATGTTATGAACGTCTGGAAGAGCAAAGCTGATGACTACTCGATAGTTCAGTGTGCCATGCTTTACGGCTTAGAATCGGGACTTCAACGATGTTTTGAACGTCATGGAGCATATGAGATGTTCCAGGAGTTGAAGTTAATATTTCAAGCAAATGCTCGGATTGAGAGATATGAAGTCTCCAATAAGTTCTACAACTGCAAGATGGAGGAGAACAGTTCTGTTAGTGAGCATATACTCAAAATGTCTGGGTATAATAATCACTTGATTCAGATGGGAGTTAATCTTCTAGATGATTGCGTCATTGACAGAATTCTCCAATCACTGCCACCAAGCTACAAGAGCTTCGTGATGAACTATAATATGCAAGGGATGAATAAGACTATTCCCGAGCTCTTCGCAATGCTGAAAGCTACGGAGGTAGAAATCAAGAAGGAGCATCAAGTGTTGATGGTCAACAAGACCACTAGTTTCAAGAAAAAGGGCAAAGGGAAGAAGAAGGGGAACTTCAAGAAGAACGGCAAGCAAGTTGCTGCTCAAGAGAAGAAACCCAAGTCTGGACCTAAGCCTGAAACAGAGTGCTTCTACTGCAAGCAGACTGGTCACTGGAAGTGGAACTGCCCCAAGTATTTGGCGGATAAGAAGGATGGCAAGGTGAACAAAGGTATATGTGATATACATGTTATTGATGTGTACCTTACTAATGCTCGCAGTAGCACCTGGGTATTTGATACTGGTTCTGTTGCTAATATTTGCAACTCGAAACAGGGACTACGGATTAAGCGGAGATTGGCTAAGGACGAGGTGACGATGCGCGTGGGAAACGGTTCCAAAGTCGATGTGATCGCGGTCGGCACGCTACCTCTACATCTACCTTCGGGATTAGTATTAGACCTAAATAATTGTTATTTGGTGCCAGCGTTGAGCATGAACATTATATCTGGATCTTGTTTGATGCGAGACGGTTATTCATTTAAATAAGAGAATAATGGTTGTTCTATTTATATGAGTAATATCTTTTATGGTCATGCACCCTTGAAGAGTGGTCTATTCTTATTGAATCTCGATAGTAGTGACACACATATTCATAATGTTGAAGCCAAAAGATGCAGAGTTTATAATGATGGTGCAACTTATTTGTGGCACTGTCGTTTAGGTCATATCGGTGTAAAGCGCGTGAAGAAACTCCATACTGATGGACTCTTGGAACCACTTGATTATGAATCACTTGGTACTTGCGAACCATGCCTCATGGGCAAGATGACTAAAACACCGTTCTCCGGTACTATGGAGAGAGCAACAGATTTGTTGGAAATCATACATACAGATGTATGTGGTCCGATGAATATTGAGGCTCGTGGCGAATATCGTTATTTTCACACCTTCACAGATGACTTAAGCAGATACGGGTATATCTACTTAATGAAACATAAGTCTGAAACATTTGAAAAGTTTAAAGAATTTCAGAGTGAAGTTGAAAATCATCGTAACAAGAAAATAAAGTTTCTACGATCTGATCGTGGAGGAGAATATTTGAGTTATGAGTTTGGTGTACATTTGAAACAATGCGGAATAGTTTCGCAACTCACGCCACCCGGAACACCACAGCGTAATGGTGTGTCCGAACGTCGTAATCGTACTTTACTAGATATGGTGCGATTTATGATGTCTCTTACTGATTTACCGCTATCATTTTGGGGTTATGCTTTAGAGAAGGCCGCATTCACGTTAAATAGGGCAACATCAAAATCCGTTGAGACGATGCCTTATGAACTATGGTTTGGCAAGAAACCAAAGTTGTCATTTCTGAAAGTTTGGGGCTGCGATGCTTATGTGAAAAAGCTTCAACCTGATAAGCTCGAACCCAAATCGGAGAAATGTGTCTTCATAGGATATCCAAAGGAAACTATTGGATACACCTTCTATCACAGATCCAAAGGCAAGACTTTTGTTGCTAAATTCGGAAACTTTCTGGAGAAGGAGTTTCTCTCGAAAGATGTGAGTGGGAGGAAAGTAGAACTTGATGAGGTAACTGTACCTGCTCCCTTATTGGAAAGTAGTACATCACAGAAAACTGTTTCTGCGACACCTACACCAATTAGTGAGGAAGCTAATGATAATGATCAGGAAACTTCAGGACAAGATACTACTGAACCTCGTAGATCAACCAGAGTGAGAACCGCGCCAGAGTGGTACGGTAATCCTGTTCTAGAAATCATGCTGCTAGATCATGATGAACCTACGAACTATGAAGAAGCGATGGTGAGCCCAGATTCCGCAAAATGGCTTGAAGCCATGAAATCTGAGATGGGATCCATGTATGAGAATAAAGTATGGACTTTGGTTGACTTGCCCGATGATCGGCAAGCAATTGAGAATAAATGGATCTTCAAGAAGAAGACTGACGCTGACGGTAATATTACTGTCTACAAAGCTCGACTTGTCGCAAAAGGTTTTCGACAAGTTCAAGGGGTTGACTACGATGAGACCTTCTCACCCATAGCGATGCTTAAGTCTGTCCGAATCATGTTAGCAATTGCCGCATTTTATGATTATAAAATTTGGCAGATGGATGTCAAAACTGCATTCCTGAATGGATTTCTGGAAGAAGAGTTGTATATGATGCAACCGGAAGGTTTTGTCGATCCAAAGGGAGCTAATAAAGTGTGCAAGCTCCAGCGATCCATTTATGGACTGGTGCAAGCCTCTCGGAGTTGGAATAAACGCTTTGATAGTGTGATCAAAGCATTTGGTTTTATACAGACTTTCGGAGAAGCCTGTATTTACAAGAAAGTGAGTGGGAGCTCTCTAGCATTTCTGATATTATATGTGGATGACATATTACTGATTGGAAATGATATAGAATTTCTGGATAGCATAAAGGGATATTTGAATAAGAGTTTTTCAATGAAAGACCTCGGTGAAGCTGCTTACATATTAGGCATAAAGATCTATAGAGATAGATCAAGACGCTTAATTGGACTTTCACAAATCACATACCTTGGCAAAATTTTGAAGAAGTTCAAAATGGATCAAGCAAAGAAAGGGTTCTTGCCTGTGTTACAAGGTGTGAAATTGAGTCCGACTCAATGCCCGACCACTGCAAAAGATAGAGAGAAAATGAAAGATGTTCCCTATGCTTCAGCCATAGGCTCTATCACGTATGCAATGCTGTGTACCAGACCTGATGTGTGCCTTGATATAGGTTTAGCAGGGAGGTAGCAAAGTAATCCAGGAGTGGATCACTGGACAGCGGTCAAGAACATCCTGAAGTACCTGAAAAGGACTAAGGATATGTTTCTCGTATATGGAGGTGACAAAGAGCTCATTGTAAATGGTTACGTTGATGCAAGCTTTGACACTGATCCGGACGATTCTAAATCGCAAATCGGATACGTGTTTACATTAAACGGTGGAGCTATCAGTTGGTGTAGTTCTAAACAAAGTGTCGTGGCGGGATCTACATGTGAAGCGGAGTACATAGCTGCTTCGGAAGCAACAAACGAAGGAGTCTGGATGAAGGAGTTCATATCCGATCTAGGTGTCATACCTAGTGCATCGGGTCCAATGAAAATCTTTTGTGACAATACTGGTGCAATTGCCTTGGCAAAGGAATCCAGATTTCACAAGAGGACCAAACACATCAAGAGACGCTTCAATTCCATCCGGGATCTAGTCCAGGTGGGAGACATAGAGATTTGCAAGATACATACGGATCTGAATGTAGCAGACCCGTTGACTAAGCCTCTTCCACGAGCAAAACATGATCAGCACCAAGGCTCCATGGGTGTTAGAATCATTACTTTGTAATCTAGATTATTGACTCTAGCGCAAGTGGGAGACTGAAGGAAATATGCCCTAGAGGCAATAATAAAGTTATTATTTATTTCCTTATATCATGATAAAGGTTTATTATTCATGCTAGAATTGTATTAACCGGAAACATAATACATGTGTGAATACAAAGACAAATAGAGTGTCACTAGTATGCCTCTACTTGACTAGCTCATTAATCAAAGATGGTTATGTTTCCTAACCATAGACAAAGAGTTGTCATTTGATCAACGTGATCACATCATTAGTTGAATGATCTGATTGACATGACCCATTCCATTAGCTTAGCACCCGATCGTTTAGTATGTTGCTATTGCTTTCTTCATGACTTATACATGTGACTATGAGATTATGTAACTCCCGTGTGCCGGAGGAACACTTTGTGTGCTACCAAACGTCACAACGTAACAGGGTGATTATAAAGGTGCTCTACAGGTGTCTTCAAAGGTACATGTTGGGTTGACGTATTTTGAGATTAGGATTTGTCACTCCGATCGTCGGAGAGGTATCTCTGGGCCCTCTCGGTAATGCACATCACTTAAGCCTTGCAAGCAATGCAACTAATGAGTTAGTTGCGAGATGATGTATTACGGAACGAGTAAAGAGACTTGCCGGTAACGAGATTGAACTAGGTATTGGATACCGACGATCGAATCTCGGGCAAGTAACATACCGATGACAAAAGGAACAACGTATGCTGTTATGCGGTCTAACCAATAAAGATCTTCGTAGAATATGTAGGAGCCAATATGGGCATCCAGGTCCCGCTATTGGTTATTGACCGGAGACGTGTCTCGGTCATGTCTACATTGTTCTCGAACCGTAGGGTCCGCACGCTTAATGTTACGATGACAGTTATTATGAGTTTATGCATTTTGATGTACCGAAGTTAGTTCGGAGTCCCGAATGTGATCACGGACATGACGAGGAGTCTCGAAATGGTCGAGACATAAAGATTGATATATTGGATGACTATATTCGGACACCGGAAACATTCCGGGGAAGTTTCGGATAAAACCGGAACACCGGGGGGTTACCGGAACCCCCCGGGGGGTTAATGGGCCTCATGGGCCTAAAGTGGAGAAAAGGAAGGGGCTGCCAGGGCAGGCCACGCGCCCCCTCTTCCCCTAGTCCGAATTGGACAAGGAGGGAGGGGCGGCGCCCCCCTTTTTCCCTCTCTTCTTCCACCTCTCCTAATTGGACAAGGAAAGGGGGGAGTCCTACTCCCGGTAGGAGTAGGACTCCTCCTGCGCGCCTCCTCTAGGGCCGGCCGCACCCCCCCTTGGATCCTTTATATATGGAGGCAGGGGGCACCCTAGAACACACAAGTTGATCATCGTGATCGTTCCTTAGCCGTGTGCGGTGCCCCCTTCCACCATATTCCAGCTCGGTCATATTGTAGCAGCGCTTAGGCGAAGCCCTGCGACGGTAGAACATCAAGATCGTCACCACGCCGTCGTGCTGACGGAACTCATCCCCGAAGCTTTGCTGGATCGGAGCCCGGGGATCGTCATCGAGCTGAACATGTGCCAAGAACTCGGAGGTGCCGGAGTAACGGTGCTTGGATCGGTCGGATCGGGAAGACGTACGACTACTTCCTCTATGTTGCGTCAACGCTTCCGCTTCGGTCTACGAGGGTACGTAGATAACACTCTCCCCTCTCGTTGCTATGCATCACCATGATCTTGCATGTGCGTAGGAATTTTTTTGAAATTACTACGTTCCCCAACATTATCAACCTCGGAATCACTTCCAACACACATTGTCACCTTGCCCTCAACTAGTTTCTGTTCATTTTGTAACTCCTGTTTCAAGTTACTAATCATAGGAACTGAACCAGTATCATATACCCAGGGGCTATTATGAACACTAGTAAAGTACACATCAATAATCTGTACATCAAATATACCTTTGTTCACTTTGCCATCCTTCTTATCCGCCAAGTATTTGGGGTAGTTCCGCTTCTAGTGACCATTCCTTTGCAGTAGAAGCACTTAGTTTCAGGCTTAGGTCTAGCTTTGGGTTTCTTCACGGGAGTGGCAACTTGCTTGCCATTCTTTGAAGTTCCCTTTCTTTTCCTTTGCACCTTTTTTCTTGAAACTGGTGGTCTTGTTAACTATCAACACTTGATGCTCTTTCTTGAATTCTTCCTTCATCGATTTTAGCATCACGAAGAGCTTGGGAATCGTTTTCATCATTCCTTGCATATTATAGTTCATCACGAAGTTCCAGTAACTTGGTGATAGTGACTAGAGAACTCTGTCAATCACTAGCTTATCTGGAAGATTAACTCCCACTTGATTCAAGTGATTGTAGTACTCAGACATTCTGAGCACATGCTCACTGGTTGAGCTATTCTCCTCCATCTTGTAGGCAAAGTACTTGCAGAGGTCTCATACCTCTTGTCTCGGGCATGAGTCTGAAATACCAATTTCAGCTCTTGGAACATCTTATATGCTCCATGGCGTTCAAAACGGTTTTTGAAGTCCTGGTTCTAAGCCGTAAAGCATGGTGCACTAAACTATCAAGTAGTCATCATACCGAGCTTGCCAAACATTCATAACGTCTGCATCTGCTCCTGCAATAGGTCCGTCACCTAGCGGTGCATCAAGGACATAATTCTTCTGTGCAGCAATGAGGTTAATCCTCAGATCACGGACCTAGTCTGCATCATTGCTGCTATCTTATTTCAACTTATTTTTCTCTAGGAACATATCAAAAATAAAACATGGGAGCTCACTACAAGAAATATGTCAACTTGTGACCACCACTATTGGTCATTGAATGGTCACAAATTTCCATTTGTGACCTTTTTGTGACCAAAAACATAAGGTCAAAAGTTGGCCGTCATAAATTGGCTATAGTGACCTTTCTTCTGGAATGGTCGTAGACGTTTATGACAAAAATACGTCTACTGTGGCGTTTTGGTCACTAGCAACCTCCCCAGGCCACGTAGGCATCCAGTGTGGCAATCTGATGTGGCACAAGATTCAGCCCGGTCCAATTCGGTGTTTATATGGGTCGAGCCCATTAATTCAGCCTTTTTAGTATTTATTTTTTTCTGTAAGTTACACGGGCCAAGCCCAATTCAGCCTTTTATTTATTTCTGGGCCAGGGCCTTTTAACATTGTTTCGGCCATTATATTTTGGAGCTGGTCCCACTTGTCATCTTCTCACACATTGGGCCCACTTGACAGAAAATTCAAAACCGCTTAGATTATTTTCATAAGTGAATCCCACAAGTTAGGTTTCCATTCCACACGTTTTCAAATCACTTACATAATCAATATTTCAAACAGAACAGTACAAACGTAGTTCATCAAATAAAACTAAGTCTACTACAATCTGTATATAGTTATTACAACCCAGATATGCCTACTATTACAATATTAGAATATTTACATTCTATTACAATCAAACAGAAGAGACGAATCTTTGCTGAGTAGAGCTATATGGTTTCGAACTTCAAATTTTGTAGAACTGGAGCTCCTGAACACAAGGACAAACATCATTAGAGATTAGAGTGTACACATTCTAGCATATCCTTGAAGGAACAATTCTCATAACAGGAACACAAGAGAGGGCTGTTGATTTTGATGAGAACTAAATTAGAGCACTACTAATGCTATTTTGTTATAATTCAAAGGTACATAAAACTAACCACCAATCCAGTGCAAAAAATTGCATGTACAGATCCAAAAAAATGTATCATCTATTCAGCTGTGAATGTACAGGTTTGTGTTTTAAGAAAATAGTGTATATACTGATCCAACCCAAATAAACTTTAAACAATTTTGTTATTTCCTATGAATTTACAATAGTTCTCTATGCTTTTTGCAGAAAACCACTTGGCCTCTTGAGAACAAATGACAGGGTGCAACATAAGATTTATCCATCACGCTGATATTATCAGCCATGGAGTAAGTATCCTACAAGCAGCAGATAGTGAACCTAGGTGCGCAGAAGCTTGAACTGAAGTAAACATAGAAAGGAATCTGACCATACTAAACATGCATGTGGGAAGAATGAAATTTGAATCCCATGGTAACTCTTTATCTAGCATGTACTCCTCACAAATGTTTCTACATAATTTTTATAACATTCATCATACAATGCAAAACTCCATCCTACTTCCAAAGCAACATTCCCAGAGTTGAACCTCAGGATGGTTATACACATTGTGAGGCGATGCCAACACGAAAAGAGTAGAACAACTGAAAGGAAATCAGGCTGCACACAGTACCTGGCGCTGGGGGTGGCACGACGGTGATGGCTCGGCACATGGCGCCGCACACGCTGGGCGCCCTGACGGGTAGGCCAGCACCCTTCGGCAATGGTGGCACATGATCTGGCTCTGCATACCTACAATCGAAGCAGATAAGAAAGAGGAGCAACAGCGTAACGGGCAAGGCATTCGAGGTTGCGTCAACACAGTACCAGCAATCAATGAAATGTACCAAAACTAAATCTGATCGTCTGTCCGACCAACGACCCGACATCGCTGGCCAGAGCTCATGGCCAACACCATGCAAAAACTATCAGCACACATGCAGCAGGAAAAAACAGAATCCAAGAGGGCATGCAATCAATTAATATAACACAATCATATATGTTTATGCTCTTGTTCAGAGTACTACTGACTGACCCCAAAACAAAGCATCACAGCAAAGTACTTCAACATGAGATATGATGCATCATGAACATTATGTGGCAAATCAGTACCAGAAAAGGGGACAGAAGACTAAATACTCATGGAACTAGCTGCGTAATAGGTGGCTAGTCGGAACCAAACAGGTTCCCAAGCCATTTCTGGAAAATATATTAGCTTATCATACAGGTTCAGACACAAGCAAGGTAACCATCAGAGATAGAACGAATCACAAATAAACCAATCATGGAAACTAACTAAACGGCTGTATTCATCCTTGTATATATGCCAACTGATCAATCCAATGGCATCAACAGTATGTACCTTTGCCTACACAAGTAAGTATCTCTGCTTCATTACTAGGATAATGGCATCATCCACAATGCTGTAAATCTGTTGAATTTTTGCATATGCAGGCAGCAGCCCCAACTCAACATTAACCTAGCAAAATCTGTTGAATTTTTGCATGTGAGATCTATTGGCTTGTATTGCCATCAGCAGCAGAACAACTCAACTTAACCCAGCCTTGTTTAAGTGACTAATATAAATGTGAAAACTAGGACGCAGAGCAGGCGAATAAAAACCCTGACGGCTCAAGCAGATCAAAGACGTGGGTGTCCTGCACCACCTGGTACGACGACACCCAGACGGCGCCTCTGATGGACACCGCGAACCGGAGGATCTCCTCCATGGCGATGGTGACCAGGCCCGGCTGCTCCTGCGACCCCTGAGACAGACAGACACAGAGCAGGAACAATGTTCAGACACTCGAAATTACAGATGTGTCCATACTGACTGATGCATATGGTCTCTCTGAAATGGCAAGGATGGTGGGCGCGTTGTGTGCGTACCTTGAAGAGGTGGTCCTTGGCGGCGGCGATGCCGCAGGCCACGACGCATGTGTTGCCGGTGGTGGCGGTCTGGGTCTGCAGGTGGTTGGCGAGGATGGGCTGCAGCTCGTGGAGGAAGATGGCGGTGAGGCTGGCGAGCGCGACCCCGGCGTGGTCAGCGACGTGGAAGACCTTGCACTGGTCTGGAAGATCCCTGCCGGCGGCGGAGGCGGGGTCTTGGACTTGGGCGGTGGAGGCGCCTACCCTGCCGACGCTCGATCTGGAAGATCCCAGCGCCATGTGAGATGCGGTGAGGGAGGAGGGAAAGGGTGGTGGTGGAGCACGGAGACGTCCGTCCTTGAGGAGGACATGGGCGTCAACCGCGAGGACGACGGAGATGGATCGATCTGGGAGCGCCGCTGCTCGATCTGGTGCGTGGATGCGACGTACGCTGCCTCCCCTTCTCGATCTGGAGGTGGATTCGCCATGGTGGAGGGTGGGGGGAGGAGGAGAGGGCGGTGGCTGAGCGGAATGCGGGGGAAGGCGGAGGACGGCGGCACGTCGGGAGGTGCGGACGGCGGCACGTCGGGGGAGAGAGAGCGGCCGCATCGGGAGGGAGGGAGGGAAGACGGAGAATGGGTGCGTCAGGATCTAGGGGATCAAGGGGAGGAGGAGTGGGTGGGTCAGGAGTGGGTGGGTGGGGGGTGGCGGCGGCGGGTATCGAGGAGGGTGGGTGGGTGGGTTAGGGTTTTTGTTACTCGGGAGAAGCTCCACCGTTGGATGGGTGCGCGATAGACGGCTCATATTGCGTCCAATCTGATGATCCGCGTGAAGGTGATTCCTCATGTCTCATTGGTCGGCTATCTCGCGCTTGAATTTCAAAAAATTGGACTCAAATCTTTCATTCTTTTTAAAAACATAACGATGGCATAGTTCATCAAAATGATCTCGTATTTGCATAAGTGTGCATATCGAAATGGCAAACAATGTTGCCAAATAAAGCTTTAATTTTTATTGCATAAAAAATATTTTTCTATTTTCTGAGTGCATAAATGCTTTTTTTAAGAACCTACCAAATATTTGTTCCAAAATAGCACCACTCCATTTTTTCTAAAATATTAGACCATATTTTATGTAAAATTGCCCAAATAGTTGCATGTCAAAAGCTTTTGATCCACCTCTTCTGAAAAAAAACAATTTCCATTTTTCGACTGCCCAAAATGAGTCTTTTTTGTGAAGGAGCTACCATATATTTGTTGCAAAATTGGACCAAATATTTTTTCTAAAATATTAGGCCATATTTAATGCACAATTGACCAAATGGTTGGGTGTCAAAAACTTTGATCCACCTTTCGTGAAAAAGACAATTTTTTACCGATTCAGCTGGCACCGGGTCAAATTTGAACAGCAGTTGCCTCATAGTTTGCTCTTTATTTTTTCCAAAAATCATTTTTAGGTACTTAACTATCTATTTAATCAGAGAAATACCAAAAGTTTTCCAAGATTCAACCGCTAGCTAGGAACGGTCAAGCCCGCCGTTTTGACCGCATTTTGAAACGGGCATAAAAAATTCAAAAAATTCAAAAAAAATTGGAAAACATTCACATTTGTGTCATTATATGTGACCAAGTTTACAGGAAAAATAATAAACTTGTAATACAGTAATTATTTTAAAAAAGTGTTCTCAGAAATGAGCTATCAAGTGTGAAAATTCATGGTTTTTAAGCCAAATGATCGATCTTATGGCCACATTCATGGCATAGTTTGTTCAAATGATCTCATATTGTGCACAAGGGTGCATCTTGGAATTCCAAACAATGTTGCCTAAGGGAGTTTTCATTTTCTTTGCACGGAAAATTCATTTTCCATTTTCCGAGTGCCCGAAATGAGTTTTTTTTTGTGAAGGACCTCCCAAATATTTGTTGGAAAATTGGGCCAAATCATTTTTCTAAAATACTAGGCCATATTTAATGCACAATTAACAAAATGGTTGGTTGTAAAAAGTTTTTATCCACCTCTGGTGAAAAAGACAAATTCCCGCTGATTCAGCTGGAAGCGGGTCAAATTTGAACTGTAGCTACCTCATAGTTTGCTCTTTATTTTTTCCAAAAATCATTTATAGGTACATAAGTATCTATTTAATCAGAGAAACACCAAAAAATTCCAAGATTCAACCGCTACCTAGGAACGGTCAAGCCCGCCATTTTGACCACATTTTGAAACGGGCATAAAAAATTCAAAAAATTGGAAAACCTTCGCATTGTCTCATTATATGTAATTAAGTTTCCAGGAAAATAATAAACTTGTAATACGATAATTATTTTAAAAAAGTGTTCTCAGAAATGAGCTATCATGTGTGAAGGTCAATGGCTTTCAAGCCAAATGATCAATCTTATGGCCACATTTATGGCATAGTTTGTTCAAATGATCTCATATTGTGCACAAGGGTGCATATTGGAATGACAAACAATGTTGCCTAAGGAAGTTTTCATTTTCGTTGGACGAAAAAACCATTTTCCATTTTTCGAGTGCCCAAAAGGAGGTTTTTTGTGAAGGAACTACCAAATAATTGTTGCAAAATTGGACCAAATCATTTTTATAAAATACTAGGCCATATTTAATGCACAATTGACAAAATGGTTGGGTGTAAATTTTTTGGATCCACCTCTCGTGAAAAAGACAAATTTCCACCGATTCAGTAGGAAGCGGGTCAAATTTGAACTCCAGCTGCCTCATAGTTTGCTATTTATTTTTTCCAAAAATCATTTCTAGTTACATAAGGACCTATTTAATCATAAATACATGGTTTGGTGGCGATACGTAGAGGTTTGGGCAGTGGCCGAGGGCCCCAACTCTAGAGCGTGTAAACTCGCGTGCCCGCCGCATGGTCACGGCGTGACCGTGGCGTTGCCATGCGTTCTGGGTGGCCTAGGGATGCCTAGTGGGTTGGGCACTCCCCAGGTTGGTGCTAGGAAGAAAATTGCAACATAAGATTCTCACAAGGAGACCGATCGATGCTCAAACATGAATTAACAACCAAGTGTTTGATTAGCGGTACGGGAAATGTACATGGCTAATGGGTGTGAGTTTTGGCTGAGGATGATAAGTTACTAAGAAGACCGTCTTCACAAATTTTCAGCTCAAAAGGAGGAGCCTAGGTGGTACTTGCTTTGCGAACTACCACACTGGACATAACTACGAATGTTGAAGCTCGGCTCAAAATAATGAACGGATTGAGCTGGCATTAGATGGAGGATGGTTATTTGGGCATAGGAAACCACTGTAGAAAATGGATACTATTGGGAAATGCCAAAGTGGTACTTCCTTCACAATTCTCTTCTATGGACAGAAACTTGGGAAAACTAGTGAGAGAGATTGGATGAATTAAATGAGCTAAAAATTGGTGTAGGTAAGTTACATAGGTATGGTCATGCGCTGGTAAATTTTCAGGTCATTTGGGTAAGCCTAGCTAGTACTTACTTCACAAAGCTTCTCTCAAGGTAGAAACTTTGAAAAATTCCTGAGAAAGATTTACTAGGAAAATTGAGCTGAATATTATCATGTGGCAATGATTTGGGTATGGAAGAGTGCCCGAAAAGTTTGAGGGTAATAGGAGGGGTCTAGATAAAACTTGCTTTGCAACGTGCCAATTTGGCCATAAAATATAAATTGAACCTGGGCTCACATAGATGATTTGACTGAGCTGCAATTTGGAGGAGGGTGATAATTTGGGCATATGAAGGAACTGTATAAATTTCATGTCATTTCGATATATAAAAAAGGTACTTCCTTCACAATGCTTCTAGGTGGACAAAAACTTTGGAAATCTACCGAGGAAGATTTGCTAGGCAAGTGGAGCTGAATTTTGTCATGCGATAATGATTTGGATAGGAAAGAGTGCCCAAAAATTCCGAGGGAAATCAAGAATATATAAATAGCACTTCCTTCATAAAGTGCTGTCGTGAACAGAATAGGAAAATGAATATTGTTGAATTAGTTTTGAACTAGGCAATGAAGGATTTTTACATATTTGATGAAGATATGACCCAAAGAATTTATGAGATTTTTTTGGGAATCTTGGGAATGACAGAAATATAGGTTGCTTCACAACCTAGGGCAAAAACTGCCACATGGACATGACACATAGGCAAAACTGATGAGGTGGCGCCTAGTCATAGCAACCCACCACAATTTACAAGGTTATGACCATCTATATTGGTCATGATCAGCTAGAAATAAGGCAGCAAACCAGTGCTATCTGCTTTATGACCATTTCGTGTAAGGAAATTACGACCTTTCTGACCAAAATGGTCGTTATAGTTTAGGTTTTGGAGCCCCTGAACAACTTTTGACCAATTGGTCTGAAATGGTCATAGATCTATGACCAATTCTTCCAGGGTCACTAACAGAAGGTTACAAGTTGACATATTTCTTGTAGTGGCTACACGCGAGCTATTGATCTACAACATAGATATGCAAAAACTACTAGGACTAAGTTCATGATAAATTAAAGTGCAATTAATCATATTACTTAAGAACTCCCACTTAGATAGACATCCCTCTAGTCATCTAAATGATCACGTGATCCATATCAACTAAACCATGTTCGATCATCACGTGAGATGGAGTAGTTTTCAATGGTGAACATCACTATGTTGATCATATCTACTATATGATTCATGCTCGACCTTTCGGTCTCAGTGTTCCGAGGCCATATCTGCATAGGCTCGTCATGTTTAACCCGAGTATTCTGCTTGTGCAAAACTGGCTTGCACCCGTTGTATGTGAACGTAGAGCTTATCACACCCGATCATCACGTGGTGTCTCAGCACGAAGAACTGTCGCAACGGTGCATACCCAGGAAGAACACTTATACCTTGAAATTTTAGTAAGGGATCATCTCATAATGCTACCTGCGTACTAAGCAAAATTAGATGCATAAAAGATAAACATCACATGCAATCAAAACATGTGACATGATATGGCCATCATCATCTTGTGCCTTTGATCTCCATCTCCAAAGTACCGTCATGATCTCCATCGTCACCGGCATGACACCATGATCTCCATCACCTTGATCTTTATCAACGTGTCGTCACATGGTTGTCTCACCAACTATTGCTATCGCATGGCGATAAAGTAAATCAATTATATGGCGCATGCATCTTATGCAATAAAGAGACAACCATAAGGCTCCTGCCAGTTGCCGATAACTTTAACAAAACATGATCATCTCATACAACAATTTATTTCTCAGCACGTCTTGACCATATCACATCACAACATGCCCTGCAAAAACAAGTTAGACGTCCTCTACTTTGTTGTTGCAAGTTTTACGTGGCTGCTACGGGCTTCTAGAAAGAACCGTTCTTACCTATGCATCAAAACCACAACGATTTTTCATCAAGTGTGATGTTTTAACCTTCAACAAGGACCGAGTGTAGTCACACTTGATTCAACTAAAGTTGGAGAAACAGACACTCACTAGCCACCTGTGTGCGAAGCACGGCGGTAGAACCACTCTCACGAACGCGGTCATGTAATGTCGGGCTGGGCCGCTTCATCCAACAATACCGCCGAATCAAAGTATGACATGCTAGTAAGCAGTATGACTATTATCGCCCACAACTCTTTGTGTTCTACTCGTGCATATAACATCTACACATAGACATGGCTTGGATGCCACTGTTGGGGAACGCAATATTTCAAAAAATTTACCTATGATCACGCAAGATCTATCTAGGAGATGCATAGCAACGAGAGGGGAGATTGTGTCTACGCACCCTCGTAGACCGAAAGCGGAAGCGTTTAGTAACGCGGTTGATGTAGTCGAACGTCTTCGCGATCCAACTGATCCAAGTACCGAACGCACGGCACCTCCGTGATCTGCACACGTTCCGCTTGGTGATGTCCCTCGAACTCTTGATCTAGTTGAGGCCGAGGGAGAGTTTCTTCAGCATGATGGCATGGTGACGGTGATGATGAAGTTACCGACGCAGGGCTTCGCCTAAGCACTACGACAATATGACCGAGGTGGAAAACTGTGGAGGGGGGCACCGCACACGGCTAAGATAAATCTTGGAGTGCCTTTGGGGTGCCCCCTGCCCACGTATATAAAGGAGGGGGGAAGAGGAGGCCGGCCTAGGAGGGGTGCGCCCATAGGGGAAGTCCAATTAGGATTCCCAATCCTAGTTGGAGTCCCCTTCCTTTTCCAAGAGGGGAGAGAGGGAAGGAGTAGGAGAGGGAGAAGGAAATAGAGGGGGGGTGCCGCCCCCTCCCTCGTCCAATTTGGACTTGCCATGGGGGGGCACCCCTTGAGGCCCTTCTCTCCTTTCCCGTATGGCCCATTAAGGCCCACTACTTCCCTCGGCGGATTCCCGTAACTCTCCGGTACTCTGAAAAATACTAGAATCACTCGGAACCTTTCGGATGTCCGAATATAGCCTTCCAATATATCGATCTTTATGTCTCGACCATTTTGAGACTCCTCGTCATCAAGGTTGTCAGAATCGTGATTTTGAATCGGATCGGAGCTTCGATGGTAGGATCGCAAATCGTAGAATCTTCACTATCAAAATCGTAGAAACGTAGATTCTAAGATCTAAAATCGTAGAATCATAAGGGTTAGTTTGGATCGTAAAGTCGTAGAATCATATAACAGAATTGCGATTCTGACAACCTTGCTCGTCATGTTGATGATCTCATCCGGGACTCCGAACAACCTTCGGTACATCAAATCACATAACTCATAATACAAATCGTCATCGAACGTTAAGTGTGTGGACCCTACAGGTTCGAGAACTATGTAGACATGACCGAGACACATCTCCGTTCAATAAAAAATAGCGGAACCTGGATGCTCATATTGACTCCTACATATTCTGCGGTTATCTTTATCAGTCAAACCGAATAACAACATACGTTGTTCCCTTTGTCATCGGTATGTTACTTGCCCGAGATTCGATCGTTGGTATCCTCATACGTAGTTCAATCTTGTTACCGGCAAGTCTCTTTACTCGTCCCGTAATGCATCATCCCGTAACTAACTCTTTAGTCACATTGCTTGCAAGGCTTATAGTGATGAGCATTACCGAGAGGGCCCAGAGATACCTCTCCGACAATCGGAGTGACAAATCCTAATCTCGATCTATGCCAACTCAACAAACACTACCAGAGACACCTATAGAGCATCTTTATAATCACCCAGTTACGTTGTGACGTTTGATAGCACACAAGGTGTTCCTCCGGTATTCGGGAGTCGCATAATCTCATAGTTATAGGAACATGTATAAGTTATGAAGAAAGCAATAACAATAAACCAAACGATCAAAGTGCTAAGATAACGGATGGGTCTTGTCCATCATATCATTCTCTAATGATGTGATCCCGTTCATCAAATGACAACACATGTCTATGGCTAGGAAACTTAACCATCTTTGATTAACAAGCTAGTCAAGTAGAGACATACTAGGGACACTCTGTTTGTCTATGTATTCACACATGTATCAAGTTTCTGATTAATACAACTCTAGCATGAATAATAAACATTTATCATGATGTAAGGAAATATAAATAACAACTTTATTATTGCCTCTAGGGCATATTTCCTTCACTATACTCATCAAATATAATCAAGCAGCACGTAGGGTTTTACCTCCTTAAAGAGGGCGCGAAACTGGGTAAACATTGTGTCCCCATCGTCCCTTGTTACACTTGATCCTCAAACACATAGCTTGGGACCCCTCTATCCGAGATCTGCCGGTTTTGACAGCGACACTGACCCCCTTAGTTTTTTTAACACGGTACAATCGCAGATACTCATATACACGGACATACACTCACTCATATGAAGGCGTGTGCGCACGCTCTATCCTATAAGCACCTCCGAGATACCTAGCCGACACAACATCACCGGTGCCAAGTCTAACTTGAACCTTGATGGGCTGATTTCACCACAGGAAACGTAACCGTCCAAGCTACGCTCAATTTGCTCCCCCTGGTAAGTGGTTGTTCTTTTTTGTGAAAAGGATCGGATCTATTATAAAGATTCACTAGAAGTACAAAACACCTCAAACATAATAAAAATTACATCGAGGTCCATAGACCACCGAACTACCATTCCGTCACCAGAACGAGCAACCGACGTGCAGCTGTCGCCGCTCCCTTACAGGAGTCGGCCTGAACTTGTCGATGATGGCCGGGAAGTATTCGTGCACGTGCCCCTAAGGACCAGTGTCCTAGAGCCGCAGTTGCCGCCGTTGAATCCTTGAATAGATCTGAAGAACCTGACATCAAATATCGCCATTGCGTACGCAAGGCGAGAACCCTAACCTCGACGCCCCGAGAAGTTGGCATGAATCTACGCTGGAGTTCCGTCTGTCTGTCCGAACGAACGAACTTGACGAGGATAGGAGCCAGGAAGACTGACTCGAAGAAGAAGTGCCACCACCCATCCAAACGCCACCCCTGTGAGGACTAAAACCATACCTATCTACTAGCCAGATTCGAGGCACAAAAAATCCCCTCCTCGTCACTGGCCACCGGAGCGGCAGGCGGCGAATCGACGGACTCGCCGGTGTAGATCAAGGGGAGAAAGGCTTTCCCTAGTTGCCTCACGAGAGGAGAAAAGAAAAGAAACTTGCCGGCTGTTTTTATCTTGACATTACGTGAACAGTTATGCTCTTTTTGTTTAAGCGTTTGAAAACAATGAACATTTGAAAACAATGCACATTTTGTTGGCTGGGTGCAGCCTGCACAGGACGAAAGTAATAAAGCATTTCCTTTTTCTGACGGGACCTAGGACATGTTCCAGTGCGTGCTACGTACTAGAGACCAGTGGTTCAAGCACGGCACGCTTGAGCCCGCTTTGTGCTTTCCGACCTAGTACGTGCTACGTCCAAATCTTTCATCGATGCTTCTGGTACGCACACCACACCTTGTATACATTGCTCCATCGTGGCCTCGCGGGACCCGGGTCTGCATCCTTACCAGAAATGCACAACCCATGAGATGCATTGGCCACATATCAAATCAAGGCAGAGGCATGGTGCATGTGTCCTCTAAAGCCAGGAAGAGAAAAACAAAGCTAGTAGGAGTACATGGATGCCTGGCCACCTGAAGATCCTGCCTGGTAGTACGTACTTTACTACTGTAGCTAGCCCTGGCAAAGCATGGCTACAGCACATGCAATGTACACTTGTCTGGTGCACCACTGTATCACGCACGGGGTGGTCGTACTGGCCGTACCCCACGCACTTGGTACTGTGGGTTCTTGCGTACAACGTCGGTATCTCATCCGGGGAGTCCACCACCGCACAAGCAAAGAGAAACGACCGGTCATGCTGTGCCCTCCACTCGTTGTAGGAGATTGGCGAGAGGAGGAAGGGGAGTTGGTTCCTCACCCCTTGTGATCTGAGAACTCAGTACCGGCAAACATCAGATCTTCGTCCTTTGGTGGCCAACTGAGATCGATGTGGGGCGGTCGAAGAGGACGAATACAAGTACATAACCTTTGACGGTACAGTACCCTCAAATCAAATCAAATCTTCACAAATCTTACGGAATGGTAGTGTAGGGTCGACATCTGATTACCCTCCCTGTCGTGGTGCGTGTCCCTTTAGGTTAACTTAAGGTTCAGAGCCACCAAGGGTAGTACTTGCTAGGAGTACTACTACTAGCAGCTACAGCGTGAAGCCAGGCAACACCCATCAGATCACTGGATGCACGTACGGCGAGTTACTGGGCTGTCGGCTATCTCGCCTTGTCGTCTTCCTCTGCTCTCCTGTGGTACGGTGGGAGCTCCCTCCCAGCTGGGTCCGTCCGGTAGCTCGAAATGTGTACCCTTCCCTACCTCCTAGCTACTAGAGTACTGGCATTGAGCTTGATGTTGCAAGTTGCGGTGACCTTTCCGTTGATGGAAAGAAGGCGGCGGCTTTCCTTTGGTTTGGCCCACGGAACATAGCATAGTGCGTCCGTGCGTGCTGTGACAACCAGACAAGTGTTTGCCTACTCATCATTTCTCGGCCTATATTGATAGCATGCAGTCTGATTAAGGGCAACTTTCACCTCAAATGGTCCTGCCGTGTCCGTTTGGATAAACGGACGGAACGTATGGCCCAACACGTGAGAGTAAACGGATTAGGCCGTGTCCGTTTTCGACCCGTTTTTGATCCAATTTTGGGCTGTGGTTGTGGCCCATACCGGCGCAACGCGTGCCCATATCCTCCTCTGCCCCGTCAGTCGGGGACACATGTGTCCTTTTTTTTATTCCCCTTCCTTGCACCCTCGTCCCATTCCTCTCTCGTCCCTGGCTGCCACCATCAGCATTCTTCTCGGCCGTGTTGCTATCCAGTACGGCCGCGCGCTCGACCCCTACACTTGTTGTAGCTTCCGTTTCCTCGACACCCCGAGCTGTCCAACACCGGCCGCCTGATTTTAGCACATCGGGCGGTCGGATTTGGAGTGGATCCGACCGGATTTGCGCTCATCCGGCTGCCAAAGGTCGTGCCGTGCCATGGATTGGTTGGGTACCGGACCGCACAGCCCCAGCAACGCCACCATGCCGCATGCAGGCATTGACTCCGCCGCTAGCCACTCGGATCTACCCCGTCGCCGGTTTGTCGGCAAATACACCAACTGCCGTCGCCCGGGCTCGATGCTGGCCCAAAGGGCCGTCAGCGCACCGTTGCCGCTTATAAAATGCGACGACTGTCCACATAAGGTCGTGTAGTGCGTGTCTACATTGATGGAACATTCCGGATGGGTGTTCGTCAAGTGCAAAAACTATGGGGTATGTACTAGTTTAGCTTCGGTTCTGCTCCCGGATTTGGCGCATTTTGCTTATAGTCAAAATTTTATTGTGTAGGATGGATGCAACTTTTGGTATTAGGAAGAAGAATATATCGATCTATTGATAGAACAAAATTTGATAGATGTCCGTGCACTTGTTGCTAGAATAAAGGTTAGAGATGAGACTAGATGCGAAGAAGCAACAGCTACTTTTTTAGACCCGAAGAAGAAAGAAGCATGCAAGATCGAGACTCCGCATATCAACAATGATGACATCGAGAAGATACTAATCCAACTTGCGGGAGCAGTTATGAAAGTTGGATATCTTTTCAAATGTCTTCCTGTGGTTTTTGTTTTCTTTGGTCTTATTATTCTAGTCAAGATTTGTTGAATATACTCCAATGCATCAATGATGAAAATAATAAGAAATGTGTCGAAAAAATGTATGCAGACAAAATACGGCTGAACATGCGGCTGCACGCGGTCGGCGCATCCAGAAAAATCCGGACAGACGTCGCCCCGTTGTCACCCCCAAACGAATGAAATCCAGACAAAAGAACATCCGTTTGGGATCGTGCATTGGAGTTGCCCTAGAATCTCCTCATCTTCGTGTGCTGGCTTAAGTCTCGTGATTCATCCGTAGAAATGTTCGTTCTCAACCTTCCGACAAAACAGCGAAAGCGCTTTTTCAAGATCAAAACGCCGGATCCAGTGGTGTTCCGCCGAGATCACACGTTTTTGTTGTTGCTGTTCCACTTCCACCAAGGGAAAAGCAAGAGCACGAGCCCGACAATGGAAGGTACGCCCCCTATGGCTAAGATCTGCGGCGGCCGGCTGCCCCGCCATGCCATAGCGCAGGCGACATCACATCCAACCAGGCCGCGTACGAGTCTCTGCATCATCGTACGGTTTGATTGATGTGCGCTGCTCGCCACATGCCGCCGTAGCAGACTGCACGTCAAACGTCCATCGTCCTCTGAGTAGCTTCGCTGTGCATCTCATTGATTTTCCTTCTCCGAGTTTATGTGGCCTCCTCTATGTAGATTATCTATTACCATAATTTTGGAAGAAATGCAAAATGTTGCTTTTAGTGAGTTTGTTTTCTAGAATTAGTTAGAGCATCTTCAAAGGAAATGCCTAATTTAAAATTCATGTGTCCGCGGACATGTGCGGGCATGTTCACACATGCACCTAAAGTGTCTCGGCCTAGGAGTCCCTCGAACATCTGTTCCTAGCCTGATGGGCCGGTCTGAGGACCCCTATGCCGATTCCGTCATAAGCCACGTTGGACGGCCCATTATGCGTTATACAAGGACTCTAGAAGACATGTTGTACAAACCAAAGATATCGGAGCCGAGGACTCTACTGCCACCAACGTAGCTGATTAGGTTCTGTAGCCTTAGGGTCCCCGGTATGTTATATAAACCGAAGTCCGGGCTAGTTGATAGATACACTACAACAAACAATCTCTCGATCCTATACCCTTGTACACCCGTATCACAATAAACACATAGCATGAGTACGGTTTTTACATCTGTCGACAGGACCCAAACCTGGGTAAAGACTCATCTCCTGTTACCATCCAGCCTAATCAACTCTCCGTCATACCCTACCGAGGGATCCGCTAGAAGCGTCCCCGACAGTGATGGCCCATGTAGGTCCCGCCAGGTGAACGCAGAGGCCTGATGGGAGATCTGGTCGAGTTTTGCAGGATCGGGACAAATGTTCGTCTTCGGCACCACTATCTTCATTGCTAACTCAAATGGCCACCTTGGACAGATCTGGAGCTTCGCTCCAGGCCGGATCGTCAGATTCGGCAATCAGGAGTGCACCACATATTCGTGTGGAGAGCTGGTTCTGCATGGTTTGGCCACATGCCGGGCTCAGGAACAACATGAAGAGGTTGAAATTTTCGAACCAATGATAAGTCTCCAACGTATTTATATTTTTTGAAGTATTCATGCCTTACTTGCAACATTTATTTATGTTTTGGCACAATGTTTATTTGGACTAACCTATTAATCAAGTGTCAAAGGCCGGTTCCTATTTTCTAGTTTTTTTCTTAAAATATAGGGAAAAAATCACAGATCTTTAACGAGTAGATTTTTTTGTGAATTTATGTGGAAAATGTCAAAAAAATAGCGGAAGAATCAGCATAAGGCGGTGCACGAGGGCCCCACACGGCCTAGGGGCGTGACCAGGCCCTAGGTCGTGTGGGGTGGCCATGTGAGGCTCTGGAGGTCGGCTTACTCTCTTCTTTCACCACAAGAACGCTATTTTTTTTTGGAAAAATCCACTTAAAGTTTCAGCCCAATTGGACTGACGGATCTCCTGATATTTAAGAAATGATGCTCAGCCATAGAAATAGTACAGAAACATAGAAAAAAAAGAGAGAAGAGATCCAATCTTGGAGGGGCGAGCCCCTTCGGGCACCATGGAGGCCAAGGACCAGAGGGGAGCACATCTCCCAATCTAGGGGGAGGCCATGGAGGAAGAAGGAGGGTGCTCTCTCCCCCTTTATCCTGGTGGCACTGGAGTGCCACCGGGGGAACCATCATCGCAACGATCGTCTCCAACGCCTTCGCTGTCTTCATCGGCATCTCCATCACCTTCCTCGCCTCTATTTAGCGGTCCACTCTCCTGCAACCCACTATAATCCCCTACTTGAACATGGTGTTTGATGTTATGAATTATTATCTAATGATTTGTGTCATCGCTATTGTGTCTGAGTAAGATTATTGTTGTCCTATGGGTTAATTGGTGAATTTTTACGATTTCTTTGAGTTGCATGTGGGTATGTTACTGTCCTTTAGTGCTCATCATATTAGTGCACATGTGGATCACACCTTAGGTTAGTTGTATGTTGATAGCACTATGCATATGGCAGCAGGAGTGACCGAAGTTCGCCTCACCATGGAAATTGATGCATATGGGATTGAGGGGGGAGGGGGCAATACATCTTAATGATATGGATGTTCTTACCTTAATGGACTACTTAGTAGTTGTGGATGCTTGCTAATTGTTCCAATCATAAGAACGTATAACTCCAAGTGCGGATAGTATGTTAGCAGAGGCCTCTCCTACATATAAACATGTAATGATGATCGATTTACTAACTTAGCTAATTGCCTGGGGACAATTCCACACACCATACCACCACCATTCAACACTCACTATTTGTTTCATATTGTACTTTTAGTTACACAACACCTAACTTTTATTTTTATGTTCTTTAGTATCTAGTAAAGCTATCCTTTTATACCCGCAATGTAGATTTACTTCTTGTTTCTAGATAAAGCAAATGTCTCGTGTACGTAGGTTTGTATTAGTGGAAAATTGGACCTGAGAGAATACCAATCCTACCTTTAGCTCCTTGTGGGTTCGACACTCCATACTTACCACCTCCATCATTGGAAAGTCTTACGATAGTTCCTTACACTTGGGGATCATCACCCAAGAATCACCCATCTGATCGTAAATATCGAGGATCGATGTCCTGTACGGCACTACCAAGGAGATGGAAGACCTGGAGGAGTACGTAGAGGATATGCTCTACAGGCAATAATAATGGTTGTTCTTTATTTCCAAGTTTGTAATTAATGTTTATGCTTTATGTTATGACTGCAATGGTCATTGAGCCAGTATATCCATAAAGTACCAGAGGAAACCCATGTGCATGAGTGGAATAGTAAACGGTAAAATATATTCCTAGCCGTGCATCTAAGACTAGCTCAAGTGTTGCATGATGGACACATTTTTATCATCATGGTCATGACAATGCCAGCAATTTTGATGACACAATGTTAGAAGGACACTTCTGTTGAATTAACCCAATTGATGTTATGCTATGAGATACTTCTTCACGAGTTAATAGTTTCATAGCACAAAGAAAGTTATTCATCTGTATAATTCCTTAGAGCATGCGAGTATCTAGTTCCTTCATACTTGCTTTGTGAACCTTGGGGTTTCTTAAACTTCATATGTTACAGGGTGGCTATTACAGCGGCTTACAGGTTCACGGAAAAGTATGACAAGGAATTTGATAGCTCAAGATTGGGATTTGCTCCTCTGACGATGGAGATATATCCTTAGGGACCTCTCGGTGTTACAGTATCCATCATCGTCTGGCCAGACACAGTGTGATTTGATCACAAGGATATGGGAACGCGGGAACGATATACAAGAACCAAACTGGTAACGATGAAACTGACATAGTGAAGTTGTTGATTCACGAGAATGCCATTAAATCTCACCTCGAGTATTTGTAACATATCGCAAAGCAACATGAACAACATTTTCGGTAATTACAAGTTTACTCAAATATTCATTCGTGTGGGTATAGGGATCAATATGGAAGTCCACAGTTCTGCTATTGACCATTGATCGAAAAGAGTTATGGCCATGTCTATATTTCACCGAACCTACAGGGTCACACACTTAAGGGTCATCTATCTGCAAAGTAATAGATAGGGTCTCTGTCGGATGTGGGGTTCCAGCAAACCCTTAAGGTTTGAACACTGGGGTGCGCGCGAAGTCTTTCCTTCCCACCAATCAATGCCCTAGGTCACTAAGATCTCGCGGACGAACTCCACGAACTCGTAACACAGAAAGACACAAGATTTTTACTGGTTCGGGCCACCGTTGTGGTGTAATACCATACTCCAGTGTGGCGGTTGTGGATTGCCTCTTGGGCTGATGATGAACAGTACAAGGGAAGAACAGCCTCCTGAGGTTGAGGTGTTCTTGAGCTCGGTGAGCTTGTGTGTGTGTGTGTGGGTGGTCTGAATGATCCGTCCTCCTCTCTAAGGTGGTGGCTAGTCCTATTTATACTAGCCCTCGTCCTCTTCCCAAATATCGAGCGGGAAGGGAGCCAACAATGGCGGGCTAATTCGAAGGGGGACAGATAGTACAAGCTATCCTGACAAAAGTGGTCTTCGCCTGCCAAAGGCTCTAGTGGTGACGCCGTCTTCGGCCCCACGATGACCTCCGTATTGCCTTCCTCCTGGTCTTGGTCTCGTTGCACCAATATAGCAACCTTTACCTGATGCCTCGGTACTCTTCGCCTGCGCTGGCTTCCTTAGCACCAAAGAGGAAACAAGGACGCTACGCGCGCTGGCGCCCGCCTGGTGCCGTGCATCATGGCTCACGTCACGAGGGTCTCGTGAGGTTAGCCCCGCCTTGATATCTCCGCTCCTCATGAGCCTGCCTAGCTAGGCTACTCCCAAGGAGGTCTTGCGTTGTCCGCCTCGCGAGGCTTGGACCCTCGCGAGGGTCTTGGGTGCTTTGTTGGTGAAGATGGGCCGTACGGCCTGCCGGCTCAGCCACGCCGCGGGCCGCAGGCAGGCAAGTCTGGGGACCCCCGTCCCCAGAACACCGACAGTAGCCCCCGGGCCCAAGGTGCGCTCGGGCTTGGCTTCGCGGCGAAGCCAAGGGCCAAGTTTGGAGCACCGCGAGCCCCAAAAGCCTGCAACCTCGATTGACGTGTGGCAGTTGATTGGACGTGGGCGCCTCCGCTTCCCCACGTTGTCTCGGCAACTGCTCGACTTGTCAGGTACCCGCGACATGCAAGGAAAACCATCATTACCTGCGATCATGGGAGACGCCGATTGGCCTTCCCTTGCTATAAATGGGGAGGGGGCGGAGCCCCCATTTCCCATCTCTTCCTTGCTTGCTTGCTCCTTCCTCCTCGCTCCATCACTTGTAGTGACAGCCATGGCACCACGAAGGAAGTTCTCCACCGTCGAGAAGGGAAAAGCCCCTCGCGAGGGACCCGGCTCCCCGACGCCCAAGCGCGGCCGCGGCCGCCCGCGCAAACATGCCGCGACCCCCGCCGTGGCTCATTGTCGAGACAGCGCCACGGTACGCGGAGTGGGTCATCCCAGCTATGGTGGTCCAGTTGATGAGGGAAGGCGTGCCATGGTGGCGCGGCCTCCTCGTCCGTGCTTCCACACGAGAGAGGTGTCGCCGGAGTTCGTCGTCTGGTCAGAGAACCCGGCCGGCAACTGGCTCCAACTCCCGCGCTTCTTCGCCGGTGAATTGCCGGCCTCTGGTCCAAGCGGACTTTGGCTGCTCGCAGATGGCTGCTGCAGCAAGGCCTCTTGGGTTGCGGTCGAGACTTCCGCTGCGGGCAACATGGCCCTGGCCCGCGGCTGTCGGAGATTCGCCGGCGTGCGCGGCCAGGGCAGGTGCTGCACCCTCCACTTCAGGTACGATGGTGGGTCGACCCTTTATGTGAGGGTGTTTGGGGAAGATGGTCGTCGCGCCGGGTGCTGCCCCGAGGCGAACGATGGTGAGGAGGTACTCAGCCTTGGGGATGGTCGCGACGAGGACGAGGGCGATCCCACCCCCGCCGGTGATCGTGTCTCGTCTGGCTACAGCTCCAGCAGTGGCGGCTATGCCCAGCCGCCACGCCGCCGCGCCCGTCTTGAAGGCGGCGGTGGGTCATCCCGTCGCCGCACCTCCGTGAAGCATGAGGAAGGATCTGGCTAGGCTCGGGGTAGTGCTAGGTGCCTGTCCTCGCGGATCCCTGCAATGCTACTTTTGTTTTGCTCTTTTCCTGCATCAAGAATGAAACCAGCATGGGCCCAGGAAGGGCGTGTATCGAACTATGGTTCCTTGGTTATATCAGTATGCATGCTGTTCTCGTGCTGTGTCGTTATTTTGCGCAAAGATAACTTAACCTGGTATACTCAGGACATCCTCTTCCTCACGAAGTGTTTATTTCCTCGCATTCATCTTGCCTCGGTGGCCTACATTCGCTTAGAAACTGCGAAAAACTTGTTAGGAAGTGCGTTAAAAGATTTGCCGTTCATCCTGGCCCTGACTTGGCGCTTTGTGTCGCGGTACCCGAGGGGCATAGACTAGGAGAGGTGCGCCAGCCTTTGAGCTCGAACGAGGGTGGCTCGCGAGAAGGCAGAAAGGAGAAAAAATGCTCGCGAGAGCACCTGCCTAGCTGTTGGGGATATTACTGCTGGGCGTAACCCGGCCTATCTGGGCCGGGTCAACTTCATCAGTAGCTTAAGAGTGATAAAAGCCCAAGAAGGCAGAAGAGGGCCTAAGGCCCGTAGTCGGTTTAAGACTTGTAGCTGTAAACCGGTATTTGTATATAAAATTGTATTGTAAGTTAGGAATAAGGAGAGACCAACCCGGATACGAATATCGACCGGTGTTGGGACTCTGTGAACCGACGGGCGTCACCCGTGTATATAAGGGGACGACCTGGCGGCGGTTCAAGGACGACAGACAACAACTCGAGACATAGGCGAAGCTTGTTTGTTCCCTAGTCATCGAAACCCCATCAATTCCATCACAACTAGACGTAGGCTTTTACCTTCATCGAAGGGGCCGAACTAGTATAAACTCTCTTGCGTCCCTGTGTCCGCTTTAACCCCTTCAAGCTAACCCGTCGCGATGGCTCCACGACTAAGTCCTTTCTCTAGGACATCTGCCGTGACAAAACCACGACAGTTGGCGCCCACCGTGGGGCTATCGCATGATGGTTTCCGGTTCTTGGAGGGCCGCTTTGACGGACTCGAGGGCTACGCTATAGGCCGGATGACTAAGAGTCGTCGCAGCAAGCTCTACATCGACGATGCAGGATGGGGCCTCGAGGCCGGCTCAATTGAGTACGGGTACCGGGTCCCCTTTGGTGGCATTCACGTTTTCATTGGCAAGATCGGTGAACCGGGCCCTGAGGCGGACATCTGCACCGACCTCATCGAGACGGCTCAGCGTGCGCGATCCGCCCGGGTTAAACCGGCCATGAAGCGTGCCTTCGTGGGAGTCATCCATGGAGGAAGTTATGAGGATGGATCGGAATCTCGCGGCGATACCGTCGTTTATTCCGATGATGAGTCATCGACCGGAGAAACCGAATCTCTTTATCAGCTACAAGACGGCCGGATTGGGGGCTGTTCCGATGGCGACAGTATTCCGGACCCCTCTGATCTGCCCAACCGGGTTGGAATATTCATGACTGGCACACAAGCAGCGCTTCATTCTTCGACCGCTGCGGCAACAAACTCCAGTTCAGCAGCGGCGACGGCTGCCGGGGCAGGAGGCCCTGTTCGCCCGCCGGCTCAAGTTCTATCAGAGCTATTTGATGCATTGGCTGTGCTTATGGCAGAGGATAATCCGGCGGATCAGGGCGTTCACAATGCGGAGATTGCAAAGGTAAAGGAACAGATCACCCAGGCCAAGGCGGATCTGGCAACTGAGGACACCAGGATGGCCGCCGAGCGGGCCGCTTTAGACGCACAAGCCTACATGCTCATGTTGGACCAGAGCGCGTCGCATGAAGTCATGAGGAGGAAGCACCGATCCCGTTTACCCCCGGTTTTCGAGGCCAGAGACCTTTTTAACACTCCAGGGGCGAGAACCGGCAATCCGCTGGAGGGAAACCGGGCAGAAGCCCCTGGGACCGGAGCACCGGTTCAGCCTCGTCAGATGGACCCGCCTCGTCAAAACACCGTTATACCTCAGGCTGTTTTAACACCTCCGGGTCACTACTCCAACCCGATGGACAATCTCGTTGCCGCTGCTACACGGCTGGAGGCCATTCCAATTGAAGGTGATTCACCACAGGCAGTAGAGACGCGACGGGTCAAGGAGCTTCTGAGGACAGCTTTGGTCCAATAGGAAGCATACTCATACAGCCGCGGCCGGATCCACTCGACCACCCGTCCAAGCCGGAGCTATAGCAGACATATGGATGAATCGGCAGTGTCGAGTAACGAACGACATGGAGCACCCCGTGGCAACAACCCGATGGGTGGTGCTGATAACGCTCAGGAAGTGGTGGACCGGGCTCGCGCGCGCAGGGAGGCCGAGTTGGCTGCACAGCATCAGGCTCGACAGCTCACGCCGGTTCGTCCAACCATCTCGATTGAACCTGGTGTTACTTCTAGTTCTTTGGGGGTGCCTTGCCTTTTCCCCGCTTTACGCAATGTGCCCCTGCCCAAGGATTTCAAGGGCCCACGCAAGGTACCAAATTACATGGTGGATCAACCTCCAGAGACATGGGTGGAAAGCTATGAGATGGCCATGGAGATGCTTGATGTGGATGACGCGGCTTGTGCGAAATACTTCACCATGATGCTTGAAGGAACGACCCGTACTTGGTTAAAAAGCTTGCCGGCTAATTCTATCAGTTCATGGGCCCAATTACGAGCCCGGTTTATCAGCAATTTCAAGGATACATGTAAACAGCCTATGTCGATAGTGGACTTAGCTGCATGCGTCCAGGAGGAAGGAGAATCAACGACTCATTGGGTGCACCGGGTTTCACAAGTGTTGCACTCCTCAGACCGCATCAACACTGACACCGCAGTATTAACCCTGGAAGGCAACTGCCGGTTTGGGCCCCTGAAGCTGAAGTTGGGATGGATGAAGCGTCATTGCACTGACATGGGGACCCTCATGGCCGCCTTGGTGAAATATGCTGATTTTGATAGTACCAAGGATCCCGAATCTGATGATGACAAGACAGGGAAGGGAAAGAGGAACAACAAATCCAAAGGTTAGCAGCATCACTGGGCAGGCAATGGTGGTGGAGGCAAGCGTAAAGCGGATGGTAACATGGACTTTGTGGCTAATACCAACGCACAGGACAATGGCCAGCGACGCAAGGGTTAACCGAAAAATCGTAATGGGGCACCCAACCCTAACCCAGACCGCCTAAACTATCTGTTAAGCCAGCCCTGTCCAAGACATGGGACGAAGGAGGCGTCGGCAAACCACCTTTGGAAAGATTTCTTTATTATGCAGGAGTTTAAGAATTCTAATAATTTCCGGTATGATCACGAATCTGGCGGTGGCTCAGGATCCGGGCCGGGTTACGGTGGAGGAAGTTCCGGTTCAGGATTTAATGGTAATCCGAGCGGACATAATGGTCAAAATAGTTAGAACAACCAGGGTGGTTACAACCAACAGCAGCAACAGTCAGGTTACCAGAGCAACCCAAAGCAGTTAAGTAGTGGACAATACCATGTCTTCACAACTAGCTTGGACAAGCGAGACCGGAAGGTTCAGAGGTGGGCGGTCAACTCCATTGAACCGGCCATACCCCGGTATCTACGTTGGTCTGAACAACCAATCATATGGAGTAGAGAGGATCACCCTCCCCAGGTTGATAATCCGGGTCAGCTGGCTCTAGTGGTGGCGCCTCAGGTGGGAGGTTATAAGTTCACCAAGGTGCTCATGGATGGAGGTAGCATCATTAATATCTTGTACTATGAGACCTTCCGTCATATGGGACTGACAGATAAAAATCTTAAACCATCTAATACGGTGTTCCACGCTGTAGTACCTGGCAGATCAGCGCATCCTGTTGGTAAGATAGCTCTGGAAGTGGCCTTTGGGGATGATCATGATTCCAGGCTGGAGACATTGATGTTTGAAGTGGTGAAAATCCAAAGTCCATATCACGCCCTATTTGGGCGACCGGCGTATGCCAAGTTTATGGCACGGTGTAGGATCGAAAGTATGTCTAGAGGGGGGGGGGGGGGGGTGATTAGACTACTTGACCAAATAAAAACTTAACCTTTTCCCAATTTTAGTTCTTGGCAGATTTTAGCTATTTTAGGACAAGTCAAGTAATCATCACACAATTCAAGCAAGCATGCAAAGAGTATATTGGCAGCGGAAAGTAAAGCATGCAACTTGCAAGAATGTAAAGGGAAGGGTTTGGAGAATTCAAACGCAATTTGAGACACGGATGTTTTTCCCGTGGTTCGGATAGGTGGTGCTATCCTACATCCACGTTGATGGAGACTTCAATCCACGAAGGGTAACGGTTGCGCGAGTCCACGGAGGGCTCCACCCACGAAGGGTCCACGAAGAAGCAACCTTGTCTATCCCACCATGGCCATCGCCCACGAAGGACTTGCCTCACTAGCGGTAGATCTTCACGAAGTAGGCGATCTCCTTGCCCTTACAAACTCCTTGGTTCAACTCCACAATCTTGTCGGAGGCTCCCAAGTGACACCTAGCCAATCTAGGAGACACCACTCTCCAAGAAGTAACAAATGGTGTGTTGATGATGAACTCCTTGCTCTTGTGCTTCAAGTGATAGCCTCCCCAACACTCAACTCTCTCTCATAGGATTTGGATCTGGTGGAAAGAAGATTTGAGTGGAAAGCAACTTGGGGAAGGCTAGAGATCAAGATTCATATGGTAGGAATGGAATATCTTGGCCTCAACACATGAGTAGGTGATTCTCTCTCAGAACATATGAGTTGGAAGTGTAGATGTGTTCTGATGGCTCTCTCCATGAATGAAGAGGAGGCGGAGGGGTATATATAGCCTCCACACAAAATCCAACTGTTACACACAATTTACCAATCTCGGTGGGACCGAATCAACAAACTCGGTCGGACCAAAAAGGTAAACCTAGTGATCGTTAGAGATTTTTGGTGGGACTGACATGCAACTCGGTAGGACCGATTTTGTTAGGGTTACGGCATAACACAATCTCGGTGAGACCGATTACACAAACTCGGTGAGACCGATTTTGGTAATTAGCTAACCAGAGAGTTGGTCAGGCAAACTCGGTGGGACCGATTTGCTCTTTCGGTGAGACCGAAAGGTTACAAAAAGGAAACAGAGAGTTTACATTGCAATCTCGGTGGGACCGATCCGCTCTTTCGGTGAAACCGAAAATTACGAAAGGGAAACAGAGAGTTTGCAATCCCATCTCGGTGAGACCGAGATCCCTGTCGGTAGAACCGAATTGCTAGGGTTTGGCAGTGGCTTATGACATATGAAACTCGGTGGCGCCGGATAGATAGAATCGGTAGGACCGAGTTTGGCTTAGGGTTTAGGTCATATGTGGATATGGGAAAGTAGTTGAGGGTTTTGGAGCATATCACTAAGCACATGAAGCAAGAGGCTCATTAAGCAACACCTCATCCCTCCTTGATAGTATTGGCTTTTCCTAAAGACTCAATGTGATCTTGGATCACTAAAATATAAAATGAAGAGTCTTGAGCTTTTGAGCTTGAGCCAATCCTTTGTCCTTAGCATTTTGAGGGTTCCACTTTCACCATCCATGCCATGCCAATCATTGAGCTTTCCTGAAATAATCATCTTGGAATAGCATTAGCTCAATGAGCTATATGTTGTTATGAATTACCAAAACCACCTAGGGATAGTTGCACTTTCACACGTCCCTGTTATGTGTATTTGCAGCTCAAGATGCCGGGTCACAAGGGGACAATATCGGTTCACGGAAGCCGCAAAATCGCTTTGGAGTGCGAGGAAGGTGATGTGGCCTATGCAGAGTCGGTATGTGCCACCGAGGTGCTGAAGGATTATAAGGACAATGTTGATCCGGCGGACATGACTCCGTTAAAGAAGCCAACTACGGAGCATGATCCGGCCCTGAAGTTCAAATCGGCAGCAGAAACTAAGCTTGTTGACTTTGTACCTGGCGATTCATCCAAGCTGTTCAGCATCAGTGCCAACTTGGATCCGAAATAGGAAAGCACGCTCATCGAGTTCATCCGTGAGAATCGGGACATTTTTGCATGGAAGCCCTCTGACATGCCAGGTGTATCGAGGCAACTCGCTGAGCACACCCTTAATGTGGATCCTAAATATAAACCGGTGAAACAGTTCCTCCGCCGGTTTAACGAAGAAAGACGCAAGGCGATTGGAGAAGAGGTAGCCAGGCTCTTAGCAGCTGGCTTTATTGTTGAAGTTTTTCACCCTGAGTGGCTTGCCAATCCGGTGCTGGTCCTCAAGAATAACGGCACCTGGCGCATGTGTGTGGATTACACGGATCTTAATAAAGCTTGTCCAGCAGATCCTTTTGCCCTCCCCCGTATTGATCAAATTATTGATGCTACGGCGGGTTGTGAGCGTTTAAGTTTTTTGGATGCATATTCTGGCTATCATCAGATCAAAATGGCAGTTAAGGACCAGGAGAAGACAACATTTATAACTCCCTTTGGAGCCTTCTGCTATGTGTCTATGCCCTTCGGGCTCAAGAGTGCCCAGGCAACTTATCAACGGTGTGTACAAAACTGTCTTCACAAGTAGATTGGCCGTAATGTACATGCTTACGTGGATGATATCGTGGTGAAGTCCAGGGAGAAGGAGACTTTGATTGATGATTTGAAGGAAACCTTTGATAACCTGAGGACATACAAGATGATGCTTAATCCGGACAAGTGTGTCTTTGGTGTACCGGCGGGCAAGCTATTGGGTTTTCTGGTGTCCAACAGGGGAATTGAGGCTAATCCAGAGAAGATCACGGCCATCACCTCCCTGGCTAAACCGAAGTGTATCAATGATGTTCAACATTGGCCGGCCGGATTGCAACATTAAGCCAGTTTATCAGTCGTCTTGGTGAGAAGGCAATCCCTTTGTATCAGATGTTGAAAAAGACGGATCAGTTTGTCTGGAGTTCCACCGCTGATGAAGCATTTGAGGACTTAAAGCGGCAATTGGCCAATCCGCCTGTGCTCGCTGCTCCCATTGACAAGGAGTCGTTACTGCTATATGTTGCTGCCAATGCTCGGGCGGTCAGCGTGGCTATTGTGGTGGAGCGAAAGGAGGCAGGTAAGGAGCATCCGGTTCAACGCCCGGTCTATTATATCAGCGAGGTACTAATCGAGTCCAAGCAAAGGTATCCGCATTGGCAGAAGCTGGTGTATGGAGTTTTTATGGCAAGCCGGAAGCTTAAACAATACTTCCAAGGGCACCCAATTACGGTGGTTAGTTCTGCTCCTTTGGGAGATATCATCCAAAACCGGGAAGCAACTGGCCGGATTGCCAAGTGGGCTATAGAGCTTGGGCTGCACGATTTGAAGTATGTACCTCGGACGGCGGTTAAGTCTCAAGCACATGTTGATTTCATCAATGATTGGACGGAAATGCAAGCACCTGAAGAAAAGCCGGATCACACATATTGGACCATCCATTTTGATGGATCCAGGCAATTGGAAGGCTCGGGGGCTGGAGTTGTATTAACTTCCCCATGAGGTGATAAGTTTTGTTATGTTCTCCGCTTAATGTTCCCTTGTACTAACAATGCAGCTGAGTATGAAGCCTTGCTCCATGGTCTCCGGATGGCTAAGGAGATGAATCTAAGTCGAGTTAAGTGCTTCGGTGACTCGGACCTTGTGGCTCAGCAAGTGTCTGGCACTTGGGATTCCATGGACCCACTCATGGCAGCATATCGTCGTGAGGTGGATATTGTTGCATGTCATTTCAAAGGCTATCAGGTGGACCACATGGACCGGCGGAAAAATGAAGCGGCGGACGCCTTAAGCTGGCTGGGCTCTCAACGCAAACCGGTCCCGCCCAATGTTTTTCTGGATGTGCTGCACAACCCGTCGGTTAAGATCCCTGGTGAAGCGGATTTGGCTATTCCTGATCCAGAGGCTCAATTGGTGGCAGCTCTTCATGTTATTCCGGATTGGACGCTTCCTTACCTGGCGTACAAGAACCGCGGCGAGTTACCAGAAGATGAGACTCTGGTCCGACAGATAATCCGGCGATCCAAGTCTATGACTATTATCAACAGCGAGTTGCATCATTGCAGTGTGTCAGGAGCGTTTCAACGCTGTGTGTCTCTTGAAGAAGGCCGTGAAATTTTGCGTGAGATGGACGAAGGAGATTGTGGTCACCACACCGGTTCAAAGTCTCTGGTGGCTAAAGCGTTTTGCCATGGCTTCTATTGGTTAACTGCTCATGCTGATGCAGAGGATCTGGTTAGACGATGTGATGGTTGCCAAAGATTTTCAGACGTGCTCATGTACCGGCTCAAGAATTGAGAATGATCCCAATTACTTGGCCGTTTGCGACTTGGGGGCTGGATATGGTTGGGCCTTTCAAAAGGTCCAAAGATAAGAAGACCCACCTCCTGGTGGCGGTTGACAAGTTTACAAAGTGGGTGGAGGCAGAACCTGTTAGCAAGTGTGATGCGGCCACGACGGTTCAGTTCATCAAAAAAGTGATTTTCCGGTTTGGCTTTCCACACAGTATCATCACAGATAATGGTACCAATTTGTCCAAAGGTGCCATGAAGGAGTTCTGCGAACGGGAGCACATCCGGCTCGACATTTCATCAGTGGCACACCCACAGTCCAATGGTCAAGAAGAAAGAGCTAATCAAGAGATCTTGAGAGGTATCAAGCCCCGGCTCATGGTTCCTTTGCAGAGAACGCCGGGTTGTTGGGTAGAAGAATTACCATCTATGTTATGGAGCATCAATACAACACCCAACAGATCAACAGGATACACACCGTTCTTCATGGTTTATGGAGCTGAGGTGGTTCTCCCCAGTGATATCCGTCATGATTCACCTCGTGTGACAACTTATATGGAAAAAAGCGGACAATGAGGCAGCACGGCAAGATGCTTTGGACCAGTTTGATGAAGAGCGTGACATAGCAGCCGCCCGATCGGCGATTTACCAACAGGATCTTTGTCGTTATCACAGTCACCGAGTCAGAACCAGAACCTTTCAGGAAGGAGATTTGGTGCTTCGGCTCATCCAAGATTAGACTGATATGCATAAGCTATCCCCACCTTGGGAGGGGCCTTTCGTGGTCAGCAAGAATCTGCACAACGGGTCATATTATCTGATCGATATTCGAGAGCATAAGGACCCACGTACATCAGAGGAGGAGACCAACAGGCCGTGGAACATAGCTCATCTTCGGCCTTATTATACCTGAGCCATTGGTTCTATTTATGTATATATTACAACGATGTATATATTATGATTAAATATAATAAACCGGAACCTCAGCTAAAGCGGGGTATCTGTTCTTTTACATCATGTGTGGTTACACGGAGTTGTTCTAAAGCGGCCTCCGGTTTACCCCTTGAGTTCGCTTTTTAAAAGCATCAGGTTATATCACTTGGAGGTTAGGTCGTGTCCGAACTAATACCATACCTCTTGATAGGCGAGAGCCACGAGATCACTTGGGGACTTGGTCATGTCTGAACCAGTCATCCCTTTTGATCGGCCTAAGGCCATAGAATCACTTGGGGGCTTGGTCGAACCCGAACCATTGCCATGCCACTTGGTCGGCATACATGCCACGGTTTCATTTGGGGACCTGGCTGACTAGAACCACAGTTACACCTAACGGGAGCTTGGTCGTGTTCGGCCATGGTAACGCCATTTGATCAGCTCAAATAAACCTTTTTTGCAAACGATTTTGTCATTATATTTGCTTTACACTTTTCTTTGAAGGTTTTTTTGCTTTTATTGCGTTTTTAAACCGACAAAGTTTTTCAACCAATCAATTGATGGAACACAGTTCACGTCAATCCGGAGATTATTTGCCCGGTTTGATCCTTGTTAACATCCTCTTATGGAGTAACACGGTGTTTATTATAACACGGCATAGTTTACATGGTAAACCAGCGTCATATATATATATACAGGAGCTGTTATCTCCTCCAACAGTGTGGGTTCACAAAACTCCGCTTCAAGATTGGCCAAGCCAACTTCATGCTCAACGGTGGCAGGTATTATGTATCTCAAAAATTTGGTCATATACTTAAAAATTCTTGGATGTTTTTACTTCATATATGCAGACATCATATTCCGTCTGACGGTACAACCGCAGTGGCACTTGAAGAGTTTTTTTATTGCAGAAAGTACTTTGGAAAGTTCATCACCCGAAGGAAGAGCAAATTATGCACGAAGGCATATTAACATCAAAAGTATCAGCTAACTTATTACAAGGCAACACACTGCCCACAATAAGATCATTGTTTTTTGCAAAGGACAAGCAGTTTTAAACCGGCTTTCGGTTCAAGCTTGGTCACCAGCCTGGCTTGATGGTTGTGGGTCATCCTGCGCCGCTTCAGCTTCAGTTTCTTTACCCAGCGGCTGGAAATCAATAGTTGTCCAGTCGATTCCCATTAATGCTCGAAAAACAGCTTCATCATGGATCAGCAATGACGGGTCAATATCGGGAGCGTAAGTGTGCTTATGGATTGGAGGGATAAGATTTTCCGATTCATGAATTGGTGCAACTATTCGCTTGTTCTGATTGTCATATTGGGCTTGATAATGAGACAAGTCTGCTTCTTCAGCCAATTGACAAGCTAGCGGACGCACCTCCCGGTTTATGGTTCACAGATCCGCTTCACCAAACTCTGACCCGTCTTCCTTCAAGCTGGGATAGCCCTGAGCCGCTTCAACAGGATCAAAATCCGGCACCCAGGCTTTTGCCCGGATTAAAGCATTGATCGCACCGGTTCGAGCAGCAGATTTCTTGAGCTCTTCAACCCGGGCAGGAAGCACCGACAGTTTCATCAGAGTGTCTTGAATCAAAGTGGGCGCCGGTTTGTTGTGGGATGCGGTACAGATGATTCGCTGTGCACCAGTGTACAGTTGTTCGACCAACGTGTAGGCGGCTTTCAATTTCTTCGGCACATCTGACCCCAAGTGACCAATGCGTGTCCCTGAAATATCATAAAGGGTTAAACCGGCAGCTCTGTAAGAAGGCCGAGTCAATTCATAAGTCAAACTGGCTTACCAAAGATAGAAGTGGTCATGGCATGCACGTGCCGCTTTATACTGGTCAGTTCATCCGCCACCGGTTTTAGTGCAGCCTCGGCATCCTCTGCTCATTTGATTAAAGTGACTTTTCAGTGGCCCAATCCTCCTGCTTCTTATTGAAGCTCTCCTTAAGCTGTTCCATGGCACTTAAAGCGCTGGCTAATTCCTCTTTTGCTTTGGAGGTTTCAGCTTGTTGGGTTTTCAGGTTTTCTTGGAGATCGGCGACTTGGTTTTCTTTCGTCTTCAGCTCAGCCTGCATGCAGACAGTTATATGCTTCAACAAAACAGTACAAGGATTGAAGTACCAACCACATAACAAGTTATGCACTTGGCACTTGGGGGCTAATGCATATTTGATCTTCATCTTTCAATTGTTTACAAAGTCCCAAGATCAATACAAGTATTCAACTTGGCACTTGGGGGCTAATGGCTATTTGCTCGTATATATTCTGAGGCGGCAATCTCAATTACTTAAAGTACCGGTTTAACTACGCTAAGTTTAACTAGCCCTTGGGGGCTACATCAGCGAATTTCAAAGCATCAAGATTTATATTAGTAAGTCCCGGTTGGAAAGAAGATTACAAACCGGCCCTTGGGGGCTAGGAGAGTCAGCAAGAATTGAAGCATACTAGCAGGAAAGAGCATATGGAAGTTACCTCATATTTATCTTTCATCATATTAACCAGACCGGCTTCATAGTCACAACTGGTATACAACCGGTTCAGGTAGCTGGAATGGATATCTTGGGCATTCAGAGCAGCGTAAGTCGTCAGATCAGCGTTCCACTTGCCTTTGCCAAAGGCAGCAAATTCTTCCTTGGCAGAATGTTTGGACAAAGCGACAGGATTGCTTGGCTCAGTATGGCCAGTGCCAGTAATGACAACCTCATCATCCTTGGTACCGCTGGTTTGCACTGGGGCTGTTGGCTTGTCAGTAGGCTTTGTTGGACCGGTGGATTTCTCAATCCGGATGGAGCTTGTGGGCCGATTGATAGGATTTGAGGTATCAATAGGTACTTCTTCAGCAATAAGATCGTCGTCTTGCTATGGTGGATCTTTGGGTATATCATCAGGAATAGTCGCTTCAAGATCGGGCGTCTTGCCCGGTTCAAGGAAGGCATCTTCTTCGGCTGCTTTGTCCAGGCGAGCCTTCTTGCTTGGCCTAGGTTTGGCCTTGAAAAGGAATAACAAAATCAAATACAACATATGTTCCAAGGCGATGTGCTGTAAATATTATGATAAGAATAGCTTACCCGAGCACCGTTTTAAGTGGTGGCAGCTGAGTAGCCGATGACTCGCCAGAAGATGAGTGGGAAGTAACCTGGTAATCAGAGTTAGACGGATTAAGAGGTTGACGAAAGCAGCCCGCTTTAGGACAAGCACTCACAAGCAAATTAGAGACCTCTAAACGGCGTTTCTGAACCGGACTGTTCGGTAAACCGGCGGAGGTAACTACCTGGCCGCTGTGCCGGGTTGTGCGACAAGCTTCATGTTGTTGGGTCTTCATAAGAAATTTAGGATCCAAATAAGCAAGAGGATGAGAAAATTTAACTTTCCGGCTTGCCTGACGGATTTTTTGTGAAGGCAAAGGTTCTGAATCGGAAGAGAGAATAATTACCTCTGCAGCATCCGCGTGGCTGGCCTCGGCATCATCCTGACAAATATCATCATCAATAAGACGCATGAAAAATAAACCAAGTGAGTCAAGCTCTACCTCAAGGTCCAGATTATCTACATCATCATCAGGGGTCGGATTAGAGGATGCAGTGGTTCTTTTCCTGTGGGCAGTCTTCTTCACAGCTTTAGTCTTTTGCCGAGTTGCTCTTTCCGGTTTGTCTGGTTTCTCCTGCGGCAGTTTCTTGCTCCAAAATGGATCATTGCCCTGATTACACAGACACTGATATTAAACAATGACCAGATATATCAATAACAGATTCAGCAAAAAGAAAAATCAAAGTCTTACAGCTGGCGGTTTGTTGGTGGCACAGAAGGGAAGCAGGCCGATTCTAGCACAGACGTGTTCCGGTTCAATCAACATCTTATTCACAGCCTCTGTGATTTCTTCATCGGAGAGCTGAATTTTGGAATGTCGCAGTGGGTCATCAACACTGTCAGTATACTCGCACATCAAACCGGAGCGCTGACTAAGGGGCAGTATGCTCCATGATATCCAACAGCGAGCAAGATCAACCCCTGTTAAACCGTTGGCCATAAAGGCTCTAAGCTTTGACAGTTGAGGAGCATATTTGCTTCTCTCCTGGGCAGTCAATCTTTGCGGAAAAGGGTGTGTATTGTTGAGCCGCTCCGGACGAAAGCCAGGCAAGGGATTCTCACCAGCAGGGGAGGTGTCTTTGCAATAGAACCATGTCTGATTCCACTCTTTGGGGTGGCTGTGCAGTTTGGCATGAGGGTATGTGACCTCTTTCCTTTTCTGGATCGCCACGCCACCCAACTCCGTATTAGAGCCATCAGTAAACTCAGTACGGCGGTTTAGATGGAAAAGGTCTCTGAACAATTCCACTGTGGGCTCCTCTTGAAAGAACACCTCATAGAGCACTTGGAAGTGACACATATTTGTAACAGAGTTGGGGCCAGTGTCTTGTGGATGGAGTTGGAAATAGGCTAAAACATCCCGGTAAAATTTAGAACCGGGCGGCTTAAAACCCCGGGCTAAGTGATCTACAAAAACAACGACCTCTCCTTCTTGAGGTGTGGGAGGGCATTCTTTGCGAGGAGCCCTCCAATGGATGGTATCTTTGCTGTCTAAAGCGCCAATCGGGACTAGATCGTCCAGTTGAGCCTCTGTGATGCGAGAAGGAACCCAATTGCACTCATATACTTGCTTGGCCATGAGGAAATCTACAAGGTAGAAGATCTTGGTTCAAAAATGCATTGATCAAGGTACATTGGTATGTGCAATGTTAAACCGGAGACATATCTATCTAAAACGGGGTTTATGAAGCAACAACATCTGGCGGTTCAACTAGGGGACTAATGGTATATACCGGTTTGGCAATTTTTTCTACAAGGTTAAACCGCCTGATCTAAGCATGGAGACAGCTGAGATGGCGGATGGATAAGTGTGCAGAAACAGATTTCACAAGATTTCTCTACAGCGTTGGATCTGAAGCAAGTTCAGAAAATAAGAAAAATATTCAAAAGCTCAAGGCAGAACAGTATTGAATCAATGGGCAGAAATATATGTGAGATCTATGGTCTAGGGCATGAAACTAAAGGCGGATACTAAAAGCTACCGTTATACAGAGCAGGGGTTCACAGATGCATCCAGGGGTAGTGTATGAACACGAACAGGTGATGAACACCGCAAGAATATGAAACCCTAGAACAGATCTGTGTTGAGAAGAGCGGAAGGTTTACCGGAGTTAAGGAAGACGCGGAAGGTTGCCGCGGCGCTCTGGTGCGTTTAGGTTGATGCAGCGGCCAAGGTTGGTGCAGAAGTTGACGGCGGCGGCGGAGCTCCGAGGCTGGCGACGCGATGAAGACGAAGAAGAAAGGAACGAAGGGGAGAAAAGAAATGACCCTTCGGTCCTATTTATAAGGAAAAAGGACATGTGTCAGGCGCGACAATCAAGGGGCCATGAAACGGAGCTGTCGCCTCGATTTCCGCAGATCTATTAAATAAGGAAGCATAATGGATAGTTTTGTTATGACAGGTGACGTCCTTCCGGCTTACAGCAACCAGAGAAGATGACATCATGGTGGTTTACCATTTTATGAGAAGATGTTGAAGATGAAGTTTTTTAAAGGATTGACATGAACCCATTCAAATCAATCTGGGGCCTAATGTTGGGGATATTACTGCTGGGCGTAAACCGACCTATCTGGGCCGGGTCAACTTCATCAGTAGCTTAAGAGTGATAAAAGCCCAAGAAGGCAGAAGAGGGCCTAAGGCCCGTAGTCAGTTTAAGACTTGTAGCTGTAAACCGGTATTTGTATATAAACTTGTATTGTAAGTTAGGAATAGGGAGAGACCAACCCGGATACGAATATCGACCGGTGTTGGGACTCTGTGAACCAACGGGCGTCACCCGTGTATATAAGGGGACGACCCGGCGGCGGTTCAAGGACGACAGACAACAACTCGAGACATAGGCGAAGCTTGTTTGCTCCCTAGTCATCGAAACCCCATCAATTCCATCACAACTAGACGTAGGCTTTTACCTTCATCGAAGGGGCCGAACTAGTATAAACTCTCTTGCGTCCCTGTGTCCGCTTTAACCCCTTCAAGTTAACCCGTCACGATGGCTCCACGACTAAGTCCTTTCTCTAGGACATCTACCGTGACAAAACCACGACACTAGCCCCCTCGCGAGGCATGCGAGAGAGAGAACACGAGCAAATCCGTGCCAAAAAAGTGTAGTGAGAGGCGAGGGAATCAAATCGGTAAGGCACGCCAAAGGCAAACTTTGATCGAGAAAAAGCAAGTCAACTACGGAAAGCAAATGAAAAGCCGCGTCCTACACCTAATCTAGTCTTCAAGTCTTCTCACCTGCGCGGAGCCAAGTGTTGTCCACTAGGCGTGGGAGGGAGCCCCAGGGCCTGAGGCCGGCGCTCCTGAGACTCCGGGGCGTGTACAACCCCACTCATTTTTACGTGAGAGTGTCACGGGCGGCGATTCTTCACAGGCACCGGGCCTTCTTCACATGCTGCGGGCCTTTCTTCTCAGGCTCTGGGCCTTGCTTCTCAGGCGCTGGGCCTTGCTTCATGGATAGGACTTCCGGAGGTGTTGGATGTTCCAGGCATTCTGGATAGGTATCCCGTCTTGCATCTCCAGGCGCGCTGCACCCGGCCTGGAGACATGGACGACCCTGAACGGGCCCTCCCACACGGGCGAGAGCTTGTGCAGCCCTTCCCCGGAGAGGACCCGCCTCAGGACGAGGTCGCCCACCTCGAGCGTCCTGGAGCAGATGTTGCGGCGGTGGTATCGCCGCAGCGCTTGTTGGTACCTTACTGCCCTCAACACGGCTTCACGGTGGCGTTACTCCCTCAGCACGAGATCCATCCCCCGCATGGCATCCTGCTGCGTTTCGTTGAACGCTAGGACCCGTGTGGAGTGATGCTTAACCTCGTGAGGGAGGACTGCTTTAGCTCCATAGACAAGGAAGAATGGGTTCTCGCCCGTTGGCTTGGTGGCGGTGGTTCGAATGGACCACAACATGGACTGGAGCTCGTCGTGCCAGCCCCTGCCGTAGGCCTCCAGCTTCTTCTTGAAGGTCCTGGTCTTGAGGCCCCTCGGGACCTCCGTGTTAGCGCGCTCGGCCTGACCGTTACTCCTAGGGTGGGTCACCGAAGCGTAGCAGATCTGTGTTCCAAGGTTAGCACAATAGGTTTTGAAGAGGTTGCTAGTAAACTGCGAACCGTTATCCGTGATGATGTGGTTGGGGACCTTGAAGCGGCTCACGAGGCCCTTGATGAACTTGATAGCAGAGCCGACTGGAATGGTACAGACGGCTTCCACTTCCGCCCACTTGGTGAACTTGTCGATGGCGACGTAGAGATAGCGGCAGCCCCCTAGAGCCCGGGGAAACGGGCCTAGGATGTCCAGCCCCTAGACCGCAAACGGCCAGGTGAGAAGGATGGTTTGGAGGCCCTAAGCAGGCTGATGGATTTGCTTGGCGTGGAATTGGCAAGCTTCACAGGACCTCACCAGCTCGGCTGCGTCGTTGAGTGTCGTAGGCCAATAAAACCCACTGCGGAACACCTTGCCGACGAGGGTCCGTGATGGCGAGTGGTGTCTGCAATCACCATCGTGTATGTCAATCAGCAACTCCCTTCCTTGATCGCTAGAGATGCAGCGCAACGTGGCATCATTTGGTCGTTTCCTGTATAACTCGCCGTCTTGTATATAGTATGCCGTGGCCTACCGGGCCATGCGTTCCGCGTCCTCTTCCTTCTCCGGCAGCGTCCTGTGCATCAGGTACTCCTTGAACTCCTTGATCCAGCACACCTCCTGGGGCTCGAGCGCCAAGAGCAGCCGAGTTCCTGAGGTCGGGCCGCAGGCTGGGGCTCCCGTGGCCGGGGGCTGTGGGAGTTCCTCCCGAGGCTGAGTCATGCTTGAAAGAGGTGGCGAAGCTGATGGCTTGAAGAGCTACTCTTCGAAGACGCCGGGCTCTTGTGGTTGCCACTTGGATGCTCTCCTGGCGATGTCATCGGCTTCCTTGTTGGTGCCCCGGGGCACGTGCTGCAGCTCTAGGCCCGAGAATTGCTTTTTCATCTTGCGCACCTCCGCGAGGTAGGCCTCCATGTGCTCGTCCTTCAGCTCGTATACCTTGTTGGAAAAGTTGACGAGGAGCTACGAGTCACCTTTGACGGTGAGGCGCTTCACCCTAGAGCCGCCACAGCCTTCAGGCCAGCTATGAGGCCTTCTTGTTCTGCGGTGTTGTTGGAGACCTTCTCGCCGTGTTGAAAGCAGAGTTGCACGGCGTAGTAGAGCTTGTCCTAAGTGGGCGAGATGAGCACTGCTCCAGCCCCCGCGCCCTGATGCGCCAAGGCAGCATCGAAATACATGACCCTGTTGTCTGGTGCCTCACTTCCTGGCGAGGTGGACCGGTCTTCTCCTTCCTCAAGAGCCAGGGCATCTGTCCATTCTGCCACAAAATCGGCGAGCGCGACTCCCTTGATGACCCTGGTAGTGCTAAACTCCAACTGGAATGCTTGTAACTCGATGTTCCACTCAGCAACCCTTCCGGCTGAGTTGGGGCTCCTGAGCATCCTCTCCAATGGGTAGGCTGAGACAACCTTGATGGGGTGACCCTGGAAGTAGTGCCGCAGCTTGCGCGAGGCCACCAAGAGTGCGAGCAGGAGCTTTTGCGGCATGGGGTAGCGCGCCCTCGCGTCCCGTAGTACGGTGCTGACGAAGTACACCGGATGCTCGACGAGGGCTGGCACACTGTCGAAGCTCGGGTCCCGCGGAGATTGTGGCATATCCTGAGGTGGTGGGTTTCCTGAGACCTGGGCGTCCTGAGGAGCTTCTGTGATGTTGCCCTGTTGAGCTTGGTCTTCCGCCGCTGATGGCTTTGCCGTGCCATCCTGACCCTGCGTTGCATCAGCACTGGCTTGGCGCGACACACCCTTGCCTTGGCGCTCCTCCCGAACTGCCACCAGCGCCGCCCTGGCGAAGTACGGGGTGGCGGCAATGTAGAGCATCAGAGGCTCGAGAGGCAGCGGTGCCACCATCACTGGGGGCTGGTGAGGTATTTCTTGAGGTCTTGGAAGGCCCGGTCGGCCTCCGGGGTCCACTCGAATGGGCCCTTCTTCTTCATGAGCTTAAAGAAGGGTAAGGCGCGCTCGCCTAGCTTGGAGATGAAATGTTCTAACACGGCACCCGCCCTACTAGCTTTTGCATTTCCTTAAGGGTCTGCGGTGGGCTCATGTCTTCGATGGCCTTGATCTTCTCCGGGTTCGCCTCGATCCCTTTATGGGATACGAGGAATCCCAGTAGCTTGCCGGAGGGGACGCCAAACACGCACTTCTTCGGGTTAAGCCTCAAGTTCACTTGGCGCAAGCTCTCGAAGGTCTCCCCCAGGTCTTGAATCAACGTCCTCGCCTCGCGAGATTTGACCACTATGTCATCAATGTAGGCCTCTGTGTTTCTACCGAGCTGCCGCCCCAAGGCGATTTGCATCAACCGTTGAAAGGTTGCGCCTGCGTTGCGCAGCCCGAAGGGCATGCAGGTGTAGCAGTACACCCCGCATGGTGTCAGGAAGGCTGTCTCCTCCACATCCTCCACCGCCATCTTGATTTGGTTGTATCCCGAGAATGCATCTAGGAAACATAGCAAGTTGCACTTGGCGGTGGAGTCGACGATTTGGTCGATGCATGGAAGTGGGAACGGATCCTGGGGGCACGCTTTGTTAAGGTTGGTGAAGTCGACGCACATTTGTTCCTTCCCGCCTTTCTTCTGTACTATGACGGGGTTCGCCAGCCATTCGGGGTATCGAACTTCTCGAATGGTACCTGCCGCCTCCAGCTTGCGTGTCTCTTGGACGATGAAGGCCTGCTTCCATGTGGACTGCTGTCTTGCTCGTTGCTTCACGGGGTGTATGTTGGGGCACACCCTCAGATGATGCTGGATTACCTCTCTTGGGACCCCTACCAGCTGATTGGGCTCCCACGCGAATATCTCCTTGTTCACGCACAAAAACCTCGGCCAAGCTTCTTCTTGTCCTGGGTCAAGGCCGGTTCCTATGGTGAAGGTGGCTCTTGAAGACCCGTCCTCGTCGACCGACACCTGCTTGGTCTCTGCCTTGTCTTGAGTGAATTGCTGTTTCTTCTTGGTGGGTGCGGTTTCCTTGGCCTCGGGTGTACCGACGCTGGCTAGCTGTGCTGCTGCCGCGGTCTTGAAGGCGAGCTTGAGTGCCAACACAGCCTCCTTAGGGTCTCCCTTGATGGTGAGGACGCCCTTGCTCCCTGGCATCTTCATGAGTTTGTAGTCCGGGTGAGTCGCCGCCATGAACTGAGTGAGAGCCGGGTACCCGAGGATGGCATTGTACGGGAGACCGATGCGGGCGATGTCAAAGTCCACCAGCTCGGTGCTATAGTTGTATCGCGTGCCAAAGGTGACTTGGAAGCTGATCTGCCCCAGAGGGTGAGCAGCTCCACCACCCACTCCTATGAAGGGCTTGCCGAGGCCGAGCCGTTCGAGCGGCACATGAAGAAGGCCGAAGGCTTCCATAGAGAGCAAGTTGAGGCCGGCGCCACTGTCGGTGAGGGTCTTGGTGACGGCCACATTGCAGATGGTGGGCGTGCAGAGCATTGGGAGCATCCCTAAGCCGACGGTGGAGCCGGGGTGGTCTTCCGAGTCGAAGGTGAGGTCAACCTCCGGCGCAGCCCAACCCGGCGGAGCCCCCGGGCGCTTGCAGGCTGCCCCAATCTGATGGAAGAAAGGCTTGACGTGGCGATCTGAAGGAGGTGCTTGGGAGCCAACCAGTAGTGCCGCGACTGCGTGGTGTGCCGGCGCCGCGTAGCGCGCAGTGAAGAGATCGCGGAGTTCCCCCCAAGACGTCACCGTGGATCCCGGGAGGTTGAGCAGCCGCACGCGGCTCGCCAGCGAGGGCCAGGGGGAACAAGTTTGCCATGATCTTGTCGTCTCCACCGGCCTCGAGGACGGCCTCCTCATATGCCAGCAGGAACAGCGCCGAGTCTGCCGCGCCATCATAACGCAGTGGCATCTCCGACTTGAACTTGGCTGGCCACTGCACTCGCCGCCGAGCGGGGGCCATGGCTCGGTACCCAGACTCCCTGCTGCTGGTGTTGACCGCAGAGGTTGGTGGCGGGGCACCTGCCATGGGAGCATAGTGGAGCAGTATGGGGCACTGGTTGGTGGAGAGAAGCCCCGGTGCACCCCTACCTGGCGTGCCAAATGTTGGATGTGGGGTTCCGACAAACCCTTAAGGTTCAAACACGAGGGTGCACGCGAAGTCTTTCCTTCCCACCAATCAACGCCCTAGCTCACTAAGTTCTCGCGGACGAACTCGATGAACTCGCAACACAGAAAGACACAAGATTTATACTGGTTCGGGCCACCATTGTGGTGTAATACCCTACTCCAGTGTAGTGGTGGTGGATTGCCTCTTGGGCTGATGATGAACTTTACAAGGGAAAAACAGCCTCCTGAGGTTGAGGTGTTCTTGAGCTCGTTAAGCTTGTGTGTGTGTGGGTGGTCTGAATGATCCGTCCTCCTCTCTAAGGTGGTGGCTAGTCCTATTTATACTGCCCCTGGTCCTCTTCCCAAATATCGAGCGGGAAGGGAGACAACAATGGCGGGCTAATTCGAAGGGATACAACTAGTACAAGCTATCCTGACAAAAGTGGTCTTCTACTGCCAAAGGCTCTGGTGGTGACGGCGTCTTGGGCTCCACGATGACCTCCGTCTTGTCGTCCTCCTGGTCTTGGTCTCGTTGCACCAATATATCAATCTTTGCCTGATGCCTCGGTACTCTTCGCCTGCGCTGGCCTCCTTAGATCCAAAGAGGAAACAAGGACACTGCGCACGCTGGCGCCCGCCTGGTGCCGTGGGTCATGGCTCACGTCACGAGGGTCTCGTGAGGTTTGCCCCGCCTTGATATCTCCGCTCCTCATGAGCCTGCCTAGCTAGGCTACTCCCAAGGAGGTCTTGCATTGTCCGCCTCGCGAGGCTTGGACCCTTGCGAGGGTCTTGGGTGCTTTGTTGGTGAAGATGGGCCATACGGCCTGCCGGCTCAGCCACGCCGCGGGCCGCAGGCAGGCAAGTCTGGGGACCCCCGTTCCCAGAACGCCGACAGTGTCCGAGGGAAAGTCAGCCAAAATGTGTCGGGGACGATGAAAAAGTTTTGAAGAGAAACTATAAATGTTTCGGAGATAAAACTTCATACAGGAAATGTTCTGGAATGCATCTAGAATTATTTTAGGGGGTGCCATAAATTTTATGGACCTTTCGATTTTTTCCAGATTAAACCGTGCGGAAAATATTTCATAAAAGTATGTCATGAGTAGTGGGATGAATAGTGGCAACACTATTAGGTCACTCCCCCTTTTGGTTGGTTTTTGGAAAGCTACCTTTTGGGGCTTTCCCCCAAAGTCAATGGGGAGTCACATGGGGTGGTGGGCACCCCCTAAAGGGGCCCCACACATGTGTGGCAGGTTGGAGGTGGAGATCCTCCATGGAGCTCCACTCTCCCCCTTTTGTTGCTTTTGGTTGAAAATATCCGAGGGATTTTTGGTATTTTCCCCAATAGCCTCAACCCCTTGGTCCGACTATAAATGGAGGTGCACTACGAAAAAAAGACACATCCGTGACATTTTGGTCAGAAAGATTTTTTTTCTGTCATGCTTATGACACTTTTATGACGATAATTGTGACAAAACCCGGCAACATCATAGATGTGATGGGGTCCTACTTCTATGACACAAATCATGACAGAAAATGGGCTTTTCGTCCTGGGCGGGCCGGAGACGCAGCTGCATGACATTCTTTGGGCCGACCATGACGGAAAAAACCATGGTAGAGGCGAGGGCGAGGAAAATATCGGGGAGTTCCCGGTAACGGTGGGTGGTCGGGGGCCAAGAGATGCATGTTTCTCTCGTACGTACGTGCTTGTGTGCGAGGCGTTGGGCTCTAACTGAACCCGAGCGACTGCACTGCAGGCTACGCGTTACTGAACCCGAGCGATCGATCGATCCCTTGCTGTTAACTGAACCCGAGTGATTCCTTCACTACTGCTGCTAACTGAAGTTGATCGATGCTGCCTCCGGATGAACAATGAGTGTTGTTGGGGGCTTTGGATGAACAGTTCCCGATGGGGGGTTGGATGAATAGGACCCCGTGGCAGTAGAGGCCGTTGATGACCCACAAGTACATGGGATCTATCGTAGTCCTTTCGATAAGTAAGAGTGTCGAACCCAACGAGGAGCAGAAGGAAGTGATAAGCGGTTTCTAGCAAGGTATTCTCTGCAAGTACTCAAATAAGTGGTAACAGATAGTTTTGTGATAAGACAATTTGTAACGAGCAACAAGTAACAAAAGTTAATAAGGTGCAGCAAGTTGGCCCAATCCTTTTTGTAACAAAGGACAAGCCTGGACAAACTCTTATATGATGTAAAGAGCTCCCCAGGACACATGGGAATATCGTAAAGCTAGGTTTCATTACGTTCATATGATTCGCGCTCGGTACTTTGATAATTTGGTATGTGGGTGGACCGGTGCTTGGGTACTGTCCTTACTAGAACAAGCATCCCACTTATGATTAACCTCTATTGCAAGCATCCGCAACTACAACAAAAGTATTAAGGTAAACCTAACCATAGCATGAAACATATGGATCCAAATCAGCCCCTTACGAAACAACGCATAAACTAGGGTTTAAGCTTCTGTCACTCTAGCAACCCATCATCTACTTATTACTTCCCAATGCCTTCCTCTAGGCCCAAATAATGGTGAAGTGTCATGTAGTCGACGTTCACATAACACCACTAGAGGAGAGACAACATACATCTCATCAAAATATCGATCGAATACAAAATTCACATGACTACTAATAGGAAGACTTCTCCCATGTCCTCAGGAACAAAAGTAACTACTCACAAAGCATAAACATGTTCATAATCAGATGGGTATTAATATGCATATAGGATCTGAACATATGACCTTCCACCAATTAAACCAACTAGCATCAACTACAAGGAGTATTTAACACTACTAGCAACCTACTAGCAACAATCCCAGACTTCGAGACAAGAATTGGATACAAGAGATGAACTAGGGTTTTGAGATCAGATGCTGTTGATGGAGATTGCCCTCTCCCGATAAGAGGAGCGTTGGTGATGATGATGGCGATGATTTCCCCCTCCGGTAGGAAATTTCTCCGGCAGAACAGCTCCGCCAGAGCCCTAGATTGGTTCCGCCAAGGTTCCGCCTCGTGGCGGCGGAGTTTCGTCCGAGAAGATGCCTTATGATTTTTTTTCCATCGAAAGACTCCATATAGCAGAAGATGGCCACCCGAGGGCCACCAGGGGGCCCACGAGGTAGGGGGCGCGCCCAGGGGGGTAGGGCGCGCCCCCACCCTCGTGGGCAGGGTGTGGCCCCCTGGTGAAGTTCTTGCTCTCAGTATTTTTTATATATTTGGAAAACATCTTCCGTAAAGTTTCAGGACTTTTGGAGCTGTGGAGAATAGGTCTCTAATATTTGCTCCTTTTCCAGCCCAGAATCCCAGCTGCCGGCATTCTCCCTCTTTATGTAAACCTTGTAAAATAAGACACAATAGGCATAAGTATTGTGACATAATGTGTAATAACATCACATAATGCAATAAATATTGATATAAAAGCATGATGCAAAATGGACGTATCAACTCCCCCAAGCTTAGACCTCCCTTGTCCTCAAGCGAAAAGCCGAAATCGAAAAATATGTCCACATGTTTAGAGATAGAGGTGTTGATAAAAATAAAATATGGACATGAGGGCATCATGATCGTTCTTAGAACAGCAACTCATATAATTCTTTGTCATATAATCTCTAATGCTAGAGTAATAATTCAATCACAATATCAAGTATGAATCGTAAACTTCATTGAAAACTAACAAACTACAATCTCAGTCATTGAAGCAATTGCAATTTATCATAACATAGGAAAGAGTCAATGTATAAGAGCTTTTTAGCAAGTCCACATACTCAACTATCATATAATCTTTCACAATTGTTGACACTCATGCAATACTTATGGGTATGGAGTTTTAATCAGGCACAGAGAAAGATAGGGGCTTATAGTTTTGCCTCCCCAACGTTTTACATCAAGGGTAATGTCAACAGTAATAGTTCATGAAAACTCATATCCAATTAGCCATATATACCAGGATCTTTCCATCATACTGTGCTTGCCAAAGGATAAAATGTAAAAAGGAAGGGTGAAGATCACCATGACTCTTATGCAATGTAGGAGATAAAGGTAAAAGATAGGCCCTTCGTAGAGGGAAGCAGAGGTTGTCATGCGCTTTTATGGTTGGATGCACAAAATCTTAATGCGAAAGAACATCACTTTATATTGCCACTTGTGATATGGACCTTTATTATGCAGTCTGTCGCTTTTATTACTTCCGTATCACACGGTCGTATAAAGCTTATTTCCTCCACACCAATCAATCATACATATTTAGAGAGCAATTTTTATTGCTTGCACCGATGACAACTTACTTGATGGATCTTACTCAATCCATAGGTAGATATGGTGGACTCTTATGGCAAGACTGGTTTAAGGGTATTTGGAAGCACAAGTAGTATCTTTATTTGGTGTAATGAATTTGGCTAGAATGAGGGGGAAAAGCAAGGTCATCATGTTGGAAGATCCAAGACAATATAATTTATCTCAGATATAAGAAAACATAACCCATTACGTCGTCTTTCTTGTCCAATGTCAACTCTTTGGCATGTCATATTTTAATGAGTGCTCACAATCATAAAAGATGTCCAAGATAATATATTTATATGTGAAGACCTCTCTTTCTTTATTACTTCCTATTAATTGCAACGATGACCAAAACTGTGTTTGTCAACTCTCACAACTTTTATTCATCATACTCTTTCTATGTGAGCTCATTACTCTCCATAAGATTCACATGATCTCTTTGTTTCTTTTTATTTCTTTCTCTTTTCTTTTATTCACTTAGGATCATGGCAAAATAATCAAGCCCTTGACTCAACACTAATCTTTATTATATAGCTCACAGACTCGGTTACATAAAAGCAAAACTCACAGCTAGATCACACTAAGAACTTTTATTCTACTAGATCAAGATATTACCAAAAGGATCAAACTAAGAAAAACAGTAAAGATAAAGTGATGGTGATATGATACCGGGGCACTCCCCCAAGCTTGGCAGTTGCCAAGTGGAGTGCCCATACCAGATACTCAATTCTTCTTTGTTGGTGGAGACGGTGGAGATTTTGTTCATGGCGTAGGCTTCATACTTAATTTGTGTTTGAGGACAGAATTTTGGTCCCTTAGGTCCTCGATCTCCTGTTCCAGGCTCAGTATCTTTTTGCATAGTTCTTGCTTGTTTTCCTGCAAGAGGCGAAAAGGAATAAACTCGATCTTAGGTTTCTTTACTCTATCCGGGAGACTTGACTTTTTGAACTCCACATGCATGTCCCCAGGTTGAGGTAGTGGGACCTCAACTTCATCTGAGCTCGTCTCCTCCTTTCCCTTGGGTTCATAGTCCTCTTCCTCTTCCTAGTCCAACCGCAATGCTCCACATCCCCATAGATCTTAGGATCTGCAAGGTAATCAACCACGTAGCTTTATCCTTCCGAATCCTGGGACGACATGTTGCTCTGTCTGCAGCAGGACAACTCAAAACAAAGACAAGAGATTTTTGCGTGATACGGGACTCAAAATCCCCGGGAGATTATATAATGAAATTTTACCGACCAAAATACGTGTCATGTACGAAAACGGAGTCCGGAGAGCACACGAGGTGCCCATGAGGTAGGGGGGCGCGCCCTCCACCCTCGTGGAGGCCTCGTGTCCTTCCCGAACTGCTGCTTATTTTTCTATTTTTCTAAATATTCCAAAGCGGAGAAATATTACCTTAAAAACTGTTTTGGAGTCGGTTTACTTACCGTACCACATACCTATTCCTTTTCGGAGTCTGAAACGTTCCGAAAAGTGTCCCTTATGTATTCCTCCAGGGTTATGGTTTCAATAACATTGGTTTCAACATTTATGGGATTACCTGAGATATAATGTTTGATTCTTTGACCGTTCACCACCTTCGGATTTGTGCCTTCGAAATTGTTGATTTTTATGGCACCGGAACGGTAGACCTCCTTGATAACGTAAGGACCTTCCCATTTAGAGAGAAGTTTTCCTGCAAAAATCTTAAACGAGAGTTGTATAGCAATACATAATCACCTACATTAAACTCACGCTTTTATATCCTTTTGTCATGCCATCTCTTAACTTTTTCTTTAAACAACTTGGCATTTTCGTTGGCTTGGGTTCTCCATTCATCAAGTGAACTAATATCAAATAACCTCTTCTCACCGGCAAGTTTAAAATCATAATTAAGTTCTTTCATAGCCCAATAAGCCTCGTGTTCTAGTTCGATAGGTAAGTGACGTGCTTTTCCATAGACCATTTTATACGGAGACATACCCATAGGATTTTTATATGCAGTTCTATAGGCCCATAATGCATCATCAAGTTTCTTGGACCAATTTTTTCTAGACCTATTAACAGTCTTTTGCAAAATTAATTTGAGTTCTCTATTACTCAATTCTACTTGACCACTAGACTGAGGGTGATAAGGAGATGCAATTCTATGATTAACATCATATTTAGCAAGAATTTTATGGAAAGCACCATGAATAAACTGTGAACCACCATCAATCATTAAATATCTAGGGACTCCAAATCTTGGAAAAATAACTTCTTTAAGCATTTTAATAGAAGTGTTATGATCAGCACTACTAGTTGGAATAGCTTCTACCCACTTAGTAACTTAATCAACAGCAACTAAAATATGTGTATAACCATTAGAGGAAGGAAAATGTCCCATATAGTCAAAGCCGCAAACATCAAATGGTTCAATAACAAGTGAATAATTCACAGGCATTTCTTGACGTCTACTAATATTACCAATTCTTTGACATTCATCAAAAGATAAGACAAACTTACTGGCATCCTTGAAGAGAGTAGGCTAATAAAAACCAGATTGCAGTACCTTATGTGCAGTTCTATCTCCAGCATGGTGTCCTCCATAAGCTTCGGAGTGACACTTGCATAGGATCTGTTCCCGTTCATGCTCAGGTACACAACATCTAATAACACCATCTACTCCTTCTTTATAAAGATGTGGGTCATCCCAAAAGTAATGCCTCAAATCATAGAAGAACTTTTTCTTTTGCTGGTATGTAAAACTAGGTGCTATAAACTTAGCAACAATGTAATTAGCATAATCAGCATACCATGGAGCAGTATGAGAGGCATTTATGACATTTAATTTCTCATCAGGGAAGCTATCATCAATAGGTAGTGGGTCATCGAGCACATTTTCTAACCTAGACAAGTTGTCTGCAACGGGGTTCTCAGCTCCTTTTCTATCAACAATATGCAAATCAAATTCTTGTAGCAAGAGAACCCATCTAATAAGTCTAGGTTTAGCATCTTTCTTTTCCATAAGATATTTAATAGCAGCATGATCAGTGTGAATAGTTACTTTAGAATCAACAATATAAGGTCTAAACATATCACAAGCAAATACAACTGCTAAGAATTCTTTTTCAGTAGTAGCATAATTTCTTTGAGCATTGTCTACAGTTTTACTAGCATATTGAATGACATTTAGTTTCTTATCAACTCTTTGTCCTAGAACAGCACCCACAGCATAATCACTAGCATCACACGTAATTTCATAGGGTAAATTCCAATCAGGTGGCTGAACAATACGTGCAGAAATCAATGCTTTCTTAAGTATTTCAAATGCTTATACACAATCATCATCAAAGATAAATGGTATATATTTTTTGTAATAAATTAGTCAGAGGCCGAGGAATTTTTGAGAAGTCCTTAATGAACCTCCTATAAAAACTGGCATGACCAAGGAAACTTCTTATACCTTTGATGTCCTTGGGACATGGCATCTTTTCAATAGCATCAACCTTGGCTTTATCAACTTCGATACCTCTTTCAGAAACTTTATGCCCCAAGACAATACCTTCATTAACGATAAAGTGGCACTTTTCCCAATTCAAGACAAGATTAGTTTCTTCACATCTCTGCAAAACTCGATCAAGGTTGCTCAAGCAATCATCAAAAGAAGATCCATAGACGGAAAAGTCGTCCATGAAAACCTCACAAATCTTTTCACAAAAGTCAGAGAATATAGCCATCATGCATCTTTGAAAGGTAGGAGGTGCATTACATTAACCAAAAGGCATACGTCTATAAGCAAAAGTACCAAAAGGGCATGTAAAAGTAGTCTTTGACTGATCTTTGGCTGACATAGGTATTTGAGAGAAACCAGAGTAACCATCTAGAAAGCAAAAATATGTATGTTTGGACAATCTTTCTAGCATTTGATCAATAAAAGGTAAGGGGTAATGATCTTTTTTAGTAGCCTTATTTAATTTGTGGAAATCAATTACCATCCTATAACCTGTAATAATTCTTTAAGGAAACAATTCATCTTTATCATTAGGAACAACAGTAATACCTCCCTTCTTTGGGACACAATGGACAGGGCTTACCCATTGACTATCAGCAACGGGATAAATTATACCCGCCTCAAGGAGCTTTAGTATCTCCTTTCTTACCACTTCTTTCATTTTAGGATTCAGCCGACGTTGATGATCACGAACTGGTTTAGCATCTTCTTCCAAATTAATTTTATGTTGACATAGAGTGGGACTAATGCCCTTAAGATCATCAAGAGTATACCCAATAGCAGCACGGTGCTTCTTCAGAGTTTTCAATAATCTCTCTTCTTCATGCTCTGAAAGGCTAGCACTAATAATAGCAGGATATATCTTTTTCTCATCAAGATAAGCATATTTAAGAGTATCAGGTAACGGTTTAAGCTCAAACACGGGATCACCCTTGGGTGGAGGAGGATCCCCTAGGATTTCAACAGGTAAATTGTTTTTCAGAATAGGTTCCTGTTTAAAGAATACTTCATCTAATTCCCTTCTTTCATTCATAAACATACCATTTTCATGGTCTAGCAAATATTGTTCCAAAGGATCACTAGGAGGTACGGCAATAGAAGCAAGACCAATAATTTCATCCTTACTAGGTAATTCTTCTTCACGGTGTTGTCTACTAAATTTAGAAAAAAATAAATTCATGAGTCATATCATCTAAAACGATAGTAACGACATCCCTTTTGCAATCTATGGTAGCATTAACAGTATTTAGGAAGGGTCTACCAAATATAATCGGACAAAAGCTATCTTGTGGGGAACCAAGAACAAGAAAATCAGCAGGATATTTAGTTTTCCCACACAAGACTTCAACATCTCTAACAATTCCCATTGGTGAAATAGTATCTCTATTGGCAAGTTTAATTGTGACATCAATATCTTCCATCTCGGCAGGTGCAATATGATGCATAACTTCTTTGTATAAGGAATAAGGTATTGCACTAGCAGTAGCACCCATATCACATAAGCCATGATAACAATGATCTCCTATTTTAACAGAAATAGTAGGCATGCCTACCACAGGTCTAGGTTTATCTTTATCACAGGGTTTAGCAATTCTAGCAGTTTCATTACAGAAATAAATAACATGCCCATCTATATTATCAGACAAGAGATCTTTAACAATGGCAATATTAGATTCAACTTTAACTTGCTCAGGAGGTGTATATGTTTTAATATTGCTTTTATGAACCACAGATGAAGCTTTAGCATGATCCTTTATCCTAACAGGGAAAGGTGGTTTCTCAACATAAGAAGTAGGAACAATAGGATCATTATAAGTGATAGTCTTTTCTTCAACTTTAATAGGTGCAGCTACTTTTACTTCTATGGGAGGATGATATTTAAACCACTTCTCCTTGGGGAGATCAACATAAGCAACAAAAGATTCACAGAAAGAAGCTACTATCTCAGAGTCAAGTCCATATTTAGTGCTAAATTTACGAAAAATATCGGTATCCATAAAAGATTTAACACAATCAAAAATAGGTGTCATACCTGACTCCTTACCATTGTCGAGGTCCCAATCTTCAGAGTTTCGTTTAATTCTTTCCAATAAATCCCATTTGAATTCAATAGTCTTCATCATAAAAGAGCCGGCACAAGAAGTATCAAGCATGGTGCGATTGTTACGAGAAAGCCAAGCATAATTTTTTTGAATAATCATTTCTCTTGAGAGCTCATGATTGGGGCATGAATATAACATTGATTTAAGCCTCCCCCAAGCTTGAGCGATGCTTTCTCCTCCGCGAGGCCAAAAGTTATATATATAATTGCGATCACGATGAACAAGGTGCATAGGATAAAACTTCTGATGAAATTCCAATTTCAATCGTTTGTAATTCCAAGACCTCATATCATCACATAGCCTATACCATGTCGATGCATCTCCCCTCAAAGATAAAGGGAAGACCTTCTTCTTAACAACATCTCTGGGTACACCTGCAAGCTTAAATAATCCACAAACTTCATCCACATATATCAAATGTTCATCAGGATGTTTTGTTCCATGTCCTAAAAAAGGATTAGCTAGCAGTTTTTCTATCATACCCGAAGGAACTTCAAAGCAAGCAATTTCATTTTCATTTTCATTTTTAGTAGGTTCAGTAGGTTGAGGAGCAACTCTTTGCTCTACTGGTCGGGGTGAAGATACCCCGAAGAAGCCCCTCAGAGGATTAGCTTCCATGGTAACAAGTGACAGTAAATTTCAGCACACTATAAATTTTTCCTTACCAAATTCCACCTACCAAAGGCGCTTCACTCCCCGGCAATGGCGCCAGAAAAGAGTCTTGATGACCCACAAGTATAGGGGATCTATCGTAGTCCTTTCGATAAGTAAGAGTGTCGAACCCAACGAGGAGAAGAAGGAAACGATAAGCGGTTTCCAGCAAGGTATTCTCTGCATGTACTGAAATAAGTGGTAACAGATAGTTTTGTGATAAGATAATTTGTAACGAGCAACAAGTAACAAAAGTAAATAAGGTGCAGCAAGGTGGCCCAATCCTTTTTGTCGCAAAGGACAAGCCTGGACAAACTCTTATATGATGTAAAGTGCTCCCGAGGACACATGGGAATATCGTCAAGCTAGGTTTCATCACGTTCATATGATTCGCGTTCGGTACTTTGATAATTTGGTATGTGGGTGGACCGGTGCTTGGGTACTATCCTTACTTGAACAAGCATCCCACTTATGATTAACCTCTATTGCAAGCATCCGCAACTACAACAAAAGTATTAAGGTAAACCTAACCATAACATGAAACATATGGATCCAAATCAGCCCCTTACGAAGCAACGCATAAACTAGGGTTTAAGCTTCTGTCACTCTAGCAACCCATCATCTATTATTACTTCCCAATGCCTTCCTCTAGGCCCAAATAATGGTGAAGTGTCATGTAGTCGACGTTCACATAACACCACTAGAGGAGAGATAACATACATCTCATCAAAATATCGAACGAATACCAAATTCACATGACTACTAATAGCAAGACTTCTCCCATGTCCCTAGGAACAAAAGTAACTACTCACAAAGCATAAACATGTTCATAATCAGAGGGGTATTAATATGCATAAAGGATCTAAACATATGATCTTCCACCAATTAAACCAACTAGCATCAACTAGAAGGAGTGATTAACACTACTAGCAACCTACTAGCACCAATCCTGGACTTGGAGACAAGAATTGCATACAAGAGATGAACTGGGGTTTTGAGATGAGATGGTGTTGATGAAGATGTTGATGGAGATTGCCCTCTCCCGATGAGAGGAGGGTTGGTGATGATGATGATGGCGATGATTTCCCCCTCTGAGAGGGAGGTTTCCCAGGCAGAACAGCTCCGCCAGATCCCTAGATTGGTTCTGCCAAGGTTCCGCCTCGTGGCGGCAAAGTTTCGTCCGAGAAGATGGATTATGATTTTTCCCATCGAAAGACTCCATATGGCAGAAGATGGCCACCGGAGGGCCACTAGGGGGCCCACGAGGTAGGGGGCACGCCTCCCACCCTCGTGGGCAGGGTGTGGCCCCCTGGTGAAGTTCTTGCTCTTAGTATTTTTTATATATTTGGAAAACATCTTCCGTGAAGGTTCAGGACTTTTGGAGCTGTGCAGAATAGGTCTCTAATATTTGCTCCTTTTCCAGTCCAGAATCCCAGCTACCGGCATTCTCCCTCTTTATGTAAACCTTGTAAAATAAGAGAGAATATGCATAAGTATTGTGACATAATTGGTAATAACAGCCCATAATGCAATAAATATTGATATAAAAGCATGATGCAAAATGGACGTATCAGCCGTTGCCGCTGGATGAACAGTACCCCGATCGATCGAGCCGGTGGATGAACAGGACCTTGTGGAGGGCTGGATGAACAGGACCCCGTGGTGGGCGGGATGAACAGTAGCCGGTGGAGGGCTAGTTGAACAGTAGCCGGTGGAGGGCTGGATGAACAGTAGTCCGTGGAGGTGTGGTTGAACAGGACCCCGTGGAGAGGGCTGGTTGAACAGTAGCCGGTGGAGGAGCGCGCGGTGGAGGCTGGATGAATAGGACCCTCGTTTCGACCGTAGCGCTCCAACACAAGTATGTTTCCTCCGTTTTGCGGTATGCCACACCCCTCCCAATCAACAGGACCCCGTTTCGACCGTAGGAGGTTCGTTTCCTCCATTTTGCGGTACGCTAGACCCCTCCAGATGAACAGGATTCCGTTTCCACCATGGCCGGTCGAACACAAGGCCGTTTCCTCCGTTCTGTGGTACACCAGGCTTCGTTTCCATCGGCTGTTCCGTCCAAGCCGGTTGGCTCCCGATGAACAGCACGCGTTCCGTTGCCTCCCGATGAACACGACGCATTCCGTTGCCTCACCATGAACACGACGACGACGCAGTATCTCCGTTCCGACCCAGCCACAGCCATGTACACGAGCCTTGGCCGTACAAATGTGCCAATAGGCGTTCGAGACCCTGCCCGTCTGTACGTAGTGGCCGTATTTACTTTCTTGCACCCTAGCCGCTGTATGTACGTGTAGATGCTACGTGCGCGCCTCTACATCGACCAGTATGTACGTACACGTTCGCGACCAGAATGACAACGCTACGTACGCTTCGACCGGGTGGGTCCCAATTATCAGACACTTCTTTGCGTGCGAAGATGTAGCTAGTGGGTCCCAGCAGTCAGGGGGGAAACATTTTTTTTGTGAACTCATTATTTTCCGTGTAATAAGGAGGCACTTCCTTGCTGCGGCCGTGGACCCAGCTGCCAGCCTCTCCATGTACAGTACTATTCTGATGGAAGTCGTTCCTTGACCATGTTGACCACGCCGCGCCGAGAGCACCAGGGCGGTGGACGACGATGAGGCCTAGGAAGGGGACGACGTGGAGCCGGGGAAGATGCGCCAGTGGATGCCCACACAGAGGGGAGTATGTGGGTTGACTGCTTCGGCTGCGGTGTGAGGTTGCCGTCGCCGGAGAAAAACAAGAGGTGTGGGTGAGTATAGAGGGATGGCATGGCCAGCGGTGGCAGCACAGTCGGACACGGGAGGCAGGAGCCAGCGGCACGACCGACACTTCTTTGGGCGCCTGAAGCAAGAAGACCAGAGGTTGAAGAAGCACTATGGCCGTTGGATGGACATAGTACGGTCACTGGAGCTAGAATCGTTCATATTGACTAAGTTGACAAAGCCCTCCGTCCCCGTCATCTTAGTAGGCCCACAAGTCAGCCTCCCACTATGGTGGGTCCCAGCTAGGAGGGGGAGTTCATCTTTTTGTGCGTAATAAGGAGGCACTCCCTTGCGTGCGAAGATATAGCTGGTGGGTCCGACCTGTCAGCGGGGGAACGATTTTTCTCGAAATACAGAGGCCCTTCCAGTGGGTCCCAGCTTTCAGGTTGAGGAATCATTATTATTTCTACACGTAATAAGGAGGCGTTTCCTTGCGTGCAGCCTTGGACCCAGCTCTCAGCATCTCCATGTACTGTCCACTTCCGATGCATGTCGTTCGTTGACCATGCTGCACCGAGAGCACCTAGGCGGTGGATGAGGGCGAGGCATAGGAAGAGAACGACACGGAGCCAGGGAAGACTCGGCAGTTGTTTCCCACGCGGAGGGGAGTACGAGGGTTTACTGGTTCGTCTGCCGTCCCCGGAGAATAACAGCAGGTGTGGGTGAGTAGAGGGATGGCTAGGCCAACGATGGAAGTACGGTGGGGCGGTGAGGCCTGCGCGGCAGCACAGCCGGCCACAGAAGGAGGAAGCAGGCAGTCCCGCCGGCGCTTGTTTGAGCGGCTGAAGCAGGAAGAGCAGAGATTGAAGAAGCACGACGGCCGTTGGATGGACATCCAACAATCACTGCTTGTGCATCAACCTTTTTTTAGGAAAGCCTCAAATCTGTGGAAAACAACATACAACCCATCTACCATTATTTCTAATAACTAGCAAAGTGGCCCGCTCGATGCGCGGGCTAGAACTTTAAAAAGTTTTATAATGAAAATATCTTATTTGATTTGTGTAAACAAAAATTTGAACCAAATGTGATGATATTCACAAATATAAGATTTATTTGAATGTAGATTTTTCTTAGATATGTTTTGTTTTCTCTTTGAATATATTTGTTATTTTCTGACATCATTTAAGACTGACATGTTAATTGTAGTTGGAGTTATGAGTCTACCAGTAATAAATCCAATTATGCATGTCCCTGTCTTTGTTTTATTGTATTGATTATTTTTCTCTAATTGCTTCTTTAAGTATATAGCTAACGTGCATTTGTATATTATATATCTATTAATACTGTCATGCTTATTTGTTTCCGTGGTCATTTGATCTGGTTAAGATAATACATGTACACTCAAAAGCAGGACTAATGTTACCTCATATTCTTACTTAAACTAAGTTTGCTTTTGAGTGAGGATCGCTCCGAATCTCACCTATTTTCCTCCTTGATGGCCCTTACTTGTACGCATTCCGTGGCTCGGGTCAGGTGTACTTCCACGGGGTCGCCGTCTATGCAGTTGTTTGGCTCCCTCGCGCCTCATAGATCTCCATGTTTGGTCAACAACGATGGACCGGTAGCATCCTGAGTAGCAGCTATTACCGGGAGTACGCGAGCTCATGGAAATCGATGGTGCATTTACCATCAGCATTCATGGAGGTGATAATCTAGCTTCGATCGTGCGCAAGTTTGATATTCATAGGGGCACTACCATTCCCAAGTCCCATCCCATACACATCATCGGTATCCTAAAGTGAGGCAGCCTGAAAAGTTGTCTTCATCCTCGACGGTGGCAGCCCAACTTGAATTTATCTTTTTTCCACCTATAGGCCCCGTCCCTCATATTCTTTTTGCGCCATTGCACAATTGGACTAATATAATTAAATCAAGGTAGGTTTTTATTAGTGATAAGTGTTATCATTTATGTCTTTCTACAATCTTGTATATTGGTTGATATGGGTTTTCGGCCGATTGATTTATGGTCAAAGTACTAAATGATGAAAGAAAGTTATGAATGCCAAATACAGCTTAAGGCGTATATTTAATCTTTTTATGCCCCTCCACTTTTTACAGAGCTTGGCGAACAATACCAAGTATTCAACACCAGCGAAGTAATGTTAGCACTACAGGTCTCCGTCTTGGCATAGCTTCACATATGTCACATGCCACAATGCAACATAACATACTATGCTAATGTTGTACAACTAATTTAGATCATAGTACTTATTTCAAACTAAAATTATAATAATTATGTGCCATGTCAATCTTATGATGTATCCTTCCAATTCTAAGCACGGACACACCATTGACAGCTAGCTAGAAATTAATACATGGTAGACAATATTGATCTTTACCGAGTCTGTGTCAATCTTAGCAGCCAGTACATGAGTCTACACTTCATTGACGGTTGGAAGTTCTTTTTCTTACGTGAATTTTTCAGCACATCTAATGTTATTCCCCGTTAGCCTATCATTATTTGTTAATATCAATGAAAAAAGTGGATTATGCTAAGTAAATATTCACGTAGTCCAAAACAAATTTCTAGCAAAAAATAAATTCCATGTTTAGGTTAGACAAGTAGCTTAATCTGACTATTACGACTTTGTTAGCTAGCCTTCATAAGTAAGGACACATAGAGCACACTTCAATTCTACAAGTTACCAAGATCAGATGAATATCACACCTTGCTACTCTAGAGTAAACTATAGGAATAGACCAATGCATACCGCAATTAAGAAAGAAACCTCCTAATACTTTTACGGAAAAACTTCTTCGACCAATCATGATAGAATCCATCTAGCTAGTAAGCACAAAATTCAAATCTATATTGCAGCAATGGAGGAAACTCACACTAATCTATGATCTGAAACTTTTTGTACATATCTTGACGGTTCGCACAGCCTCAGGGCCGAGTTTTTCTTGCTATGCATGACCATGATGGGTCTAACTCTAGTATAAAGCTAGCTTCCACTTATCTTGAGTCATGCGCACGTACACAATACCTAGCTCCAAAACTAATTAGTTCTTGCGGCCGCCCGGAAATGTCAACAATTGATCCACTCCCGATCAATCTCCATCATACGCACCTACACAGCAGACAGCCGCAAGACGCAAGGCGAATTGATTTTCACGGCCAGCCGGAAACGCAAATAAATTGATCTGTTGGTGATCAATCTTCAAGCGTACGTACGTACGTACAGTACGTACAGTACAGAGCAACCAACTGATTCTTGCCGCCAGATGTTGAAAGGGCCGCAAGATTTGCTGTAGCGTGCGCTCATGGTTACCGGCGGTGCTAGCTAGGGCATTAGAGCAATTCCTTTGTGTTTTTTCTTTCCATACGTCAATGTTTCAAAAGAAAGCATGTAGGTTCTTTTTTTTAAAGGAATCGTTGCTTCATCTTTTTATTATAAGGCATGTTTAGCGAAACATTTTTCTTCTATAATGGCAATGGTGGGTAATTTTTTAACTTTAAAATATCTAATGGCTACAAATTTTTAGCCTATTAAATAAACAGATGGATTTTTCTATTTTTGTGAGATTTTCTAGTATATTTCTCTTTTTTCTGATGAGCCCGTCAAATACTTTTTATATATAACAGATTTACAGCCCATTTGCTAATTCTTAAGGTCTTTTTTGGAGCCCATATTCTTTTTTGTTAGCATTACAACCCATATTGTGGCCACGGTTATAAAATTATACGAAATTTTGCATATTTCGGTGTGGCCCGAATTGTTTTTAATCCCAAAATTTCGAGTCACATTCAAACTGATTTTAAAAATAAAGTATATCAATATAAAATGCAACAAATTGTCCACGCATAAAAAAATCAATGCAATTTAAAATCTCGAAATGAAAAAAAAAATTGAAACTAATTGCCGGTTTGATGTGTTTTAAAACGTACATCCCATTTCTTATTACTGATAGGCCATTTTCTCGGCCAGCCGAATGAAGCTCTTCTCGTCTCGCAATATTTGCAGCCCAACAGGCCTGACAAAGTGACTTGCTTGACAAATCACAAAAAAAGTGGGCTAGCCATTGTCAGAAAGAAAAAAAAACTACTGGGCTGGTCTATGGTAAACATAAAAGAAAAGCCTGTCTAGACAGGCTAGAGTGCCCCGCACAGCCCAGTTGACACCCTGCTTCCGTCTCAAAAACCAATTAGATAAACACCACTCCAATTATGACGATTCATAAAAATGCCACTGCAATTTCTAAACTTTGAAAAATGTCACTGCAATTTTTGCAAATTTTGAAAAACCCCACTGCAATTTTTGCAAACTTTGAAAAACGCCACTCCAGGCTTGGAAAAATGCCACTGGAAATGGCATAAAATGGCATTTTTCAAAGTTTAGAAATTGCAGTGGCATTTCTCGGAATCACTAGATTTGGAGTGGCATTTATCAAATTAACCCAAAACAAAAATAACAGGGTGAGATGTTGGGTCCCTGGTGTTAGCCGCTCATTGTGCAATTTTCTCGTTTATTGACTACGTTGACAATGGCTATTTCTATTTCTGATACTGAAATACAATCTGGTAATGAAGATGAACCTAGTGATAATGTTAATGATGATGCTCAACCTAGCAATGATAATGATGAAGGATTGAACATGTTGTTGATCTTGATAACCCACAATCAAAGAATCAACATTATGATAAAAGAGACTTTGTTGCTAGGAAGCACGGTAAAGAAAGAGGACCATGGGTTCAGAAACCCATGCCTTTTCCTCCTAAACCATCCAAGAAAAAGGATGATGAGGATTTTGAGCGCTTTGCTGAAATGATTAGACCTATCTTTTTGCGTATGCGTTTGACTGATATGCTTAAAATGAACCCTTATGCTAAGTACATGAAGGATATTGTTACTAATGAAAGAAAGATTCTGGAAGCTGAAATTTCCACCATGCTTGCTAATTACACTTTTAAAGGTGGAATACAAAAGAAACTAGGAGATCCAGGAGTACCAACTATACCATGCTCCATTAAAAGAAACTATGTTAAAACTACTTTATGTGATCTCGGAGCCGGTGTTAGTGTTATGCCTCTCTCTTTATATCGTAGACTTGATTTGAATAAGTTGACACCTACTGAAATATCTTTGCAACTGGCTAATAAATCAACTGCTATACATGTCGGTATTTGTGAGGATGTGCCTGTTGTGGTTGCAAACGTTACTATTTTAACGGACTTTGTTATTCTTGATATTCCCGAGGACGATGGTATGTCTATTATTCTTGGAAGACCCTTTTTGAATACTGCAAGGGCTGTCATTGATTGCAACAAAGGTAATGTCACTTTTCATGTTAATGGTAATAAGCATACGGTACACTTTCCGAGGAAACAAGCTCAAGTCTATAGTTTCAATTCTATTGGAAAATTTTCAACAATTACTATTGGAGGTTTTGAATTTCCTCTTCCTACTGTCAAGAAGAAATATGATATTCTTATTGTCGGGGACGTGCATATCCCCGTTGAGGTAACCTAGTGTTATTTGAAATTTCTCCGATTTCATGCGATTCGGAATGAGTTTGTTAACAAGACTTGGTCAACCTTGTTAGTGGATTCCTTTTGATGAGCGTGAGATGGATGAAGTTAGAAAGCACAACCTTTTGTACCCTCTTTTTACTTTCTGTTATTTATATTAAATAAAGCAAAAATAGTATTTTCTGTCTGTTTTCTGAATTATCCTTGCAATAAAAAATACCCTAAAAATAAAAGTTCTCCAAATGCCCTGAAAATGAAATATGATTTTTTCCAGAATATTTAAGAATTATTGGCGCTAAGAACACATCAGGGGGACCCACCGTGTGCCCACGATGGTGGAGGGCGCACCCTACCCCCCTGGGCGCGACCCCCTGCCTCGTGGACCTTTCGTGGGCCCCCTCCACTTATTCTTGCACCCACACACTTCGAATTCCTCCAGAAAAAATCACCCACCAACTCAAACCCGAATTCTAGCTCATCTTGCTGCCATTTTCGATCTCCTTGCTCAAAGGTCCATTCACAAAACTGCTTCGGGAGAGTGTTCTTCGATATGTGACTCCTCCAATGGTCCAATTAGTTTTTGTTCTAGTGCTTTATTTATTGCAAATTTTTGCTGCTTAGGTGACCCTGTTCTTGAGCTTGTATGTCAAATTTATGTTGTCAAAAGTAGTTCTAATGCATGATATAGCCTCTAGGCACTTCCAGGAGTAGTTCCTATCGATTTTGTTGAGTTTGGTTCACTTTTATTTTAAGTTACTAAAAATTTCAGAAAAAGATGAGGAGATTTTTGAGGGGCTCATCGAGCCGAAGATCGAAGGATAAGCAAAGTGAAGAGAATAAGAAGCCCAAGTATAATCTCCCTTGTACTGCAGAGGTTCAGCCGTGTGAATGGCCTTGTCATGAGTTCTTTAGAGAAGCAGAGATTTATGAAGATTTTTATTATCTGGCTGAGAATGCGGGCCTCACCGACTTCCTCCACGACCGGCATGAACAATATATCCTACTCACCAATATTTATGTGCAAAATTTTCATTTCCATGCTAGGAGATCGCCACCTTCGGTGGAATTTTATTTATATGATGAGCATAAGGAGATGTCACTTTATGATTGTTGCCGGGTTTGTAGGATACCGTTTGAGGGCAGCATAGGGGAACCACATCGTAATGATGTGGAGGGATTTATTGATATGATTGCTGTAGAGGAAACGAAGAAAGTTTCCGATGCAAGAATCACTAGCATCCATTTTCCTATTCTACGTTACTTTGCAATATTTGCTAGTAGATGCTTAATTGGTCGCGGGAACTGTGGAAATCTTAGTGCCCCTGATATTGTTATTTTGCGCCATGCTTTGTTTCATGATACCACTTTCAGTTTAGGCGCTATTGTGGCTAAACGGTTAAATCTGAACCGTACAAAGGGTCCCATCTTGGGAGGCATATTCGCCTTGCGCCTTGCTGCACACTTTAACATACCTATTAGGCATTATGAGAAAGAGGAAAAGTTGCTACCTCATATTTTTCTAGATTACAAGAGCTTGGTAGCACATGATTTTATTGTTAAGAATAAGAAGAAGATGCTTAACTATAGACTGATATTTAATAAGAATCACTTTGAGACTATTACCTTGCCTGCTCCCTCTTTGTTCAACATATTTTCAGGCACGTACCTTGTTTTGCCGGAGGCCATTCAGGCATACCAGAGCTTGACATCAGCTCCAGAGCTGGAGCCACTATCTGATCCTCACCGTCAGTCTGTTTATCAGTGGGATCCAGAGGAGATCGCCAACCAGTGGTAACCCGAGGACCCTCCTCAGTACACCGGAGAGGGCGGATTCGATCCATGGGCATAGACCAACTTAGGCCAAAAGCCTAAGCTTGGGGGAGTACGTATCTCTCACCGACATTACATTCATGTTCACACACTCATGCCAGTTCTCGGTGCTCATACTTTTTCATTGTATCATCCATGTTAATTTATTTTCTTTTTAAGCTTTCTTCTTATGTGTTTAAAAAACCTTAATAAAAACAAAAAATTAGTTGTAGCTTTTAGCTAGTTTACTTTCCATGCTTGTAGTAGTAGAAATTAAAAAAAACCCAAAAAGATTTCTCGTTCTTCGTCTGCTTGTCGGGAGTTTTCCCATGTAAATAGTTTTGTTTCTTTTCTTTCTTTGGGGGGTTGGGAGGAGAAGACCATGATGAAAATGTTGAGTGGCTCTCTTATGCATTATTGTTGATCTAACAGAGAGCCCATATTACCTTGTCTTCTCCCTTGAATTGAATGCTTGTAGATTCCAGCTTAGTCCAATGCACGTGCACTATTATTATTATCCACACCGTTCGGTTGTGCAAGTGAAAGGCAATAATGACGACATATGTTGAACTGATTGAGATGAGAGAAGCTGGTATGAACTCGACCTCTCTTGTTTTTGTAAATATGATTAGTTCATCGTTCCTGATTTAGCCTATTATGAATGAAACATGTTTGCAGTGACAATTAGAGATTATAGTTGCTCATGCCATGCTTAATTAAGTAACTAGGAGTTTATAATGGTTTACCCTGCGTGCAACATGCTATTAAAATGGTTGTGATGTGGTATGATAGGGTGGTATCCTCCTTTAAACGATTCGAGTGACTTGACTTGGCACATGTTCACGCATGTAGTTGAAACAAAATCAACATAGCATCTACGATATTTATGTTCATGGTGAATTATATCCTACTCATGCTTGCATTCAGTGTTGATTAATTTTAATGCATGTTCATGACTGTTGTCGCTCTCTAGCTGGTCGCTTCCCAGTCTCTTTCTAGCCTTCACTTGTACTAAGCGGGAATACTTCTTGTGCATCCACTTCCATAAACCCCAAAAGTTATTCCATATGAGTCCACCATACCTTCCTATATACGGTATCTACCTGTCGTTCCAAGTAAATTTGTATGTGCCAAACTCTAAACCTTCAAATAAAAATTCTGTTTTGTATGCTCGAATAGCTCATGTATCAACTAGGGTTGTCTATATCTTCCATGCTAGGCGGGTTATTCTCAAGAGGAGTGGACTCCTCTCCTCATTCACGAGAAAATGGCTGGTCGCCGGGATGCCCAGTCCCATGCTCAAATCAAATCAAAATAATTGCAAACAAAACTCGCCCAGGATTGTTGTTAGTTGGAGGCACCCGTTGTTTCGGGCAAGCCATGGATTGATGCTTGTTGGTGTTGGAAATATGCCCTAGAGGCAATAATAAAATGGTTATTATTATATTTTCCTTGTTCATGATAATTGTCTATTGTTCATGCTATAATTGTATTAATCGGAAACCGTAATACATGTGTGAATACATAGATCATAATATGTCCCTAGTAAGCCTCTAGTTGACTAGCTCATTGATAAATAGATGCTCATGGTTTCCCGACCATGGACATTGGATGTCATTGATAATGGGATCACATCATTAGGAGAATGATGTGATGGACAAGACCCAATCTTAAGCGTAGCACAAGATCGTGTAGTTCGTTTGCTAAAGCTTTTCTAATGTCAAGTATCATTTCCTTAGACCATGAGATTGTGCAACTCCCGGATACTGTGGGAATGCTTTGGGTGTACCAAACGTCACAACGTAACTGGGTGGCTATAAAGGTGCACTATAGGTATCTCTGAAAGTGTCTATTGGGTTGGCACGAATCGAGACTTGGATTTGTCACTCCGTATGACGGGAAGGTATCTCTGGGCCCACTCGGTAATGCATCATCATAATGAGCTCAATGTGACTATTGAGTTAGCCACGGGATCATGCGTTACGAAACGATTAAAGAGACTTGCCAGTAACAAGATTGAACGAGGTATGGGGATACCGATGATCGAATCTCAGGCAAGTAACATACCGATATACAAAGGGAATTGTATGCGGGATTGATTGAATCCTCGACATCGTGGTTCATCCGATGAGATCATCGTGGAACATGTGGGAGCCAATATGGTATCCATATCCCGCTACTGGTTATTGGCCGGAGATATGTCTCGGTCATGTCTGCATGGTTCCCGAACCCGTAGGGTCTACACACTTAAGGTTCAGTGACACTAGAGTTGTTATGGGAAATAGTATGTGGTTACCGAAGGTTGTTCGGAGTCCCGGATGAGATCCCGGACGTGATGAGGAGTTCCAAAATGGTCCGGAGGTGAAGATCGATATATTGGACGAAGGGTATTGGAGTCCGGAATTGTTCCGGGGGTACCAGGTGACCACCAGCGTGTCCGAAAGGGGTTTAGGAGGCCCCGGCAAGCGCTGGGAGGCCTTATGGGCCAAGGGAAGGGGGCACATCAGCCCACTAAGGGGCTGAGCGCCCCTCCCACCCTATCTCACGTAACTTGGAGAGGTGGGGGCTCCTCCCCTAGGGCAGCCACCCCTCCCGGCTTGGGGGTAGGTTTCCTATGGGTGGGGGCGCCCAAACCCATCTAGGGTTTCCCCTATGGCCGCCGCCCCTACCCTAGGGAAACCATAGTGCGCCTCCTCCTCCCCCCTTCCCCTATATATAGTGAGGGAGAGAGAGGGCTGCCGCACCCTTCCCCTAGTGCAGCCCCTTCCCCTCTCCTACACCTCCTCCTCCGTAGCGCTTGGCGAAGCCCTGCTAGAGAACCACGAGCTCCATCACCACCACGTTGTCGTGCTGTCGGAGTTCTCCCTCAACTTATCCTCTCCCCTTGATGGATCAAGAAGGAGGAGACGTCCCCGGGTAGTACGTGTGTTGAACGTGGAGGCACCGTTGTTCGGCGCTTAGATCGGAATCGACCACGATCTGAATCGCTGCTTGTACGACTCCACCAACCGCATTCTTATAACGCTTCCGCTTAGCGATCTTCAAGGGTATGAATATGCACTCCCTCTCTCTCGTTGCTAGTATCTCCTAGATTGATCTTGGTGACACGTAGGAAAATTTTCAATTATTGCTACGTTCCCCAATAGTGGCATCATGAGCTAGGTCTATGCGTAGATTCTATGCACGAGTAGAACACAAAGCAGTTGTGGGTGAGGATTTGTTCAATTTGCTTACCGTTACTAGTCTTATCTTGATCCGGCGGCATTGTGGGATGAAGCGGCCTGGACCGACCTTACACGTACGCTTACGTGAGACTGGTTCCACCAACTGACATGCACTTGATGCATAAGGTGGCTGGCGGGTGTCTGTCTCTCCCACTTTAGTTGGATCGGATTCGATGAAAAGGGTCCTTATGAAGGGTAAATAGCAATTGGCATATCACCTTGTGGTTTTGCGTAGATAAGAAACGTTCTTGCTAGAAACCCATATCAGCCACGTAAAACATGCAACAACAATTAGAGGACGTCTAACTTGTTTTTGTTGGGTATGCTATGTGATGTGATATGGCCAAAAGGATGTGATGAATTATATATGTGATGTATGAGATTGATCATGTTCTTTTAATAGGAATCACAACTTGCATGTCGATGAGTATGACAACCGGCAGGAGCCATAGGAGTTGTCTTAATTTATTTATGACCTGCGTGTCAATGAAAATGCCATGTAATTACTTTACTTTATTGCTAACCGTTAGCCATAGTAGTAGAAGTAATAGTTGGCGAGGCAACTTCATGAAGACATGATGATGGAGATCATGGTGTCATGCCGGTGACGATGATGTTCATGTCGTGCCTCGAAGATGGAGATCAAAGGCGCAAGATGATATTGGCCATATCATGTCACTTTATGATTTGCATGTGATGTTTGTCATGTTTACATCTTATTTGCTTAGAACGACGGTAGCATAAAAAGATGATCCCTCACTAAAATTTCAAGAAAGTGTCCCCCCTAACTGTGCACTGTTGCGAAGGTTCGTTGTTTCGAAGCACCACGTGATGATCGGGTGTGATAGATTCTAAGGTTCGAATACAAAGGGTGTAAGCCAGATTTACACGTGCAAAACACTTAGGTTGACATTGACGAGCCTAGCATGTACAGACATGGCCTCGGAACACGAGAGACCGAAAGGTCGAACACGAGTCGTATAGTAGATACAATCAACATGGAGATGTTCACCATTGATGACTAGTCCATCTCACGTGATGATTGGACACGGCCTAGTCGATTCGGATCATGTATCACTTAGATGACTAGAAGGATGTCTATCTGAGTGGGAGTTCATTGAATAATTTTATTAGATGAACTTAATTATCATGAACATAGTCTGAATTGTCTTTGCAAATTATGTTGTGGATTTATAGCTCGCGCTTTAGCTCTTTTTTTTAATACGTTCCTAGAGAAAGACTAAGTTGAAAGATATTGTAAGTAATTGTGCGGACTAGGGTCGTAGTCTGAGGATTGTCCTCACTGCTACACAGAAGGCTTCTGTCCTTGATGCACCGCTCGGTGTGCCAACCCCTCTGGTGTCGTCTATGGATGTTGTGAACATATGGTAGACACGTTCTGATGACTACCTGATAGTTTAGTGCGCCATGCTTTACGGCTTAGAGTCGGGGCTCGAAAAGTGTTTTGAACGCCATAGAACACATGAGATGTTCGAAGAGCTGAAATTGGTATTTTAGGCTCATGTCCGTGTTGAGAGGTTGAGACCTTTGACAAGACCTTTGCCTACAAGATGGAGGAGAATAGCTCAGCCACCGAGCATGTTCTCAGAATGTCTGGGTACTTCTATCACTTGAATCAAGTGGGAGTTAATCTTCCAGATAAGAGAGTGATTGACAAAAGTTCTCCAGTCGCTATCACCAAGCTACTAGAGTTTCGTGATGAACTATAACATGCAAGGGAAGATAATCTCGGAGCTGTTCGTCGTGCTTAAGGCTGTAAAGGTAGAAATCAAGAAGGAGCATCAAGTGTTGATGGTTAACAAGAGCACTGGTTTCAAAGAAGGGCAAGGGCAAGAAGGGAAACTTCTTGAATGGCAAGCCGGTTGCCGCTCCAGTGAAGAAACCCAAGAACCCAAACCCGAGACAAAGTGCTTCCATTAGGGGAACGATCACTGGTAGAAGAACTGCCTCAAATACTTGGTAGGTAAACAGGCTGTCAACTTCAACAAAAGTATATTTGATATATGTGTGTTATTGATGTGTACCTTACTAGTACTCCTAGTAGCACCTGGGTATTAGATACCGGTTCAGTTGCTAATATTGGTAACTCGAAAAAAAACTACGGAATTAATGAGACTAGCTAAGGGAGAGGTGACGATGTGTGTTGGAAGTGTTTCCAAGGTTGATGTGATCACCATCGCACGCTCCCTCTACTTTCGGGATTAGTGTTGAACCTAGATAAATGTGAAGGAAATATGCCCTAGAGGCAATAATAAAGTTATTATTTATTTCCTTACATCATGATAAATGTTTATTATTCATGCTAGAATTGTATTAACCGGAAACATAATACATGTGTGAATACATAGACCAACAGAGTGTCACTAGTATGCCTCTACTTGACTAGCTCGTTAATCAAAGATGGTTATGTTTCCTAACCATGAACAAGGAGTTGTTATTTGATTAACGAGGTCACATCATTAGTAGAATGATCTGATTGACATGACCCATTCCATTAGCTTAGCACCCGATCGTTTAGTATGTTGCTATTGCTTTCTTCATGACTTATACATGTTCCTATAACTATGAGATTATGCAACTCCCATTTACTGGAGGAACACTTTGGGTACTACTAAACGTCACAACGTAACTGGGTGATTATAAAGGAGTACTACAGGTGTCTCCAATGGTAGATGTTGGGTTGGCGTATTTCGAGATTAGGGTTTGTCACTCCGATTGTCGGAGAGGTATCTCTGGGCCCTCTCAGTAATGCACATCACATAAGCCTTGCAAGCACTGCAACTAATAAGTTAGTTGTGAGATGATGTATTACGGAACGAGTAAAGAGACTTGCCGGTAACGAGATTGAACTAGGTATTGGATACCGACGATCGAATCTCGGGCAAGTAACATACCGATGACAAAGGGAACAACGTATGTTGTTATGCGGTCTGACCGATAAAGATCTTCGTAGAATATGTAGGAGCCAATATGGGCATCCAGGTCCCGCTATTGGTTATTGACCGAAGACGTGTCTCGGTCATGTCTACATTGTTCTCGAACCGTAGGGTCCGCACGCTTAACGTTACGATGACAGTTATTATGAGTTTATGCATTTTGATGTACCGAAGGTTGTTCGGAGTCCCGGATGAGATCACGGACATGACGAGGAGTCTCGAAATGGTCGAGACGTAAAGATTGATATATTGGAAGCCTATGTTTGGGCACCGGAAGTGTTCCGGGTGAAATCGGGATTTTACCGGATTACCGGGAGGGTTACCGGAACCCCCCGGGAGGCAAATGGGCCTATTGGGCCTTAGTGGAAAAGAGAGAAGGGGCAGCCCACAGGCTAGCCGGCCGAACCCCCCTTCCCTAGTCCTATTAGGACCAGGAGAAGGGGCCGGCCCCCTCTCTTCTCTTTCTCCCGAAGAGTCCTATTAGGAATAGGATTTGGGGGAAGGAGTCCTACTCCCGGTAGGAGTGGGACTCCTCCCTGCGCCTCCCTCCTAGCCGGCCGAACCCCTTGCCCCTGGCCTTTATATACGGGGGCAGGGGGCACCCCATAGACACAGAACTTGATCCTTGAGATCGTTCCTTAGCCGTGTGCGGTGCCCCCTGCCACCAAATTCCACCTCGATCGTACCGTTGTAGTGCTTAGGCGAAGCCCTGCGTCGGTAGTACATCAAGATCGTCATCACGCCGTCGTGCTGACGGAACTCCTCCTCGACACTTTGCTGGATCGGAGCCCGAGGAACGTCATCGAGCTGAACGTGTGCTAAGAACTCGGAGGTGCCGGAGTAACGGTACTTGGATCGGTCGGATCGGGAAGAAGACGTACGACTACTTCCTCTACGTTGTGATATCGCTTCCGCAGTCGATCTGCGTTGGTACATAGACAACACTCTCCCCTCTCGTTGCTGTGCATCACCATGATCTTGCGTGTGCGTAGGAAATTTTTTGAAATTACTGCGTTCCCCAATAGTGGCATCCGAGCCTAGGTTTTATGGTTTGATGTTATATGCACGAGTAGAACACAAGTGAGTTGTGGGCGATACAAGTCATACTGCCTACCAGCATGTCATACTTTGGTTCGGCGGTATTGTTGGTTGAGACGATCCGGACCAACCTTACGCGTACTCTTACGCGAGACCGGTTCCCTCGACGTGCTTTGCACATAGATGGCTTGCGGAAGACTGTCTCTCCAACTTTAGTTGAACCAAGTGTGACTACGCCCGGTCCTTGAGAAGGTTAAAACGGAGTCTATTTGACGAACTATCGTTGTGGTTTTGATGCGTAGGTGAGATGAGTTCTTACTTAAGCCCGTAGCAGCCACGTAAAACTTGCAACAACAAAGTAGAGGACGTCTAACTTGTTTTTGCAGGGTATGTTGTGATGTGATATGGTCAAGACATGATGCTGATTTTATTGTATGAGATGATCATGTTTTGTAACTAAGTTATCGGCAACTGGCAGGAGCCATATGGTTGTCGCTTTATTGTATGCAATGCAATCGCGATGTAATGCTTTACTAGATTACTAAACGGTAGTAATAGTCGTGGAAGCATAAGATTGGCGAGACGACAACGATGCTACGATGGAGATCAAGGTGTCGCGCCGGTGACGATGGTGATCATGACGGTGCTTCAGAGATGGAGATCACAAGCACAAGATGATGATGGCCATATCATATCACTTATATTGATTGCATGTGATGTTTATCCTTTTATGCATCTTATCTTGCTTTGATTGACGGTAGCATTATAAGATGATCTCTCACTAAATTATCAAGAAGTGTTCTCCCTGAGTATGCACCGTTGCCAAAGTTCGTCGTGCCCAGACACCACGTGATGATCGGGTGTGATAAGCTCTACGTCCATCTACAACGGGTGCAAGCCAGTTTTGCACACGCAGAATACTCAGGTTAAACTTGACGAGCCTAGCATATGCAGATATGGCCTCGGAACACGGAGACCGAAAGGTCGAGCGTGAATCATATAGTAGATATGATCAACATAACGATGTTCACCATTTGAAAACTACTCCATCTCACGTGATGATCGGTTATGGTTTAGTTGATTTGGATCACGTGATCACTTAGAGGATTAGAGGGATGTCTATCTAAGTGGGAGTTCTTAAGTAATATGATTAAATTGAACTTAAATTTATCATGAACTTAGTCCTGGTAGTATTTTGCAAATCATGTTGTAGATCAATAGCTCACGTTATTGCTTCCCTGTGTTTATTTTGATATGTTCCTAGAGAAAATTGTGTTGAAAGATGTTAGTAGCAATGATGCGGATTGGATCCGTGATCTGAGGTTTATCCTCATTGCTGCACAGAAGAATTATGTCCTTGATGCACCACTAGGTGACAGACCTATTGCAGGAGCAGATGCAGACGTTATGAATGTTTGGCTAGCTCAATATGATGACTACTTGATAGTTTAGTGCACCATGCTTAACGGCTTAGAATCGGGACTTCAAAGACGTTTTGAACGTCATGGACCATATGAGATTTTCCAGGAGTTGAAGTTAATATTTCAAGCAAATACCCGAGTTGAGAGACATGAAGTCTCCAGCAAGTTCTATAGCTAAAAGATGGAGGAGAATCGCTCAACTAGTGAGCATGTGCTCAGATTGTCTGGGTACTACAATCGCTTGAATCAAGTGGGAGTTAATCTTCCAGATAAGATAGTGATTGACAGAATTCTCTAGTCATCATCACTAAGTTAGTAGAACTTCGTGATGAACTATAATATGCAAGGGATAACGGAAACAACTCCCAAGCTCTTCGTGATGCTGAAATCAACGAAGGTAGAAATCAAGAAAAAACATCAAGTGTTGATGGTTGACAAGACCACTAGTTTCAAGAAAAGGGCAAAGGGAAGAAGGGGAACTTCAAGAAGAACGGCAAACAAGTTGCTGCTCAAGTGAAGAAGCCCAAGTCTGATCCTAAGCCTTAGACTAAGTGCTTCTACTGCAAAGGGACTGGTCACTAGAAGCGGAACTACCCCAAGTGATTGGCGGATAAGTAGGATGGCAAAGTGAACATAAGTATATTTGATATACATGTTATTGATGTGTACTATACTAGTGTTTATAGCAACCCCTCAGTATTTGATGCTAGTTCAGTTGCTAAGAGTAGTAACTCGAAACGGGAGTTGCAGAATAAACAGAGACTAGTTAAGGGTGAAGTGACGATGTGTGTTGGAAGTAGTTCCAAGATTGAAATGATCATCATCGCACACTCCCTATAATTTCGGGATTAGTGTTGAACCTAAATAAGTGTTATTTGGTTTTTGCGTTGAGCATGAATATGATTTGATCATGTTTATTGCAATACGGTTATTCATTAAAGTCAGAGAATAATTGTTGTTCTGTTTACATGAATAAAACCTTCGATGGTCATACACCCAATGAAACAAGTTCACTGGATCTCGATCGTAGTGATACACATATTCATGATATTGAAACCAAAAGATGCAAAGTTAATAATGATAGTGCAACTTATTTGTGGCACTGCCGTTTAGGTCATATTGGTGTAAAGCGCATGAAGAAACTCCATGCTGATGGGCTTTTTGAATCACTTGATTATGAATCAGTTGATGCTTGCGAACCATGCCTCATGGGCAAGATGACTAAAACTCTGTTCTTCGGAACAATGGAGCAAGCAACAGATTTGTTGGAAATCATACATACTGATGTATGTGGTCCGATGAATATTGAGGCTCGCGACAGGTATCATTATTTTATGATCTTCACAGATGATTTGAGCAGATATGAGTATATCTACTTGATGAAACATAAGTCTAAAACATTTGAAAAGTTCAAAGAATTTTAGAGTGAAGTGAAAAATCATCATAACAAGAAAAATAAAGTTTCTATGATCTGATCATGGAAAAGAGTATTTGAGTTACGAGTTTGGTCTTCAGTTAAAACAATGTGAAATAGTTTCACTACTCACGCCACCTGGAACACCACAGCATAATGGTGTGTCCGAATGTCATAACCGTACTTTATTGGATATAGTGCAATCTATGATGTTTCTTACCGATTTACCACTATCGTTTTTGGGGTCATGCATTAGAGACAGCTGCATTCACGTTAAAAAGGGGCACCATCTATATCCGTCGAGACGACGCCTTATGAACTATGGTTTGGCAAGAAACCAAAGTTGTCGTTTCTTAAAGTTTGGGGCTGCGATGCTTATGTGAAAAAGCTTTAACCTGATAAGCTCGAACCCAAATCGGAGAAATGTGTCTTCATAGGATATCCAAAGGAAACTATTGGATACACCTTCTATCACAGATCCGAAGGCAAGACTTTTGTTGCTAAGTTCGGAAACTTTCTAGAGAAGGAGTTTCTCTCGAAAGAAGTGAGTGGGAGGAAAGTAGAACTTGACGAGGTAACTGTACCTGCTCCCTTATTGGAAAATAGTACATCACAGAAAACTGTTTCTGCGACACCTATACCAATTAGTGAGGAAGCTAATGATGATGATCATAAAACTTCAGGACAAGATACTACTGAACCACGTAGATCAACCAGAGTGAGATCCGCACCAGAGTGGTACGGTAATCCAATTCTGGAAGTCATGCTACTAGATCATGATGAACCTACGAACTATGAAGAAGCGATGGTGAGCCCAGATTCCGCAAAGTGGCTTGAGGCCATGAAATCTGAGATGGGATCCATGTATGAGAACAAAGTATGGACTTTGGTTGACTTGCCCGATGATCGGCAAGCAATTGAGAATAAATGGATCTTCAAGAGGAAGACGAACGTTGATAGTAGTGTTACTATCTACAAAGCTAGAATTGTCGCAAAAAGGTTTTCGACAAGTTCAAAGTGTTGACTACGATGAGAGTTTCTCACTCGTATCTATGCTTAAGTCTGTCCGAATCATGTTAGCAATTGACGCATTTTATGAAATCTGGCAAATGGATAAACAAAACTGCATTCCTTAATGGATTTATTAAAGAAGAGTTGTATGTGATGCAACTAGAAGGTTTTGTCAATCCAAAAGGTGCTAACAAAATGTGCAAGCACCAGCGATCCATCTGTGGACTGGTCCAAGCATCTCGGAGTTGGAATATACGCTTTGATAAGTTGATCAAAGCATATAGTTTTATACAGACTTGCGGTGAAGCCTGTATTTACAAGAAAGTGAGTGGGAGCACTACAGCATTTCTGATAAGTATATGTGATTGACATATTGTTGATCGAAAATAATGTAGAATTATTCTGTAAGCATAAAGGAGTGTTTGAAAGGAGTTTTTCAAAGAAAGACTTCGGTGAAGCTGCTTACATATTGAGCTTCAAGATCTATAGAGATAGATCAAGACGCTTGATAAGTTCTTTCAATGAGTACATACCTTGACAAAGATTTTGAAGTAGTTCAAAATGGAGCAGTCAAAGAAAGAGTTCTTGCCTGTATTATAAGGTGTGAAGTTGAGTAAGACTCAAAGCCCGACCACGGCAGAAGATAGAAAGAGAATGAAAGTCATTCCCTATGCCTTGGCCATAGGTTCTATAAAGTATGTCATGCTGTATACCAGATCTATTGTATACCCTGCACTGATTTGGCAAGGGAGTACAATAGTGATCTAGGAGTAGATCACTGGACAGCGGTCAGAATTATCCTTAGTGAAATAAGGATATGTTTCTCGATTATGGACGTGATAAAAAGGTTCGTCGTAAAGGGTTACGCCGATGCAAGTTTTTGACACTGATCCAGATGAATCTAAAGTCTCAATCTGGATACATATTGAAAGTGGGAGCAATTAGCTAGAGTAGCTCTGTGTAGAGCATTGTAGACATAGAACTTGCAAAATACTTACGGATCTGAATGTGACAGACCCGTTTACTAAAATTATCTCACAAGCAAAACATGATCACACCTTAGTACTCTTTGGGTGTTAATCACATAGATATGTGAACTAGATTACTAACTCTAGTAAACCCTTTGAGTGTTGGTCACATGACGATGTGAACTATGGGTGTTAATCACATGGTGATGTGAACTATTGCTGTTAAATCACATGGCGATGTGAACTAGATTATTGACTCTAGTGCAAGTGGGAGACTGAAGGAAATATGCCCTAGAGGCAATAATAAAGTTATTATTTATTTCCTTACATCATGATAAATGTTTATTATTCATGCTAGAATTGTATTAACCGGAAACATAATACATGTGTGAATACATAGACCAACAGAGTGTCACTAGTATGCCTCTACTTGACTAGCTCGTTAATCAAAGATGGTTATGTTTCCTAACCATGAACAAGGAGTTGTTATTTGATTAACGAGGTCACATCATTAGTAGAATGATCTGATTGACATGACCCATTCCATTAGCTTAGCACCCGATCGTTTAGTATGTTGCTATTGCTTTCTTCATGACTTATACATGTTCCTATAACTATGAGATTATGCAACTCCCGTTTACCGGAGGAACACTTTGGGTACTACCAAACGTCACAACGTAACTGGGTGATTATAAAGGAGTACTACAGGTGTCTCCAATGGTAGATGTTGGGTTGGCGTATTTCGAGATTAGGGTTTGTCACTCCGATTGTCGGAGAGGTATCTCTGGGCCCTCTCGGTAATGCACATCACATAAGCCTTGCAAGCACTGCAACTAATAAGTTAGTTGTGAGATGATGTATTACGGAACGAGTAAAGAGACTTGCCGGTAACGAGATTGAACTAGGTATTGGATACCGACGATCGAATCTCGGGCAAGTAACATACCGATGACAAAGGGAACAACGTATGTTGTTATGCGGTCTGACCGATAAAGATCTTCGTAGAATATGTATGAGCCAATATGGGCATCCAGGTCCCGCTATTGGTTATTGACCGGAGACGTGTCTCGGTCATGTCTACATTGTTCTCGAACCGTAGGGTCCGCACGCTTAACGTTCTCGAAATGGTTGAGACGTAAAGATTGATATATTGGAAGCCTATGTTTGGGCACCGGAAGTGTTCCGGGTGAAATCGGGATTTTACCGGATTACCGGGAGGGTTACCGGAACCCCCCGGGAGGCAAATGGGCCTATTGGGCCTTAGTGGAAAAGAGAGAAGGGGCAGCCCACAGGCTAGCCGGCCGAACCCCCCTTCCCTAGTCCTATTAGGACTAGGAGAAGGGGCCGGCCCCCCTCTCTTCTCTTTCTCCCGAAGAGTCCTATTAGGAATAGGATTTGGGGGAAGGAGTCCTACTCCCGGTAGGAGTGGGACTACTCCCTGCGCCTCCCTCCTAGCCGGCCGAACCCCTTGCCCCTGGCCTTTATATACGGGGGCAGGGGGCACCCCATAGACACACAACTTGATCCTTGAGATCGTTCCTTAGCCGTGTGCGGTGCCCCCTGCCACCAAATTCCACCTCGATCGTACCGTTGTAGTGCTTAGGCGAAGCCCTGCGTCGGTAGTACATCAAGATCGTCATCACGCCGTCGTGCTGACGGAACTCCTCCTCGACGCTTTGCTGGATCGGAGCCCGAGGAACGTCATCGAGCTGAACGTGTGCTAAGAACTCGGAGGTGCCGGAGTAACGGTACTTGGATCGGTCGGATCGGGAAGAAGACGTACGACTACTTCCTCTATGTTGTGAGATCGCTTCCGCAGTCGGTCTGCGTTGGTACGTAGACAACACTCTCCCCTCTCGTTGCTGTGCATCACCATGATCTTGCGTGTGCGTAGGAAATTTTTTGAAATTACTGCGTTCCCCAACAAAATGTTGTTTGCATTGGTGTCTGCGTTGAGCATGAACATGATTAGATCATGTTTATTGCAATATGATTATTCATTTAAGTCAGAGAATAATGGTTATTCTGTTTACATGAATAATACCTTCTATAGTCATGCACCCAATGTGAATGGTTTATTGAATCCTGGTCGTAGTTATACACATGTTCATAACATTGATGCCAAAAGATGTAGAGTTGATAATGATAGTACCACTTTCATGTGGCACTGCCGCTTAGGTCATATTGGTGTAAAGCGCATGAAAGAACCTCCATGCTAATGGACTTTTGAACTCACTTTGATTTTGAATCATTTGACACATGCGAACCATGCCTCTTTGGCAAGATGACTAAAACCCCGTTCTTTGGAACAATGGAACGAGCAAGCGACTTATTGGAAATCATACATGCCGATGCGTGCGGTCTGATGAGTGTTGGCGCGCGCCGTGGATATCGTTATTTTCTCACCTTCACCGGTGAATTGAATAGATATGGGTATATTTACTTAATGAAGCATAAGTCTGAAATGTTTGAAAAGTTCAAGCAATTCCAGAGTGAAGTTGAGAATCATCATAACAAGAAGATCAAGTTCCTTCGATCTAATCAAAGGGAAAGTATCTGAGTTATTAGTTTGGCAATCACTAAAGACAAGGTGGAATCATTTCACAGTTGACGCCGCCTGGAAGACCATAGCATGATGGTGTGTCCGAACGTTGTAATCGAAACTTATTGGATATGGTGTATGAAGTCTCTTACCAATCTACCACTATTTTGGGGTTATGCATTTAATACAATTACATTCACTTTAAATAGGGCACCATCTAAGTCCATGGAGATGACACCGTATGAACTATGGTTTGGCAAGAAACCAAAGTTGTTGTTTCTTAAGGTTTGGGGCTACGATGCTTATATCGATAGGCTTTGGTCGGAAAAGCTCGAACCCAAAGGGGAAAATTGTATCTTCATAGAATACCCAAACAAGACGATTGGGTATACCTTCTATCTCAGATCTGAGGGCAAAGTGTTTGTCACTAAGAACATGTCCTTTCTCGAGAAAGAGTTTCTCTCGAAAGAATTGAGTGGGAGGAAGATAGAACTTGATGAGGATGTTGAACCTTCACTTCAACCAGAGAGTAGCGCATCACAGAAATATGTTTTTGTGGCACTTACGTCAGTTGAGGAGAAAGCTAATGATGATGATCATGAAGGTTCAGATCAAATTACTATCAAACATCATAGGTCGACAAGGGTGTGTACAACTTCTGAGTGGTAACCCTGTCTTAAAGGTCATGTTGTTGGACAACGATGAACCTATGAGCTATGAAGAAGCGATGGTGGGCCCAGATTCCAACAAATGGCTGGAAGCCATGAAATACGAGATAGGATCTATGTATGAGAACAAAGTATGGACTTTGGTGGACTTTCCCGATGATCGGCAAGCCATTGAGAATAAATGGATATTTAATAAGAAGATAGACGTTGATGGTAATGTCACCATTTATGAAGACTTGTCTCAAGGAAGTTTCCGACAAGTTCAAAGAGTTGTCTGTGATGAGACTTTTTTCAATCATAGCGATGCTAAAGTCTGTTAAAATTGTGTTAGCAGTTGATGCATTTTTCATTTACGAAATCTGGCAGATGGATGTCAAAACAAAGTTTCCTTGACGATCTCCGTGAGGAAAGGTTGTATGTGATACAACCAGAATTTTTTGTCGATCCTAAGGATGCTAAAAGGTATGCAAACTCCAGCGATCTTTCTGTGGATTTGAGCAAGCATCTCAGAGTTGGAACATATGCTTTGATGAGGCGATCAAAGCATTTGGGTTTTTAAAAAGTTTGCAAGAAAGTGAGTGGGAGCACTACAACATTTCTGATAGGTATATATGGATGACATATTGTTGATCGGAAATGATGTAGAATTTCTAGAAAGCATAAAGGGTTGTTTGAATGGAGTTTTTCAAAAGAAGACCTGTGTAAAACTGCTTACATGTTGGGTATCAAGATCTATAGAGATAGATCAAGACGCCTGATAAGACTTTCACAAAGCACATACCTTGACATGATCTTGAAGGAGTTCAAGATGGATCAGTCAAAGAAGGAGTTCTTGCCTGATTTGTGAGGTGTGAAGTTAGGACTTGAAGCTCGACCACGGCAGAAGAAAGAGAAAGGATGAAAGTCGTCCCCTATGCCTTAGCCATAGGCTCTATACGATATGCCATGCTGTGTACCGTGATGTGCCTTGCCACATGTCTGGCAAGGGGGTACAAGAGTGATCCAGGAGTGGATCATTGGACAGCGGTCAACATTGTCCTTAGGAATAAGGAAATGTTTCTCGGTTATGGAGGTGATAAAGATTTCGGCGTAAAGGGTTACGTCGATGCAAGCTTTAACACCTATCCGGATGACTCTGAGTAGCAAACCAGATACGTATAGTGGAGCAACCATTTGGAATAGCTCCAAGTGGAGCATAGTCGCAACATATACAATATGAAATCGATATTTGAGAAGACCACACGGATCTGAATGTTGTAGACCCATTGACTGACACTTCGCTCGTAAGCATAACATGATCAAACCCTAGAACTCATTGAGTGTTAATCACATGGTGATGTGAACTATATTATTGACTCTAGTAAACTCTTGGGTGTTAATCACATGGCGATGTGAAGTGGATTATTGACTCTAGTAAACTCTTTGCGGGTTAGTCACATGGCGATGTGAACTATGAGTGTTAATCACATAACGATGTTAACTAGATTATTGACTCTAATTCAAGTGGGAGAGTGTTGGAAATATGCCCTAGCGGCAATAATAAAATGGTTATTATTACATTTCCTTGTTCATGATAATTGTCTATTGTTCATGCGATAATTGTATTAACCGAAAACCGTAATACATGTTTGAATACATAGATCATAATATGTCCCTAGTAAGCCTCTAGTTGACTAGCTCGTTGATCAATAGATGGTCATGGTTTCCTGACCATGGACATTGGATGTCATTGATAACGGGATCACATCATTAGGAGAATGACTAGGAAAATTGCCCGTGCGTTGCAACGGGGATACACTACTAAAACATAACCGCCATGAAAACTGGCGAGGAAGAAAACAAGAAAGGATTATGTATGTTTTTACCTCCTCACCGTGTCGCTGTTGACACCCTTCCCGTCCTGCATCGTGTACATTGACATGACATGACATCAGACATGCACAATTGCTTAACATCCTGCCATGTATCCACCTTGGCCCCGTCGTGAATCCCGGTCGTGTACGACGGGGGTCGTGACCAGTATCTCCATCATCTTTTTCACTGCATTCTTGGCGACCTTGGTGTGGGTGAGTATAATGTCCCTGAGCTGACGAGTTAATGAATCATGTCCACTCTTGATGTCTGAACTGAAGATTTGGAAGTCCATATGTCGACCTCTTCTTGTATCTTAGTCTCTTTCATGGTAGATGGAAATAAACAGACATAACATGTTTAAATTAGAGGTACATGTGCTATTATGTTCATCTCTAAAATAGATTGACTGTGCAGATAATTTGACCCACTTAGAAGTTCTCTGTCAGAGCATATAAAATCACTATGTGCAGTTTACGTAATCTGACCATACTAATTAAGTGTAAGTGTAAGTGTAACTCATGCAAACAAAAAGGAAATTCACTATGCCCACAAAGATCTAACTTTGTTGATCCTGACGTAACAAATAGTGGGCAACTTGAGTAAAAAATCTGAATAAAAGTAGACTGTAATTTAAACCGCCCACTGAAGCAATCATGATACAAGACTGATTGAATACCAGATTTCAATCCGGTGTTGCAACATCTTACACTCACCTACTCACCATCATCCAAACTTGGTTTTGCTCTCTCGCACACAGATGGACCAGGCTGGAGTTTTCAATTCCTTCCATTTATGAACTGGGTTTTCAGCTCCTTCATGCAGACCTCAAAAGGACATGGTGCAGATTTATTTTCACCATCCCTCCTACTACCAAGTAGCAACAGTCATCAGAATAACCCATAATCCTTTTATCTCCCAGTTTCGTTTTCTTTATAATGGAACTTCCTTCTTCTCATAGATCCATCATTCCTTGCCTATCGAGCTCCCTTTGTTGCCAGTTCCTCAGCCATCAGAGTCCCCCCATACAGTCGGCGGCCAAGCAGGTCTGGGTCGCAGCACAGGCACCATGAAGGAGATTGGCCTACAGGATTAGGACGACCTTGCGTCCCCTTTCAGCCGGCGGCCATGTAAGCATCGGTTGTACCGTGGGTGCCGTGAAGGAGCTCAGCCAGGAGGAGCAGGACATCCTTGCTGGTCCCCTTCCAGCCAGCGCCAAGCATGCCCGTGTCTTAGCCAGGGTGCCGTGGTCTCTGAAGCCATCAATGTTGCAGCGTTGTACGAGTGAGGGCAAGCACGAGCGAGGATGGACCCGAGCGTGGCTGTGTAGAGATTTTTTTGAGTAAAGAGAATAGAAGAGATATATTTTTTAGGGTCATGAGCGAGAGGATGACCGGGTATTATTTCCAGGCCCACCAGACTTGGTCCATGGGCTGATACTGGGCCTACAAAATTAAATATACCCACGCTAGCTAAATGGGTATGACGCGTGCGTGTATCGAACGAGAAGGTTGCGATAAGACGTGCGAGGGATGTACGTAGATTTTTACCACGGACTGAACCAAGAAGACCAAACCAAGAATACCTATTTTTATTAATAGTAGGTATAGATGTGATGGACCAGACCCAATCTTAAGCGTAGCACAAGATCGTGTAGTTCGTTTGCTAAAACTTTTCTAATGTCAAGTATCATTTCCTTAGACCATGAGATTGTGCAACTCCCGGATACCGTAGGAATTCTTTGGGTGTACCAAACGTCACAACGTAACTGGGTGGCTATAAAGGTGCACTACAGGTATCTCTAAAAGTGTCTGTTGGGTTGGCACGAGTCGAGACTGGGATTTGTCACTCCGTATGACGGGGAGGTATCTCTGGGCCCACTCGGTAATGCATCATCATAATGAGCTCAATGTGACTAAGGAGTTAGCCACAAGATCATGCCTTACGGAACGAGTAAAGAGACTTGCCAGTAACAAGATTTAACGAGCTATGGGGATACCGACGATCGAATCTCGGGCAAGTAACATACGGATAGACAAAGGGAATTGTATACGGGATTGATTGAATCCCCGACATCGTGGTTCATCCGATGAGATCATCGTGGAACATGAGGGAGCCAATATGGGTATCCAGATCCACTGTTGGTTATTGGCCAGAGAAATATCTCGGTCATGTCTGCATGGTTCCCGAACCCGTAGGGTCTACACACTTAAGGTTCGGTGACGCTAGAGTTGTTATGGGAAATAGTATGTGGTTACCTAAGGTTGTTCGGAGTCCCGGATGAGATCCAGGACGTGACGAGGAGTTCCGGAATGGTCTGTAGGTGAAGATCGATATATTGGACGAAGGGTATTGGAGTATGGAATTGTTCCGGGGGTACCAGGTGACGACCAGCGTGTCCGAAAGGGGTTTCGGAGGCCCCGGCAAGCGTTGGGAGGCCTTATGGGCCAAGGGAAGGGGGCACATCAGCCCACTAAGGGGCTGAGCGCCCCTCCCACTCCATCTCACGAAACCTGGAGAGGTGGGGGCGCCTCCCCTAGGGCAACCTCCCCTCCCGGCTTGGTGGGCAAGTTTCCTAGGGGTGGGGGCGCCCAAACCCATCTAGGGTTTCCCCTATGGCCGCCGCCCCTACCCTAGGGAAACCCTAGGGCACCTCCACCTCCCCCTTCCCCCTATATATAGTGAGGGAGAGAGAGGGCAGCCACACCCTTCCCCTGGCGCAGCCCCTTCCCCTCTCCTACACCTCCTCCTCCTCCGTAGCGCTTGGTGAAGCCGTGCCGGAGAACCACGAGCTCCATCACCACCACACCATCATGTTGTCGGAGTTCTCCCTCAACTTCTCCTCTCCCCTTGCTGGATCAAGAAGCAGGATACGTCCCCGGGCTGTACGTGTGTTGAACGCGGAGGCGCCGTTGTTCGCTGCTTAGATCGGAATCGACCGCGATCTGAATCGCTGCGTGTATGACTCCACCAACCGCGTTCTTATAACGCTTCCGCTTAGCGATCTTCAAGGGTATGAAGATGCGCTCCCTATCTCTCGTTGCTAGTATCTCCTAGATTGATCTTGGTGACACATAGGAAAATTTTGAATTGTTTCTACGTTCCCCAATAGTTGGTGGCGGGGGAGTATAAACTTTACCATTCTGCTTGGGAACCACCTATAATTTGTGTAGCATGGAAGATATCGAGATGTCTCAGTTGTTACGTTGATAATGAAAGTATACTGCTCAAAATATTATTCATCTCTATTTCAAAATCGAGCTCTGGCACCTCTACAAATCCCTTATTCCCTCTTCGAAGGGCTTATCCATTTACTTTTTTGTTGAGTCATCATCCTCTTATTAAAAAGCACCAGTTGGAGAGCACCGCTGTCATTTGCATGTATTATTACTAGTTTACATTGAGTATGACTTGACTGGATCTCTTTTTACAATGAATTATAATTTCCAGTCAGCCCTTGATCTTCAGGGGTGCTCTGCATTTATGTTTTGCGGTGTCAGAAAGGGCTAGCGAGATACCATCTTGTTATATCATATTATGATTGTTTTGAGAAAGTGTTGTCATCCGAGATTTATTATTATTGCTCGCTAGTTGATTATGCCATTGATATGAGTAAAACTTGAGACCTAAATGTTATTGTAAATATGGTTAGTTCATAATATTTGCTGAAAACTTGAATGCTGGCTTTACATATTTACGACAACAAGAGCAAACAGAGTTTCTAAATGTTTTTCTTTATCACTTTCAGTTTGTCAACTGAATTGCTTAAGGACAAGCAAAGGTTTAAGCTTGGGGGATTTGATACGTCTCCATCGTATCTACTTTTCCAAACACTTTTGCCCTTGTTTTGGACTCTAAGTTGCATGATTTGAATGGAACTAACCCGGACTGACGATGTTTTCAGCAGAATTGCCATGGTGTTATTTTTGTGCAGAAATAAAAGTTCTTGGAATGACCTGAAAATCACCGGAGATTATTTTTGAAATATATGAAAAATACTGGTGAAAGAATCAAGGCCAGGGGCCCACACCATGTCCACGAGGGTGGGGGGCGTGCCAACCCCCTGGGCACGCCCCTGCCTCGTGGGCCCGCTGGTGCTCCTCCGACCTCAACTCCAACTCTATATATTCGTGTTCGGGGAGAAAAAATTAAGAGAGAAGGATTCATCGCGTTTTACGATACGGAGCCGCCGCCAAGCCCTAATCTCTCTCGGGAGGGCTGACCTGGAGTTCGTTCGAGGCTCCGGAAAGGGGAATCCGTCACCATCGTCATCATCAACCTTCCTCCATCACCAATTTCATGATGCTCACCGCCATGCGTGAGTAATTCCATCGTAGGCTTGCTGGACGGTGATGGGTTAGATGAGATTTATCATGTAATCGAGCTAGTTTTGTTAGGGTTTGATCCCTAGTATCCATTATGTTCTGAGATAGATGTTGCTATGACTTGTCACTAGGGCCCGGGTGCCGTGATTTCAGATCTGAACCTATTATGTTTTCATGAATATATGTGAGTTCTTGATCCTTTCTTGCAAGTCTATAGTCACCTATTATGTGTTATGATCCATTAACCCCGAAGTGAAAATAATCGGGGTACTTACCGGTGATGACCGTAGTTTGAGGAGTTCATGTATTCACTAAGAGTTAATGCTTTGGTCCGGTACTCTATTAAAAGGAGGCCTTAATATCCCTTAGTTTCCAATAGGATCCCGCTGCCACAGGAGGGTAGGACAAAAGATGTCATGCAAGTTCTTTTCCATAAGCACGTATGACTACATTCAGAATACATGCCTACATTACATTGATAAACTGGAGCTAGTTCTGTGTCTCCCTATGTTATAACTGTTGCATGAGGAATCACATCCAACATAATTATCCATCACTGATCCATTGCCTATGAGCTTTTCACATATTGTTCTTTGCTTATTTACTTTTCCGTTGCTATTGTTACAATCACTATAAACCAAAACTATTACTTTTACTACCGTTACCGCTACTATCATATTACTTTGCTACATTTATTAAGTTTCCAGGTGTGGTTAAATTGAGAACTCAACTGCTAATACTTGAGAATATACTTTGGCTCCCCTTGTCTCGAATCAATAAATTTGGGTTAAATACTCTACCCTCGAAAACTGTTGCGATCCCCTATACTTGTGGGTTATCAACTGCCCTGGCCCACCAAAAGTTCCTCTGTCGTGCGCTGCCTGTGTTGGCTCACTGACATGCAGGCCATGTACCCAAAGAGCCCACACGTCAGTGGAAGAACGGCGTGGTGTCATACGTCAGAGTCGAGGGCGCCGCTCGCTGCACGCCCGGCTGAACACGCCTCCTTGCTGCATTCAAACGCCTCCATGAAACTCGTGTGGAAGCTGAGAAACCCACTCCGGACACACATCCGTTTATGACCGGGCCGACATTAAACACAACGACGGCCGAGCTCCTCCCATCCACCGTCTATTTAATCTCCTATTTAAACAAGGCCAGATGCCGGTCAAGAATCGCACACCTCCACTCTTACAATGTCTTACGAAGAGTAGTTTATCCAGCATCCAAGCCGGTTGGGTGGCTCGCCGAGCCAGCCAGATACGAGCGATGCAGCTCTCTGATCCACCTCCCTCCCCTCGCCCAACGGAGCCAGTTGTCTCCCCAAGCCGGCGCGCGGTTTAGGAACTCGCCGCTCCAGAACAGCTCGACGAGGAGCGGCGAGCTGCTCCATGCTGGCATGGCAGGGAGCACGGGCGTCGTTGCTACCGTCCATGCTGTCGCCTCGTACTGCGCCTCCCATGTGTGTGACTGTGTCTCCCGTTTTTGTGGCCGAGACTCCCATGCCTGCGGCCGCGCCATGCAAGCAGTGACAGAAGCCAGGTGCAAGGAGAGCGACAAGTCGGTGGCCGGCGCCTCCGTGTCCGCCGCCATCATCAACGAGAAGTAGAACACGGGAGGCTGCCACCGCTTGGGTCCCATGAAGGCCACCGCGGAGGTGACGCGAGCATACACAGCAGGTGTCTTGCCGGATCATTTTGTTGCGAGGACCTTCGTCGACCCCGCTTGGGATCCATGGAAGCGGAGAAGCCAACTTCCATCTTCATCTTGGGCATCAGCCAACGATGTCAGTTGGGCAGTAGGGAAGCGAGCCGTCCTTTGCACTGAAGCATATACCTCCGGGGCTATGATGACCCACAAGTATAGGGGATCACAACAGTTTTCGAGGGTGAAGTATTTAGCACAAATTTATAGATTTGACCCAAGGGGAGCTAAAGAATATTTGAATGTATTAGCAGCTGAGTTGTCAATTCAAGCACACCTGTAGATTAATTATCTACATCAAAGTGTTCAGTAGCAAGGTAGTTTGATAGTTTTGATAATAGTGACAGCAGTAACGGTAACAGTAAGAGTGCTAGCAGTGTTTTGTAGCAAGTGTAACAGTGATGATAGCAGTAGTAACTTAGAAGAAACAATATAGGATAAATTCATAGGCATTGGATCGGTGACTTGTTGGATGATATTCATCATGTGATAGTTATAACCTAGGGCGATACATCACTAGCTCCAGTTCATCGATATAATGTAGGCATGTGGGTTGTGCCCACCTGGTGCACCTCCCTCTGATGTTTATTGCATAAAAAATTCTCAAATATTTAGAGAAAATCGTGTAAAATTTTCAGGGCATTCTGAGAACTTTTTTGGGTCATTTTTTATTGCACGGGAAATTCAGAAAATAGACAAAACATGGCATTTTATTTTATTTAACTGATAAAAACATAAAATAAAAAGTAAGGGCAGAAGGTAGTGCTTACTAAATTCATCAACTTCATACCGTTCAAAAATGATCCATTAATAAGGTTGATCAAGTCTTATTAACAATCACTTTCAGTTAGCATGAAACCGAAGAACTTTCGTAAATCACTAAGTTACCTCAATGGGGATATGCATTTCCCCAACAATAAGCATTTCATATTTATTTTTGACAGTAGGTAGAGGTACTTGAAAACTTCCAGTAGTGATTGTGGGAGATTTTTCAATACATTAATACCATTCACTTGGAATTGTTTCTTCGGAAAGTGCACCGTATGCTCATTGCCATTGATATGAAAAGTGACCTTGCTTTTATTGCAATCAATAACAACCCCTGCAGTATTCAAGAAGGGTCTACCAAGGATAATCGACATGTTGTCGTCCTTGGGCATCTCAAGTATAACAAAGTCAGTCAAAATAGTAACATTAGCAACAAAAACAGGCACATCCTCACAGATACCGATAGGTATGGTAGTTGATTTGTCAACCATTTGCAAAGATATCTAAGTAAATGTGAGTTTATTCAAGTCAAGTCTTTTATATAAAGAGAAAGGCATAACACTAACACCAGCTCCTAAATCACACAAAGAAGTTTTCACATAATTCTTTTTGATAGAGCAAGGTATAGTTAGTATTCCCAGATCTCTGAGTTTTTTAGGTACTCCATCTTTAAAAGTGTAGTTATCAAGCATAGTGGATATTTCAAATTCCGATATTTTTCTCTTATTTGTGATGATGTCTTTCATATACTTTGCATATGGAGGCATTTTTAGGATATTAGTCAAACGAGTATGCAAAAAGATTGGCCTCAGCATTCAGCAAAGCGTTCAAATTCTTCATCATCATTCTTTTTAGTTGACTAGGGTGGAAAAGGCATAGGTTTTTGAACCCACGGTTCTCTTTCTTTACCGTGTTTTCTAGCAACAAAGTCTCTTTTGTCAAATCTTTTATTCTTAGCTTCTGGGTTATCAAGATCAACAGCTGGTTCTATGTCAACATCATTGTCTGGTTCTTTATAATTTGGTTGAGTGTCTTCATGAAGATCAGCATTATCTTTTTCATTATCACTGGGTGAATGTTCATTACCAGACTGAGTTTCAGCATCAGAGATAGAAACTTCATTATCATTGTCAGGAGATTCCTCTATTTCGGGTTCACTAGGAGCATGTGAAGTCCTATCATTCTTATTCTTATTTTTATTTTTAGAAGAACTAGGTGCACTAGTGTTGGCTCTTTGTGAATCTTGTTCAGTTATTTTTGGGTGTCCCTCGGGATAAAGTGGTTCCTGAGTCATTTTACCTCCTCTAGTTGCAACTCTAACAACAAAGTCATGCATATTATGATTCATTTCATCAAGCAATTCTCTTTGTGATCTAGCAACTTGTTCTAGTTGAGTTTGAACCATAGAAGCATGTTTTCCAACACCTCTAACATCATTTGAAATTCTAAATAACAAGTCACTTAAGCGAGCAATCCTATCAAAATTATATTTCAATTGTTTCATAACATTTGCATTGAAGTGATCTTGTTTTCTAATGTAGTTTTCAAACTCATAAAGGCATCGACTAGGATGCATATTGTGAGGATTGTCATTATCAATGAACTTCATTAGAGAATTTACCTCTACCACCTTAGGCATTGGTGGTGTATTAAGCCCATGTATTTCTTCAATAGGAGGTAAAATTATAACATCCTCAACTTTAATATATTTTTCCTTCATAGATTTCTTTACCTCTTGCATATCTTTAGGACTGAGATACAATATACCCATCTTCTTCAGAGTGGGTTTAGCCGGTGGTTCGGGAATATTCCAATCATCATAATTTTTCAGTATGTTATTCAATAATTCCCCAGCTTGTCCAACAGTTCGTTCCCTGAAAACACAACTAGCACAACTATCTAGGAAGTCCCTAGAAGCATCGGTTAGTCCATTATAGAAGATATCAAGTATTTCATTTTTCTTAAGAGGATGATCAGGCAAAGCATTAAGTAACTGGCAAAGCCTCCCCCAAACTTGTGGGAGACTCTCTTCTTTAGTTTGCACAAAGCTAAATATTTCCTGTAAGGCAGCTTGTTTCTTATGAGGAGGAAAACATTTTTCAGATAAGTTATAAATCATATCCTGGGGACTACGCACACAACCAGGAGCAAGAATATTGTACCAAGATTTAGCATCACCCTTTAATGAGAAAGGAAATAATTTGAGAATAAATTAGTAGCGAGTTTCCTCATCATGAGTAAAAAGAGTGGTTATATCATTCAACTTAGTAAGATGTGCCACAATAGTTTTAGTTTCATAACCATGAAAGGATCTAATTCAACCAAAGTAATTAACTCTGGGTCGACAGAGAATTCATAATCCATATCATCAATAAAGATAGGTGAAGTTGCAAACGTAGGATCACACTTCATTCTAGCATTCAGAGATTTCTCTTTATACTTGTGTAATAATTTCTCTAGATCATTTCTGTCATTACAGGCAAGAATATCTCTAGTTGTTTCTTCACTCATAGCATAACCTTCCGGTACCTTAGGCCATTCATATCTAGGAAGGCTAGTTCTAGAAGGTGTCTCAGGAGATCCAGTTTCAAGCTCATCATCATATTCAACAACATCATGTTGTATAACTCTAGCAATTTGTTTATTAAGAAATTCACCAAGTGGCATATCATCATTATCAAGCAAGGTACTAGCATCATCATAAGAATTATCCATAGTATAAGTAGCATCATCAATAACTTGCGACATATCAGAATTAATAGCATGTGGTGGTGTTACAAGTTTATTCATAACAGAAGGAGAATATAAAGCAGAATTGGATGGCAGTTCCTTACCTCCCCTCGTCCTTGAGGGAAATATCTTAGTCTTTCGATCCTTCAGATTCTTCATAGTGATAATATGATAATAATCCCAAGTGACTCAACAAATATAGTTATGCTCCCCGGCAACGGCACCGGAAAAATGTCTTGATAACCCACAAGTATAGGGGATCGCAACAGTTTTCGAGGGTAATGTATTTAACCCAAACTTATAGACTCGACACAAGGGGAGCCAAAGAATATTGGAAGGTATTAGCAGCTGAGTTGTTAATTCAACCACACCTGGAGATTAATTATCTGCATCAAAGTGTTCAGTAGCAAATTAGTTTGATAGTTTTGATAATAGTGACAGCAGTAACGGTAATGTTAACAGTGATAACAGTAATTTCATAGCAAGTGTAACAGTGATGATTGCAGTAGTAACTTAGCAGAAACAATCTAGGATAAATTTGTAGGCATTGGATCAGTGACTTGTTGGATGATATTCATCATGTGACAGTTATAACCTAGGGCGATACGACACTAGCTCCAGTTCATCGATATAATGTAGGCATGTATTCTGTAAATAGTCCTACATGCTTTATTAAAAGAACTTGCATGAGATCTTTTGTCCTACCCTCCCGTGGCACCGGGGTCCATATTGGAAACTAAGGGCTATTAAGGCCTTCTTTTAATAGAGAATCGAAAGAAGGCATTAACACATAGTGAATACATGAACTCCTCAAACTATGATCATCACCGGGAGTGGGCCCGGTTGTTGTCACTCCGGGGTTGCCGGATCATAGCACGTAGTAGATGACTATAACTTGCAAGATCAGATCTAAAACATGGATATAATGATGAATTCATAAACGGTTCAGATCTGAGTTCATGGCACCCGGGCCCAAAGTGACAAGCATTAAGCATGGCAAAGTCATAGAAACATCAATCTAAGAACATAGTGGATCCTAGGGATCAACCCCTAACAAAACTAACTCGATTACATGATGAATCTCATCCAACTCCTCACGGACCAACGAGCCTACGAAGGAATTACTCACTCTTGGTGGGGAGCTTCATGGAATTGGCGATGGAGATGGGTTGGTGATGACTGTCGGTGTCAAAATCGGCGGATCTCGGGTAGGGGGTCCCGAACTGTGCGTCTAAGGTCGATGGTAACAGGAGACAGGGGACACGATGTTTTACCCAGGTTCGGGCCCTATCTATGGAGGTAATACCCTACATCCTACTTGATTGATATTGATGAATACGAGTATTACAAGAGTTGACCTACCTCGAGAACATAATGGCTAAACCCTAGAGGTCTAGCTGGTATGGCTATTGTAATGAATATCTGCCCTCCCGGACTAAGTCCTCCGGTTTATATAAGCACCAGGAGGATCTAGGGTTCCACAAGGTCGGCTACAAAGAAAGGAATCTACATATCCGGTTGCCAAGCTTGCTTTCCACGCCAAGGAGAGTCCCATCCGGACACGGGCACAGTCTTCGGTCTTCGTATCTTCACAACCCATCAGTCCGGCCCATGGCTAATAGGCCGGCCACCTAAGGACCCCTTAGTCCATGACTCACTCAGTAGCCCCTGAACCTGGCTTCAATGACAAGGTATCCGGCACGTGGATCTGTCTTCGGCATTGCGAGGCGGGTTCCTCCTTCCGAACTCCAAAACAGTCTTCGGGCGTACCGATGTGTCCGGACCTGTAACTCACACCACACACAACCGTAGAGAGAATATAATATTTCACGAATCCAATCTGCTGACAACTTTTTTACAACATGACATCACGTCTCACTACAAAAAACATACACTTCCGTGATGATACGTGTTTGTCACAGTAGGTCACGTTTTCTGTCATGCATGTACATCCATGACAAATTTATGACAGAATCAAGATAGTCATACCTGTGCTGTTATAGAAGTGTTCCATGAAATTACCAAAATTATCATCACGGAAGTGTCCACTTCCATGACGATAAATCACGCGTCACAGAAGTTCTTTCGTCAAGGGTGACTGACACGTGGCATCGACAGTAATGAAACGCCATTAAGCTATCGGGTCCGGTTTTGGATCCGATAACCCATTAACAGCCCCGACCAATGGGGATTTTCCACATGTAAAATCATCATTGGCTAGAGGAAACACGTGTCAGCTCACCGTTGGGACAGATGTCATCCACTCATTGGACCCAAAGCACCTATGATACGCCGACACATGGCATGACCCAACAGAGGCCCATTCCTGTGAAAAGGCCGACCCGTTTGACTTGGTCAAAAGGTGGCGGGCCGGCCCACGGCAAGCCTGTTAACGGCATGTTCGCATATAGCCGATTTACAGCCCACTATCCCAGGGCCTGTTTACAGCCTATCTGAATTAGGCCCAGTAGCGTCATCTGGGCCGTCCAATATAATTCCAGCCCATTTTAACTTCCGGCCCATGTATGGCCCATGACGTCTTTCGGCCCATATGAGGCCCTTAGTAACCGTCGGCCCCTTAACGGCCCGTGGTAAAACTGGCCCATAATGAACTGTGTATCACTTTATACCCATTAACGGCCCATTATTCCGTTGGGCCGTTTCCACCCCATGATATCTTTTGGCCTTCTCAGGGCCCATTTATTCTTGGGCTCATTTCCACCATTCGGTTACTTATGGCCCGTCACTGTCATTTTCTGCTTGTGGGCCAAATTCAGCCCATGGTTACAGTCGGCCCGTTTGTGGCTCGTTAATACGTTGGGCCGTTTTCATGTTGACAAAAACTCGTTGGGCTATTTTCAGAGTTATCAAATACGGCCAATAAATGGCCCGTCCACGAATAGTATGACCCATGATTGGCGAAATGACAATACGCCCCGTAGAAGGCCCATGGATCCTACGGCCTGTAAAAGGCCCATGGATCGTACAGCCCGTAGAAGGCCCATGGATCCTACGGCCCGTATAGAAAGCCAATGGATCCTACGACCTGTAGAAGGCCCATGGATCATACGGCCCGCAGGAGGCCCATGGTTACAACAGTCCGTGTGTTGCCATGATTATTTTGGCCTAGTTTCCAAAAATAGGTTATTGTGGCCACTAGAAAAACACAGAAAAAGAACTGCAGTGACTACAAGCAAACAACTAAACAAGACAATAAGGAAATAAATAAGCAAGCAATTAACGCTAGCCTATTACCGCTATTACACATATTACATCCATTAGGCATCAAAGTTCGCCACCAGTGCAAATATAGGGAACAAAGCAGCATATTACATACACTGGCCATCAAAATTGGCCACAAGTGCAAATAAACGCGGCAGCAAAACACGAGCATAACTGAAACAACTTCAGAAGAGCTCAAGGAGCAAGGTATCCACCATGCAGGCAATAAGCTTAGCAAGCTTATTAGCTTTGTCCCGTTTGGCGCTAAAATCCTCCAACGCTTGCCGTTGCACCCGAAAGTATGCATCTGAATGCTCCAAGGACTTCCGCAGTCCTTCCGCTTCTTGTCACATCATAGCTGATCGATGTCTTTCAGCTTGTAGTTGAGACTCAAGAAATCGAACTGATTCAGACAGTGAGTTTGAATAGCTTGTGCAAGCGGTAGTGGCCAGTAACTCCAACACTAAACCAAGACAGGACTTTGGGGTTGTCTCACTGTCTTCGAGATAGTCTTCCTTAGCTGTTTTATCAGCCTTGTTGGAGACCAACAAGGATGTGTCACTATCCTGAACCTTATCTGCATTACTTCCTTTACCATTGTTTAATAAGGCACTCTTCCCCAATATTCTGTCAGCATTCTAAAGGAAGAAACAAGAAGACACATAACAGTTTAGCATGTACTAGAATATGAAACTCATTTCGGTGAACCAGTTCATTAGTAAGGTGGACAGGATTAAACTACCAAGTCTTGTATTGCCAAGTACTAGTACATAATAAAAGCATCAAACAAACATATATCTATGTCCTATGGTCACTTCATTGTCTTGCCAAATCAAAATAGAGATACGGTTCAAATCATATCAGTTCAAGACAAAGCAGAAGTGAAAGAATACAAAGCGTGGGAAACTACACGGCACAACAAGATTTCAGATGGGTACCACGGGTCTACATGTACAACAACACTATTGGCTCTTTGATGCTAGTAATGTGCATGACATGAGAAGTCAACTGTATACACAATTGAAATTGAAATCAACAAAGCTATTGATAAGACCAAGCCTGTTAAAGAAACATGCATGAACATACCTTCTATGCCATTGAAGTTTCGATTGGATCCTTCAATTAAAAATAAGTTTGTATGAGTAAATACAGTGATTCAAGAGCAAAGCAGTATGCACGATAGCAATAATAGTTAAAAAAGGCGCGCCTAAGCGAGCGCTTAAGAATGCCTAGGCTCTAGGCGTTGGCGAAACGCATTGCGCATAACTACGCTTAATCTATGCATAACTGCGCATAAGCATGCGCTTTGGTCAGTAAAGCGCAAGGCGGTGGCAAAACGCACAATTAACGCCTAGCGCTTTTTTGAACTATGATAGCAATGGAATCTTAAATTAAAACAGTTGTTCTTCAGGTTTAGGCACTTGTTCTACATGAACAGAGTACAGTAAGGCACAAGAATACAGTACTTAAAATAGAAAATGAGCTCATAGACCTTACCACATTCTTGGTTCAGGACCAGTACAAAACAAGGCGTTCCCAGTCATCATCCAATAAATGTGTCTCAGGAGAACGTAAGGGAATTTGATGAGTTTGTTTGCCGGTGAAGTACGTTTTCTTCAGGTAATTACGATACTGCCACCAAGCATTCTTGAAGATAGCAGAGGTATTAGCACAGGTTACCTCATCCTTAGTTTCCAAATCGGTCCTTCTCTCTAGAGAAAAATGGGAAAATTTGTTGTATGATAACCATCATGGAGGTAGGATGTATGGGACAAAGCAAAGTAATTGCCATGAATAACATTACTTACACATAACTCCTGGACAAACACCTGCAACTGGCATTTTCCTTCATCTTCAATATAATATTTCCAAGATGGGAAGATACGCACATACGATTTAACAACATCAAATCCGATAGATGCTAAACTACGACTAGCTAGTTGTGCTTCCTCTACAGGAATAAGTGTACTAACTGGTGGAGTTGGGGTTCGCCGTGGTAGTACTGGCCCTTTGGGCACTGGAGCTTCCTTACTAACTGCTCTTGTTTGGGAGCTCTGTGGTGGAGATGGTGCTGTGTCAACAGGAACTGGGTTACCAGCTGGGGTTGGGGTTAGATTGGGTGAAGTTGGTTCTCTGTCCATCGTAGTAGGGGTACAATCTGCGAGAGTTTGGGTTATGTGTGGTAGGGCTGGTTCTCGTGCATGTACTACCAGGGTGCTATCTCCACCAAGAGGTAGCACTGTTTTATTTGAAGACCGTGTTTTTAATCTGCTAGATGCTGGCATCACCCATTCCAATTCAAATGACTGATGAACATGAAACATGATTGAATGTACAGACATTGTATGAGAGACATATGCAATAGATAGTGTGGAAAAAAGAGGGCATGAAATAGTTGACATGTATATTGTTTAATTAAAACGGATAGCATGACATAATTTCACATATATGATGTCTATCTAAACTGGATAGCATAGCATAACATAATTCAAAGATATGATGAATAACTAAACAGGATCGCATGACATAATTTACCTACATGTTATCTAAGTAATTAGGATCGCATCATTTAATTCACATATGTGATTTATATGCTAAACAGAGGGCATTAGATATGATGTCTGAACTAAGCACATGGTGTTGAATATTGTGTATATGATGCCTAATCTATGCAATGCAAGACACCATATGCATGATATGAGCAGTATAACAGTGCCAAGTTAGAGAATACACCTCGGTGGGGGAATAGGACTGGTCCTCTGTCTCTGAATCCATCTCTGAGGAGCTATCGGGGCCCAACAAGAGATATGCTTTGACAGGTAGCACTGTCTACGCTGAAGGCCTTGTTTTCACTCCAGATTTTTCAATCTCCCACCCAAATGGCTGATTCACAGGAAGAGTAGTTTAATGTACAAACATTGTCGACAAATGGAAATGTAATGAAGAAAAGGATGGGCAAGATATCATTCAAATATATGATGCCTGGTTAAACAGGATGGCATTAATTGCACATTTCACGTACATGAGATTGCACAATTCCCATATATGATATAGAAACTAAACAGGTGGCATTACAGACATGTCTAAACTAAGCAGATGACATATATGATGTCAAAGGTAGGCACTGCAAGGCAACATATGCATGATATGACTTACATCATCATGCCAAGGTAGAACAAACACCTTGGGGGGTAAATAGGAGTGGTCAGCGGCGTCTGAATCCGCCTCAGAACAGATATCTTCCTCTGGATTACAATCTGGAGAGGGGTGGGGAGGGTTTGCCATTGAACCCCCCATGGAGCGATGTCTGCATGACATTGTATTGTCGCGCAAAACTCTTCTCTTTTTCTCTACATGTTCGGCATGACTGGGTACAATATCTGACATGCATACGAAAACAATATGGTGAGATTATATAAGGAGAGCATGCAGAAATTTAGAGTGATGGTAACCACCAGTGGATGGATCCAAAAATAATGATAGCAGGTTGATGATTGCTTTAATTTAATAAAAAGACAGATAACGATTGCTTTACTATTTGTTTCCCTCCCAAGATGAACAACATAGGCATACCCTAGGTGAACCAGATATTAGACAGAGATACTATTGATTGCTTCCTCGATATGTGCCCCACAACTAATTTAGAACTCAAGTTTGAACATTAATTTGGACCTGACTTGGGGTCCAAGAGGTGAACATGACGATAAAGTAGTAAGTAAATTTAAGCAATGCATAACATAAGCAGAAACAAAAGAGTGCGACCTCTCTTGTGGACCCGTGTACTCCTCAGGTTCATCTGCTGGGTCGATGATGGTGATGCCGTTGCGGTGGGTGCCGGTGGCAGGGAAGGAGATATGAGGCAGCAAAAGACATTCAGGAGTCGTGATGTCTGGTTAGGTAGATGTTTCTGTCGATGGAGCAGCTCAGTTGAGGTGGACGAAGTTGCGGCAGGAGCAGGACAAACCACACAAAGTTCCCTTCGACGCCTACTTGTAACTGAAGTAATTCTGTAAGGGCTCATTTGGCTTGCATGATTCTAAAAACGCAAGGATAGGAAAACACCGGAATAGGATAGGAATGCACATGGTAAACAGAGCATTTGTAAACACATGATTTCTGTCAACTTGAGTGTTTGGTTTACAGGAATTGGAAGAGCGGAGGAATGCAAAGAAACATGGCCAAAATAAAGTGAAACCATATGAAAGCGTGTACACTTAGAATGTTATTCTGCCACTAATACACTTGGTCTGGTTTTCATGCATAGGATTTTGAAAAGTAGGTCCAGCTGGATGTTTTGCTTCATTCCTTTCAACAAAATGCATGAATAATTGAATTGTAGAGTGCCATTGGAAATTCCCTATTGCTATGTTTTTCCGTTGAACCAAAATATCCCTAATGGATCGACATGAATGTATAGTAATAAGTGATGCAACAAGTGTACAACCTCTTTGACGTAGCCGTGTCGACCTCAGCATCATTGGGTTGGTCGCTGAAGCAGTTGAGGCAGAGGTGGCTGTCGGAGGTGTGGAGGAAGATCTAAGGAATCTGTAGACGGCGTCTAGGGCACTGCTCTGTTGTGATGAATCGTTCTGTCATTGGAGCAGCCCCAGTGAGCCATAAGACGTCAAGGCTGAAGCAGCACAAGACAGACATCGTCAATCTCAAGTGGGATTCTAAGAGCATCTCCAATAGATGATGTAAAATGCATGTAAAATTTACATCACAAAAACCACCTGACTACAACAGATGAGGTAAAAACTGTTGACTCTGAACTTAACTGTCGAAATTGAAATTTATTGTGGAATCCGAATGTTACTATTGAAACTGAACACAATTATAGCAGAGAGGCACTTGACATGTAGTTTAGGGAGCGCCTGCAGTTCATCTTCAACCTGCACCCCCTGAGCCGCCAGCCACCACCGGCCGAACCGTCGGCCCCAGCGCCGCCTCGCCGCCCCGAAACAACTCCCCACCGCCGATCCACCACTGCCCCGGCCAGCCCTATAGGCCCCCACCCCACCCTGAACCCTAAGATAGATTGTGGGGTACCTCTCCGGCGAGCCCCCGTCCCTGCTGCGGGTGGTTCTTCCTTAACTCTGGCGAGCCCCCATCCCCTGAAAAATGACTGGCCCAAAAGTCGATTCAGTTGACTGAAGTGTAGCTAAATCGGAGTAGAGCAGCAGCACGAGCGAGGGGGAGAGCAGCAACAGCAGCGCGAGCGAGCGAGAGCCGGAGCAGCAGCAGCTAGGCGAGTGAGCGATCGAGCGAGAGTCGGAGCAGCAGTAGCTAGGCGAGCGAGCGATCGAGCGAGAGCCGGAGCAGCAACAGCAGATCCGGCTGGTATGGCCGCCGCCGCAAAAGGGGCCTTGCACTGGGGGAGAGCCGCCGTGGAGATGTCTCCCGCGGTGTCGGCTTCAAGGTTGCCGCTCCATGGGGGTGCGAGATGGAGCACCGTCGGTGCTGGGAGGTCGAGCTAAGGAGAAGGTGCGATGCGATGAGTGTACAACCTCTTTGGTGGCGCTGAGTAGGCCTCGGCTTCGTCCGAGGAGTCGGTGAGGATGTTGCGGTTCCAGTGGAGCAGGTTAAGGTGGCGCTGTAGGGATGGAGCTGTCGCGATAGACGAGGCGATCGTCAGAGCAGCTCCTTGGAGGTGGAGGACGGGGCGGCTGAACTGACAGAACAACGAGATGGATGACGGATCCTCATCCGGGGAGGTGGATGAGGGACGTCGAGCTATTGCGGTGGACGACATCGTCGGGGAAGAGGCTCCGGCTGGGCAGCGGTGAGGTGACGGACGGAGGAGGGTGGGGTTTCGCGACTGGAGCGAAGAGGTTATGGCGGCCTAGGATTTCGAATGGCAAAAAGGAGGCGATGGGAGGGGGTGAACCATGACTTAGGGACACGCTTGTCCAAAATGTAGGGTGTGTTACAAAAGTACCCCGCACCAATTTGAACTAGCAGCCCTTTTGGCTCAGGGTTAGAAGGGGGATTTTGCATGTCGGGATTTGTCAGCTGGAGGGAGTTTTCGCGTGCATTAAAATTTCGGGATAGCAAGACGCGGGTTGTGAAGGCGCTAATTTTGGGAGCACGATATCTAAATTTTCGGGATATAACAAGGCGCGGGTTGAATTTTAGGGACAAGCCTAACGTGTAACATTGTACTTGTACGTACCAAATCAATTCGCACTTCCCGCAACCAAAAAGAAAACGAAAAAATAAAACTATTCACACCACACAAAGAGAGAGGCTTGCCCCATTTTACTATAAAAATGATATTTAAAGCTACCCATACCAACAACTTAGTGCAATTAAATGCTATTCGGTAGTATGAATCCATGTTATGTCCAATTAAATTTTTTCGCTTGCTATATAATGCATGTAACCTACGCATACCAACATTTTAGTGCATTCCAAATGTCTATACTACTGCTGCAATTCGAACTGAATTTGAATTCATTTCTCTATTTCAATAACAATCTACAATCATGATTGTTGCCAACTTCAACCATCATTCGTGTATTACCTTAATAACACACCACATGATTACTATAGAGATAGATATGAACTATGTGTACTAGATGAACTCGAATTCTATTTTTTGAATACACTTGATGTTGATTCCAAATAATAGTACATTTGATGTACTAACTATATATTCATAGTATAGTGCCCCGCCCCCTACATTATGACAAGTATTTAGACCTGAGGTGCAAAAGCCACACATTAGCCCAAATTATGATCAATGTTTTATATGTTATACGTAGTACTAGCAAGATGCCCATGCGTTCCACAGAACATCAACATGATCAAGGGGAGGCCTAATTTGCAAATATGGAGAGGGGTGTGGGTATCTTTTTTCAAAATTGCCATAGTTTCCTTCCTATCCGCCAGATATAAATCGGACGACCTATATTGCAGGATGGCACCATCATCAACAACTCCGTTTTTTATAAGAGTAGAGATAAAATATATTATCTGTAGTATAACATGTTCATAACCACACCATGTGTATCACCGTTATATATATTCACACATGCTTCGGTTTAAAACACTATGATAAATTATTAAAATATCTGAATTCACTTTTTATAATGAAGTATGATCCTCTATTCGTCTTTTACACCCACACAATTCTCTTATCTTTGTAGCTAGCTAGCGCTAACTTTCTCTCGTGCATGCAGACGCTTGCATCCCTCTAACCCTCCCTCAGCATTCTCTAGCTCCATCGCGCAAATTTGTCTTTTCACTTTAGGTCGTTCACCCACGGTGTGTGTAGGCCCCCAGCTCCTTATTTATGGCACACATCGATCGATATGCCTCTCTAGCCAGGTGTGCCTAGCACAAAACACAAGCTTGCCCTCTTATCTTATCACCATCCATGCCTCACTCCCACCACTCTTTTAATCAATCTCGCACTCGCACAGTTCTCCCCCCTCGATATAGTATGACTCTCGCACCACCTCCTAGATGCATCCCTCTCTCTCTATCCTTCTCCCCGTGCCTCATTTGCTTCTAACACACACATGCATGTATACCGATCAATCTCCCAACCTATGTCTCTACTTTCTCTGACAAAGGACCATTAATCTTCCTATGTAGTTATGTCTGCTTACCACATCCATATCGTCCCCTGCTCATCATTCGTGCATGCCCCCTGACCCGTCTCTCACACGCACGTGCACAGACAGGCAGCCATCCCCTCTCTTATTGATATTGCAGGCGTGCGCTCCGGTTGTCTAGCAAGCATATCCCACCATTTGTTAGAAGCAACTCCACTACCCACCCCTCCAACACTCTAGCTCTGTCTCTCTCCCAACCTTATTCCTCACCTACACATATGCATGGATGCCGATCAATCTCCCTTAATACATGAGGTAGATCGATCTCCCTTAATACATGAGGTAGGCCTCTCTCCTCTGATGTCTACTACACAACCTTCTACTTGTAGACGTTGTTGGGCCTCCAAGTGCAGAGGTTTGTAGGACAGTAGCAAATTTCCCTCAAGTGGATGACCTAAGGTTTATCAATCCGTAGGAGGCGTAGGATGAAGATGGTCTCTCTCAAGCAACCCTGCAACCAAATAACAAAGAGTCTCTTGTGTCCCCAACACACCCAATACAATGGTAAATTGTATAGGTGCACTAGTTCGGCGAAGAGATGGTGATACAAGTGGTATATGGATGGTAGATAAAGGTTTTTGTAATCTGAAAATATAAAACAGCAAGATAACGAATGATAAAAGTGAGCGTAAACGGTATTGCAATGTGTTGAAACAAGGCCTAGGGTTCATACTTTCACTAGTGCAAGTCCTCTCAACAATAATAACATAATTGGATCATATAACTATCCGTCAACATGCAACAAAGAGTCACTCCAAAGTCACTAATAGCGGAGAACAAACAAAGAGATTATGGTAGGGTACGAAACCACCTCAAAGTTATTCTTTCCAATCAATCTGTTGGGCTATTCCTATAAGTGTCACAAACAGCCCAAGAGTTCGTACTAGAATAACACCTTAAGACAAAAATCAACAAAAGCCCTAATGTCACCTAGATACTCCAATGTCACCTCAAGTATCCGTGGGTATGATTATACGATATGCATCACACAATCTCTGATTCATCTATTCAACCAACACATAGGACCTCAAAGAGTGCCCCAAAGTTTCTACCGGAGAATCACGACGAAAACGTGTGCCAACCCCTATGCATAGGTTCATGGGCGGAACCTGCAAGTTGATCGCCAAAACGTACATCAAGTGAATCACATGGTATCCCATTGTCACCACAGATACGCACGGCAAGACATACATCAAGTGTTCTCAAATCTTTAAAGACTCAATCCAATAAGATAACTTCAAAGGGGAAACTCAATACATTACAAGAGAGTAGAGGGGGAGAAACATCATAAGATCTAACTATAATAGCAAAGCTTGCGATACATCAAGATCGTGCCAAATCAAGAATATGAGAGAGAGAGAGATCAAACACATAGCTACTGGTACATACCCTCAGCCCCGAGGGAGAACTACTCCCTCCTCGTCATGGAGAGCACCGGGATGATGAAGATGGCCACCGGAGAGGGGTTTCCCCCTCCGGCAGGGTGCCGGAACGGGTCTAGATTAGCTTTCGGTGGCTACGAAGGCTTCTGGCAGCGGAACTCCCGATCTATTGTGCTCTCCGATCGTTTTAGGGTATATGGATATATATATATAGGAGGAAGAAGTACGTCAGGGGGGCCACTAGGGGCCCACGAGGGTGGAGGGCGCGCCCCCTACCTCGTGGCTTCCTCGAAGCTTCCTTGACGTGGACTCCAAGTCTCCCGGGTTGCTTTCCTTCCAAAAATAAGTTCCGTTAAATTTCAGGTCAATTGTACTCCATTTGATTTTCCTTTTCTGCGATACTCTAAAACAAGGAAAAAAACAGAAACTGGCACTGGGCTCTAGGTTAATAGCTTAGTCCCAAACATCCAAGGTTGATAATATAATAGCATGGAACGATCAAAATTATAGATACGTTGGAGATGTATCAGCATCCCCAAGCTTAATTCCTGCTCGTCCTCAAGTAGGTAAATGATAAGAACAGAATTTTTGATGTGGAATGCTACCTAACATATTTCTCTAAGTAATTCTTCTTTATTTTGGCATAAATGTTCAGATCCATGAGATTCAAGACAAAAGTTTAATATTGACATCGAAACAATAATACTTCAAGCATACTAACTAAGCAATCATGCCTTCTAAAAATAACATGGCCAAAGAAAGTTCATCCCTACAAAATCATATAGTTTAGTCATGCTCCATTTTCGTCACACAAGAATGCTCTCATCATGCACAACCCCAATGACAAGCCAAGCAATTGTTTCATACTTTAGCAATCTCAAACCTATAAACCTTCACTCAATACATGAGCGCGAGCCATGGATATATCGCTATGGGTGGAATAGAATATAATGAGGGGGTTATGTGGAGAAGACAAAAAGGAGAAAGTCTCACATCAACAAGTCTAATCAATGAGCTATGGAGATGCCCATCGATTGATGTTAATGCAAGCAGTAGGGATTGCCATGCACAGATGCACTAGAGCTATAAATGTATGAAAGCTCAACAAAAGAAACTAAGTGGGTGTGCATCCAACTTGCTTGCTCACAAAGACCTAGGGCACTTGAGGAGGCCCATTGTTGGAATATACAAGCCAAGTTCTATAACAAAAAATTCCCACTAGTATATGAAAGTGACAAAACAAGAGACTCTCTATCATGAGGATTATGGTGCTACTTTGAAGCACAAGTGTGGCAAAGGATAGCAGCATTGCCCCTTCTCTCTTTTTCTCTCATTTTTTTATTTTTGGGCCTTCTCTTTTTCATGCTCTTTTTTTATTCCTAACTTGGGACAATGCTCTAGAAAATGATGATCATCACACTTCTATTTATTTACAACTCAATGATTACAACTCGATACTAGAACAAAGTATGACTCTATATGAATGCCTTCGGTGGTGTACCGGGATTGCGATGAATCAAGAGTGACATGTATGAAAAATTATGAACGGTGGCTTTGCCACAAATACGATGTGAACTACATGATCATGCAAAGCAATATGACAATGATGATGCGTGTCATAATAAACGGAATGGTGGAAAGTTGCATGGCAATATATCCCGGAATGGCTATGGAAATGCCATAATAGGTAGGTATGGTGGCTGTTTTGAGGAAGATATAAGGATGTTTATGTGTGAAAGAGCGTATCATATCACGGGGTTTGGATGCACCGGAGAAGTTTGCACCAACTCTCAATGTGAGAAAGGGCAATGCACGGTACCGAAGAGGCTAGCAATGATGGAAGGGTGAGAGTGCGTATAATCCATGGACTCAACATTAGTCATAAAGAACTCACATACTTATTACAGAAATCTACAAGTCATCAAAAACCAAGCACTACACGCATGCTCCTAGGGGGATAGATTGGTAGGAAAAGACCATCGCTCGTCCCCGACTGCCACTCATAAGGATGACAATCAAATAACACCTCATGTTTCAAATTTGTTACACAACATTTACCATACGTGCATGCTACGGGACTTGCAAACTTCAACACAAGTATTCGTCAAATTCACAACTACTCAACTAGCACAACTTTGATATCACTATCTCCATATCTCAAAACAATCATCAAGCATCAAACTTCTCTTAGTATTCAATGCACTTATATGAACGTTTTTATTATATCCCTCTTGGATGCCCATCATATTAGGACTAGTTTCATAACCAAAGCAAATTACCATGCTGTTTAGGACTCTCAAAATAATATAAGTGAAGCATGAGAGTTCATCTATTTCTATAAAATAAAACTACCACCATGCTCTAAGAAGATATAAGTGAAGCACTAGAGCAAACAACAAACTACTCTGAAAAATATAAGTGAAGATCAATGAGTAGTCGAATAGTTATGCAACTATATGAAGACTCTCTAACATTTAAGAATTTCAGATCTTGGTATTTTATTCAATCAGCAAGAAAAACTAAATAAAGTAAAATGACTCTCCAAGCAAAACACATATCATGTGGCGAATAAAAATATAGCTCCAAGTAAAGTTACCGATGAACGAAGATGAAGGAGGGGATGCCTTCCGGGGCATCCCCAAGCTTAGGATTTTGGTTGTAATTGAATATTACCTTGGGGTGCCTTGGGCATCCCCAAGCTTAGGCTCTTGCCACTCCTTATTCCATAGTCCATCGAATCTTTACCCAAAACTTGAAAACTTCACAACACAAAACTTAACAGAAAACTCGTAAGCTCCGTTAGTATAAGAAAATAAATCACCACTTAGGTACTGTTGTGAACTTATTCTAAATTCATATTGGTGTAATATCTACTGTATTCCAACTTATCTATGGTTCATACCCTCCGATACTACTCATAGATTCATCAAAATAAGCAAACAACACATCGAAAACAGAATCTGTCAAAAACATAACAGTCTATAGTAATCTGGATCAAACGTATACTTATGGAACTCATAAAATTCTCAAATAAATTTCTGGACGTGAGGAATTTATCTATTAATAATCTTCAAAAAGAATTAACTAAATATCACTCTCCAGTAAGAAATGGCAGCAGTTCTCCTGAGCGCTAAAGTTTCTGTTTTTTACAGCAAGATCAACAAGACTATCCCCAAGTCTTCCCAAAGGTTCTACTTGGCACAAACACTAATTAAACACATAAAACTCAATCATAACATAGGCTAGATAAATTATTTATTACTAAAAAGGAGCAAAAAGCAAGGAACAAAAATAAAATTGGGTTGCCTCCCAACAAGCGCTATCGTTTAACGCCCCTAGCTAGGCATGATGATTTCAATGATGCTCACATAAAGGATAAGAATTGTAACATAAAGAGAGCATCATGAAGAATATGACTAGCACATTTAAGTCTAACCCACTTCCTATGCATAGGGATTTTGTGAGCGAACAACTTATGGGAACAAGAATCAACTTGCAAAGGAAGGTAAAACAAGCATAACTTCATAACTTTAAGCACATAGAGAGGAAACTTGATATTATTGCAATTCCTACAAGTATATTGTGGGGACCCCGACTCATAAGTCGAGATCACCGAATGCACGTGTACAGTGATCCCAGAGATCAAAGCTCACTGAACACACAGAAGCTGAATAACAAGAGTTTTACATCCATACATACCGTCTTACACAAATTATGACCATTATGGTCAAGTCTTACATTGATAAAGCCTTAAGGGCTGAACATCAAATGAAACACAAGCAGCGGAAATCTTCGTCGATAAGTAGAACCCATGCCATCTGCCTTAACCCTACAGGCATTCTGACTGGGAAACGTCCTAGTTCGCATGTTCGTCTCCAAAGAATTCTTCTTCGAACTCCTGTTCTTCCATGCCTGGCCAATTAAATAACCAGTGGCAAGCCAATGAGTACTTTGAATGTACTCGCAAGCAACCCATGTTTTGGCTCAAGGTACAATAATGCATGATATAGGTAAATTTTTGCGGAAAGCTAGTTTTGAGTGCAATGACATGTTCAACAACTTGTAAGACATGCATCAGGAGAATTCAGTTAACCATGAGGTCAGGTTACAGATATCAACATAAATAGAGTGGGCATCAACCCACATCAATCATGTCAAGTCCTTGACTTGACCCAAGTAGTTCTTCCCACTTATCCGAACACTCACACTGGTTTGTAAACATGTGGACGTAGTTTAAGAAGCACCGCCCAACTGTCCTTGATCGTGGACACGGCTATTCGAATAGTTTTACACTCTGCAGAGGTTGCACACTTTACCCACAAGATCCGGGGAACTTTCGTGTCATCCACGACCCGCGGTACCTCAAGTACCCGGGGTAAGCACCCAATCACTATCTTTCCCTAGACGACACTAACAAGGAGTCCACTCATTGTTCCGTATCCTCACGATGTACATCATACGAGACTCACTCGAGATCGTAACATCCGAGAGGGGACACAACGGTGTATCCGGTGCCCTGTGAAAACAGTCATGGCGCCCTACCTGGCACGACCCCATCCCGAGAGAGAGCACCAACTCTCCCCCGTCACTAGTAATGCGGGCTCCAAGCTAGTATCAGTCTAGGTAACCAATAATGCCCTTTCCCATATAAGGGTAGAGTGATTGCGCATGTAAGGTTGGGACAGTTGACAAATCTTAAATCTAATCCGTTTTCGAAAACAACACACACACACTTACCTCGGTACACCACTTCGTCATCAAGTGGTTACCCAACTCATCATCTCCCTCGGGCATAAGTGGCACCCGACGGGGTTTTCGAAAAGTCCTTTCAAAATACTTTGTCTCCATCACCATGCATATACCCGTCCCTTTTTGTGTAGCACTGCTTTAGCATCCTATCTATTCCCACCGGCATAACCCTCACAAGGAGGTAGGGTCATGCACAATGCAAGTATCAACAAGGAGGAAATGAAGGCAACCCACCAAAGTGGCTACCCTCTCATCATGATTCCGATGCTACAATAATAAAGTGCTATATGAAATGCATAAAAAGGGTTTCATAGACATGGTCAAAGGGCTGCTTGCCTGGCTCAACAAAGTCTTCTGGGTCTTCAAAGTCTTCTGGTCCAACTCCTTCGTCAGCAACACAATCTATCATCGCAAAAATAATAACGAGAAAAATAAGGCAATAATAAAATAGAAAACCAAAGTGCTCAGAAAAATGTCAACTCATTTTTGTTAAATACTAGGGTGAAAACTAAGAAGGGGAAAATTCCTTGTTTTGGATTTGGAGTAGCAGAATAGGAGAAATGGATTTCCAAGGGCACATTTAAATGCTTAAAATCACATTTAAATATTTACAGTGAAGAAAAGGTTGTTGGATTTGAATGAAAGTTGCACCACAAATAGGTGGGATTATTACAAGAATTTAGGAGTTGGAATTATTGCATTCGGATCAATAATTAATTCTGTGGGATTTTTGGAAAAGCCAGAGAAAAAGAAAAAGAAAAAGGGCACTGTGCCTGCCAGGCCAGAACAGCTGCGGGGTAGCAGGCCCAGCCAGCGGACTGGCCCAGCCGAGCCAGCGCACAGCGCGCGCGCCCGCCCATTTCAAACCTGACGGTCGGGGCCCGCAGGACAGAGAGAGAGAGAGAGGGGCGCAGGAACGAGGGAGACGATGACAAGCGGGGCCCACCTGTCATCACTAACCCATGGACAGGGGGGTCGCGGTGCTCACCGGCGACGATGCAGGCCACGGCGAGCTCCGGCGAGTGTGGGGTTGGCTTCAGGAGACTGCCGCACGTCGGTGGGTGGTGGACTTGGCCGGCGGGGGTGCCTGGTTCACCGGCGACGAGGAGCTGCGGCGGAGGAGCTTCGGGAGGTGGTGACTCTGGCCGTTTCCGGCAGCTACAGAGAGGGGAAACAAGGGGGAAAGGGTCGGAGGACTGCAGGGATTCCAAGTCGAGGCAGAGGAGGAGCGGGGGAGGCCTATACCTCGCGAACTCTCGCGAGCCGAAGCGGCGGAGCTCGAGCTCGATCTCGAGCTTGGGCGGCTCTGGAGAGGAACTGGGGGTGCAGGGGGAAGGTTTGGTGGTGCAGAGAGCGAGTGGTGAGGAGAGAAGGGCTCGGGGAGGCCTTTAAGTAGGCGAACGGCGAGGTCCCATAGACCCATGCACCGGTGGGCTCCTGCTCGTCGCTGCAGTGCTCGGGGGAAGAGGGCGTGGTGTCTGGGGTGTTCCTGGACGTCGACTACGTCGGGCGAGACAGAGAGAGGGAGTGGGGAGAGGTCAGAGACGTGCGTGTGTGAGCCGCGCCATTGGGGCGCTCGGGCGGCCTCTGTTTGCTAGCGCGGAGGCGCGGGGAGGAGGAGAGAGGGAGGCCGACGGCGTAGCGTGCTGCGGACGCCGAGGCGCATCGGCAGGCGCGCGGGGGTAGGCCCGAGGTGGCCGGAGGCGGTTGGAAGGGGGCGGCTACAGTGCGGGAGCCACTGTAGCATGCTCCAAAGCGCCCAAATGGCATGCCATGGCATAAAAAAGGGGAAGTGGGCGTGGCCACTTGTGTCCAGTAGTGCTAGGGAGTAGTAAAGAAAGGGGAGGAAGCATTGGATGCCATGGAGGGCCACTGGAATGAGGAGGGAGGTGAGAAAAGAGAAGAATGCTGCTGTCCAGAAGGGTAAATGGGGGTGTTTCACACCTCAATCATTGAGCTGAGGCCAGGGAAGAGTTACTGGAGGTAGAGGGGAACTAGGAGGGGCTGTGGTAAAAAGTTGAGCTCAAGGAGAATAGTTTTAGTGGTAAAAATGGTGATTTTTGAAAAGTGGCAGAAGGTGTTTGATAAAGGTTTTGGCAAGAAAATGATTTCCAACTGCCATGAGACTCCACAGGGTGAAATGACACATATAATTAGGGCCTCTCACAAATTTGGAGCTTATTTGGGTAAAGTTGCCAATGCAACTTTTGTAAACCCTAGAAATGAGCAGAAATAGACTTGTGTAGATCTAGTTGAGCATAACACTTCTCCTTGATGCACTACTTGGTGTAGTGGCCTCATTTGGTCATATGAACATGCTCACAAAAGTTGAGGTCAAGGAGAGAAAGTTGGTAGTACAAACTTGCTCAAATTAGGTTCTGAACAGAAAGGGTTATGGGGCATTTTGGTGGACCAAAATGACCTTGATTGAAGTGAGGCTTTGCAAGATCATCACAATATGCATTTGTGACTTGCTGGATTTTTCTTGGATTTTTATGGAAATATTTCCTGTAGAAATATTTCAAATCCTTGAAATGAGCAGAAACAGTTTTGGGAGGTTTTGTCCAATATTTTTATCATAACCATGTGTTGAAACTCATATATGTGGAAACAATATGTCCACCGAGTTTCCCTAAATTTTCTCAAATATTTTTGAAACATTAAAATAATTTTAACCTATTAAAGGCCATTTCTGGCCTTAAGAAAAAGCCTTTAAATAAAATAGGAAAATAACTTTTAAAATTATATTTTTGTGGTTTATGGGAGCCCTATACCTAATAGGTTTCAAATATACTTTTTGAAATATTTTTCATACCCCAAATCAAGTACTTACAGTGCAAACCTCAATCCAGGGGTTTTTGGAAAACTAATTTTTGAAAATACTATTTGGCCAAATTATTTTTGTAAGAAAATACTATATTGCTCTATACACATGGCATGATCATTGGGCAGAAGTTTGGGGCAAGGAGATTAAGTATAGAAGGTGGAGTTGTGTTGACTTTAAAGAGCACTTGAAAAACACAGAGAGAAAACCAACTCCAAATAAAAGCCAAATAATGCAAAAGTTTTTGTTGGTCCAAATTTTCATGCTTTATTAATGCAAATGAAGAGTTACAAAATGCAGGGTGTGACAGACCTACCCCCTTACAAGAATCTCGTCCCCGAGATTCCTAAACTAGGCTTTAAAGAGATATGGAACCTCGGATCTAAGGTAGTCTTCACGTTCCCAGGTTGCTTCTGCTTCAGTGCGGTTGCTCCACTGGACCTTGAAGTACTTGATAGTGCGGCTTCGAGTGCATCGCTCAACCTTATCCATAATGCAGATGGGTCTCTCGTGGTAGGTCAAATTGGGCTGAAGGTCAATGGCTTGGTGATCGACGTCCTTGTAAAGATAGGTTTGTCTAGAACTTGGAGACACTTCCGGAGTTGTGACACGTGGAATACGTTGTGCACATCGGATAGTTCAGGTGGCAGTTCCAACTGGTAAGCCACTTCTCCACGTCGTGCGGCGATCTCGAAGGGGCCGATAAATCTTGGTGTGAGTTTTCCCTTAACGTGGAAACGCTTGGTTCCCTTAAGAGGAGTTACTCGCAGGTATACATGGTCTCCGACTTGGAAGTCTACTTGTCGGCGATGAGTGTCAGCATAGCTCTTCTGTCTGGACTTAGCGGTCTTCAGTTGTTCTCTGACTAGCTGAACTTGCTCTTCTGCTTCACGGAGGATTTCAGGCCCAAATACTAGTCCTTCTTCGGTTTCTGACCAATTGAGGGTGTGCGGCACTTCCGACCGTACAATACCTCAAATGGTGCCATCTGGAGGCTTGACTGATAACTGTTGTTGTAGGAGAACTCGGCAAAAGGGAGGCAATCTTCCCACTTAGCTCCATATGCTAAGACATAGGCTCGGAGCATGTCTTCGAGTATCTGGTTCACTCGTTCTGTCTGACCTCCGGTCTGTGGGTGGAAAGCAGTGCTGAAGGACAACTTGGTCCCCATGGCCTCTTGGAACTTCTTCCAGAATCTTGAGGTAAACTGGGGTCCTCGATCTGACACAATATCCTTGGGAACACCATGAAGACTTACGATTCTGTTGATGTATAGAGCCGCTAGCTGGTTGCCATCATAGGTAGTCTTCACAGGAATGAAATGGGCTACTTTAGTCAAATGATCGACTATGACCCAGATGGAGTCATGTCCCTTGTTTGACCTAGGTAGTCCAGTGATGAACTCCATTCTGACTTTATCCCATTTCCACTCGGGAACCTTGAGTGGTTGGAGCAATCCAGCAGGTCGCTGATATTCAGCTTTGACCCTTTGGCATACATCACACTTTGCAACATAGGTGGCAATCTCCCTTTTCATCCCGTGCCACCAAAATCTTTCCTTCAGGTCTTGATACATCTTGGTTCCTCCGGGGTGGATGGAATACGGGGTGTCATGAGCTTCTTGCAAGATCAAATTCTTGAGCTCAATCTTGTTGGGTACGCAAATGCGATTCCCAAACCACACAATTCCTTGCTCATCCTCTGAGAATCCTGGGGCCTTGCCTGCCTTGATCTTCCTCTTGATGCCTTCAATACTTTCGTGTCCCTTCTGAGCTTCCTTAATATCATCCATCAGGGTAGGCTTGACTTCAAGGTTGGCTAAGAATCCTAGTGCAACCAGTTCCATCCCGAAGCTTTCAAGTTCTTCATACAAGGCGGATAGCCTTTCCTTAAGCATAGCATTCAAGGAACAAGCCTTCCTGCTTAATGCATCTGCTACCACATTAGCCTTTCCAGGGTGGTATTTAACACTGAGTTCATAATCCTTGATCAACTCTAGCCACCTTCTCTGCCTCATGTTCAATTCCTTCTAGGTGAAAATATACTTCAGACTTTTGTGATCCGTGTATATCTCACACCGCTTCCCTAGGAGGTAATGTCGCCATGTTTTCAGGGCATGAACTACAGCTGCCAACTCAAGGTCATGAGTAGCATAGTTCTCTTCATGAGGCCGTAGTTGCCTTGAAAGTTAAGCTACGACTCTGCCTTCTTGCATCAGAACACCTCCCAGTCCGGTTCTTGACGCATCACACTATATCACAAACTCCTTGTGTATATCTGGTGTGGCTAGAACTGGGGCGGTGGTCAATCTCTTCTTCAGCTCCTGGAAGCTTTCTTCACAATTCGGCGTCCATTCAAACTTCTTGTCCTTCTTCAAGAGCTGAGTCATGGGTCGTGCAATGCTTGAGAATCCTTCAACGAACTTGCGGTAATATCCCGCGAGTCCGAGGAAGCTTCTGACTTCATTCACATTGCTTGGGGATTGCCATTCAGTCACGGCTTCAATCTTAGTGGGATCGACCGACAATCCTTCTTCAGTCAAAACATGACCCAAGAATCCAACTTTGCGCAGCCAAAATTTGCACTTGCTGAACTTGGCATACAGTTGGTGCTCTCGAAGCTTGTCTAGGACCATCCTTAAGTGTTGCTCGTGCTCTTCTCCCATCTTCGAGAAGACAAGAATGTCATCAATGAAGACAACGACAAACTTGTCCAAATATTCCATGAAGACCTTATTCATGAGATACATGAAGTAAGCTGGGGCATTGGTCAATCCGAAGGACATGACCGTGCACTCATATAGGCCATATCTGGTTACAAATGCCATCTTCGGAATATCTTGGGGTCTGATTTTCAGCTGGTAGTACCCAGATCTGAGGTCAATCTTGGAGAACACCTTGGCCCCGTTGAGTTGATCAAACAAATATTCAATCTTGGGAAGTGGATACTTGTTCTTGATTGTAACTTCATTGAGGGAGCGGTAGTCAATGCATAAGCGGATGGTACCGTCCTTCTTTGCCACAAACAGAACAGGTGATCCCCAAGGGGAGGCACTAGGGCGGATAAATCCCTTCCTCAACTGCTCTTCCAGTTGCTTCTTCAACTCTGCTAACTCTTCCGATCCCATTCTATAAGGCTTCTTATAGATGGGTCCCGCTCCAGGCATGAGCTCGATGATGAACTCAATGTCTCGGTCAGGAGGCATTCCCGGTAGCTCATCAGGAAAGACATCGGGGTATTCGCATACTACCGGCACTTGCTCCAATCCAACTTCTGACAGAGAGTTGAGTTGGTTGGCTTGAGCAGAGGAGGGGTTGGAGGCAAATTTAACTTCGACTCCTTGGTCATTGGTTACAGTGACAGTCCGGTTGGCGCAATCTAGCAAGCCTTGGTGCTTGATGAGCCAATTCATTCCTAAGATCACATCCAAGCCTTGTGATCTTAAGATGATAAGGTCAGCTAGGAAGTCTACCCCATTAATGACAATCCCGACTCCTTTACATCCTATCTTGGCTCCCATCTCTGCTCCGGGGGTCTGTACCACCATAGGGTTATTCAGGGGTGTAGGGGTCATGCCACTTTTTAATGCAAACTTTTGGGTGACAAATGAATGCGTGGCTCCAGAATCAAACAAGAGAGTTGTAGGAGCTGAGTTGACAAGGAACGTACCCAGCACGACGTTCGGGTCTTCCTGGGCTTCTTCTGCAGTGACATGATTCGCACGACCCTTGCCGTTGTTGGGCAAGTGCGGGGAGCTTGGTTCCTTGGTGGCATTCCACGGCCTTGTCCTGGGTTCTGCGCATTGGGGTGCGGGGCGTCGGGCTTCTTGTTGGGGCAATTCTTGGAGTAGTGTCCTGCCTAACCACATCCGAAGCAAGTGACTTGATTGGGGTTGCTGCTCTTGCCGGCATTGTTATTGGGGTTGTTGTAAGCTGGCCTGGGGTTGGCATACTGCTGAGGTGGATAGTTGGTGCGGGGTGCAGGAGCTCTTGGCTGCTGATAGGTTGGCTTGGCCGGGGCTAGCTGCCACGGGCGAGGCTTCTGGTTCCTGGATCTACCCTTGCTGATCATCTTGCGCTTACGGGTATCATCCAAAGCACGTCGCTTGTCCTCAAGCATGAGTGCCTTGTTCACCAGATCAGGAAAGGTCGGGCAGTCACACACAACAAGCGAGTACTACAGAGCCTGGTTAAGGCCTTCCATGAAGCGCTCCCTTTTGGCAGCATCAGTGCTGACATCTTCAGGGGCACACCTTGAGAGAACACTGAACTTCTGCATGTACTCCTTGACAGTGCTACTACCTTGCTTCAGGGCTCGGAACTCATGCTTCTTGATGGCCGTGATTCCGGAAGGAATGTGGGCCTTGCGGAATTCTGCCTTGAAGTTATTCCAAGTGATGTTTTGCTCAGCATGCATGGCCTTGAATCCATCCCACCAAGCTCTAGTAGTTCCCCCGAGACAGTGAGCAGCATATGCCACCTTCTCACGGTCCTCAGTGGATCCGACTAGTTCCAGCAGATCCTCAATGGTGCGGACCCAGTCGTCTGCATCCAGGGGTTCAGCAGTCTCGATGAAGGTGGGTGGTTTATGCTTCTTGAACTCCACCAACGTGGAACGTCCATTGCCGTTTCCCACCGGCTGGCGATTGACAGCTTGAGCAATCATCTGGAGGGCTGCAGTGTTGGCTTGATGTTCCACTCGGAAGGCTTGGAGAAGCTGAGCCATGTCCATGTTTGGAGGTGGTGGCGGTGGTGGAGCTTGTCCTTGGGTTTGGTCCTGACTGGCTCCTTCTCCGGCTTCTTGCTGCTGGGTAGAGGTACCAGTACGAGTTACAATAGGCATCCTGTTGGAGCGGTCAAGGTCTCATGATTGGGAAAGATGAGGAAAGCAATATAGATGGGACGCCTAGTAAGGGGGTTGGTATGACACTAATTGTTTTCATGCAAGGGCCAAAAAGGCGAAACACATTCATTAAAATCCAAATGGGTGATTTAGTCGCTTACAAGTTCCCGAAGGAATGTACGGCGTCCATCAAACACATCAAAAGCAAACACAATACTACATGGTTTCATATGAACCATTACAAGGACTCGACTTCGCATAGGGGTACACGACCTATCCTACCGTAAGGGTTACTAACGGGCATATCCGGGTTGCGAATGATGCCTAGGTGGTGGAATGCTCGGTCGCGTAGTCTGGCTATTCTGGGTCTTCCTCCTCGTCATCGGTGGCCTGACTTTCCTCTTCACTTGAAGGGGTGGGGGAGTGGAGGAGCTCAACACGGTGTTGCTTCGCCGGTGGTGCGAAGAGCTTGCGGTATTCCTTTGCGCTCATGCGCTGTTGCTGTGGTGGTTCTCCATCCTTTGGGGGTCTTCCGCATCTGTATGCGATTGCGGGTTGTCCAGGGGGAGCACCTTCCTTCTTGATCCTATCCGTCTTCCCTTGTGCTTGAAGAAGAAGTGCCTTGGTCTCATGAAGTTCCTTTCAGAGTTCCATTGATTCAGAGGCCAAGTGTTGTGCCAAACTATCGGCACAAAGGCTGAAGTAGGTCTGGAATCGGAGTGGAAGTCCTTCTTCTAATGGTGGAGCTGGTGCACTGCTCTCACCCTCACCTTCCTTCTGATAAGGCAAGAAACGGGTTGCCAACTCATCTGCCATCTCTGGAAGAAGGTCTCGGAGGCGGGTGAGAGCCTTGAGGGTTGCCGTCTTGACGGCAAGAACTAGTGTTGCCATCTGGGGTCCCTCGAAGAACCAGCTTGTTGGGGAGTCATTAGCCTTCACGATCACTTCCACATGATACTCCGTCTCGGTGTCATTGATCCAATGCTCATGGTAGGTGAAAATGGGGGCTCGGTGAAACTGGCACTTCTTGAGGCTATCCTCGAGAAGCACGGGAAATCCTGTGGTCAGGAACTCTTCAGGTACGGCAGCCATCTACAAAGGTTGAATGGGAGAGGTCAATAAGGGAAATATATCTTGGGGTTGCGTAAGCTTTAGAAAAGAAGAGAAGTTTAGATGGTCTCAAGCTAACTAACGCCCATGCTAACTAAGGCTTCCTACAGTCAAGATGGCTCTGATACCAGCTCTGTGGGGACCCCGACTCATAAGTCGAGATCACCAAATGCACGTGTACAGTGATCCCAGAGATCAATGCTCACTGAACACACAGAAGCTGAATAATAAGAGTCTTACATCCATACATACCGTCTTACACAAATTATGACCATTATGGTCAAGTCTTACATTGATAAAGCCTTAAGGGCTGAACATCAAATGAAACACAAGCAGCGGAAATCTTCGTCGATAAGTAGAACCCATGCCATCTGCCTTAACCCTACAGGCATTCTGACTGGGAAACGTCCTAGTTCGCATGTTCGTCTCCAAAGAATTCTTCTTCGAACTCTTGTTCTTCCATGCCTGGCCAATTAAATAACCAGTGGTAAGCCAATGAGTACTTTGAATGTACTCGCAAGCAACCCATGTTTTGGCTCAAGGTACAATAATGCATGATATAGGTAAATTTTTGTGGAAAGCAAGTTTTGAGTGCAATGACATGTTCAACAATTGTAAGACATGCATCAGGAGAATTCAATTAACCATGAGGACAGGTTACAGATATCAACATAAATAGAGTGGGCATCAACTCACATCAATCATGTCAAGTCCTTGACTTGACCCAAGTAGTTCTTCCCACTTATCTGAACACTCACACTGGTTTGTAAACATGTGGACGTAGTTTAAGTAGCACCGCCCAACTGTCCTTGACCGTGGACACGGCTATTCGAATAGGTTTACACTCTGCAGAGGTTGCACACTTTACCCACAAGATCCGGGGAACTTTCGTGTCATCCACGACCCGCGGTACCTCAAGTACCCGGGGTAAGCACCCGATCACTATCTTTCCCTAGACGACACTAACAAGGATTCCACTCGTTGTTCCATATCCTCACGATGTACATCATACGAGACTCACTCGAGATCGTAACATCCGAGAGGGGACACAACGGTGTATCTGGTGCCCTGTGAAAACAGTCATGGCCGCCCTACCTGGCACGACCCCGTCCCGAGAGAGAGCACCAACTCTCCCCCGTCACTAGTAATGCGGGCTCCAAGCTAGTATCAGTCTAGATAATCAATAATGCCCTTTACCATATAAGGGTAGAGTGGTTGCGCATGTAAGGTTGGGACAGTCGACAAATCTTAAATCTAATCCGTTTTCGAAAACAACACACACACTTGCCTCGATACACCACCTCATCATCAAGTGGTTACCCAACTCATCATCTCCCTCGAGCATAAGTGGCACCCGACGGGGTTTTCGAAAAGTCCTTTCAAAATACTTTGTCTCCATCATCATGCATATACCCGTCCCTTTTTGCGTAGCACTACTTTAGCATCCTATCTATTCCCACCGGCATAACCCTCATAAGGAGCTCGGGTCATGCACAATGCAAGTATCAACAAGGAGGAAATGAAGGCAACCCACCAAAGTGGCTACCGTCTCATCATGATTCTGATGCAACAATAATAAAGTGCTATATGAAATGCATAAAAAGGGTTTCATAGACATGTTCAAAGGGCTGCTTGCCTGGCTCAACAAAGTCTTCTGGGTCTTCAAAGTCTTCTGGTCCAACTCCTTCGTCAGCAACGCAATCTATCGTCGCAAAAATAATAACGAGAAAAATAAGGCAATAATAAAATAGAAAAACCAAAGTGCTTAGAAAAATGTCAACTCATTTTTGTTAAATACTAGGGTGAAAACTAAGAAGGGGAAAATTCCTTGTTTTGGATTTGGAGTAGCAGAATAGGAGAAATGGATTTACAAGGGCACATTTAAATGCTTAAAATCACATTTAAATATTTACAGTGAAGAAAAGGTTGTTGGATTTGAATGAAAGTTGCACCATAAATAGGTGGGATTATTACAAGAATTTAGGAGTTGGAATTATTGCATTTGGATAAATAATTAATTTTGTGGAATTTTTGGAAAAGCCACAGAAAAAGAAAAAGAAAAAGGGCATTGTGCCTACTAGGCCAGAACAGCTGCGGGGCAGCAGGCCCAGCTAGCGGGCCGGCCCAGCCGAGCCAGCGCACAGCGCACGCGCCCGCCCATTTCAAACCTGACGGCCGGGGCCCGCAGGACAGAGAGAGAGGGGCGCGGGAACGAGGGAGAGGATGACAGGCGGGGCCCACCTGTCATCACTAACCCGTGGACAGGGGGGTCGCGGTGCTCACCGGCGACGATGCAGGCCATGGCGAGCTCCGGCGAGTGTGGGGTTGGCTTCACGAGACTGCCGCACGTCGGTGGGTGGTGGACTTGGCCGGCGGGGGTGCCTGGTTCACCGGCGACGGGGAGCTGCGGCGGAGGAGCTTCGAGAGGTGGTGCCTCCGGCCGTTTCCTGCAGCTATAGAGAGGGGAAACAAGGGGGATAGGGTCAGAGGGCTGCAGGGATTCCATATCGAGGCAGAGCAGGAGCGGGGGAGGCCTATACCTCGCGAACTCCGGCGAGCCGAAGCGGCGGAGCTCGAGCTCGATCTCGAGCTCGGGCCGCTCTGGAGAGGAACTGGGGGTGCAGGGGGAAGGTTTGGTGGTGCAGAGAGCGAGTGGTGAGGAGAGAAGGGCTCGGGGAGGCCTTTAAGTAGGCGAACGGCGAGGTCCCATAGACCTGTGGGCCGGTGGGCTCCTGCTCGTTGCTGCAGTGCTCGGGGGAAGACGGCATGGTGTCTGGGATGTTCCTGGACGTCGACTACGTCGGGCAAGATTGAGAGAGGGAGTGGGGAGAGGTCAGAGATGCGTGCGTGTGAGCCGCGCCATTGGCGCGCTCGGGCGGCCTCTGTTTGCTAGCGCGGAGGTGCGGGGAGGAGGAGAGAGGGGGGCGACTGCGTAGCGTGCTGCGGACGCCGAAGCGCATCGGCAGGCGCGCGGGGGAGGCCCGAGGTGGCCGGAGGCGGTTGGAAGGGGGCGGCTACAGTGCGGGAGCGCACTGTAGCACGCTCCAGAGCGCCCAAATGGCATGCCATGGCATAAAAAAGGGGAAGTGGGCGTGGCCACTTGTGTCCAGTAGTGCTAGGGAGTAGTAAAGAAAGGGGAGGAAGCATTGGATGCCATGGAGGGCCACTGGAATGAGGAGGGAGGTGAGAAAAGAGAAGAATGATGTTGTCCAGAAGGGTAAATGGGGGTGTTTCACCCCTCAATCATTGAGCTGAGGCCAGGGAAGAGTTACTGGGGGTAGAGGGGAACTAGGAGGGGCTGTGGTAAAAAGTTGAGCTCAAGGAGAATAGTTTTAGTGGTCAAAATGGTGATTTTTGAAAAGTGGCAGAAGGTGTTTGATAAAGGTTTTGGCAAGAAAATGATTTCCAACTGCCATGAGACTCCACAGGGTGAAATGACACATATAATTAGGGCCTCTCACCAATTTGGAGCTTATTTGGGTAAAGTTGCCAATGCAACTTTTGTAAACCCTAGAAATGAGCAGAAATAGACTTGTGTAGATCTAGTTGAGCATAACACTTCTCCTTGATGCACTACTTGGTGTAGTGGCCTCATTTGGTCATATGAACATGCTCACAAAATTTGAGGTCAAGGAGAGAAAGTTGGTAGTACAAACTTGCTCAAATTAGGTTTTGAACAGAAAGGGTTATGGGGCATTTTGCTGGACCAAAATGACCTTGATTGAAGTGAGGCTTTGCAAGATCATCACAATATGCATTTGTGACTTTCTGGATTTTTCTTGGATTTTTATGGAAATATTTCCTGTAGAAATATTTCAAATCCTTGAAATGAGCAGAAACAGTTTTGGGAGGTTTTGTCCAATATTTTTATCATAACCATGTGTTGAAACTCATATATATGGAAACTATATGTCCACTGAGTTTCCCTAAATTTTCTCAAATATTTTTGAAACATTAAAATAATTTTAACCTATTAAAGACCATTTCTGGCCTTAAGAAAAAGCCTTTAAATAAAATAGGAAAATAACTTTTAAAATTATATTTTTGTGGTTTATGGGAGCCTTATACCTAATAGGTTTCAAATATACTTTTTGAAATATTTTTCATACCCCAAATCAGGTACTTGCAGTGCAAACCTCAATCCCGGGGTTTTTGGAAAACTAATTTTTGAAAATAATATTTGGCCAAATTATTTTTGTAAGAAAATTCTATATTTCTCTATACACATGGCATGATCATTGGGCAGAAGTTTGGGGCAAGGAGATTAAGTATAGAAGGTGGAGTTGTGTTGACTTTAAAGAACACTTGAAAAACACAGAGAGAAAACCAACTCCAAATAATGCAAAAGTTTTTGTTGGTCCAAATTTTCATGCTTTATTAATGCAAATGAAGAGTTACAAAATGCAGGGTGTGACATATATATTCCTCCCTCATAATAATTTTCAGTAGCATCATGAATGAATTAAACAATATAACCATCACATAAAGCATTCTTTTCATGATCTACCAGCATAGAAAATTTATTACTCTCCACACAAGCAAAATTATTCTCATGAATAATAGTGGGAGCAAACTCAACAAAATAATTATCATGTGAGGCATAATCCAATTGAAAACTAAAATCATGATGGCATGTTTCATGGATATCATTATTCTTTATAGCATACAAGTCATCACAATAATCATCATAGATAGCAAGTTTGTTCTCATAATCAATTGGAACCTCTTTCGGAATAGTGGATTCATCACAAAATAAAGTCATGACCTCTCCAAATCCACTTTCATCAATATAATCATCATAAATAGGAGGCATGCTTTCATCATAATAAATTTTCTCATCAAAACTTGGGGGACAAAAAATATCATCTTCATCAAACATAGCTTCCCCAAGCTTGTGGCTTTGCTTATCATTAACATCATGGATATTCAAGGAATTCATACTAACAACATTGCAATCATTCTCATCATTCAAATATTTAGTGCCAAACATTTTAATGCATTCTTCTTCTAACACTTTGGCACAATTTTCCTTTCCATCATACTCACGAAAGATATTAAAAAGATGAAGCGTATGAGGCAAACTCAATTCCATATTTTTTTGTAGTTTTCTTTTATAAACTAAACTAGTGCTAAAACAAGAAACAAAAAGATCCGATTGCAAGATCTAAAGATATACCTTCAAGCGCTAACCTCCCCGGCAATGGCGTCAGAAAAGAGCTTGATGTCTACTACACAACCTTCTTCTTGTAGACGTTGTTGGGCCTCCAAGTGCAGAGGTTTGTAGGAAAGTAGCAAATTTCCCTCAAGTGGATGACCTAAGGTTTATCAATCCGTAGGAGGCATAGGATGAAGATGGTCTCTCTCAAGCAACCCTACAGCAAATAACAAAGAGTCTCTTGTGTCCCCAACACACCCAATACAATGGTAAATTGTATAGGTGTACTAGTTCGGCGAAGAGTTGGTGATACAAGTGGTATATGGATGGTATATAAAGGTTTTTATAATATGAAAATATAAAAACAGCAGGGTAATGAATGATAAAAGTGAGCGTAAATGGTATTGCAATGTGTTGAAAGAAGGCCTAGTGTTCATACTTTCACTAGTGCAAGTCCTCTCAACAATAATAACATAATTGGATCATATAACTATCCCTCAACATGCAACAAAGAGTCACTCCAAAGTCACTGGGGGAGTCCTGGATTAGGGGGTCTCCGGACAGTCGGACTATATCCTTTGGCCGGACTGTTGGACCATGAAGACGGAAGATTGAAGACTTCGTCCCGTGTCCGGATGGGACTCTACTTGGTGTGGAAGGCAAGCTAGGCAATACGGATATGTATATCTCCTCCTTTGTAACCGACCTTGTGTAACCCTAGCCCCCTCCAGTGTCTATATAAATTGGAGGGTTTTAGTCCATAGGACAACATACAATCATACCATAGGCTAGCTTATAGGGTTTAGCCTCTCCGATCTCGTGGTAGATCTACTCTTGTACTACTCATATTATCAAGAATAATCAAGCAGGACGTAGGGTTTTACCTCCATCAAGAGGGCCCGAACCTAGGTAAAACATCGTGTCCCCTGCCTCCTGTTACCATCCGCCATAGACGCATAGTTCGGGACCCCCTACCCGAGATTCACCGATTTTGACCCCGACATTGGTGCTTTCATTGAGAGTTCCTCTGTGTCATCATCATTAGGCTTGATGGCTCCTTCAATCATTGATAGTGATGCAGTTCAGGGTGAGACTTTTCTTCCCGGACAAATCTTCGTATTCGGAGGCTTCTCACTGCGGGCCAACTCACTTGGCCATCTGGAGCAGATCGAGAGTTACGCCCCTGGCCACCAGGTCAGGTTTGGAAGCTTAAACTACATGGCCGACATCCGCGGAGACTTAATCTTCAACGGATTCGAGCCCCTGCCGAGTGCGCCGCATGGTCACGATGAGCATGATTTAGCTCTGTCATCGGACAGTGTTCAGGAGACCGCACCGGCAACTGCTTCGACCCTCAATTCGAAGCCAATTGCGCCATCCATGGACGGGTGGATAGACCCCGCCACGGAGGCCATATTCTCAGCAGCGATCGAGCCGAATATCGACCTTACCCTTCACGGGAGCCCTGACGAACTACCGGATCCTTCCCGGCCACGGACTCCGAACCGCCTGCGCCCGTGCCTATCGAATCTGACTGGGCGCCGATCATGGAGTTCACCTCCGCGGATATCTTTTAGCACTCACCTTTCGGTGACATACTGAACTCATTAAGGTCTCTCTCCTTGTCGGGAGAGTCCTGGCCGAACTATGTTCGGCAGGATTGGGATGCGGAGGACGAAGAAATTTGCAGCCCACCCACCACCCACTTAGTAGCCACTGTCAACAATTTGACTGACATGCTCGACTTCGACTCCAAAGACATCGACGACATGGACGACGATGCAGGAGGCAAACAAGAACCACTGCCCACAGGGCACTGGACAACCACCTCATCATATGATATATACATGGTGGACACACCCAAAGAAGGCAATGGCAACGAGACAGCGGAGGATGACCCCTCCAAGAAGCAACCCAAGCGCCGACATCAGCGGCGCCGCTCTAAGTCTCGCCAAAGCAAAAGCGGTGACACCGGCACAGGAGATAATAGCACTCCGGACAGTGCCGAAGACGACAACAATCCCCTCCAGCAAGATTTAGGGCCGGAGGATGGAGAAGCCAGCCCTCCCAAGAGAGCGGCAGATGGAGAGGCGGAGGATGATAATTACATGCCTCCCTCCGAAGATGAGGGAAGCCTTGACGATGACGAATTTGTCATGCCTGAGGATCCCGTCGAACAAGAGCGCTTCAAGCGCCGGCTTATGGCCACGCCAAATACCCTTAAGAAAAAGCAATAGCAGCTTCAAGCTGATCAAGATTTGCTAGCCGACAGATGGACTGAAGTCCATGCAACCGAGGAATATAAACTCGAACGCCCCTCCAAGTGTTACCCAAAGCGCAGGTTGCTACCCCGACTGGAGGAGGAAGCACCAAAACCTACATCCCCAGCGTATGACACGGCTGATCGGCCACCTCGTGGCTGCGATAGAGAGGCATTTCAGCCAAAAGCTCAGCCCGCACCCCGACGCCCCTCAAATAAAAATGTCAAGGCATGGGGAAATACGCCAGACCTGCAAGACGTATTGGAGGACAAAGAAAAACACGCAAGATCGATCTACGGATCGCGAGGGCGCGCCACTATGCGAGACGATAACCATCATGCCAGATAGAGTAAAAGTAAGCCGGGCCGGGCTGAACACAGCGGACAAGACTCATTTGAGCTGCGTCGCGATATAGCCCAGTACGGAGGCGCTGCACACCCCCTATGCTTCATAGACGAAGTAATGGATCACAAAATCCCAGAGGGTTTCAAACCCGTAAATATCGAATCATACAACGGCACAACAGATCCTGCGGTATGGATCGAGGACTTCCTCCTGTACATCCACATGGCCCGCGGTGACGATCTACACGCCATCAAATACCTCCCACTCAAACTCAAAGGGCCAGCTTGGCATTGGCTCAACAGCTTGCCAGCAGAATCCATTGGCCGTTGGGAAGATTTGGAAGCCGCATTCCTCGACAACTTCCAGGGCACTTATGTGCGACCACCAGATGCCGATGACTTGAGCCCCATAATCCAGCAGCCAGAGGAATCGGCCAGGCAATTCTGGACACAGTTCCTAACAAAGAAAAATCAAATCGTCGATTGTCCGGATGCAGAGGCCCTAGCAGCTTTTAAGCACAACATCCACGACGAGTGGCTCACCCGGCACCTTGGCCAGGAAAAGCCGAAATCTATGTCAGCCCTCACGACACTCATGACCCGCTTTTGCGCGGGAGAAAACAGCTGGCTGGCTCGCAGCAATAACATATCAAAGAACCATGGTACTTCGGATACCAAGGATGGCAATGGCAGGTCACGTCGCAACAAACACAAGCACCGCATTAATAATGACAATACCGAGGATACGTCAGTCAATGCCGGATTCAAAGGCTCTAAACCCGGTCAGCGGAAAAAGCCATTCAAAAGAAGCACTCCGGGCCCGTCCAATTTGGACCATATACTCGATCGCTCGTGTCAAATACACGGCACCCCCGACAAGCCAGCTAACCACACCAACAGGGATTGTTGGGTGTTCAAGCAGGCCGGCACGTTAAATGCCGAAAACAAAGATAAGGGGTCACATAGCGAGGACGAGGAGGAGCCCCGGCAGCCGAACACCGGAGGACAGAAGAGGTTCCCCCCACAAGTGCGGACGGTGAACATGATATACACAACCCACATCCCCAAGAGGGACCGGAAGCATGCGCTAAGGGACATATATGCGTTGGAGCCAGTCGCCCCAAAGTTCAACCCATGGTCCTCTTGTCCGATCACCTTCGATCGCAGGGACCACCCCACCAGTATTCGTCATGGCGGATTCGCCGCACTGGTCCTAGACCCAATCATTGACGGATTTCACCTCACTCGAGTCCTTATGGATGGCGGCGGCAGCCTGAACCTGCTTTATCAGGACACAGTGTGCAAAATGGGTATAGACCCCTCAAGGATCAAACCCACAAAAACGACCTTCAAAGGCGTCATACCAGGTGTCGAGGCCCATTGCACAGGCTCAGTCACACTGGAAGTGGTCTTCGGATCCCCGGATAACTTCTGAAGCAAGGAGTTAATCTTCTATATAGTCTCGTTCCGCAGTGGCTATCATGCACTACTCGGGCGAACCACATTTGCGAGATTCAATGCGGTACCGCATTATGCATACCTCAAGCTTAAGATGCCAGGACCTGGGGGGGGTCATCACATTCAATGGAAACACAGAGCACTCTCTCCGCATGGAGGAGCACACTGCGGCCCTCGCAGCAGAAGCGCAAAGCAGCCTCTTAAGGCAATCCACCAGTTCGGCGATTAAAGACCCGGACACCTTCAAGCGCCCCCGGAGTAATCGGCAACAAGACCGCCTGGCACGTTTCGAGCTCGCATAGCAATGCGCCCCTCGCCCCAGCCCCAGCCAAACAGTGAAATCCGTGCCACGCGTACACAATTACGCATTGAAAATTCCACGGGCATAGGTGGGGAGGGGGCACGACTACGGCACGCCCCAAGACGCGGCTCAACCGCACTAGGGGCTCCCTACTTTGTTATTTTTCTCTCTTTCAGGACTTTAATCACTGGAAACCCTGTCCGGCAGTATGATTGCCGGACACATGATGCAACAACCAAGGAGGCAGAAAGCTACGTCGCACCACTAAACTCCCAGGTGGATTTCGATAACGAGTGAAATACTTGCTTTAAATACCATTCCTCGGCTTGCCCTTGAAGGGGACATGTCAAATAGTCCTACTTTCTGCTTATCGCACTACTTGTATCATTCTGCTTTAACGCGCCTTTTTGAATAAACAATGCATAGCACTAGACTATTATCGCATTCTCTATTCTTCTTTTTCTATATATATATATATATATATATGTTCATTCATGACATCCAGCACCCGTACACTCTGGTACCGCCAGTACGCTAGGGGCTTAAGCATACCCCATAATACGACGTGAGAATTCCAAACACTTTCGACAGTGTGGCACCCCGAACTTATAGCATTATATGCATCAGCTCCGAATCATGTCTTGGGTCAATAGTTGGGTTTGCCCGGCTGCCATGTTTTGGTACCTTACGTTCCGCTATATCAGCTAAGGTAGCACTGGGAGAACTACTGCGATTGTGCCCCGGTTCAGCTGGGCTAAGCACCTCAGCAGAGAAAGCTAAAACTGATGTCATGATATGGCGAGAGCTGGTCGCTGTTCGAGAGGTTTCGAGTCCCTAAATACTTATGCCGCTTAGAGCGAGGAGTCGGCTTTGTTCGGCTTAAGGCATGTATAGTGCCCCGAATTCGGCCTTCTGAATAGTAGGGGCTTCGCCAAAATTTAAAATTATAGAATTCAATGGCTAAGTGAAAGTGATAAAGCATTATAGTCCGATTGCCTTGTTCGTTGTGCTGAGCACCTCCCTCGAAGGACCCAAAAATGGGAAAAAGAGTGGTCAGGTTTATCACAAACACCCCAGCACTCGTGGCATGGGGTAGAAGCCGACGACTAGCCATCTCTCAGATTTGATAAGCAGCCGAACAGAAGGTAATATTTTAAATTCAAACAAGCGTCGCATAGCGCATATGAACAAGTTTTCATAATACAGGATAACACGAGCAAGTTCATTCAAATATTACATCTTTCGCACACTCGTCCGCTACAAGACGGGCACCCTTCAGGACACACTCATAATACATCTCGGGGTGGCGATGCTCCTTGCCCTGCGGCGGCCCCTCCTTCACCAGCTTCTCGGTGTCCATCTTGGCCCATTGCACCTTTGCACGGGCAAAATCCCGGCGGGCACCTTCGATACAGACGGATCGCTTGATGACTTCCAACCATGGGCAGGCATCCACAAGCCGCCTCACTAGGCCGAAGTAGCTGTTGGGAAGGGAGTCGCCAGGCCACATCCGGACTATAAAGCCCTTCATGACCTGTTCGGCCGCCTTGTGCAGCTCGACCAGTTGCTTCAGCTGGTCGCTCATAGGCATCGGGTGTTCGGTCCCAATATACTGAGACCAGAACAACTTCCCAGTCGAGCTTCCCTCCTCGGCCTGGTAATACTTCGCGGCATCCGACACGCTGCGGGGCAAATCTGCGAATGCTACTGGAGAGCTCTGGACTCGGGTAAGTAACAAGTAATTCACTTTCACATGCTTGCTTTACATATTGAATGCCTTACCCGCCGCTATCTTCCTCATCGCCTCAATTTCCTAGAGGGCCTTTTGGGCTTCGGCCTTGGCATGCTTTGTGCTCTCGAGGGCCGCGGCAAGCTCGGACTCTCGCGTCTTCGAGTCAAGCTCCAAAGCCTTGTGCTTCTTCACGAGAGCCTGGAGCTCTTGCTGCACCTCGCCCACCCATGCCTCTTGCCTTTCCCGCTCGGTGCGCTCCTTGGCCGCTTTGTCTTCGACCTCGGATAGCGCTTGCTTCAGGGTCGCCACTTCGGTCGTGGCCCCTGGCACATTCATGATGTTCCTGTCATTTCGCAACCACATTTTCTTTTATATATAGACAAGGTATTACTTACCTTTCTTCTCCTCGAGCTGCCTCTTGGCAAGGCCAAGCTCTTTCTCGGACCCCTCGAGGTCCTGCTTCAGTGTGGCGACCTCCACAGTCAGTGCGGCAGAGGTCAGCGGCGAAGCCTGCGTACGCATACAGACATACTTATATTATACTCCTGCAGATATTATTGATCCTCTATTCGGCTTTTCTTTGTGAACACCAAACAGAGCATCAGGGGCTACTGTCTATGCGGTAATATTTTTTCTACATTTTAAATACTTACCTCAAAGCCTGTTAGAAGGCTGGCACAGGCTTTAGTCAGTCCGTTCTTGGCGGACTGAACCTTCTTGATCACCGCACTCATAATAGTGCGGTGCTCTTTGTCGATGGAAGCGCCGCGAAGCGCTCCCAGCAGGTTGTCCGATGCCTTTGGATGGACGGAGGTCACCGGCACGGGCGTCTTGCACCTTTTGGAAGGGGGCCGCCTGCCCGAGTCTAGAACCACTGGAGGTTCCAGTGCGGTGTTCGGCTGAGGACCGAACTTGGAGCCCCCGGGAACCTTGCTCCCTTTACTCCTGGAGTCCGGAAGGTCGCCTTGAGGTGCCTCCGGGACTGTCTCCCCTGGCTCGGTGCCCCTTGAGACAATACCTCGGCATTGTCCGTAGGGCAAGGGGAGGAGGCGGTTGGAAGTGTATCACTATTCATGTCTGACGAGTCCAAGGAACCGTCCGACGATGATACATCGATACGGGCTTGGGGCGGACTGCATAATCGTATTCGACGTTAGGAGAAACAGTGTGACAAAGGTATACTATGAGTTACTCTGGTATCCGAATACTTACGACTTCGCCAGGGGCTTGGCCCTGAGCAGCCACTCGTCTTCGCCGTCGGTGGCGGTGGTGGAGCAGTCCGAAAGGAGAGTCCTTCCCTTCTTGGACCCTTCGGCCTCCCCGGTTGGGGCGGCCTTCCTTTTCTTGTCTCCTCCGGCTGGAGGGGGAGAATCTTCATCATCATTCTCCTCGTTTTCACGAGAGGAGGGTGTCTCGGTGTTATCGGACGATGAGTCCGATACCACCTGGCGTCGGGAACTCTTTCGGGTTCCCTTGGCCTTCTTCTTGGTATTGTCCGGCACCTCATAAGGAGCCGGAGTCTGCATCTCCGTCAGGAGAGCGTCCGCAGGGTCTTCGGGCAGAGGGGCGGGACAGTTGGTCTGCTCCGATATCTCTACCCAGTCCTGTCAAAGGCATGGGAGCTCAGACCCCGCACATGGTTACGCTATGGGAAATAAATACCCTGCCAGATGTACAGAACTTACCGGATTCGCATGGCGCCTCGCGCTTAGCCCACGGTCCTCGGTAAGAGAAGGAGGGACCTCGGTGCCCTTGAACAGCACCCTCCAGACGTCTTTATGCATCATGTCGAAGAGCTCGCTGAGAGTCTAGTGCTGGGCCGGGTCGAACTCCCATAAGTTGAAGTCCCGTTGTTGACACGGGAGGATCCAGCGGAAGAGCATGACCTGGACTATGTTGACAAGCTTAACTTTCTTGCTTGTCATGTTCCGGATACACTTCTGGAGTCCGTCCGATCGATGAACCCTAGGATAGGCCCTTCTCCTTCCAGGAAGTGAGCCGCGTGGGGATTCCGGATCGAAACTCGGGGGGCCGCCACCTAGTTGGTGTCGCGCGGCTCGGTGATGTAGAACCACCCCGACTGCCACCCCTTTATGGTCTCCACGAAGGAGCCCTCGAGCCATATAATGTTGGGCATCTTGCCCACCATGGCTCCGCCGCATTCCGCTTGTCGGCCGCCCACCACCTTCGGCTTGATATTGAAGGTCTTCAGCCACAGGCCAAAGTGGGGCCGGATGCGGAGGAAGGCCTCGCACACGCCGATGAACGCCGAGATGTTGAGGATGAAGTTCGGGGCCAGATCATGAAAGTCCAGCCCATAATAGAACATGAGGTCACAGACAAATGGATGGAGGGGAAACCCTAGTCCGCGGACAAAGTTGGGGAGGAAAACCACCCTTTCATGAGGTTCTGGGGTAGGGATGACCTGCCCCGCGGCTGGCAGCCGGTGCGTGATATCCACGGCTAAGTATCCGGCTCCAGGTAGCTTTTTGATGTGTCCCTCCGTGACGGAGGAGGCCATACACTTGCCTCCCGCTCCGGACATGTTTGGAGAGAGTTGAGGAGAAGATGTGGACTTGGGCGTTGGAGCTCGAGTGCGCGAGAATGGATGAGCAAGGAGGAAGAAGGCGTGGGAAGAAAAAGGTGAGATCTTATCCCTTTATAAGGGCGGACTAAACTATGCGCCCCCACTAGCCTGGTAAAACTCGCTTATCCCCCAAGCGCCGTAATTGATGGCGCGGTTGGGTTACCCATGTCCGTATTGATGAGAATCCCGTGATAAGGGGAACACGATCTCTGCTTTGACAAGACGTGTCAAGAAACCGCCTCACGTTATGTGCGGGGCTGGTTAAAGAAAAAGGGTTCGAATAATTACCAGGCCATGGCATGATGTCATGCTGCCAAAACGTGTCAGCGGATTAGATTTGTGGAAATATTATTCTCTCTACGGTGGTATGTGGAACTTATTTTGCAGGGTCGGACACTGTCCTTATATTCAAACTCTTCTGTGGTGTATTCGGAGGAGGAACCCGCCTTGCAATGCCGAAGACAACACTGCGCGCCAGACTCATCGTCATTGAAGCCTGGTTCAGGGACTACTGAGGGAGTCCTGGATTAGGGGGTCTCCGGATAGCCGGACTGTATCCTTTGACCGGACTGTTCGACTATGAAGACGCAAGATTGAAGACTTCATCCCGTGTCAGGATGGGACTCTACTTGGCGTGGAAGGCAAGCTAGGCAATACGGATATGTATATCTCCTCCTTTGTAACCGACCTTGTGTAACCCTAGCCCCCTCCGGTGTCTATATAAACCGGAGGGTTTTAGTCCATAGGACAACATACAATCATACCATAGGCTAGCTTCTAGGGTTTAGCCTCTCCGATCTCGTGGTAGATCTACTCTTGTACTACTCATATTATCAAGAATAATCAAGCAGGACGTAGGGTTTTACCTCCATCAAGAGGGCCCGAACCTGGGTAAAATATCGTGTCCCCCGCCTCATGTTACCATCCGCCTTAGACGCACAGTTCGGGACCCCCTACCCGAGATCCGCCGGTTTTGACACCAAAAGTCACACGAAGAGATTATGGTAGGATACAAAACCACCTCAAAGTTATTCTTTCCAATCAATCCGTTGGGCTAGTCCTACAAGTTTCACAAACAGCCCTAGAGTTCGTACTAGAATAACACCTTAAGACTCAAATCAACCAAAACCCTAATGTCACCTAGATACTCCAATTTCACCTCAAGTATCCGTGGGTATGATTATACGATATGCATCACACAATCTCAGATTCATCTATTCAACCAACACATAGGACCTGAAAGAGTGCCCCAAAGTTTCTACCGGAGAATCATGACAAAAATGTGTTCCAACCCTATGCATAGGTTCATGGGCGGAACTCGCAAGTTGATCACCAAAACATACATCAAGTGAATCACGTGGTATCCCATTGTCACCACAGATACGCACGACAAGACATACATCAAGTGTTCCCAAATCTTTAAAGACTCAATCCAATAAGATAACTTCAAAGGGGAAACTCAGTCCATTACAAGAGAGTAGAGGGGGAGAAACATCATAAGATCCAACTATAATAGCAAAGCTCGTGATACATCAAGATCGTGCCAAATCAAGAACACAAGAGAGAGGCATCAAACACATAGCTACTGGTACAGACCCTCAGCCCCGTGGGAGAACTACTCCCTCCTCATCATGGAGAGCACCGGGATGATGAAGATAGCCACCGGAGAGGGGTGTCCCTCTCCGGCAGGGTGCCGGAACGGGTCTAGATTGGCTTTCGGCGGCTACGGAGGCTTCTGGCAGCGGAACTCCCGATCTATTGTGCTCCCCGATCATTTTAGGGTATATGGATATATTATAGGAGGAAGAAGTATGTTAGGGGAGCCACGAGGGGCCCACGAGGGTGGAGGGCACGCCCACGGGGGTGGGCGCGCCCCCCTACCTCGTGGCTTCCTCGAAGCTTCCTTGACGTGGACTCCAAGTCTCTCGGGTTGCTTTCCTTCCAAAAATAAGTTCCGTGAAGTTTCAGGTCAATTGGACTCCGTTTGATTTTCCTTTTCTGCGATACTCTAAAACAAGGAAAAAAATAGAAACTGGCACTAGGCTCTAGGTTAATAGGTTAGTCCCAAAAATCATATAAAATAGCATATAAATGCATATAAAACATCCAATGTTGATAATATAATAGCATGGAACGATCAAAAATTATAGATACGTTGGAGACGTATCATCCTCCTCCACACATATACCGGCCATTGTACTTCTATAGTTAATTAGGCCTCCCTCCCCCCACCACCACACACCGATAGTCGAGCTCTATAGGTAGGTATCCATGCCACAGAGACAAACTGCACCTGTCCCCTCTCACGTTCCAGTAGGCCAGCCACTCTATATCTTTGACGTGGACACACACAAATTCGATGGCACTCTTTATCGATCGCGCGCGCGCACACACACATCTTCCCTCTCTTCGATTCTATGTACACCTCAAGCCGATGATACCTCCACTCTGTTCTCGTGGATCGCCCCTCTATATATATGATATATCCAGGACTCTATTTCACACACATTGCATATGTTACATTTTTTGATTGACCCCACCCCCAAAAAAAACTCTCACGAACCCACACACTATATCTCTCAACATTTGTATCTCTCTCACACAACCCCACGTAGGTGGTGTACATATACAAGAAGAGAATAGGTGCACTGTGCACGTACTCATGCTTCGTGCCCAGCCACACCCGCGCGGGTACAAGGTGGAACTTATTTCTGTACGAAATGGCAACCCACGTGCTAATTTGAACGCGTGTATTGGTTGTTTACCTATGGAGGTCGTGTACCAGGCGTGGTTTGTCTCTCTTTAGAGTATCTCACAATAGAGCATGCCTGCCTGGTTTGTCTCTCTTCAGAGTATCTCACACAAGGCTGCGGTGGCCTCTCTCTGTCTCTCTCTCTCTCACCGTTGGTCACTGATCCGGCTGCATCCCGTCCGCCGGCGGAAAGGGAGGACATGCATCGTTTCTCCGTTCGACGGCACCGAGGCAGCACGTCCCAATCTGCGGAACACGCCATTCTCTCTGACCAAGCTCCGGCGTGGTAGGGCCTACGCCACCTGCTCTCTGCCGCAGTATGGGAAGATTCCGCCCACTGCCGCTCACCTAGTTACATCCCGAAGACCTCCAGGTATCCCCTCCGGCCTTGCTCCACTGCCCGTCTTCCCACGTTGCTGCATGTGGATCTTCCATAGTTCTTTGCCCAAAACGTAGCTTGTCCGGCGTACTTTCCATATTGCAATCTCGTCCTCACACCGTTTTAGACAAACACAACCGTGTTGTTATCTTCCCTTAGCACAAGGAATATGCTTCTTTTTTGTCGTCACATGTGTCCTCAACTGTCATTGGCTAGTAATTGTTTCCTTTCTACCTCTTTTTTGCAAACAGAGCTATCCATTTCACCTCGTTGCTATTGCGACCTTTTGGTGAACTGCACAAATCACTTTTTTCTTAAGAGTGTTTTGTGCAGTTCTGCCAAAATGTCACACGGGCAATGTCTCTACATTTCATTGTGACTGCACAAAGGGAGATTGGTTTTGCTCTATCCTCCTCATCCAACTCCGAGCCTAATCTTCTCCAACTAGTTAGTCTTAAGAGAGACTGCAAAGGTAACCGACTTCTATTTGTGTGTTTATTGTTTCATCAGCAGTCCTCTATTATCGTAATCACACTTAATATCTTTGGAACAGGGACGCTCAGCTCTATTTTAGTGGAACTGCACAAAATGGTCGGAATGTTGCATGCTCCAGACAGCTACTTTTTTCCCAATATGCCTTGTTGATTTAGACAGAGCTGGGGGGATGTTGCTGCCAATGAAAGCATGGATCGATTTTAATTTAACACCTTCTCACAACTTTGTCTTCAGTTGTGATGTAAATATTAGTTCTGATTAGCAAGGAAGTTAGTTTTTTATTGTTTCTGAAAGAGCATCGATGGCAAGACACACGAAACCAAAGCTGAAATCTCAAACCATTGTACAATTTCATGTCGCTGGAAAATTATTTGTATAGTACGTCAATTATGTAAACAAATGCTGGAAGCTTGATAGCATTGCCAGAATCCTCTTCGGCATACGGGTCCATGTGCCATGCACAAAATTATACTCCTTCGTTCCTAAATATTTATCTTTTTACAAATTTCAAATGGGCATATTTTAGAGTGTAGATTCACTCATTTTGCTTCGTATGTGTACTCCCTCCGTTCCTAAATATTTGTCTTTCTAGAGATTTCAACAAATGACTACATACGGAGCAAAATGAGTGAATCTACACTCTAAAATATGTCTATATACTTCCATATGTAGTAGTCCATTTTAATATCTAAAAATACAAATATTTGAGTAGTCACTCGTTGAAATCTCTAGAAAGACAAATACTGCGGAGTATATTTAAGAACCGAGGGGGTAGTGCACAGCCGCATGGGAGACTCTGACCGGTCGTTGCTCCGCATTAATAGTGAGTAATGAGCAGTCAAATCATAAGCCCCACCTTTCCCACTGTAAGTTGCTCGGAAGAAGCAACCATCAATACGCTCTTCTTTGAATCCGCTCATACTACTCCATCCGTCACTGTTTATAGAGCGCGCTTCAGAAAAAGAGAAAATCTCTGGGACCAAGGCGACTAGCTGTCGTCCTAAAAAATAGCATTGGTAGTTATAGCACGGCGTCTATTACTAGAGGAAATAATGCGCGCACACATGCATGCAGTGCTTCCACCCCGGGTACACACATGCATGCACTTACTCCACTCTGTAGTACTACATCGAGAGAAAATTGCGGTTACCATGCCCTAATTAATTGAGCATTAAACCAAACGCGTCTAAAGTCACTCTGGTGGTGGAAATGCATTGAGAGAAATGCATCATAATGAAGCGCGCCCTGTAAACTGCGACAGAGGGAGGAGTAGAATGAAGGTGCAAAACCAAGTACGTGTATGGCCAGATGGTCAACGCCCCTCCTCTTGGCATATCATTGACATGTGGGACCGGAGTGTGAGCAAACCGATCTCAATTGATGGCAAAATGGCCAACCCGCCATTCCTTGAGAGAGACGAGGAGCGAGAACACACAAACGGGCTCGCACGGAGGCCAAGATATATTCGAGCATTGTTGATCGATATCGTCATTACACGTTGGGCTGCCGTTTTCCGCCCTTCTCCGGAATAAATGTGTACTTTATCAAAGATTAAAAAAATAAGAGTACAGGGGCTCCACCATGCGGTTCTAGTAGTAGTACAACTTGTACTACTAAACCTTGCGCTTGGCTCTTCGCCTCTTCGTGAAGTCAAACAATGATGGTACTCCGCATGTTCGGTACTACAGTGTATGCCTCTAGCAATCGGACACCGAATGAACTGATGCATGTCCACCTCCTGGGCGAGGGTATGTTGCATTAGTCAAAAGGCGTAAGCGAGCTTCACCTTATCCTGCAAGCTTCTCCTTGTTCTGTGAGTTGACGGGACACACCAACAAGTAGTGCTAGTCCATACTCCCTCCTTTCCGGTTAATATGGCTTAATCTTTTTGCGGGTAAATGAGAGAGCTTTATTCATATATAAGCATTCTTAGGACGATCAGCCAAGACACTGGTCACTAGGAAGCGAGGTAGCCCACAAAGAAAGAAGTAGGAACCGAGGTGTTTCATCAAGCTAGCTCTCGGCCACATTCAAAGTGCAGCAAGCACGGTTCGCACAAAGATGTGCCGCAAGGTTTGCTGACCTGTTTACATGCTGAATAACAAAAAAGAGAAAATAATACCGAGCGCTCCTATTTGTAACAGGATATGAGCCAGAATTAAGCAAGAATTGTGGCGAGTGTTCCATGCAATCAACTTCCATTATCACATGCGAGAACCCTCGAAGAGAACCAAATGTGTTGAAGATTGCTTTTATCACATTTTAAAAATATAATAAGAGTGCAGACGCTCCTCCATCCGGTTCCTAGTACTACCTCCATAGACTATAGTAGTAGTACTGGTACTAGTAAACTTTGCGCTTGGTTGTTCGCCTCTTCGGGAAGTGGAACCACAATAGTACTACCAGTATAGTGTATGCTTCTGGTAATCTGACACCGAATTAACTGTTGCACGTCCACCGCCTGAGTGAAGGACAGCTTGCATTAGTCAAAAGTTTCTCCTTGTCCTGCAAGCCACCGCGCGCAAGATTCTCCCGTCCTGCAAGGTTCTCCTCATTCGGCAAGTTGATGGGACACAACAAAGTAATGCTAGTCCATACTGCCTCCTCTCCGGTTAATATGGCTTAATTTCAAACGAGATAAATACACTGTCTATCACTGTATATTTGTAAAAATATGGTCAGTGGACTTCATAATATGCTCATTGCGCTCAATATATACATTTTACGGTGTTTATATGGTGACTAGCTCACCCGGGCTGAGTGTGTGTGTGTGCATGCACATGTAGGTTGAGCACTTGAGCATGATCGTGTGTGTTCCGTCGTGTGCTCGGACATGCATGCATTAGGGTGTCGCGCACGTTTTTGCGTCCATGTGTACGTGTGACTGTTGCATACACGTAGGGGGAGTACGTGTAGGGGCCACAAAGGAACAGTCAAATCACACAGTAAGTTAGTCGGAAGAAGCAACCATCATTTCACTCTTCAATGACATGTACACAATATAAAATGGTTGATATGGAGAGAAAAAGAAAACCACTATATATACACTAGCAGGAGCCTAAGCTACAAGCCTGCTTGCTTGGGTTGCTCTCTTCGCAAGCATAGAATGACTGTGGCCACACCGCTGGTCACATATCCGGCCTAATCCCGCCGCTGGGGGAAGGGAACAATGTTGTGCGTAGACGCGGTCGACATCGGTGAGGGAGAAAATCCACAGTCGGTGCGTCCCAATCGGGGGTCACCGTGGTATGGGCCGATGCCTCGTCCCAACCGCCCTTCTAGCTACAACCTGACGTCCCAGGTAGTCCATCTTCCTTTTGGAGCCGGCTTGCTCCACTGCCGCAGCTCCTCACATAGCTCCATCTCCATGTCGCTTTGTTGGTCGAAAAGGAATGAAAATGGAGTGGAAAGTTTTCGTTTTTCCGGAGAAAAAATGGAAACAGAGAGAAACCAACGTTTCGTTTCGTTGGATCGCGCCATCGAGCAAAACAAATGTTTAAATCACGTCTGTCGCGTTCGTGTCTCACCCTCCTCTAGGGCTCGACCCCACACGGTCGCTCGGCATGCCACTCACCGCAAACCGAGTATACGATAACTTACCAGTCTGCTTGTCGCTAGATCGCACCATGGAGTACTAGTACTACTAGAAGAGATTGACGAGTTGGGGAGGACAACTAGCTATAGCATGGACTCCCAAGAACTTTTTACATGCATGTTGTGGCCGGCTATTGCGACCTTTCAACGCGGAGCAGTCGCGTGCACCAGGAAGCGGAGTGGGCGACGCTCTCTCGGCCGGCGCGCCGCTTCAATGCCGGCGCCAGTGAGAGGTCGTGTCCTCTCTAGCTGGGCATGAATGCGGCACTGACCGTTTCGGGCGGGAAGCACGCGCAGGTGATGAAGAGGGTTTGGGTTGGTGAGGAGCGGCCGTGGTAGCAGTCCGGACGCCCGCAAACAAGAGATGTTGTACGTTAATATTGCCGTGTATATAATTAACAACGTAAATAATGTGCCAGTTGGACAAATATGATTGGAGATGGAGATGGAAATGGAATTTTACTTAAACACGGATATGCATGTCTATGTCTATGTGTGTGTGCGCGACGACTCTTGATAATATAATTTTTTATTGTTCCATGCTATTATATTATCAACATTGGATGTTTTGTATGCATTTATATACTATTTTATATGATTTTTGGGACTAACCTATTAACCTAGAGCCCAGTGCCAGTTTTTGTTTTTTCCTTGTTTTAGAGTATCGCAGAAAAGGAAAATCAAACGGAGTCCAATTGACCTAAAACTTCACGGAACTTATTTTTGGACCAGAAGAAGCCAATGAAGTATCGGAGTTGGACCAGGAGAGTCCCGGGCTGCCCACGAGGGTGGGGGGGCACCCACCCCCCTGGGCGCCCCCTGCATCATGGACAGCCCGGAGGTCCACCAACATATTTCTTCCTCCTATATATACCCATATACCCTAAAAACTTCGGAGAGCACAACAGATCGGGAGTTACGCCGCCAGATGCCTCCGTAGCCACCGAAAACCAATCTGGACCTGTTCTGGCACCCTACCGAAGGGGGGATCCCTCTCCGGTGGCCATCTTCATCATCCCGGTGCTCTCCATGATGAGGATGGAGTAGTTCTCCCTCGGGGCTGATGGTATGTACCAGTAGCTATGTGTTTGATCTCTTTCTCTCTCTCTCTCTCTCTCGTGTTCTTGAGGTGGTGCGATCTTGATGTATCGCGAGCTTCGCTATTATAGTTGGATGTTATGATGTTTCTCCCCCTCTACTCTCTTGTAATGGATTGAGTTTTCCCTTTGAAGTTATCTTATCAGATTGAGTCTTTAAGGATTTGAGAGCACTTGATGTATGTCTTGCTTGGGATACCTGTGGTGACAATGGGGTATTCTATTGATCTACTTGATGTATGTTTTGGAGATCAACTTGTGGGTTCCATGACCTTGGGAATCTATGCATAGGGGTTGGCACACGTTTTCGTCTTACTCTCCGGTAGAATCCTTGGGGCACTCTTTGAAGTTCTATGTGTTGGTTGAATAGATGAATCTGAGATTGTGTGATGCATATCGTATAATCATACCCACGGATACTTGAGGTGACATTGGAGTATCTAGGTGACATTAGGGTTTTGGTTGATTTGTGTCTTAAGGTGTTATTCTAGTACGAACTCTAGGGCTGTTTGTGACACTTATAGGAATAGCCCAACGGATTGATTGGAAAGAATAACTTTGAGGTGGTTTCGTACCCTACCATAATCTCTTCGTTTGTTCTCCGCTATTAGTGGCTTTGGAGTGACTCTTTGTTGCATGTTGAAGGATAGTTATATGATCCAATTATGTTATTATTGTTGAGGGAACTTGCACTAGCGAAAGTATGAACCCTAGGCCTTGTTTCAACGCATTGCAATACCGTTTACGCTCACTTTTATCATTAGTTAACTTGCTGTTTTTATATTTTTAGATTACAAAAACCTATATCTACTATCCATATACCACTTGTATCACCATCTCTTCGCCGAACTAGTGCACCTATACAATTTACCATTGTATTGGGTGTGTTGGGGACACAAGAGACTTTGTTATTTGGTTGCAGGGTTGCTTGAGAGAGACCATCTTCATCTTACGCCTCCTACGGATTGATAAACCTTAGGTCATCCACTTGAGGGAAATTTTCTACTGTCCTACAAACCTCTGCACTTGGAGGCCCAACAATGGCTACAAGAAGAAGGTTGTGTAGTAGACATCAACTCTCGCGACCTCGAAGCTGGGGCGTGTTTTTTATCGAGTTTTCTTTCTTGGTACGTTAAATAATTGTCCGCCAGTTTTCATTTCTTTTCCCGGGAACGCGCGTATTCTATTTAAAACCACTGCTATGGAGAGATACTTTTACTCCATTATAGCCTCTTGTTTGATAGAATTTCTCGCGTCTCGCTCTCTCACCCTCTCCATGCTAAGCACTTCTCATATGGCAAGAACTACGAATCTAGTTGGCCAAACCAAACGGATAATTCGAAGAGACTTGCAAAGATAACCAATCATACATAAAAGAATTCAGAGAAGATTCAAATATTTTCATAGATAGACTTGATCATAAACCCACAATTCATCGGTCTCAACAAACACACCGCAAAAAGAAGATTACATCGAATAGATCTCCACAAGAGAGGGGGAGAACTTTGTATTGAGATTCAAAGAGAGAGAAGAAGCCATCTAGCTACTAACTATGGACCCGAAGGTCTGAGGTAAACTACTCACACTTCATCGGAGGGGCTAGGATGATGTAGAAGCCCTCCGTGATGACGGCCCTCTTCCGGCAGAGCTCTGAACAGGACCCAAGATGGGATCTCGTGGATACAGAAAGTTGCGGCAGTGGAATTAGGTTTTTGTCTCCTGTTCTGATCGTTTGGGGGTACGTATGTATATATAGGAGGAAGAAGTACGCCGGAGGAGCAGCGAGGGGCCCACGAGGCAGGGGGCGCGCCCTATGGGGGCGCCCCCCACCCTCGTGACTGCCTCTTTTGTTCCTTGGAGTAGGGTCCAAGTCTCCTGGATCACGTTCGGTGAGAAAATCATATTTTCAAAGATTTTATTCCGTTTGGACTCCATTTGATATTTCGTTTCTTCGAAACACTGAAATAGGCAAAAAAACAGCAATTCTGGGCTGGGCCTCCGGTTAATAGGTTAGTCCCAAAAATAATATAAAAGTGGAAAATAAAGCCCAATATAGTCCAAAACGGTAGATAATATAGCATGGAGCAATCAAAAATTATAGATACATTGGAGACGTATCAGGCATCCCCAAGCTTAATTCTTGCTCGTCCTCGAGTAGGTAAATGATAAAAAGAGAATTTTTGATGCGGAGTGCTACTTGGCATAATTTCAATGTAAATCTTCTTAATTGTGGCATGAATATTCAGATTAGAAAGATTCAAGACAAAAGTTTATATTGACATAAAAAATAATAATACTTCAAGCATACTAACAAAGCAATTATGTCTTCTCAAAATAACATGGCCAAAGAAAGTTATCCCTACAAAATCATATAGTCTGGCTATGCTCCATATTCACCACACAAATTATTTAAATCATGCACAACCCCGATGACAAGCCAAGACTTTTTCAATCTTCACGCAATATATGAGCGTGAGCCATGGATATAGCACTATAGGTGGAATAGAATGGTGGTTGTGGAGAAGACAAAAAGGAGAAGATGGTCTCACATCAACTAGGCATATCAATGGGCTATGGAGATGCCCATCAATAGACATCAATGTGAGTGAGTAGGGATTGCCATGCAACGGATGCACTAGAGTTATAAATGTATGAAAGCTCAACAAAAGAAACTAGTGGGTGTGCATCCGACTTGCTTGCTCACGAAGACCTAGGGCAATTTTGAGGAAGCCCATCATTGGAATATACAAGCCAAGTTCTATAATGTAAAATTCCCACTAGTATATGAAAGTTACAACATATGAGACTCTCTTTATGAAGAACATGGTGCTACTTTGAAGCACAATATATGAGACTCGCTATATCATGGTGCTACTTTGAAGCACAAGTGTGGAAAAAGGATAGTAGCATTGCCCCTTTTTATTTATTTTCTTTTTTTGGGCCTTCTTTTTTTTCTTTGGCCTTTCTCTTTTTTGGGACAATGCTCTATTGAATGATGATCATCACACTTTTATTTATTTACAACTCAATGATTACAACTCGATTCTAAAACAAAGTATGACTCTATATGGATGCCTCCGGCGGTGTACCGGGATATGCAATGAATCAAGAGTGACAAGTATGAAGAAATTATGAACGGTGGATTTGCCACAAATACTATGTCTACTACATGATCATGCTAAGAAATATGACAATGATGAATGTGTCATGATGAACTAGGTGGTGGAAAGTTGCATGGCAATATATCTCTGAATGGCTATGGAAATGCCATAATAGGTAGGTATGGTGGCTGTTTTGAGGAAGGTATATGGTAGGTGTATGATACCGGTGAAAGGTGTGTGGTTTAGAGAGGCTAGCAAAGGTGGAAGGGTGAGAGTGCGTATAATCCATGGACTCAACATTAGTCATAAAGAACTCATATACTTATTGCAAAAATCTAGAAGTTATCAAAGCAAAGTATTACGCGCATGCTCCTAGGGGGATAGATTGGTAGGAAAAGACCCTCGCTCGTCCCCGACCACCACTCATAAGGAAGACAATCAATAAAAAAATCATGCTCTGACTTCGTTACATAACGGTTCACCATACGTGCATGCTACGAGAATCACAAACTCTAACACAAGTATTCTTTAAATTCACAAGTACTCAACTAGCATGACTTTAATATTATCACCTCCATATCTCAAAACAATTATCATGCTCAAATCTTTTCTTAGTATTCAACACACTCAAAAGGAAGTTTCACAAATCTTGAATACCAAGCATATTATTATTAAGCAAATTACCATGCTATTAAGAGACTCTCAAAATAATTTAAGTGAAGCATGAGAGATCAATAGTTTCTTTAAAACGAATCCACCATCGTGCTCTAAAAGATCTAAGTGAAGCACATAGAGCAAAATTATAACGCTCAAAAGATATAAGTGAAGCACATAGAGCAAAATTATCTAGCTAAAAAGATATAAGTGAAGCACATAGAGCAAAACTACTTAGCTCAAAAGATATAAGTGAAGCACATAGAGCAAAACTACTTAGCTCAAAAGATATAAGTGAAGCACATAGAGTATTTATCAAATTTTAATTAATGTATGGCTCTCTCAAAAGGTGTGTACAGCAAGGATGATTGTGGCATACTAATAAACAAAGACACAAATAATACACGACGCTCCAAGCAAAACACATATCATGTTGGTGAATAAAAATATAGCTCCAAGTAAATTACCGATGGAAGTGGACGAAAGAGGGGATGCCTTCCGGGGCATCCCCAAGCTTTGACTTTTTGGTGTCCTTGGATTATCTTGGGGGTGCCATGGGCATCCCCAAGCTTAGGCTCTTGCCACTCCTTGTTCCATGATCCATCAAAAGAATTCTCCCAAAACTTGAAAACTTCACAACACAAAACTCAAAATAGAAAACTCGTGAGCTCCATTAGCGAAAGAAAACAAAAGACCACTTCAAAGTACTGTAATGAACTCATTCTTTATTTATATTGGTGTTAAACCTACTGTATTCCAACTTCTCTATGTATTATAAACTATTTTACTAGCCATAGATTCATCAAAATAAGCAAACAACACACGAAAAACAGAATCTGTCAAGAACAGAATAGTCTGTAGTAATCTGTAGCTAGCGCAAGATCTGGAACCCCAAAAATTCTAAAATAAATTTCTGGACGTTAGGAATTTATCTATTAATCATTTGCAAAAAGAATTAACTAAATATCACTCTCCAAATAAAAATTACAGCAGTTCTCGTGAGCGCTAAAGTTTCTGTTTTTTACAGCAAGTTCAACAAGACTTTCCCCAAGTCTTCGCAGCGGTTCTACTTGGCACAAACACTAATTAAACACAAAAAACACAACCAAAACAAAGTCTAAATAATTTATTTATTACTAAACAGGAGCAAAAAGCAAGGAATAAAAATAAAATTGGGTTGCCTCCCAACAAGCGCTATCGTTTAACGCCCCTAGCTAGGCATAAAAGCGAGGATAGATCTAGGTATTGCCATCTTTGGTAGGCAATCCATAAGTGGCTCTCATGATAGTTTCATATGGTAATTTTATTTTCTTTCTAGGAAAGTGTTCCATGCCCTTTTTAATGGAAATTGAAATCTAATATTCCCTTCCTTCATATCAATAATCGCACCAACCGTTCTAAGGAAAGGTCTACCAAGACTAATAGGGCAAGAAGGATTGCAATCTATATCAAGAACAATGAAATCTACAGGCACATAATTCATATCTGCAACAATAAGAACATCATCAATCCTTCCCATAGGTTTCTTAGTAGTGGAATCTGCAAGATGCAAGTTTAGAGAGCAATCATCAAAATCACGGAAATCTAGCAAATCACACAAAGTCTTGGGAATAGTAGAGACACTAGCACCCAAATCACACAAAGCATAAAACTCATGATCTTTAATTTTAATTTTAATAGTTGATTCCCACTCGTCATAGAGTTTTCTAGGGATAGAAACTTTCAACTCAAGTTTTTCTTCATAAGATTGCATCAAGGCATCAACAACATGTTCGGTGAAGGCTTTATTTTGACTATAAGCATGTGGAGAATTTAGCACGGATTGCAACAAGGAAATACAATCAATTAAAGAGAAACTTTCATAATTAAATTCAATATAGTGGGTTTAGCAACATCTAGATTTTTATTTCTTTCAATCCCACTTTCATCAATTTCATCATTAAGATCTAAATACTCCGAATTTTTAGAACGCCTTCTAGGTAAAGGAAGATCATATTCAGTTTCATCAAGATTAATATTGCAAAATAAAGATTTAATAGGGGACACATCAATAACTTTTATATCTTCATCTTGATTTTCATAGGAATTGGAGGAACACGCTTTAATAAAGGCATCTTTGGAAGCACGCATCCTAGCAGTTCTTTCTTTGCACTCATCAATGGAAATCCGCATGGCTTTGAGAGACTCATTGATATCATGCTTAGGAAGAATAGATCTAAGCTTTAAAGAATCAACCTCAAGAGAAATTCTATCAACGTTTCTAGCCAAATCATCAACTTTAAGCAATTTCTCCTCAAGCAAAGCATTAAAATTCTTTTGTGAATTCATAAACTCTTTAACACTATTCTCAAATTCAGAGGGAATCTTATTATAATTTCCATAAGAGTTGTTGTAGGAATTACCATAATTATTAGAAGGATTACTAGGATATGGCCTAGGATTAAAATTCCCTCTATAAGCGTTGTTACCAAAATTATTCCTACCAACAAAATTCACATCCATAGATTCATTATTATTCTCAATCAAAGTAGACAAAGGCATATCATTAGGATCAGAAGAAACACTCTTAGTAGCAAATAATTTCATAAGTTCATCCATCTTTCCACTCAACACATTAATTTCTTCTATCGCATGCACCTTTTTATTAGAAGATCTTTCAGTATGCCATTGAGAATAATTAACCATAATATTATCTAGGAGTTGAGTAGCATCTCCTAAAGTGATTTCCATAAAAGTGCCTCCCGCGGCCGAATCTAAAAGATTTCTAGAAGCAAAATTCAATCCGGCATAAAAAATTTGTATAATCATCCACAAATTCAAACCATGAGTAGGGCAATTACGTATCATTAATTTCATTCTCTCCCAAGCTTGTGCAACATGTTCATGATCAAGTTGTTTAAAGTTCATAATATCGTTTCTAAGAGAGATGATCTTAGCGGGAGGAAAATACTAAGAGATAAAATCATCTTTGCACTTGTTCCATGAATCAATACTATTCTTAGGCAAAGACGAAAACCAAGCTTTAGCACGATCTCTAAGCGAAAAAGGAAATAGCTTCAATTTAGCGACATCATTATTGACCTCTTTTTTCTTTTGCATATCACATAAATCAACGAAGCTATTCAGATGAGTAGCGGCACCTTCACTAGGAAGGCCGGCGAATTGATCTTTCATAACAAGATTCAACAAAGCAGTATTAATTTCACAAGATTCAGCATTGGTAACAGGAGCAATCGGAGTGCTAAGGAAATCATTATTATTGGTATTGGTGAAGTCACACAATTTAGTAGTATCTTGAGCCATCACGACAAGCAAGCAAACTAGCACACAAGCAAGCAAAAGCAAACGGGCAAAAGGGCAAATAGAGAGGGATGATAGAGAGAGAGGGGGGGCAAATAAAATGGCAAGGGTGAATTGGGGGAGAGGAAAACGAGAGGCAAATGGCAAATAATGTTATGCGAGAGATAGGGATTGCGATGGGTACTTGGTATGTTGACTTTTTGCGTAGACTCCCCGGCAACGGCGCCAGAAATCCTTCTTGCTATGTCTTGAGCTTGTGTTGGTTTTCCCCGAAGAGGAAGGGATGATGCAGCAGAGTAGCATAAGTATTTCCCTCAGTTTTTGAGAACCAAGGTATCAATCCAGTAGGAGCCCACGCTCAAGTCCCTCGTACCTGCACAAAGCGATAGCTACTCGCAACCAACGCGATTAGGGGTTGTCAAGCCCTTCACGGTCACTTACGAGAGTGAGATCTGATAGATATAATATTTTTGGTATTTTTGGTATAAAGATACAAAGTAAAAAGTAAAAGGAAAGTAAAAAAGCAAAACAGGATTAAAGTGATGGAGATTGATATGATGAGAATAGACCCGAGGGCCATAGGTTTCACTAGTGGCTTCTCTCAAGAGCATAATTATTCTACGGTGGGTGAACAAATTACTATTGAGCAATTGACAGAATTGAGCATATTTATGAGAATATCTAGGCATGATCATGTATATAGGCATCACGTCCGTGACAAGTAGATCGAAACTATTCTGCATCTACTACTATTACTCCACTCATCGACCGCTATCCAGCATGCATCTAGAGTATTAAGTTAAAAATAGAGTAACGCCTTAAGCAAGATGACATGATGTAGAGAGATAAATTCATGCAATATGAAATAAACCCCATCTTGTTATCCTCGATGGCAACGATACAATACATGCCTTGCTGCCCCTTCTGTCACTGGGTAAGGACACCGCAAGATCGAACCCAAAGCTAAGCACTTCTCACATGGCAAGAACTACCAATCTAGTTGGCCAAACCAAACGGATAATTTGAAGAGACTTGCAAAGATAACCAATCATACATAAAAGAATTCAGAGAAGATTCAAATATTATTCATAGATAGACTTGATCATAAACCCACAATTCATCGGTCTCAACAAACACACCGCAAAAAGAAGATTACATCGAATAGATCTCCACAAGAGAGGGGGAGAACTTTGTATTGAGATTCAAAGAGAGAGAACAAGCCATCTAGCTACTAACTATGGACCCGAAGGTCTGAGGTAAACTACTCACACTTCATCGGAGGGGCTAGGATGATGTAGAAGCCCTCCATGATGACGGCCATATTCCAGCGGAGCTCCGGAACAGGCCCCAAGATGGGATCTCGTGGATACAGAAAGTTGTGGCGGTGGAATTAGGTTTTTGGCTCCTGTTCTGATCGTTTGGGGGTATGTGTGTATATATAGGAGGAAGAAGTACGCCGGAGGAGCAATGAGGGGCCCACGAGGCAGGGGAGCGCCCTTGGGGGGCGCGCCCCCCACCCTCGTGACCGCCTCTTTTGTTCCTTGGAGCAGGGTCCAAGTCTCCTGGATCACGTTCGGTGAGAAAATCACGTTCCCGAAGATTTTATTCCGTTTGGACTCCGTTTGATATTCCGTTTCTTCGAAACACTGAAATAGGCAAAAAAACAGCAATTCTAGGCTGGGCCTCCGGTTAATAGGTTAGTCCCAAAAATAATATAAAAGTGGAAAATAAAGCCCAATCTAGTCCAAAACAGTAGATAATATAGCATGGAGCAATCAAAAATTATAGATACGTTGGAGACGTATCAAATACCTTATGTGCAGTTCTATCTCCAGCGTGGTGTCCTCCATAAGCTTCGGAGTGACACTTGCGTAGGATCTGTTCCTGTTCATGCTCAGGTACACAACGTCTAATAACACCATCTACTCCTTCTTTATAAAGGTGTGGGTCATCCCAAAAGTAATGTCTCAAATCATAGAAAAACTTTTTCTTTTGCTGGTATGTGAAACTAGGTGGTATAAATTTAGCAACAATATAATTAGCATAATCAGCATATCATGGAGCAGCATGAGAACCATTTATGACATTTAATTGTTCATCAGGAAAGCTATCATCAATAGATAGTGGGTCATCAAGAACATTCTCTAGCCTAGACAAGTTGTCTGCAATGGGGTTCTCAGCTCCCTTTCTATCAATAATATGCAAATCAAATTCTTGTAGCAAGAGAACCCATCTAATAAGTCTAGGTTTAGCATCTTTCTTTTCCATAAGATATTTAATAGCAGCATGATCTGTGTGAATAGTTACTTTAGAATCAATAATATAAGGTCTGAACTTATCACAAGCAAATACAACTACTAAGAATTCTTTTTCAGTAGTAGCATAATTTCTCTGAGCATTGTCTAGAGTTTTACTAGCATATTGAATAACATTTAGTTTCTTATCAACTCTTTGCCCTAGAACAGCACCTAGAGCATAATCACTAGCATCACACATAATTTCAAAAGGTAAATTCCAATCAGTTGGTTGAACAATAGGTGCAGAAATCAATGCTTTCTTAAGTATTTGAAATGCTTCTACGCAATCATCATCAAAAACAAATGGTATATCTTTTTGTAATAAAATAGTCAGAGGCCGAGAAATTTTTGAGAAGTCCTTAATGAACCTCCTATAAAAACCGGCATGACCAAGGAAACTTCTTATATCTTTGATGTCCTTGGGACATGGCATCTTTTCAATAGCATCAACCTTAGCTTTATCAACTTCATTACCTCTTTCAGAAACTTTATGCCCCAAGACAATACCTTCATTAACCATAAAGTGGCACTTCTCCCAATTCAAGACAAGGTTAGTTTCTTCACATCTCTGCAAAACTCGATCAAGGTTGCTTAAGCAATCATCAAAAGAGGATCCATAGACGGAGAAATAGTCCATGAAAACCTCAGAAATCTTTTCACAAAAGTCAGAGAATATAGCCATCATGCATCTTTGGAAGGTAGCGGGTGCACTACATAAACCAAAAGGCATACGTCTATAAGCAAAAGTACCGAACGGGCAAGTAAAAGTGGTCTTAGATTGATCATCAGCTGACACAGGTATTTGAGAGAAACCAGAATAACCATCTAGAAAACAAAAATGTGTATGTTTGGATAATCTTTCTAGCATTTAATCAATGAAAGGTAAGGGGTAATGATCTTTTTTAGTAGCCTTATTTAATTTGCAGAAATCAATTGCCATCCTATAACCTGTAATAATTCTTTGTGGAATCAATTCATCTTTATCATTAGGAACGACAGTAATACCTCCCCTTTTAGGGACACAATGGACAGGACTTACCCACTGACTATCAGCAATGGGATAAATTATACATGCCTCAAGGAGCTTTAGTATTTCCTTTCTTACCACTTCTTTCATCTTAGGATTCAGCCGTCGTTGGTGATCACGAACTGGTTTGGCATCATTCTCCAAATTTATTTTGTGTTGACATAGTGTGGGACTAATGCCCTTAAGATCATCGAGAGTATATCCAATAGCAGCATGGTGCTTCTTCAGAGTTTTCAATAATCTCTCTTCTTCATGCTCTGAAAGGTTAGCACTAATAATAACAGGATATATCTTTTTCTCATCTAGATAAGCATATTTAAGAGTATCAGGTAACAGTTTGAGCTCAAACACGGGATCACCCTTGGGTGGAGGAGGATCCCCTAGGATTTCGACAGGCAAATTGTGTTTCAGGATGGGTTCCTGTTTAAAGAATACTTCATCTATTTCCCTTCTTTCATTCATAAACATGTCATTTTCATGGTCTAGCAAATATTATTCTAAAGGATCACTAGGAGGCACGACAATAGAAGCAAGACCAATAATTTCATCTTTACTAGGCAATTCCTCTTCACGGTGTTGTCTACGAAATTTAGAGAAATTAAATTCATGAGACATATCACCTAAACCAATAGTAACAACATCCTTTTCGCAACCTATCTTAGCATTAACTGTGTTCAAGAAGGGTCTACCAAATATAATGGGACAATAGCTATCTTGTGGGGAACCAAGAATAAGAAAATCAACAGGATATTTAGTTTTCTCACACAAGACTTCAACATCTCTAACAATTCCAATTGGTGAAATAGTATCTCCATTGGCAAGTTTAATTGTGACATCAATATCTTCTAACTCAGCAGGTGCAATATCATGCATAATTTCTTTGTATAAGTCATGAGGTATAGCACTAGCACTGGGACCCATATCACATAAGCCATGATAACAATGATCTCCTATTTTAACAGAAATAACAGGCATGCCTACCATGGGTCTATGTTTATCTTTAGCAGAAGGTTTAGCAATTCTAGCAGTCTCATCACAGAAATGAATAACATGCCCATCAATATTATCCGACAAGAGATCTTTAACAATAGAAATATTAGGTTCAACTTTAATTTGCTCATGAGGTGTACAAGTTCTAATATTGCTTTTACGAACCACAGTTGAAGCTTTAGCATGATCTTTTATCCTAAGAGGAAAAGGTGGTTTCTTAACATAAGCAGTAGGAACAATAGGATCATTATAAGTGACAGTCTTTTCTTCAACTTTAATAGGTGCAGCTACTTTTACTTCTATGGGAGGATGATATTTAAACCACTTCTCCCTAGGGAGATCAACATGAGTAGCAAAAGATTCACAGAAAGAAGCTACTATTTCAGAGTCAAGTCCATATTTAGTGCTAAATTTACGGAAAACATCGGTATCCATATAACACAATGAAACTTAGGTTTCATACCTGACTCCTTACCTTCGTCAAGGTCCCAATCTTCAGAGTTGCGTTTAATTCTTTCCAATAAATCCCATTTGAATTCAATAGTCTTCATCATAAAAGAGCCAGCACGAGAAGTATTGAGCATGGTGCGATTGTTATCAGAAAGCCGAGCATATAAATTTCGAATAATCATTTCTCTTGAGAGCTCATGACTGGGGCATGAATATAACATTGATTTAAGCCTGAGCGATGCTTTCTCCTTCGCGAGGCCAAAAATTATATATATAATTGCGATCACGATGAACATGATACATAGGATAAAACTTCTGATGAAATTCCAATTTCAATCGTTTGTAGTTCCATGATCCCATATCATCACATAGCCTATACCATGTCAATGCATCTCCCTTCAAAGATAAAGGGAAGACCTTCTTCTTAATAACATCGTCGGGCACACCTGCAAGCTTAAATAATCCAAAAACTTCATCCACATATATTAGGTGCTCATCAGGATGCATTGTTCCGTCTCCTGCAAAAGGATTAGCTAGCAGTTTTTCTATCATACCCGAAGGAATCTCAAAGTAGACATTTTCATTTTTAGTAGGTTCAATAGGTTGAGGAGCAACTCTTTGCTCCACTGGTCAGGGTGAAGATACCCCGAACAAGCCCCTCAGAGGATTACTTTCCATAGTAACAAGTGACAGTAAAGTTCAGCACACTATATAAATTTTTCCTTACCAAATTCCACCTAGCAAAGGCGCTTCACTCCCCGGCAACGGCGCCAGAAAAGATTCTTGATGACCCACAAGTATAGGGGATCTATCGTAGTCCTTTCGATAAGTAAGAGTGTCGAACCCTACGAGGAGCAGAAGGAAATGATAAGCAGTTTTCAACAAGGTATTCTCTGCAAGCACTGAAATTATAGGTAACAGATAGTTTTGTGATAAGATAATTGGTAACGAGCAACAAGTAACAAAAGTAAATAAAGTGCAGCAAGGTGGACCAATCCTTTTTGTAGCAAAGGACAAGCCTGGACAAATTCTTATATAGAGAAAAGCGCTCCTGAGGACACATGGGAATTATCGTCAAGCTAGTTTTCATCACGTTCATATGATTCGCGTTCGGTACTTTGATAATTTGGTTTGTGGGTGGACCGGTGCTTGGGTACTGTCCTTACTTGGACAAGCATCCCACTTATGATTAACCTCTATTGCAAGCATCCGCAACTATAACAAAAGTAATAAGGTAAACCTAACCATAGCATGAAACATATGGATCCAAATCAGCCCCTTACGAAGCAACGCATAAACTAGGGTTTAAGCTTCTGTCACTCTAGCAACCCATCATCTACTTATTACTTCCCAATACCTTCCTTTAGGCGCAAATAATGGTGAAGTGTCATGTAGTCGACGTTCACATAACACCACTAGAGGAGAGACAACATACATCTCATCAAAATATCGAACGAATACCAAGTTCACATGACTACTAATAGCAAGACTTCTCCCATGTCCTTAGGAACAAACGTAACTACTCACAAAGCATATTCATGTTCATAATCAGAGGGGTATTAATATGCATATAGGATCTGAACATATGATCTTCCACCAAATAAACCAACTAGCATCAACTACAAGGAGTAATTAACACTACTAGCAACCCACAGGTACCAATCCCGGACTTAGAGACAAGAATTGGATACAAGAGATGAACTAGGGTTTGAGAGGAGATGGTGTTGGTGAAGATGTTGATGGAGATTGACCCCCTCCTGATGAGAGGATCGTTGGTGATGACGATGGCGATGATTTCCCCCTCCCAGAGGGAAGTTTCCCTGGCAGAACAGCTCCGCCGGAGCCCTAGATTGATTCCGCCAAGGTTCCGCCTCGTGGCGGCGGAGTCTCGTCCCGAAAGATGGCTTATGATTTTTTTTCTCAACGGAAGACTCCATATAGCAGAAGATGGGCATCGAAGAGTCACCAGGGGGCCCACAAGGTAGGGGGCGCCCAGGGGGGTAGGGCACGCCCCCACCCTCGTGGGCAGGGTGTGGCCCCCCTCCGGAACTTCTTGCGCTCAGTATTTTTTATATATTCTGAAAATGACTTCCGTGAAGTTTCAGGACTTTTGGAGCTGTGTAGAATAGATCTCTAATATTTGCTCCTTTTCCAGCCCAGAATCTCAGCTGTTGGCATTCTCCCTCTTTATGTAAACCTTGTAAAATAAGAGAGAATAAGCATAAGTATTGTGACATAATGTGTAATAACAGCCCATAATGCAATAAATATCGATATAAAAGCATGATGCAAAATGGACGTATCAGTACCCCATGCATTGGGTATGGTAGGTGGTGGATGCAGAGAGCATGGGAACGGGCGTCGTGGTAGAAAATCAGGCACCGTTGGTTGGATTGGAGGGTTGGCCCTGATTCCCCGAGCAACAGAAGGCGCAGGGAGGCCATATTGGAGGAGCGGGGTGGCTTCCCTCTAGTTGAGAGGCTAGCCCCCGTTCTGTTCCTCTATAAAAAGGGGGCGGGAGCAGTCCGTTTGCTCACACACACTTCCCTTCTCCCCATCTTCAGACTTTCTTTGTTCGCCGTGGTGATAGGATTAGGGCGCGGTGGTACTCCGACAACGGTGACGAGGGCCTCTGCTCGACAGCGCATCCCCCTCCCTCGGACCACATGACGGTGGATCCCGCCGTGACAGGAGGAGGAAGGGGGCGAGGTTGTGGTCGCTATGGCGCTCGAGGAAGAGGAGGACGGGGCGGCGCTTTAGGTGCGCCCTCACCGGAGGCTCCTCCTCTGATGGAAGGCCATGTCAGAGACCAGCCTCGAGAGTTCGTCATCAGGTTGTACAAGCCTCCGTGCGGCCACCTCCGTCTCCCTACTCCATTTGCACGGGTGATGGAGCTCGAACAGCCGCACGCACTTAGGCTGCACATGAGGGGCTGTGGGAATGGCGGCATGTGGATGGATGTTGATTTCCCTGCTCCTCATGTTATGTACCTCCACCACGGCTGGAAGACCTTTGCTCGAGCCCATAGCTTGTCGAAGGGGCACGTTCTCCAGTTCAAATTAATGGAGAGTGTCCTGCTTTCCGTCAAGATTTTTGGATGCTCGGGATCTCGCTTAGGGTGCTGCACGGAGAGCTCCACCGATGACAAAATCTCCTCCTCGAGCAAAAGCGACGAGGAGGACAGTGACGGCAATGACGATGGCGGCAATCGGGAGGGCGACAACTCTGACTCCGGCTGACCACCGGCCACACCATCTTCATCAGGCGGCGGCAGCACCATCTGCATCTCCTCTCCAGCAAGGTGATTTGTCGGGGAGTTGGGAGCATAGGTGGAGATGGTGCCTCCGGCTCCTCCAACAGCCTTCCAGCTGGACCCCGGTAGGCTTCCTTGCGGGCTGTAGCTCCGTTCGCTCCTGTCACGTCCTGCTGGCCCTGGTGGCGGTGGTTGACGGGTCGCCTCCGCCATGCTCTCCATTGACGCCATCGTCGGTGCCCTCCCGCTTCTGCCGGGCTACCTCTCCTGGAGCCCGACAGGGTCACGCTGGGCTTCTGCCCAGGTGCTCCTTTTGCCCTCTTCACCTTCGACTCTTGTGCCTAGAAGGAGAGTGACAAGAAATGGCATTACGGGGCACTTATCTTTTTTCAATCTTAAATCTGTAGGCAATTGCCAAATTTTAGTTCAAATAATGTAATCTCTCGAGTCCTTGTTTGTGTTATGTAAGGTCTGTACTTGTTGTATCAGCATATCAAATGAAAAAGATGAACCTTGCTGAGGACTCGCGCATGTATATGTCCATGCAGAGGTAGAGTGCCTCTTTATCTTAAATAAACAAGTTTGCCCTAGCAGGCTATCCTGCCGGTACCCTCTATTTTGCTGTCGGGAAACCGAGCCTACCGGGCATAAATGAGGGACTAGCCCCCACCAACTTTTTTTCATCAAAGGCCACTACGACCATCTTGACCAAGGCAGTGCTCGATTCAAAGGATGGGAGCACCTAAGTTTCAAAAAAGCAACGAGGTTTTCTGTATGCACAAGTTTTCACTTACAGAACATGTATGGGCAAGAGATAGAACTTATATGTTTGGCCTGCCGAAGATCGCAGTGTTGGTTCATCTTTCCACCTCCCTTTAGAGGCCAAGTTCTTGATAGAAACCTGTAGATGGAAATGATGCAAGATGCAATCTTATCTATAGGCAATGCTTATGCATGCAAAGCTCATGAAATGCATGCAACTTGGTGGGGGCCCTAGCACTTCGTTTATTTTTCTGCAGCTCAGGGTCTGTGCCTGGCTTTGTACAAGGGGTTACATGCAATTGAGGCAAGGCCTGTACAAAAGGATGGCTGTCGGGCAGGGCCTGACAGCCGCGCCTTATGTGTAGAACTTGCGGAGATGCTCCATATTCCATGAGTTTTGCAACTGAATGCCATCTCAGGTCTCTAGATGGACTGTGCCAGGTCTGGTGACTCGTACTACCCGGTAAGGGCCTTCCCTCTTTGGCGTCAACTTGTTTGCACCCTTGGTAGACTGAACGCGCCTAAGGATAAGGCCTCCTTCCTTAAAACACTGGGCATGAACCCTGCGGCTGTGATAATGATGCAGGGCTTACTGGTAGCGTGCAGCACGTGTAGCAGCCCGGAGACGGTTCTCCTCGAGTAGCACAGCGTCGTCACGGCGATGCTGATCTTGTGTTACTTCATCGTAGGCAAGCACTCGAGGTGACCCGTAAATGAGTTCCGTGGGAATAACTGCTTTTCCCCATACACTAGAGAGAAGGGAGTCTTCCCAGTAGCTCGATTTGGTGTCATTCTGAGGGACCAGAGGACTACCGGCAGCTCATCGATCCACTGCCTGTCGTGCTTTTGCAGTGTATCAAATGTTCTTGTTTTGATTCGTCGCGACACTTCAGTGTTCGCCCTCTCAGCTTGTCCATTGCTTCTGGGATGTGCAACAAAGGCAAATGAGATCTTGCTTCCGAGGGCATGAAGGCGCAGCTCATGAACTGGGTGTCGTTGTCAGTGATGATCCTTGTAGGAACTTCGAAGCAACACACCAATTCTTTGAATAACTTGATAGCTGACTAAGCGGTCACCTTTCTCACGGCAGCTACTTCTGGCCACTTTGTAAACTTGTCGATAGCAACGAACAAGAATTCAAAGCCCCCGGCAGCTCAGGGGAAAGGGCCGAGGATATCGAGCCCCTAGACCGAAAATGGCCATGACAAAGGGATTGTCTGAAGAGCTTGTGCAAGCAGGTGGATGTTCTTGGAATGGAACTGGTAGGCTTCACACTTGGTGACTAGCTCGACCATATCTTGGAGGGCTATGGGCCAATAGAATCCTTGCCAGAATGCTTTCCCAACTAATGCCCTTGATCCAATGTGGGAGCCACACATGCCTTTGTGTATCTCCGCCAGCAGTTCCTCTCCTTCTTCCCGGCAGATGTACTTCAATTTCACACCGTTGGGCCTCCTTCTGTATAGAGCGTCATCGACAAACTGATACATACCGGCCCTCCGAGCTACTCTTTCAGCTTCATCTTGCACATCGGGAAGTTCTCCAGTTTGGAGGAAATGGACTATGTGCCTTGCCCAAGTTGGAGCCTGAGGCTCGGCAATAAGGACTAGAGGCACCTCCTCATCTGCAAAAGCACACTTCTCGTTCATGGGGACCATTGGCCCAGCTGGAGGATGCGGTCCGACAAGTGATGAGGAGTTGTTTTCGGCAGGGTCCCTGCTAGGAGCCCCGGCAGCCTCTACCGGGAGAGGCTTACCGGAGTCCAACTTCCTCCTTTTTCTAGCCATTGTTGTCGAGGGCTAAGTAAGATGGAGAACAAAAGTTCCTGGTTCCACAGGAAGATTCTGCACAACACACTTTGACAGATGATCAGCTATGTTGTTTTCCACACGGGGTACGAGCTCTGTTTGCAATCCGTCAAAGTGCTCCTCCGATCTCCTCACTTCCTCAATGTATGCCTCCATCAATGGAGTTTGGTAATCCTTGTTGACTTGTCTCACCACAAGTTGCGAGTCTCCTCAAATGATCAGCTTCTTGACTCCCAATTCTGCGGCGATCCTAAGCCCGGCAAGGAGCCCTTCATAGTCAGTTGTATTGTTGGTTGCCTCCTCCCAAGCAAAGTGCATCTGGACGACGTACTTCAAGTTCTCCCTAGTGGGGGCAATGAGAAGCACGACAGCCCCTGCACCTTGTAGGGAGAAAGCACCATCGAAATACATAATCCATTCTTGGGGTGCTTCCTTGCTGGGGGTAACCATTTCCAACACTTCCTCTTCGGGAGTTGGCGTCCATTCTGCAATAAACTCTGCCAATTCCCTGCTCTAAATTGTTGATGTGCTCTCAAACTTTAGACCAAAGTTGGATAACTCCAAAGCCCACTCCACTATTCTGTCGGTAGCCTCAGGGTTTTGGAGTATCCTTTGCAACAGAAAGCGAGTGACAACCGTAATCTCATGGGCTTTGAAGTAGTGGCACAGTTTCCTTGAGGCCATGATGAGGCCAGAAATCAACTTTTGCACGCCAGAGTACCTCGACCTAACCCCTGTAACATGGAGCTAACAAAGTACACTGGGCGCTGCACCACTTTCTTCCTTGCCGCCTCCTTGGGGTTGTCGCTGTTGTCGTGCTCTCCTTTGCCCTGATCCTCATCCGGTCCTGTCGGGCTTTGCTCACTCTCTGTTTCCTCTACTTCCTGTTGTGCCACTAAGGCTGCACTAACCACTTGATTAGTTGCCACCAAGTACAGCAGCAATGGCTCTTGAGGTCTGGGGGCAACCAAAGTAGGCATAGAGGACAAGTAGGCCTTCAAATCTTGCAAACCTGCATCTACTTCCGGGGTCCACTTAATGGGTCCTGCCATCTTCAAGATCTTGAAGAACGCCAAGGCATGCTCGACAAACTTTGAGATGAATCTGCTAAGCGCGGCAATGCATCCTGTGAAGCATCTTACATCTTTAACTATCATGGGTGCTTAAATCTGCTCGATGGCCTTGATCTTTTCAGGGTTGGCTTCGACCCCATGATGAGACACAAAGAACCCAAGTAGCTTGCCAAAGGGGACACCAAACACACATTTCTCCTGTTTCAGCTTCAAGTTTATTTTGCACAGATTAGCACATGTCTCCTCCAAATCCTGGATGAGGGTTGCTTTGTCTTTGGTTTGACCACAATGTCATCCATATAAGTCTCAATGTTTCTGTGCAACAGCGGCTCAAAACCAATCTGGACTGCTCTTGCAAAAGTGGACCCGGCACTCTTTAATCCAAATGGCATGCAGACAAAGCAGTACATAGCACATGGGGTGATGAATGAGGTCTTCTCTTCATCTTCCTTGGACATGAAAATCTGATGATACCCAGAGTATGCATCCAGAAAGGTGAGCAAATCACAACATGAAGTGGAGTCCACAATCTGGTCGATGTGCGGCAGGGGAAATGGGTTCTTCGGGCAAGCTTTGTTAAGATCGGTGAAAACTATGCAAAGCCTCCATTTCCCATTAGCCTTATGCACAACGACTGGGTTTGCTAACCATGTTGGATGTAGTACTCCTCTGACCAAACCAGCTGCCTCAAGCTTCTTAATCTCTTCTGCAATAAACTGCTACCTCTCCAAGGCCTGCTTCTGAACCTTCTGCTTGACGGGTCGGGCATGTGGGCAGATAGCAAGGTGGTGCTCGATTAGCTCCCTAGGAACACTGGGGATATCAGGTGGTTGCTAGGAAAACACATCGATATTCACCTGCAGGAAGGCAACGAGCGCGCTTTTTCCTGTTTGTCGTCAAAGGTGGAGTTGATAGTGAAGGTACCATCAACGCAAGCCAGTCCTGCCGTGACCTCCTTCACTTGCGGTGCGGCAACCTTGGATCTCTTGCTATTGGAACTCTCCGGCAAGTCATCGACAGGCGCAACACACTCTGGAGAGGCACGCTTCTCGGATTTATTGCTGGTGTCCCTGCTATCCTTCTTCTTTCCTTTTTTTTCCTTGGCGGGAATTGCCGCTGCCGCTGCCTCTGCCGCAACTGTGTCCCGGTACATCTTGTCCACACAAATGATTGCGTCTTTATCATCTGATGGAACGGCAATGACTCCCACTCGCCCTGGCATCTTCAAGATGTTGTAGGCATAGTGAGATGTCGCCATGAATTTTGCCAGGGCTGGGCATCCAAGGATCCCATTGTATGGTTGGGGGAGGTCAACCACGTCGAACACAACCTTCTCAGTCCAGTAGTTCAATTCTCCCCCCAAATGTCACTAGCAACGTGATCTTTCCCTTAGGACAGCTCCTGCCGGGATTAATTCCTTGAAACATGCATGTGACCTTTAATTCCTCCTCTACTATCTGGAGTTTGTTGATCACCTTTGGGGAAATCAGATTCAACCAGGCCCCGCTGTCGACCAACATCTTTGTGACCTTGAGGTTGCGAATTGTTGGAGAGACCAACAATGGCAAGAACCCTACTGTAGTGGTGCGGTCAGGACGGTCCTCTTCATCGAAGATGATGGCCGTGCGTGACCATTTGAGCGGCTTCCGAAACTCTGCCGCTGGCTCCACGGCATTAACCTCATGCGCCCACTGCTTGAGATGGCAGTGAGAGGAGCGCAATGATGCACCCCCGTCAATGCACGGGGCATCACCGGCCTTCTGGAATTCCTGCTCGATGGTTTCCTCTTCATCCCCTCCATCACTCTCATCATTGCAAACTTCCTTCTCACGGCCCCTGGTGGGTTTTCCTTAGATCCGAAAGGCCTTGCCGAGGTGGTTTGTTTCACCGCCTTGGCCCTTCCTGCCAGCGCCATTCTGACTCTTTTCCTTGTCACGCTTCTCATACTCAGCCCACTGCTTCTTGACGAGCTGCTCTACCTGATTACACTCTTGGAAATCATGGCCCTTGATCCGATGAATCTTGCAATATGGCCCATCACCTTTCCCAGGCTTCTCGACAGCCACGGCCTCCCGGCAGTCAGCGCACACGGCACCTTCCTTGCCGGGGGCTTCGGCCTTAGCCTTCTTGCCGGTACTAGGAGTGCTCGATCCTTCGACGGGGATTAAGCTTGGGGATGCTGATATGTCTCCTACGTATCTATAATTTTTGATCGTTCCATGCTGTTATATTATCAATCTTGGATGTTCTATAATCATTTTATATCATTTTTTGGTACTAACCTATTGACATAGTGCCAAGTGCTAGTTGTTGTTTTCTGCATGTTTTTTACATTGCAAGAAATCAATACCAGACGGAGTCCAAATGCACTGAAACTTTTTGGAGAGTTTTTTTTTGACCAGACGACAACCAATGGGCCGAAGAAGCACCTGGGGGTGCTCCGAGGGGAGCACAACCAACCAGGGTGTGCCAGGAGGCCCAGTAGTGCAGCTGGGTGGGTTGTGCCCACCTCGGGTGCCCCCTGAACCACCTCTTTGCTCTATTAATACCCCAATATTCCAAAAACCCTAGGGGAGTTGACGAAAATCAATTCCAGCCACCGCAAAGTCCAGAACCACCAGATCCAATCTATACACCATCACGGAGGGGTTCACTACTTCCATTGGTGCCTCTCTGATGATGCATGAGTAGTTCTTTGTAGACCTTCGGGTCCGTAGTTAGTATCTAGATGGATTCCTCTCTCTCTCTCTCTCTCTCTCTCTCTCTCTCTCTCTCTCTCTCTCGTTTGATTCTCAATACAATGGTCTCTTGGAGATCCATATGATGTAACTCTTTTTGCGGTCTGTTTGTTGAGATCTGATGAACTTTGAGTTAGTTGAATCCTCTTTGATCTCTTATATGCATGATTGCTTATAGCCTCGTATTTCTTCTCTAGTATTTGGGTTTTGTTTTGCCAACTTGATCTATTTATCTTGCAATGGGAAGAGGTGCTTTGTAGTGGGTTCGATCTTACGGTGCTTGATCCCAGTGACAGAAGGGGAGCCGACACGTATGTATCATTGCTACTAAGGATAAAACGATGGAGTCTATCTCTACATAGATAGATCTTGTCTACATCATGTCATCGTTCTTATTGCATTACTCTGTTTCCCCATGAACTTAATACACTAGATGCATGCTGGATAGTGGTTGATGTGTGGAGTAATAGTAGTAGATGCAGGCAGCAGTCGGTCTACTAATCTTGGACGTGATGCCTATATAATGATCATTGCCCGGATATCGTCATGATTATTTGAAGTTCTATCAATTGCTCAACAGTAATTTGTTTACCTACTGTTTGCTATTTTTCTCGAGAGAAGCCACTAGTGAAACCTACGGCCCCCGGGTCTCTTCTTTAATATATTTGCCTTCGCGATCTATTTTATTTACCTTTTATTTTCAGATCTATTAAACCAAAAATACAAAAATACCTTGCTATAATTTATTCTTATTTATTTTGTTTGGCGTTCGATCTATCAATCTAGTACAATTTATTCAAGTCCGTTTTTGCCAATTTCTGGCACTGTTACCCGAAAGGGATTGACAACCCCTTTAATACGTCAGGTTGCTAGTAGTTGTTATTTGTGTGCAGGCACCGCTTACGTGTTGTTGCTTGGTTCTCCTACTAGTTCGATAACCTTGGTCTCATCACTGAGGGAGATACCTATCGTCACTGTGATGCATCATCCCTTCCTCTTTGGGGAAATACCGATGTAGCTTCAAGCCGCATCAGTGGTGCACCCTTCGGTTATGTTGCAAGTGGCCATATTTTTGTATATAAAATAAAGACTCAGTATGTCTTTCCATCGGAAAGATCCTCTATTCTTGCAAGCATGGGGTACATCATTCTCACAGTAGTGTGCTTGCTAGATAAGATTGAGCCAGGGCACATAAACATGGTTATAGAGTTTATATTGCCGCTTGATGAGTAGGCATATGTTCTGATCTTTAGGTTAATTATTCCAAGGCCACCATGTTCTTTAGGTCTACAAATCATGTTCCAACTTGCCATGTAGTTTCCTCTCATGTCAATTTCATTTCCATGCCATAGAAATTTTCTGCTTGATTTGTTGACATGTTCCAGAACATTAATGTGCACTCTGAATGTGCAGATGGCAAAGATGGGCATGGATGCAATGGCAGAGTTTACATATGTGAGCTTACCAGCATAGTTCATGAAATTGTCTACCTTAGATAATTTCCTATAAATTTTTGCAATAACGGGAATTAAATCTTGCACTGATGGTTTAGTTATGCCTGGTGGAAGCCCGAGGTAGGTGAAAGGTATGGTCTCAATCCTACATCCAAAGCTCTCTGCAAGCATCTTGGCATGATCCTCAGATATGTTGATGGGAACTATTGATGATTTATTGTAATTTACCTAGAGCCCTGTAGATTGGCTAAACATCTGCATGAGTGTTTTGAGGTGCATCAGTTGATCAATGTCAGCAGGCATGATCATGAGTGTATCATCTGCATAATGAATGATGGGGTATTGCTGTCCATAGTTGTTTTCAATAGGTAGTGATAATTCTCCATTTTGCCAAGCATAGTTGACTATAGATGGTAGAAGGTCAGCCACAATGACATGTAGTAATGGTGATAGAGGGTCACCCTCTCTGACACCATATTTGCATTGAATTATTTTGCCAGCAACCTCATTAAGTAAGAGAGAAGTAGATGCAGAGTTGAGAATTCTGGAGACCCAATTAATCCACATGGGTCCAAATCCTTTAGCTTTCAGCATCTCCACTATGGCACTGTATTCAATCTTATCGAATGCCTTTTCAAAATCAAGTTTGACAATAATGATTGGCTTGTTTGATTTATGACATATATGGAGGTATTCAAATGCATAACCAAGGAAGTCTTTGATGTTCTTTGCTTTGATAAAGCCATATTGATTTTGATGTAGAATGGGTATGATTTATTTTTGTAATCTATTAGCCATGAGCTTTGTAGAAAATTTGAGTGGAAAACTGACCAAAGATATAGGCCTATAATCATTCATGGTCTCTAGGATCTATTTTTTGGGTATCAAGGTGATGTAAGCAGTGTTAATGCTCTAAATATCATAGTTTCCTTAAAAGTCCTAGGTTATGGTGTAGAAATATTGTCTGGTAATGGGTTAGCATTTTCGGAGAAAATGCCCATTAAATGATCTGGCCTAGGTTCTCTATCAACAGGAAATTCCTTTACCTCATGTTCAATTTATTCTATGGTGAACTGTTCATCCAGATGCAAGATTGTGTGGATGAATAATTTCAGTCAAGCCAAACATCATGGTGGTATTGGTAAGATTGCCCCAATCTTTGTTTGTAAGACTACCAAATAATAGCAGCTGTCTGATCATGTGTTGAGTAGATGGTACCATCAGGAGCACGAATACTAGATATATAGTTTTTCATGTAGCTCATGGTGTCCATGTGACGATAGAATTTTGAATTTTCATCGCCAAACTTGAAATTTCTTCTTTCAATATGCTTTTCCAATAAATCCTTTTGGCCTCATAGAGTTTCAATAGATGTTTCTTCATAATGATTCTGAAGTTTCTTTCTTTTATAGCAAGGGGCCTTTGATCTTCAATGCCATCAAGCAAGGTGATAACATAGCTGATGGTTGTAATACATCAGTTTAAGTTTGATAAATTTTTGCTCCATTTCCTGAATCCTTGTCTGAGACACTTGAATCTGGCAACAATGTCCTTGACATAATTTTGCTGAGTAGGATTTAAATTCCAGCAGTTCATTGCAGTGTCATCAAACCCATCAAAATCCATCTGATAATTTTCAAACCCAAATATTGTGGTTCTGGGGATGTCGATGCCAGCCTGAATATGTATGGGAGTGGTCAGAAGATACTCTGGCCAGGGGCAGATCCATGGTATTAGGAAAAAAATTGTTCATTGCAGACGTAACAATGCAGTCCAGCTTTTCCAATAATGGGTTGTCTTGCATATTACTCCATGTGAAGCATCTGTTTTTGAGTGGGATTTCTACCAGATTGAGAGCCTGTATAGCACTATTGAATAATATGTTGTTGATATCTCCACTTGGCCTGCTTCTATCATATGTACTTCTGATGAGATTAAAGTCACCAAGAACCATTCAATATTCCATTGGATTAGTTCATATTGTTAAGCCAGTTGATGAAATCTGCTCTTAATTCATTGTGGCATGGTCCATAAACATTTGTGATATAAAATACATGGCCATTCAGGTTGCACAATAATCTAACTGTGATCCAAAACTCATTTTGGCTCTCAATGCTGCCACTAAATAGTCTGCCATTCCATATAGTAATGATCCTACCTGATCTTCCTTGGGATGGGCAATAAGCATAGTTTGAGAATCTTCTGGGGGAGAATTTTCTAAGATATGCAGTATCAAAAGTTTCTTTCTTAGTTTCTTGTAAGCATATAATGCTCCAATTGCTCTCTTCAACTTTCTGCCTTAAATCAGCCCATCTGACATCGGAGTTTATACCCCTCACATTCTAGTTTAATAGGTTCCATTGTCTACTCATGGGAGAACTTTGTGAAATTGAGTTTCATAACTGTTGATCTAGTCACCAGTGTGTGTATGAACGATACAGTCTTGCAGCCATTGTATAGGGTATATATTTTCATCATGATCATAATCAACAACATCAGGTATAGGATCAGGCACATGAGTTTCCATACAAAATAACTTAAATATTGTACCATTGACCCAAAAATGTAGTGACAACATGAGTAGTGCAAACATAAAGAGTTCAGACAACTGATTACATAAAATCTGGAAACATAACTTGTGCCATAAGGGTAATAAGCATGAAGGCTATGATTGGCATTGTAATTATTACAAAGCTCCACTCCACAATGAGTGTTTATTCATTAATAATAGGGGAGCTCGCCTTCTCTTCAGTGACCTCACTAGGAGGTACTTGGCACTATGTGGTGGCAATGGTTTGGATGGTCTTGACTGGCTGTTCAGGTGGAGGTGGTGCAGCATGGTCAATCGGTTCATATTCAAAAGTTGAGGCTGGGTTCCTTTTAGCAGAGGAGTCCTTCTTCTTATGCATGGCTCTATTGGTAGCAGTCTGGTCCTTGGAGCCAACACTGAGACCAGCTAGTCTCATGTTGCGTCTAACATCATGCGTGTCTAGTGGTGCATTGGTTTTCTTGTGTTTACTAGCAGGAGGTGCTGGGATCATGTCTTTTCTTGCTTGAACCATAGAAGTATGCTGACTGGGAGCATGGAGGAGTGAGGAGCAGAGGGCAGTTTCAACAGTAGGTTCAGTATTCTCAGTGATGGAGCACATGGTAGTGTTAGTAGCAAGTTCGTTTATCTCAGTGATGGACGAATTGCAGACAAAAGGGGCAGATTGTTCTTCAGTGAAGATTGATAGGAGACACTTCCTGACATTACCAAATTCATTTGTAACATCCATCATCTGGCATTTAGCAGCAGTCACGGTAGCCCCCTCCAGTTTGTTCAGGATATCAGGTGCATATATCATCAGTTTGTTCATCATGTCTTGGAGAGCAATAAAACAATCCATGGCCTTGACAGCAGCTTGAAGGTTAGCAGCTAGAGCAGCGCCATGGTTATGGTCTAGATTGATGGGTGGGGTGGGAATCATAGGCACACCATTTACATCAGCTGCAGGAGCATGCAAATCTCCAGGCATCTGATTATCTTGAAAATCAGCATCATCCCAAATCCCACCAAAAGGGGCATTGGGCATGGGAGAAGTACACCATCTAGGGGAATGGGATCTTCATCACCCCAACCGCACCAAGCAGGCCAGCTTGCAGAATGTAAACATCACATGTCCATGATAGACCATGTCCAACATCGTTAGTGTTTTCACACATCATGTGACTGACAGGAATATCCAACAAATCTAGCACACAGACTTTGACAAGCGCTCTAGCACGATTTGACACATCTTTGTTCCACACAAGAAACTTGCCAAAACCACTAACAGATGGGCTCTCACTAATAGCAGTGTCAAAAGTCAACAACTGAGGCGAAGCGCACAAAGGCCGCATCCATGGCGTAACAAGAAGTTTCTACAATGCGAAAACCTCGGGTATGGTCGACGAAGTGGCACATGAGCTGGATGTCTTCTTCATCTTCATTGGGTTTCTTTTCTTTTCTTTTATTTTCGTGTGTTTTCATTACGGTTTTCTTTGGGTTTGATTGTTTTTATGCTTTATTTTTTTGTGTTTTTCTTTTATAGTTTTGCGTTGGTTTTCTTCAGTATTTGTTTGTTTTACTTTGGTTTTTTCTTTTTCTTTTTCTTATTTCTTCAGTTTTCACTGGTCTTCTTTGTTCCTTCTTCTTATTTCATTGGTTTTATTCGGGTTTTTTTAGAAAAATATTAATTTTTCAACACAGGTATACTATTTTTCTTACATATTGTACGTTTATTGTATACATCATGAATATTATTATTTACACATTTAACATTATTAACATTTTTTAAACATACATTTTGATGTTTACTTTTTCCGTACACAATATACATTTTTCGTATAGATAATGAACATAAATGTTATAGATGTTTAACATTTTTCAAATAAATGATTAATATTTTTTTTCCAAATATATGATCTGTTGTCTATTTTTTATGCAAGTTGTACATTTTTTGTATATATGTGAAACATTATTTTTATACATGTTTCACATTTTCCAATACAATACTAACATTTCTCAAATACATATTTTTATGTCTACTTTTTATATACATAATTAACATTTTTTAATATGATTTTATGTCCACTTCTTTCCATATACAATGTACATTTTTTGCATAAATCACGGTCATTATTTTCTGCTTGATTAACATTTCCAAATAGATGATTAATAATTTTTCAAATATATATTTTGATCTCTACTTCGTCCATAGGAATTGTACACTTTTTTCAAAATAATTGCTTAAATGTGTGACGAACACTTTTGTAGTGATTAGTTTTAAATATATTTGACAAAAGTGCTCATCGCACACTCAAACAAATGTAAATCCAATACAAAAAAAATGTCCAGGCAACTTTTAGAAAATGTATGTACCATGAACTATGTGACATTTTAAAAAAAATCCCTTGTTTTTCTAAACAAATATATGTGAAACGTTATATAATGTAAAAGAAAAGTTTGCGTAATACAAACAAATGTGTCATTTGCCAAATTTCTTATACAACTAGAAAACAAATTCCCGCGATTCAAACAAATGCTTGTGACATTTTATAAAAATGTTTTCCAGTCTAAAACAATACTTGCATAGCCTAGAAAAATATTTCAACCTGTATTAACGTTAAGTAAGTATCCAAAACAAATTTCAAAACAATGATTTGAAATATAAATTAATCACGCTCAGAAAGTTTTAAATGTATAAAAAAAGGTTAGATATATTGGAAAAATGAATAATGTGTAAGAGTAAAAAGGACATCAAACATATAATTGGAAAAATATTAATCATGTATTTGGGAAATTTTAGACGTGCATAAAAAATGGTGCTGGTGTATACGAAAAGTGTAGAATGCATATGAAAAATGTAGACATGAGTTAAAATAGGACAATAAATAAAAGGTAAGTATACCGGAAAAAATGGAGAAAGAAAAAAAATGAGAAAGAAACAAGGAAAAATGTGGGATAAAAAGAAACAAAACGGAAATAGAAGAAGGAACGAATGACGAAAACCCAAGAAAAGGGGAAAACCGGAAAAGCGAGAAAAATAAAGGAAACATTATATATATATATATATATATATATATATATATATTAGAAACTTTTTCCATACACATTAACATTACTTTTACACTACCTCAACATTTTCCTTGAATATGTAATGAACTCTTTGAAACTAAAATAAACAACCGAGAAAAGAAATTCCAGAGGAAAACAAGAGAATAAACGGAACAAGAAACTAAAGGAAAAAACGTTCCGAAATAGAAAAGTATGCGTGTAATTCTGTGTTTACATTTTTAAAAATACTAGATACATATATTATGATAAAAATGTTTATTTTTAAAAAAAGTTTCCATCACATATTTAGAGAAATGTAAATGTTCTATATTTCAGTCAACTTTTAGAAAAAGTATGTACCATTCACTATGTGACATTTCGCAAAATATTCACCCAGTTTTATTTACAAAAAGGACGTTGAAATGTTATACTATGTAAAAAAAGCTTTTGTAATTCAAAAAAATGTGCCATTCACCAAATTATTTCACAATTAGAAAATGTTCTGATTCAAAAAATTGTTTGTGACATTTTGACAAAATGTTTATCCAGTCTAAAAAAATATTTGCACAGTATAGAAATTTTTTCGTATCATGCAAAAAAGTTTGAACTTGTATTCGAATTTTTTTAACACATCCAAATAATTATTTGAAAAATATGAATCATGTTTTGATTTTTTTAATGTATATCAAAAGTTATTATATGTATTTAAAAATGTATGAAACAAATAGAGGTCAACCATATATTTGAACAAATATGAGTCATAAATTTGAATTTTTTAAAGCATATAAAAATTGATTTGGTGTATAGAAAAAGTGTAGAATGCATACGAAAATCATATATATGCGTTAAAAAACCCAATGAAGAGGCAAATAAACCAGAAAATAGAAGAAAGAAAAAGTGAGAGAGAAACAAATAAAATCGAGGTATAAAGATAAAGGAAAATGAAAATAGAAGAAGGAACAACAGAAGAAAACCAGAAAGGGGTAAAAGGAAGAAAAACGAATGTAGCATTTTCTTATATATTAGAAGCATTTTTTATACACATCTAACATTACTTTTATACTACAACAATATTTTCCTTAAATATGTAACGAATTCTTAAAAAAATAAAATAAAACGGAGAAAAGAAACGCCCAAAGAAACCAAGAGAAAAAACATAACAAAAAACATAGAGAACTACAGGAAAAACCGTTCCCAAAAACAATAATATATGTATCATGAATGCTCAAAATATATATATATATATACATATATATATATATATACATATATATATATATATATATATATCATGCCGTCTGGCTTATATAGACAGGCGCGCTGGTCCTGGACCATCTAATAGGGCAATGGATGTGAGGTGTTATAGGGATCGCAATAAGCTATGGGCCTGTCATTGTCTCACTTCGTGCCAGAGAGTAGATCGCGGTGCCTGAACGGAACTGGTAGCTGTCCAGTCCACTACTCACCGTGTCTCGTCACGCTGATGTTGTATTGGTGTTTTGTTTTCTTCCTTTTTTGCTTATAATTCAGAAATGAAATACATATATTATGAAAAACATGTGTTCATTTTTTAAACTATTGTTCGCACATTTAAACAAATGTAAATGAGGAATAAAAAAATGTCCACTCAACTTTTAGCAAATGTATGTACCATTCAGAAAAATGTATGTGACATCTCAAAGAAATGTTCACTCCTTTCAAAAATATGTAATTGATATATTTTAAAAGGTTTCATATAATTCAAAAAAAAGTGCCATTCAACCAATGTATCATACACTTTAAAAAAGTTCATGTAATTAAAAAAATTAAAGACATTTTAGAAACAGGTTTATCAAATATAAACAAAATAAACAGAAATATATTTGAACAAATATTAATCACATATTTAAAAAATTAAGCGAGCATGAAAAATAGTCCTGGTATAGAAAAAACTGCATAATGCTATGGAAAATGTAGACATGTGTTAAAAAATAAAAACAAAGAAACCAAAGAAATCATAAGTAAACCGAAGGAAGAAAGAAAAATAAGAAAGTAACAAAGAAAACTGAGGGCAAAAATAAAAAAAATGGAAAAGTAAAAAGGAAGTAAAACAAAGGAACACAAAGAAAAACGAAGGAAAAAGGTAAACAATAGTGGATATCAAAATAACCGTGTTACATTAGGGGCCGGCCTAGTAGAGCGCCAACCAGAGGTGAGACGGAACTCTTCTAATGTGTGATAATATAGGGGACCTCCTATATGATGCGTGTTGCGTTCAACGAAATAACTAGTCAAGGGGTACCCTTGCATAGGTCACACCCATATTCCCAGATTGCGATTAGTTCTCTCTTTTTCGTCGATTCATTTGATCAAAACGTTTTATCTCTTAGACTGTGCTTTCAAATCCTGAATCGTTTCACCATTCTATTTCTTACGTCGAGAACTTCGAAACTAGATCCCATGTTAATAGATTTTGACAAACTTTTTTTCACGAAGAAAACAGAAGTAAAATGAGCTGAAAGCATGGTTTTCCCCCACTTCTTTTTTTCATTTTTAAGAGGCACAACCGTGCCTCTCGCGAAGCACGTCCATGAAAAGCAAAATTGTGTCTCTCACGGTAGCAACAAAATATTATGTTTTTTTCTTTACGAGAGGCATTATTGTGCCTCTCACGGGAGTAAACATGTGCCTACACGAGAAGCAAATTAGTGCCCCTAGTGAAAACGAAAAAACATGTTTTTCCCTTTCCAAGAGTAACAGTTGTGCCTCTCTCGAAAGCAAAAAAAGAAATTTTCTTTTTTCTTTTCTAAGAGGCACAAATCATGGAAGTAAATCTGTGCCTTCACAAGAAGCAAACCTATGCCTCTCGTGAAAGAAAAAATAAAACACACTTTCCCCCTTTCCGAGAGGCACAACTTTGCTTCACGCGGAAGCAAACATGTGCCTTTCTTTCGCGCAAAATCTCAAGAAAACTATGTGAAAACTGAAAAACCAAAAAAATAAAAAAAATATCTAAAGGCCAAAAACACATAAAAAAATCCAGAGGGAGCGCTCTGCACCCGACACATGGTGATGGCTTAGAGCACTCCAACGCACCAAAAGTAACTCTTGAGGTGCTCCTGCAACTGGTACACCCTTAGTTGTTGCTCTCAGCGTTCAATAAGCGCGCGCAACATAGGCGGGATCCCCCGACTGCGCCGCCCAACAGTGCACGAACAGTGGAATAATCACAAAAAAGCCGCGTGTGTGTGGGATCAAACCAAGCACCTCTGGCTTGTTAGCACTTCTCTCTAGCCACAAGATCTGATGACCCTCGGATTTAAAACTGGCAGCACAGACTATAAGAACTACAAGGAGGGAATGATTTTAAGAAAAAATAAATTTCAAAAACGATTTTGCTTTTGTAAACGTGAATATTTTCGGAAACATGAACATTCTTTTAAAAATCGGGAAATTATTTGAAACCCACAGATATTTTTTTGAAGTTCTGATTTTTTAATCAAAATGCAAAAAAATTAAGTTGTGAACAAAATTTAATAATGGGAATATTTTTTGAAATTTTGAGCAACTTTTTGACAAGCGAAAACATTTTTTAAATCCCGAATTGTTTTAGTATGTGAGAATGTTTTGAAAACAGGGACATATTTTGACATTCTAAACAAATTATGTAAAACATGAACATATTTTAAAGTTCCTGAAGAATTTTTGAAAATTGCAAACATTTTTTGAATTTATGATTTTTTTAAAATATGATGTTTAAAAAATGAATACGCTAACAACTTTTAAAATAAAAATTGGCTAGGAAAAGTAAGAAATAAAAAACAATAGATGGAAAAAAATAAATAGACATGAAAAAAAAAGAGAAAACCAGAGGAAACAAAAAAATTGAAAAACAACAAAACAGAAAAAACTGTTGAGGGAACTTTCTAGAAGGTTCCTAAAACTGGCTGGCTTGCTGTGTAATGGGCCGGGCTGGCCCATTTCTCGTGCTCGGGGGTCTGCCTATGCGTGCGCCTGACAATTTGACACAAAGAGTGTCAAATAGAGTTTTCTGATGTATAGCTCTTGCATATCCTACATGGCGTCTTAAGCGATGGTTGCAATTCATTTTGCAAACGAGCGCACACCATCTACTCCGCTGTAGGCCAGCCCATTTGACCTTTTTTGTTTCTTCAAACACCAAACAATTAGTGTTGTGAGATTTTATCTCACAACCTCACGGTTCAGTAGTGATCGCTCCAACCAACTAGGGCAACTCACATTCCATGCTTACTTGCTTTTTCTTGTTCTTTTTGTTGTGCGTTAAGTTGTAGTGCTAAAAAGAGGACTCTGTTTTTTGTGTTTGATTTTCTTTTTTCCTTTTCCTTTCTCCTTGTTTTATTTCTATTTATTTTTTCAAATGCATTAACTTCTTCAAATTCATGAACTTTTCTCAAATTTGTGAACTTTTTGAACTTTGAACTTTGAGCTTTGTTATGTTTTTGCTCACATTTTTAGTGAATTTGTTTTGGCAGAGCCGCGCCACCTGTCCCGCTAACTTGGTCACTCTTTCAGAGTCTGCTTGTAGCCGGTCCTTTGGATGCCAGGTGTATATCTTCTTCGGCGGGGTTGATGTGAAGGCAGTGGGAAATGCCATCTCAGGAGGATCCTCCAGTGGCACACCAGGAAGGTAAAATCATTCCTCTTCCTAGTCCTATGTAGTCTCCTCGGGAAAGTCATCAAGGTATCCGGAATCGGTCACCCTGCAGATAACGGTGCCCCCACAATCTGACAAAATATTGCCCCTCAAGAGTAGTTGGACGTAGAAGTATATCTATGCCACGAGCCACATAATGTGATGAATCACGCTATGTGAAGAATTGAATTGGGGGAGAGACGACGCGGTTGGATGCAGTAAAAGTGCAGAAGTCCAAGCAGGAAGGGATGAATTGGAAATCCCAAACCCCTAATGAGCAAAGGAACGAAGCATAACCGCTCGTAGTCCCGAGGTTGTGGTGAGTTGTTGGAAGATATCCTGGCCCACGGTGACCAGTCCCGGGCAAGCATACCCCACCTTCGCCACCGGAAAATAGCTGGCTTTGGAAAGTCACTCAAGTGGGTCTTGAGATACCGTGTAATGTTGCCACTCTCCTCGATGGCATCAGTCGTGTGTGAGGACGAGCCGGATGCCGAACCGCCCTGGATCTTCTCAGTGAAGATTGCCAGCCATTAGCGAAACCAAAAAGGCGCATGAGCAAGGAGATATTGGGGCGATGGAGTTCAAGGAAGAAGACAGGGGAATCAAACAAGATGGGGATGTAAAACAGTTTTCTTCACAGCCCCACACCCTTTATATGTGGTCGTAGTTCGCAAAGCGCAGGTGATGCGGCCACGATACAATAAATTCGCGTGTTTCCCGTGCATCATGCATGAGAGTCATGGGGACTGATGGTTAATTATCATATACATCAAAGGGCACGATCGCCTTTTTAATGTTACTAGGTGATGACGGGCACTGACCCATGCCTGCACACAACACTGGCCATCATGGAGAATACGCCTCTCGGGCACATGGGCTGATGGGTGGTGTTGAGCTATGTTGTCAAGATCAGCCCCTACTATCATTACCAAGAAAAGTACATGGGCATTTCACAACTTAAACCAGATTACCGACCTACAACATAATTCGGGAACGATGAGGCACCTGCCAAGAAGTCGAGGAAGCATGAAACACCTCGAATGCAAATCAAGGGGCGGGTACAAAAAAGACTTGCTAAACCAGTTTTCAAGGCCGTCGACTGAAGATAAAGACCAAATCAGGAGATCTGGAGAGCGTCTTCAACTTAAAGACCGGTTCAGGGCTAGTAAAGGTGTCTAGGATTGGGTTTCACTCACCACGTCGTCTCCCGACCAAGTGGGCCAGGCCGAGGACCGCCATGTCGGTTCACCAGTGGGCGACGTCAAGGCAGACCATGTCATGTGAAAGTAAGGCTCTGAAAAATTTGACATATACTCCAGACATTTAGAGGTCGTCTATAATACGTTCACCTTATACGTAACTGACTAGGTTGTAACCCTAGACCCACCGGTAACTATATAAACCAAGGGGTAGGGCTCGTAGATGACACACAAAGATAGCATGGTAGATCACTTATACTTTGCACTCCCTCCCAAATCAATACAACACAAGCAAGGTGTAGGGTTTTATCTCTAAGGTGAGCCCAAACCTGGGTAAAACCTCATGTATCTATTACCATGGCATCAAGGCTACTAGCTCGAGACACCCTATCCGAGATCAACCGGATTGAACACCGTCACTATCACCCCCATCACAACTGCAAGCATTTCTCCAAGTTAGTCATACATATCGGTGCATCACAATCAGCAAGTATTGTAAGACAATATTAACCAATCATTCATCTTTATGCCATCTTCAGTGATTTCTTCTTATTAACCAATCACAACGTGCGAGTAATCCCTTAAGGAAATGGGTTGATTCAATGCCTTGCAACCCTATGTATTTGTGCGTAGGATCATTCGAATGACTTTGCTTGATTGTTGTTATTTGAATGTGTGCTTCGCGGCAAAGTTCTCTTTTGTATTCTCATTGTAAGGCCTTGCTGGTACCCAGGATCTCGTAGATCGGTTATTGAGCAGGTAAGAAGCAAGGATGTGTGCAACGCTATTCTGAACACTAGTGGCAGAAATGATTAGTATGGCAATGGAAAGAAATTCCTTAGAGAGAAATGAGGTGTAGTCATTAAACACCAGTGCTTTTCTCTAAAGTAATTCTTGATAACCGAGGTAATCCCGCGCTATGATGATGGCCATCGGTTGGATAACTGACGTTCGATGTAGGTCGTGACCGGTCATGGCGTACTTTGGACACATCCTCAACATCATTTTGTTGTTAGTGTAGGAGATATGCCCTAGAGGCAATAATAATAGCTATTATTTATCTCCAAGTTCATAATTAAGTTTATATTTCATGCTATAACTGCAATGGTCCTTGAGTCTGCATATCCATAAAGTCTCAGAGGGAAACCCATATGCACGTGTGGAATAATAAACAGTAAAATGTATTCCTGGTCGTGCTTCTAAGATGAGCTCAAATGTTGCATGATGGTTTCATAACCCACAAGTATAGGGGATCGCAACAGTTTTCGAGGGTAGAGTATTCAAATCAAATTTATTTCGACACAAGGGGAGCCAAAGAATATTCTTGAGTATTAGCAGCTGAGTTGTCAAGTCAACCACACCTGAAAGACTTAATGTCCGCAGCAAAGTATTTAGTAGAAAAGTAGTATGGAAGTAACGGTAACAGTGGCAAAAGTAACAGTAGCAGTTTTGTAACAATTGTAAGAGTGGCAACGGAAAAGTAACTTAGCAAAGATCAATATGAAATGAACTCGTAGGCAATGGATTAGTGATGGATAATTATGTCGGATGGCATTCATCATGCAACAGTTATAACCTAGGGTGACACGGAACTAGCTTCAATTCATCAATATAATGTAGGCTTGTATTTTTCCGTATATAGTCATACGTGCTTATGGAAAAGAACTTGCATGACATCTTTTGTCCTATCCTCCCGTGGCAGCGGGGTCCTAATGGAAACTAAGGGATATTAAGGCCTCCTTTTAATAGAGAACCAGAACAAAGCATTAGCACTTAGTGAATACATGAACTCCTCAAACTACGGTAATTACCGAAAAGAATCCCAATTATTGTCACCTTGGGGTATGCGGATCATAACTCGTAATAGGTGTCTACAACTTGCAAGATCGGATCAAGAACACAAATACATTCATGAAAACATAATAGGTTCAGATCTGAAATCATGGCACTCGGGCCCTAGTGACAAGCATTAAGCATAGCAAAGTAATAGCAACATCAATCTCAGAACATAGTGGATACTAGGGATCAAACCCTAACAAAACTAACTCGATTACATGATAAATCTCATCCAACCCATGATCGTCCAACAAGCCTACGATGGAATTACTCACACACGGCGGTGAGCATCATGAAATTGGTGATGAAGGAAGGTTGGTGATGATGATGGCGACGATTCCCCTCTCCGAAGCCCCGAACGGACTCCAGATCTGCCCTCTCGATGAAGAACAGGGGGTGGCGGTGGCTCCGTATCGTAAAACATGATGAATCCTTCTCTCAGATTTTTTTTCTCCATGAACGTGAATATATAGAGTTGGAGTTGAGCTCGGTGGAGGTTTAGGGGACCCACAAGGCAGGGGGCGCGCCCTAGGGGGGCGCTGCTACTTCTTGACCTTGCATTGGTTTTTCCCTTGAATAGAAAAGGGTGATGCAGCACAGTAGGAGAAACACGCAAGTCCCCAATAGATGCACCTGCACAAACAATCAAACTCTTGCACCCAACGCGATAAAGGGGTTGTTAATCCCTTCACAATCACTTGCAAAGGTGAGATCTGATAGAGATAAATAAAACTAAACAAAATGTAAAATATTTTTGGATTTTTTTGTTAATAGATCTGAAAATAAAAGATTGCAAGAATAGTAAATCGGAAACTAATATGGTAGAAAATAGACCCGGAGGCCATAGGTTTCACTAGAGGCTTCTCTCTTGAAGGCAAATAATACGGTGGGCGAACAAATTACTGTCGAGCAATTGATAGAAAAGCGCAAAGTTATGACGATACCCAAGGCAATGATTATGCAATATAGGCATCACGTCCGTGTTAAGTAGACCGACTCCTGCCTGCATCTACTACTATTACTCCACACATCGACCGCTATCCAGCATGCATCTAGAGTATTAAATTCATAAAGAACAGAGTAACGCCTTAAGCCCTTAAGTAAGATGACATGATGTAGAGGAATAAACTCAAGCAATGTGATGAAAACCCCATCTTTTTATCCTCGATGGCAACAATTCAATACGTGTCTCGCTACCCCTACTTTGTTACTAGGTGAAATCACGAAGATTGAACCCAAAGCTAAGCACCTCTACCATTGCAAGAAAAACCAATCTAGTTGGCCAAATCAAAAGAAATACAAAGATATCAAATCATGCATATAAGAATTCAGAGAAGATTCAAATAATATTCATAGATAAGCTGATCATAAATCCACAATTCATCGGATCTCGACAAACACACCGCAAAAGAATATTACATCGGCTACATCTCCAAGAACATCGAGGAGAACATGGTATTGAGGATCAAATAGAGAAAGGAAGCCATCTAGCTACTAGATATGGACCCGTAGGTCTGTGGTAAACTACTTACGCTTCATTGGAAGGGCAAAAGGTTTGATGCAGATGCCCTCCGTGATCGAATCCCCCTCTGACAGGATGCTGGAAAAATGCCCCAAGATGGGATTTCACGGGAACAGAAGGTTGCGGTGGATGGAAAAGTGTTTTCGTGGATTCTTCTAGGGGTTTTGGAATATATGTGAATATATAGGACGAAGATTTAGGTCAGGGAGTCACCAAGGGGCCCACAAGGTAGCCCCCAGGGCACGCCCTCAACCCTTGTCGCCGCCTCATGGCTCTTCTGACTTGCACTCCAAGTCCCCTGGGTGTCTTCTAGTCTAAGAAAAATCATCGTGAAAGTTTTATTCCGTTTGGACTCTGTTTGATATTCCTTTTCTATGAAGCTAAAAAACAAGGAAAAAACAGAAACTGACACTGGGCTCTAGGTTAATAGGTTAGTCCCGAAAATATTATAAAATAGCATATTAATGCATATAAAACATCCAAAACAGATAATATAATAGCATGGAACAATCAAAAATTATAGATATGTTGGAGACATATCAAACATCCCCAAGCTTAATTCCTGCTTGTCCTCGAGTAGGTAAATGATAAAAACATAATTTTTGATGTGGAATGCTACTCCCTCATTTCCGGTTTATAGGGCTTATCTCAAAAATTATAGTTTTTCCATTTTATAAGGCCCAATTTGGTTGTTTCCCATCACAAGTTCGGATTCCAAGGTGCATTAAATCATTGCATGCAAGTATTAAGAGAAAATTAACCAATGCATGTACTTTATGCATGCATGCATTGCAATTAATGCATTGGTAAACATATTTTTTTAGGAAAACAAGAGCATTAACTCGGTGCTTTTGCAAACTACAAAAAATATTCCACCACTCACCATCTACCTTGGTTGGTGAGATTTTTGAATTGAGCCCCATAAACCGGAAAGGAGTGAGTACCTAACATATTTACCCATGCAATTTCCTTTATTGTGGCATGAATGTTCAGATCCATAAGGTTCAAAACAAAAGTTTAATATTGAAATAAAAACGATAATACTTCAAGCATACTAATAAAGCAACCATGTCTTCTCAAAATAACATGGCCAAAGAAAGCTATCCCTACAATATCATATAGTCTGGTTATGCTCCATCTTCATCACACAAAATATTCAAATCATGCACAACCCCGATGACAAGCCAAGCAATTGTTTCATACTTTTGGTATTCTCAAACTTTTTCAACTTTCACGCAATACATGAGCGTGAGCCATGGACATAGCACTATAGGTGGGATAGAATATGGTGGTTGTGGAGAATACAAAAAGGAGATAGTCTCACATCAACTAGGCATATCAACGGGCTATGGAGATGCCCATCAATAGATATCAATATGAGTGAGTAGGGATTGCCATGCAACATATGCACTAGAGCTATAAGTGTATGAAAGCTGAAAAAGAAACTAAGTGGGTCTGCATCCAACTCGCTTTCTCATGAAGACCTAGGGCATTTTGAGGAAGCCCATCATTGGAATATACAAGCCAAGTTCTATAATGAAAAATTCCCACTAGTATATGAAAGTGACAACATAGGAGACTCTCTATCATGAAGATCATGGTGCTAGTTTGAAGCACAAGTGTGGAAAGGGATAGTAATATTGCCCCTTCTCTCTTTTCTCTCATTTTTCCTTTTTTTTATTTGTGGGCTTCTTGGCCTCTTTTATCTTTTGTAAAGTCTGGAGAGTCATCCCAACTTGTGAGGGAATCATAGCTTCCATCATCCTTTCCTCACATGGGACAATGCTCTAATAATGATGATCATCACTCTTTTATTTACTTACAACCCAAGAATTACAACTTGATACTTAGTACAAAATATGACTCTATATGAATGCCTTCGGCGGTGTACCGGGATGTGCAATGACTCGAGAGTGACATGTATGAAAATTATGAATGGTGGCTTTGCCACAAATAAGATGTCAAGTACATGATCATGCAAAGCAATATGACAATGATGAAGTGTGTCATAATAAACGGAAAGGTGGAAGTTGCATGGAAATATATCTCGGAATGGCTATGGAAATGCCATAATAGGTGGGTACGGTGTATGTTCTGAGGAAGGTATATGGTGGGTGTATGGTACTGGCGAAAGTTGCGTGGTACTAGAGAGTCTAGCAATGGTGGAAGGGTGAGAGTGCGTATAACCCATGGACTCAACATTAGTCATAAAGAACTCACATACTTATTGCAAAAATCTATTAGTCATCAAAAAATACTACGCGCATGCTCCTAGGGGGATAGATTGGTAGGAAAATACCATCGCTCGTCCCCGACCGCCACTCATAAGGAAGACAATCAATAAATAAATCATGCTCCGACTTCATCACATAACGGTTCACCATACGTGCATGCTACGGGAATCACAAACTTTAACACAAGTATTTCTACAATCCACAATTACTAACTAGCATGACTCTAATATCAGCATCTTTATATCTCAAAAAATCATAAGGAATCAAACTTCTCATAGTATTCAATGCACTTTATATGAAAGTTTTTATTATATCCGTCTTGGATGCCTATCATATTAGGACTAAATTCATAACCAAAGCAAATTACCATGCTATTTAGCAAGACTCTCAAAATAATATAAGTGAAGCATGAGAGTTCAATAATTTCTACAAAATAAAACCACTGCCATGCTCTAAAAACGTATAAGTGAAGCACTAGAGCAAAATTGCCTAGCTCAAGAGATATAAGTGAAGCACATAGAGTATTCTAATAAATCACTATTCATGTGTGTCCCTCTGAAAAGGTGTGTACAACAAGGATGATTGTGGAAAAATAAGAAGTAAAGACTCATATCATACAAGACGCTCCAAGCAAACACATATCATGTGGTGAATAAAAATATAGCCTCAAGTAAAGTTACCGATAGACGAAGACGAAAGATGGGATACCTTCCGGGGCATCCCCATGCTTAGGCTCTTGGTTGTCCTTGAATATTACCTTGGGGTGCCTTGGGCATCCCCAAGCTTAGGCTCTTGCCACTCCTTATTCCATAGTCCATCAAATCTTTAGCCAAAACTTGAAAACTTCACACCAAAAAACTCAACAGAAAATCTCATGAGATCTGTTAGTATAAGAAAATAAATTACCACTTAAGGTACTGTTGTGAACTCATTCTTTATTTATATTGGTGTAATATCTACTGTATTCCAACTTTTCCATGGTTCATACCCCCCGATACTACCCATAGATTCATCAAAATAAGCAAACAACAAAAAGAAATCAGAATCTGTCAAAAACAGAACAGTCTGTAGCAATATGTAAATCTTGAATACTTATGTAACTTCAAAAATTCTGAAAAATTAGGAAAACAGAGGCAACTTGTATATCAATCTTGTGTAAAAAATTCAAGAATTTATCGTGTTCCAGCAGCACAGATCAATTATGTCACTGGGCGTAAAAGTTTCTGCTTCTCAGCAAGATCAAATCAACTATCACCGAAAGCCATCCCAAAAACACTAATTTAAAACATAAAAACACATCTAACCAGAGGCTAGATGAATTATTAATTGAAAAACATAACCAAAAAAACAAGAAAAAAATTAAAATTGGGTTGCCTTCCAACAAGCGCTATTGTTTAACGCCCTTAGCTAGGCATAAAAACATAGATCTAGGTATTGTCATCTTTGGTATGCAATTCTTTGATTGCACACATATAATCCTTAGGGGATTCCTTGGATTTATCAATGATCAAACTCCCAGGCAAGAAATCAAGAAATTCGCTTATGGCAATCGGTTCCTTAATAATATCAAAAAGGTTAGGGTGAACACTTATTGTTTTGAGATCTTTGTGGCCTTTGTCGGATCGTGGGTTCCAGCAAACCCTTGAGGTTCGAACACAGGGATGCGCATGAAGTATTCCTCTTCTCTAGCTCGCTCGCTCGATGATCCCAGGGCCTAGCTTGACGAACCCTAGGAACACGAGACACAGAGGTTTATACTAGTTCGGGCCACCGTTGCTGTGTAATACCCTACTCTAGTGTGGTGGTGGATTGCCTCAAGGGCTAGGGATGAACTAGTACAATGGATGAACTGCCTCCTGAGGAGAGGTGTTCTTGAGCTCGATGCGCTGGTGTGTGTGAGGATGGTCTGAATGATCTCCCCTTGCTATGGTAGTGGCTAGCCCTATTTATAGAGGCCCTGGTCCTCTTCCCAAATGTTATGCAGGAAGGGATCCAACAACGGCCAAGTTTGAAGGGGGACAACTAGTAAAAGTTATCCTGACAAAAGGTGGTCTTCGCCTGCCAAAGACTCTGGTGGTGACGCTGTAGTGGGCTCCGCGATGACCTCCGTCCTGTCGTCCTGCCAGCCTTGGTCTTGTTGCACCGATATGGAAACTTTTGCCTGATGCCTCGGGACTCCTCGCCTGCGCCTGCCTCTTTAGCACCAAAGAGGAAACTGGTACACTGTGCCCGCTAGCGCCCGCCTGGCCTTGGTCGTCATGGCTCACATCACGCGAACCTCGTGAGGTGCCCCTTGCAGAGATATCTCTGCTCCTTGGGAGACAGCCTGTTGAGGCTGCCCCGAAGGAGGTCTTGGCGTCATCCGCCTCGCGAGGCTTGGCCCCTCGCGAGGGTCTTGAGCTGTTGCTGCAGATTGTAGGCCGTATCAGGCCGCTGGTGGGGCCACGCCGTGGGCCGCAGGTAGGCAAGTCTGGGTACCCTCGTTCTCAGGACGCCAACAGTAGCCCCCGGGCCCAAGGCACGCTCGAACTTGGCTTCGAGGCGAAGCCAAAGGGCAAGTGCGGAGCGCCGCGAGCCGCAACCACCTGCGGCCTTGGTCACTGCATGGCGATTGACGGGACATGGGCGCCTCCACTTCCCCATGCTGCCTCGGCAACCGTTCGACTTGACGAGACCCTGCTGCATGCAGAAGAAAGATCATCATTACCTGTGATCGTGGAGGCTGGCGGTTGGCCTCCCTCTGGCTATAAATGAGGAGAGGGGTGGATCACCCATTGCTCATCTCTTCCTCCACTTCGCCTGCCTCTTCTTCTTCCTTCTCACTTAGCCATCTTGCCGCGACACCCATGGCACCAACGAAGAGGTTCTCAGCCGTGGAGAAAGGGAAGGCGCGCCAAGAGGGGCCTGGCTCGCCACCACCCAAGAGGGGGTGCGGCCATCCACGCAAGCACGCTCCGACCCCTGCCGTGGCCCCCGGGGGGCGCGTGCGTACTCCCTTGGGAGCCAGTGGCGTCGTCCCTGGCGACCGCGGTGGTGCCTCCTCCCGCGGCGGGGGTCATTCCAGGCGGAGCAGCCCTTGTGTCGAGGGGAGGTGCGCCGTGGTCGCCCGCCCCCTTGGCCACGCTTCCATTCGGTGGAGGTGCTCCTGGAGTTCGTTGTGTCGTCGGAGCAGCCGGCCGGCACCTGCCTCCAGCTCCAGCGCTCCTTCACCAGTGAGCTGCCGGCCGTAGGTCTCGACGGCTTTTGGCTGCAAGCGACGACTGCTGCAGCAAGGCCTCGTGGGTTGCGGTGGAGGTTTCCGCCGTAGGCAATGCAGTCCTGGCCCACGACTGGTAGATGTTTGCTCGTGCGTGCGGCTTGGGCAGGAGGTGCACCCTCCACTTCAAGCATGATGGCGTCATGACCCTCTACGTGAGGGTTTTTGGGGAGGATGGCCGCCGTGCAGGGTGCTCCCCGAGGACAGCGGTGGTGACGATGAGCTGGGTCTTGATGACTGCCGCGACAACGCCGTGGGCGGGCTCTCCCTTGGCGACGGCCGTGGCCCGTCCAGCAGCGGAAGCTCCTCCTCTAGCGAAAGTTCCAGTGGCGGTGGTTACGACCAACTGCCATGCCGCCGGGCTCGCTACGAGGACGATGGTGGGTCATCCCGCCGCCGCGTCCGGGTGAAGCATGAAGAGGACTCTGGCTGAGTCCGGGGGGAGGTGCTGGGGGCCAGCCCTTGTGAGCTACTGCGGGCATGGGCACCGCTTTTGCTTGTCCTTTCCTTTTTTCCGGCATTCCAAGAAACAAGTATGGGGCCTTGCGAGGGCGTGTAATGAACCATGATTCTTATGCTGCTCGTGTTATGTTTATCGTTTCTATGTTGTGTTGCCGCATCTCTGCTCTATGTAGGCGTAGAGGGGTAAGTGCGGATGGACCACAACACGGACTGGAGCTTGTCGTGCCAGCCCCTACCACAAGCCTCGAGCTTCTTCTTGAAGGTCCTGGTCTTGAGGTCTCTCAAGACCTCCGCGTTGGCACACTCGGCTTGGCCATTGCTCCTGGGGTGTGCCACTGAAGCGTAGCATATCTGCGTTCCTAGGTTAGCACAATATGTCTTGAAAAGATTGCTAGTGAATTGTGAGCCGTTGTCGGTGATGATGCGGTCGGGGACCCCAAACCGACTCACGAGGCCCTTGATGAACTTGACTGCGGAGCCTGCTAGGATGGTGCGGACGGCTTCCACCTCCGCCCCCTTGGTGAACTTGTCGATGGCGACGTAGAGGTAGCGATAACCCCTCGGCGCTCGAGGGAAAGGGCCCAGGATATCCAGCCCCCAGACCGCGAACAACCATGAGAGTGGGATAGTCTGGAGGCCCTGGGCAGGCTGGTGGATTTGCTTGGCATGGAACTGGCAAGCCTCGCAGGATCTCACTAGCTCGGCTGCGTCATTGAGTGCCGTGGGCCAGTAGAATTCGCTGTGGAACGCCTTGCCCACCGGTCTGCGACGACGAGTGATGCCCGTAATCTCCGCCGTGTATGTCAGCTAGCAGCTCGCACCCCTGCTTCCTGGAGATTCATCGCAAGGAAACATCATTTGGTCGCTTTCTGTATAGCTCACCATCTTGGATGTAGTACGCCGTAGCCTGCCGAGCCATGCACTCCGCGTCTTCCTCCTTCTCCGGCAGTGTTCCTTGCCCGAGGTATGCCCTGAACTCTTTGGTCCAACACCCGTCCTGAGACTCGAGCACGAGGAGAAGACGCGCTCCTTGTTGGGGAACGCAGTAATTTCAAAAAATTTCCTACGCACACGCAAGATCATGGTGATGCACAGCAACGAGAGGGGAGAGTGATGTCTACGTACCAACGCAGACCGACTGCGGAAGCGATCACACAACGTAGGGGAAGTAGTCGTACGTCTTCTTCCCGATCCAACCGATCCAAGCACCGTTACTCCGGCACCTCCGAGTTCTTAGCACACGTTCAGCTCGATGACGTTCCTCGAGCTCCGATCCAGCAAAGCGTCGAGGAAGAGTTCCGTCAGCACGACGGCGTGGTGACGATCTTGATGTACTACCGACGCAGGGCTTCGCCTAAGCACTGTAACGGTATGATCGAGGTGGAATTTGGTGGCAGGGGGCACCGCACACGGCTAAGGAACGATTAACTTGTGTGTCTTGTGGTGCCCCCTGCCCCCGTATATAAAGGCCAGGGGCAGGGGGTTCGGCCGGCTAGGAGGGAGGCGCAGGGAGGAGTCCTACTCCCACCGGGAGTAGGACTCCTTCCCCCCAATCCTATTCCAACTAGGATTCTTGGGGAAGAAGGAGAAAGAGGGGGCCGGCCCACCTCTCCTAGTCCTATTAGGACTTGGGAAAGGTGGGGGGCGCCGGCCAGGTGTGGGCTGCCTCTTCTCTCTTTTCCACTAAGGCCCAATAGGCCCATTTACCTCCCGGGGGGGGGGGGGGTTCCGGTAACCCTCCCGGTAATCCGGAAAAATCCCGATTTCACCCGGAACGCTTCCGGTGCCCAAACATAGGCTTCCAATATATCAATCTTTACGTCTCGACCTTTTCGAGACTCCTCGTCATGTCCGTGATCTCATCCGGGACTCCGAACAACCTTCGGTACATCAAAATGCATAAACTCATAATAACTGTCATCGTAACGTTAAGCGTGCGGACCCTACGGTTCGAGAACAATGTAGACATGACCGAGACACGTCTCCGGTCAATAACCAATAGCGGGACCTGGATGCCCATATTGGCTCCTACATATTCTATGAAGATCTTTATCGGTCAGACCGCATAACAACATACGTTGTTCCCTTTGTCATCGGTATGTTACTTGCCCGAGATTCGATCGTCGGTATCCAATACCTAGTTCAATCTCGTTATTGGCAAGTCTCTTTACTCGTTCCGTAATACATTATCTCATAACTAACATCTTAGTTATTATGCTTGCGAGGCTTATGTGATGTGTATTATCGAGAGGGCCCAGAGATACCTCTCCGACAATCAGAGTGACAAAACCTAATCTCGAAATACGCCAACCCAACATCTACCATTGGAGACACCTGTAGTACTCCTTTATAATCACCCAGTTACGTTGTGACGTTTGGTAGTACCCAAAGTGTTCCTCCGGTAAACGGGAGTTGCATAATCTCATAGTTATAGGAACATGTATAAGTCATGAAGAAAGCAATAGCAACATACTAAACGATCGGGTGCTAAGCTAATGGAATGGGTCATGTCAATCAGATCATTCAACTAATGATGTGACCTCGTTAATCAAATAACAACTCTTTGTTCATGGTTAGGAAACATAACCATCTTTGATTAACGAGCTAGTCTAGTAGAGGCATACTAGTGACACTCTGTTGGTCTATGTATTCACACATGTATTATGTTTCCGGTTAATACAATTCTAGCATGAATAATAAACATTTATCATGATATAAGGAAATAAATAATAACTTTATTATTGCCTCTAGGGCATATTTCCTTCAGTCTCCCACTTGCACTAGAGTCAATAATCTAGATTACACAGTAATGATTCTTACACCCATGGAGTCTTGGTGCTGATCATGTTTTGCTCGTGGAAGAGGCTTAGTCAACGGGTCTGCAACATTCAGATCCGTATGTATCTTGCAAATCTCTATGTCTCCCACCTGGACTAAATCCCGGATGGAGTTGAAGCGTCTCTTGATGTGTTTGGTTCTTTTGTGAAATCTGGATTCCTTTGCCAAGGCAATTGCACCAGTATTGTCACAGAAGATTTTCATTGGACCCGATGCACTAGGTATGACACCTAGATCGGATATGAACTCCTTCATCCAGACTCCTTCGTTCGCTGCTTCCGAAGCAGCTATGTACTCCGCTTCACATGTAGATCCCGCTACGACACTTTGTTTAGAACTGCACCAACTGACAGCTCCACCGTTTAAAGTAAACACGTATCCGGTTTGCGATTTAGAATCGTCCGGATCAGTGTTAAAGCTTGCATCAACGTAACCTCTTACGGTGAGCTCTTTGTCACCTCCATATACGAGAAACATATCCTTAGTCCTTTTCAGGTATTTCAGGATGTTCTTGACCGCTGTCCAGTGATCCACCCCTGGATTACTTTGGTACCTCCCTGCTAAACTTATAGCAAGGCACACATCAGGTCTGGTACACAGCATTGCATACATGATAGAGCCTATGGCTGAAGCATAGGGAACATCTTTCATTTTCTCTCTATCTTCTGCAGTGGTCGGGCATTGAGTCTGACTCAACTTTACACCTTGCAATACAGGCAAGAACCCTTTCTTTGCTTGATCCATTTTGAACTTCTTCAAAATCTTGTCAAGGTATGTGCTTTGTGAAAGTCCAATTAAGCGTTTTGATCTATCTCTATAGATCTTTATGCCTAATATGTAAGCAGCTTCCCCGAGGTCTTTCATCGAAAAACTTTTATTCAAGTATCCCTTTATGCTATCCAGAAATTCTATATCATTTCCAATGAGTAATATGTCATCCACATATAATATCAGAAATGCTACAGAGCTCCCACTCACTTTCTTGTAAATACAGGCTTCTCCAAAAGTCTGTATAAACCGAAATGCTTTGATCACACTATCAAAGCGTTTATTCCAACTCCGAGATGCTTGCACCAGTCCATAGATGGATCGCTGGAGTTTGCACACTTTGTTAGCTCCCTTTGGATCGACAAAACCTTCTGGTTGCATCATATACAACTCTTCTTCCAGAAATCAATTCAGGAATGCGGTTTTTACATCCATTTGCCAAATTTCATAATCATAAAATGCGGCAATTGCTAACATGATTCTGACAGACTTAAGCATCGCTACGGGTGAGAAAGTCTCATCGTAGTCAACTCCTTGAACTTGTCGAAAACCTTTTGCGACAAGTCGAGCTTTGTAGACAGTAACATTACCATCAGCGTCAGTCTTTTTCTTAAAGATCCATTTATTCTCAATTGCTTGCCGATCATCGGGCAAGTCAACCAAAGTCCATACTTTGTTCTCATACATGGATCCCATCTCAGATTTCATGGCTTCAAGCCACTTTGCGGAATCTGGGCTCACCATCGCTTCTTCATAGTTCGTAGGTTCATCATGATCTAGTAGCATGACTTCCAGAACAGGATTACCGTACCACTCTGGTGCGGATCTTACTCTGGTTGATCTACGAGGTACAGTAGTATCTTGATCTAAAGTTTCATGATCATCATCATTAACTTCCTCTCTTATTGGTGTAGGTCTCACAGAAACAGTTTTCTGTGATGTACTATTTCCCAATAACGGAGTAGGTATAGTTACCTCGTCAAGTTCTACTTTCCTCCCACTCACTTCTTTCGAGAGAAACTCCTTCTCAAGAAAGTTTCCGAATTTAGCAACAAAAGTCTTGCCTTCGGATCTGTGATAGAAGGTGTATCCAATAGTTTCCTTTGGATATCCTATGAAGACACACTTCTCCGATTTGGGTTCGAGCTTATCAGGTTGAAGCTTTTTCACATAAGCATCGCAACCCCAAATTTTAAGAAACGACAACTTTGGTTTCTTGCCAAACCATAGTTCATAAGGCGTCGTCTCAACGGATTTAGATGGTGCCCTATTTAACGTGAATGCGGCCGTCTCTAAAGCATAACCCCAAAATGATAGCGGTAAATCAGTAAGAGACATCATAGATCGCACCATATCTAGTAAAGTACGATTACGACGTTCGGACACACCATTACGTTGTGGTGTTCCGGGTGGCGTGAGTTGCGAAACTATTCCACAATTTTTCAAATGTACACCAAACTCGTAACTCAAATATTCTCCTCCACGATCAGATCGTAGAAACTTTATTTTCTTGTTACGATGATTTTCAACTTCACTCTGAAATTCCTTGAACTTTTCAAATGTTTCAGACTTATGTTTCATTAAGTAGATATACCCATATCTGCTTAAATCATCTGTGAAGGTGAGAAAATAACGATATCCGCCACGAGCCTCAATATTCATCGGACCACATACATCGGTATGTATGATTTCCAATAAATCTGTTGCTCTCTCCATATTACCGGAGAACGGTGTTTTAGTCATCTTGCCCATGAGGCACGGTTCGCAAGTACCAAGTGATTCATAATCAAGTGGTTCCAAAAGCCCATCAGCATGGAGTTTCTTCATGCGCTTTACACCGATATGACCTAAACGGCAGTGCCACAAATAAGTTGCACTATCATTATCAACTCTGCATCTTTTGGCTTCAACATTATGAATATGTGTATTACTACTATCGAGATTCAATAAGAATAGACCACTTTTCAAGGGTGCATGACCATAAAAGATATTACTCATATAAATAGAACAACCATTATTCTCTGATTTAAATGAATAACCGTCTCGCATCAAACAAGATCCAGATATAATGTTCATGCTTAACGCTGGCACCAAATAACAATTATTTAGGTCTAATATTAATCCCGAAGGTAGATGTAGAGGTAGCGTGCCGACCGCGATCACATCGACTTTGGAATCGTTTCCCACGCGCATCGTCACCTCGTCCTTTGCTAGTGTCCGCTTATTCTGTAGTCCCTGTTTCGAGTTGCAAATATTAGCAACAGAACCAGTATCAAATACCCAGGTGCTACTGCGAGCATTAGTAAGGTACACATCAATAACATGTATATCACATATACCTTTGTTCACCTTGCCATCCTTCTTATCCGCCAAATACTTGGGGCAGTTCCGCTTCCAGTGACCAGTCTGCTTGCAGTAGAAGCACTCAGTTTCAGGCTTAGGTCCAGACTTGGGTTTCTTCTCTTGAGCAGCAACTTGCTTGCCGTTCTTCTTGAAGTTCCCTTTCTTCTTCCCTTTGCCCTTTTTCTTGAAACTAGTGGTTTTGTTAACCATCAACACTTGATGCTCCTTCTTGATTTCTACCTCCGCAGCTTTCAGCATAGCGAAGAGCTCGGGAATAGTCTTGTTCATCCCTTGCATATTATAGTTCATCACAAAGCTCTTGTAGCTTGGTGGCAGTGATTGGAGAATTCTGTCAATGACGCAATCATCCGGAAGTGTAACTCCCAATTGAATCAAGTGATTATTATACCCAGACATTTTGAGTATATGCTCACTGACAGAACTGTTCTCCTCCATCTTGCAGCTATAGAACTTATTGGAGACTTCATATCTCTCAATCCGGGCATTTGCTTGAAATATTAACTTCAACTCCTGGAACATCTCATATGCTCCATGACGTTCAAAACGTCGTTGAAGTCCCGGTTCTAAGCCGTAAAGCATGGCACACTGAACTATTGAGTAGTCATCAGCTTTGCTCTGCCAGACGTTCATAACTTCTGGTGTTGCTCTTGCAGCAGGCCTGGCACTCAGCGGTGCTTCCAGGACGTAATTCTTCTGTGCAGCAATGAGGATAATCCTCAGGTTACGGACCCAGTCCGTGTAATTGCTACCATCATCTTTCAACTTAGCTTTCTCAAGGAACGCATTAAAATTCAACGGAACAACAGCACGAGCCATCTATCTACAATCAACATAAACAAGCAAGATACTATCAGGTACTAAGTTCATGATAATTTTTAAGTTCAGTTAATTTACTTAAGAACTCCCACTTAGATAGACATCCCTCTAATCCTCTAAGTGATTACGTGATCCAAATCAACTAAACCATAACCGATCATCACGTGAGATGGAGTAGTTTTCAATGGTGAACATCAATATGTTGATCATATCTACTATATGATTCACGCTCGACCTTTCGGTCTCCGTGTTCCGAGGCCATATCTGTATATGCTTGGCTCGTCAAGTATAACCTGAGTATTCCGCGTGTGCAACTGTTTTGCACCCGTTGTATTTGAACATAGAGCCTATCACACCCGATCATCACGTGGTGTCTCAGCACGAAGAACTTTTGCAACGGTGCATACTCAGGGAGAACACTTCTTGATAATTTAGTGAGAGATCATCTTATAATGCTACCGTCAATCAAAGCAAGATAAGATGCATAAAAGGATAAACATCACATGCAATCAATATAAGTGATATGATATGGCCATCATCATCTTGTGCTTTGTGATCTCCATCTCCGAAGCATCGTCATGATCACCATCGTCACCGGCGCAACACCTTGATCTCCATCGTAGCATCGTTGTCGTCTCGCCAATCTAATGCTTCCACGACTATCACTACCGCTTAGTAATAAAATAAAGCATTACATCGCGATTGCATTGCATACAATAAAGCGACAACCATATGGCTCCTGCCAGTTGCCGATAACTCGGTTACAAAACATGATCATCTCATACAATAAAATCAGCATCATGCCTTGACCATATCACATCACAACATGCCCTGCAAAAACAAGTTAGACGTCCTCTACTTTGTTGTTGCAAGTTTTACGTGGCTGCTACGGGCTTAAGTAAGAACTCATCTCACCTACGCATCAAAACCACAACGATAGTTCGTCAAATAGACTCCGTTTTAACCTTCTCAAGGACTGGGCGTAGTCACACTTGGTTCAACTAAAGTTGGAGAGACAGTCTTCCGCTAGCCATCTGTGTGCATAGCACGTCGAGGGAACCGGTCTCGCGTAAGAGTATGCGTAAGGTTGGTCCGGATCGTCTCGTCCAACAATACCACCGAACCAAAGTATGACATGCTGGTAGGCAGTATGACTTGTATCGCCCACAACTCACTTGTGTTCTACTCGTGCAAATAACATCAAACCATAAAAACCTGGGCTCGGATGCCACTGTTGGGGAACGCAGTAATTTCAAAAATTTTCCTACGCACACGCAAGATCATGGTGATGCACAGCAACGAGAGGGGAGAGTGATGTCTACGTACCAACGCAGACCGACTGCGGAAGCGATCACACAACGTAGGGGAAGTAGTCGTACGTCTTCTTCCCGATCCAACCGATCCAAGCACCGTTACTCCGGCACCTCCGAGTTCTTAGCACACGTTCAGCTCGATGACGTTCCTCGGGCTCCGATCCAGCAAAGCGTCGAGGAAGAGTTCCGTCAGCACGACGGCGTGGTGACGATCTTGATGTACTACCGACGCAGGGCTTCGCCTAAGCACTGTAACGGTATGATCGAGGTGGAATTTGGTGGCAGGGGGCACCGCACACGGCTAAGGAACGATTAACTTGTGTGTCTTGTGGTGCCCCCTGCCCCCGTATATAAAGGCCAGGGGCAGGGGGTTCGGCCGGCTAGGAGGGAGGCGCAGGGAGGAGTCCTACTCCCATCGGGAGTAGGACTCCTTCCCCCCAATCCTATTCCAACTAGGATTCTTGGGGAAGAAGGAGAAAGAGGGGGCCGGCCCACCTCTCCTAGTCCTATTAGGACTTGGGAAAGGTGGGGGGCGCCGGCCAGGTGTGGGCTGCCTCTTCTCTCTTTTCCACTAAGGCCCAATAGGCCCATTTACCTCTCGGGGGGGGGGGTTCCGGTAACCCTCCCGGTAATCCGGAAAAATCCCGATTTCACCCGGAACGCTTCCGGTGCCCAAACATAGGCTTCCAATATATCAATCTTTACGTCTCGACCTTTTCGAGACTCCTCGTCATGTCCGTGATCTCATCCGGGACTCCGAACAACCTTCGGTACATCAAAATGCATAAACTCATAATAACTGTCATCGTAACGTTAAGCGTGCGGACCCTACGGTTCGAGAACAATGTAGACATGACCGAGACACGTCTCCGGTCAATAACCAATAGCGGGACCTGGATGCCCATATTGGCTCCTACATATTCTACGAAGATCTTTATCGGTCAGACCGCATAACAACATACGTTGTTCCCTTTGTCATCGGTATGTTACTTGCCCGAGATTCGATCGTCGGTATCCAATACCTAGTTCAATCTCGTTATTGGCAAGTCTCTTTACTCGTTCCGTAATACATTATCTCATAACTAACATCTTAGTTATTATGCTTGCGAGGCTTATGTGATGTGTATTACCGAGAGGGCCCAGAGATACCTCTCCGACAATCAGAGTGACAAAACCTAATCTCGAAATACGCCAACCCAACATCTACCATTGGAGACACCTGTAGTACTCCTTTATAATCACCCAGTTACGTTGTGACGTTTGGTAGTACCCAAAGTGTTCCTCCGGTAAACGGGAGTTGCATAATCTCATAGTTATAGGAACATGTATAAGTCATGAAGAAAGCAATAGCAACATACTAAACGATCGGGTGCTAAGCTAATGGAATGGGTCATGTCAATCAGATCATTCAACTAATGATGTGACCTCGTTAATCAAATAACAACTCTTTGTTCATGGTTAGGAAACATAACCATCTTTGATTAACGAGCTAGTCTAGTAGAGGCATACTAGTGACACTCTGTTGGTCTATGTATTCACACATGTATTATGTTTCCGGTTAATACAATTCTAGCATGAATAATAAACATTTATCATGATATAAGGAAATAAATAATAACTTTATTATTGCCTCTAGGGCATATTTCCTTCACTCCTGAGGTCGGGCCACAGGCGGGGGCTCCTGAGGCTGGTGGCGGGGGAAGCTCCTCTCGGGGCGGTGTTAGCTCCACGGCTGGAGGGGCCGTGGAAGGCTTGAAGAGCCGCTCCTGAAGACTCCTGGTTCCTGTGCTGACACTTTGACACCCTCTTGGCGATGTCATTGGCTTCCTTGTTCGTGCCGCGGGGCACATGCTGCAGTTCCAAGCCCAAGAACTGCTTCTCCATCTTGCGTACCTCCGCGAGGTATGCCTCCATGTGCTCTTCCTTCGGCTCACACACCTTGTTGGAGAAGTTGACGAGGAGCTGAGAGTCACCCTTAATGGTGAGACGCTTCACCCTCAAGGCTACTGCAACCTTGAGGCCGGTGATTAACCCCTCGTATTCCGTGATGTTGTTGGAGACATTCTCGCCCTGCTGGAAGCAAAGCTGCATGGCGTAGTACAACTTGTCTTGAGTGGGCGAGATGAGCACGGCACCAGCCCCCGCGCCCTGGCGTGAGAAAGAGCCATCGAAGTACATGACCCAGCCATGATCTGGTGCTTCACTTCCTGGCGAGAGGGATCGGTTCTCGCCTGCTTTGGGTTCCGGGGCGTCGGTCCATTCTGCCACGAGGTCGGCGAGGGCAGCTCCCTTGATGACCCTGGTTGTGCTGAACTCCAGTTGAAACACCTGCAGCTCGATGTTCCACTCGACGACTCTTCCCGTAGCGTTGGGGCTCCGAAGCACCCTCTCCAGTTGGTAGGCTGAGACGACCTTAATTGGGTGGCCTTGAAAATAGTGATGCAGCTTGGAGGCAACTAGGAGCGCGAGCAGGAGCTTCTGTGACATGGGGTATCGTGCCCTTGCGTCTCATAGCACCGTGCTGACGAATTACACCGGATGCTTGACGAGGGCGGGAGCGTCGATGGAACCCGAGGTCTCTGGGGGTTGGGGTGCCTCCTGAGATGGAGGGACCTCAGGAGTTTGGTCACACACCGGGGCCTCCGCTGGCCCAGGACCGCGGTCTTGTAGTGCTTGATCATTTGCTGGCATTGTTACGGCTCTAGTGGCGCCGTCTTGGTGCCGCCTTGCCCCTGCTGAAGGTGCGACGCTGCGCGGCGGGCTCTTGACCTGGCGCTCCTCCCGGACAGCCACCAGCGCCGTGCTGGCAGAGTGAGGCGTGGCGGCCAGATAGAGCACTAGAAGCTCGAGGGGAAGAGGCGCCACCATCATCGGTGTGCTGGTAAGGTATCTCTTGAGGTCTTGAAATGCCAGGTCGGCCTCCGAGGTCCACTCAAACGGGCCCTTCTTCTTCATCAGCTTGAAGAACGGCAGGGCGCGCTCCCCCAGCTTGGAGATAAAGCGCCCCAGCGAGGTCACGCACCCCTCGAGCTTTTGCAAGTCCTTGAGGGTTTGCGGTGGGCTCATATCTTCTATCGCCTTGACCTTCTCCGGATTCGCCATGATCCCCTGTGTGATACGAGGAAACCCAACAGCTTGCCGGAGGGGACACCGAACACGCACTTCTCCGGATTGAGGCGCAGGTCCACCTAGCGCAGGCTGGCGAAAGTCTCCTCTAGGTCTTGAATGAGGGTCCTCGCCTCCCGAGACTTTACCACGATGTCATCGACGTAGGTCTCAACATTCCTCCCAAGTTGCTGGCCCAGGGCGATGTGCATCAGTCGCTGAAAAGTCGCCCCAGCGTTGCGCCGTCCGAACGACATGCAGGTGTAGAAGTATACCCCACGCGGGGTCAGGAAGGCCGTCTTCTCCATGTCCTCCACCGCCATCTTGATCTGTTGATAACCCGAGAAAGCATCTAGAAAGCACAGCAGGTCGCACTCGGCGGTGGAATCGATGATCTGGTCGATGCGCGGAAGCGGGAATGGGTCTTGAGGACAGGCTTTGTTGAGGTTGGTGAAGTCGACGCACATGCGTTCCTTCCCGCCTTTCTTGGGCACGACGACGAGGTTCGCCAGCCACTTTGGGTATCGGACCTCGCGGATGACACCCACCACTTGTAGCTTGTGGGTTTCCTGTATGATGAAGGACTACTTCTCCGTGGACTGTCATCGCGCCTTCTGCTTCACAGGATGCACATTGGGGCACACCCTCAAGTGATGCTCGATTACCCCCTTGGGCCCCCACTAGCTGCTTGGGTTCCCAGGCGAATACCTTCTTGTTCACGTGCAGGAACTTCACCAGTGCCTCTTCTTGGTCAGGGTCGAGGTTGGCGCCTATGGTGAAGGTGGTTCCCGAGGCCCCGTCCTCCTCGACCGGCACTTTCTTTGTTTCGGCCTGATCTTGAGTGAGCAGCTGTTTATTTTTCACGGGTGCAGCCCCCTTAGCCCCCGGGGCAGCTCCGTCGATCGGGTGCGCTGCCGCGGCTGCCCTGAAGCTGAGCTTGAGAGCCGCCAGGGCTTCCTTGGTGTCCCCGGCCACGGTGAGAACGCCGCTGCTCCCCGGCATCTTCATGAGGTTGTAGGCCGGGTGGGTCGCTGCCATGAACTGAGCCATGGCAGGGTACCCAAGGATGGCATTGTACGGGAGGCCGATCCAGGCGATGTCGAAGTCGATCAGCTCGGTGTGGTAGTTGCCGCAGGTACCGAAGGTGACCGGGAGGCGTATTTCCCCCAGGGGCTGGTGGAGCCGATGCTGACTCCGGAGAAAGGCTTGGTGGGGTGGAGCTGGCCGTATGGTACATGAAGCAAACCGAAACCTTCCACGGAGAGCACGTTGAGGCTAGCTCCGCTGTCGATGAGGGTCTTGGTCACAGCTATGTTGCAGATGGTGGGTGTGTAGAGCATCGGGAGTGCGCCCGAGCCAGCAGTGGTCGCGGGGTGGTCCCCCTAGTCGAAGGTGAGGTCGGCCTTGGGCGCCGCCCATGCTGGTGGGGCTCCCTATTGCACAGAGGCGGCGCCAATCTGGCGGAAGAACAACTTGGCGTGGCGGTCGGAGGGCTGTGCCTGTGAGCCGCTGAGGAGGGCTGCAATAGCGAGTGGCGCAAGCGCCGCGAAGCATGCGACGAAAAGGCCGCACAACTCCCCCCAGGAAGCCACGGAAGATCCGGGCAGGTTGAGCAGCCAGGCGCGCGGCGCGCCAGCGAGGGCCATGGGGAACCAGTTGGCCATGACCTTGTCGTCGCCTCCAGCTTCCAGAACGGCCTCCTGGTATGCCAGTAGGAAGGCCGCTGGATCTGCTGCGCCGTCATAGCGAGGCGGCATCTCTCGCTAGAACTTGCGCGGCCACCGCACTTGCCGCAAAGTGAGGGTGAAAGCCCAGATGCCACGGAGCATCCGCAGATGCCCGCTGATACGTCTCCGTCGTATCTACTTTTCCAAACACTTTTGCCCTTGTTTTGGACTCTAACTTGCATGATTTGAATGGAACTAACCCAGACTGACGTTGTTTTCAGCAGAATTGCCATGGTGTTATTTTTGTGCAGAAATAAAAGTTCTCAGAATGACCTGAAAATCAATAGAGATTATTTTTGGAATATAGAAAAAATACTGGAAGAAAGATCCACGTCAGGGGACCCACACCCTGTCCACGAGGGTGGGGGCGCGCCCCCTTGCCTCGTGCCCCCCCTGACGCTCCACCGACCTTAACCTTGACTCCATATATTCACTTTCGGAGAGAAAAAAAATCAGAGAGAAGGATTCACCGTGTTTTATGATACGGAGCCACCGCCAAGCCCTAAACTCTCTCGGGAGGGCTGATCTGGAGTCCGTTCGGGGCTCCGGAGAGGGGAATCCGTCGCCATCGTCATCATCAACCTTCCTCCATCACCAATTTCATGATGCCCGCCGCCGTGCGTGAGTAATTCCATTGTAGGCTTGCTGGATGGTGATGGGTTGGATGAGATTTATCATGTAATTGAGTTAGTTTTGTTAGGGTTTGATCCCTAGTATCCACTATGTTCTGAGATTGATGTTGCTATGACTTTGCTATGCTTAATGCTTGTCACTAGTGCCCAAGTGCCATGATTTCAGATCTGAACCTATTATGTTTTCATCAATATATGAGAGTTCTTGATCCTATCTTGCATGTCTATAGTCACCTATTATGTGTTATAATCCATTAACCCCGAAGTGACAATAATCGGGATACTTACCGGTGATTACCGTAGTTTGAGGAGTTCATGTATTCACTATGTGTTAATGCTTTGGTCCGGTACTCTATTAAAAGGAGGCCTTAATATCCCTTAGTTTCCAATAGGACCCCGCTGCCACGGGAGGGGTAGGACAAAAGATGTCATGCAAGTTCTTTCCCATAAGCATGTATGACTATATTCGGAATACATGCCTACATTACATTGATGAACTGGAGCTAGTTCCGTGTCACGCTAGGTTATGACTATTACATGACCGATCGCATCCGGCATAATTCTCCATCACCGATCCAATGCCTACGAGCTTTTCCTATATTGTTCTTCTCTTATTTACTTTTCCATTGCTACTGTTACCATCACTATAAAACCCAAAAATATTACTTTTGCTACCGTTACTTTTTGCCACCGTTACCTCTACTATCATATTACTTTGCTACTAAACACTTTGCTGCAGATATTAAGTTTCCAGGTGTGGTTGAATTGACAACTCAGCTGCTAATACTTGAGAATATTCTTTGGCTCCCCTTGTGTCGAATCAATAAATTTGGGTTGAATACTCTACCCTCGAAAACTGTTGCGATCCCGTATACTTGTGGGTTATCACCCGCCGACCTAATCGGTGGAGTGGCATCTGCCATGGGAGCGGGACGAAGCAGGCGGAGAGGTGAAGCTTTGGTGCAACCCTACCTGGCGCACCAAATATCGGATCGTGGGTTCCGGCAAACCCTTGAGGTTCGAACACACGGGTGCGCACGGAGTATTCCTCTTTTCTAGCTCGCTCGCTCGACAATCCCACGGCCTAGCTCAACGAACCCTAGGAACACGAGACACTGAGGTTTATACTGGTTCGGGCCCCGATCCAGTGTAATACCCTACTCCAGTGTGGTTGTGGATTGCCTCGAGGGCTAGGGATGAACTAGTACAATGGATGAACTGCCTCCTAAGGAGAGGTGTTCTTGAGCTCGATGAGCTGGTGTGTGTGAGGATGGTCTGAATGGTCTCCCTTGCTATGGTAGTGGCTAGCCCTATTTATAGAGGCCCTGGTCCTCTTCCCAAATGCTAGGCGGGAAGGGATACAACAATAGCCAAGTTTGAAGGGGGACAACTAGTACAAGTTATCCTGACAAAAGGTGGTCTTCACCCGCCAAAGATTTTGGTGGTGACACTGCAGTGGGCTCCGTGATGACCTCCATCCTGCCGTCCTGCTGGCCTTGGTCTTGTTGCACTGATATGAAAACCTTTGCCTGATGCCTCGGGACTCCTCGCCTGCGCCTGCCTCTTTAGCATCAAAGAGGAAACTGGTACACTGCGCCCGCTGGCGCCTTCCTGGCCTTGGTCGTCATGGCTCACGTCACGTGAACCTTGTGAGGCGCCCCTACATAGATATCTCCGCTCCTCGGGAGCCAGCCTGGTGAGGCTACCCTAGGGAGGTCTTGGCGTCGTCTGCCTTGTGAGGCTTGGCCCCTCGTGAGGTTCTTGAGCTGTTTCTGCAGATGGTAGGCCGTACCAGGCCGCTGGTGGAGCCACGCCGTGGGCTGCAGGCAGGCAAGTCTGGGTACCCCCGTTCCCAGGACGCCGACAACCTTAGTAGGTGGAAAATCTTGAGTTGTTTTAATAGAGGAAAAGGCAGAACTCAAGTTGGTAATAATATCTTCTAGTTCACCAATTCTAATCGAATCTTGATCTATCTTTTCATTCACTATAGGTTCCTTTTCCCTAAAATTCTTTAAAGTAACTCCTACGTTAGATCCATATCGAGTAGTCTGATTATGAATATTTTTATCCAAATTTTCAATCAACTCTATGGTAGCAATTTAATTCTCAATATTATCAAGCCTTTGCATCACATGTTCCAAGGTTAAAACAGTTCCATTGATCATAAGAGGTGGTGGGCCTAACAAATCTATCATAGCATTATAAGAATCACAAGTATGGCTCCCCAAGAAATCTCCCCCGATAGTGGTATCTAGAACATGTCTATTCCAAGGAGTGATGCCCACATAAAGATTGCGAAGGAGAACGGCAATAGATTGCTTTCAAGTGGATCTATTCTGAGCATTGTAAATTCTATACCAAACATCCTTTAAATTTTCTCCTTCCCTTTGCTTAAAATTAAGGACCTCATTATCGGGAGTGCTAACAATGATGGAAGGACTAGCCATGAAAGCGAGACAAGCGATCTAACACACGAGCAAACAAAAAGCAAGCGAAAAGACGAACAAATAAAGGGTGAATAAAAAGGCAAATCTTTTCAAAATTGTTTTAGAAGTGGGGGAGAGGAAAACGAGAGGCGAATGGCGCATAACGCAATGCAAGAGATGAGAGTTTATGATGGGTACTTGGTAGGCTTGGCGTAGATCTCCCCGGCAACGACGCCAGAAATTCTTCATGCTACCTCTTGAGCTTGCGTTAGTTTTTCCTTGAAGAGGAACGGGTGATGTAGCATAGTAGAGATAAGTATTTCCCTTAGTTAAGAACCAAGGTCTCAATCTAGTAGGAGAAACGCGCAAGTCCCTAATATATGCACCTGCACAGACAATCAAACACTTCCACCCAACACAATAAAGGGGTTGTCAATCCCTTCATGGTCACTTGCAAAGGTGAGATCTGATAGAGATAAATAAAACTAAACATAAGGTAAACTATTTTTGGGTTTTTTGGTTAATAGATCTGAAAATAAAAGATTGCAAGAATAGTAAATCAGAAACTAATATGATGGAAAATAGACCTGGGGGCCATAGGTTTCACTGGAGGCTTCTCTCTCGAAGGCAAATAATAGATGGGTGAACAAATTACTGTCGAGCAATTGATAGAAAAGCGCAAAGTTATGACGATACCCAAGTGAATGATTATGCAATATAGGCATCACGTCTGTGTTAAGTAGACTGACTCCTGCTTGCATCTACTACTATTACTCCACACATCGATCGCTATCCAGCATGCATCTAGAGTATTAATTTCATAAAGAAAGGAGTAACGCCATAAGTAAGATGACTTGATGTAGAGGAATAAACTCAAGCAATATGATGAAAACCCCATCTTTTTATCCTCGATGGCAACAATTCAATACGTGTCTCGCTACCCCTACTTTTTCACTCGGTGAAATCACACAAGATTGAACCCAAAGCTAAGCACCTCTCCCATTGCAAGAAAAATCAATCTAGTTGGCCAAACCAAACCGATAGTTCAAAGAGAAATACAAAGATATCAAATCATGGATATAAGAATTCAAAGAAGATTCAAATAATATTCATAGGTAAGCTGATCATAAACCCACAACTCATTGGATCTCGACAAACACACCACAAAAGAAGATTACATTGGATATTTCTCCAAGAACATCGAGGAGAACATGGTATTGAGGATCAAAGAGAGAGAAGAAGCCATCTAGCTACTAGCTATGGACCCGTAGGTCAGTGGTAAACTACTCGCGCTTCATCGGAAGGGCAATACGCGCCCTCCGTGATCGAATCCCCCTTCGGCAGGATGTCGGGAAAGGCCTCAAGATGGGATCTCACAGGAAAAAAAGGTTGTGGCAGTGGAAACGTGTTTTCATGGATGCTTATGAGGGTTTTGGAATATATGTGAATACATAGGACGAAGATATAGGCCAGGGAGTCACCGAGGGGCCCATAAGGTAGGCGCTCTCACCCAGGGCGTGCTCTCCACCCTTTTCGCCGCCTCGTGGCTCTTCTGACTTGCACTCCAAGTCCCCTGGGTGTCTTCTAGTCCAAGAAAAATCATCGTGGAAGTCTTATTCTGTTTGGACTCCGGATATTCCTTTTCTGCGAAGCTAAAAAACAAGGAAAAAACAAAACTGGCACTGGGCTCTAGGTTAATAGGTTAGCCCCAAAAATAATATAAAATAGCATGTTAATGCATATAAAACATCCAAAACAGATAATATAATAGCATGGAACAATAAAAAATTATAGATACGTTGGAGACGTATCAGGCATGCCCCCACCCTTGTTGACAACTGGTGGGTCCCCTCTGGTTGATTGTTTTGCCAATATTTTTTATTTATTCCAAAAATATTCACCATAAATTTTCAGGTCATTCCGAGAACTTTTATTTCTGCACAAAAATAACACCACGGCAATTCTGTTGAAACAACGTCAGTCCGGGTTAGTTCCATTCAAATCATGCAAATTAGAGTCCAAAACAAGGGCAAAAGAGTTTGGAAAAGTAGATACGATGGAGACGTATCAACTCCCCCAAGCTTAACCCATTGCTTTTCCTCAAGCAATTCAGTTGACAAACTGAAAGTGATAAAGAAAAACTTTTACAAACTCTGTTTGATCTTGTTGTTGCAAATATGTATAGCCAACATTTAGGTTTTCAACAAAGATTATAAACTAATCATATTCACAATAACATTTAGGTCTCACATTTACTCATATCAATGGCATAATAAACTAGCAAGCAATAATAATAAATCTCGGATGGCAACACTTTATCCAAATAATCATGATATGATATAACAAAATGGTATCTCGCTAGAGACCGCAAAACATAAATGCAGAGCACCCCTGAAGATCAAGGACTGACTAGACATTGTAATTCATGGTAAAAGAGATCTAGTCATAGTCATACTCAATATCAATTAATAACAAAGAATACAAATGACAGTGGTGCTCTTTAACTGGTGCTTTTTATAAGAGGATGATGACTCATCAATAAAAGTAAATAGATAGGCCCTTTGCGGAGGGAAGAAGGGACTTGTAGAGGTGCTAGAGCTCGAGCTTTAAAACAAAGATGAATATAATTTTGAGCGGTATGCTTTCATTGTCAAAATAATAACCAAGAGATCTCGGTATCTTCCATGCTAGATACATTATAGGCATTCCCAAATAGAATGGTAAAAAAATTAGTCCCCCCCACCAACAAGCACACTCCACGGCTGGTACGAAACAATGGGTACCGTCCATACCAACAACAGTCATGGGGGAGTTTTGTTTGAAATTATATTTTGATTTGATTTGAGCATGGAACTGGGCATCCTGATTACCAGCCACTTTCTTGTGAATGACAAGTGAATCAACACTCATCATGAGAATAACCCACCTAACATGGAAGATACCGACAGCCCCAGCCGCTACATGAGCGATTCAGGCATAGGAAACAGGTTATTATTTGAAGGTTTAGAGTTTGGCGCATGCAAATTTACTTGGAACGGTAGGTAAATACCGCATATAGGTAGGTATGGTGGACTTATATGGAACAATTTTGGATTTATGGAAGTGGATGCACAAGCAGTATTCCTGCTTACTACAAGTGGAGGCTAGCAAAAGATTGAGGAGCGACCAACTAGAGAGCGACAACAATCATTAATATGAATTGAGATTAACCAACATTGAGTGCAAGGATGAGTAGGATATAAATCACCATGAACATAAATATCGTGAAGGCTATGTTGATTTTGATTCAACTACATGCGTGAACATGTGTCAAGTCAAGCCACTTAAATCATTCAAAGGAGGATACCATCCTATCGTACAACATCACAACCATTTTAATTTGCATGTTGGCACGCAAGGTAAACCATTATAAACTCCTAGCTAATTAAGCATGGCATGAGTAACCATAATATCTAATTGTCATTGCAAACATGTTTCATTCATAATGGGCTGAATCATGAACGATGAACTAATGATATTTACAAAAACAAAATAGGTCAAGTTCATACCAGCTTTTCCTCGTCTCAATAATTTCATCATATATCGTCATTATTGCCTTTCACTTGCACAACCGAATGGTGTGAATAATAATAAGCATGCACGTGCATTGGCCTGAGCTGGAGTCTACAACATTTATTCAAAGGAGAAGACAAGGTAATATGGGCTCTCTGTTAGGTCAACAATAATGCATATCAGAGCCACTCAACATGTTCATCGTGGTCTTCTCCCCTCAACCCAAAGAAAGGGAAGAATTTCAAAGAAACACACTGAAATATTTTTTTAGTTTTTGTTTTTCTGAAGAAAGTAAAAACAAGAACGAGAGAAACTATTTACACGGAAAATCTCCCAACAAGTAAAAGAAGAACGAGAAATATTTTGGGATTTTCTTTTAACACTACTACTAAATAAACATAGAGAAGAAAACTAAAAGGAAGCTACAACTATTTTTTTATTTTTCTCAAAGTTTTTCAAACTCAAAAGAAGAAAGCTGGAAAAAGAAAATGAACTAGCATGGATGATGCAATGAAAAAGTATGAACACCGACAACTGGAATGAGTGTGTGAACATGAATGTAATGTCAGTGATAAATATGTACTCCATCAAGCATCGACTTTTGGCCTAAGTTGGTCTATGCCCATGGATCAAAGTAGCCCTCTCCTGGGTACCAAGGAGGATCCTGAGGGTTCCACTGGTTAGAGAGCTCTTGTGGCTCCCACTAATAAATAGACTCCTCATACGGATCAGGTGATGGTTTTGGCTCATGAACTGGGGATCGCGTCCGTTCCCAGTATGCATAAATGTCCTCGGGCAAAATGAGGTACCTGCCTGAATGAATATCGAACAAAGAAGGTGCAGACAAAGTAATAATCTGACAAGTCTTCTGGCTGAATACCAGGTTATAAACGAGTCTCTTGTCCTTATCATCACTAATAAAATCATGTACTACCATACTATTATAGTCCAAGTATCTAGTGGGTAGCAACATCTCCACTTCGTCATCGTGCCTAATGTGTATCTCAAAGCGTCTAGCAAGGCGGGAGGCATAGATACCTCCAAAGATAGGACCACTCGAACAATTTAAACTCAAATGTCGAACAACCATGGTGCCCAAACTAAAAGTTCTATCACAAAGTAGAGAATGTCACAAAATAGCGAGGTCAGGAGCACTAAGGCCTCCACTCTCCCCACGACCAATTAAACATCTTCCCAGAAATAATGAGTAATAGCATAAAACAGGAAAAGGTAAACTAGCTACTCTCGCCTCTGACACACCTCTCACTTCCCCTACGGTAACTTCATAAATAAAATATTCCACATCTCTAGGACGTGGTTCACTGACGCTACCCTCATAAGGTAATCTGCAAACCTCGCAAAAATTGTAAAGCGTCATCTCCTTATGCTCATCATATAAGTGAAACTCTACCGTGGGTGGTGATTTCCTAGCATGAAAGTGAAAATTTTGCACAAAGGTATTAGCGAGTAGGAGGTATTGATCACACATCATGGAGGAAGTCGGTGATGCCTGCATTCTCAGCCAAATAATAGAAATCCTCATAAATTCCGGTCGCCCTCAGGAATGCATCACTTGGCCATTCACATGGCTGAACCTCTATGGTGCGAGGAATGTTGTACTTGGGCTTCTTCTTCTCTTCATTTTCATTTTCCTTTCAACCCCGACTTGAAGAGCCTCTCAACCACCTTTTCATCATTTCTTTTCTATGAAAATTTCTGAAATTTTTAGTGACTCAAAATAAAAGTAAACAAAACTCAACAAAATTGATAGCAACTACTCCCACCAGTGCCTAGAGGCTATATCATGCATCAAAACTACTTTGGACCATATAAATTTGACACGCAAGCTCAAGAACAAGGTCACCACAGCAGCAAAAAATTGCAATATGCAAAGCAGTAGAACAAAAAATAATTGGACCATTGGAGGAGTCACATACCGAAGAACAATCCCCCAAAACAGTTTTGCAAATGGAGCTTTGCACAAGGAGATCGAAAAATGGCAGCAAGATGAGCAAGAACACGGGTTTGAGCAACGGGATGATTTTTCTGGAGGAAGACGAAGTGGATGGGTGCTAGAATAAGTGACGGTGACCCACGTGGTTCCCACAAGGCAAGGGGCGTGCCCAGGGGTAGCGCGCGCCCTCCATCCTTGTGGTCCACACATGAATCCCCCTAGTGTGTTCTCAGTGCTAGAAATTCTCAAATATTCTATAAACAACCATACTAAATTTTCAGGGCATTTGGAGAACTTTTATTTTCAAGACATTTTTTATTGCATGGATAATTCAGAAAACAGACAAATAATACTATTTTTGCTCTATTTATTCTAAATAACAGAAAGAAAAAATGAGTATAGAAAGTTGTGCTTTCTAAATTCATCCATCTCATGCCCATCAAAAGGAATCCATTAAGAAGGTTGATCAAGTCTTATTAACAAACTTCTTCCGAATGACATGAAACCGGAGAATTTTCGAATAACACTAGGTTACCTCAACGGGGATATGCATGTCCCCAACAATAAGAATATCATATTTCTTTTTGACAATAGGAAGAGGGAATTCAAAACCTCCAATAGCAATAGTTGAAATTTTTGCCAATAGAATTGATGTTATTCACTTGAGGTTGTTTCTTCGGAAAGTGTACCGTATGCTCATTACCATTAACATGAAAAGTGGCATTACCCTTATTGCAATCAATAACAGCCCCTGAAGTATTCAAAAAGGTTCTACCAAGGATGATCGACATATTGTCGACCTCGGGAATATGAAGAATAACAAAGTCTGTTAAGATAGTAACGTTTGCAACTAAAACAGGCACATCCTCACAAATACCAATGGGTATAACAGTTGATTTATCAGCCATTTGCAAAGAGATTTCAGTAGGTGTCAACTTATTCAATTCAAGTCTATGATACAAAGAGAAAGGCATAATACTAACACCGGCTCCCAAATCACATAAAGTAGTTTTAACATAGTTTCTTTAATGGAGCATGGTATAGTTGGTATTCCTGGATCTCCAAGTTTCTTTGGTATTCCTCCCTTAAAAGTATAATTAGCAAGCATGGTGGAAATTTCAGCTTGCAGTATATTTTATTTATTTGTAACAATATCTTTCATATACTTGGCATAAGGAGACATTTTCAAAATATCAATCAAATGCAAACGCAAAAAGACAGGCCTAAGCATTTCAATAAAGCGCTCAAAATCCACATAATCCTTTTTGTTGGATGGTTTAGGAGGAAAGGGCATGGGTTTCTGAACCCATGGTTCTCTTTCTTTACCATGCTTCCTGATACATCTCCAACGTATCTATAATTTTTGATTGTTCCATGCTATTATATTATCTGCTTTGGATGTTTCATATGCATTAATATGCTATTTTAGATTATTTTTGGGACTAACCTATTAACCTAGAGCCTAGTGCCAGTTCCTGTTTTTCCTTGTTTTTGAGTTTCGCAGGAAAGGAATACCAAACGGAGTCCAAAAGGAATGAAACCTTTGCGATGATTTTTCTTGGACCAGAAGCAAACTAGGAGACTTGGAGATGAAGTCGGAGGAGCCAGGAGGCAGCCACAAGGACGAAGGGCGTGCCCAGGGGGGTAGGGCGCGCCCCCACCCTTGTGGCCCCCTCATGACCCTCCTGACATAATTCTTTCACCTATATATTCCCAAATATCCCAAACCACCAGAGGCCTCCACGAAAACACTTTTCCACCACCGCAACCTTCTGTACCCGTGAGATCCCATCTGGGGACCATTTCCGGCACCTTGCCAGAGGGGGATTCGATCACGGAGGGCTTGTACATCAACTCTATTGCCCTTTCGATGAAGTGTGAGTAGTTTACCACAGACCTACGGGTCCATAGCTAGTAGCTAGATGGCTTGTTCTCTCTCTTTGATTCTCAATACCATGTTCTCCTCGATGTTCTTGGAGATCTATTCGATGTAATACTTTTTTGCGGTGTGTTTGCCGAGATCCGGTGAATTGTGGATTTATGATCTGCTTATCTATGAATATTATTTGAATATTCTTGGAATTCTTTTATGCATGATTTGATATCTTTGTAATTCTCTTGGAACTATCAGTTTGGTTTGGCCAACTAGATTGGTTTTTCTTGCAATGGGAAAAGTGCTTAGCTTTGGGTTCAATCTTGCGGTGTCCTTTCCCAATGACAGTAGGGGCATCAAGGCACGTATTGTATTGTTGCCATCGAGGATAAAAAATGGGGTTTTCATCATATTGCTTGAGTTAATTCCTCTACATCATGTCATCTGACTTAATGCGTTACTCTGTTCTTCCTGAACTTAATACTCTAGATGCAGGCAGGAGTCTGTCGATGTGTGCAGTAATAGTAGTAGATGCAGAATCATTTCAGTCTAATTGACATGTACGTGATGCCTATATTCATGATCATTCTCTTAGATATCATCATAACTTTGCGCTTCTCTATCAATTGCTCGATAGTAATTTGTTCACCCACCGTATTATTTGCTATCTTGAGAGAAGCCTCTAGTGAAACCTATGGCCCCCGAGTCTATTTTCCATCATATAAGTTTCCGATCTACTGTTTTCCATCATATTAGTTTCTGATTTACTATTTTTGCAATCTTTTAATTTCTGATCTATAAACCAGAAATACCAAAAATATTTACTTTATCGTTTATCTATCTCTATCAGATCTCACCTTTACAAATAATCGTGAAGGGATTGACAACCCCTTTATCGCGTTGGGTGCAAGTTGTTTGATTTTTTGTGCAAGTATTCGGTGATTTGTGCATTGTATCCTACTAGATTGATACCTTGGTTCTCAAACTGAGGAAAATACTTATCCCTACTTTGCTGCATCACCCTTTCCTCTTCAAGGGAAAAACCAACACAAGCTCAAGAAGTAGCACTTCCTAGCAACAAAGTCCCTCTTATCATAACGTTGATTCTTAGACTGTGGGTTATCAAGATCAACAACAGGTTCAGTCTCCACATCATTATCATTACTAGGTTTAGCATCAATATGAATATCATCACTAACATTATCACTAGGTTCATGCTCATTACCAGATTGTGTCTCACCATCAGAAATAGAAATGTCATTGGGATTCTCATGTGTGTCTATAACAGGTTCACTAGAAGCATGCAAAGTCCTATTAGTTTTCCTTTTCTTTTTATTAGAAGGACCCGGTGCATCAGTACTAATTCTCTGAGAATCTTGCTCAATTCTCATAGGATGACCTTCATGATACAAAGGTTACTGAGTCATTTTACCACCTCTAGTCATAACTATAACAACATGATCATTGTTCTTACTATTCATCTCATTGAGCAAATCATCTTGTGCCTTAAGTACTTGTTCTACTTGAGTTTTTACCATAGAAGCATGTTTACTAATAAGCTTAAGATCATTAACAGTTCTACACACATAATCACCCAAGCGTTAAAGCAAATATGCATTACGTTTCAATTGTCTACTAACATAAGCATTGAAGTTTTCTTGTTTAACAATGAAGTTATCAGATTCATCCAAGAATTGACTGGCAGACTTATTATCAGGAATATCACCTTCATCAAATCTATAGAGAGAATTTACCTCTACTACCTGTGTCGGAGCATTAAGACCATGTATTTGATACGTCTCCATCGTATCTACAATTTTTGATTGTTTCATGCCAATATTATACAACTTTCACATACGTTTGGCAACTTTTTATGTGATTTATTGGACTAACCTATTGATCCAGTGCCTAGTGCTAGTTCCTATTTTTGCATGTTTTTTGTTTCATAGAAAATCAATATCAAACGAAGTCCAAACGCGGTAAAAGTTTACGGCGAATTATTTTGGAATATATGTGATTTTTGGGACTTGGAATCAACGCAAACGGAGGCCCATAGTGCCCAAGAGACACCAGGGTGCGCCCCAGGCTCCAGGCGCGTGGTGGTGGGTTGTGATAACCTTGTACGTCAGTTGGGGCTCTACTTCGGGCGCAAGGAAACTTATGTCCAAGAAAAAATTGTGTTAAAATCTCAGCGTAATCAGAGTTACAGATCTCCGGGAATATAAGAAACGGTTTTTGGCCAGATCTGGGAAACGTGAAAGAAAAGAGAACAGAGAGGGGATCCAATCTCGGAGGGGATCCCACCCCTCCTCTGCCATGGGGGCCATGGACCAAAGGGGGAACTCTCCAACCATCTAGGGGGAGGCCAAGGAAGAATAAGAGGAAGGGGGCTATCTCCCGGTGGTGCTGGAGTGCCGCCGAGGCCGGGATCACGACGACGATCTACATAAACAATCTTGCTACCGTCAACACCAACTCTCTCCCCCTCTATGCAGTGGTGTAATCTCTCTTCCCCGCTGTAATCTCTACTTAAACATGGTGCTCAATTCCATATATTATTTCCCAATGATCTATGTTATCCTATGATGTTTGAGTAGATCCGTTTTGTCCTATGGGTTAATCGTGATCTTGGTTGGTATGATTGTATATTTTATTCATGGTGCTATCCTACGGTGCCCTCCATCTTGCGCAAACATGGGGGATCCTCACTGTAGGGTGTTGCAATATGTCCATGGTTCACTTATGGTGGGTTGCGAGAGTGACAGAAGCTTAAACCCGAATAGTGGGTTATGGCGTATGGGAGTAAAGAGTACTTGATACTTAATGCTATGGTTGGGTTTCACGACCTTAATGATCTTTAGTAGTTGCGGCTGCTTGCTAGAGTTCCAACCATAAATCCATATGATCCAAGTAGAGAAAGTATGTTAGCTCATGCCTCTCCCTCATATAGAATTGCAAAATGATTACTGGTACTTGTTATTGATTGCCTAGGGACAAATGACTTTCTTGTTGACAAAATCTATCCACTTTTATTATCTTGCAATTTATTCATAGTTTTATTCTTGCAAAGTACTTGTAGTTTTATTCTTGCAAAATAGTTTCATACTTGTTCTACGTAAACCAAACGTTAAGTGTGCATAGAGTTGTATCGGTGGTCGATAGAACTTGAGGGAATATTTGTTCTGACTTTAGCTCCTCATTGGGTTCGACACTCTTATTTATCAAAGAAGGCTACAAACGATCCCCTATAACTTGTGGGTTGTCAAGACCTTTTTCTGGCGCTGTTGCCAGGGAGCAATAGCATGGGGTGAATATTCTCGTGTGTGCTTGTTTTCTTTATCACTAAGTAGTTTTTATTTCATGTTCTAAGTTGTTCTCTATCTTTATTTATGGATATGGAACATGAAATACCAGAAAAAAATAGTGGTACTTGCTACTCATGGAGATGGGGAACCTCCTAAAACCCTCGATGCTTGTTATGTGAAAAATATTATGCACTATTGTAAGGGCATATTTATCCCTAAGGTGTTTTGGTGATTGATGACAACGCGTTTGCAGACTAATCTTGTGCCTTGAGTATCCCAGACATTTCATAGCTAGGCACAAGAAGGTTGGGTGCCCCTCGAAGACTGTTGAAGACGGCGTCTTTTCTACGTTTCTTTTTAGTGGATTTGAGTCGTAGGAAAGCCGTACTATTAAGAGGGGGTCCGTGTCGGAAAGGTTTGGTTGGAATCATCACGTACACGTCTCTTTCTTGTCCCCTCTTTTTCCTTGGAGCTTCCTCCGCTTTCTTGCCTCCCTGGTTCTGGCTGCTGAGTTGGCTCGCGGTAGTACTGCTCTCAGGAGAGCGGTAGTAACGTAGGCACCAGCGGTAGTACCGTGCGGTGGCGCGGTAGTACCGCAGGTGCCCACGGTAGTACCGCTCCCCTGGAGCTTCACTACCATTGCCCACCAGGCTAGTATCGCTCCTTCGCGGTAGTAGGGGCGGATGTAATTTTTTACATCCGCACCTACTGCGGTAGTACCGCTTTCGCTCCGCGGTAGTACCGTGCTATGTTGTCAGGCAGTAGTACCGCCCCTCGGCAGTACTGCTGTGTCGGGTTTTTGCTTCTTCCGTTTCTTTGCGGAAGTAGGCACGGATGTTTCATCCCCCCTAGCTAGGGGATTTCTGCCTTGCGGTAGTACCGCATGGCGGCGCGGTAGTACCGCACTCGAGGAAGTACCGCCCTCAGCTCCTGCGCGTCGGATCTGACCTTGCTATTGCTAGGGTTGCGGCAGTACCGCGGGCCTGTACGGTAGTACCACATGACCGTGCGGTAGTACCGCTTGGTAGCAAGCGGTAGTACCGCGCGACCCTGCGTTAGTACCGCTGGCCTGGAGCGGTAGTACTGCTGGCCGCGGGCTGGTAGGTGGTTAACGGTTGGATCTTTGTCCTACACTATATAAGGGGTCCCCTTCTTCCCCGTTGACTTATCTCTTCCAACCCTAAGCTCCATTGTTGCTCTAAGCTCCATGTTCGCCCGATCTCACTCCCTAGCCAATCAAACTTGTTGATTTGCTCGGGAGTGGTTGAGAAGGCCTCGATCCACACTTACACCAAGAGAAATTTGATTCCCCCACTAATCCCTTATGGATCTTGTTACTCTTGGGTGTTTGAGCATCCTAGACGATTGAGGTCACCGCGAAGCCATAGTCCATTATGGTGAAGCTTCGTGGTGTCGTTGGGAGCCTCCAATTGAGTTGTGGAGATTGCCCCAACCTTGTTTGTAAAGGTTCGGTCGCCGCCTCCAAGGGCACCAATAGTGGAATCACGGCATCTTGCATTGTGTGAGGGCGTGAGGAGAATACGGTGGCCCTAGTGGCTTCTTGGGGAGCATTGTGCCTCCACACCGCTCCGACGGAGACGTACTTCCTCTCAAAGGGAAGGAACTTCGGCAACACATCCTCATCTCCATCGTCTCCACTCTTGGTTATCTCGTGCCTTTACTTGTGCAAGCTTATTTGTATCATATCTCTTGCTTGCTTGTGTTCCTATCCTTGTTGCATCATATATGTTGCTCACCTAGTTGCATATCTAGACAACCTACTTTGATGCAAAGTTTAAATTGTTAAAGAAAAGCTAAAAATTGTTAGTTGCCTATTCACCCCCTCTAGTCAACCATATCGATCCTTTCAATTGGTATCAGCACCTTGTCTCTTTATTAAGGACTTTACCATCTGAAGAGTATGGTTGATACCGTAGACGGTGTGGAGGAACACTTCGGTGTGAATCCGACCTCGTCTATGGGTGATGGGGGAACCTCGGTCTCTCATGAGGAGTTCAATGCGGCCTTGGAGACATTGAAAACCTCCATGATGACCGAGGTTGAAAGCATGTTTACTAAATTCCTTGAGGGGCTTAAACTATCCACCGCACCTTTGAAAGTGGGTGATCCCACCGACAAGGTGACGGATGCTATCTCCGACAAGGGGGAAGCTAGTAGTGAAAAGGCTCCTTCTTCTAGTGGTAAAAATGGCACCGGCATCCTTGCTCATGTGGAACCACCACTTGTTTATGGTGGACCGGTTCCTTCCACTCATTTGAATCATGCCGGTCCTCCCCCTAAGATTGTGAAAAATGAGGACTTTGATTCTTGGGTTTACCGCTTTAAACGTTATTTAAATCATGTGAACACTAATCTTTGGAGAATCATTGAAGAAGGTTTCTATCCGCATGATCCAAGCAACTTCACTCCTCGAGAAGCCGTGGATAATCAATTCAATGAGAATGCTCTCTTCATCATTCAAGATGCAATCCCACCCGAAGACCTACCTCATCTTCGGCCCTTCGCCTTGGCCAAAGACGCATGGCTTTGTGTTGCCTCCCTCTACCGGGGAAGCACAAGCATTCAACGCTCCAACTATGAAGTGGTGCAAGATGAGGCCGATGAGTTTGCAATGAAAGAAGATGAAGAACCTCGTGAGCTTTATCGGAGAGTAACCAAACTCGCGGTCTCACTCTGAGATCACAGGAGCAAGGACATGGATGACAATTGGATCAAGCGCAAATTCCTCAAGGCAATGATGCCCTACCACAAGGCCATGTCCTCCGTCATTCGTCAAAGACCAGACTTCCACACTTTGACCACAAGCGAAGTGTTGGATGAGTTTGTGGCCATGAACATTTTGGACAAGACCGCCGACAATGCGGTGCTTCGTTCTCAAAGGGCAAAGAAGCCCAACCTTGCATTAAAGGCCAAGCTATCCGTTAAAGAAGAAGAAGAGGAAGAAGAGGAGAGCAACCCCGAGGATACAAAGTATGCATATCATGTACACATGGCACTCGCTTCAAGGCAATTTTGGAGCAAGAAAAACTCGAGGTCAAACTTTAACAAGAACAACTCAAGTGGCACGAAGAGCAAGCAACGTGTAAGGACTTGCTACAATTGTGGCAACGTGAGTCATTTTGTTGCGGAGTGCCCGTATGAGAAGAGGGAAGACAATGGTGGCAAGCTCATCCGAAAGGAAAAGGCCAAATCATTCCCCAACAAGAGCAACTTCACCAAGAAGACTCCTCCCAAGGCATTGGTGGTACAAGAAGAGTATAATGAGGATGATGACGGTGATGAAGGTGATGAGTCGGTTGCCATGGCCTCCGTTGCCATTGCGACGACTCCACGGGTGTCTCTCTTCGACTCACCCAATGAGAGCATCACCGCCAAGTGCCTCATGGCTAAAGCCACCAAAAAGGTGTTTGCTTCTGGTGGGGGATCATGGTTGCTCGATAGCGGAGCTACAAATCATATGAACGGAAGCAAGGACTTGGTGGTGGACGTGCACAAGATTCCATCTATTCCCACCAATGTCGAGTGGGGTGATGCCTCGTCCTCTAAGGTATTGGGACTTGGCAAGGTGGTCATCTCTGATGATATCATGATCGAGAAGGTCATGCTTGTTGAGTCTCTTGCATACAATTTACTTTCCGTTCGTCAACTTGCAATCATGGGCTTTGCCACTTTCTTTGATATCGATACCGTGGCCCTCTTGTGGAGCAAGACTCTTAAAGTAGCCTTTGTTGGTCATGTCGAGAACGGTCTATATGTGATTAACTTTTCAGAGCGACCCACTAAGACCGCGACATGCCTAATGGCTAAAGTTGATGTGGGATGGCTTTGGCATCGCCATCTAGCCCATGTCAATATGAGATCTTTGCAAAGTCTTCTCAAGGGGGACCATGTCCGTGGACTAACGAATGTTAGTTTTGCTAAAGATCGTGCTTGCAGTGCTTGTATCGAAGGAAAGTTACATGAGAAGGCTCACCCTCCCACGACTATCATTTAATCAAAGAGGCCTTTGGAGCTCCTTCACATGGATCTCTTTGGGCCTCCATCCTTCGATAGTCTTGGGGGTAGGAAGTATTTCTTGGTGATTGTGGATGACTACTCAAGATACACTTGGGTGTATTTCTTCAAGAGGAAGAGCGAGACCCAACAAACCGTCATTGACTTTGCAAATGAAGCACAACGTCAACACAATGCAAAGATCTTGACAATAAGAAGTGACAACGGCACCGAGTTCAAGAACTACTCCTTGGATGAGTTTCTTAGTGATGAGGGGATCAAGCATCAATATTGTCGGATTTCGGGTTCCGGCAGACCCTTGAGGTTCAAACACTGGGGTGCGCGCGGAGAATACGCCTCCTACCTACCTGCACCCCTCCGCTAGGCTAGGATCTAAACTACGGAAAGAACAACACAAGAGACACAAGGTTTATACTGGTTCGGGCCACCGTTGTGGTGTAATACCCTACTCCAGTGCGTGGTGTGGTGGATTGCCTCTTGGGCTAATGATGATGAACAATACAAGGAAGAACAGCCTCGCGAGGGTCTGTTCTTGGCTGGGGCGATGAACTACTGGGAGGAGTTCAGTCACCTTTCTCTCTCTCTCTGCTTCCGAACCCCTTCACCTAACCGACCAAAAGACCTCCCAGAGCCCAAAAAACTCTCCCTGCTATGTGGGTGGCCGGTCCTATTTATAGAGGCCCTGGTCCTCTTCCCAAATATCGAGCGGGAAGGGAGCCAACAATGGCAGGCTAATTTGAAGGGGGACAACAAGTATCAGCTATCCTGACAAAAGTAGTCTTCGTCTGCGCAAAGCTCTGGTGATGACGCCGTCTTGGGCTCCATAGTGACCTCCACCTCGTAGTCCTCCTGGTCTTGGTCTCGTTGCACCGAAATGGAAACCTTTGCCTGATGCCTCGGTACTCCGCGGCTGCATTTGCCCCCTTTGCACCAAAGAGCAAAGGAGGACGCTGCTCGGGCTGGCACCCGCCTGGCGCCCTGAGTCGCCATGGCTTGCATCACGGGCACCTCGTGAGGTACCCCGCCTTGATCTCTCCGCCTCCTTGTGAGCCAGCCTGACGAAGCCGTGCCTAAGGAAGCTCTGCGTCGTCCGCCCAACAAGGCTTGGCCCCTCGCAAGGGTCTTGGGTTTGTGTCGGTGAAGATGGGCCGCACTGGGCCCCCTTTTGAGCCACGTCGCAGGCCACAGGCAGGCAAGTCTAGGGACCCCCGTTCCCAGAACGCCGACAGTAGCCCCCGGGCCCAAGCCGCGCCCGGACTTGGCCGTGCTGGGAGGCGAAAGGGCAAGAGCGAAGCACCGCGGGCCCTAACAGCCTGTGGCCTTGGGCGCCGCTTGGCGGTTGATTGGATGTGGGCATCTCCACTTCCCCATGGCGCCTTGGCAACTGCACGGATTGGACAAGTCCCTGCATGCAAAGCGGATCATGATTACCTGCGATCGTGGGGGCCGTCGGTTGGCCCTTGCCAACTAAAAGTACTGATCGACGCGCGTCCTTCCAGTTCATCTCCCCTTGCTTCTCCTTCTTCTTCATGGCCCCGTCGAGGAGGTTCTTGGCCGCGGAGAAGGGGAAGGCTTGCCAGGTTGAGCATGCCTCTCCTCCGCCCAAGCGCGGCCGAGGGCGCCCCCGCAAACATCCTGTGGCCACCACGGCAGCTCCCCGCGGCCGCGGAGACGCTTTCCAGCATGGTGGCGGGTGGATTACTGCGACCGGGGGGTGCGCTCCGGCTGCGCGTCCCCCCATGCCGTGCTTCCACGCTGCCGAGGTGCTGCCGGAGTTCGTCGTGTGGTCGGCGGAGCTGACTAGCACCCGGCTTCCACTTCCTCGCTTCCTCCTTGGCGAGCTCCCGGCCGGCGCCTTGGGCGGCCTCTGGCTTCAGGCCGACGGCTGCTGCAGCCGGGCCTCATGGGTTTCACTGGAGGTCTCCGCAGCCGGGAGCCTGGCCCTGGCCCACGGTTGGCAGTCGTTTGCCCGCGCGCGCGGCCTGGGTCGTCGGTGCACCCTACACTTCAAGTTCGACGGTGATGCCACCCTCTACGTGAGGGTGTTTGGGGAAGATGGTCGCCGTGCAGGGTGTTGCCCCGAGGGTGACGACCGCGGCTGGGAACCCGGCTCCGGCAATGATGGAGAGGGCAGCGCTCGCGCGGCTGGCGGCGCTCAGAATTCCTCAAGCTTCTCCGGTTCTTCTTCAGGCGGCGACTCTTCTAGCGGTGGCCGTGGGCAGCCCCCACGCCGCCGTATCTACTTGGGAGGTGGTAGCGTGTCCGCCCACCGTTGCACCCTGGTGAAGCGCGAGAGGGAGTCCGCCTGAGCTCCGGAGGCAGCTCGGGCTTCCCTGCGGGCCGGTGTGAGGCGAGCTGCACCAGATTTGTTCTTTCTTTTCCTTTTTCCTGCGTAAAAAGGACAGTAGTGTGGAGCCCCGCGGGGGCATGTATGGGTTATTGCTGTTAATCATCGTTTTGCTTTCTTTATCGTACCTTCCGGCTACGTGCCCGCGCGTGGATGGTTTCCGGCCCCAGCCGTGGGGGCGACCGACCCAGGCCCTGTGTTTGTGTCACGGTGCCCGAGGGGCACAGACTGGAGGGGTGCTCCTGCAAGGGGCCCAGGTCGCGAACCCTTTGAATGACTAGGATAGGAACATTCGCGAGGGCGCTCGGCTGCCTCCCTCGCGAGGCCTTGCACAAGAGAAATCGAGGCAGGAGAATGAAAAGCCGAAGAACCACAAGCCAAAGACGGCAACAACTTCAATAAATCTTCGAATGAGAAGGAACAAGCCAACTGCGGAAAGCAAATGAAAAGCCGCGTCCGGCACCTAGTCTAGTCTTCGACGTCTTCTCACCAGCGCAGAGCTAAGTGCTGCCATTGGGCGTGGGAGGGAGCCCCAGGGCCTGAGGCCGGCGCTCCTGAGACTCCGGGGCGTGTACAGCCCCAACTCATTATTACGTGAGAGTGTCACGGGCGGCGAGCTTCACAGGCATTGGCCTTCTTCACAGGCTCCGGGCCTTTTCCAAAATGCGATAGCTTCATAGGCATTCGCCTTGCTTCACAGGCTCTGGGCCTTTTCCAAAACGCGATAGCTTCACAGGCATTCGTCTTGCTTCACAGGCTCTGGGCCTTTTCCAAAACGCGATAGCTTCACAGGCATTCGCCTTGCTTCACAGGCTCTAGGCCTTTTCCAATACGCGTTAGCTTCACAGGCATTCGCCTTGCTTCACAGGCTCTGGGCCTTTTCCAAAACACGATAGCTTCACAGGCATTCGCCTTGCTTCACAGGCTCTGGGCCTTTTCCAAAACGCGATAGCTTCACAGGCATTCACCTTACTTCACAGGCTCTGGGCCTTTTCCAAAACGCGATAGCTTCACAGGCATTCGCCTTGCTTCACAGACTCTGGGCCTTTTCATAAACGCGATAGCTTCACAGGCATTCGCCTTGCTTCACAGGCTCTGGGCCTTTTCCAAAACACGATAACTTCATAGGCATTCGCCTTGCTTCACAGGCTCTGGGCCATTTTAGGGGTAGAACCTCCGGAGGTGCTGGATGTTCCATGCATTCTGGACCGGCACTCCCTCCTGAGTCTCCAAGCACGCGGAGCCGGGCCTGGAAACATGAACAACCTTGAACGGGCCCTCCCACATGGGAGAGAGCTTGTGCAGTCCCTCCTTGGAAAGAACCCGCCTGAGCATGAGGTCTCCTACCTCAAGAGTCCTGGGGCGGATGTTGCGGCAGTGATATCGCCGCAGCGCTTGTTGGTACCTCGCCGCTCGCAGCGCGGCTTCTCGGCGACGTTCCTCCCCCAGCACGAGGTCCATCCCCCGCATGGCATCCTGCTGCGCCTCGTCGAACGCCAGGACCTGCGCGGAGCGACGTCTGACCTCGTGAGGGAGGACCGCTTCTGCTCTGTAGACCAGGAAGAACGGGGTCTCTCCAGTCGGCTTGGTCACGGTGGTGCGGATGGACCACAACATGGACTGAAGCTCGTCGTACCAACCTCTGCCGCAGGCCTCCAGCTTCTTCTTGAACGTCCTGGTCTTGAGGCCCCTCAGGACGTCCGCGTTTGCCCGCTCGGCCTGACCGTTGCTTCGGGGGTGCGCCACTGAAGCGTAGCATATCTGCGTTCCAAGGTTAGCACAGTATGTTTTGAACATGTTACTGGTGAACTGCGAACCGTTGTCCGTGATGATGCGATTCGGCACCCCGAACTAGCTCACGATGCCCTTGATGAACTTGACCGCGGAACCCGCGGGAATGGTGCGGACAGCCTCTACTTTAGCCCACTTGGTGAACTTGCCCACGGCAACATAAAGGTAGCGGTAGCCCCCTGGCACCCGAGGAAACGGGCCCAAGATGTCCAGCCCCCAGACTACGAATGGCCACGAAAGGGGGATAGTCTGCAAGCCTCCTGCTGGCTGATGGATCTGCTTGACGTGGAACTGGCAGGCTTCACAAGCTTTCACTAGTTCCACGGCGTCGTTGAGCGCGGTGGGCCAATAAAACCCACTGCAGAACACCTTGCCGACGAGGGTCCGTGATGATGAATGATGTCCGCAGTCTCCACCGTGTATATCTTCCAGTAGTTCCTTCCCTTGCTCCCTGGAGATGCAGCGCAGGGATACATCGTTTGGTCGCTTCCGGTAGAGCTCTCCATCTTTGATGCAGTATGCCGTGGCCTGGCGTGCCACTCGCTCTGCTTCCTCCTCCTTCTCCGGCAGGGTCCCTTGCGTTAAGTAGCTCCGGAGCTCCACGATCCAACATCCCTCCTGAGGTTCCATCGTCAGGAGCAGGCGTGCTCCCGAGGCCGGGCCACAAGCCGGAGCTCCTGAGGCAGGTGGCTGGGGGAGGTCCTCCCGGGGCTGAGCCGTGTTTGATAATGATGGCAGGGCTGAGGGCTTGAAGAGCCACTCCTCGAAAACGCCAGGCTCCTGAGGTAACCGCTTGGACGCGCGTTTAGCGATGTCATCGGCTTCCTGATTGGTGCCACGGGGCACATGCTGCAACTCCAACCCCCAGAACTGCTTCTCCATCCTGCGGACCTCCGCAAGGTAGGCTTCCATGTGCTCATCCTTCGGCTCGTACACCTTGTTGGAGAAGTTGACAAGGAGCTGCGAATCGCCCCTGATGGTGAGGCGTTTCACCCCCAGGGCAGTTGCGGCCTTCAAGCCCGCTATTAAACCTTCATACTCCGCTATGTTGTTGGAGACCTTTTCACCTTGCTGGAAACAGAGCTGCACGACGTAATAGAGCTTGTCTTGAGTGGGCGATATAAGCACTGCCCCAGCCCCAGCGCCGTGCCTGGAGAACGCCCCATCGAAGTACATGACCCAGCCTTCTGGCGCCTCGCTTCCCGGGGACAGGGACCGATCCTCGTCGGCCTTGAGGCCTGGCGCCTCCGTCCATTCTGCCACAAAATCCACCAACGCTGCTCCCTTGGGCTCGGGGGCCTCCAAGTCGGCGGGCTGTGCCGACGCTGCTGTCTTGAAGACGAGCTTGAGCACCCGCAGAGCGTCCCCGGTGTCCCCATGCACGGTGAGGACGCCGCTGCTCCCGGGCATCTTCATGAGGTTGTACGCCGGGTGCGTCACGGCCATGAACTGGGCCAGCGCTGGGTAGCCAAGGATGGCGTTGTAGGGGAGGCCGATGGGGGCAATGTCGAAGTCGACCAGCTCCATGCGGAAGTTGTCGTAGGTGCCGAAGGTTACTGGGAGCCGGATCTGTCCCAAGGAGCTGGACGATCCGCCCCCAACGCCTGAGAAGGGCCGGCTGGGTCGCAACCATTCCTGGGGTATGCAGAGGAGATTAAAGGCCTCGACCGAGAGCATGCTGAGGCCTGTGCCGCCATCAATGAGGGTTCTGGTGACGGCCACCTGGCAGATGGTGGGGGTGCACAGCATGGGGAGCGCACCCGAGCAGGCCGAGTTGGAGGGGTGGTCCTCCGATCTGAAGGTCAGGCCGGTCTCGGGCGCCGCCCGATCCAGGGGAGCCCCCTGCCGCGTGGAAGCGGCGCTGACCCGGCGGATCAACGGCTTGACGTGGTGACTTGTGGGCAGCGCCTGCGAGCCGCACAAGAGGGCCGCAACGACCGGGGGTGTTGATGCAGCGTGATAGGCGGGGGAGAGGTTGCGGGGCTCCATGGGCGCGCGGAGCGCGTGGGGCGAAGAACCAGCTGGGGTGAGCGTGGGAGTTGCGGTGCGGCCGTCTTGCCGCATGGACAAATGCTGGTGCTTGCTGCTCGTCCCCCGCCGGGCCGGTGGTGGTGTTGACGGCAGGTGACGGGGAACGGCGAGGACGCCCGCCGACAGGGGCCATCTGGGCGACGCGAGAAGCGGGCGCGGCCAGGTGCTCCGCACGGGCCCGACGAGCGTCAGACATGGGCGTGATGGTCGGAGGAGAACGGGGTGGTGGTAGACGAATTCTGGCGCACCCCTACCTGGCGTGCCAAATGTCGGATTTCGGGTTCCGGCAGACCCTTGAGGTTTGAACACTGGGGTGCGCGTGGAGATTACGCCTCCTACCTACCTGCACCCCTCCGCCATGCTAGGATCTAAACTACGGAAAGAACAACACAAGAGACACAGGGTTTATACTGGTTCGGGCCACCGTTGTGGTGTAATACCCTACTCTAGTGTGTGGTGTGGTGGATTGCCTCTTGGGCTGATGATGATGAACAATACAAGGAAGAACAGCCTCGCGAGGGTCTGTTCTTGGCTGGGGCGATGAACTGCTGGGGGGAGTTCAGTCACCTCTCTCTCTCTCTCTCTGTGTGTGTGTGTGTGCTTCCGAACCCCTTCACCTAACTGACCAAAAGACCTCCCAAAGCCCAAAAAACTCTCCCTGCTATGTGGGTGGCCGGTCCTATTTATAGAGGCCCTGGTCCTCTTCCCAAATATCGAGCGGGAAGGGAGCCAACAATGGAAGGCTAATTTGAAGGGGGACAGCAAGTATCAGCTATCCTGACAAAAGTAGTCTTCGTCTGCGCAAAGCTCTGGTGATGACGCTGTCTTGGGCTCCACAGTGACCTCCGCCTTGTAGTCCTCCTGGTCTTGGTCTCGTTGCACCGAAATGGCAACCTTTGCCTGATGCCTCGGTACTCCGCGGCTGCGCTTGCCCCCTTTGCACCAAAGAGGAAAGGAGGACGCTGCTCGGGCTGGCACCCGCCTGGCGCCCTGAGTCGTCATGGCTTGCGTCACGGGCACCTCGTGAGGTACCCCGCCTTGATCTATCCGCCTCCTCGTGAGCCAGCCTAACGAGGCCGTGCCTGAGGAAGCTCCGCGTCGTCCGCCCCGCGAGGCTTGGCCCCTCGCGAGGGTCTTCGGTTTGTGTTGGTGAAGATGGGCCGCACTGGGCCCCCTTTTGAGCCACGCCACAGGCCGCAGGCAGGCAAGTCTGGGGACCCCCATTCCCAGAACGCCGACAAATATTCCGCACCTTACACCCCTTAACAAAACGGTGTTGCAGAGAGGAAGAACTGGACGTTGATGGATGCGGCAAGAACCATGATGGCGGAGTTCAAGTCTCCGTACAACTTTTGGGCCGAAGCCATCAACACCGCGTGGCATGCATCCAATCGGCTCTACCTCTGCAAGGGCTTGAACAAGACTCCATATGAGATACTCACCGGTAACAAGCGCAACCTCAAGTACTTTCGGGTGTTCGGGTGTAACTGTTTCATTCTCAAGAAAGGTGTTCGGTTGTCTAAATTTGAGGCTAGAGCTTATGAGGGCATATTTGTTGGTTATGCTACAAACTCTCATGCTTACCGTGTCCTCAATAAAGCCACGAGACTTATTGAGGAGACATGTAACGTGGAGTTTGATGAGAATAACGGCTCCCATGTGGAGCAAAGTGGCACTTGTGATGTAGGTGATGAAATCCCTCCTCAAGCCATAAGAAGAATGGGTGTTGGCTTTATCCTACCCATTGAGGAAGCCCTTGTGGCCGAAGGAGAAGGACAATGCTCCACCCAAGTGGAGCCATCACCAACCCAAGGACCACACGCTTCCGAAGAACAACATGAAGGCGCTCATCCTCAAGAACATGAACAAGGGCAAGATCATGCTGAAGACGGTGTTGACACATCAAGTGATGCCCAAGGTGAAGTTCTCTCCTCCGAGCAAGTTCAAGAACAGGAACAAGCTCAAGACAACGCTCAAGATGATCAAGTGACCACTCCTCGTCTCACCCCCGAGGAGGAATTGGAGCGTCGTGCCGCCAAGGTTGCTTCCAAGCTCTCCACCAAGGATCATCTCATGACGAATGTGCTTGGAAGCTTAAGAAAGGGGGTAAGCACTCGTAGACAATTAGCAAACTATTGTGAGCATCACGCGTTTGTCTCTTGTTTCGAACCCCACAAGGTCTATGAGGCGCTAGAAGATCCGGATTGGCTCAATGCCATGCATGAAGAACTCAACAACTTCGAGCGCAACAAAGTGTGGAGATTGGTGCCAAGACCAACGGGGAACCACAATGTCATTGGAACCAAGTGGATATTCAAGAACAAGCAAGATGCCCATGGGATTATCATTCACAACAAGGCTCGTTTGGTAGCACAAGGCTACTCCCATGTCGAGGGTATCGACTACGATGAAACCTTTGCTCCCGTTGCTCATCTTGAATCTATTCGCATGTTGATTGCTTACGCTTCTCATCATAACTTTAAGTTACAACAAATGGATGTGAAGAGTGCTTTTCTTAATGGTCCCATTAATGAATTGGTTTATGTCAAGCAACCCCTGGGTTCGAGGATCCCTACTTTCCTGATCATGTGTATCAACTCGATAAGGCACTCTATGGCCTTAAACAAGCCCCACGTGCGTGGTATGACCACCTTACCGAGTTGTTACAAGACAGTGGTTTTGAAGTTGGGCTAATCGACCCCACTCTTTTTACTAAGAAGGTCAAAGGGGAGTTGTTTGTGTGCCAATTATATGTTGATGATATTATCTTTGGTTCCCCTACAAAGCTTTCAATGAGGAATTTGCCGCTCTCATGACCTCGAAGTTCGAGATGTCTTCCATGGGAGAGTTGAAGTTCTTTCTAGGGTTCGAAGTGAAGCAAAGAAGAGCAGGAACCTTCATCAACCAAGCCAAATATACTCAAGACATGCTCAAGAGATTCAAGCTAAGTGATGTCAAGCCGGCTTCCACTCCAATGCCCACCAAGTGCCAACTTGACATAGATCCCAATGGTAAAGCGGTGGATCAAAAGGTATATCGCTCCATGATAGGCTCCTTACTCTACCTTTGTGCATCTAGACCGGATATCATGTTGAGTGTGGGAATTTGTGCATGGTTTCAAGCCGCACCTAAGGAAAGTCACTATGTGGCGGTCAAACGAATCTTTCGATATTTGGCTCATACCCCAAACTTTGGCTTATGGTATCCAAGAGGAGCAAACTTCAAGCTTGTAGGATATTCAGATTCCGATTGGGCAGGAGACAAAGTGGATAGGAAGTCCACTTCCGGAGGGTGCCAATTCCTTGGTTGCTCTTTGGTAAGTTGGTCTTCCAAAAAGCAAAGTTGTGTGTCTCTCTCATCCACCGAAGCGGAGTATGTGGCGGCCGATAGTTGTTGTGCACAACTCTTATGGATGAGGCAAACTTTAAAGGATTACAGTGTCATTTGTGACAAAGTGCCTCTTTGGTGTGACAATGAAAGTGCCATCAAGATCTCTCTCAATCCGGTGCAACACTTCAAGACGAAGCATATTGAGATCCGGTATCACTTCATCCGGGATCACATTAGGCGAGGAGAGATCGAGCTCAACTATGTCAACACTCATGACAACCTTGCAGATATTTTCACGAAGCCCTTGGATGAAGCAAGATTTCACGAGTTAAGGCATGAGCTAAATATCATTGATTCGAGCAATATTTCTTGAACCCTTGCACACCCCACCATACTCAACTTGTTGTCTTGTTTAGATGTAGGCATGGACATAGGGGGAGTGTTGTTCTCTAAATGAACTCTCCCTCCCCCCATTATGCATAAATTGATCAAGTCTTTCACATTAGCCATGTTTGATGGTACTTGTGCTTCAAAGACGAGTTTCGGTCATGGACCCAAGGATAATTCTTCGCGGTGCCATACCAATTGACTCAAACATAGGGGGCTACGGCCACCGCCCTCTCTTTGGAGAGGTGGTGTCTCGTGGGTGTTTCGTTTTGTCGTTTGCCTTTCTGCCTTTGTGTGTAGCGTGGTCTTGTGGTGTCGTGTTGCCTCGGAGTGTTCGTGCAAAGACCCCGTTATTCGTGTGCTTGAAACGTGCATCTTCTTGAGCCCACGGTACTACCGCGGCTTGCCGCGGTACTACCGCTTTGAGAGGCACGCTACTAACGCGCCAGAGCGCGGTACTACCGCTCAGGTGCGGTACTTCTGCAGAGCGGTACTACCGCGATGAGGCACGGTACTACCACGCCGTCGAGTGGGCATGGGGGTTATGACTCGGACAGGGGAGTTCCAACTCCCCATACCCATTCACTCGACTCTCTCCCCACGTCTCTCTCTCTCTCTCTCTTGCTCAAGAACGGCACCGGAGGTCCTCGCCGGATCTCCGTCTCCGGCCACTCTCCTCGGATTTCGACCGGTGGGATCATTCCCCACCACTTCCTCTTGCCATGGACCAAGGTTTTCCCCCAAATCCCTCCTTTTCTTGGTTGTTCTCTCGCTTCTAGGTTTTTGGGGAGATGCTTGTTGTTCTTGAGATTTTAGGCCAAATCTATGCAAGAGTAGGATGTAGGAGAGTCGTGTTGCGTAGGAATCATACTTGATATGTTGTCTTGTGGTAGATTTGTCCAACCGTAGTACCGCCGCGGTTTCGCGGGCTTTTCTCAGATTTGAACTTGTTCGGATCTGACGCGGTGCGGTACTACCGCCCATCAGGTGCGGTACTACCACGCTAGCTCGTGTGGTACTACCGCTCATCAGACGCGGTACTACCGCACTAGCTGAGGCACTAAGCTCGTACTACCGCTCCTAGACCTGGTACTACTGTGACCTTACACGGTACTACCGCGACTAAGAGCGGTACTACGATCTTAGTTCCGCAGCACTTGGTAGTACTACCGTAGCGGTCAAATCTCTCTCTAGGCAATTATCTTGTGTGCTCTCTGCATGTTTGTTTTGCTTTGTTGTGGTCTTTGCACTGATCCCTCTTGCTTATCGTGGGTGTTTTTGCGTTTCGTGTCTTAGGTGGTGGCTCTCGCCGTTCCAATCCCAGTCGTGACACTGGCTTCAAGCGTCTGCGCAACCCCCAAGATGAAGCCCCAGAGGGCTCCAATGCCCGCAAGCGCAATGTCAATACCACTACCAGCAAGCAAAAGGAACCTGCTAAGGGCATGGACGAGATTTCAGTCACTGAGTATGTCGAACGCCAGAAGATCAATCCCTATGTGAATCCTCGGGCTATCCTCAGAGGCACCGAGTTGTTCTGGACCAAGCAACAGGCTCTCATCTATCTGGATGTGATCAAGAACAAGCAGAATACCTTCGTGGATGTCAAGCGGATAGACATGAATCACATGCGGAAGGACAAATTTCGTGACTATTTTGGAGAGGCTCTAGACTTGGTGGAGCAGTTTGCTATTGAGCCGGTGATCTCCTTTCACCTTGACTATGACCCTGAGCTTATCTGTCAGTTCTTTGCCTCAGTTTACTTTCATCCCGGGGATGAGCGGAGGATGACCTGGATGACCAACGGCCATCAGCTGTCTGCTACATGGAAGGAGTTCATGGATCTGCTTCACATTCCTAATGACGGGCTTCACACCCCCGTTGGTGTTCGCCCCCACACCAACTCTGAGTCTGCCAACAAGAACCTGCTTCAGCCATTCCTTGTTGAGAAGGTGCTCCCCAATGGCAAGTCAACTTGGGTGCTGAACTCCTTTCTGGATATCATGCATCGCATCTTCCGCAACACTCTGTTCCCATGCATTGGCGACAAGGACAAGGTTCATGCCTATCTAGTGGACATGTTGCTCCTGTGTGCAGAGGCACGTTCATCTCAGACTCAGCCACTTGATGTCTCACACATCATGGTTTGAGCTTCGGTTTGCGGTGTTCACTCACAAGGTACCTATCTATGGACCGTACCTATTTCTGCTCCTCTCCACCACTTGGGAGAAGATGTACCCTGGTGATGAGTTCCTTGCTCCAGACTGGATTCGGCATGAGTCCATCAGCCTCCGTCTTAAGCCCAACTGGGCCAACACTACTGAAGGAAATATGCCCTAGAGGCAATAATAAAGTTATTATTTATTTCCTTATATCATGATAAATGTTTATTATTCATGCTAGAATTGTATTAACCGGAAACATAATACATGTGTGAATACATAGACAAACAGAGTGTCACTAGTATGCCTCTACTTGACTAGCTCATTAATCAAAGATGGTTATGTTTCCTAACCATGAACAAAGAGTTGTTATTTGATTAACGAGGTCACATCATTAGTTGAATGATCTGACTGACATGACCCATTTCATTAGCTTAGCACCCGATCGTTTAGTATGTTGCTATTGCTTTCTTCATGACTTATACATGTTCCTATGACTATGAGATTATGCAACTCCCGTTTGCCGGAGGAACACTTTGGGTACTACCAAACGTCACAACGTAACCGGGTGATTATAAAGGAGTACTACAGGTATCTCCAATGATAGATGTTGGGTTGGCGTATTTCGAGATTAGGGTTTGTCACTCCGATTGTCGGAGAGGTATCTCTGGGCCCTCTCGGTAATACACATCACATAAGCCTTGCAAGCATTATAACTAAGATGTTAGTTGTGAGATGATGTATTACGGAACAAGTAAAGAGACTTGCCAGTAACGAGATTGAACTAGGTATTGGATACCGACGATCGAATCTCGGGCAAGTAACATACCGATGACAAAGGGAACAACGTATGTTGTTATGCGGTCTGACCGATAAAGATCTTCGTAGAATATGTAGGAGCCAATATGGGCATCCAGGTCCCGCTATTGGTTATTGACCGGAGACGTGTCTCGGTCATGTCTACATTGTTCTCGAACCGTAGGGTCCGCACGCTTAACGTTACAATGACAGTTATTATGAGTTTATGCATTTTGATGTACCGAAGGTTGTTCGGAGTCCCGGATGTGATCACGGACATGACGAGGAGTCTCTAAATGGTCGAGACATAAAGATTGATATATTGGAAGCCTATGTTTGGACATCGGAAGTGTTCCGGGTGAAATCGGGAATTTTACCGGAGTACCGGGAGGTTACCGGAACCCCCCGGGAACCAAATGGGCCTTATTGGGCCTTAGTGGAAAGGTGAAAGGGGCAGCCCAAGGTGGGCTGCGCGCCACCCCCCTCCCCTAGTCCTATTAGGACTAGGAGAGGTGGCCGGCCACCTCTCTCCCTCTCTTTCTCCTTGGGAATCCTATTAGGAATAGGATTGGGGGGGGGGAGTCCTACTCCCGGTAGGAGTAGGACTCCTCCTGCGCCTCCCTAGCTTGGCCGGCCAGCCCTCCCCCTGTCAACCTTTATATACGGGGGTAGGGGGCACCTCTAGACACACAGGTTGATCCTTGAGATCGTTCCTTGGCCATGTGCGGTGCCCCTGCCACCAAATTCCACCTCGATCATACCATTGTAGTGCTTAGGCGAAGCCCTGCGTCGGTAGTACATCAAGATCGTCACCACGCCATCGTGCTGACGGAACTCTTCCTCGATGCTTTGCTGGATCGGAGCCCGAGGATCGTCATCAAGCTGAACGTGTGCTAAGAACTCGGAGGTGCCTGAGTAACGGTGCTTGGATCGGTCGGATCAGGAAGAAGACGTACGACTACTTCCTCTACGTTGTGTCAACGCTTCCGTTGCGATCTACAAGGGTACGTAGATCAGACTCTCCCCCTCGTTGCTATGCATCACCATGATCTTGCGTGTGCATAGGAATTTTTTTGAAATTACTACGTTCCCCTACAGTGGCATCCGAGCCTAGGTTTTATGGTTTGATGTTATTTGCACGAGTAGAACACAAGTGAGTTGTGGGCGATACAAGTCATACTGCCTACCAGCATGTCATACTTTGGTTCGGCGGTATTGTTGGACGAGACGACCCGGACCAACCTTACGCGTACGCTTACGCGAGACCGGTTCCCTCGACGTGCTTTGCACATAGATGGCTTGAGGGCGACTGTCTCTCCAACTTTAGTTGAACCGAGTGTGGCTACGCCCGGTCCTTGAGAAGGTTAAAACGGAGTCTATTTGACAAACTATAGTTGTGGTTTTGATGCGTAGGTGAGATGAGTTCTTGCTTAAGCCCGTAGCAGCCACGTAAAACTTGCAACAACAAAGTAGAGGACGTCTAACTTGTTTTTGCAGGGCATGTTGTGATGTGATATGGTCAAGGCATGGTGCTGATTTTATTGTATGAGATGATCATGTTTTGTAACCAAGTTATCAGCAACTGGCAGGAGCCATATGGTTGTTGCATTATTGTATGCAATGCAATTGCGATGTAATGCTTTACTTTATTGCTAAGCGGTAGTGATAGTCATGGAAGCATAAGATAGGCGAGACAACAACGATGCTACGATGGAGATCAAGGTGTCGCGCCGGTGACGATGGTGATCATGACGGTGCTTCGGAGATGGAGATCACAAGCACAAGATGATGATGGCCATATCATATCACTTATATCAATTGCATGTGATGTTTATCTTTTATGCGTCTTATCTTGCTTTGATTGACGGTAGCATTATAAGATGATCTCTCACTAAATTATCAAGAAGTGTTCTCCCTGAGTATGCACCGTTGCCAAAGTTCGTCGTGCCCAGACACCACGTGATGATCGGGTGTGATAAGCTCTACGTCCATCTACAACGGGTGCAAGCCAGTTTTGCACACGCAGAATACTCAGGTTAAACTTGACGAGCCTAGCATATGCAGATATGGCCTCGGAACACAGAGACCGAAAGGTCGAGCGTGAATCATATAGTAGATATGATCAACATAATGATGTTCACCATTGAAAACTACTCCATCTCACGTGATGATCGGTTATGGTTTAGTTGATTTGGATCACGTGATCACTTAGAGGATTAGTGGGATGTCTATCTAAGTGGGAGTTCTTAAGTAATTTGATTAAACTGAACTTAAACTTATCATGAACTTAGTACCTGATAGTATCTTGCTTGTTTATGTTGATTGTAGATAGATGCCTCGTGCTGTTGTTCCGTTGAATTTTAATGCGTTCCTTGAGAAAGCAAAGTTGAAAGATGATGGTAGCAATTACACGGACTGGGTCCGTAACCTGAGGATTATCCTCATTGCTGCACAGAAGAATTACGTCCTGGAAGCACCGCTGGGTGCCAGGCCTGCTGCTGGAGCAACACCAGATGTTATGAACGTCTGGCAGAGCAAAGCTGATGACTACTCGATAGTTCAGTGTGCCATGCTTTACGGCTTAGAATCGGGACTTCAACGACGTTTTGAACGTCATGGAGCATATGAGATGTTCCAGGAGTTGAAGTTAATATTTCAAGCAAATGCCCGAATTGAGAGATATGAAGTCTCCAATAAGTTCTATAGCTGCAAGATGGAGGAGAACAGTTCTGTCAGTGAGCATATACTCAAAATGTCTGGGTATAATAATCACTTGATTCAGATGGGAGTTAATCTTCCAGATGATTGCGTCATTGACAAAATTCTCCAATCACTGCCACCAAGCTACAAGAGCTTCGTGATGAACTATAATATGCAAGGGATGAACAAGACTATTCCCGAGCTCTTCGCAATGCTGAAAGCTGCGGAGGTAGAAATCAAGAAGGAGCATCAAGTGTTGATGGTCAACAAGACCACTAGTTTCAAGAAAAAGGGCAAAGGGAAGAAGAAGGGGAACTTCAAGAAGAACAGCAAGCAAGTTGCTGCTCAGGAGAAGAAACCCAAGTCTGGACCTAAGCCTGAAACTGAGTGCTTCTACTGCAAGCAGACTGGTCACTGGAAGCGGAACTGCCCCAAGTATTTGGCGGATAAGAAGGATGGCAAGGTGAACAAAGGTATATGTGATATACATGTTATTGATGTGTACCTTACTAGAGCTTGCAGTAGCACCTGGGTATTTGATACTGGTTCTGTTGCTAATATCTGCAACTCGAAACAGGGACTACGGAATAAGCGGACACTAGCAAAGGACGAGGTGACAATGCGAGTGGGAAACGGTTCCAAAGTCGATGTGATCGCGGTCGGCACGCTACCTCTACATCTACCTTCGGGATTAATATTAGACCTAAATAATTGTTATTTGGTGCCAGCGTTGAGCATGAACATTATATCTGGATCTTGTTTAATGCGAGACGGTTATTCATTTAAATCAGAGAATAATGGTTGTTCTATTTATATGAGTAATATCTTTTATGGTCATGCACCTTTGAAGAGTGGCCTATTCTTGTTAAATCTCGATAGTAGTGATACACATATTCATAATGTAGAAGCCAAAAGATGCAGAGTTGATAATGATAGTGCAACTTATTTGTGGCACTGCCGTTTAGGTCATATCGGTGTAAAGCGCATGAAGAAACTCCATACTGATGGGCTTTTGGAACCACTTGATTATGAATCACTTGGTACTTGCGAACCGTGCCTCATAGGCAAGATGAATAAAACACCGTTCTCCGGTACTATGGAGAGGGCAACAGATTTATTGGAAATCATACATACCGATGTATGTGGTCCGATGAATATTGAGGCTCGTGGCGGATATCGTTATTTTCTCACCTTCACAGATGATTTAAGCAGATATGGGTATATCTACTTAATGAAACACAAGTCTGAAACATTTGAAAAGTTTAAAGAATTTCAGAGTGAAGTTGAAAATCATCGTAACAAGAAAATAAAGTTTCTACGATCTGATCGTGGAGGAGAATATTTGAGTTACGAGTTTGGTGTACATTTGAAAAATTGTGGAATAGTTTTGCAACTCACGCCACCCGGAACACCACAGCGTAATGGTGTGTCCGAACGTCGTAATCGTACTTTACTAGATATGGTGTGATCTATGATGTCTCTTACTGATTTACCGCTATCGTTTTGGGGTTATGCTTTAGAGACGGCCGCATTCATGTTAAATAGGGCACCATCAAAATCCGTTGAGACGACGCCTTATGAACTATGGTTTGGCAAGAAACCAAAGTTGTCGTTTCTTAAAGTTTGGGGCTGCGATGCTTATGTGAAAAAGCTTCAACCTGATAAGCTCGAACCCAAAGCGGAGAAATGTGTCTTCATAGGATACCCACAGGAGACTGTTGGGTACACCTTCTATCACAGATCCAAATGCTAGACATTCGTTGCTAAGAATGGATCATTTCTAGAGAAGGAGTTTCTCTCGAAAGAAGTGAGTGGGAGGAAAGTAGAACTTGACGAGGTAACTGTACCTGCTCCCTTATTGGAAAATAGTACATCACAGAAAACTGTTTCTGCGACACCTATACCAATTAGTGAGGAAGCTAATGATGATGATCATGAAACTTCAGGACAAGATACTACTGAACCACGTAGATCAACCAGAGTGAGATCCGCACCAGAGTGGTACGGTAATCCAATTCTGGAAGTCATGCTACTAGATCATGATGAACCTACGGACTATGAAGAAGCGATGGTGAGCCCAGATTCCGCAAAGTGGCTTGAGGCCATGAAATCTGAGATGGGATCCATGTATGAGAACAAAGTATGGACTTTGGTTAACTTGCCCGATGATCGGCAAGCAATTGAGAATAAATGGATCTTCAAGAAAAAGACTGGCGCTGACGGTAATATTACTGTCTATAAAGCTCGACTTGTCGCAAAAGGTTTTCGACAAGTTCAAGGGGTTGACTATGATGAGACCTTCTCACCCGTAGCGATGCTTAAGTCTGTCAGAATCATGTTAGCAATTGCCGCATTTCATGATTATGAAATTTGGCAGATGGATGTCAAAACTGCATTCCTGAATGGATTTCTGGAAGAAGAGTTGTATATGATGCAACCGGAAGGTTTTGTCGATCCAAAGGGAGCTAACAAAGTGTGCAAGCTCCAGCGATCCATTTATGGACTGGTGCAAGACTCTCGGAGTTGGAATAAACGCTTTGATAGTGTGATCAAAGCATTTGGTTTTATACAGACTTTTGGAGAAGCCTGTATTTACAAGAAAGTGAGTGGGAGCTCTGTAGCATTTCTGATATTATATGTGGATGACATATTAATGATTGGAAATGATATAGAATTTCTGGATAGCATAAAGGGATACTTGAATAAAAGTTTTTCGATGAAAGACCTTGGGGAAGCTGCTTACATATTAGGCATAAAGATCTATAGAGATAGATCAAGACGCTTAATTGGACTTTCACAAAGCACATACCTTGACAAGATTTTGAAGAACTTCAAAATGGATCAAGCAAAGAAAGGGTTCTTGCCTGTGTTACAAGGTGTGAAGTTGAGTCAGACTCAATGCTCGACCACTGCAGAAGATAGAGAGAAAATGAAAGATGTTCCCTATGCTTCAGCCATAGGCTCTATCATGTATGCAATGTTGTGTACCAGACCTGATGTGTGCCTTGCTATAAGTTTAGCAGGGAGGCACCAAAGTAATCCAGGAGTGGATCACTGGACAACGGTCAAGAACATCCTGAAATACCTGAAAAGGACTAAGGATATGTTTCTCATATATGGAGGTGACAAAGAGCTCACCGTAAGAGGTTACGTTGATGCAAGCTTTGACACTGATCCGGACGATTCTAAATCGCAAACCGGATACGTGTTTACTTTAAACGGTGGAGCTGTCAGTTGGTGCAGTTCTAAACAAAGCGTCGTAGCGGGATCTACATGTGAAGCGGAGTACATAGCTGCTTCGGAAGCAGCGAACGAAGGAGTGTGGATGAAGGAGTTCATATCCGATCTAGGTGTCATACCTAGTGCATCGGGTCCAATGAAAATCTTTTGTGACAATACTGGTGCAATTGCTTTAGCAAAGGAATCCAGATTTCACAAAAGGACCAAACACATCAAGAGACGCTTCAACTCCATCCGGGATCTAGTCCAGGTGGGAGACATAGAGATTTGCAAGATACATACGGATCTGAATGTTGCAGACCCGTTGACAAAGCCTCTTCCACGAGCAAAACATGATCAACACCAAGGCTCCATGGGTGTTAGAATCATTACTGTGTAATCTAGATTATTGACTCTAGTGCAAGTGGGAGACTGAAGGAAATATGCCCTAGAGGCAATAATAAAGTTATTATTTATTTCCTTATATCATGATAAATGTTTATTATTCATGCTAGAATTGTATTAACCGGAAACATAATACATGTGTGAATACATAGACAAATAGAGTGTCACTAGTATGCCTCTACTTGACTAGCTCGTTAATCAAAGATGGTTATGTTTCCTAACCATGAACAAAGAGTTGTTATTTGATTAACGAGGTCACATCATTAGTTGAATGATCTGATTGACATGACCCATTTCATTAGCTTAGCACCCGATCATTTAGTATGTTGCTATTGCTTTCTTCATGACTTATACATGTTCCTATGACTATGAGATTATACAACTCCCGTTTGCCGGAGGAACACTTTGGGTACTACCAAACGTCGCAACGTAACTGGGTGATTATAAAGGAGTACTACAGGTGTCTCCAATGGTAGATGTTGGGTTGGCGTATTTCGAGATTAGGGTTTGTCATTCCGATTGTCGGAGAGGTATCTCTGGGCCCTCTCGGTAATACACATCACATAAGCCTTGCAAGCATTATAACTAAGATGTTAGTTGTGAGATGATGTATTATGGAACGAGTAAAGAGACTTGCCAGTAACGAGATTGAACTAGGTATTGGATACCGACGATCGAATCTCGGGCAAGTAACATACCGATGACAAAGGGAACAACGTATGTTGTTATGCGGTCTGACCGATAAAGATCTTTGTAGAATATGTAGGAGCCAATATGGGCATCCAGGTCCCGCTATTAGTTATTGACCGGAGACGTGTCTCGGTCATGTCTACATTGTTCTCGAACCGTAGGGTCCGCACGCTTAACGTTACGATGACAGTTATTATGAGTTTATGCATTTTGATGTACCGAAGGTTGTTCGGAGTCCCGGATGTGATCACGGACATGACGAGGAGTCTCGAAATGGTCGAGACATAAAGATTGATATATTGGAAGCCTATGTTTGGACATCGGAAGTGTTCCGGGTGAAATCGGGAATTTTACCGGAGTACCGGGAGGTTACCGGAACCCCCCGGGAACCAAATGGGCCTTATTGGGCCTTAGTGGAAAGGTGAAAGGGGCAGCCCAAGGTGGGCTGCGCACCACCCCCCTCCCCTAGTCCTATTAGGACTAGGAGAGGTCGCCGGCCACGTCTCTCCCTCTCTTTCTCCTTGGGAATCCTATTAGGAATAGGATTGGGGGGAGTCCTACTCCCGGTAGGAGTAGGACTCCTCCTGCGCCTCCCTAGCTTGGCCGGCCAGCCCTCCCCCTGTCAACCTTTATATACGGGGGCAGGGGGCACCTCTAGACACACAAGTTGATCCTTGAGATCGTTCCTTAGCCGTGTGCGGTGCCCCCTGCCACCAAATTCCACCTTGATCATATTGTTGTAGTGCTTAGGCGAAGCCCTGCGTCGGTAGTACATCAAGATCATCACCGCGCCGTCGTGCTGACGGAACTCTTCCTCGACGCTTTGCTAGATCGGAGCCCGAGGATCGTCATCGAGCTGAACGTGTGCTAAGAACTCGGAGGTGCCGGAGTAACGGTGCTTGGATCGGTTGGATCGGGAAGAAGACGTACGACTACTTCCTCTACGTTGTGTCAACGCTTCCGTTGCGATCTACAAGTGTATGTAGATCAGACTCTCCCCCTCGTTGCTATGCATCACCATGATCTTGCGTGTGCGTAGGAAATTTTTTGAAATTACTACGTTCCCCTACAACTACCACCCGTGCTGAGGCTTCTTCTGCTAGGAGGGCTGTTGGTGAGGAGGAGGCTGGTGCAGAGCATGTTGCTGAGGATCGTGCTGCTAGGTCTACCGCTCCTTCCTCTGAGCCGTCGTGGGCCAAGAAGTTAAAGGACAAGATGAAGACTCTCTTCTGAATGCAGGAAAAGGGATAGTACAGGACTCACGTGGCTGACAAGGAGAGTCGTTGCCGTGACAAGAAGGTCATGAGGCTCTTTGGAGAGGATGTGTGTGGCGGTTCTGAGGAAGTCATCACGCCAGAGGCTGCCTGGATGACGAAGCAGGGGTACAAGTGGACCAGTTCAGAGGAAGACATCAAGGAGACCGTCCCCGCCGCTGAGTCTGACAAGGAGCACGAGGAGCAGTGGGACGACTTCTCTGCCTGAGCCACCCCGTGTGTGTAGGTGTCCTCTCTGCCTTTTTGGCGTCTCGATGCCAAAGGGGAGAGAGTGTAGGGATTTGCATTGTGTCGTGCTTGGTGTGTTTGTTTGCTTTATCGTTTGAACCTCGTTTGCTTTTGTTTGGTTTGTGCCTTCGAGACCTATCCTACATATGGTGTAAGACATATGCACTCTATCTATCTTAGTTAACTTATGTTTGTGCTATCTTGTCTAGTGATAACCTTCCTATTACTAGATATGCCTTGTCTCTATAATATAGGGGGAGCTTTGATCCTAGTATGTGTGTCGTGCAGTCCAAAGCACTCATCTAGGTGGCACACATCTAGGGGGAGCCCGTCTATATTCTAGAGAGGAGGGGTTTGCAGTTGCTTAATATTATTTCCCTTGTGCAAATCCCGTATTGTCATCAATCCACCAAAAAGGGGGAGATTGTAAGGGCATATTTATCCCTAAGGTGTTTTAGTGATTGATGACAACGCGTTTGCGGACTAATCGTGTGCCTTGAGTATCCCAGACATTTCATCGCTAGGCACAAGACGGTTGGATACCCCTCGAAGACTATTGAAGACGGCGTCTTTTCTACATTTCTTTTTGGTGGATTTGAGTCGTAGGAAAGTCGTACTATTAAGAGGGGGTCCGCGTCGGAAAGGTTTGGGTGGAATCATCACGTACACGTCTCTTTCTTGTCCCCTCTTTTTCCTTGGAGCTTCCTCCGCTTTCTCGCCTCCCTGGTTCTGGCTGCTGAGTTGGCTCGCGGTAGTACTGCTCTCAGCAGAGCGGTAGTACCGTGCGGTGGCATGGTAGTACCGCTCCCCTGGAGCTGCACTACCATTGCCCACCAGGCTAGTACCGCTCCTTCGTGGTAGTAGGGGCGGATGTAATTTTTTACATCCACACCTACCGCGGTAGTACCGCTTTCGCTCCACGGTAGTACCGTGCTATGTTGTCAGGCAGTAGTACCGCCCCTCGGCAGTACTACTGTGTCGTGTTTTTGCTTCTTCTGTTTCTTTGCGGAAGTAGGCACGGATGTTTCCTCCCCCCTGGCTAGGGGGTTTTTGCCTTGCGGTAGTAGCGCATGGCGGCGCGGTAGTACCGCCCTTAGCTCCTGCGCGTCAGATCTAACCTTGCTGTTGCTGGGGTTGCGGCAGTACCGCGGGCCTGTATGGTAGTACCGCATGACCGTGCGGTAGTACCACTTGGTAGCAAGCGGTAGTACCGCTGGACTGGAGCGGTAGTACCGCTGGCCGCGGGCTGGTAGGTGGTTAATGGTTGGATCATTGTCCTACACTATATAAGGGGTCCCCTTCTTCCCCGTTGACTTATCTCTTCCAACCCTAAGCTCCATTGTTGCTCTAAGCTCCATTTTCGCCCGATCTCACTCCCTAGCAAATCAAACTTGTTGATTTGCTCGGGAGTGGTTGAGAAGGCCTCGATCCACACTTCCACCAAGAGAAATTTGATTCCCCCCACTAATCCCTTGCGGATCTTGTTACTCTTGTGTGTTTGAGCATCCTAGACGGTTGAGGTCACCGCGAAGCCATAGTCCATTGCGGTGAAGCTTCGTGGTGTCGTTGGGAGCCTCCAATTGAGTTGTGGAGATTGCCCCAACCTTGTTTGTAAAGGTTTGGTCGCCGCCTCCAAGGGCACCAATAGTGGAATCACGGCATCTCGCATTGTGTGAGGGCGTGAGGAGAATACGGTGGCCCTAGTGGCTTCTTGGGGAGCATTGTGCCTCCACACCGCTCCAACGGAGACGTACTTCCTCTCAAAGGGAAGGAACTTCGGCAACACATCCTCATCTCCACCGTCTCCACTCTTGGTTATCTCGTGCCTTTACTTGTGCAGGCTTATTTGTATCATATCTCTTGCTTGCTTGTGTTCCTATCCTTTTTGCATCATATAGGTTGCTCACCTAGTTGCATATCTAGACAACCTACTTTGATGCAAAGTTTAAATTGTTAAAGAAAAGCTAAAAATTGTTAGTTGCATATTCACCCCCCCTCTAGTCAACCATATCGATCCTTTCAACTAGTTTGATAATCCCGAGAAAACCCCATTCAACTTGATAATGGGAGTAACGTTGGATCAATGTGAATACTTTAGATTATCGCTTGACTCAAAAGGAAAACTGTTATGGGATCAAATTCATATGTTGCATTGGTATGCTCATGAGCTATGCTTAAGATATGATTATACTTGTTGCTCTAGGATGAAGGCTCCACACCTTCCCTTTTCATGCAAATTTAATGATAATGAAACCTTGGATTCTTATGATAATGGTATATGTGATTACTATGATGTGGAACGAATAGAAGAATTTGTTGCTTTTAAGGGTGCTTATGAAATTGAATCTTTGTTTGAAAAGATTGAAGATTTTAATGATTCAGTTTATAGACCTAAATTTTTTGCTATCCTTAAATATTTCTATTATAATTATAAATTTAATTACGATATTGTTGTGTTTATTGAGAAAGTCCCCGCTTCGAAGAAGAGGCTAATATTTTGCAGGAGTCTATGGGAGAAGAAATTGATGAAACTGTGAGCTCATTGGATGAAAAAGATGATGAGGAGAGCGAAGAACAAAAGGAGGAAGAGAGGATTAGCTACCCGTGCCCACCTTCTAATGAGAGTAACTCTTCAACTCATACATTGTTTAATTTCCCTTTAAGCTTACCGAAGGATGAAAGCTATGATAATTGCTACGATCCTGTTGATTCATTTGAAATATCCCTTTTTGATGAACTTGATGCTTGCTATGCTTGTGGCCATGATGCCAATATGAATTATTCTTATGGATATGAACTTTCTATTATTCCTTATATTAATAATGAAATTTTTGCTATTGCACCCACACATGATAGTCCTATTATTTATTTGAATTCTCCAAACTACACTATATCGGAGAAGTTTGCACTTCTTAAGGATTACATTGATGGGTTGCCTTTTACCATTTGCACATGATGATTTTGATGAGTATAATATGCATGTCCTTGGTGCTCATACTTGCAATTATTATGAGAGAGGAACTATATCTCCGCCTCTCTATGTTTCCAACACGATAAAATTGCAAGAAACTGCTTATGCTATGTATTGGCCTTTACTTGATGTGCATGAATTGTTCTTTTATGACATGCCGATGCATAGGAAGAGAGTTAGACTTCGTAATTGCATGATATATGTTGCTTTCTGCACACTACTAAATGCCAAATCATTGCTAATTAAAATTGGCTTTGATATACCTTGGGATCCGGGTGGATCCATTACTTGAGCACTTTATGCCTAGCTTAATGGCTTTAAAGTAAGCGCTGTCAGGGAGACAACCCGGAAGTTTTAGAGAGTCATTTATTTCTGTTGACTGCTTTTATATGTAGAGGGAACCTAAAAACTTTTTCAAAAATAGAAGGGATTGAAAGGTGATGCATTGGAGAAGTGAGGGTCGACCTTGAACACTTGTGTTCATGCTCATGGAAACAATGCAGAATTTTTCATGAAGATTATCACAAAAATAATTATCCCCTTGTACCAATACATTGTATTATAAAAATAATGTGCCAATTTTTACCTTTAGGATGAGTAGATTGCTTGTTGGTATGTGCGGTGCAAAAACAGAAACTTTGGCTGTAGCTCATGAATTTTCATTTTTTTTACTAGAACGTCAAAAGCTTATGAAACTTTTTGCAAAGTATCTCTATAGAAATTATTTATTTTTTCCTATTGTTTCAGAATTTTTGGAGTACCAGAAGTATGCTAGATGTTCAGATTGCTACAGACTGTCCTGTTTAAGACGGATTCTGTTTTTGATGCATTGTTTTGCTTGTTTTGATGAAACTATCGATTCTATCGGTGGTATAAGCCATGGAAAAGTTATATTACAGTAGCTACAATGCAAAAACAAAATATGAATTGGTTTTCAACATTACTTATAGTAATGCTTTGCTTTATTATACTAACGGATCTTACCGAGCTTTCTGTTGAGTTTTGTGTGGATGAAGTGATCAAAGATCGAGGAGGTCTCGATATGAGGAGAAGGAGGAGAAGCAAGAGCTCAATCTTGGGGATGCCCAAGGCAACCCAAGTAAATATTCAAGGAGACTCAAGCATCTAAGCTTGGGGATGCCCCGAAGGCATCCGATCTTTCTTCAACAATTATCGGTATGTTTTTGTTATCGTTTTGTTCATGTGATATGTGTGAATCTTGGAGCGTCTTTTGTGTTTATTTTTCATTTTTGTTTATGCACCATGCTGGTATGAGATAGTCCATGGTTGATTTATAGAATGCTCATTGCACTTCACTTATATCTTTTGAGTGTGGCTTTATAGAATGCTTCATTTGCTTGACTTATATCATTTGAAGTTAGGATTGCCTGTTTCTATTCACATAGAAACCCGTTATTGGTAGAATGCCCTTTTGCCTCACTTATACTTATTAGAGCATGGTCTTTTGTAGAAAGAATTAAACTCTCATGCTTCACTTATATCTATTTAGAGAGAAAACAGGAATTGGTCATTTGCATGGTTAGTCAGAAAATCCTACATAAAACTTATGGATCACTGAATATGATATGTTTGATTCCTTGCAATAGTTTTGCGATATAGAGATGAAATATGTGGGAGGTACTAGTAAACGGTTGTGGTTATTAAGAATATTGGTGTTAAGGTTTGTGATTCCCGAAGCATGCACGTATAGTCTCTCGTTATGCTATAAAGTTGGAGCATGATTTATTATTGATTGTCTTCCTTATGAGTGGCGGTCGGGGACGAGCGATGGTCTTTTCCTACCAATCCATCCCCCTAGGGGAATGCATAGTAGCACTTTGCTTCGAGGGCTAATAAACTTTTGCAATAAGTATATGAGTTCTTTATGAGTAATGTGAGTCCATGGATTATACGCACTCTTACCTTTCTGAAATTTGCCAGTCTCTATGGTACCGTGCATTGCCCTTTCTCACATCGAGAGTCGGTGCAAACTTCGCAGGTGCATCCAAACCCCATGATATGATATGCTCTATCACGCATAAGCCTTATTATATCTTCCTCAAAACAGCCACCATATCTACCTATTATGGCCCGTCCATAGCCATTCCGAGATATATTGCCATGCAACTTCCACCGCTTCCGTTTTGATGACCTGAGCATTCATTGTCATATTGCTTTGCATGATCGTAAGAAAGCTAGCATGATATATCCATGGCTTGTCCGTTTTTTGATATCGTTTTTATGATAGATAATTCCACATCCTGGTACATTGCCAGAGGCATTCATATAGAGTCATATTTTGTTATAGGTATCTGATGTCCCTTGAAGCTACGTCGGTATTTCCCCAAAGAGGAAGGGATGATGCAGCAGTAGGTATTTCCCTCAGATATGAAACCAAGGTTATTGAACCAATAGGATAACCAAGCAACACAATGTAAACATCCCCTCCACACATATAACAAATCCTCGCAACCCGACGTGTTAAAGGGTTTGTCAATCCCTTTCGGGTAACGGTGCCAGAAATTGGTGTGTGACAGGAGAAACTTGTAATAGATTGAATAAATATATCACAAATAAAATAAAGTGAAGCAAAGTATTTTTGGGTTTTTGGTTTATTAGATCTAAAAATAAAAGCAAATAAAAATAGATCACAAAGGCAAATAAATGAGAAAGAAGACCCGGGGGCAGTAGGTTTCACTAGTGGCTTCTCTCGAGAAAAATAACAAACGGTGGGTAAGCAAATTACTGTTGGGCAATTGATAGAACCTCAAATAATTATGACGATATCCAGGCAATGAACATTATATAGGCATCACGTCCAAGATTAGTAGACCGACTCCTGCCTGCATCTACTACTATTACTCCACACATCGACCGCTATCTAGCATGCATCTAGTGTATTAAGTTCATGGAGAAATGGAGTAATGCAATAAGAACGATGACATGATGTAGACAAGATCTATCTATGTAGAGATAGACCCCATCGTTTTATCCTTAGTAGCAACGATACATATGTGTCGTTTCCCTTTCTGTCACTGGGATCAAGAACCGTAAGATCGAACCCACTACAAAGCACCTCTTCCCATTGCAAGATAAATAGATCAAGTTGGCCAAACAAAACCCAAATATCGGAGAAGAAATACGAGGCTATAAGTACTCATGCATATAAGAGATCAAAGAAACTCAAATAACTTTCATGGATATAAAAAGGTAGATCTGATCATGAACTCAAAGTTCATCGGATCCCAACAAACACACCGCAAAAGAGTTACAACATATGGATCTCCAAGAGACCATTGTATTGAGGATCAAGAGAGAGAGAGAGAGAGATGAAGCCATCTAGCTACTAACTACGGACCCGAAGGTCTACAAAGAACTACTCACGCATCATCGGAGAGGCACCAATGGAGGTGGCGAACCCCATCCAAGATGGTGTCTAGATTGGATTAGGTGGTTCTAGACTCTGCGCTGGCTGGACGAATATTTTGTCGACTTCCCTAGTGTTCTGGGATTTTTGGGGTATTTATAGAGCAAAGAGGCGGTCCGGGGGGCACCCGAGGTGGGCACAACCCACCAAGGCGCGCCAGGGCCTCTTGGCGCACCCTGGTGGGTTGTGCCTCCCTCGGGGCACCCCCCAGGCGCAGCCAAGGCCTGTTGTGTTCCTTTTGTCCCATAAAAATTCTCCGTAAAGTTTCATGGCATTTGGACTCTGTCTGATATTTATTTTCTCCGATGTAAAAACACGGAAAAATAGGAACTGGCACTTGGCACTATGTCAACAGTGTAAGATTTCGGGTTCCGGCAGACCCTTGAGGTTCGAACACTGGGGTGCGCGCGGAGATTTCGCCTCATACCTGCCTGCACCCCTACGCCTCGCTAGGATCTAAACTATCGAAAGAACAACACAAGAGACACAGGGTTTATACTGGTTCGGGCCACCGTTGTGGTGTAATACCCTACTCCAGTGTGTGGTTTGGTGGATTGCCTCTTGGGCTGATGATGATGAATGATACAAGGAAGAACAGCCTCACAAGGGTCTGTTCTTGGCTGGGGTGATGAACTGCTGGGAGGAGTTCAGTCACCTTTCTCTCCCTCTCTCTCTCTCTCTTTCTGATCGAAACCCTCTCTAAAGAGCCTCCTTCCTCTCTCTTCCTCTCTTCCCTGCTTCCAACTTCCAACCCCCTTGCTATGTGGGTGGTTGGTCCTATTTATAGTGGCCCTGGTCCTCTTCCCAAATATCGAACGAGAAGGGAGCCAACAATGGCGGGCTAATTTGAAGGGGGACAGCTAGTATCAGCTATCCTGACAAAAGTAGTCTTCGCCCGTGCAAAGCTCTGGTGATGACGCCGTCTTGGGCTCCACGGTGACCTCCATCTCGTAGTCCTCCTGGTCTTGGTCTCGTTGCACCGAAATGGCAACCTTTGCCTGATGCCTCGGTACTCCGCGGCTGCGCTTGCCCCCTTTGCACCAAAGAGGAAAGGAGGACACTGCTCGGGCTGGCACCCGCCTGGAGCCCTTGGTCGTCATGGCTTGCGTCACGGGCACCTTGTGAGGTACCCCACCTTGATCTCTCCGCCTCCTCGTGAGCCAGCATGACGAGCCCGCACCTGAGGAAGCTCCGCGTCGTCCGCCCCGCGAGGCTTGGCCCCTCGCGAGGGTCTTGGGTTTGTGTTGGTGAAGATGGGCCGTGCTGGGCCCCCTTTTGAGCCACGCCGCAGGCAGGCAAGTCTGGGACCCCCGTTCCCAGAACACCGACAGTAGCCCCTGGGCCCAAGGCGCGCCCGGACTTGGCCGTGCAGGGAGGCGGAAGGGCAAGAGCGAAGCACCGTGCGCCGTAATTGCCTGCGGCCTTGGGCGCCGCGTGGCGGTTGATTGGACGTGGGCGCCTCCACTTCCCCATGGCGCCTCGGCAACTGCACAGATTGGACAAGTCCCTGCATGCAAAATGGGTCATGATTACCTGCGATCGTGGAGGGCGGCGGTTGGCCTTCGTCGGCCATAAGTATGGAATGGCGTGCGCCCTTCCAGTCCGTCCCTCCTTGCTTCTCCTTCTTCCCGATCCTTGCTCCGTCTTGCCGCGATGGCTCCGATCCGTCAGTTCTCGACGGCAGAGAAGGGAAAGGCTCCCCAAGAGGAACCTGACCCACTCCTTCCGAAGAAACGGTTCGTCCCCCGTGGCCCGGACGAGGGGGGGCCTTCAGGTGGTGTCGAGGCCTTGGTGCGACCGGGCGCCGCCGGGGTTCCCGCTTCCATTGTACGCCCACGTCGAGGGCCCCGAAGGAGCTGATGCTGGCCACCACGGGCGGCGCCGCCGTCGGGGCCGACGGGTCAGGAAGGTGTGGGTCGTCCCCCCTGGGGTCCACACCGAGGGCTCCTCCCAAGAGTTCGTGCTCCATGTCACCATTCCTCTTCAGTCTTGGATCCGCCTTCCTCCCTTCTTCGCCTCCATCATCTCGTAGGGGGAGCCCCTAGAGCTCTGGCTACAGCACGCCGGCTGCAGCACCCTCACGACCGAGGCAGAGGTCGCGGTCGTCGCCTCGGGCGAGGTCTTCATGACTCGGGGCTGGAGAGAGATCGCCCGGGTTTGCAGGACAAGGGGCGTCTTCGCTATCCACTTGGACTACGATGGTGCTTCGGTGATGCTCTTCAAGGTCTTCGATGCGAGCGGGCGCCGGCTGGAGTGCTGCCCCGGGGAAGGTGGCCAGGACCCTGCTGCGACGAGGACTGGGCTCGCCAACCGCTCCCTTGGCGGCTCCTCAGGCGGTGGAGACGTCGGAGGTTCCAGCGAATCCGGCGAGCCCTTCGCGACTCCAGAGACAAGCGACGACAGCTACGAGCCCCCGAGCCGGCGCCGCTCCTAGAGCAGGGCGGGCTCATCAGGCCGCCGCTGACTCTGATCTGGATGGGGTTGGCATCGATGCTTGACGGCCCACTGTTGATGATGGCGTCTTTTGTAGGGATGCGCGTAGTTTGCATCCTTTTAGGATCTGTTCCCTGCGAGGAACCAAAAACGCGTCCCGTGGGGGCTTGTAAGGTGCCTGTGATCCTGTTTTGTTAATATAACCCTTGTCGTAGAATTGTGCGAGTTGCTCATTCCGTCTTAGCTCAGTCCTCCCATTCGAACCTCACGAGGGCTTGGTGCTCTGTGCCGATAGGTCCCAGTCCCAAGGCGGCTTCAGCCGTCGCTGGTATGCCAGGTCACGATGCCGTGGTCAAGGCCAGGAGGTGAGCGACCTGGAGTCCGGTAAGAGCCTCTAAGTCGCGATGCTCAGGAGGTCCCCTTTGGTGCCCAAGCAGCCGTCGTTTGGTGAGAAAGGAGAGCGGCGTCGCTAACAAGGGATAGCATTAGGTGTGGGGATGGTGCCACGGTAGCTGGTGCTTCCGGGTGATGACTTATCTCGAGGATCAGGGGCCGCTCTCTGGTGTGTCGCCGGGTCCGTGCATCGGCGGGCGCGAGGTTGCTCGGCGAGGTCCTCGTGTGTCTCTCCCCTCTCGCCTTTGCTCCCCTTTCTGCTCTACGTCCTCGGGTCCCGGCCCTCGAGCGAGTCTCAACCGTCGCTGGTATGCCAGGTCGTGATGCCGTGGTCAAGGCCAGACGGTGAGGGCTGGAGAGCCAGTAGGAGCCCTGAGTCGCGATGCTCAGGCACCCCCCCTTTAACGTGCAAGCGGTTCGCGCGGACGAGAGCGAAAGAGACACCGCCAGAGCCTCGCCTGACGCAGATCCTTCAGGAGGTCCTGCAGGTCCATCATAGAAAAAACAAGGGGTTGGCATGACAATTGATAGTCAGCCGTTGGTTGCTTCCGAGGGGTAGTGAGGCACTGAAGGCTTGACGAGGTGACGCTATGTGGGGCTGTCGCGGCCAGAGCTCAGCCATCCAGGTTTGTCGGCGTTCCAGGGACGGACCCATGCGCAAGGTCGTGCCGTTTGGGAGCAGCTCCGTTAGTTGGCGTCAGCTGAGTAGGCAACTAGGTAAAACACATTAGCCGCGAAGGAGTGGATTCATTCAAATAGATGCTGGGAATGCGGACATCACTGGGTCAGGCCCAAGCGACTTGGGGGGTCATGCAGCCCGAGGGGCGCCCCCAACAAGGTAAGCTAACTACATGGAATAAAAAAAGGGATACACGCTGCAGGGACGGACCCACGCGGCCTGGGAATAATGCAGCCCGGGGGGGGGGGGCGCTCCCAACTGGAAATGAAACTTGAAAGATGTCACCTGATGACGTTGAGGATGAAGGGGTGTTGGTGTAGCTGACTCGGTGGGCTGTGGAAGCCGATGCTCACGAGCCCCGAGGCCCAGGGGCCTCGGGAGGCTCCGGAGGTGCTGGCGGCTCCTCGCAGACCATCTCCATCTCCGCCAGGGCTGCAGAACGCCTGGCCTCTTGTGCCTCCGTGATGCCCCTCATGAGGCGCTGGTACGTGTCAGCCGCGCTTGCCAAGCCGTAAGGCATGCGAACGTAGCTGTGGGGTGGGCCTCCGCAGCGACCCACTCGCGAGGGCCAGAGGCGCTCCAGAGAGGCGACTCAGTTGAGCCCTGGTACGTCGATGCAGACACGCAGCCCGCCATCCTCGCCTGGATGGGGAGCCACTACTGGTAGGCGGCGGCCGCCTTTCATGACTCTTGACTCCTGTAGCTCCTGGATGGCCTTGCTGACGAACTCCTAAGGGTCTGGATCTCCTTGCCTTGCTCCTTCTTGAGGGAAACATGCTTCAAAACACGCCTCCATGTGGTGCCCAAGCGCCTCCCTCGTGACCCTAGCTAGGTCGGTGGCCCTCCAGGGGAGAGCCCCCGAGCCCTGCCTGAGGAGGGCGCTGGGCGCGCTTTCCTATGCGATGGAAGGAGGCTCCCCCGGGGCAGGCACGGGCCCAGAGGGGCCAGGCCGGACGATGTCTTCTTCTTCTTAGGGGCGGTCTCGGGAGGCCTCCTGCTTCCGCGATCTGGGTCTTCCAGTGATGCGGCCTAAAAGGCTCGTTCCAGGGAACACACCGCGTACTTCTCTTCGCAGGGCACCGTGATGACTCCGCCGCCCCCTGGCATCTTGACGTTGTAGCCGTGGTGAGTTACGGCCATGAACTTGGCCAGCACTGGGTACCCAAGGATGGCGTTGTACGACAGGAGAATGTGAGCGATGTCGAAATCGATGAGCTCGGTGCGGTAGTTGTCGCGTGCCCCAAAGGTGACAGGGAGGCGGACCTGCCCAATCGGGACCGTGGAGCCGTCGGTGATACCGGAGAAAGGCTTGGTTGGCTGAAGCTGGCTGTAGGGAACTTGGAGGTTGTTGAATGTCTCCACGGACAGGACGTTGAGCCCTGCTCCGCCATCAATGAGGGTCTTGGTGACCACCACGTTGCTGATGATTGGGGAACAAAGCATCGGGAGGACTCTGGTTGTTGCCGCACACTTGAGCTGATCTACCGAGCTGAACATGATGGCGCACGCCGACCACCTGAGAGGGCGCGTGGCTTCGAGCCTGGGGAGGACTGTGTTCACTTCGCGGGCGAACTGCTTGAAGATGCGTTGAGAGGCTGGGGCTTGAGCCCCGCCCAGGATGCAGGCGATTGCGCGCGGCTCTTGGAAGCCCCCAGCCCCCTTATCCTGGTGGCGGTCCTCGTTTCTCCTTGGCTGCAGTGGCAGTGGTGGGAGGCCTGCGTTGCCTTGCGGGTGATCCTCGCGAGGCTGATCCCTCCAGTCTCCCTCGTGAGGCGGGTCTTGCCAGCGATCCTCGCGAGGTTGATCGCGCCACCCTTGGCGTGGCCACGGTCTTCCCAGTGTCCTGCGTTCCTTCCTCCTCCTCGACCGTAGCCCCGGTCACCGCGGTCGGGGCGACGGCCGATCCTTCCTTCTCGCACGGCTCGGAGTTCTTGACATTCGTTTGTGTTGTGGGTGTGGAGGTCGTGGTACACACAGTACCAGCTGCCCTTGGAAGGTTCGGGCTGATCTCTGCCCCGCTTGGTGTCTGGTTCTGTCGCGAGCACGACAGCCCCCTTGCGCTTCACATCCTTGGCCTTGAGCTTCTTCTCTTCTTGGTCTGCGGCAGGCTGCTCGAGGAGGGAGAGACGCCCTTCCTCAGCCCTGGCGCACTTGTTTGCCAAGTTGAACAGCTCCAAGGAAGTGCACAGGTCTTCATGCATCGCCAGCTCCTCCTTCATCTTGACGTTGCGCACGCCGTCGGAGAAGGCCGAGATGATGGCCTCTTCAGTCACCTTGGGAATCTTGAGGCGTGTGTTGTTGAAGCGCTAGATGTACTTCTGCAGGGTTTCCCCGGGCTGTTGCTTGATGCAACACATGTCGCTCACGGCGGGTGCCCGGTCGCGAGTGCCTTGGAAGTTGGCGATGAAGCGGGTGCACATCTCTTCCCAGGAGGAGATTGTGCTTGGAGCCAGGTTCAGGAGCCAGGTGCGGGCCCCATCCTTGAGCGCCATGGGAAACCAGTTCGCCATGACCTTCTCATCTCCGTTGGCAGCTTTGATGCCCAGCTCGTAGAGCTGGAGGAACTCCGCAGGGTTGGTCGTGCCGTCGTAGCGAGGTAGCAGGTCTGGCTTGAACTTGCCGGGCCACGCGACGCTGCGTAGTTTGGTGGTGAAGGCGCAGCAGCCTGCTGTGGCCACGGGAGGCCTTGGGTGACGGAGAGCTTGGTCTTGCATGTCCCCACGCACTGCAGCTGAGAGCAGCGCGGGGTCTTGACGCGCGGGAGCAGGAGCATGGTCGTGACGTGCTGGAGCAGGGAGCGCCCGGGCAGCTTCTTGCGGGCAAGGGACTTCTTGGCAGCTCTGTTCTTGCCGCGCTGGCACCTGACGGAGCGGGTTCCGCCCAGGGGCCACGCGCCTTGGAGCCATGGCGCCTTCTTGAGGGGGAGGCGGCCGGGGCGCTGCCGGAGCCTCGTCGCCCGCGCGGGGTGGGGTGCGGTGCAGGGGAACGGATGGCGCAGGAGAGCCCCCTGCGGCGTGGACGAGCTCGGCGACGCGGTCGAGCCATTCTTCATAGACGTCGTCGACGGGACGGTAGCGCAGGAGCTTGTTTGCCGCGATGAGTGCAGCCCGAGCCTCCATGGGCGCGCGGAACGCGCGGGACGAAGGTCCAGCCGGGGTGAGCGAGGGAGTTGCGGTGCGGCCGTCTTGCCGCACGGATGCATGCTGCTCGTCCCCCGCCGGGCCGGTGGCGGCGTTGACGGCAGGTGACGGGGAACGGCGAGGACGGGATGATGCGTCCCTTGAAGCTACGTCGGTATTTCCCCAAAGAGGAAGGGATGATGCAGCACAACGACGGTAGGTATTTCCCTCATATATGAAACCAAGGTTATTGAACCAGTAGGATAACCAAGCAACACAATGTAAACATCCCCTCCACACATATAACAAATCCTCGCAACCCACGTGTTAAAGGGTTTGTCAATCTCTTTCGGGTAACGGTGCCAGAAATTGGTGTGTGACGGGAGAAAGTTGTAATAGATTGAATAAATATATCACAAATAAAATAAAGTGAAGCAAAGTATTTTTTGGTTTAGTAGATCTAAAAATAAAAGCAAATAAAAATAGATCACAAAGGCAAATAAATGAGAAAGAAGACCCGGGGGCAGTAGGTTTCACTAGTGGCTTCTCTCGGGAAAAATAACAAACGGTGGGTAAGCAAATTACTGTTGGGCAATTGATAGAACCTCAAATAATTATGACGATATCCAGGCAATGATCATTATATAGGCATCACGGCCAAGATTAGTAGACCGACTCCTGCCTGCATCTACTAATATTACTCCACACATCGACCGCTATCTAGCATGCATCTAGTGTATTAAGTTCATGGAGAAATGGAGTAATGCAATAAGAACGATGACATGATGTAGACAAGATCTATCTATGTAGAGATAGACCCCATCGCTTTATCCTTAGTAGCAACGATACATATGTGTCGTTTCCCTTTCTGTCACTGGGATCAAGAACCGTAAGATCGAACCCACTACAAAGCACCTCTTCCCATTGCAAGATAAATAGATCAAGTTGGCCAAACAAAACCCAAATATCGGAGAAGAAATACGAGGCTATAAGTAATCATGCATATAAGAGATCAAAGAAACTCAAATAACTTTCATGGATATAAAAAGGTAGATCTGATCATAAACTCAAAGTTCATCGAATCACAACAAACACACCACAAAAGAGTTACTACATATGGATCTCCAAGAGACCATTGTATTAAGGATCAAGAGAGAGAGAGATGAAGCCATCTAGCTACTAACTACGGACCCGAAGGTCTACAAAGAACTACTCACGCATCATCGGAGAGGCACCAATGGAGGTGGTGAACCCCATCCGAGATGGTGTCTAGATTGGATCAGGTGGTTCTGGACTCTGCGGCGGCTGGACGAATATTTTGTCGACTTCCCTAGGGTTCTGGGATTTTTGGTGTATTTATAGAGCAAAGAGGCGGTCCGGGGGGCACCCGAGGTGGGCACAACCCACCAAGGCGCGCCAGGGCCTCCTGGCGCACCCTGGTGGGCTGTGCCTCCCTCGGGGCACCCCCCAGGCACAGCCAAGGCCCATTGTGTTCCTTGTGTCCCATAAACAGTCTCCGTAAAGTTTCATGGCATTTGGACTCTGTCTGATATTTATTTTCTCCGATGTAAAAACACGGAAAAAATAGGAACTGGCACTTGGCACTATGTCAATAGTGTCGGATTTCGGGTTCCGGCAGACCCTTGAGGTTCGAACACTGGGGTGCGCGTGGAGATTTCGCCTCATACCTGCCTTCACCCCTCCGCCTCACTAGGATCTAAACTATTGAAAGAACAACACAAGAGACACAGGGTTTATAATGGTTCAGGCCACCGTTGTGGTGTAATACCCTACTCCAGTGTGTGGTGTGGTGGATTGCCTCTTGGGCTGATGATGATGAACGATACAAGGAAGAATAGCCTCGCGAGGGTCTGTTCTTGGCTGGGGCGATGAACTGCTGGGAGGAGTTCAGTCACCTTTCTCTCTCTCTCTCTCTCTCTCTCTCTCTCTCTCTCTCTCTCTCTCTTTCTGATCGAAGCCCTCTCTAAAGAGCCTCCTTCCTCTCTCTTCCTCTATTCCCTTCTTCCAACTTCCAACCCCCTTGCTATGTGGGTGGCCGGTCCTATTTATAGTGGCCCTGGTCCTCTTCCCAAATAGCGAGCGGGAAGGGAGCCAACAATGGCGGGCTAATTTGAAGGGGGACAACTAGTATCAGCTATCCTGACAAAAGTAGTCTTCGCCTGCGCAAAGCTCTGGTGATGACGCCGTCTTGGGATCCATGGTGACCTCCATCCCCTAGTCCTCCTGGTCTTGGTCTCGTTGCACCGAAATGGAAACCTTTGCCTGATGCCCCGGTACTCCGCGGCTGCGCTTGCCCCCTTTGCACCAAAGAGGAAAGGAGGACACTGCTCGGGCTGGCACCCGCCTGGCGCCCTTGGTCGTCATGGCTTGCGTCACGAGCACCTCGTGAGGTACCCTGCCTTGATCTCTCCGCCTCCTCGTGAGCCAGCCTGACGAGGCCGCGCCTGAGGAAGCTCCGCGTCGTCCACCCCGCGAGGCTTGGCCCCTCGCGAGGGTCTTGGGTTTGTGTTGGTGAAGATGGGCCGTGCTGGGCCCCCTTTTGAGCCACGCCGCAGGCCGCAGGCAGGCAAGTCTGGTGACCCCCGTTCCCAGAACGCCGACAAATAGGTTAGTACCAAAAAATGATATAGAATGACTATAAAATGATTATAAAACATAAGATTGATAATATAACAGCATGGAACAATCAAAAATTATAGATAAGTTGGAGACATACCAGCATCCCTAAGCTTAACTTCTACTCGTCCTCGAGTAGGTAAGTGATAAAAATAGAATTTTTGATGTGGAATGCTGCCTGTCGGTGTCAAAACCGGCGGATCTCGGGTAGGGGGTCCCGAACTGTGCGTCTAAGGCGGATGGTAACAGGAGGCAGGGGACACGGTGTTTTACCCAGGTTCGGGCCCTCTTGATCGAGGTAAAACCCTATGTCCTGCTTGATTATTCTTTATAATATGAGTAGTACAAGAGTTGATCTACCAAGAGATCGGAGAGGCTAAACCCTAGAAGCTAGCCTATGGTATGATTGTATGTTGTCCTACGGACTAAAACCCTCCGGTTTATATAGACATCGGAGGGGGCTAGGGTTACACAAGGTCAGTTACAAAGGAGGAGATATACATATCCGTATTGCCTAGCTTGCCTTCCACGCCAAGTAGAGTCCCATCCGGACACGGGACGAAGTATTCAATCTTGTATCTTCATAGTCCAACAGTCCGGCCAAAGGATATAATCCGGCTGTCCGGATTACCCCTAATCCAGGACTCCCTCAGTAGCCCCTGAACCATACTTCAATGACGATGAGTCCGGCGGCAGTGTTGTCTTTGGCATTGCAAGGCGGGTTCCTCCTCCGAATACACCATGGAAGAATTTGAATACAAGGATAGTGTCCGGCCCTGCAAAATAAGTTCCACATACCACCGTAGAGAGAATAATGTTACCAGAAATCTAATTTGTTAACATGTTTTGGCAGCATGACATCATGCCACGGCCCGGTAATTATTTGAACCGTTTTTCTTTAACCAGCCCCGCACATAACAAGAGGCGGTTTCTTGACACGTCTTGTCAAAGCAGAGATCATGTTCCCCTTATTACGGGATTCTCATCAATACGGACGTCGGTAACCCAACCGCGCCATCAATTACGGTGCTTGGGGGATAAGCGAGTTTTACCAGGCTAGTGGGGGCGCATAGTTTAGTCCGCCCTTATAAAGGGATAAGATCTCACCTTTTTCTACCCACGCCTTCTTCCTCCTTGCTCGTCCATTCTCGCGCACTCAAGCTCCAGCGCCCAAGTCCGCAACCTTCTCCTCAACTCTCAAACATGTCCGGAGCGGGAGGCAAGTGGATGGCCTCCTCCGTCACGGAGGGGCACATCAAAAAGTTACGTGGAGCCGGATACTTAGCCACGAATATCATGCATCGGCTGCCAGCCACGGGGCAGATCGTCCCTACCCCAGAACCTCATGAAAGGGTGGTTTTCCTCCCCCACTTCGTCCGTGGACTGGGGTTTCCCCTCCATCCATTCGTTCGCGGCCTATGGCTGAAGACCTTCAATATCAAGCCGAAGGTAGTAGGCGGCCAACAAGTAGAATGCGGCAGAGCCATGGTGGGCAAAATGCCCAACATTACATGGCTCGAGGGCTCCTTCGTGGAGACCGTAAAGGGGTGGCAATCGGGGTGGTTCTACATCACCGAGCCGCCCGACACCAACTGGGTGGCGGCCCCCGAGTTTCGATCCGGAGTCCCCACGTGGCTCACTTCCTGGAAGGAGAAGGGCCTGTCTTGGGGCTCTTCGATGGAGCTGGACGGACTACAGAAGTGTATCCGGAACATGACAAGCAAGAAACTTAAGCTTGTCAACATAGTCCAGGTCATGCTCTTCCGCCGGATCCTCCCGTATCAACAACGGGCTTTAAACTTATGGGAGTTTGACCCGGCCCAGCACTAGACTCTACGTGAGCTCTTCGACATGACACATAAGGCCGTCTGGAAGGTGTTGTTCAAGGGCGCTGAGGTCCCTCCTTCTCTTACCGAGGACCGCGGGCTAAGCGCGAAGCGCTTTGTGAATCCGGTAAGTTCTGTACATCTAGCATGGTATTTATTTCCCATAGATTAACCATGTGCGCGGTCTGAGCTCCCATGCCTTTGACAGGACTGGGTGGAGACATCGGAGCAGGTTAACTGTCCGCCCCACTGCCCGAAGACCCTGCGGACGCTCTCCTAACGAAGATGTGGACTCCGGCTCCTTACGAGGTGCAGGAGAAGACCAAGAAGAAGGCCAAGGGAACCCGAAAGAGTTCCCGGCGTCAAGTGGTATCAGACTCATCGTCCGATAACTCCGAGACACACTCCTCCCATGAAAATGAGGAGAAGGAAGACGAAGACTCTTCCCCTCCAGCCGGGGGAGACAAGAAAAGGAAGGTCGCCCCAACCGGGGAGGCCGAAGGGTCCAAGAAGGGAAGGACTCTCCTTCTGGACTGTTCCACCACCGCCGCCGACGGCGAAGACGAGTGGCTGCTCAGGGCCAAGCCCCTGGCGAAGTCGTAAGTATTCGGATACCAGAGTAACTCATAGCATACTTTTGTTGCACTGCTTCTCCTAACGTCGAATATGATTATGTAGTCCGCCCCAAGCCCGTATCGACGTATCATCGTCGCACGGTTCCTTGGACTCGTCGGACATGGATAGTGATACACTTCCAACCGCCACCTCTCCTTGCCCTACGTACAATACCGAGGTACTATCTCAAGGAGGCGCCTCAAGGCGACCTTCTGGACTCTAGGAGCAAAGGAGCAAGGCTCCCGGGGGCTCCGAGTTCGGCTCTCAGCCAAACACCGCGCCGGAACCTCAAGTGGTTTCGGACTCGGGCAGGTGGCCCCCTTCCAAAAGGGGTAAGACGCTCGTGCCGGTGTCCTCTGTCCATCCAGAGGAACCGGACAACCTGCTGGGAGCGCTTCGCGGCGCTTCCATCGACGAAGAGCACCGCACTATTATGAGTGCGGTGATCAAGAAGGTTCAGTCCGCCAAGAGCGGACTCACTGAAGCCTGTGCCAGCCTTCTAACAGGCTGTGAGGTAAGTATTTAAAATATAGGAAAAATATTACCGCATAGACAGTAGCCCCTGATGCTCTATTTGGTGTTCACAAAGAAAAGCAGAATAGAGGATCAAATAATATCTGCAGGAGTCTAATATAAGTATGTCTGTATGCGTATGCAGGCTTCGCTGCTGACCTCTGCCGCACTGACTACGGAGGTCGCCGCATTGAAGCAAGACCTCAAGGGGTCCGAGAAAGAGCTCGGCCTTGCCAAGAGGCAGCTCGAGGAGAACAAAGGTAAGTAATACCTTGTCTATATATAAAAGAAAATGTGGTTGCGAAATGACAGGATCATCATGAATGTGCCAGGGCACGACCAAAGTGGCGACCCTGAAGCAAGCGCTGTCCGAGGCCAAAAACAAAGCGGCCAAGGAGCGCACCGAGTGGGAAAAGCAAGAGGCATGGGTGGGCGAGGTGCAGCAAGAGCTCCAAGCTCTCGTGAAGAAGCACGAGGCTTTGGAGCTTGACTTGAAGACGCGAGGGTCCGAGCTTGCCGCGGCCCTCGAGAGCACAAAGCATGCCAAGGCCGAAGCCCAAAAGGCCCTCCATGAGATTGAGGCGATGAGGAGGATAGCGGCGGGTAAGGCATTCAATATGCAAAGCAAGCATGTGAAAGTAAATTACTTGTTACTTACCTGAGTCCGGAGCTCTCCAGGAGCATTCGCAGATTTGCCCCGCAGCGTGTCGGATGCCACGAAATTTTACCAGGCCGAGGAGGGAAGCTCGATGGAGAAGCTACTCTAGTCTCAGTATACTAGGACCGAACATCCGATGCCTATGAGCGACCAACTGAAGCAACTGGTCGAGCTGCACAAGGCGGCCGAATAGGCCATGAGGGGTCTTATAGTCCGGATGTTACCTGGCGACTCCCTTCCCAATAGCTACTTCAGCTTGGTGAGGCGGCTTGTGGATGCCTGCCCACGGCTGGAAGCCATAAATCGGTCCGTCTGCATCGAAGGTGCACGCCGGGCCTTTTCCCGTGCGAAGGTGCACTGGGCCAAGATGGACGCCGAGAAGCTGGTGAAGGAGGGGCCGCCGCAGGGCAAGGAGCATCGCCACCCTGAGATGTATTACGAGGGTGTCATGAAGGGTGCCCTTCTTCTGGCGGACGAGTGTGCAAAGGATGTAATTTTTGAATAAACTTGCTCGTGTGATCCTGTATTATGAAAACTTGTTCATATGTGCTATGCAACGCTTGTTTGAATTTAGAATATTACCTTCTGTGCGGCTGTTTAACAAATCTGAGAGATGGCCAGTCGTCGGCTTCTGCCCCCATGCCATGAGTGCTGGGGTGTTCGGGATAAACCTGAGCACTCTTTTTCTCATTATTGGGTCCTTCGAGGGAGGTGCTCAGCACAACGAACAAGGAAACCGGACTATAATGCTTTATCACTCTCACTTAGCCATAGAATTCTACAATTTTAAATTTTGGCGAAGCCCCTAGTATTCGGAAGTCCGAATTCGGGGCGCTATGCACGCCTTAAGACGGACAAAGCCGACTCCTCGCTCTAAGCGGCATAAGTCTTTAGGGACACTACAAAAAAAAGACACATCTGTGACATTTTGGGTCCAACGAATTTTTTTTTCTGTCATACATATGACACTTCTATGACGATAATTGTGACAAAACCCGGTATCATCATAGATGTGGTGGGCTCCTACTTCTATGATAAAAAATCATGACAGAAAATGGGCTTTTCGTCCTGGGCGGGCCGGAGACGCAGCTGCATGACATTCTTTGGGCCGCCCATGACGGAAAAAACCGTGGTAGAAGCGAGGGGGAGGAAAATTTCAGGGAGTTCCCGGTTACGGTGGGAGGTCGGGGGCTGAGTGATGCGCGTTTCTCTCATACACGTACGCGTGTGTGTGCGAGGCATTGGCTCTAACTAAACCCGAGTGAGCCATTGGGCTTTAACTGAACCCGAGCGATTGCACTGCAGGCTACGCGTTACTGAACCCGAGCGATCGATCGATGGATGTTAACTGAACCCGATCAAGCGATTCCTTCGCTACTGCTGCTAACTGAAGCCGATCGATGCTGCCTCTGGGATGAACAGTGAGCCTTGCGGGGGGTCTGGATGAACAGTGAGCGGTGGCGTTGCCTCTGGATGAACAGGACCCCGTGGTGTGGTGGAGGGCTGGATGAACAGTAGACGGTGGAGGGGTGGTTGAACAGGACCCCGTGGTGTGGAGGGCTGGATGAACAGTAGACGGTGGAGGGGTGGTTGAACAGTAGCCGGTGGAGTAGCGCGCGGTGGAGGCTGGATGAACAGGAGCCCATGGAGGCTGCAGGAGGTCGACGGTGGAGATCAATAGTATCCCGTGGAGTCCCGTTTTACGGTACGCCACACCCCTCCCGATGAACAGGACCCCCGTTTCGATCGTAGGATGTCCGTTTCGTCCATTTTTGCGGTACGACACTCCCCTCCCGATCAACAGGACCCCCGTTTCAACCATAGGAGGTCTGTTTCGTCCGTTTTGCGGTACGCCACACCCCCCGATCAACAGGACCCCCGTTTCGACCGTAGGAGGTCCGTTTCCTCCGTTTTGCGATACGCCAGACCCCTCCCGATCAACAGGACCCCGTTTAGGCCTCGTTTCCATCTCCTGTTCCATCCAAGCCCTCCCGATGAACACGACCACGCATTCCGTTCCGACCTAGCCGGTTGGCCCCCATGCGTTCCGTTGCCTCCCGATGAACACGACGCATTCCATTGCCTCCCCATGAACACGATGCATTCCGTTGCCTCCCCATGAACACGACGATGACGCTGCCTCCCCATGAACACGACGACGCCGATGTTTCTCCGTTCCAACCCAGCCATGTACACGAGCCCTGGCCGTATGTATGCGTGAGTAGGCGTTCGAGACCCTGCCCGTATGTACGTACGTGGCCGTATTTTCTTTCTTGCACCCTGGCCGCTGTACATACGTGTCCATGCTACGTGCGCGCCTCTACTACGACACGTGCACGCCTCTACTACGACACGTGCGCGCCTCTACATCGACCAGTATATATGTACGTACACGTTCGCGACTAGAATGACAATGCTACGTACGCTTCGACCAGGTGGGTCCCGACTGTCAGGCACTTCCTTCCGTGCGAAGATGTAGCTGGTGGGTCCCAGCAGTCAGGGGGGCGAATCGTTTTGTTTTTTTGCCCGGGCGCACTTCCTTGCGCGCGAAGGTGTAGCTGGTGGGTCCCAGCAGTCAGGGGGAAATGTTTTTTTTCGCGAAATACGGTGGCCCGTCCGGTGGGTCCCCGCTGTCAGGTGGAGGAATAATTATTTTGCACGTAATAAGGAGGCACTTCCTTGCTGCGGCCGTGGATCCAGCTGTCAGCCTCTCCATGTACATTCCACGTCCGATGGAAGCCGTTCCTTGACCATGTTGACCACGCCACGCCGAGAGCACCAGGGCAGTGGACGATGGCGAGGCCTAGGAAGGGGACGACGCGGAGCCGGGGAAGACGCGACAGTGGATGCCCATGCATAGAGGAGTACGAGGGTTCACTGGTTCACTGCGGTGTGAGGCTGCAGTCGCCGCAGAATAACAGGGGTGCGGGTGAGTAGAGGGATCCTGGCCAGCGGTGGGAGTAGTAGGGGGCGGTAAGGCCTCCGCCGCATCACATACGGCCATGGGAGGTAGGAGCACGAGGCACGACCGGCGCTGGTTTGGGCAGCTGGAGCAAGAAGACCAGAGGTTGAAGAAGCACTACGGCCGTTGGATGGACATTGTACGGTCACTGGAGCTAGAATCGTGCATATATTGACTAACTTGACAAAGCCCTCCGTCCCCGTCAACTTAGTAGGCCCACAAGTCAGCCTGCCACTATACTGGGTCCCAGCTAACAGGGGGAGTATTCATTTTTTTGTGCGTAATAAGGAGGCACTTCCTTGCGTGCGAAGATATAGCTGGTGGGTCTGAGCTGTCAGCGGCGGTAACGTTTTTTTCGCGAAATACAGAGGCCCTTTCGGTGGGTCCCTGATGTCAGGTGGAGGAATCATTATTTTGCGCGTAATAAGGAGGCATTTCCTTGCGTGCGGCCGTGGACCCAGCTGTCGGCCTCTCCACATACACTCCACTTCAGATGCATGTCGGTCATTGACCACGTTGACCAGGCCGCGCCGAGAGCACCAGGGCGGTGGACGATGGCGAGGCCTAGGAAGGGAACAACACGGAGGCAGGGAAGACTCGGCAGTTGTTTCCCACGCGGAGGGGAGTACGACTGTACGAGGGTTTACTGGTTTGTCTGCCGTCGCCGGAGAATAACAGCATGTGTGGGTGAGTAGAGGGATGGGTAGGCCAGCGATGGGAGTACGGTGGGGCGGTGAGGCCTGCGCGGCAGCACAGCCGGCTGCGGGGAGGAGGGAACAGGCAGTCCTCCCACCGGGGCTTGTTTGAGCGGCTGGAGCAGGAAGAGAAGAGATTGAAGAAGCACGACGGCTGTTCGATGGACATCCAACAGTCACTACTTGTGCGTCAACCTTTTTTTAGGAAAGCCTCAAATCTGTGGAAAACAGCATACAACCCATTTGCTAATTCTTAAGGTTTTTTTGGAGCCCATATCCTTTTTGTTAGCATTACAACCCATATTGTGGCCACGGTTAAAAAATTATACGAAATTTTGCATATTTCGGTGCGGTCCGAACTGTTTTTAATCATGAAATTTCGACTCGCATTCAAACGGATTTTAAAAATAAATGTATATCAATATAAAATCCAACAAATTCTCCACGCATAAAAATTAATGTAATTATGTATGCAATCACTAGGAGTTAACTTGCCAAGTTATATATAAACAATTATTATTATTATTTTGTAAGAACTTTCAACTGACGAAATAAAATATCATTTTAATATGATGAGTTAATAGTACATGGGGTATTATTATTTTTTAGGCTAGACGTGGGATAGTTGAGTTGGTTCTAGGGGAAAGTACTGGGAGAAAACTCAGTTTACATCGAAAAATAAAGTGGGAGAAAATTCAGAGACCTGCTGCGTCCACCTGAGGAGGGGAATATGTTGGGAGGAAGGAGATTCAAAGCACGGCAGCCGAGTGAACTAGTTTTTTCGGACAAGTGAACTAGTTTAGATACATAAGCAAATAGCCACTAAAAAGAATTCAGGTTAATGGGTACTTAAAAGAAATATTTCGGACAAAACAGATAATTACGACACATAGGCTAATGCATGAAACACTCAGAAGATAAAGGTGCTTATAAATAGATAAAGTACAACATCTAGACCTTCCTGGCACGCTTGATCATGACGCTGCGGCTGTCCGTGTACTCGTCAGTTACGGGAAGCAGACACGCCCTCATGTCCAAGATCTGCATTTACATGTTGTAGCATGCGTATGCGTCCTTGGCCGCGTAGGTTATGTAGGCTAGATTCAGAGGTATGTCCCACGTGTTCAGGTCGTCTTCTTTCATGTTGGCGTATCAGGGGCCGATGATGGTCTCAGCGAGGTCAACCACAGAGTCATTCTCCTGCCCATTGCTGATGATCTTGTATTGCTTCTGGATGTCGACAAGCTTGTTGCACCAGATGGCTGAATCGTCGCGTTCTTCCTTCTCTCCCCCGTAGCGAAGGTGCAGTCGGCGCTGCCGATGAAACGGGCGAATGCTCCAGAACCTGGTGCAACCATAGGACTGAGGTGAGGCAGAGCTTCACCGAGTCCGTATCATTGGTGTACATCACATTCAACTTGGTGCAGCCATAGGACTGAATGGCGAACTCAAAGGGGAAATCCTTGCTGAAGTCCATATCTAGCAGGATCACCCCTCGAATCGCCATTGGAGTCTCTTCGAGTGAACGAGTGTGTAGGCGGCGACAGCAGTTCGTTTTTCAGCTCTTGGGGAACTGGATTCAACAGTAAGCTGAGTGTGTACAGGCGACAACAGTTACTACCCCTCCCTCGTTCGCTGCATGCCCGGCATAAGATGCACCCTCGACCACACGTCAGTTCACGAGCGGGTCAGTATTGGTACTATAATAACAGGAGTTAGTGGTCACTTTACTTAAATTTTATTAGCTTCAATAGAAATTTGTACTTAAAAGAAGCAATGCATTCGCTCGTTCTATCAGTGCCATAGGATCAACATGCACAACAATTAGAATTATTATTCTAAGGACGCACACAATCATCACATTTGTCGCACTTTCACAAAGATAATACTACCAAGTTTGAACTGTTTGTTATGGTTGTTGTCCTCTGCATCATCATGCCGTGTTTCCCAGCTTGCAAGATTGAGAACCAACAAATAAGATCCAAATAATAAGTACAACAAAGATGCCTACATATCTCATTGATTCCCAGCTTGCAAGATTCAGAACCAACAAATAAGATCCAAATAATAAGTACAACAAAGATGCCTACACATCTCACTGATTCCCAGCTTGCAAGATTCAGAACCAACCCATTAGAGCCTTTTGATAAAGTGAATATCGGGATTAAATCCATCTTGGCTAGCCATGTCATACAATCGAAGAACTTGGCGAATGCTCTTGACCGTCACAACATCTGTAGTTGAGTATTCCTATTTGCACAACATGTTTGCACAACACAAACAAGGAGACAAGAGAGCATGCTTTCGCTTTAATAGCGGCCTCCTTGAACTCAACCTCCCGCTCTACTTGGATGAGGTCTTCCTGGAGTTCCATGATTCAATTCATGCGCCTTTATCTGCAGTTCACCTGAAATGAAGCAAAGATTGCATCATTCAGCTAGCAAGAAGTACTTGCTCTTGTGAGCTGGCAGGTTCTTCTTTAGTAGTTGCACTAAAATTGAGGAACATTAAGGTTGGCTGTCCGGCTCATGTAAGGTGCAACTATAATTTTCTTATCCTTTTGTGCAGTTCCACTAAAATAAAGTGCCATTGTGGTGACAGTGACGGCTCCATCTTGCAAAGGCTAATAAAATGTTGCACGAGATTACCAGCAGAACTTGACGGAGATTTTGGAAACTCCAATCACCATTTTGTGCAGTTCCACCAAAATTGAGAGATGTTGCCCACATGACATTTTAGTTGAACTTCACAAGACACTCATTCCAAAAAAAGTGTTTTGCGCAGTTCACCAAAAGGTCACAATAGCAACAAGGTGAAATGGATATCCCTATCTGCACAAAAAGATAGAAAGTAAATAGTTGCTGGTCAATAAGAATATACGAAACATATACAAAATGAAAAGAAGCATCTTAATTATGTTCATAGCAATCACGCAAGGGCAGTAGAAATTTTAAAATGTCAGCAATGCTTCATGTTACCAGAAGCATTATGATCAACAATGAGATTCCTCAAATATGGGATTACCTTAATGGTGGCATTACTTGTTTACCAGACACAGTAAATCAACAACAGCTAAAGAGTTGGTTTAAGGGCATGGGACCGTGGGGACACCAGGACACTCAGCAGCGTAAAGGAGCAACTTACTTATCATACTGGGGAAAACAGCAGGAGTGCCATTGTACTATGTGAGGGCAGCAAATCTAATCCTGAGACCTTTTACTATGTGTGGGCAGCAAATCTAATCCTAGAGACCTTTTACTATGTGTTGGCAGCAAATCTAATCCTGGACATACTGTGTTGACTTGTCCACCAGCCGCCACTTTCTATCCTTTTTTCAACCAATAATAGATCTGTTCCTTATCCAGTTTGTACTGCGTTTTCCCATTATTTCCCTTTTCAACCAAGAGACCCGTTGGGTATCCGGTCTCTACTACTTTAACCATATTATTTCCTCTTTGAATTATGTCCTAGGTTCATGCTACAACTTTCCCCCCTTTCTTCGTTGTTTGAACAAAGCCCTAGATTCGAATGCATGAAGTAGCTTTACCTCTAATAGTACTAAAAAATTAGGTGGCTTTGGAAGAGCTGATGGGAGTAGAAAAAGATGCACATGCAGACACGTGGGGAGCTGGGGCAGTAGAGCAAGGCCGCTTTCGAAAGAACTTATACCTGAGGGTCGCCGGGATGTCGGCAGCGGCAGGTCGGATCTGCGGATAATACGACAGGGAGGAAGAAGGGCTGGAGGACCTCCCGAGCCGGCCATGTGTCGGAGAGAACGGCACGGGCAGAGGATCGGGCCCCTCCAGCAGCTGTGGGTTTCCTCCCTCGGAGGCGATGACTGCGTGAATGATGCACCTTTTAGTCCTCTACACACATCGGTCGAAGGGATCCGGCCGGATCTGTGACCAGCGGTGAGCAGAGAGAAAATGTCGCTACTGCTGTCTTGTTTATATCTGGAGAGGATGAGAGAATAAAGAGAGCAACCCTAGTAAAGCAAGCGCTCAGGCCCCTGCGTCCATATATAGTGGAGTGATTATCTTTTTTCTCTCCACAACAAGCGTTTCAATTTGTGTACGTGGCATTAAAGAAAATAAACTCTCTATTTAAGGCGACTACTGTACGACTCCTACTTACTACTAGTAGTACTACAATATTGTTCACTTGTGCTCCCCGCCCCTCCATTCATTGAACAACCCCACGGGTGAATAAACATACAGTAAGTACTGTATTTATATAGAGCGAACAAGCTCGAACAATTTTCGCGTAGTTAAAAGTTGAGGGCGGGGCTTTTCCCGGGCAGTACGCGCGGCAGTTTTCGGGTAGGGCTAGAAGACTATTTTAATTTTTTTAATACTTCGAGATGGCCACATAGCATGGAGCCGACCCCAACGATTTTAAGCTTACAGGCATGGTACACGCTATCCTAGACTACTATACACATGAAACTGCCACACGAGCGTCCGGGTTGTGCTTGGCTCTTCGCCTCTTCGGGAAGTCGAACAATGATGGAATACTATTGCACTGGAGGAGTACTACAGTACGCTTCTGGCCATCTGACACAGATTGAACTGCTGCATGTCCACCGCGTGCGGGAGGGAGAGCGTGTAGCGAAAGCTTCTCCTAGTCTTGCCAGCCACCACGCTCATGGGCGAGGGAGGGACGCTCCTGCCTTTGCGTGTATGACAGGTGGGCCCTACAGGTGTGTGGCCAACCTGTCATACAGCCAAAGGCAGGTGCAGTTAAGTCCGCGAGGGAGAGGATAATCAAACTTCTTGTTGATGTATGAGTTGATGCGACACATCAAAGCACTGCACTCAAATATATTTCAATAATTTGCATGTGTGACTCCCAGATGCAGAGGCCGGGGGTCATCATCCTCCTTTTCGAGAAAAAACAGACGCATGTGTGAGACGACGAGTGCGTGCGTGCACCTCTTCTCTTCCTATATAACGTACTACTAAACTCAGAGTACAAGTTTTTGTGGGTGGCATGATGGTGCGTGCGAGAAGTCCTGAGAGATAGGTTTAATGCATTAACTGCAATGCATGCATGCATAAAGTACATGCATTGGTAAATTTTCTCTTAATACTTGCATGCAATGATTTAATGCACCTTGGAATCTGAACATGTGTTGGGGACAACCAAATTGAGCCTTATAAAATGGAAAAACTAAAATTTTGAGATAAGCCCTATAAAACTGGAAAGGAGGGAGTAGAAAAAGAAGTACTCCATCCAGGAATAGTGCCGCACTTCGAAACTAGAACCGTCAATAAATTTTGAGCTTGCGTCTCGTCACATTCCAAATTACTCCATGCTATATTGAATTGCAAACCTGTTCACACCGATCACAACCTAAACAGTTGCCCACTTAGGAGCGTATTAGTACTCGGTTATAAATACTAGTATGCCAAGATGACTGCACATTCCTCCTCAACTCCTCATCCACAAAAACAAACAAGTCATTCAACATCCTTCCCTTGCGTTTGCCATGGCCAGCGTGAGTTCTGGGTCGAGAGATTGCCACCAGGGAGAGGTGAGCATGGAAGCGGAAGCACGAGAGATGTCCCGCCTCGCTGCGAGAGCAGCCGACATGTCCCACCACGCGGAAGTAGCAGCACAGAGGTCCCGCCACGCCGCTGAAGCAGCACGGAGGTCCCATCGCGCCGTCGATGCAGCAGACTGGTCCGGCCGTGCCGCAGAAGCAGTAGAGATGTCCCGCCACGCCACGAATGCAGCAGAGATGTCCCGCCGCACCACGGCGGCCTAGGAAAATTTCTCGTGGGCAGGCGACGACTATTACACACTACTAGGAAAAGGGCTATAGATAGGATTGATACTAATGGCGCACCATGGAAGCAGTGCGCCACTGCTATATACTAATGGCGCACCGGTTGGTGATGCGCCATTAGTTTGGAAGACACTAATGGCGCACCAGAAACAGGGTGCGCCACTAGTATTAAATTATTTTTTTCCATTTTTCCATACATACTAATGGCGCATCAGGTCGAAGTGCGCCATTACTAGTTCTAAGTAGTAATGGCGCACCAAGCAGACAGTGCGCCATTACTGTAAAAAATAATATTCTTTTTTTTGCAAAACTACTAATGGCGCATCGTTTCATAGTGCGCCATTACTAGTTTAAACTAGTAATGGCGCACTATTACCCGGTGCGCCATTAGTATATATATATTTTTTTACTTTTTTGCAAAACTACTAATGGGCAAGAAGATTGTGAACAGATAGCTAGCTAAGATCGATTGTATTTAAATCGTAGTCTTCATTTCTCGATTGTATTTCATGGGCACTTTTTGATATCATGAATATTTTTAAATTTCATGGGCACTTTTTGAATTCATGAGGACACTTGATCTCGATCCCCCTCCATCTCGATCTCGATTCCCCCTCCATCTCGATCTCGATCCCCCTCCATCTCGATCCCACCCGCACCCTCCCCCACTAGCTCCACCGCCGCCGACGACCCACCGCAACCCTCCCCCGCTCCACCGTCGCCGACGAGCACCCGGCCCCCTGCACCCTCCCCCGCTCCACCGCCGCCAACGGGCACCCCCCGCACCCTCCCCCGCTCCACCGCCGCCGCCGATGATATTTTCAAGTAACAAATTTGAACATATTTTAAAAAAAGTATTACTGTTTTTATAAAAAATATTACTGTTATGATTTAAACAAGTTTGAACATATTTAAACACAAATAAATATCAAAAACAACATTTAAAATGCATAAAAAATATTGGGGACCCTCAGAATCGAACCCATGACCTCCTGGTGTGTGTGCTGCGTGCTGACCAGTCGGGCTAGTGGGTGGGTTCTGTTGTAGATAGGGTTAGGCTGTAGATATGGTTAGTGGGCTAGATTAAAACAAAATTCTAATGGCGCACCGAGGGGAGGTGCGCCATTAGAATAGTCGTACTTATGGCGCACCGAGGGGAGGTGCGCCATTAGAACCCTCCCCCACTCCACCTACTGCCCTTGCCAGACACTTCGTCCTTCCTATCCCTCCACCGCACCGCTCCCTCCCTCGTCCCTCCATCCACCGCGTCGCCGCCGCTGCCCCGACCCACGGCGCCGCAGCCGCCCACGCGCCCCTGCCGTCTCCCTCTCCCCTTCCTCCCCCTCGAGCGCCGCCTCCCCATACGTGCGTCGCCTCCCGACCCACGACGCCGATGCCGCGCCTCCTCATCGCGCAAGGGGCGCTCTTCCTCGCGCTCTCCTCATCAACCACGACGTCGGCCACCTGCTCCTCACCAACCACGACGCCGGCCACCTGCTCCGTCGTCTCCGACAGAGGTTACTCCACCTAGCTGTAGCACTCGTGCGCTTGGCAGCTAGGGTTTGCCTCCAGCCCCTCCCCTCCCCCATCAACGAGAGGAGCATCCGGTGCCCCCGCCCTCGAGTTCGTCGACGATGCCGTCCTCCAGCCGTTGTCGCCGCTGCCGCCATCCTCCCGCCCAGGTACCTCTCCTCCTTCCTCCCTCTCCTGTGTTCCTAGGTTCCTAGGTTCAGATTTGTGCACTGTAGATCATGTTCCACTGTGAACTTACTGATGATGATGGATTTGTGAACTTACGGATGATGACAGGAGATTTGTGCACAAACTACAGTGCACAAATCTCCATGATGGATTAGGTAATGTTCCACGGTGTAGTAAGTTCCATAGATTGTATAATGCTAACACTAGTTTTAATATTACTGTAGCAGAGGTGATTGGGGGTTGTTGGGATAATGTCAAAATTAGGAGGAGGTTGGGTGATTTGGCTAAGCAGCAGTTGCAATATCTCTATGAGGACGTGGTTCAAAGTGAGGAGAGAGATAAGTGTGTGTGGACTTTAACTACATGTGGTGAATTTACCATTAGATCAATGTACCCGATGATCAAAGCTTTGCAAGTTAGATGTCATTTTAGACAATTATGGTTTATTAAAGTACCTCTTAAGATTACAGTTATCTTGTGGTTGATGTTTAAGAATAGTATATTATTGACTAAGTTATTACTCAAGTCTCTCACTGGTTGGAACACTGGGCTGGTTTGCAGAAGCGTGGGGGGACCTAATCAAATTACCTAATCAGATTTGTGAACTATAGTTTGTGAACTACACAGTGGAACATTACCTAATCAGATTTGTGAACTTACTGATGATGGCAGGAGATTTGTGCACTGTAGTTTGTTAATCTGGACATCTTAGTAGCTAATGCATTCAGTTAACCAAAGTTTAGTTCTTGTGTAGTGTAGTTCCCTCCTCAAATTACTTGCAAGCATATTGTAACTATTTTCACTCTGTCCTGAAGGTTTTTGACTACACAATCTGTGGTGACCCACACTCTGTTGGTTCCCACTCATTGAGTTCGCTCGTGAAGGTATTATATGTTCACATGGTACATTTATGTTTTTCAATAGCTAATTGATGGTTTGATACATGATACATTTCATGCACAGGTGCTAGAGCTGCACTTAACTTGCTAAAATCATCCCCTTGTTCTTATTGGTTATATAAATTCATTGATTGTCCTATGTTTTCTGTCAGCGTATTGTTCAGGAAGCTTGCTTGAGTTTGTGTCCTTTAATTTGTAAATCTGCATTTGTTGTATATACTGTCATAAAGTTCAGCAAGAACAGGGCATCAACAGTGCTACTCTAGTATCTAGTTGGGGAGGGACAAATGGACAGGGACAACAAACTATTAGTTTTAGGATTAACACTCCTCATATAAGATGAGAGGATTTTTTTAATTGCTTCTTGCAGTTTTGAAAATTCAATTTATTCAGTTACTAAAAATTCAGTTAGGCACACAAATTTCAGAACTTTTGTTTGCTGTAACATATTGATGTGCTTTGTAAAACTTGTTCATTTACTGAACTACTAATGCCTTGTGATGCTCTGAATTACTTGTGATGCCTCTGAATTACTTGTGATCACATTGAGAAAGAGATGCAAAGATCATGATCAAAGATGGGCTGCTGTAGAACTGTTCTACATCTTTACAGTGCTATTGTATAGAAATATGCTGAATTTTCTGCTCTGATTGTTGCTCAAAGAAATTTAGCAAAAAAATGGGGTCCTGGGAGACGCCGCCGCTGCTTGAGGCCCTTGAGAGGCCCTTCGTGTCGTGATGATTTTGCAGGTACCCCGAGAGGCCCTTGAGTTTGCCGGAATGTCAGTTAACCGGCAAATTCGGGTACTCCATATGTCCAATTTTCTGCAAAGGCCATGCTAAAATTTTCCGTGAATTTTAGCATGACTTTGCTAAAAATAGGACATATGGGGTACTTGCGACTAATGCATGGGCCGGGGTATCTTAGTACTTAGTTAAGTAGGATCAACTGCCCTGCCATTCTTGCTGCATTAAACCATAGGTGGCAATAGAGCCAAGTTATTAGGCCCAACTTAGAATTCTCATTAGCATCGATAAACCCTAGATGATAAACCCAACATAGGTGGCAATAGAGCCAAGTGATTAGTACCAAGTAATTAGGCCCAACCTAGGGTGCCTCGGTGTCGATGAGAACCTAAATGATGTACGCTTAGGCTTTTAGGGTGCCTCGGCATCGACAAAACCTAAATGATGAAAGCTTAGGCTTTTAGGGTGCCTCGGTGTCGACAAACCCTAAATGATGTAGTTTTGAATTATGAACGTAGGATATGTCGTCATCATCATCAGACGACGAAAGTCTCCCGGCGGAGTGCGACTGGTGCCACGACGATCGAGGTCTGTGTGACATGCCTCACCTGGACGATGATCGGCGCTTCAGCATTAAGCTCGAGGAGACCTTCGAAGTTGAAACAGTACACAACGACGACAAGTGTTATTTTCATAATTAAGCATGACTTCAACTATTTCAATGTGTAATTTTCATCTTTTAGAATTCGAGTATAGCTTATCCCATGCCATGCAAGACGCTATGTCTTGGAGAGGATGGATTTTGAAGACCATGAAATTTCTGAAACAAAGAAAATTCACCTAAGGACTCATCACGATGTGGACTTTGAAGTAAATCTATATAATTCTGAGAGCGTAACCCATTTTGGTTGCAAAAATTGGGAAGCATTTTGCAAGATGTATGGTTTTGATGAGGGTATGCTTATCACCATGGATCTTGGTAATCCTGACATCAACCAAGACAATATGGACATTTGGGTCCTTGTTGATACGCCTCCAATTCTACCGCTATGTGAGTTTCTCAAACATAGTTATTAGCTAATTTATATTTTTATTTCAAAATAGTTGACAGCTTATTTTTATTGTTCAAAGAATGTGCGGGAGATGGTAGACAAAACCCACTACACCGATGGCTCCGAATTAACAACTTACAAGGAGAAAAATCATTTGGTCCGATTTTGTACTGACATTGAGAATTACAATATCTACAATCAAACTCCTCAACATTATGGTAAATACGTGCCACTAGTGCATGTGTTCAACTACGGTAACTACCATGGAGATACCCTGGTAAGATTTTTACTATTATGACATCCGTGCATCTTTTGCATACTTCTAAAACTAGTACATCATTGCTAACTATGAAGTTATCACTATGTTTTTCAACAGATAATCCCAGAGAATTGTGTGCCTCATATGATGTATCTGAAAGGTAGTGTTAATGTTTTGAACATACAGCCAGGTCGTCCTACGAATCTCAACTGTCCATACGAGATTTCTAAAAGAAGTAGAGACATGAAAGTCAAAGGATGGAAAAAATGTATGGACAGTCGTAAGGAGCTTCTTGGAAGCAAAAGGAAGCAAAGCGCAAGAATTGGAGACAGGATGTTCTCCATTCTCCATAATGGAGAGTCAGGGTCTATATTGTTTTATGCCATTTTAGCTTAAATAGGGTATTTAGGTCCTGCCTAATACTGATGATCATGTGCTAAGAACAATTAAGTAGGGTTGGTTCGAAGACTATCAAGATGATGATCGTATGACTTGTTATGAATAATGAGTAGAAGTTCTATGATGATGATTAGTAGGACTTGTTAGGATTAGTATTACTTCCGACAAACTCGATACTCGCGGTCTTGAGACTTGTAATGTATTATCTTTGTTCGGTCTTTTGAATTCGGAGACTAATATGATGAATTGTATTCGGAGACTAATCTTCTATTGTATTCGATGAATCTGATGTTGCTGTGTGTTGCTGTCTATATTCTGTCCAATAATATATTTTATAACCTGTGCAAAAATCAGAAAAGAAAAAAAATAAAACCTAATATTCATACTAATGGTGCACCACACAAGACACTAATAGCGCACTGTGATCAGCACACTAATGGCGCATTAACTGCTGGTGCGCCATTAGAATGCCAAAGCACATGGGTACATATGGCCCCCTGGGAGGCATTCTAATGGCGCACTGCAGGCTATACTAATGGCGCACTATGTGGTGCGCCATTAGAACACCAGATACTAATGGCGCACCAGTGGTGCGCCATTAGAATTTAATTCTAATGGCGTGATGCCAGTGGCGCACCGGTAGTGCGCCATTAGAAGGCAAATTCGGTGCGCCACTAGCATGCCTTTTCCTAGTAGTGACAGGCGCATGCATGCGATCGTCCATGGCCAGATGGATCAGATCTCCGGCTCGGCGAGGTTGCAGGATGACATGATAGCCTCGTTTGAACAGGCTACCGGCGTCATCCGGCAACTAAGGGAGGGCAATGAGAGGCTCCGGGCCGAGCGCGACCTGCTGAGGGAGAAGATCGTCCGAAGTGCAGACTTGCAGGAGGAGACAAGTGCCTTGTTGAAGAAACTTATGGACGAGAATGACATGCTCCGCAACGAGCGCCAAAGGTTGGTCGAGGAATCCGTGGATGTTCTCAAGCAGTGTCTTGAGGACACGAAAGAGCTCATCGCTGCTCGCTGCAAAGACTAGTTTCCTGGTTTCTTTTGATGTAGTAATCAGTTTAGGATGTGGATTGTGTCGTCGGTTGTGAAATGTTGGGTTCTAGCGCAGATGTTTGGCCTTTGTTGGCCTCTTGGGATGTTGCGATTTCAATCTGGTAGCTTTTAGTCCTTCGTGTTAGGCTGGAGTTGTGCTGAACTTCTTGTGAATTGTGGTGGTTTTCAGTAATGAAAATCGAAAGGGGCAAGCCCCTCTCTGATCAAAAAAAAAATTAATCGTCCTTATATATTCATCAGTCTTGCTATAAGTCGCAGTAGATGCTATATAGGTCAATCGGATCTTACATCAAGATCCATGCTTTCAGATTTTCTTTTTTCTCTCTTAAATCTCAGCCGAGTGAGACATAGCCACGCCATTAAACAGAGGCTCGGGCGCCATTAATGGAGACCTTGGGAGAGAGGTGGACGGTAGATGGAGGTCAAACGGCTCTCCTCCCGATAAGCATGCGCGGGGGTCTGATCGCATGCCTCTCGTACTCAAATAGCTACCCTGCACGGCGCCTCCTAGCTAATAAAAAATGGGAACGCGTGGCGGCACGTAAATGGTACTAGTGAGTAGAACGCCCACGGTTTCAATAATACTTGTGTTCCCGATTGTAACGTGACAACACTTGTTCCAAAATGACTTTGTTGATTGTTAATGTGTGCGCCTTCGCAAATCGGACTGCAAATTTACCATAGCATGTTGGTGCCATGTCATGGCACCAAGCCAAGTTTCATTATTTTCATGCATGTTTTGGATTTACAGGAATTAAAAAACTAAGTTTCTCAATGTTTCCAACCCAGCCACGACACCCAGAATTTTGAATTTCATTCCCATTTCTTGCATGGAACCTAGAAATTTACCCGAGGGCACACATGTGATTTTTCAACCAACTTTGGTGCACTGGAACATGTCCTTGTATTTCAAATTTGAATTATGCACACAAAGGTGACACGCTCCCTCCTAGAACCACGAGCCTTCTTGAGAGAAGCTCCGATTTGCAAGAAGCTTATACCAAAATTTGTTCCTATCCGGCCAATTTTTTTACCATGGCATGGTACTACCATGACATGACACCATGCCAAGTTTCATGATTTTAAAACCAAGTTTCTCAATGTTCTCGACCAAGCCACGATGCCCAGATGTTTGAATTATATTCTCATTTTTTTCATGGGACCTACTCCCTCCTTCCATCTATATAGGGCCATATGTGTTTTTCAAGACAACCTTTGACTATTGACACGATTAATAGCACATGAGATGTATACTATGAAAATTATATTATTGGAAGCTCCTTTGACATACAAAATTGAAGGTGTTCTTTATGTAAGTTGCATGTCATATATTATTGCTCTAACGTTTGGTCAAAGTTAGCCTCGAAAAACGCATTAGGACCTATATAGATGGAAGGAGGGAGTAGAAATTCACCCGAGGACACAAATGTGATTTTTCAACCAACTTTGGTGCACGAGAGCATGTGCTTGTAGTTCAAATTTGACTTATGCACATTAAATGACCAGAAACTCAATTAATGTATAAAAAACGACAAATGAACCCGGAATAATTCCAAAATTTAACAGGGCACTAATGTAGTTCTATGTTGCCTTTGTTAAGAAACTCAAGGGGGGCAGCGTATATCGTTTCACACTCAAAGGTGGCACGTTCCCTCTTAGAACCACGAGATTCCAAATTACCCCAATTTTTTTACCACAACATGTTAGTGCCATGACATGACACCATGCCAAGTTTCATGATTTCCAGGCGAGTTTGATTTACATGAATTTAAAATCAAAGTTTCTCGATGTTCTCGGCCGAGTCATGACGCCCAGATGTTTGAATTTCATTCTCATTTCTTCCATGGGACCTAGAAATTCAACCAGGGACACACATGTGATTTTTCAACCCACTTTGGTGCACCGGAGCATGTGCATGCAATTCATATTTAGATTATGCACATTAAAAGTCCAGAAACTCAATTAATGTATAAAAAGGACAAATGAACCTGAAATAATTCCAAAATTTAACAGGGCACTCATATAGTTCTATGTTGCCTCTGTAAATAAAATCAGGGGGGAGGCAGCGTATATCATTTCGCACACAAAGGTGACACGTTCCCTCTCGGAACCACGAGGCTGGTTGAGAGAATCTCCGGTTTTGTAAGAGGCTTATACCAAAACTTGTCCCAATTTAGCCAAAAATTATATGTATGAAAACACGGTTTAGATTATCCCAAACATCTCGCTACCTAGACCAATAATGTACTATGATTTGAATTCAACATAAAATGGATACAAATATTTGAATTGGAGAGCGTATGGTAGATGTAGTTCATAGTGAAATATGATTACTGCTATATGTATGTTTTTTGTTATCAAGATAATATTTAAATTATTGTATAACTTGACAACAATCGTATTCAAGTAAGGAAAATTGATTCAAATTTAGTCCATATGGTAGACAACAATATATATGTTCACATGGTGGAGTAAAATGATCATATATGATGGAAGATCAAAATGTACGACTACATTAATTATAAACCGCAAGGTCACCTAACGATATATTCGAATTCAACATAAAGTGGATTCAAAAATTGAAATTCGAGATCATGGCATCTGTAATCATATAAAAAGGGACATTACTCTTTCTTTGGTGGGAATTGATTTGTTTTTTGTTGTTGTTGAGCGAAGTGTGAATCGATTTGGTACTGTGCAGGGTAATCTTGTTCTCCCGATTTTTTTACATTTTTCTTGTAGTTTTTTCAATGGAATCTATAGCAATATAGTAAAAGGGGACATGACTCTCTTGTGTCTTGTATGAATTGATTTTTTACACATTAAGTTTGTTCTGCCGAACAAGGAATCCGCACCTTGTTATCCCAAAATTTTCAAGCTCGAGAATCTTTTGTCTCACCTGCTTTGAAACTCCCGCTTCTTCAACCCGCGCCGCGCCTTGTTATCCCGAAATTTGGACGCACGCGAGAACTCCCTCCTCATCTAAAATCGCTCCCGCAGCCCAGACACGCGAAATCCCCCTTCTACCCCTCAACCGGAAATGAAGTTCCATGTCGCGGTGTCAAAACCGGTGGGGGTACGCTGGTAACTTACCCTACATTTCGGACAAGCGCATCCCTAAGCTTGGCTCACCTCTCCCGTTCGCCCCCCCCCATTCGTACACCGAGGCCGCCAAAACCCACGAAACCCCATGCTCCTCTGTCGGCCTCCCGACCGCCGCCCAGCCGGAGACTCTTCCCCGACTACGTCGTCCACCGCAACAGCTCGCCGTCCCTCATCCACTGCACCGAATGAGGATCCGTTGTTTATCTCATCGTCCCGCCGGATCAGCCGCCCCGTCCTCCACCTCCAAAGAGCTGCCCTGACGTTCGCCTCGTCTATCGCGCCACCTTAATCCCCACAGCACCGTCTTGACCTGCCCCACCGGAACCGCAACACCCTCACCAATTCCTCCGATGAAGCCGAGGCCAACTCGGCGCCACCAAGGAGGTTCTGCACTCACCGCTGCATTTTATCTTTTATTCGATGTCACGGGGCTGTCGGTGCTCGATACCGAGCAAACATGGCGTGTCTCCATCGACGGCGCCGTCGCCGGCCACATCATCCATGGCGTCTTTCCCCCATGTCGTTGCTTCCTCGGCGGCGACTTCCACAATGGCACTAGCTGCAGCTGCTCCGGCTCTCGCTCGCGCAGCGGCTCTGTTCTTGTTGTCGATCGCGCTGTTGCACTGCTCCTGCTTTCGTTCGTGCTGCTACTCTGCTCTTGCTCTCGATTGTGTTTCTGCTGCTGCTGGTGCTGCACGACCTCCGACAGCTACAGGAGTTGCTGCTTTAGCACTCCCTCGCGATGCTACTGCACGACTTGCTCTCTGCTAGTGCGTTCCCTGCTCGAGCGTCTGCTGATTTAGATCACTGCTTCTCTGCTACTAGTGCTCGAACGCCCTAAACATCTATTGCAATACTATGTTACTAGTTCAATCAGTTTCGATAGTAAAATTCAGTTTCGACTATGAAGTTCATTTTCTTCAGTTAAGTTCAGAGTGAACAATAATTACAGCATCTGTCGGAGCAGCCGTGGCGCGGCTGATGCGTTTTACATCTAGCACTTTTTGGTGATGTATTTTACATCATCTATTGCAGATGATATTAGGGTCCCACTTCAGATTAACGTTGTCTGTCTTGTCATGCTCCAGCCTCGTCGCCGTACACCTTAGCGGAGCTGCTCCAATGACGGAACCGTCCATCACAGCGGAGCAGTACCCTCGGCGCCGTTTCCAGAGGCCTCGAATCTTCTTCCCCGCCTCTGTTAGTCACACCAGCATCACCACCATCCTCCATGTCCAACCCAATGATGCTGAGGCCCACAAGGCTATGCCAAAGAGGTTGTACACTCGTCGCATCACTTTGTTTCTCCATTCCTCTATTCTTCCAATTCATGTGAGCCAAACACCCAGGTTGACTGAAATCCTATGTTTCCAAATGCTCTGTTTTGCACGTGCATTCCTATCCTATTCCTGTGTTTTTCCTGTCCCTGCGTTTATAGAATCCTCCAATTCTAAGGAGCCCTTATAGATTTACTTCATTTTCAGATAGGCGTCAAAGAAAACTCTGTGTGTTATGTCCTACTCTTGCCATGCTGTCATCCACCCCACCTAAGGTGCACCATCGACAGAAGCGTTCACTGCAGCAGAGATCCCCCCTGCAGACTTCCTTTCGCCACCTCAGATCATCTTCCCCGTTGTCGGCAGCCACGCCAACTGCATTACCATCATCGACTTGAGTAGATGAACCTGAGGACTACACTGTTCCGGAAGAGAGGTCGCAGTCTTTCATGTTTGCTTACGTTATACATTGGTTATTATTACCTGCTACTTTATCGTTCAATCTTGAGTTTTGAATTGCCCATGGGTCTCATATCGAGCCAGCAACGAATAGTATCTGTCTATTATCTGGTTCATCTAGGTCTTCTATGTGGTTCATGTTGGGTAGGCAACAAACAATAGATGATCCATTGTCTATCTTTTTAAACTGAAGCTATAATCTAGCTGCTATCATTAGTTTTGGATCCATCCACTTGTTTGCTACCATCAGTCTTGATTTTTGCATGCACCCCTTAGGCCTTACAAAATCTAACTATTTTTTATTATGCATGTCAGATATTGTACACAATCGTACTGAACATGTAGAGAAAAAGAGAAGACTGTTGCATGCGAATATAATGTCATGCAGACGCCGCTCCATGGTGGGCGAAGTGCCCCCCCTTCTGCATTTCCAGATTGTATTCCAGAGGAAGATAACTGTTCAGATGGAGATTCAGAAGGAGCCGACCACGCCTGTTTACCACCTGAGGTGTTAGCTCTAACCTGGCATGCTGATGTTGGTCATATCATGCATATGGTGCCTTGCATTGCTTACATTATACATCTTATATGTCATCAGCTTAGTTTAGATTTGCTTTGTGTGAATGCCACCTGTTTGGTTTCTATATCATACTCCCACCATTCCTAAATATTTGTCTTTTTAGAGATTTCAACAAGTGACTACATACGGAACAAAATGAGTGAATCTACACTCTAAAATGTGTCTATATACATCCGTATGTGGTAGTCCATTTGAAATCTCTAAAAAGACAAATATTTAGGAACGGAGGGAGTATATGGGAATTATGCAATGCCATCTTCTTTAGCCAGGCATCATATACGTGAATCATGCAATGCCATCCTGTTTAGCCAGTCGTCGTATATGTGAATTGTATCGTGCCATATTTTTTCCATAATGTATTCCATTTGTCAACAATGTTTATACATTCATCTACTCTTCCTGTGCATCAGCCATTTGAGTCGGTCATGGGAAAATCTGGAGTGAAAACAAGGTTTTCTGAGCAGTCAGTGCTACCTGTCGATGCAAATTTCTTGCTGGTTACAAATAGCTCCTCGGAGGAGGATTCAGAGAGAAATGACTAGTCGTATTCCCCCCCGAGGTGCATGCTCTAACTTGGCTGGGTTATATTGCTCATATCATGCATATGGTGTCTTGCATTGCCATGCCATCTGCTTAGATTAGAAATGCTTTGTGTGAATGCCTCCTGTTTGCTTTCTATATCAGATATGTGAACTATGCAATGCCATGTTTTTCAGCCAGTTATCATATATGTGAATTATGCACCACCATGGAGCCAGGCATCATATATGTGAATTATCTCATGCCATCTTTTTTTCATTATGTATTCCATTTGTCGACAATGTGTGTATATTGAACTACTCTTCATGTGTATCATCCATTTGAGCCGGTTATGGAAAAATCTGGAGTGAAAACAAGGTCTTCAGAGCAGGCAATGGTACATGTTGAAGCATATATCTCGATGGTTACAGGGAGCTCCTCAGAGGAGGATTCAGAGACAGATGACCAGTCCTATATCCCACCTAAGGTGTATGCTCTAAGTTGCAATGTTTATATTTCTCATATGATGCATATGGTGTCTTGCATTGCTTAGTTTAGACATCATATGCACAATATTGAAATATATCTGCTTAGTTTAGAGATCATACATGCGAGTGCTAGCTGCTTAGTATATGAATCAATTATGTCAATTATATCATCCCATCCTGTTACTTAGACAACATGTATGTGAATTATTTCATCCCAACCTATTTTAGAAAGACATCATATAGTTGTGTCATGTCATCCTGTTTAGGTACTCATCATATGTTGAATTATGCCATTATATCACGTTAAGTTATCCATCATATATCTGAAACTATGTCATGCTATCCTGTTTAGTTAGGCATCATATATGTGAAATTGTGTCATGCTGTCATGTTTGGTTAGACAACATATATGTGAATTATAGAATTGTGGGGAATGAGAGTCCCACCTCTCCTCCCTCCGGCGCCCTAGGCTCTCCGGCAATCTTCCTCCTCAGCCAGTAAATTTGGTTTTCTCTCCACCCATCTTCTCCGGCACTCTCTGATCTACCAACCTATACCCATCTCACATGGGTTCTCATGGTGGATCCACCTTGGATCTGGATTTCTCCAAAGAAGTGGCTTTTGCGGAAGAGGTTTTCAGATCTTGTGGGAAAACCATTCATCCCTCGGATGACACGAGCCATTTTATTATGGTTGTGTCTTTTAGCAGACATAGATTCCGTCTTGATGAGGATTCGGTGGCGGCGGCATTGGAATGTGCAACTGGAGGATCTGCAACCGATCTATCTGTGCAAATCATTGCGGACAAGGTATTCTCATTTATGGTATCATGCAAACGTGTTGGCATTTTTATTCTCCATTTGCGATCTTTCGCGTGCCCGCAATTCAAATGCTACTTTCATCTGTGGGGAAATGGCGGCCCTAATTGGAAACGTGAATTTACTATTTGGAAGAAAGAGTGTGATGCGGAGTGGATTATCATCAGTCCTTCTAAGAGGCGTGCTTCTATTGGTTTGCTTGCTATGCATAAGCCTCCTTCCAAATCTGCATTACGTTCGGGTTCTAGGCCTCCGAGGAACATTTCTTTCGCTACTTTCCAACAGTATGATGCCTGCAAGGGATACTCTTATCCTGCTTCGCCAGGTCTTGTTGATCTGGTTTCAGATGCTGGGTACACTGTGCTACCTCGTGAGAGAGACATTGTGCCTCCACTGCCGGCGACTGAACTCCGATGGACGGTGGCAGAACCACCCATTATTTTCGGAATAGTCAACGTCCAAGCTATTTCCTCGGCTGGGATTTCTAATCCAGCCATTTCGGATGTGAATCTGCATGTGCATGGGAAGGAACGGGCTGGTCCGGCTGTGGCCCAGGAGACCTCTTCAGCCCAGCTTAATACCCAGCCCCAGGAGATTTCCCCGGCCCAGTTTGATTTGGCCCAAGCTGCATCCGGATCTCAATCTACCCCTCCACCTGTTATTGGAAATGAGGAGTTTATTACTCCCAGGGCATCGGAATCACCTGTTGATTATGACAGATTTAATGATTTTGTGGATGACATGGTTTTCAAAGTTTGGAAATGTCAAAATTGTTTGTCCATGAGGCATTTATGCAGCGCGTGCACCAGCAAGATTAGGTGCCGTAGATGCTTTCGGTTGGGGCACCGGGCAAAGGGCTGTTCCGATTCTAGTCTATCTCCCTCTTACAGGTGGGTCCCATGGAGCAAATCCACCGTATCTAACCGGTCTACTAGTTTATCGGAGCGAGACTCCTCGATTTCTCCCATAGCTAGCCCGGAGGGGTCTATGCCCAGTCCTATCAAGCCTGCCACCCCGTCCATCCCACCGTTGCCAGTTGAGCCACCGCCCACAATGCCTCTGCCGCCCACCTCACCACCGCCCTCAATCGTCTCGACTCCGGCTTTGGATCACTCCTCCCCAGCTCCGGCAATGGCCAACTTTCCGCTGGACCCGATGGATTTCCTCCCGCATGGCTTCGACATCATTGATGGAGGGGAGCTGCGCCTGCCTCGCACTTTCTTTGCGCCGGCGGTGGCTCCGGATCGACAGCATGAGGAGTATGCCATCGCCATTGTTGAGCCGGCTCCTCTACCTGAAGAAGTTGCCATCTTCCGGAATCTGGTCAGTGATTTTGTCGTCAATAATCTGCAGAGAGCTGTGCTGGATACTCAGCCGTGGATCCAAGGGGTTGGTTTGTTTAGATTGCATAGTGCTCTGGCCCGACAAGCATTAGTTGATCATCCTCCTTTCAACTTGGGCAACGATAGATTTGTCAGGTTTATTCCGCATGATGAAGGTATCAATTACAGAGCTGCACAGGGTTTTAGAAGGGGATGGGTTATGCTGCTAGGCGTTCCTTTGGACTATAGGCGCTCTCAATACCTTGCAGATGTCATCAGTACTTTTGGGCGCTTTCACCATTGGCATCAGGATGATCCGATGATGGTCCGATCATTGGTCTATGTGTCTTTTCCTGCACCGACTATGGTTCCCAGATCAGTGACATACAGAGAATTTGCAGATTTTGGAGGGGTTCGGATCTCTTGGTCTGCACCAGTTTATATTCTATCTGCGGACCATGCGGATATCCTACCTGCTGATGAGGACCGAATGCCCCTCAATGGCAACCCCCACCCTCTCCCTGCAACATGCAGTTCAACAACCATAACTGGGTCCTGCCTAAGTTCCCAGAACTGGGCTGGAACGATGTGCCTGCACCTGACAATGGGCAGCCACAGAATGAACCCCCATAGTTTCAGGAAGTTCTGCAGCAGGATAATGTTGAGGAAGTTCAGTCTCAGGAATCCATTGTGCTCCAGCGGTCTGAGGATTCAGTTAACAATGTGAATGATGCTGCTGAAATGGCTATTCTACAACACCCAATGGGACTGCAGCAGCCTCCTTTGATGATCGGACAAGTTCTAACTACTTTTGGGCCTGTTCTGCCCCCTGTCATGCAGTGGAAACGTACTTTTGAGAAGGTACTGCCGCTTATGGGGATCTCTGATATCCCAAAGTTTGGTTTCCGATCTGATCTTGGTGCTTTTCTGAACAAGCAGTCCTGGGCGACTCTTTTCAACACTTCATCCCCAAAATTACAGCTTCTGCCTGCACCTGTTTCCGTGACTCAGTCTCTGGAAGTGACACCTGTTAAACGGCCGGTAGCTCGAGCTCTGTGTTTTGATGATATTGATGAACCTGTTGCTGAAGCATTTGAGTTTAGGGCTGTTACTAAAGTTACTCTGAAGCGTGGGGGAAAGCCTAAGGCCTCTCGAGTTATGGTGGATTCTGAGGTCAGGCGCAGTGCTCGTCTTAGTGCGATGCGTGATGGATATCGTCAGGTAACTTCTGGCACACCTTCTAGGAGGCCGCACACACTGAAGAAGCGCAAATCTGTGCCTTCCCAGTCTGAGGACAACTCTGCAGTGCCTCCTCTGACGGCCATAGTCGATCTTCAGCGAATTGGTACTCGTCTTCGCATCGCGCCGGAGAAGATCACGACAGATAAGCTTGCAGCTAATCCTACCCGCTCCAACAAAAGCGCAAGTTCCGATGATTAGTTGCTTCATCCAGGGTTTAGGTCCATGGCGTACCATAATCGCCATTTATCTATTCTTATCTGTTTGGAACACTGATGTTTTCGTCTGTTTAGTGGGTTGTAGGCCATTGCGTGGCTTACTTTTAATTGTGTGCTCTTTTGGTTTGTAATGAATCAAACTTCGTTTAGAGAGTGGAAAGTACTTTGTTGGAATGTTAGGGGTTTGAATTCTGAAGCGCGTCAGCTCGCTGTTAGGCAAAAGATCAATGAAAGTGGGTGCTCTGTTGTTTGCCTTCAGGAAACCAAATGCATGCATATTGATCAACGCTTCATTAGAAAGTTCTGTCCTCGGCGTTTTGATAACTTTGTTTATGTGCCATCGGTTGGGGCATCAGCCGGCATGGTGGTCATCTGGAATTCATCCTTCTTCACAGGCAATTTAATTGAGGCTAAGCCATTTGGTATTATTATGAAGTTTCAATCTAAGCATACATCAGAGACTTGGTTTCTGGTCTCAATTTATGGTCCTTGTCAAGGACCGGCGCGTGACGATTTTGTGCAGTGGTTATATAATCTGGATATTCATTTTGAGGACAATTGGCTGCTTTTAGGTGATTTCAACTTTATGCGATCGTTTGAGAATCGAAATCAGCCAGGTGGTGATGTGAATGATATCTTTTTGTTTAACGAAATAATTGGTCATTTGGGTCTTGTTGAGCTGCCAATCAAGGGCCGTTAGTACACATGGTCTAATATGCAAACCACACCTCTGCTAGAACAAATTGATTGGTTTTTTACATCTGTGGCTTGGACACATGATCACCCCAACACAATGGTCTTTCCGCTTGCGCGCACTGCCTCTGATCACGTTCCGTGTGTGGTTTCCATTGCCACTTGTATTCCCAAGGCAAAGGTTTTTCGCTTTGAAAACTATTGGGTTGATCTGCCTGGTTTTATGGATTGTGTATCTGAGGTTTGGAACAGACCTGTGGATAGATCTTCAACTGCCTTAACCATTTCTACTAAATTCAAAACTCTTCGTTATGCTCTTAAGAAATGGCATCTCAACCTATCCACAGTCAAGGCTCTCATTGCTGATTGCAGCAAAGCAATCATATTTTTGGATAATATTGAGGAATTTAGGCCCTTGAGTTGGCCGGAGTTCAATTTCCGCAAGATTGTCAAATTACATCTTGAAGATATTTTGCACTGGCAGTTCATTTATTGGAAGCAACGTTGCACGATCAGAAATATCAAAGTTGGTGAGGGAAATTCAAAATTTTTCCATGCTATGGCAACGGAAAGGTATCGGAGAAACACCATTTCCTCGATCAAATCTGTGGATGGGGAGGTGATTTCTGATCATCAACAGTTAGCAGGGATGTTTTGGTCTGACTTCAATAGTAGAATGGGCCAGGTAAAAGGTATTCAAATGGGTTTTGACCTTGACACATTAATTACGCGGATAGATGGTGTGGAGAATTTATCCTTGCCTTTCATAGACTCCGAGGTGGATACGGTGATCAAGAACATGCCTTCTGACCGCGCCCCGGGCCCTGATGGGTTTACTGGTCTTTTTCTCAAGAAATGCTGGAATATTCTGAAGCCAGATTTTATGAAGCTGGTCAAGGAATTTTATGAGGGAAAGTGTGACCTGGAGTGTCTAAATACATCTCTCATTACCCTCATTCCCAAGAAGTTGAGCCCGGAGTATATTGGTGATTTTAGGCCCATTTCATTGACAAATACTTGCCTCAAGTTTTTGACTAAACTTTTGGCAAATCGTTTACAGAGTGTGATTTTAAAATGTATTCACCACAATCAATATGGGTTTCTTTGCTGTAGATCCATTCAAGATTGTCTTGCATGGTGTTTTGAATATATCCATCAGTGCAAGGCATCCAAAAGGCCTATAATCCTTCTCAAGTTGGATTTCATGAAGGCGTTTGATACCATCGAGCACGAGCTAATTCTTAGGGTCCTGAAATGTAAGGGTTTTGATGATCGCTGGACAGGTTGGATTGATAGCATCTTGTCCTCTGGATCCTCTTCGGTTCTTTTAAATGGTGTGCCTGGTAGTCATTTTGTCTTTCGTTCGGGTGTGCGTCAAGGAGACCCATTATCCCCTTTGTTATTTGTGATTGCTGTGGATTTATTGCAGTCTGTGGTTAATGAGATGTGTGCAAGGAACATTCTCACACTACCCATACCAACCTCTTCACGGGACTATCCGATCGTGCAATACGCTGATGACACATTAATTGTCCTTCCGGCGGTGGACAGCCAGCTCATTGCTTTCAAGGATATGCTTGAGACCTTTGCTAAGTCTACGGGGTTGCGGGTTAACTTTAGTAAATCCTCATTAATTCCAATGAATATGTCTGATGAGGAGGGTAAACGTGTGGCTGCTTTGCTTGGGTGTGATGTTGGCTCCATGCCATTTACTTACCTGGGATTGCCAATGGGTACTAGTAGACCCACAATTTATGACTTGCTTCCCTTAGTGGATCGCATAGAGAGAAGATTGTCTGCCTCCTCTTGTCTGTTGAACCAAGGCAGCCAGCTACAGCTCTTGAAATCTGTTCTCTCTTCCATGCCAATATATTTCTTGTGCACTCTCTCATTACCTCAAGGAATTTTGAAGCAGATTGAACGCATCATGCGGCAATGTTTGTGGCGAGGCAACTCTAATACACCAAGACAATCATTGGCAGCTTGGAAGTTAGTATGTCGGCCCAAGAGTCATGGAGGACTTGGGGTCCTGGACCTGGGCATACAAAATGATGCCTTATTGATCAAGCATCTCTACAAATTTTTTAACAAGTTGGATGTACCTTGGGTTTCTCTTATCTGGGACACATATTATGCTGCTGCACCGCCCCAAGTAACCCAAAGTTGTGGTTCTTTTTGGTGGCGTGATGTGATGAAGCTGTATGATAAATTTTGTCAATTGGCTGTCTCTCACGTGCGCTCCGGAGACTCGGTGGTTTTTTGGCTGGATCGGTGGCAATTTAATAATGAGGTGGTTATCATGCAACAGCGTTTCCCGAGGCTCCACACTTTTGTGATCGATGACACGCTTACCATTAAGGATGTGATGGAGCTGCCTGACCTGACCGACAATTTTCACCTGCCTCTATCAGTTGAAGCTTTTGAGGAATTCAACCAGCTTCAGGCTTTAATGCCTCTGATCAATTTGCATGAGGGAGTTAATGATGTCTGGAAATGGCCTTCAAAGACTGGGGATTATCGATCCAGGATCTACTATCTGTTTTGTTTCTCCGAAGTTGTGGTTGACCCCATATTTGGGTGGATCTGGAAATGTTCTTGTACTCTCAAGCTCAAGGTGTTTGGCTGGCTCCTTTTGATGGATCGTCTAAACACTAGGGATATGATGCAGCGACGACATTGGATTATCCAGGATGATACATGTGCTATGTGCTTCTCAGGTTTGCATGAAGATAGAGCTCATCTCTTCTTTGCTTGCAACTTTAGCCAACGGGTCTGGAATTATTTGGGCATCTCATGGAGTGTTCACCCTAACCAGACTACTTTTGGAATGGCTTGCGCGGCCAGGGAGGAATTTGGTCATCCTTTTTTCATGGAGGTAGTATTTACGGCTACTTGGAATATTTGGACCCAAAGGAATGGAAGGATCTTCAGAAATGAGTTGCCCACTTTCAGATCTTGGAGGAGGAATTTTATTCATGATATTTCTCTTTTAGCTCATAGAATCAAGTGTAAATATAGAGATAGACTAACCTCTTGGATAGATTCCCTCCCCTAATCTCTCTCTGTATGTAGTCTTTCTTTTGCTCTTTGTAATTTTGTACAACTCACCTATTGTTTTTTAATAAAGGGCTGTGAGGCTGTTGCCTTGCAGTATATAGTCAAAAAAAACATATATGTGAATTACCACATTTGTCTATCATACAATGTCTGTACGTTCAATTTCTTTTCTATGTCATGCTATCTTGAACAGGACAGCGGTACTGGCCAGCTACAAGCGCTTGTGCCAGCGGTACTGGCCAGTAACTCGAACAGCAAGTTACTGTGGCTGATAAACACCAGTCCTTTCTTGTGCAATAGCAAGCGCTAGAGGATTTAAGTGCCAAACAAGAGAAAGTTAATAAGCTTGCTAAGCATCTTGCCACCATTATGGGTACCCAGGATATTGTTTCTTGAACTCTTCTGAAGTGGTTTCAGTTCTGGACTTGTTTTGCTGCAGTGTTTATATGCTGCTTTGTTCCCTATATTTGCATTGGTGGTGAACTTTGATGCCCAGTGGATGTAATATCTGTAATAGCCGTGATAGCCTAGCATAAGTTGCTTGCTTATTTATTTCCTTGTTGTCTTGTTTATTTGTTTGCTTGTAGTCAGTGCAGTTCTTTTTCCGCGGTTTGCTAGTGGATGCAATAACCTATTTTTTAAAACTAGGCCACAATAACCATGGGCTAATATTTACTAGGGACAATTGCATTTTTACCCCTAGTTGGTTCCTACCCACAGGTTTTGCCCTTACTTTCCGAGCTTGCTCAGTTTTGCCCTTACTTTTTCTGTCGAGGTCCCTCGAATGCCCTTTGACCGTTTGACCAAAACTTTGAAAATTCATAACTAATTCATATGAACTCATAAAAATGAAAATAAGATATAAAAATGTTCAGATAAACATTACCTTTATGTGCATATCATTTGCATTCAGGACAAAAGCACCCTTTAAACTACCTGAGGTAATTAATGTTATTAACATTATTATAAATAAAAAGGTATAAACAATATTTTTTCCATGAATAAAAATTACATGCAAATGTAGGTGATGTTTTCTCAATATCCTGATATCTTATTTGCATTTTTCTAAGTTTCCTACTAGACATGACCGAGACACGTCTCCGGTCAATAACCAATAGCGGGACCTGGATGCCCATATTGGCTCCTACATATTCTACGAAGATCTTTATCGGTCAGACCGCATAACAACATACGTTGTTCCCTTTGTCATCGGTATGTTACTTGCCCGAGATTCGATCGTCGATATCCAATACCTAGTTCAATCTCGTTACTGGCAAGTCTCTTTACTCGTTCCGTAATACATCATCTCACAACTAACATATTAGTTGCAGTGCTTGCAAGGCTTATGTGATGTGCATTACCGAGAGGGCCCAGAGATACCTCTCCGACAATCGGAGTGACAAACCCTAATCTCGAAATACGCCAACCCAACATCTACCATTGGAGACACCTGTAGTACTCCTTTATAATCACCCAGTTACGTTGTGACGTTTGGTAGTACCCAAAGTGTTCCTCCGGTAAACGGGAGTTGCATAATCTCATAGTTATAGGAACATGTATAAGTCATGAAGAAAGCAATAGCAACATACTAAACGATCGGGTGCTAAGCTAATGGAATGGGTCATGTCAATCAGATCATTCAACTAATGATGTGACCTCGTTAATCAAATAACAACTCTTTGTTCATGGTTAGGAAACATAACCATCTTTGATTAACGAGCTAGTCAAGTAGAGGCATACTAGTGACACTCTGTTTGTCTATGTATTCACACATGTATTATGTTTCCGGTTAATACAATTCTAGCATGAATAATAAACATTTATCATGATGTAAGGAAATAAATAATAACTTTTTTATTGCCTCTAGGGCATATTTCCTTCAGTCTCCCACTTGCACTAGAGTCAATAATCTAGATTACACAGTAATGATTCTAACACCCATGGAGCCTTGGTGTTGATCATGTTTTGCTCGTGGAAGAGGCTTTGTCAACGGGTCTGCAACATTCAGATCCGTATGTATCTTGCAAATCTCTATGTCTCCCACCTGGACTAGATCCCGGATGGAGTTGAAGCGTCTCTTGATGTGTTTGGTCCTTTTGTGAAATCTGGATTCCTTTGCTAAAGCAATTGCACCAGCCTTGTCACAAAAGATTTTCATTGGACCCGATGCACTAGGTATGACACCTAGATCGGATATGAACTCCTTCATCCACACTCCTTCGTTCGCTGCTTCCGAAGCAGCTATGTACTCCGCTTCACATGTAGATCCCGCTACGACGCTTTGTTTAGAACTGCACCAACTGACAGCTCCACCGTTTAAAGTAAACACGTATCCGGTTTGCGATTTAGAATCGTCCGGATCAGTGTCAAAGCTTGCATCAACGCAACCTCTTACGGTGAGCTCTTTGTCACCTCCATATATGAGAAACATATCCTTAGTCCTTTTCAGGTATTTCAGGATGTTCTTGACCGCTGTCCAGTGATCCATTCCTGGATTACTTTGGTACCTCCCTGCTAAACTTATAGCAAGGCACACCTCAGGTCTGGTACACAGCATTGCATACATGATAGAGCCTATGGCTGAAGCATAGGGAACATCTTTCATTTTCTCTCTATCTTCTGCAGTGGTCGGGCATTGAGTCTTACTCAACTTCATACCTTGTAACACAGGCAAGAACCCTTTCTTTGCTTGATCCATTTTGAACTTCTTCAAAATCTTGTCAAGGTATGTGCTCTGTGAAAGTCCAATTAAGCGTTTTGATCTATCTCTATAGATCTTTATGCCTAATATGTAAGCAGCTTCCCCGAGGTCTTTCATCAAAAAACTTTTATTCAAGTATCCCTTTATGCTATCCAGAAATTCTATATCATTTCCAATCAGCAATATGTCATCCACATATAATATTAGAAATGCTACAGAGCTCCCACTCACTTTCTTGTAAATACAGGCTTCTCCAAAAGTCTGTATAAAGCCAAATGCTTTGATCACACTATCAAAGCGTTTATTCCAACTCCGAGATGCTTGCACCAGTCCATAAATGGATCGCTGGAGTTTGCATACTTTGTTAGCTCCCTTTGGATCGACAAAACCTTCTGGTTGTATCATATACAACTCTTCTTCCAGAAATCCATTCAGGAATGCAGTTATGACATCCATCTGCCATATTTCATAATCATAAAATGCGGCAATTGCTAACATAATTCTGACGGACTTAAGCATCGCTACGGGTGAGAAGGTCTCATCGTAGTCAACTCCTTGAACTTGCCGAAAACCTTTCGCGACAAGTCGAGCTTTATAGACAGTAATATTACCGTCAGCGTCAGTCTTTTTCTTGAAGATCCATTTATTCTCAATTGCTTGCCGATCATCGGGCAAGTCAACCAAAGTCCATACTTTGTTTTCATACATGGATCCCATCTCAGATTTCATGGCCTCAAGCCACTTTGCGGAATCTGGGCTCACCATCGCTTCTTCATAGTTCGTAGGTTCATCATGATCCAGCATCATGACTTCCAGAACTGGATTACCGTACCACTCTGGTGCGGATCTCACTCTGGTTGATCTACGTGGTTCAGTAGTATCTTGTTCTGAAGTTTCATGATCATCATCATTAGCTTCCTCACTGATTGGTATAGGTGTCGCAGAAACAGTTTTCTGGGATGTACTATTTTCCAACAAGGGAGCAGGTACAGTTACCTCGTCAAGTTCTACTTTCCTCCCACTCACTTCTTTCGAGAGAAACTCTTTCTCTAGAAAGTTTCCGAATTTAGCAACAAAAGTCTTGCCTTCGGATCTGTGATAGAAGGTGTATCCAATAGTTTCCTTTGGATATCCTATGAAGACACATTTCTCCGATTTGGGTTCGAGCTTATCAGGTTGAAGCTTTTTCACATAAGCATCGCAGCCCCAAACTTTAAGAAACGACAACTTTGGTTTCTTGCCAAACCATAGTTCATAAGGTGTCGTCTCAACGGATTTTGATGGTGCCCTGTTTAACATGAATGCGGCCGTCTCTAAAGCATAACCCCAAAACGATAGCGGTAAATCAGTAAGAGACATCATAGATCGCACCATATCTAGTAAAGTACGATTACGACGTTCGGACACACCATTACGCTGTGGTGTTCCAGGTGGCGTGAGTTGCGAAACTATTCCACAATTTTTCAAATGTACACCAAACTCGTAACTCAAATATTCTCCTCCACGATCAGATCGTAGAAACTTTATTTTCTTGTTACGATGATTTTCAACCTCACTCTGAAATTCTTTGAACTTTACAAATGTTTCAGACTTATGTTTTATTAAGTAGATATACCCATATCTGCTTAAATCATCTGTGAAGGTGAGAAAATAACGATATCCGCCACGAGCCTCAATATTCATCGGACCACATACATCGGTATGTATGATTTCCAATAAATCTGTTGCTCTCTCCATAGTACCGGAGAACGGTGTTTTAGTCATCTTGCCTATGAGGCACGGTTCGCAAGTACCAAGTGATTCATAATCAAGTGGTTCCAAAAGCCCATCAGTATGGAGTTTCTTCATGCGCTTTACACTGATATGACCTAAACGGCAGTGCCACAAATAAGTTGCACTATCATTATTAACTTTGCATCTTTTGGCTTCTACATTATGAATATGTGTATCACTATCTTCGAGATCCAACAAGAATAGACCACTCTTCAAAGGTGCATGACCATAAAAGATATTATTCATATAAATAGAACAACCATTATTCTCTGATTTAAATGAATAACCGTCTCGCATTAAACAAGATCCAGATATAATGTTCATGCTCAACGCTGGCACCAAATAACAATTATTTAGGTCTAATATTAATCCCGAAGGTAGATGTAGAGGTAGCGTGCCGACCGCGATCACATCGACTTTGGAACCATTTCCCACGCGCATCGTCACCTCGTCCTTTGCTAGTGTCCGCTTATTCCGTAGTCCCTGTTTCGAGTTGCAAATATTAGCAACAGAACCAGTATCAAATACCCAGGTGCTACTGCAAGCTCTAGTAAGGTACACATCAATAACATGTATATCACATATACCTTTGCTCACTTTGCCATCCTTCTTATCTGCCAAATACTTGGGGCAGTTCCGCTTCCAGTGACCAGTCTGCTTGCAGTAGAAGCACTCAGTTTCAGGCTTAGGTCCAGACTTGGGTTTCTTCTCCTGAGCAGCAAATTGCTTGCTGTTCTTCTTGAAGTTTCCCTTCTTCTTCCCTTTGCCCTTTTTCTTGAAACTAGTGGTTTTGCTAACCATCAACACTTGATGCTCCTTCTTGATTTCTACCTCCGCAGCTTTCAGCATTGCAAAGAGCTCGGGAATAGTCTTGTTCATCCCTTGCATATTATAGTTCATCACGAAGCTCTTGTAGCTTGGTGGCAGTGATTGGAGAATTTTGTCAATGACGCAATCATCTGGAAGATTAACTCCCATCTGAATCAAGTGATTATTATACCCAGACATTTTGAGTATATGCTCACTGACAGAACTGTTCTCCTCCATCTTGCAGCTATAGAACTTATTGGAGACTTCATATCTCTCAATTCGGGCATTTGCTTGAAATATTAACTTCAACTCCTGGAACATCTCATATGCTCCATGACGTTCAAAACGTCGTTGAAGTCCCGATTCTAAGCCGTAAAGCATGGCACACTGAACTATCGAGTAGTCATCAGCTTTGCTCTGCCAGACGTTCATAACATCTGGCGTTGCTCCAGCAGCAGGCCTGTCACCCAGCGGTGCTTCCAGGATGTAATTCTTCTGTGCAGCAATGAGGATAATCCTCAGGTTACGGACCCAGTCCGTGTAATTGCTACCATCATCTTTCAACTTTGCTTTCTCAAGGAACGCATTAAAATTCAACGGAACAATAGCACGAGCCATCTATCTACAATCAACATAAACAAGCAAGATACTATCAAGTACTAAGTTCATGATAAGTTTAAGTTCAGTTAATCAAATTACTTAGGAACTCCCACTTAGATAGACATCCCTCTAATCTTCTAAGTGATCACGTGATCCAAATCAACTAAACCATAACCGATCATCACGTGAGATGGAGTAGTTTTCAATGGTGAACATCGTTATGTTGATCATATCTACTATATGATTCACGCTCGACCTTTCGGTCTCCGTGTTCCGAGGCCATATCTGTATATGCTTGGCTCGTCAAGTATAACCTGAGTATTCTGCGTGTGCAACTATTTTGCACCCGTTGTATTTGGACGTAGAGCTTATCACACCCGATCATCACGTGGTGTCTGGGCACGACGAACTTTGGCAACGGTGCATACTCAGGGAGAACACTTCTTGATAATTTAGTGAGAGATCATCTTATAATGCTACCGTCAATCAAAGCAAGATAAGATGCATATAAGGATAAACATCACATGCAATCAATATAAGTGATATGATATGGCCATCATCATCTTGTGCTTGTGATCTCCATCTCCGAAGCACCGTCATGATCACCATCGTCACCGGCGCGACACCTTGATCTCCATCGTAGCATCGTTGTCGTCTCGCCAATCTTATGCTTCCATGACTATCACTACCGTTTAGTAATAAAGTAAAGCATTACATCGCGACTGCATTGCATACAATAAAGCGACAACCATATGGCTCCTTCCAGTTGCCGATAACTCGGTTACAAAACATGATCATCTCATACAATAAAATCAGCATCATGCCTTGACCATATCACATCACAACATACCCTGCAAAAACAAGTTAGACGTCCTCTACTTTGTTGTTGCAAGTTTTACGTGGCTGCTACGGGCTTAAGTAAGAACTCATCTCACCTATGCATCAAAACCACAACGATAGTTCGTCAAATAGACTCCGTTTTAACCTTCTCAAGGACCGGGCGTAGTCACACTTGGTTCAACTAAAGTTGGAGAGACAGTCTTCCGCAAGCCATCTGTGTGCAAAGCACGTCGAGGGAACCGGTCTCGCGTAAGAGTACGCGTAAGGTTGGTCCGGATCGTCTCACCCAACAATACCGCCGAACCAAAGTATAACATGCTGGTAGGCAGTATGACTTGTATCGCCCACAACTCACTTGTGTTCTACTCGTGCAAATAACATCAAACCATAAAACCTAGGCTCAGATGCCACTGTTGGGGAATGCAGTAATTTCGAAAATTTTCCTACGCACACGCAAGATCATGGTGATGCACAGCAACGAGAGGGGAGAGTGTTGTCTACGTACCAACGCAGACCGACTGCGGAAGCGATCACACAACGTAGAGGAAGTAGTCGTACGTCTTCTTCACGATCCGACCGATCCAAGCACCGTTACTCCGGCACCTCCGAGTTATTAGCACACGTTCAGCTCGATGACGTTCCTCGGGCTCCGATCCAGCAAAGCGTCGAGGAAGAGTTCCGTCAGCACGACGGCGTGGTGACGATCTTGATGTACTACCGACGCAGGGCTTTGCCTAAGCACTGTAACGGTACGATCGAGGTGGAATTTGGTGGCAGGGGGCACCGCACACGGCTAAGGAACGATCTCAAGGATCAACTTGTGTGTCTTGGGGTGTCCCCTTCCCCCGTATATAAAGGTTGGAGGAGGGGGAGCCGGCCGGCCAGGGAGAGGGAGGCGCAGGGGAGTCCTACTCCCACCGGGAGTAGGACTCCTCCCTCCAATCCTAATCCAATTAGGACTCTCGGGGAAAAAGGAGAGAGAAGGGGGGGGGGGGCGGCCCCTTATCCTAGCCCTACTAGGACTTGGGGAAAGGGGGGCGCCGTCCAGCTATGGGCTTGTCCCTTTTCTCTTTTTCCACTCAAGCCCAATAGGCCCATTAGTCTCCCGGGGGGTTCCGGTAACCCTCCCGGTATTCCGGTAAAATCCCGATTTCACCCGGAACACTTCCTATGTCCAAACATAGGCTTCCAATATATCAATCTTTACGTCTCGACCATTCCGAGACTCCTCGTCATGTCCGTGATCTCATCCGGGACTCCGAACAACCTTTGGTACATCAAAATGCATAAACTCATAATAACTGTCATCGTAACGTTAAGCCTGCGGACCCTCTGGTTCGAGAACAATGTAGACATGACCGAGACACGTCTCCGGTCAATAACCAATAGCGGGACCTGGATGCCCATATTGGCTCCTACATATTCTACGAAGATCTTTATCGGTCAGACCGCATAACAACATACGTTGTTCCCTTTGTCATCGGTATGTTACTTGCCCGAGATTCGATCGTCGGTATCCAATACCTAGTTCAATCTCGTTACTGGCAAGTCTCTTTACTCGTTCCGTAATACATCATCTCACAACTAACATATTAGTTGCAGTGCTTGCAAGGCTTATGTGATGTGCATTACCGAGAGGGCCCAGAGATACCTCTCCGACAATCGGAGTGACAAACCCTAATCTCGAAATACGCCAACCCAACATCTACCATTGGAGACACCTGTAGTACTCCTTTATAATCACCCAGTTACGTTGTGACATTTGGTAGTACCCAAAGTGTTCCTCCGGTAAACGGGAGTTGCATAATCTCATAGTTATAGGAACATGTATAAGTCATGAAGAAAGCAATAGCAACATACTAAACGATCGGGTGCTAAGCTAATGGAATGGTCATGTCAATCAGATCATTCAACTAATGATGTGACCTCGTTAATCAAATAACAACTCTTTGTTCATGGTTAGGAAACATAACCATCTTTGATTAACGAGCTAGTCAAGTAGAGGCATACTAGTGACACTCTGTTGGTCTATGTATTCACACATGTATTATGTTTCCGGTTAATACAATTCTAGCATGAATAATAAACATTTATCATGATGTAAGGAAATAAATAATAACTTTATTATTGCCTCTAGGGCATATTTCCTTCACGGAGGGAGTAGTAAAGGTATGCTATCTTTTTTCTGAGAAAATAACCGCCGCATATATCTTGCAGTTTGGGCCTTAGCCCCTCTCAGCTGAGCTCGTCTTCGTGGGATCTTCTTCCAGAGATGATGGAGAGCGAAACGCCTCCCCCGGACTCCTCCGCTCAAGAAGTGGGCAACCCCGAGGTGTCGTCACGGAGGGCCTCTCTGGATCCGGTGAGGCCAGAAGATAATCCCATAGACCCTCGAAGTCCCCAGCATCCGGCTCCCGAAGAGAGCAGACAAAAGAGTTCGGCACCGTCTGGTGTGCGATCGGACGTTCTAAGGGAGTTGGTGGGGCGAGCGGCCATCTCAGAAGAACACCGTATGCTGATGAGTATGGTGATGGAGAGAATCTTGTCCGCCGAAAGCAGATTACATGAAGCTTTTATGAGTCTACTGACAGGCTTTGAGGTACGTGAGATAATATGTGATAGTACTGCACATGTTAGGTGTGTCCTGTGCAGATAGTAGCCCATGAGACTCTGGTTGTCGTCGAGAACGGCGGCGAACTTATCATATTCCCAGGCAATAACCAGACTGCCCCTATGTGCAGGTGGTGGAAGCTCCGGTGGCTAGCCAGACTAGTGAGTTTGCCAAATTAAAACGGCAACTGGATGCGGCAGACACCGACATCGAGCTTGTTAACAAGAGGCTTGACGGGGCACAGGGTAAGTGTTATTATCTGGTGAACGCCACATAGTAAGAGCAGCATGATGCCAGTATCTTTAATATGTTGTGGCTGCAAATGGAGCTGCCACCATGGAAACCTTGCGGGCAGAACTAGCCCGAGCCAAGGAACAAGCGAGGATTAGTAATGCGGCTGCTTTGAAGGCGACCGAAGAGTTGAAAGCCGAGAAGGCCGCACATTGCGAGAGCCAAGAGAAGATGGCCAAGATGGCTGTAGAATTAAAAGACACTGTCGACCGTTGCCGGGTCCTTGAAAAAGAAAACCGAGCGAAGGCAACGGACCTTGAGAAGGCCACGGCGGCAAACAAAGACACCCGTTCTGCTATGAGAGCGAAGAAGGAGGAGCTGCGGGAAGCCAGGGATATTGTGGCTGGGAAACCCTTCATGTTACGGAGGAAGTTCGAAGATCCACGGTATGCCCCTCTGGATCGGCTGTGGAGTTTGGCAGATGCGTATATGGATTTGGCGGCGAGCTCTACCGATGCGGCCAAGTACTTCCAAGGTCAGACAGATCGTGAAGTGGACAAGCTGTTCTGGTCGCAATTCCACATTCCAGAGCGTCTGCTTTCATTGACTGGCTAGCTAGCCGAATGGGCCGAACTGAATAGGTTGTCCGGACTCGCCATGAGGTCTGTTGTGGGTCAGCAATGGACGGAAAAGCCAAAGCCGAATAGCTATTTTAGCTTAGTGCAGCAGTTCCTTGGTGCGGTGCCGCACATTAATGCGATGAAGAGGTCGGCGTGCATAGAAGGCTCGCGGATGGCCCTTGCCCGTGTTAAAGCATACTGGGCGGAGATGGACGCTACCACTGTTGCGGCGCAGGGTTCGGCCATAGGTCGAGTGGCTGCCGAGCATTATTTCGAGGAGGTTCTCGAGGGTGCTCGTTTGATAGAGGCCCAGTGCTCGAAGAATATCATGTTTGAGTGATATGTATTCTCATTGTAAACCCAATGCTTTTATGAAGTTTTTATAAGGCTATGTTTATACTTTTGCCTCAAAGTAATATGATGCCTCCTGTGCGGCCGTTTATGTATAAATGTGTATAACCTAAAAGATTGCAGCCGTCGGCTTCAACCCCCACGCATATAATGTGGAGGTGCTCGCAAAAAATGCGTGTTCACACTTAACCCAACGTCTTGGTCCTGTTAAGGAGGTGATAGCATAGAGAATGAGGCAACCGGACTATAATGCTTTAACACTTTCACTTAGCCATAGGAGTTTGACAGTGGGGCTATTAGACAGCCCCTGGTGGCTCCGCACTCTCCCGATCACGGGGTGCATACATGCCTGGCCGGAAAACGGCCCTTCATTAAGGCGGAGGAATTCTAACATCTCGATAGGTCATCGAGTGGTTGACCAGTCTCACGCTATATCATGACAGTCAGTTTTCGGCTTTCTCTACTGAGGTGCTCGTCCGGATGAACCAGGGCACAATCGAAGTAGTTCTCTTGGTGCTACCTTAGCCGATAAAGCGGAACGTAAGGCACCAAAACACAGGAGCCAGGCAAACCCAACATTTGACCAAAGGCAATGATTCGGAGCCGATGCATATAAGGCCAAACTCGCGACACCGAACACTCCCTAAGGTATTCGGTCTTTATGGTATAAACCGGGCCTAAATAGTGCCCTTTGTAAGAAGCCCCTTGTGTCCAGATACGTGAATTATTCTGACGTGGCCACATGCCAAAACGTCAGCATCCTTCTCAACTGTGCTGAGAATTCGGTGGATATGTATCAACAAGAGACAGTAAAAAAGGTTTACGCATGGTCTTAATCTAAAAAGAATCCTTGGAGCGGGTCCCTGCCGCACGTCTGCGCCTGTGTCTCTGTTGTGCCGTATCCTGGATGGGTGTAGCACGATGATCATCTGTAAAAGAGAGGAACTTAGGTGAAAAAGTTGTCGTGCAAAAGGATAGTTTTTAAAGAAACCATGTATAATTCAAGATGAGTAAATATTGCCACTTGTCTGCGCGCGTTGAGCCCCTTGTATTTGTAATAGGGGGGCGACCATTGATCCGGTATGAATTACATATAGCTGCGCCGGACTCGTCTAACCATGTCTGAGGTCTTGACGACCTGATAAATGCTTTAGTTGGTCAGGCCGTTTTTAGTGTGCGGCTGCCAAGGCGGCTGCACTCTCTTCGGCGCACAAAGATCGCTTAATACTTCGTTCACTGTAATGATGCCACGTGGGTCGGGCATCTTGAGTGTGAGGGAAGCGTAGTGCGGTATTGCATTAAAGCAAACGAAAGCTTCGCGTCCGAGTAGTGCTTGAGAGCCACTTTGGAACGGAGCGATGTGGAAGGTTAAATGTTCGCTACGGAAGTTATCGGGGAAGCCGAATATAACCTTTAGTAGCAGGGAGACCGTGCAATGAGCCCCTAGTCCTGGCGTTATTCCTCTAAAGGTAGTATTGCTTTGGCAAATTTTTGTTGGGTCTATCCTCATTTCACGGATTGTCTCCTGGTATATCATGCTTAGACTGCTGCCACCGTCCATCAGGACTCGTGTGAAGTGGTATCCGTCAATTATTGGGTCTAATACCATGGCAGCCCATCCTGCACACCGGATACTTGCTGAGTAATCACGATGGTCGAAAGTGACCGATTGAGACGACCAGTGGCAGGACTCCGCGGTGATAGGCCCTTGGGCATATATTTCTGGGAGTGCCGTTTTGTTACTTCCCTTGATCACGTGTAACACGTTTACTGTTTTGACTTCTGGTGGAAATTTCTTTTGTTCCCCAGTGTCTTGCTTGAGAGGCTCATCCTCGTCTTCACTTGGTGTATCCTCCCCCTTGTGTACGGCATTGAGGTTGCCGGACTACTTAAAGACTCAACATTCTCTGTGGGTATGATTAGCGGGTTTACCAGGGGTGCTATGGATCTGACATATTTGGTCCAGAATTTTGTTTAGGCTGGACAATTCGTCTCCGGCGCCTTTAAAGGGAGGCTTTTGCTGACCTGGCCGAGAGCTTTTCAATCCGGCGTTTACTGCCGTGCTCTTCGTGCTGTCTTCTTTATTTCGGCGTTTGTTTTTGTTGTTGCGCCGTGATTTCCCGTTTCCATCTCTCACTTCAGATGTACTGGGGTCGCTGGTGCTGCATCTGGCTAGCTAGCTGTCCTCACCCGCGCAAAAGCGGGTCATGACGCTTGTTAATGTTGCCATTGTTCTCGGCTTTTCTTGGCCGAGGTGTCTGGTGATACGACTCCGTCGTATCTACTTTTCCAAACACTTTTGCCCTTGTTTTGGACTCTAACTTGTATGATTTGAATGGAACTAACCCGGACTGACGTTGTTTTCAGCAGAATTGCCATGGTGTTGTTTTATGTGCAGAAAACAAAAGTTCTCGGAATGACCTGAAACTCCACGGAATATCTTAGAATAAATAATAAAAAATCCTCGCCAAAGACGAAGACCAGGGGGCCCACACCCTGTCCACGAGGGTGGGAGCGCGCCCCTCCCCCTGGTTGCGCCCCCCTACCTTGTGGGCCCCCTGGTGGCCCTCCGACGCCAACTCCAACTGCATATATTGGCTTTCGAGGAGAAAAAAATCAGAGAGAAAGTTTCATCGCGTTTTACGATATAGAGCCGCCGCCAAGCCCTAATCTCTCTCGGGAGGGCTGATCTGGAGTCCGTTCGGGGCTCCGGAGAGGGGGATTCGTCGTCGTCGTCATCATCAACCATCCTCCATCACCAATTTCATGATGCTCACCGCCGTGCGTGAGTAATTGCATCGTAGGCTTGCTGGATGGTGATGGGTTGGATGAGATTTATCATGTAATCGAGTTAGTTTTGTTAGGGTTTGATCCCTAGTATCCACTATGTTCTGAGATTGATGTTGCTATGACTTTGCTATGCTTAATGCTTGTCACTAGGGCCCGAGTGCCATGATTTCAGATCTGAACCTATTATGTTTTCATGAATATATGTGAGTTCTAGATCCTATCTTGCAAGTCTATAGTCACCTACTATGTGTTATGATCCGGCAACCCCGAAGGGACCACTCCCGGTGATGACCATAGTTTGAGGAGTTCATGTATTCACTATGTGTTAATGCTTTGTTCCGGTTCTCTATTAAAAGGAGGTCTTAATATCCCTTAGTTTCCAATAGGACCCCGCTGCCACGGGAGGGTAGGACAAAAGATTGTTGGGGAACGTTGTAGAAAACAAAAATTTTCCTATGGTTTCACCAAGATCCATCTATGAGTTCATCTAGCAATGAGTGATCGGATGCATCTACATACCTTTGTAGATCGCGAGCGGAAGCGTTCAAAGAACGGGGATGAGGTAGTCGTACACGACGTGATCCAAATCACCGATGACCAAGCGCCGAACGGACGGCACCTCCACGTTCAACACACGTACGGAGCGGATGACGTCTCCTCCTTCTTGATCCAGCAAGGGGAGAGGAGAGGTTGAGGAAGATGGCTCCAGCAGCAGCACGACGGCGTGGTGGTGATGGAGCTGCAGTACTCCGTCAGGGCTTCGCCAAGCACTATGGAGGAGGAGGAGGTGTTGGAGAGGGAGAAGGAGGCAACCAAAGGCGTGGTCCAAGAGGCCCTCCTTCCCTCACTATATATAGGGGGCCTAGGGGGGGCGCCGGCCCTAGGAGATCCAATCTCCTAGGGGGGCGTCGGCCAAGGGAGGATTCCCTCCCCCCCAAGGCACCTAGGGGGTGCCTTCCCCTTGTGGGACTCTTCCCCTTTGAAACCCTAGGCGCATGGGCCTATTGGGGCTGGTGCCCTTGGCCCATGTAGGCCAAGGCGCACCCCCTACAGCCCATGTGGCCCCCCGGGGCAGGTGGCCCCACCCGGTGGACCCCCGGGACCCTTCCGGTGGTCCCGGTACAATACCGGTGACCCCGCAACTTGTCCCGATGGCCGAAACAGCACTTCCTATATATAATTCTTTACCTTCGGACGATTCCGGAACTCCTCGTGACATCCGGGATCTCATCCGGGACTCCGAACAACATTCGGGTTACTGCATATACATATCCCTACAACCCTAGCGTTACTGAACCTTAAGTGTGTAGACCCTACGGGTTCGGGAGACATGTAGACATGACCGAGACGACTCTCCGGTCAATAACCAACAGCGGGATCTGGATACCCATGTTGGCTCCCACATGCTCCACGATGATCTCATCGGATGAACCACGAAGTCGAGGATTCAAGCAACCTCGTATACAATTCCCTTTGTCAATCGGTATGTTACTTGCCCGAGATTCGATCGTCGGTATCCCAATACCTCGTTCAATCTCGTTACCGGCAAGTCACTTTACTCGTACCGTAATGCATGATCGCGTGACCAGACACTTGGTCACTTTGAGCTCATTATGATGATGCATTACCGAGTGGGCCCAGTGATACCTCTCCATCATACGGAGTGACAAATCCCAGTCTTGATCCGTGTCAACCCAACAGATACTTTCGGAGATACCCGTAGTCTACCTTTATGGTCACCCAGTTACGTTGTGACGTTTGGTATACCCAAAGCACTCCTGCGGTATCCGGGATTTACACGATCTCATGGTCTAAGGAAAAGATACTTGACATTGGAAAAACTCTAGCAAACGAACTATACGATCTTTAAGCTATGTTTAGGATTGGGTCTTGTCCATCACATCATTCTCCTAATGATGTGATCTCGTTATCAATGACATCCAATGTCCATAGTCAGGAAACCATGACTATCTGTCGATCAACGAGCTAGTCAACTAGAGGCTTACTAGGGACATGTTGGTGTCTATTATTCACACATGTATTACGATTTCCGGATAACACAATTATAGCATGAATAAAGACAATTATCATGAACAAGGAAATATAATAATAATGCTTTTATTATTGCCTCTAGGGTATATTTCCAACAGTCTCCCACTTGCACTAGAGTCAATAATCTAGTTACATTGTGATGAATCGAACACCCATGGAATTCTGGTGTTGATCATGTTTTGCCCTAGGGAGAGGTTTAGTCAACGGATCTGCTACATTCAGGTCCGTATGTACTTTACAAATATCTATGTCTCCATCTTGAACATTTTCACGAATGGAGTTGAAGCGACGCTTGATGTGCCTTGTCTTCTTGTGAAACCTGGGCTCCTTTGCAAGTGCAATAGCTCCAGTGTTGTCACAGAAGAGCTTGATCGGCCCCGACGCATTGGGTATGACTCCTAGGTCGGTGATGAACTCCTTCACCCAGATTGCTTCATGTGCTACCTCCGAGGCTGCCATGTACTCCGCTTCACATGTAGATCCCGCCACGACGCTCTGCTTGCAACTACATCAGCTTACTGCCCCACCATTCAAAATATACACGTATCCGGTCTGTGACTTAGAGTCATCCAGATCTGTGTCGAAGCTAGCGTCGACGTAACCCTTTACGACGAGCTCTTCGTCACCTTAATAAACGAGAAACATTTCCTTAGTCCTTTTCAGGTACTTCAGGATATTCTTGACCGCTGTCCAGTGTTCCTTGCCGGGATTACTTTGGTACCTTCCTACCAAACTTACGGCAAGGTTTACATCAGGTCTGGTACACAGCATGGCATACATAATAGAACCTATGGCTGAGGCATAGGGGATGACACTCATCTCTTCTATATCTTCTGCTGTGGTCGGACATTGAGTTGAGCTCAATTTCATACCTTGTAACACAGGCAAGAACCCCTTCTTAGATTGATCCATATTGAACTTCTTCAATATCTTATCAAGGTATGTGCTTTGTGAAATACCTATGAGGCGTCTTGATCTATCTCTATAGATCTTGATGCCTAATATATAAGCAGCTTCTCCAAGGTCCTTCATTGAAAAACTCTTATTCAAGTAGGCCTTGATGCTGTCCAAGAGTTCTATATCATTTCCCATCAAAAGTATGTCATCTACATATAATATGAGAAATGCTACAGAGCTCCCACTCACTTTCTTGTAAACGCAGGCTTCTCCATAAGTCTGCGTGAACCCAAACGCTTTGATCATCTCATCAAAGCAAATGTTCCAACTCCGAGATGCTTGCACCAGCCCATAAATCGAGCGTTGGAGCTTGCACACCTTGTCAGCATTCTTAGGATCGACAAAACCTTCCGGCTGCATCATATACAATTCTTCCTTAAGGAAACCATTAAGGAATGTCGTTTTGACGTCCATTTGCCATATCTCATAATCATAGAATGCGGCAATTGCTAACATGATTCGGACGGACTTTAGCTTCGCTACCAGTGAGAAAGTCTCATCGTAGTCAACCCCTTGAACTTGTCGATAACCCTTAGCAACAAGCCGAGCTTTATAGATGGTCACATTACCATCCGCGTCTGTCTTCTTCTTAAAGATCCATTTATTTTCTATGGCTCGCCGTTCAATGGGAAAGTCAGTCAAAGTCCATACTTTGTTTTCATACATGGATCCTATCTCGGATTTCATGGCTTCTAGCCATTTGTCGGAATCCGGGCCCGCCATCGCTTCTTCATAGTTCGAAGGTTCACCGTTGTCTAATAACATGATTTCCAAGACAGGGTTGCCGTACCACTCTGGTGTGGTACGTGTCCTTGTGGACCTTCGAATTTTAGTAGGAGCTTGATCAGAAGTATCTTGATCATCATCAATAACTTCCTCTCTAGTCGGTGCAGGCACCTCAGGAACATTTTCTTGAGTTGCGCCATTTTCCGGTTCAAGAGGTAATACTTCATCAAGTTCTACTTTCCTCCCACTCACTTCTTTCGAGAGAAACTCCTTCTATAGAAAGGATCCATTCTTGGCAACAAAGATCTTGCCTTCGGATCTGAGGTAGAAGGTATACCCAACAGTTTCTTTAGGGTATCCTATGAAGACGCATTTTTCCGACTTGGGTTCGAGCTTTTCTGGTTGAAGTTTCTTGACATAAGCATCGCATCCCCAAACTTTTAGAAACGACAACTTAGGTTTCTTCCCAAACCATAATTCAAACGGTGTCGTCTCAACGGATTTCGACGGAGCCCTATTTAAAGTGAATGCGGCAGTCTCTAAAGAATATCCCCAAAAAGATAGCGGTAAATCGGTAAGAGACATCATAGATCATACCATATCTAATAGAGTGAGATTACGATGTTCGGACACACCATTACGCTGAGGTGTTCCAGGCGGCGTGAGTTGTGAAACTATTCCACATTTTCTTAAGTGTGTGCCAAATTCGTGACTCAAGTATTCTCCTCCACGATCTGATCGTAGAAACTTGATTTTCCTGTCACGTTGATTCTCAACCTCACTCTGAAATTCCTTGAACTTTTCAAAGGTTTCAGACTTGTGTTTCATTAAGTAGACATACCCATATCTACTCAAGTCATCAGTGAGGGTGAGAACATAACGATAGCCATCGCGAGCCTCAACACTCATTGGACCGCACACATCAGTATGTATGATTTCCAATAAGTTGATTGCTTGCTCCATTGTTCCTGAGAATGGAGTCTTGGTCATTTTTCCCATGAGGCATGGTTCGCACGTGTCAAATGATTCGTAATCAAGAGACTCTAAAAGTCCATCTGCATGGAGCTTCTTCATGCATTTGACACCTATGTGACCAAGGCGGCAGTGCCACAAGTATGTGGGACTATCATTATCAACCTTACATCTTTTGGTACTCACACTATGAATATGTGTAGTATTATGCTCGAGATTCATTAAGAATAAACCATTCACCATAGGAGCATGACCATAAAACATATCTCTCATATAAATAGAACAACCATTATTCTTGGATTTAAATGAGTAGCCATCTCGAATTAAACGAGATCCTAATACAATGTTCATGCTCAAAGCTGGCACTAAATAACAATTATTGAGGTTTAAAACTAATCCCATAGGTAAATGTAGAGGCAGCATGCCGACAACGATCACATCGTCCTTGGAACCATTCCCGACACGCATCGTCACCTCGTCCTTCGCCAGTCTCCGCTTATTCCGCAGCTCCTGCTTTGAGTTACAAATGTGAGCAACTGCACCGGTATCAAATACCCAAGAGCTACTACGAGTACTGGTAAGGTACACATCAATTACGTGTATATCACATATACCTTTCGTTTTGCCGGCCTTCTTGTCTGCTAAGTATTTGGGGCAGTTCCGCTTCCAGTGACCACTTCCCTTGCAATAAAAGCACTCAGTCTCGGGCTTGGGTCCATTCTTTGCCTTCTTCCCGGCAGCTTTCTTGCCAGCCGCGACAACTTCCTTGTCGTCCTTCTTGAAGTTCTTTTTACCCTTGCCCTTCTTGAACTTAGTGGTTTTATTCACCATCAACACTTGATGTTCCTTTTTGACTTCTACCTCTGCTGATTTCAGCATTGCAAATACTTCAGGAATGGTCTTTTCCATCCCCTACATATTGAAGTTCATCACAAAGCTCTTGTAGCTCGGTGGAAGCGACTGGAGGATTCTGTCAATGACCGCGTCATCCGGGAGATTAACTCCCAGCTGAGTCGGGCAGTTATGTAACCCAGACATAGTGAGTATGTGCTCACTGACAGAACTATTTTCCTCCATCTTACAGCTGAAGAACTTGTCGGAGACTTCATATCTCTCTACCCGGGCATGAGCTTGAAAAACCATTTTCAGCTCTTCGAACATCTCATATGCTCCATGTCTGTCAAAACGCTTTTGGAGCCCCGGCTCTAAGTTGTAAAGCATGCCGCACTGAACGAGGGAGTAATCATCGGAACGTGTCTGCCAAGCATTCATAACGTCTTGAGAACAGGTGCTTCACCTAGCGGTGCTTGTAGGACATAATCTTTCTTGGCAGCTATGAGGATGATCCTCAGGTTCCGGACCCAGTCCGTATAGTTGCTACCAACGTCTTTCAGCTTGGTTTTCTCTAGGAACGTGTTGAAGTTGAGGACAACGTTGGCCATTTGATCTACAAGACATATTGTAAATATTTTAGACTAAGTTCATGATAATTAAGTTCATCTAATCAAATTATTCAATGAACTCCCACTCAGATAGACATCCCTCCAGTCATCTAAGTATAACATGATCCGAGTTAACTAGGCCGTGTCCGATCATCACTTGAGACGGACTAGTCAATGTCGGTGAACATCTTCATGTTGATCGTATCTTCTATACGACTCATGCTCGACCTTTCGGTCTTCTGTGTTCCGAGGCCATGTCTATACACATGCTAGGCTCGTCAAATCAACCTAAGTGTTTGCATGTGTAAATCTGTCTTACACCCGTTGTATGTGAATGTTAGAATCTATCACACCCGATCATCACGTGGTGCTTCGAAACAACGAACTGTCGCAACGGTGCACAGTTAGGGCGAACACTTTCTTGAACTTATTATGAGGGATCATCTTATTTACTACCGTCGTTCTAAGTAAACAAGATGCAAAACATGATAAACATCACATGCAATCAAATAATAATAGTGACATGATATGGCCAATATCACATAGCTCCTTTGATCTCCATCTTGGGGCTCCATGATCATCTTGTCACCGGCTTGACACCATGATCTCCATCATCGTGTCTCCATGAAGTTGCTCGCCAACTATTACTTCTACTACTATGGCTAACACGTTTAGCTATAAAGTAAAGTAATTTACATGGCGTTTCTCAATGACACGTAGGTCATACAAAAATAAAGACAACTCCTATGGCTCCTGCCGGTTGTCATATTCATCGACATTCAAGTCGTGATTCCTATTAAAATAGCGTGAACATCTCATACATCACATATAGATCATTCATCATTGATCACAACCTTGGCCATATCATATCACAAAGCACTTGCTGCAAAAACAAGTTAGACGTCCTCTAACTGTTGTTGCAAGTTTTACGTGGCTGAAAATAGGGTTCTAGCAAGAACGTTTTCTTACCTACGTGAAAGCCACAACATGATTTTTCAACTTCTATTTACCCTTCATAAGGACCCTTTTCATCGAATCCGCTCCAACTAAAGTAGGAGAGACAGTCACCCGCCAGCCACCTGATGCAACTAGTGCATGTTAGTCGGTGGAACCGGTCTCACGTAAGCGTACGTGTAAGGTTGGTCCGGGCCACTTCATCCCACAATACTGCTGAAGCAAGATAAGACTAGTAGCGGCAAGAAAGTTGACAACATCTACGCCCACAACAAATTGTGTTCTACTCGCGCAAGAAGAACTACGCATAGACCTAGCTCATGATGCCACTATTGGGGAACGTTGCAGAAAACAAAAATTTTCCTACGGTTTCACCAAGATCCATCTATGAGTTCATCTAGCAACGAGTGATCGGATGCATCTACATACCTTTGTAGATCGCTAGCGGAAGCGTTCAAAGAACGGGGATGAGGTAGTCGTACACGACGTGATCCAAATCACTGATGACCAAGCGCCGAACGGACGGCACCTCCGCGTTCAACACACGTACGGAGCGCATGATGTCTCCTCCTTCTTGATCCAGCAAGGGGAGAGGAGAGGTTGAGGAAGATGGCTCCAGCAGCAGCACGACGGCGTGGTGGTGATGGAGCTGCAGTACTCCGTCAGGGCTTCGCCAAGCACTATGGAGGAGGAGGAGGTGTTGGAGAGGGAGAAGGAGGCAACCAAAGGCGTGGTCCAGGAGGCCCTCCTTCCCTCACTATATATAGGGGGCCTAGGGGGGCGGAGGCCCTAGGAGATCCAATCTCCTAGGGGGGCGGCGGCCAAGGGAGGATTCCCTCCCCCCCCCCCAAGGCACCTAGGGGGTGCCTTCCCTTGTGGGACTCTTCCCCTTTGAAACCCTAGGCGCATGGGCCTATTGGGGCTGGTGCCCTTGGCCCATGTAGGCCAAGGCGCACCCCCTACAGCCCATGTGGCCCCCCGGGGCAGGTGGCCCCACCCGGTGGACCCCCGGGACCCTTCCGGTGGTCCCGGTACAATACCGATGACCCCGAAACTTGTCCCGATGGCCGAAACAGCACTTCCTATATGTAATTCTTTACCTCCGGACCATTCCAGAACTCCTCGTGTAGTCCGGGATCTCATCCGGGATTCCGAACAACATTCGGGTTACTGCATATACATATCCCTACAACCCTAGCGTTACCGAACCTTAAGTGTGTAGACCCTATGGGTTCGGGAGACATGTAGACTTGACCGAGACAACTCTCCGGTCAATAACCAACAGCGGGATCTGGATACCCATGTTGGCTCCCACATGCTCCACAATGATCTCATCGGATGAACCACGAAGTCGAGGATTCAAGCAACCCCGTATACAATTCCCTTTGTCAATCGGTATGTTACTTGCCCGAGATTCGATCGTCAGTATCCCATTACCTCGTTCAATCTCGTTACCGGCAAGTCACTTTACTCGTACCTTAATGCATGATCCCGTGACCAGACACTTGGTCACTTTGAGCTCATTATGATGATGCATTACCAAGTGGGCCCAGTGATACCTCTCCATCATACGGTGTGACAAATCCCAGTCTTGATCCGTGTCAACCCAACAGATACTTTCGGAGATACCCGTAGTCTACCTTTATGGTCACCCAGTTACGTTGTGACGTTTGGTATACCCAAAGCACTCCTACAGTATCCGGGAGTTACACGATCTCATGGTCTAAGGAAAAGATACTTGACATTGGAAAAACTCTAGCAAACGAACTATACGATCTTTAAGCTATGTTTAGGATTGGGTCTTGTCCATCACATCATTCTCCTAATGATGTGATCTCGTTATCAATGACATCCAATGTCCATAGTCAGGAAACCATGACTATCTGTCGATCAACGAGCTAGTCAACTAGAGGCTTACTAGGGACATGTTGGTGTCTGTTATTTACAATTTCCGGATAACACAATTATAGCATGAATAAAGACAATTATCATGAACAAGGAAATATAATAATAATGCTTTTATTATTGCCTCTAGGGTATATTTCCAACAAAGATGTCATGCAAGTTCTTTTCCATAAGCACGTATGACTATTTACGGAATACATGCCTACATTATATTGATGAACTAGAGCTAGTTCTGTGTCACCCTATGTTATGACTGTTACATGATGAACCACATCCGGCATAATTATCCATCATTGATCTGGTGCCTACGAGTTTTCCATACACTGATTTACGCTTATTTACTTTTCCGTTGTTACTGTTACAATCACTACAAAAATACCAAAAACTTTACTTTTGCTGTCTTTACTTTGTTACCGTTATCACCACTATCATATTACTTTGCTACTAAACACTTTGCTGCAGATACTAAGTTTCCAGGTGTGGTTGAATTGACAACTCAGCTGCTAATACTTGAGAATATTCTTTGGCTCCCCTTGTGTCGAATCAACAAATTTGGGTTGAATACTCTACCCTCGAAAACTGTTGCGATCCCCTATACTTGTGGGTTATCAAGACCTTTTTCTGGCGCCGTTGCTAGGGAGCATAGGTCTATTCTTTGAGTCACTTGGGATTTATATCTGCTGGACACTATGAAGAACTTGAAAGACGCTAAGACAAAAATTTATCCCTCAACTACGAGGGGAGGTAAGGAACTGCCATCTAGCTCTGCACTTGATTCACCTTCTGTTATGAGTAAGCTAGCGACACCTAAACCTACTACTGCTATGAATTCTGATATGTCGCATGTTATTGATGATGCCACTTCTGCTATGCATGATACTTATGATGAAACTACTTCTATGCTTGATACTACTGTGCCACTTGGTGAATTTCTAGATGAGCAAATTTTAAGTCTAGAGAAAGAGAAATTAGTGAACCTGAACACGATGATGTTAGTGATGATGAACCTATGCCTGTTATTCCTAAGGGTTATCTTTTTAATAATGAATCTTATGAAGCAATTCTTGCTTGTCCGGATAAACCTGAACGTAAGAGGTTACTAATTAAGTGGAGTAAGGAATCTTTTAGAGGTAGGATGAGACCCGACCCTGCTTTTGCTACTTCACCTATATGTGTTCCTGATCAGGATTATTATGATATTACTGTTGATCCAGATATAATTACTTTGGTTGAATCTGATCCTTTTTATGGCTATGAATCTGAAACTGTTGTGGCACATCTTCGTAAGTTAGATGAAATAGCTGCCCTGTTTACTAATAATCTGAGATCGCGCCACTTTTATATACTCAAAATATTTCCGTTCTCATTAAAGGGTGATGCTAAGAAATGGTTTAATTCTCTTGATCCTGCCTGTGTGCAAAGTCCCCAGGATATGATTTATTACTTCTCTGCTAAATATTTCCCTGCTCATAAGAAACAAGCTGCTTTGAGGGAAATATACAATTTTGTGCAAATTGAAGAAGAGTCTCCCACAAGCTTGGGGGAGGCTTCTCAAGTTACTTAATGCTTTGCCTGATCATCCTCTTAAGAAACCTGAAATATTTGATATCTTTTATAATGGACTAACTGATGCTTCCAGAGATTACCTGGATAGTTGTGCTGGTTCTCTTTTCTGGGAAAGAACACCGGATGACGCTGAAATTTTATTGAATAATATGTTGGCAAATGAAAATAATTGGGCACCTCCTGAGCCACCTCCCGAGCCAACTCCTGAGCCAGTTCCTGAGCCAATTACTGAGCCTATTCCTAAACCAACTCCGAAGAAGAGAGGTGTTCTATTTCTCAGTCCCAAAGATATGCAAGAGGCAAAGAAATCTATGGAATCAAAAGGTATTAAAGCTGAAGATGTTAAGAATTTACCTCCTATTGAAGAAATACATGGTCTTAATTTACCGCCTGTTGAAGAAGTATATGATCTCAATTACTTATTTACTGAAGAACCTCCCGATATCCCGACACATGTAGTAAAGGTAAATTCTCTTTATAGATATGATAAAGTTGAAGTCCCTCCTACTAAAATTGCTAGTCAGTGCTTGGATGAGTTTGATGACTTTATGTTTAAGCAAGATGACTTTAATGCTTATTTTGGTAGACAATTAAAGCAGAATACCTTTATGATTAAATGCTTGAGTGATAATATGGATAATATTAGAGGTGAACTTAAACTTGTTAGCAAACATGCTTCTATGGTTACCACTCAAGTAGAACAAGTACTTAAAGCTCAGAAAGAAATGCTTGATGAAATGAATAGTAAGAAAAATGATTATGCTGTTAGAGTGGCTACTAGAACTGGTAGAATGACTCAGGTACCTTTGTACCCTGAAGGCCACCCTAAGAGAATCGAGCAAGATTCTCAAAGAAATAATATTGATGCACCTAGTTCTTCTAAAACGAAGAAAAAGAAAAATGATAGAACTGTGCAAACTTCTAGTGAACCTATTGCTGAACCACCTGATAATCCAAATGATATCTCTATGTATGATGCTGAAACACAATCTGGTAATGAACATGAACCTAGTGAAAATGTTAATGATGATGTTCATGATGATGCTCAACCTAGTAATGATAAGGATGTAGAAGTTGAACCTGTTGTTGATCTTGATAACCCACAATCAAAGAATCAACGTTATGATAAAAGAGACTTCGTTGCTAGGAAACATGGTAAAGAAAGAGAACCATGGGTTCAGAAACCCATGCCTTTTCCTCCGAAACCATCCAAGAAAAAGGATGATGAGGATTTTGAGCGCTTTGCTGAAATGATTAGACCTATCTTTTTGCGTATGCGATTGACTAATGTGCTCAAAACAAATCCTTATGCTAAGTATATGAAGGATATCATTACTAATAAAAGAAAGATACCGGAGGCTGAAATTTCCACCATGCTTGGTAATTACACTTTTAAGGGTGGAATACCAAAGAAACTTGGAGATCCAGGAGTACCTACTATACCATGCTCCATTAAAAGAAATTATGTTAAAACTGCTTTATGTGATCTTGGATCTGGTGTTAGTGTTATGCCTCTCTCTTTATATCGTAGACTTGACTTGAATAAGTTGACACCTACTGAAATATCTTTGCAAATGACTGATAAATCAACTACTATACCTGTCGGTATTTGTGAGGATGTACCTGTTGTGGTTGCAAACGTTACTATTTTAACGGCCTTTATTATTCTTGATATTCCCGAGGATGATAGTATGTCTATTATTCTTGGAAGACCTTTCCTTAATACTGCAGGGGCTGTTATTGATTGCAACAAAGGAAATGTGACTTTTCATGTTAATGGTAATGAGCATACGGTGCACTTTCCAAGGAAACAACCTCAAGTTTATAGTGTCAACTCTATTGGAAAAATTCCATCGATTATATTTGGAGGTTTTGAATTTCCTCTTCCTACTATCAAAAAGAAATATGATATACTTATTGTTGGGGATGTCCATATCCCCGTTGAGGTAACATAGTGTTATTCGAAATTTCTCCGGTTCCATGATTATCGGAATGAGTTTGTTAACAAGACTTGATCAACCTTGTTAGTGGATTCTTTTTGATGAGCATGAGATGGATGAAACTAGAAGCACAACCTTCTGTACCCTCTTTATATTTTCTGTTCTTTAGTAGAAATAAAGTGAAATAGTATTTTTCTGTCTATTTCCTGACTTATCCGTGCAATATAAAAATATCCCGAAAATAAAAGTCCTCAGAATGCCATGCCAATTTAATATGATTTTTTTGGGAATATTTAAGGATTTTTAGTGCAAAAATTACCGCGGGGGAGCTGCCACCTGGTCACGAGGGTGGAGGGCGCGCCCTACCCCCCTAGGCATGCCCCCCTACCTCATGGGCCCACGGTGGCCCTCCTCCACTTATTCCTGCACCCATCTTCTTCCTCTATCTCGCACAAACCCGAAAAACCAACTCAAGCTCGTGTTCCAGCAACTTTTGCTGTGATTTTCGATCTCCTTGCTCAAAGCACTTCTCGCAAAACTGCTTGGGGAGATTGTTCCTTGGTATGTGACTCCTCCATTGGTCCAATTAGTTTTTGTTCTAGTGCTTTATTCATTGCAAATTTGTGCTGCATAGGTGACCATGTTCTTGAGCTTGCATGTCAAATATATATGGTTCCAAGTAGTTCTAATGCTTGATATATGCTCTAGGCACTTGTATGAGGTTGCTATTAATCTTATTGAAGTTGGTTCACTTTTGTTTGAAGTTACTAAAAATTTCAGAATTATTTTCAGAGAAAACTATATGTTTAGGAGGATGTTCCAAGGTGGTTCTTCAAGGAAGCAAGGTCCCAGACTTGCAATGCGTGATGGTGACGAGGAACCACCAAGAGACGCTCTCGTGAGGCCCTGTGAATGGCCTTCGGAAAATTTTATGAATCAAGTGGGAATTAAAGAAGAATTTTACGCATATGTGCGTAATGCCGGTCTTGAGGACTTTGAAGCTGATAAATGCCCCCAGTATCGTTATCTCACAAGTTCATTTGTGGGGAGGTTTGATTATTCATCTTCGCGTAATTCTCCTTCAGTCATGTTTGACCTTTATGACAAGTCTTATACCATGGACTTAGAGGATTTCACTCATGCATGCAAACTTCCATCTTGGGGTAGTATCAGGGATCCCCCTAAATCTGAATATAGAGATTTTCTTGCTAGAATAACTGTGGGGGAATCTAGAGATATAGCACATGCCACTATAGGGAGCATTCACTTTCCTGCTATACATTATTTTGCTCTCTTCACTGGTAGATGTATAACTGCTAAGGATGAAGCATGTCACATGTGTGCCCCTAATCTCAACATTCTCGGAAGTGCTGTGTTAGGGGACCAAGCTTATCATATGGGAGCCATTGTAGCTCATAGGTTGCATCTTAATAGACATAACGGAGATTTCTTTGGAGGAATTAATGCAATCCGCTTAGCTAATTTTCTTGATGTAGACATTCATGAGGGTGATGTGGAGTTGCCCACTTCTTATTTAGATCTTGATCCTATGTTTTCCCACCAGTTCATTGAGAGGACTGGACCACCTTACCAGTATCGACTAATCTTTGACAGACGGCGTGTGGTCCATCTTGCTCTTCTTGCTCCTACCTTCTTTGATTTTCAGGCGAGAGGAAGATATATTATTACCAGAGCGGAGGCAGATGAGTACGAGAGGGGAGTGGAAGCAGCCCGACGACGTGCTGCTGCTCAGCAGGCGGTAGCCGCTGCATCGCAGTACGACCCCAGCTTCACCTATGGATATCAGCCAGGTTATCCCTAGCAATAGACCAACTTAGGCCAAAAGCCTAAGCTTGGGGGAGTACGTATTTCCCACCAACATTACATTCATGTTCACACTCATTGCTAGATGTCGGTGCTCATACTCTTTCATTGTAATATCCATGTTAGCTTAAATTTATTTTTCTAGCTTTCTTCTTGTGTGTTTGATAAACCTTAAGAAAAAAACAAAAAAATAGTGTTAGTCTACTTTCCATGCTTGTAGTAGAATTAAAAAGGAAACCCAAAAATATTTCCCGTCCTTCTTTTGCTTGTTGGGAGCTTTCCCGTGTAAATAGTTTTTATTTTTCTTTTCCTTTCTTTGGGGGTCGAGAAGACTATATTGAAAATGCTTAGTGGCTCTTATATGCATGATTGTTTATTTAACTTAGAGCCCATATTACTTGTCTTCTCTCTTGAGTTGAATGCTTGCAGATTCCAGCTTACAATGCATGTGCACTCCTATTATTATACACACCGTTCGGTCGTGCAAGTGAAAGGCAATAATGATGATATATGATGGACTCATTGGGATGAGAAAAGCTGGTATGAACTCGACCTCTCTTGTTTTTGTAAATATGATGATTCATCGTTCCTGATTCAGCTATTATGAAGTAAACATATTTGCAATGACATTTAGAGATTATAGTTGCTTGTGCCATGCTTGATTAGCTATGCGTTATAATGGTTAACCTTGCGTGCCAACATGCTATTGAGATGATTATGATGTGGTATGATAGGATGGTATCCTCCTTTAAATGAATTGAGTGACTCGACTTGGCACATGTTCACGCATGTAGTTGAATCAAATCAACATAGCCTTCATGATATTTATGTTCATGGTGGATTATATCCTACTCATGCTTATATTCGGTGTGAATTAATTTTAATGCATGTTTACGACTGTTGTCGCTCTCTCAGTTGGTCGCTTCCCAGTCTTTTGCTAGCCTTCACCTGTACTAAGCGGGAATACTGCTTGTGCATCCAAACTCCTTAAACCCCAAAGTTGTTCCATATGAGTCCACTATACCTTCCTATATGCGGTATCTACCTGCCGTTCCAAGTAAATTTGTATGTGCCAAACTCCAAACCTTCCAATGAAATTCTATTTTGTATGCTCGAGCAGCTCATGTGCAACTATGGCTGCCTATATCTTCCATGCTAGGTGGGTTATTCTCAAGAGGAGTGGACTCCGCTCCTCATTCATGAGAAAGGGCCGGTAACCGGGATGCCCAGTCCCATGATCCAAAAAGATCAAAGCAAATCAAAATAATTAAACAAAACTCCCCCTGGGACCCGTTGAATGTTGGAGGCACTCGTTGTTTAGAGCAAGCCATGGATTGATGCTTGTGGAGGAGGGGGAGTATAAACCTTTACCATTCTGTTTGGGAACTGCCTATAATGCATGTAGTATGGAAGATACAGCCATCTCATAGTTGTTACGTTGACAGTGAAAGTATGCCGCTCAAAATATTATTTATCTCTATTTCAAAAATCGAGCTCTGGCACCTCTACAAATCCCTGCTTCCCTCTGCGAAGGGCCTATCTATTTACTTTTATGTTGAGTCATCACCCTTCTTATTAAAAAGCACCCGCTGGAGAGCACACTGTCGTTTGCATTCATTATGATTGGTTTATATTGGGTATGACTTGACTGGATCTCTTTTACCATGAATTACAATGTTTAGTCAGTCCTTGATCTTTAAAGGTGCTCTGCATTTATGTTTTGTGGTCTCAGAAAGGGCTAGCGAGATACCATTTTGTTATATCATGTTATGATTATTTTGAGAAAGTGTCGTCATCCGAGTTTTATTATTATGGCTCGCTAGCTGATTATGCTATTGATATGAGTAATTGTGAGACCTACGTGTTATTGTGAGTATGGTTAGTTCATAATAATTGCTGAAACTTGAATGCTGGCTTTTCATGTTTACAACAACAAGAGCAAACATAGTTTGTAAAAGTTTTTCTTTTTCTCTTTCAGTTTGTCAACTGAATTGCTTGAGGACAAGCAAGGGTTTAAGCTTGGGGGAGTTGATACGTCTCCGTCGTATCTACTTTTCCAAACACTTTTGCCCTTGTTTTCGACTCTAACTTGTATGATTTGAATGGAACTAACCCGGACTGACGCTGTTTTCAGCAGAATTGCCATGGTGTTGTTTTATGTGCAGAAAACAAAAGTTCTCAGAATGACCTGAAACTCCACGGAATATCTTAGAATAAATAATAAAAAATCCTCGCCAAAGACGAAGACCAGCGGGCCCACCCCTGTCCATGACGGTGGGGGGCGCGCCCCTCCCCCTGGGTGCGCCCCCCACCTCGTGGGCCCCCTGGTGGCCCTCCGACGCCAACTCCAACTCCATATATTGGCTTTCGAGGAGAAAAAAATCAGAGAGAAAGTTTCATCGTGTTTTACGATACGGAGCCGCCGCCAAGCCCTAATCTCTCTCGGGAGGGCTGATCTGGAGTCCGTTTGGGGCTCCGGAGAGGGGGATTCGTCACCGTCGTCATCATCAACCATCCTCCATCACCAATTTCATGATGCTCACCGTCGTGCGTGAGTAATTGCATCGTAGGCTTGCTGGACGGTGATGGGTTGGATGAGATTTATCATGTAATCGAGTTAGTTTTGTTAGGGTTTGATCCCTAGTATCCACTATGTTCTGAGATTGATGTTGCTATGACTTTGCTATGCTTAATGCTTGTCACTAGGGCCCGAGTGCCATGATTTCAGATCTGAACCTATTCTGTTTTCATGAATATATGTGAGTTCTAGATCCTATCTTGCAAGTCTATAGTCACCTACTATGTGTTATGATCCGGCAACCCCGAAGTGACAATAATCGGGACCACTCCCGGTGATGACCATAGTTTGAGGAGTTCATGTATTCACTATGTGTTAATGCTTTGTTCCGGTTCTCTATTAAAAGGAGGCCTTAATATCCCTTAGTTTCCAATAGGAACCCGCTGCCACGGGAGGGTAGGACAAAAGATGTCATGCAAGTTCTTTTCCATAAGCACGTATGACTATTTACGGAATACATGCCTACATTATATTGATGAACTGGAGCTAGTTCTGTGTCACCCTATGTTATGACTGTTACATGATGAACCACATCCGGCATAATTATCCATCATTGATCCGGTGGCTACGAGTTTTCCATATACTGGTTTACGCTTATTTACTTTTCCGTTGTTACTGTTACAATCACTACAAAAATACCAAAAACTTTACTTTTGTTGTCTTTACTTTGTTACCTTTATCACCACTATCATATTACTCTGCTACTAAACACTTTGCTGCAGATACTAATCTTCCAGGTGTGGTTGAATTGACAACTCAGCTGCTAATACTTGAGAATATTCTTTGGCTCCCCTTGTGTCGAATCAACAAATTTGGGTTGAATACTCTACCCTCGAAAACTGTTGCGATCCCCTATACTTGTGGGTTATCATCTAGCAAGCCATTCGTCACGGACGCTATGCTTAAAAGCTGACAAGGCTTCGGCGTCCGGACAGTTGACAATTTGGTTCTTTTTAGTAAGAAACTTGTTCCAAAGTTTTTGGGTTGACTCTCCGGGCTGTTGAGTTATGTGACTCAAATCGTCCGCGTCCGGAGGTCGGACATAAGTCCCTTGAAAATTTGCCCAAAAAGCGTCTTCGAGCTCTTCCCAGCTTCCAATGGAGTTTTCAGGGAGGCTTTTAAGCCAGTGACGAGCTTGCCCTTTGAGCTTGAGGGGTAAGTACTTGATGGCGTGGAGATCATCTCCTCGAGCCATATGGATATGGAGGATATAGTCCTCAATCCAGACCCCAGGGTCTGTTGTTCCGTCGTATGCCTCTATGTTTATGGGTTTGAATCCCACTGGAAATTCATGGTCCAGCACCTCATCGGTGAAACATAGGGGGTGTGCGGCACCCCTGTATCTGGGTGTGCCGCGTTGTTCGGATGTTTGTTGTGTTACATCGTATGCTGGGGCACGCTTGAGTGGTCCATAGATGGATCTGGTTGTGCCGTCCTTTTGGTATGAGCCCTCGCGTGGATCACGTATTGGCTTGTGGGTGGCGTTGTTTGCCTCTCTATGTTGGCCGTGAGGTCGTCTATCCGGCCAGGTGGCCGTTTTTATTTTTGGTTGTGGGGGGTCTGAGGCCTCCTCATCGAATTCAGGTAGCAACTTCCGTTTTGGGTAGCTCTTGGTGGGGCGATTGCCGCCGTACTTCGTTGTTGTGTTGAGTACTTTGCTCCATCTGATTTGGAGTGTGTCCTGCGCAGCCTTGAGCCTTTGCTTCTGTTCTTTCAGACTCCTCGTGGTGGCAACAAGCCTTTGACGAGCATTCTGCTGCTCTGGGTGCCTGTCCGGCGTTATGTCGTCCGGACTATTATCTTTGATAGAATTGGTTTGTTCGGTTTGATTCTCCGTATTGCCGTGGTCCGGCATTGTTTCGCCCTACTCCAACGCTGGGTCTGTATGATTGTTATTTCTGGCGAGGCGGGATTTGGGGCGGCGCTTGCACCACCGCTTTGACTGCTTCTCGAGGGAACAAGCCTTCGGTGCATCCTTCCGTTCCTCGTCGTCGTCTTTTGGTGTGTCCACCATGTATACGTCATATGATGAGGTGGACGTCCAGCGCCCTGTGGGTGGTGGTTCCTCTTCGCCTCCCACATCGTCGTCCATACCGTCGATGTCTTCGGAGTCGAAGTCGAGCATGTCGGTTGAGTCATCGACAGTGCTATTAAGTGGGTGGTGGGTGGGCGTCGAATTTCTTCGTCGTCCGCATCCCAATCCTGTTGGCCATAATCCGGCCAGGGCTCTCCTGACAAAGAGAGAGGCCTTAGTGAATTCAGAATGTCGCCGAAGGGCGAGTGCTGAAAGATATCTGGGGTGGTGAATTCCATGACCGGCGCCCAATCGGATTCGATTGGCAGGGGCACGGATGGTTCGGAGTCCGGAAAAGAGTCCGGCACCTTGGAGTCACGGGTTGCGCAGAGGTTTAGGCTGGTGTTCGGCTCGATCGCCGTTGAGACTGCAACCCCTAAGGCGGTGTTTAACCACCCATCCTCGATTGGCGCAGTTGGCTCCGAACTAAGGGTCGGAGCTGATGCGGCGCGGCCTCTGGGGTACTGTTCGGTGGCAGAGCTAGGTCATACCCATTGCGACAGTGCGGCGCGCCCGGCTGTGGCTCGAATCTGTCGAAGATCAAGTCTCTGCGGATGTCGGCCGTGTAGTTCAAACTTCCAAACCTGACCTGATGGCCAGGGACGTAGCTTTCAATCAGCTCCAGATGGCCAAGTGAATTAGCCCGCAGTGCAAAGCCGCCGAATACGAAGATCTGTCTGGGGAGAAAAGTCTCACCCTAGACCGCATCGCTATCAATGATAGTAGGAGCCATCAAGCCTAACAGCAACGACATAGAGGAATTCTCAATGAAAGCACCAATGTCGGTGTCAAAACCGGTGGATCTCGGGTACGGGGTCCCGAACTGTGCGTCTAGGCCGGATGGTAACAGGAGGCAGGGGACATGAAGTTTTACCCAGGTTCGGGCCCTCTTGATGGAGGTAAAACCCTATGTCTTGCTCGATTAATATTGATGATATGGGTAGTACAAGAGTAGATCTACCACGAGACCAGAGAGGCTAAACCCTAGAAGCTAGCCTATGGTATGATTGTATGTTATGATTATTGTCCTATGGACTAAAACCCTTCGGTTTATATAGACACCGGAGAGGGTTAGGGTTACACAAGGTCGGTTACAAAGGAGGAGATATCCATATCCGTATTTCCTACCTTGCCTTCCACGCCAAGTAGAGTCCCATCCGGACACGAGACGAAGTCTTCAATCTTGTATCTTCATAGTCTAACAGGACTCCCTAATGGAGATAGTCCGGCTGTCTGGAGACCCCCTAATCCAGGACTCCCTCAGCCGTTAATGGGTATAAAGTGATATATTGTTCATTACGGGCCAGTTTCACCACGGGCCGTTAATAGGCCAAGAATTACATAGCGCCTCATATGGACCGGAAGACGCCATGGGCCATACATGGGCCAAAAGTGAAAATGGGATGGAATCATATAGGATGGCCCAGATGACGTTACTGGGCCTAATAAGGATAGGGCGTAACGGGCCTTGGGTTAGCGGGCTGTAAATGGGCTAGATGCGAACATGCCGTTAACAGGCTTTCCATGGGCCGGCCCGCCACCTTTTGACCAAGTCAAACGGGCCGACCTTTTCACAAGAATGGGCCTCTGTTAGGCCATGCCACGTGTCAACGTATCATAGGTGCCTTCTATCCAATGAGTGGATGACATCTGTCCCAACGATGAGCCGACACGTGTTTCCTCCAGCCAATGATGATTTTACACGTGGAAAATCCCCATTGGTCGGGGCTGTTAACGGGTTATCGGATCCAAAACCCGACCCGATAGCTTAACGGCATTCCGTTACGGTGGATGCCATGTGTCGATCACCCTTGACGAAAGCACTTCTGTGATGCGCGATTTATCGTCATGGAAGTGCACACTTCCGTGATGTGGTAATGTCATGGAACACTTCTACGACAGCACAGGTATGACTATCTTGATTCTGTCATAAATTTGTCATGGATGTACATGCATGACAAAAAAAGCGACCTACTGTGACAAGCACGTATCATCATGGAAGTGTATTTTTTTTGTAGTGGGACTCGAGACCTCTCGAACAGTCAGTTTTAGCATTCTCTACTGAGGTGCTTAGCCCAGCTGAACTGGGGCACAATCGCAGTAGTTCTCCCAGTGCTTCCTTAGCCGATATAGCGGAACGTAAGGTACCAAAACATGGGAGCTGGGCAAACCCAACTATTGACCCAAGACATGATTCAGAGCTGATGCATATAATGCTATAAGTTCGGGGTGCCACACTGTCGAAAGTGTTCGGACTTCTCATGTCGTATTATGGGGTATGCTTAAGCCCCTGGCGTATTGGCCGTACTAGAGTGTACGGGTGCTGCTGAATGTCATGAATGAACATATATATATATATATAGAAGAATAGAAAATGCGATAATAGTCTAGTGCTATGCATTGTTTATTCAATAAGGTGCGTCGAAGCAGAATGATACAAGTAGTGCGATAAGCAAAAAGTAGGACTATTTGACATGACCCCTCCAAGGGCAAGCTGAGGAATGGTATTTAAAGCAAGTATTTCACTCGTTATCGGAGACCACCTGGGAGATCCGTTGTGCGACGTGGCTTTTTGCCTCCTTGGTTGTTGCATCGTGTGTCCGGCAATCGTACTGCCGGACGGGGTTTCTAGAGATTAATGTCCTGAAAGAGAGAAAAGTAACAAAGCGGGAAGCCCCTAGTGCGGTTGAGCCGCGTCTTGGGGCGTGCCGTAGTCGTGCCCCCCTCCCCACCTGTGCCCATGGTATTTTCAATGCGTAATTATGTACACGTGGCACGGATTTCGCCGTTTGGCCGGTACTGGGGTGGGGGCCGCATTGCTATGCGAGCTCGGAACGTGCCAGGCGGTCTTGTTGCCGATTACTCCGGGCGTGCTTGAAGGTGTCCGGGTCTTTAATCGCCGAACTGGTGGATTTCCTTAAGAGGCTGCTTTGTGCTTCTGCTGCGAGGGCCGCAGTGTGCTCCTCCATGCGGAGAGAGCGCTCTGTGTTTCCATTGACTGAGATGACCCCCCGAGATCCTGGCATCTTGAGTTTGAGGTATGCATAACGCGGTACCGCATTGAATCTCACAAATGTGGTTCGCCCGAGTAGTGCATGATAGCCACTACGGAAAAGGACTATATCGAAGATTAACTCCTCGCTTCGGAAGTTATCCGGGGATCCGAAGACCACTTCCACTGTGACTGAGCATGTGCAATGGGCCTCTACACCTGGTATGACGCCTTTGAAGGTCGTTTTTGTGGATTCGATCCTTGAGGGGTCTATACCCATTTTGCGCACTGTGTCCTCATAAAGCAGGTTCAGGATGCTGCCGCCATCCATAAGGACTCCAATGAGGTGAAATCCGCCAATGATTGGGTCTAGGACCAGTGCGGTGAATCCGCCATGACGGATACTAGTGGGGTGGTCCCTGTGATCGAAGGTGATTGGATAGGAGGACCATGGGTTGAACTTTGGTGCGACTAGCTCCAACGCATATACGTCCCTTAGCACACGCTTCCGCTCCCTCTTAGGGATGTGGGTTGCGTATATCGTGTTCACCGTCCGCACTTGTGGGGGGGAACCTCTTCTGTCCTTCGGTGTTCGGCTGCCGGGGCTCCTCCTTGTCATATCTATGTAACCCCTTATCTTTGTTTTTGGCATTTAACTTGCCGGCCTGCTTGAACACCCAACAATCCCTGTTGGTGTGGTTGGCTGGCTTGTCGGGGGTGCCGTGTATTTGACACGAGCGATCGAGTATACGGTCCAAACTGGACAGGCCCGGAGTGCTTCTTTTGAATGGCTTTTTCTGCTGACCGGGTTTAGAGCCTCTAAATCCGGCATTGGCTGGCGTATCCTCCGTATTGTCGCTATTGACGCGGCGCTAATGTTTGTTGCGACGTGAACTGCCATTGCTATCCTTGGTATCTGAAGTACCGCGGTTCTTTGATATGTTATTGCTATGAGCTAGCCAACTGTCTTCTCCCGCGCAAAAGCGGGTCATGAGTGTCGTGAGGGCTGCCATGGATTTTGGCTTTTCCTGGCCAAGGTGCCAGGCGAGCCACTCGTCGCGGATGTTGTGCTTAAAAGCTGCTAGGGCCTCTGCATCCGGACAGTCAACAATTTGATTTTTCTTTGTCAGGAACCATGTACAGAATTGCCTGGCCGATTCCTCTGGCTGCTGAATTATGTGGCTCAAGTCATCGGCATCTGGTGGTCGCACATAAGTGCCCTGGAAGTTGTCGAGGAATGCGGCTTCTAGATCTTCCCAACAACCAATGGATTCTGCTGGCAGGCTGTTAAGCCAATGCCGAGCTGTTCCTTTGAGTTTAAGTGGGAGGTATTTGATGGTGTGTAGATCATCACCGCGGTCCATGTGGATGTGCAGGAGGAAGTCCTCGATCCATACCGCAGGATCTGTTGTGCCGTCATATGATTCTATATTTGATGATCCATTACTTCGTCTGTGAAGCATAGGGGGTGTGCGGTGGCTCTGTACTGGGCTATGTCGCGACGCATCTCAAATGAGTCTTGTCCACTATGTTCGGCCCGGCCGGATTTACTTTTACTGTATCCGGCATGACGGTTATCGTCCCGCGTGGTGGCGCGCCCTTGTGATCCGTAGATCGATATTGTGTGTTTTGCTTTGTCCTCCAATACGTCTCGCAGGTCTAACGTATTTCCCTGTGCCTTGACATTTTTATTTGAGTGGCGTCGGGGTGCGGGCTGAGCTTTTGGCTGAAATGCCTCTCTGTCGCGGCCACGAGGTGGCCGATCAGCCGCGTCATACGCTGGAGATTAGGTTTTAATGCTTCCTCCTCCAGTCGGGGTAGCAACCTGCGCTTTGGGTAACTCTTGGAGGGGCGTTCGAGTTCATATTCCTCGGTCGCAAGGACATCAGTCCATCTGTCAGCTAGCAAATCTTGATCAGCTTGAAGCTGCTGCTGCTTTTTCTTAAGGCTATTTGCCGTGGCTATAAGCTGGCGCTTGAAGCGCTCTCGCTTGACGGGATCCTCAGGCACGACAAATTCGTCATTGTCAAGGCTTGCCTCGTCTTCGGAGGGAGGCATGTAATTATCATCCTCCGCCTCTCCATCTGTCGCTCTCTCGGGAGGGCTGGCTTCTCCATCCTCCTGCTCTAAATCTTGCTGCAGGGGATTGTTGTCGTCTTCGGCACTGTCCGGAGTGCTATTATCTCCAGTGCCGGTGTCACCGCTTTTGCTTTGGCGAGACTTAGAGCGGCGCCGCTGACGTCGGCGCTTGGGTTGTTTCTTGGAGGGGTCATCCTCCGATGTCTCGTCGCCATTGCCTTCTTTGGGTGTGTCCACCATGTATATATCATATGATGAGGTGGCTGTCCAGTGCCCTGTGGGCAGTGGTTCCTCTTTGTCTCCTGCATCGTCGTCCATACCGTCGATGTCTTCGGAGTCGAAGTCGAGCATGTCGGTCAAATTGTCGACAGTGGCTACTAAGTGGGTGGTGGGTGGGTGGCGAATTTTCTTTGTCATCCGCATCCCAATCCTGCCGAACATAGTTCGGCCAGGACTCTCCTAACAGGGAGAGATACCTTAATGAGTTCAGTATGTCGCCGAAGGGCGAGTGCTGAAAGATATCCGCGGAGGTGAACTCCATGATCAACGCCCAGTCAGATTTGATAAGCACGGGCGCAGGCGGTTCGGAGTCCGTGGCCGGGGAAGAATCCGGCAGTTCGGCGTCACGGCTCCCGTGAAGGGTAAGGTCGATATTCGGCTCGATTGCCGCTGAGAATACGGCCTCCGTGGCAGGGTCTATCCACCCGTCCATGGATGGCGCAATTGGCTCCGAATTGAGGGTCAGAGTGGTCGCCGGTGCGGTCTCCTGAACACTGTCCGATGGTAGAGCTAAATCATGCTCATCGTGACCGTGCGGCGCACTCGGCAGGGGCTCGAATCCGTCGAAGATCAAGTCTCCGCGGATGTCGGCCGTGTAGTTTAAGCTTCCAAACCTGACCTCGTGGCCAGGGGCGTAACTCCCGATCTGCTCCAGATGGCCAAGCGAGTTGGCCCGTAGTGCAAAGCCGCCGAATACAAAGATCTGTCCGGGGAGAAAAGTCTCACCCTGGACCGCATCACTATCGATGATCGAAGGAGACATCAAGCCTAACGATGACGACACAGAGGAACTCTCAATGAAAGCACCAATGTCGGTGTCAAAACCGGCGGATCTCGGGTAGGGGGTCCCGAACTATGCGTCTAAGGCGGATGGTAACAGGAGGCAGGGGACACGATATTTTACCCAGGTTCGGGCCCTCTTGATGGAGGTAAAACCCTACGTCCTGCTTGATTATTATTGATAATATGACTAGTACAAGAGTTGATATACCACGAGATCGGAGAGGCTAAACCCTAGAAGCAAGCCTATGGTATGATTGTATGTTGTCCTACAGACTAAAACCCTTCGGTTTATATAAACACCGGAGGAGGCTAGGGTTACACAAGGTCGGTTACAAAGGAGGAGATATACATATCCGTATTGCCTAGCTTGCCTTCCACGCCAAGTAGAGTCCCATCCGGACACGGGACGGAGTCTTCAATCTTGTATCTTCATAGTCCAACAGTCCGGCCAAAGGATATAATCTGGCTGTCCGGATACCCCCTAATCCAGGACTCCCTCACTGCCTATCATGGCATATCATATTATTTTCTTTATAGCATGGACAATTGCACTTTTAGTTGTTCAAAGTAATAGTCTAGTTTTGACATGATAATTTTGATGCTCAAGCATATCAACAAGCAACCATGTCTTTCAAAATATCAACGCTAAAATAAGTTATCCCTAGCCCATCATGGTCAAACATTGATCCATTCATGAAACACACTCGAATATTAGTTACACCCAATACTTAAGTACGATCATATTGCCTCCTAGTTGGTGCTTTTATAAGAGAAGATGGAGACTCAAAATAAAAATTGCATAAAGTAAAAGAAAGGCCATTCGCAGAGGAAGTAGGGATTTGTAGAGGTGCCAGAGCTCAAAGCGAAAAACTTAGAGATAATAACATTTTGGGAGGTGTATCCATCCCACCAACAAAAATGACTTAGAGTTCCCAATACTTCCCATGCATAGATATATCATAGGCGGTTCCCAAACAGAAAATAAAGTGTATTCCTTTTTCCACCATACTTTCACTTTCCATGGCTAGCTGTATCCATGGTTGCCCTCCATACCAACACTTTCCATGGAATTTATTATTTGACAACATAAAGTAAATACAATTTTTTTGGCATTCCGGGACTGGGCATCCCTAGTACCTTTGCCTTACTCTCGTGCAATGAAAGTGAATAAACACTCATCTTGAGAATAACACATCTAGCATGGAAAATATTAGCCACCCCTCACCACTCTGCGAGCGAAACAAACACACAAAAGAGAAGTGTATTTTAATAATTAGAGACGGCACATGCAAATTGGCTTAGAATGGCAAAAGAATACCGCATATAGGTAGATATAGTGGACTCATGTTGCGAAACTCGTTTAAGGATTTTGGATGCACAAGTAGTTATCATACTTAGTGCAAAATGAAGGCTAGCAAAAGATTGGGAAGGGACCAACTAAGAAACAGATAATCTTATAAGCAAGCATTAAGCATAAATAACACCAAATAATGCACCACATGTAGGATATAATTTCATTGCATGACTATTGACTTTCGTACTTGCATAGGGAATCACAAACCTTAACACCAACATTTTTACTAAAGCATAATTACTCACCAACATAACTCACATATCACATCATAATATCTCAAAACTATTACTAAGAATCAAGTTTATTTTGTCCAGTGATCTTCATGAAAGTTTTTATTATATCCTTCTTCGATATGTATCACTTTGGGACTAATTTTCATGTGTTGCTTTTGACAAGCTCCAACAAATATAAGTGAAGATCATGTGCATAATAAATTTTTCTTTCTCTCAAATTAATTTAAGTGAAGCAAGAGAGAATTTCTTGAAAATTTTACTAACTCTCAAATAAATCTAAGTGAAGCAAGATAGCATTTCTTCAAAAATACTAAAGCACACCGTGCTCAAAAAGATATAAGTGAAGCACTAGAGCAAGTCCATTGCTCATAAATTTTTTAGTGATGCATAGAGAGCAATTCTAACAAGTCCATTACTCATAATTTTTTCAGTGAAGCATAGAGTGTCCAGCAAGGATTGATGACTTAAAACACAAAATAAAACAAGCAAAGACTCATATCATTTAAGACGCTCCAAGCAAAACACATATCATGTGACGAATAAAAATACAGTTTCGAGTAAAATATCTATGATCGTTGGAAGAAAGCGGGGATGCCACTCGGGGGCATCCCCAAGCTTAGTTGGTTGCTCATTTTTGGATAATAGCTTGGATGCTGGGGCATCCCCAAGCTTAGGCTCTTCCATCCTTCCTTCATCCATCATAAGATAACCCAAAACTTGAAACTTCAATCACACAAAACTCAACAAAACCTTCGTGAGATCCGTTAGTATAAGAATAATAAATCACTACTATAAGTATTATATCAAACCAATTCATATTTTTTTGTATTATATCTACTGTATTCCAACTTTTCTATGGCAAAAGTTCATCAAAGAAAACCATAGAGCCATCAAAATAAGCACACAACACAAAGAAAACAGAATATGTCAAAACAGAACATTTTGTAGAAATCTGACTATTTCGAATACTTCTGTAACTCCAAAAATTCTGAAATATTAGGATGACCTGAGAAATTTGCATATTGATCTACTGCAAGTGGAATGGGCATTTTATCGCTGACTGGTAAAAAATGAAAATTAATTTCGTGAGCGTAAAAGTTTTTGTTTTTCAATAAGATCAAACAACTATCACCCAAGAAGATCCTAAAGGCTTTACTTGGCACAAACACTAATTAAAACATAAAAACACAATCATAACAGTAGCATAATTGTGCTCACACTCAAGAACAGAAAGCAAAAATCAAAAATAAAATTTATTCATTGGGTTGCCTCCCAACAAGCGCTATAGTTTTACGCCCTTAGCTAGGCATAAAGCAAGGATCTAATTTTTGTCATCTTTGGTTCGAGATCTATAAGATGCCCTCATGATTTATTCATAAGGTGGATTAATTCTAGTTCTAGGAAAGTGTTCCATACCCTTCCTCAAAGGAAATTGGAATTTAATATTGCCTTCTTTCATATCAATCACGGCACCGATAGTGCGTAAAAACGGTCTACCAAGAATAATTGGAGACGGATTGCAATCAATATCAAGAACAATAAAATCTATGGGCACATAATTCCTATTTGCAAGAATAAGAACATCACTAATTCTTCCCATAGGCTTTTGAATAGTAGAATCCGCCAAGTGCAAATTCAAAGAACATTCTTCAAGATTAGTAAGACCAAGCACATCACACAAAGATTTCGGAATGGTAGAAACACTAGCACCCAAGTCACACAAAGAAAAACAATCATAATTTTTAATCTTGACTTTGATAGTGGGTTTCCATTCATCATGCAATTTTCTAGGAATTGAAACTTCTAATTACAATTTTTCTTCAAGAGCTTTCATCATAGCATCAACAATATGTTTAGTAAAAGCTTTATTTTGTTCATAAGCATGGGGTGAATTTATCATGGATTGCAACAAAGAAATACAATCAATCAAAGATAAACTATCATAATTAATGTCTTTGTAATCCAAAAGAGTGGGCACATCACTAGCTAAATTTTTAACCTCTCCAAACCCACTTTCATCAATTTTCTCAACAAGATTTTCACCCTCCCAAATATTGTGATGCCTTCTACCTAAAGTTGAATATTCTCCAGTCCCTTTTTCATCAATATTAAATTTACTAAACAAGGAACCAATAGAAGAAACACCAACCATTTTCAGATCTTCATCACTTTTGCAAAAGAAATCACTAGAAAATGCTTTTTCTAAAAATTATCTTTTAGCTCTAAGCATAATGGTACTTTTCTTACTTTCATCCATGGAAACATAAAGAGCTTTAATTGATTCATCTACTTTAGGCACAAAAAATTTCATCTTGAGATTTTCCACATCATGAGCAATTCTATCAACACTTCTAGACAAATCATCAATCTTACTCAACTTTTCTTCTATGGAAGTGTTGAAAACTTTTTGAGTGTTGATAAATTCTTTAATATTATTATCAAGATCAGAGGTGTTTCTATTATTATTATATGATTGATTTCCATAGGAATTACCATAATTATTAGAGGAATTACTAGGAAAAGGCCTAGGATTAAAATTACCTCTATAAGCATTGTTGTTGAAATTATTTTGAGAGATAAAATTCACATCTATGGCATCACTATTTTGCTAAATCAAAGTAGACAAAGGCATATCATTAAGATCAATAGGAGCAATTCTACTAGCAACCAATTTCACAAGAGCATCAACTGTTTCACTCAGAGAAGAAATTTCTTCAACCGAATTAACTTTTTTACTAGTAGGAGCCCTTTCGGTATGCCATTGCGAATAATTTGCCATAATATTATCAAGAAATTTGGTGGCTTCACCCAAAGTAATTTCCATAAAAGTACCACCTGTGGCGGAATTTAAAAGATTATGAGAAACAAAATTCAACTCCGCATAAAAAATTTATATGATCATCCAAAGATTTAACCCATGAGTTGGGCAATTCCCTAGCATCATTTTCATCCTTTCCCAAGATTGTGCAACATGCTCATGTTCAAGTTGCTTGAAATTCATGATATGGGTTCTAAGGGAAATAATTTTTGTGGGAGGAAAATACTTAGTGATAAAAGCATCTTTGCACTTATTCCAAGAATCGATACTATTGCGAGGCAAAGAAGAGAACCAATTTTTTGCAGAATCACGCAAGGAAAACGGAAATAATGTCGTAATGACCACATCATTGTCCACATCTTTTTTATTTTGCATAGTGTATAATTCCACGAAGGTATTAACATAGGCCGCGACATCCTCATTAGGAGTACCAGAAAATTGGTCTTTCATAACAAGATTCAACAAAGCAGTTTTAATTGTTGGGGAACGCAGTATTTCAAAAAAATTCGTACGACACGCAAGATCTATCTAGGAGATGCATAACAACGAGAGGGGAGAGTACGTCTATGTACCCTCATAGACCGAAAGCGGAAGCGTTATGAAACGCGGTTGATGTAGTCGAACGTCTTCGTGATACAACCGATCAAGTACCGAACGCACGACACCTCCACGATCTGCACATGTTCAGCTCGATGACGTCCCTCAAACTCTTGATCCAGTTGAGGCCGAGGGAGAGTTTCCTCAGCACGACGGCATGATGATGGTGACGATGAAGTTACCGATGCATGGCTTCACCTAAGCACTACAACGATATGACCAAGGTGGAATTCTATGGAGGGGGGCACCGCACACGGCTAAACAATCAACTTGTGTGTCTATGGGGTGCCCCCGCCCCCGTATATAAAGGAGTGGAGAAGGGGAGGGCCGGCCCTCTCTATGGTGTGCCCAAGGGGGATTCCTACTCCTAGTAGGAGTAGGTTTCCCCCCTTCCCTAGTTGGAGTAGGAGAAGAAGGAAGACGGAGAAGAGAAGGAAAGCCCCCCCATTAGGATTGGGCTTTGGGGCGCGCACCTCCCACTTGCCCGCCTCCTCCTCTCTCCCACTATGGTCCATTAAGGCCCATTAACTACCCGGGGGGTTCCGGTAACCCCCCGGTACTTCGAAAAATGCCCGAACTCATCCGAAACCTTTTCGGTGTCCAAACATAGCCTTCCAATATATCAATATTTATTTCTCGACCACTTCGAGACTCCTCGTCATGTCCGTGATCACATCCGAGACTCCAAACTACCTTCGGTACATCAAAACACATAAACTCATAATACCTATCGTCATCGAACGTTAAGCGTGCGGACCCTACGGGTTCGAGAACTATGTACACATGACCAACACTCATATGCCCTAGGTCTTCGTGAGCAAGCAAGTTGGATGCACACCCACTTAGTTTCTTTTTGAGCTTTCATATACTTATAGCTCTAGTGCATCCGTTGCATGGCAATCCCTACTCACTCACATTGATATCTATTGATGGGCATCTCCATAGCCCGTTGATACGCCTAGTTGATGTGAGACTATATTCTCCCTTTTTGTCTTCTCCACAACCACCACTCTATTCCACCTAAAGTGCTATGTCCATGGCTCACGCTCATGTATTGCGTGAAGATTGAAAAAGTTTTGAGAATGTCAAAAGTATGAAACAATTGCTTGTCTTGTCATCGGGGTTGTGCATGATTTAAATACTTTGTGTGGTGAAGATAGAGCATAGCCAGACTATATGATTTTGTAGGGATAACTTTCTTTGGCCATGTAATTTTGAGAAGACATAATTGCTTAGTTAGTATGCTTGAAGTATTATTATTTTTATGTCAATATTGAACTTTTGTCTTGAATCTTTTGGATCTGAATATTCATGCCACAATTAAGAAGAATTACATTGAAAATATGCCAAGTAGCATTCCACATCAAAAATTCTGTTTTTATCATTTACCTACTCGAGGACGAGTAGGAATTAAGCTTGGGGATGCTTGATACGTCTCCAACATATCTATAATTTTTGATTGCTCCATGCTATATTATCTTCTGTTTTGGACATTATTGGGCTTTATTATCCACTTTTATATTATTTTTGGGACTAACCTATTAACCGGAGGCCCAGCCCAGAATTGCTGTTTTTTGCCTATTTTAGGGTTTCAAAGAAAAGGAATATCAAACGGAGTCCAAACGGAATGAAACCTTCGAGAACGTGATTTTTGGAACGAACAAGATCCTGGAGACTTAGACCCTACGTCAAGCAACCAACAGGGAGGCCATGAGGTAGGGGGCCCGCCTCCCCCCCCCCAAGCACGCCCTCCACCCTCGTGGGGCCCCTGTTGCTCCACCGACGTACTTCTTCCTCCTATATATACCTACGTACCCCCAAACGATCAGATACGGAGCCAAAACCCTAATTCCAACACCGTAACTTTCTGTATCCACAAGATCCCATCTTGGGGCCTGTTCCAGAGCTCCGCCGGAGGGGGCATCAATCACGGAGGGCTTCTACATCAACACCATAGCCTCTTCGATGAACTGTGAGTAGTTTACCTCAGACATTCGGGTCCATAGTTATTAGCTAGATGGCTTCTTCTCTCTTTTTCGATCTCAATACAAAGTTTTCCCCCTCTCTTGTGGAGATCTCTTCGATGTAATCTTCTTTTTGTGGTGTGTTTGTTGAGACCGATGAAATATGGGTTTATGATCAAGTTTATCTATGAACAATATTTGAATCTTCTCTGAATTCTTTTATGTATGATTGGTTATCTTTGCAAGTATCTTCGAATTATCAGTTTGGTTTGGCCTACTAGATTGATCTTTCTTGCAATGGGAGAAGTGCTTAGCTTTGGGTTCAATCTTGTGGTGTCCTTTCCCAGTGACAGTAGGGGCAGCAAGGCACGTATTGTATTGTTGCCATCGAGGATAACAAGATGGGGTTTTCATCATATTGCATGAGTTTATCCCTCTACATCATTTCATCTTGTTCAAGGTGTTACTCCGTTCTTATGAACTTAATACTCTAGATGCATGCTGGATAGCGGTCGATGTATGGAGTAATAGTAGTAGATGCAGGCAGGAGTCGGTCTACTTGTCTCGGACGTGATGTCTATATACATGATCATACCTAGATATTCTCATAACTATGCTCAATTCTGTCAATTGCTCAACAGTAATTTGTTCACCCATCGTAAAATACTTATGCTCTTGAGAGAAGCCACTAGTGAAACCTATGGCCCCCGGGTCTATCTTCATCATATTAAATCTTCCAATACTTAGTTATTTCATTGCTTTTATTTTGGTTTGCATCTTTATCATAAAAATACCAAAAATATTATCTTATCATATCTATCAGATCTCACTCTCGTAAGTGACCGTGTAGGGATTGACAACCCCTTATCGCGTTGGTTGCGAGGATTTATTTGTTTTGTGTAGGTGTGAGGAACTGGAGCATAGCCTCCTACTCTATTGATACCTTGGTTCTCAAAAACTGAGGGAAATACTTACGCTACTTTGCTGCACCACCCTTTCCTCTTCAAGGGAAAACCACCGCAAGTGCTCAAGAGGTAGCAAGAGTATCTTTATAGTCACCCAATTAAATTGTGACATTTGATAGCACACTAAGTGTTCCCCCCGTATTCGGGAGTTGCATAATATCATAGTCATAGGAACATGTATAAGTTATGAAGAAAGCAATAGCAATAAACTAAACGATCATAGTGCTAAGCTAACGGATGGGTCAAGTCAATCACATAATTCTCTAATGATGTGATCCCGTTCATCAAATGACAACTCATGTCTATGGTTAGGAAACTTAACCATCTTTGATTAACGAGCTAGTCAAGTAGAGGCATACTAGTGACACTCTGTTTGTCTATGTATTCACACATGTACTAAGTTTTCGGTTAATACAACTCTAGCATGAATAAACATTTATCATGATAAAAGAAATATAAATGACCACTTTATTATCTTATCAGATCTCACTCTCGTAAGTGACTGTGTAGGTATTCACAACCCCTTATCGCGTTGGTTGCGAGGATTTATTTGTTTTGTGTATGTGCGTGGGACTGGCGCGTAGCCTCCTACTGGATTGATACCTTGGTTCTCAAAAACTGAGGGAAATACTTACGCTACTTTGCTGCACCACCCTTTCCTCTTCAAGGGAAAACCAATGCAAGTGCTCAAGAGGTAGCAAGAAGGATTCCTGGCGCCATTGCCGGGGAGGTCTACGCAAAAGTCAACATACCAAGTACCCATCACAAACCCTTATCTCCCGCATTACATTATTTGCCATTTTCCTCTCGTTTTCCTCTCCCCACTTCACCCTTGCCGTTTTATTCGCCATCTCTCTCTCTATCCTCCCTCTCTTTCTCTATTTGCCTCTTTTTGCCCGTTCCTCGTTTGCTTGTGTATTGGATTGCTTGCTTGTCACGATGGCTCAAGCTAACACTAAATTATGTGACTTTACCAATACCAACAACAATGATTTTATTAGCACTCTGATTGCTCCTCTTACCGATGATGAATCTTGTGAAATTAATGTTGCCTTGCTGAATCTTGTCATGAAAGATCCGTTTTCCGGCCTTCCTAGTGAAGATGCCGCTACCCATCTAAATAGCTTCGTTGATTTGTGTGATATGCAAAAGAAGAAAGATGTGGACAATGATATGGTTAAATTGAAGCTATTTCCTTTTTCGCTTAGAGATCGTGCTAAAGCTTGGTTTTCGTCTTTGCCTAAAAATAGTGTTGATTCATGGAATAAGTGCAAAGATGCTTTTATCTCTAAGTATTTTCCTCCCGCTAAGATCATCTCTCTTAGAAATGATATTATGAATTTTAAGCAACTTGATCATGAACATGTTGCACAAGCTTGGGACAGGATGAAATTAATGATATGTAATTGCCCAACACATGGTTTAAATTTGTGGATGATTATACAAAAAATTTATGCCAGATTGAATTTTGCTTCTAGAAATCTTTTAGATTCGGCCGCGGGAGGCACTTTTATGGAAATCACTTTAGGAGAAGCTACTAAACTCCTAGATAATATTATGGTTAATTATTCTCAATGGCACACTAAAAGTGTATGTGATAGAAGAAATTAATGTTTTGAGTGGAAAGATGGATGAACTTATGAAATTAGTTGCTATTAAAAGTGTTTCTTCTGATCCTAATGATATGCCTTTGTCTACTTTGATTGAGAATAATAATGAATCTATGGATGTGAATTTTATTGGTAGGAACGATTTTGGTAACAACGCGTATAGAGGAAACTTTAATCCTGGGCCTGATCCTAGTAATTCCAGTAATAATTATGGTAATTCCTACAACAATTCCTATGGAAATTATAATAATATGCTCTCTGATTTTTAATCTAATATTAAAGAATTTATTACTTCACAAAATAATTTCAATGCTCTGATTGAAGAAAAATCGCTTAAGATTGATGAGTTGGCTAGGAACGTTGATAGAATTTCTCTTGATGTTGATTCTTTGAAACTTAGATCTACTCCACCTAAGAATGATATCAATGAGTCTCTCAAAGCCATGAGAATTTCCATTGATGAGTGCAAAGAAAGAACCGCCAGGATTCGTGCTAAGAAAGATTCCTTTATAAGAGCGTGTTCTAGTTTCCATGATAATAAAGATGAAGATCTAAAAGTTATTGATGTGTCCCCTATTAAATCTTTGTTTTTCAATATGAATCTTGATAATGATGGGACTGAATATGATCCACCTTTACCTAGAAGGCATTCCAAAAATTCAGAGTCTTTAGATCTTGATGCTAAATTTGATAAAAGTGGGATTGAAGAGATCAAAACTCTAGATGTTAATGAACCTACTATTTTGGATTTCAAGGAATTTAATTATGATAATTTATCTTTTATAGATTGTATTTCCTTGTTGCAATCCGTGCTAAATTCTCCTCATGCTTATAGTCAAAATAAAGCTTTTACCAAACATATCGTTGATGCTTTGATGCAATCTTATGAAGAAAAACTAGAGTTGGAAGTTTCTATCACTAGAAAACTATATGATGAGTGGGAACTAACTATTAAAATTAAAATTAAAGATCATGAATAGTATGCTTTGTGTGATTTGGGTGCTAGTGTTTCCACGATTCCAAAGACTTTGTGTGATTTGTTAGGTTTCCAAGATTTTGATGATTGCTCTCTAAACTTACACCTTGCGGATTCCACTATTAAGAAACCTATGGGAAGAATTAATGATGTTCTTATTGTTGCAAATAGGAATTATGTGCCCGTAGATTTTATTGTTCTTGACATAGATTGCAATCTGTCGGGTGGTAGGATCGACATATGCCAACGGGTGGCTTATCATTGCGGGGGCCAAAAGAACGTCGCCGGTGCCTGGAAACGGGATGAGGCGTAGACATGCACGCCAGCGAATCTTACCCAGCTTCAGGGCTCTCCGGGGAGATAACACCCCTACTGGTGCTCTGCGGGGTCTCCGCATGGTTACTAAGTTCACAGGTAGCTACAATGCTCCTTGAGCTGTTTGGGGGCAGAAGGAGGAAGAAGGGCTTAGCTCAGCCTGCCGCTTCTCCTTGTAAGTGTCTATGTCTAGAAAGAGAGTTCAACCCTTTGCATGGGTGCACCAGGGGGTTTATATAGGCCTACCCCCGGGGGTACAATGGTAATCCGACTGGGCGCGGGGCCCAGCCGTTTGTGACTATGCTCGCCGGCTTCTCCGCCGGCTTCTGGGGCCCGCCGGCTGGTGGGTCCCGCCGACTGCTGGCTCCTGGGTCGACAGGCCGGCCCCACCGGCCAGGGCCTTGTCGGCGGCCGGTTACTGTTGCTCCGTGTTTGTTGGCGCAGGCTTGGTCGGGGTAAGCGTGGCTACAGTAACGCCGCCCTGGCGGGCGATTACTGTAGCCCCGCCGCACCTTGTCTCCTTAATGGGCGTCTCCTTCGAGGAAGGCGGCAGGCCGGCTACGTGAAGCCGGCCCTCTATCTCGCCGGCTTGAGAGGGGGTGCGGCCGCCTTCGGCATCTCTCTGCCCGAAGGGGCCCACCGCCTCGGGGGCCACGCTGGCGGCCCGTCGAGGACGGCGTCGGAGCCGCCGAGGCTACAGTGCCGCGCCGGGCGGGCCGCAGTTGCCCGCACGACACGCTGTACTAGGCGTGCTCCGGGTTTTGGGGGTGGCAGGCTCCACTGTAGCCACGCCTCACTTCATCATCGCAGGGTGGACGCGTACATCGCGGATACGGCGTTGACTGCTTTATCGGAGCCGGCCCGGCGGTAGCCGGCCGTGCCATAGCCGGCCTTGACATAGCCGGCCCTGCCGCAGCCGGCCATGTCGTAGCCGGCCCTCCATAGTTTTCTTCATGGTGGTAGAAAGGGCGGGCCGCCCCCCAAGCCGGCTAGGAAGGTAGCCGGCTAGGGGGGAGGCGGCCTAAGTCTTGAGTCTTCTTATGAGCCGGACGGGCTCACAATCTTTTCTGAGGGGCCAGGGGAAGCCGGCTGGGCTACCCATGGCTATTTACCCCGACAGTTGTCCCCGAAGGCGGGCGAGCTTCACAGCGGACGGAAGGACGGGAAGCTTGGCCGGCTTCATACCGTGAGGGGCCGACTGCGTCATTGCAGCCGACTTCAGAGCGCTTTTCTTTATTAGGGCGACCGTGGTTGACCCGCGGACCGGCCGCGGGCCCCACGACGAGCCACGTGGCTGGGAAGTCCTGCCGTCGCACGCGCGCGACGGGACGCTGCCGCAGGCCTGGGCCCGCCACTCCCCGGCCTCGGCCCGGGCGCAGATCTTCTGTGGCCCGAGGGGGCTGCTCGCCTCCCCGCGGCCGTTACCTCGCGTCATCAAGGCGCGTAATTAACGCGGGCGTGGGGGAGATGGGCACGATCGATCCCCACGATCCCCCACGCCACGCCTCCTCGTCTCGGGCGCACGCGCCTACAAGTAGGGGGGGAGGGGGAGAGGCGCGGGCCTGCTCGCTCCCCCGCTCCCCGACCCTCCTGCTCTCCTTCTTCTTGCTCTTCTTCTTCTTCTTCGCGCCCGACGCACCTTCGCGCCGTAGTCCTCCCACGCCGCCATGTCGCTGGCTTTGTCGAGCTCGTGGGACGGGTCCAACGTCCACGACGAGCACATCGAGTTCCTCCGCCAGACCCGGCGTCTGCCCGCCGCCGACCTCGTGCAGGTGCGCCTGGCGCCCGCAAAGGAGGTCTCGCCGGCGCCGGAGGAAGGCGAGCGCGTCGTCTTCCGCACGCACTTCCTCCGGGGCTTCGGCTTCCCGGCGAGCAGCTTCATGCGGTCCTTTCTCGAGTTCTACAACCTCCAACCGCACCACGTCACGCCCAACGCAGTGCTGCAACTCTCGGCCTTCGTCACGCTCTGCGAAGGGTACTTGGGGGTGCTGCCGACGCTGGAGCTCTGGGCGGAACTGTTCCAGAACAAGCTCGGCACCGTCTCCGCCGGCGTGCCGGCTCCCTACAGCGCCTTCATCGCGATGAAGAGGGCCAGCGACGACAACCCCTTCCCCCACATTCCTCTGATCCAGTCGGTCAAGCTGTGGCAGAAGTCTTACTTCTACGTCAAGAACGTCGCCCGGCACGGCGACTACGTCAATCTGCCGGCTTACGTAGCCGGCCCGCCGACTGGGAAGCAGCGGACCTGGGGCTACCGGTCGAAGTCCCTGTCTCCAGTGGGGAACGCTTCCATCTCCCGGCTTTGGGTGATGATCCAGTCGGAAGGTCTGCTCGCGTCCGACTTGGTAACCGCCTTCGTCGAGCGCCGGATCTTGCCTCTTCAAAGCCGGCCGCACATGATGTGCCAAATGAGTGGCCGGTTCGATCCTTGCCGGCTGAGCACATGGGAGATGCCCCATGCCGAGGTGGCGCTGATGGCAAACTACGTCGCCAACTTGAAGCTCACCGACGAGTAGCAATTCGGCAAGGCGCCGTACTCCCGCGCCCATCCTTCGCCTATGGTAAGTTTTTCTTCTCGTCGTCTGCCGGCTTGGGTTAGCCGGCCTCTGACCAGGCGGCTATTTTTTCTTTTTTCCTTCTTCATCAGAATCCTCTCCTCCCGCTGCCAGCCGGGGCAGCCGGAGTCGACCGAGAGTACGCCCCGGACCGCACGGTGGATGACCCCGACGACCCGGATCTCTCCGCCGTCGCCATGGAGGACGCCGCCACGGGGGGCGCCGCCGAGCTCGGCGGCACCGGGCTTTCGACCAGTTTCGACGACTGGCCGGACGATTTTGAAGCCGAAGAACTCCCGCGCCGCCAGCCGGCAACCGGCCGCCGCGGCACGAGCTCGTCTGCCGCGTCAACTGCCGGTGGCGGGAAGGGAAAACGCCGGGCCACGCTCCCGCTCTTCGGAAGCCGGCCGAAGAAACCGAAGGCCTCCGCTGCGGCCACAAAGCGCGAGGAGGCGGCGGCGAAGGCGGCCCGCTTCCGGAAGGTGGTGAAGAAGCCCCTGTCAGTTTCCGCGTAAGTCTAGTAGCCGCCTGCATGCTTGTTATTCTGAAGTCTTCTTTTCTTGAATGCTTTCTGATTTCCTGAGCAGGGCGCCGCTCTCCCTCGAGAGAGGCCCAGCCGGCTCCGTGGTCGGGCCGAGCGCCGGTTCCTCAGGGTCCCGCCGAGTAGACCCCCACGCCGAACTTGACGCAGCCACGCAGCGCAACGCACGCGAGGCGCGCCGAGAGAGGGATTAGGCCGAGCGAGCGGCGGCGGAGCGAGAGGCCGCCCAAACGGCGCCAGGGCGAGCGAGCGCGGCGGCCGAGGCTCCATCGGAGCGGGCGGCCGTGGAGGCGGAGGTGGAAGGCGCGCGCAGCCAGACTCCGCTGCTCGCCATCCCCCTCCAGACCTTGGATCCGGACGTCCCTCTGCCCACGGCGGAGGAGATTATCCCTGAGCAGCCGCCGGTGCAGAGGGGCGAGGTCGTCGAGGGATCCGCTAAGAGGACGTCGCCAGCAGCGCCAGCCGGAGCAGGCGAAGGCGGCCGATCGTCGGCGGTGCCGGAGGAGCCGGCCTTGAGATCGAGCCGGCGGCGAGCCGGCCCGCCGGAGGGGGCACGGCCCCGCCGGACACGCGCCGAGCCGCGGGAGCCGAGCGGACGGCAGACGCCTTGGAGGCGGCCAGCTCCGCCACGTCCGGGTGGACTCCCAGCGGAGGGAGCGGCGAGCTGAACATCGCGGCCCAAGAGGTTCGGAGCCGGCTGCAGGCACAGGCCGGCCTCCTGAGGCAATTCACTCAGGAGTTTCTGTCGACGCGGTCTGCAATCCGGGTAAGTCTCCACTCCTTGACCGCTCTGGTCCTTTGAATTTTTTCCATGGGGGCGCGCTAGCGCACCCACTGGGTGTAGTCCCCGAGATCCGGGCCGACTGCAGCGCAGTCGGGTCAGATCTTACTAGACGACTATGTTAACTGTTTTTTCTGGTCTTCAGGATTATCACAACTCTCGCGCGGCCGCCTTCAACTCCGAGGCTCGGGAGCTAAGCCGAAGGACCGAAGACCTCGCCAGCAGCCGGCGTAAGTGTTTTGTCATTATTAACTTCTCGTGGGGGCGCGACAGCGCACCCACTGGGTGTAGTCCCCGAGATCCGGGCCGACTGCAGTGCAGTCGGGTCGGATCTTACTTGACGACTTTTCCTTTGCTGATTTTTCTCTTTATTTCTTGCTCGTGAAGAGGCCAACGCCGACTTGCGGAGGGAACTCGGCGTGGTGCAGGCCGCTCTTCGTGCTAAGGACGCCGAGTACGCTGACTTGGCTCAAGAGCGTGACCGCCTGGTGACGAAACTGGCCGACCAAGAGGAGAGCCACAAGGCGGCCCTGCAAAAGGCGCAGGACGACGAGGCTACCCTGAGGGCGGAGTTCGGGGCCAGGGAGGCGAGCTGGGCCGAGACGCGCCGGGCACTGGAAGAAGGCTTCGGCCGGGTCGAGGATCTCATTGACGGTAGGCTGTCTTTCTTGCTCTTCTTTCATTCGCCGGCCGCCTATGGTTTTGTTTTGACTTGCGTTTGCTGTCTTGCGCAGAGTACTTCCCCGGCCAGTCTGTCCTTGCCGCCCAAGCCATCGAAGCCTACCGCGAGGAGCGCCGTCAGGCCGGGGTCGTGATTCCGCCGGATGCGAACCGGACATTGTCGGAGCAGCTTATCGCCGTCCAGGCGCGGCTGCAGCCGGCCCACCGGTTGCTCCGCCGGCTCCAACGCGCCGGGGCGACGATGCTGGCCGCGCTCTGGCCCGGCCAGGCAATTCTCCGGACCCCAAGCCGGACAACCGACTGGCTCGAAGTCGCAGTCGGCCGCTTCGAGGCCTGGAAGGCGTCCGCGGCCCGTCTTGGAGCCGGGCGCGCGCTGGAGTTCGTCCGCGCGTGGTACCCAGGGCTAAGCCTGGACCAGCTGCGGACGTGGCAGTCGGAAGTCGACGCCGAGCTGGAGGAGGTGCGGCCGGCGATCGCGCAGCACGCCTCGACGATCGCCGAGTGTACCGACACCAGCGTCTTTGCGCCGGAGCTCAACAACGATGGCGCTGCCCAGCCGGAGGAATGGTTCGGGCTGAACCCGGCGGACGGCAAGGACTCGGCGGAAGAGATCGCCTCCAGCAACGAGGGCGAGGACGACGAGGAAGAGGACAGCGAAGACGCCGAGCCGACTGGTGGGGCGGCCGACCGCCCCCTAGCCGATCGTGCCTCTAGCAACGAGCCACGCAGGAGCGCGCCCTCTGCCGGAGACGACGATCAAGCCGAGGTTCGCCAGCCGGCCGCTCCTTCAGCCGGCGCGACTACCTCCGTCGCCTGATCCAGCTCGTCTGCGGCCCCGCCGGCTTGATCTGCCTTTCTTTGTGTCCCTGTCTTTCTTTTTGGACAAATTTAAGTTTCTGCAATTCCACCCACTGGGGGTGTATCGAACAATGCTGAATGTCGACCTCTCTGGAGGCTTTTTGTGTAATATATTAATATATGCATGTGTTGGCGTTCATCCGAGTGTACTTTTTGTCCTTAGGCTCTTTCCTTTGCTGCCTTCCCTCTTTGGGAAGGCAAGTACTTGAGTTTTCTTGGATTTGAAGTAGACTGAATGTAAGCCGGCCGGCCGGCTACTCTGGTAGTCGGTCGGCGGGAGGCAGCAAGCCGGCTTTTGTTATATATGCGAGCATGTTTGGTCCCTAGCCGTTTTTCATGTGCGCACCCTTTCCGGCTGGTGACTCTTGCCAGCCGGGCAGTCGGTTCTTCGAGCTGCGATTTCGGCAAGAGCCAAGCCTGGGTGTCGACACATTACTTGTCTGACTGCGGGTAGGGCTCTTAATATAACTCTAGTCGGCCAGTCCCCGGGCCGAGTCGTCGGACCCAGTACCGGACAAAATAAATGAAAAGATAATATCATACGCATGATAACTTTCATTCATAAAACAACGGGTGGCAGTCCCCGAGTCTTTCTCGGGGAGCCTACTGTATCATACTAAATACAAAAGTGGGCATGACACATACTGCGCTTTAACTGTAAAACTTTCGAAGGAGATTTGCGTTCCACTGTCGCTCCGACTCCTTGCCGAAGTCGTCTCTCTTGCGTGCCTTCGGCTTCTGTGCGTCGATGAGGTAGTAGGCGTCGTTGCCCAAGGCTCTGCTGATGATGAAGGGGCCTTCCCAGGGGGCTACGAGCTTGTGCTGGCCGGCTGTTCGCTGGATCAGCCGGAGCACAAGGTCGCCCTCCTGGAAGGATCTTGGGCAGACCCTCCGGCTATGGTGGCGGCGCAGACCCTGCTGGTAGATGGCGGACCGGCTGAGGGCTAACAGCCGGGCCTCTTCTAGCAGGTCGACGCCGTCTTCTCGTGCTTCTTTGGCTTCCGCTTCCGTGTACATGGTTACCCGAGGCGAGTCGAACTCGATGTCTGTTGGGATGACCGCCTCGGCACCATATACAAGGAAGAAGGGAGTGAAGCCGGTTGATCTGTTGGGAGTAGTGCGCAGACTCCATAGGACAGCCGGCAGCTCATCGAGCCAGCAGCCCGCTGAACGCTCCAGGGGTACGACCAGTCGAGGCTTGATGCCGGACAGAATGAGGCCATTTGCTCGCTCCACTTGGCCGTTTGACTGCGGGTGGGCGACTGACGCAAGGTCCAGCCGGATACCTTGCGCAGCGCAGAACCGTGCCAGGGCACCTTTGGCAAAGTTCGTGCCATTGTCGGTGATGATGCTGTGCGGTACGCCGTACCGGGTTGTTATATCTGCAATGAAGGTCACTGCAGTCGGCCCATTCAGCTTCTTGATCGACTTCGCCTCGATCCACTTGGTGAATTTGTCAACGACGACGAGCAAATGTGTCATGCCGCCGCGCGCCGTCTTGAATGGGCCCACCATATCCAATCCCCAGACGGCAAAGGGCCAGGAGATGGGAATGGTCTTGAGTGCCGAAGCCGGCATGTGTTGCTGCGAGCTGAAAAGCTGGCAGCCTTTGCAGTGTTTGACTAGCTCTTTGGCGTCGTCCAAAGCAGTCGGCCAGAAGAAACCGTGGCGGAAGGCTTTGGCGACCAGTGATCTTGATGCGGCGTGGTGGCCGCATTCTCCTTGGTGTATATCCCTGAGGATCGCGATGCCTTTCTCCTGCTCGACGCATCGCTGCAAGACTCCGGTGGCACTGCGCTTGACAAGCTCTCTGTTGACGATTGTGTATGCTCCAGCCCGGCGCTGAACTTGTCTTGCTTCGTTTTTGTCAGCCGGCAGGTCATGGTTCACCAGAAAGTTGCGGATGGCGTGGGCCCATGATGGAGCGGCGACCTCCTCAGCCACCAATGTGGCCAGAGCCACCAGGGTGGGCGGGTTGGCCAGTGCAGCGCTGGAGTCGGCCGCCGCTTCCTGTGCTGAAGAAGTCCCCGGGCCGGCTACTGCAGCCCCCGGGCCGGCTGCTGCAGTCCCCGGGCCGGGTGCGGCAGTCCCCGAGCCGAATATTGAAGTCCCCAGGCCGGCTGCTTGATTCTTCGAGCCGGACCCGGCCCCCTCGGGGTTAGGCGGCACGAAAATGGAGTCGGATTCTGGAGACGGCTTGATTGAAGGCTTGAGGAGGCGCTGCAGGGCGACGCCGGCTGGTATTGCTTGCCGCGTGGAGCCTATTCGGGCCAGGGTATGTGCTGGCTCGTTGTCGGCTCGCGGCACGTGAAGGAACTCACATCCGTCGAAGTATCCGCTAATTTGCTGTACTAGGAAACGGTAGCTCGCCATGTTCGCGTCCTTGGCGTCCCAGTCGCCAGAAGACTGCTGCACCACCAAATCCGAGTCGCCATAGCACAGGATCCGGCAAATACCAAGCTCCTTGGCAAGCCGGAGCCCGTGTATGAGCGTCTCGTACTCGGCTACGTTGTTGGAGGCGGCAAAGTGGATCTGCAGCGTGTATTTGAGCTTGTCGCCCTTTGGAGAAGTAAGGATGACGCCGGCTCCCAAGCCGGTGCGCATCTTTGATCTGTCAAAGTGCATGCGCCAATGGGTGGAGTCGGGCGCTGGTGGTAAGTACTGGGTCTCGGCCCAGTCGACGAGGAAGTCGGCCAGCGCTTGCGTCTTGATGGCGGTGCGGGGTTGGTAGAAGATGGTGTAGGGGGCCAGCTCGATGGCCCATTTGGCCACCCGGCCGGATGCATCCCGGCTGCCTATGATGTCGGCTAGCGGGGCAGTGCATACGACCGTGATGGGATGCTCTTGAAAGTATGGCTTCAGCTTCTTGGCGGTGAAGTACACGCCATAGCACATCTTCTGATAGTGCGGGTAATTTTGTTTCGAGGTGGACAGCACCTCGCTCAGGTAATAAACCGGCCTCTGGACCGGCTGGGCTCGGCCTTCTTCGGGGCGTTCGACCACAATGACGGTGCTGACCACCCGACTAGTGGCGGCAATATATAGGAGCATGGGCTCCTTCTCAGTCGGTGCCGCCAAGACGGGCGGCATGGACAGCATTTTCTTCAGCTCGTGGAAAGCTTGGTCGGCCTGGTCGTTCCACTCAAAGTGAGTGCTCTTCTTCATGAGGCGGTAGAGGGGGAGAGCCTTTTCTTCGAGCCGGCTGATGAAGCGGTTAAGAGAGGCCAGGCACCCGGTGAACTTCTGAATCTCTCTGAGCTTGGTTGGGACCGCCATCCTCTCGATGGCTTTGATCTTCACAGGGTTGCACTCTATGCCGCGTTCAGAGACCAGGAAGCCTAGGAGCTGGCCGGCTGGCACTCCGAACACGCATTTCTCTGGGTTGAGCTTGATCCGGAACCGGCGCAGGTTCTCGAATGTCTCCTTCAAGTCTTCCAGCAGAGTGCCACGCTTCTCCGTCTTCACCACAACATCATCCACGTAAACGTGGGCATTCTTGCCGAGCTGCGTGAGGAGGCACTTCTGCATGCAACGCTGAAACGTGGCGCCGGCATTCCTCAAGCCGAACGTCATGGTCAGGTAGCAGAAGGCTCCAAACGGCGTGATGAAGGCGGTCTTCAGTTGGTCATCCGGGTTCAGCTTGATCTGGTGGTATCCCGAGTAGGCATCCAAAAAGCTCAACATCTCGCATCCGGCTGTGGAGTCTATCACTTGATCAATCCTGGGCAGAGCGAAGGGATCTTTTGGGCAGGATTTGTTGAGGCTCGTGTAATCTATACACATGTGCCACTTGTTATTCTTCTTCAGCACGAGAACCGGGTTCGCGAGCCATTCGGGGAAGAAAACTTCCATGATGAAGCCGGCTGCAAGGAGCCGGGCTATCTCCTCCCCTACGATCCTTCTCTTCTCTTCTGACAGTCGGCGGAGGGGCTGCTTGACTGGTTTAGCATCCTCCCGCACATGCAATTTGTGCTCGGCGAAATCCTTCGGAACACCCGGCATGTCCTTGGGGGACCATGCAAAGATATCCCGATTCTCACGGAGGAAATCGGCGAGCTCGCCTTCCTATTTGCTATCCAGGCTCGCCCCAATGACGGCAAACCTCTCGGGGTGCTCGGGGTCGAGCTGTATCTTCTTGGTCTCCTTGGCCGGCTGGAAAGATCCTTGGGCGTCATACTCCTTGGAGTCGGTGGGTTGGTTTAGCTGCTTGCTGGCCAGGGCCACGACCCGGTCCAGCGTCTTCCTCTCGGCTGCGATCACGAGGGATTCGGCCAGCCGGCTGCTGGCCGCGGCGCAGTCGGCGGACTTCTTGTAGTCGCCGGCGATGGTGATGACACCCTTGGAGCTCGGTATCTTCATCTTGAGGTAAGCATAGTGGGGGACCGCCATGAACTTGGCCAAGGCGGGTCAGCCAAGCAAGGCATGATAAGGGCTATCCAGGTCCACCACCTTGAACCAGATCGCCTCCCGGCGGAAATGATCCTTGCCCCCAAAGAGTACATCGATCTTGAGCTTGCCGATGGGGGCACAGGACAATCCGGGTACGATGCCGTGGAACACCGTTCGAGTCGGCGCAAGTTGCTTGGCCTTGACGCCCAGCTTCTCCATGGTGTCGCGGTATAGGATGTTGATGCTGCTTCCGCCGTCGATCAGCACGCGGGAGAAGCGTGCGGCGCGCGTATCCGTAGCGAGGGTGGCCTCCAGGACCAGTGCGTAGGAGCCGGGGGATGGCATCACCTCTGGGTGGTCGGCCCGGCTCCAGCTGATGGGTTTCTCTGACCAGTGCATGTGGCCGGCTGGGCTGGTGGCGGCCACGTTGACCTCCTGTTGCTCTCGGCGCTTGCTGCGCCGGTCTTCGGGTTGGCTCGTGAAGATGACATAAGACGCTTGCTCGTCGGGGAACTCGTCCTGCACAGCGTCGACCGCGGGCCGGGCGGCTTTGGGCGGCGGAGCCGGCGGCGGCGGGCCGGCAGGCGGAGTCGGCGTGAGCCCTTCGCCCTTCGAGATTCGGGCGAGCCAGTTGCATTTGCGGGTCGTGTGGTTGGACGGCTTCGCGCCGCTGTGGAACTTGCACGGGGCGTCAAGGGTTTGCTCGTAGGAGAAGGCCGGCTGCCAAGCCGGCCGACCGCCCTTAGGCTTCTTGGGTGCGGGCCGCCCTTCAGGCGGCGCATCTTCGACCGTGGCCACCTGCCGACTGGCGGGAGGCGGCGCAGGGCACTTGCGTTTTTGATCGTTCTGGTGTTGGCGTCGGCCGCCGTCTCCAGCCGGCGCTTTGGGCGCCGGATTGAGCACCTTTCCGGATGCGTCCACCCGGAGCTCGGTCTTCATCGAGCAGTCGGCGGTGGCGTACTTGTCGGCGATGTTTAGGAGCTCGTCGAGGGTAGTCGGCTCATCGCAGAGAAGCTTGTGCTTGAGGAGGGTGCCCTCTCGGCACCCGGCCGTGAAGTATTCGATGGCTTGCACCTCGTGCACCCCCTCACAGGAGTTGCGGAGCTTGGCCCAACGCGTCAAGTAGTCGCGAGTGGACTCGGCTGGGCCCTGTACACATAGGGAGAGCTGTCTGGGCTTGGGAGCCCGCTTGTAGGTGCTGGTGAAGTTGCGAACGAAGGCTTCAGTGAAGTCCACCCAGCTGTTGATGCTGAGCGGCTTAAGGTTGTTAAGCCAAGTCCGCGCCGTGCCTTGCAGCATGAGGGGCACGTACTTTACGGCAACGCGCCGGTTGCCATTGGTGATGCTGACGGCTATGGAGTAGTCGGTCAGCCAGTCTTCCGGCTTCACCAAGCCGTTATACTTGGGTGTGTCTCTTGGGAGCGAGAACCCTTTGGGGAAGGGCTCGTCGCGGATGCGGGGGCCAAAGCAAGGCGGGCCGACATCGTCTTCTTCTTCTAGCGCCAGGGATCGGGCCAGGCGGTCGATCCGGTGGCGGGCGTTGTTTTCGCCGATTCCCTCCCGGCGACCAAGCCGGCCGCTGAGAGTCGGGTGAGCCACTGGAGGCGGGGTAGGATATCTTTCTCCGCGAGCTCGAGGCGGAGGCGGGGTGCCCCGCCATTCCATGGCTCGGGGGCGGCCGTCCGCGTCTCGCTCGATGGAGACTTGGGTCCGGCTTCGGCTGGAAGCCGGCTCTTTCTCGCGTCGCGCGCGGGTGTAGCTGGTAGTCGGCGACCGGGAGGTCGCGCCGTGTTCGCGGCGCGGGGGAGGGCTCCCCGCGCAGGCGTCGGCCTCGTGCCGTTGTGCGGCTGCATCGATTAGTTGCTGGATGCGCCGCGTCATATGGGGGAGATCTTCGGCTTCCAAGCCGTCTAGCTCGTCTACGGCCGCCTGGGCGGCGCGCAGGTTCTCGAGCGGGGTGGCGTAGACCGGGCGATCCACGCCGAGCGTGTCAGCGATGACGGCGCCGCGTTGCCTGACAGCGCCGGCCCGGCTAGGGCCAGCCGGAGCCGGCGTGCCGAAGGCGGCGCGATCAGCTTCGCGCTGGTAGGCCTCGGTGAGGCGTCTTATGGAGGCCAGCCGCCGGTCCTCCGCGAGGAGGGCGAGGCGGCGTACCTCCAGAACTTCGTCGCTGGCGTCAGCCGGAAGGGGGACGGACAAGTCTTGGGCCGCCGCGCGCGGGGAGTCGCGGGCGCCCTCGTCAGTCGGGCCATCGAGGCCGATAACCATCACCTCGGGGGCGTCAGAATCGCGATCGCCAGCCGGAGGGAGCGGGTCGTTGTAGACCGTAACGTTGGTGGGGAAGGTATCGTAGGATGCCGAGTCGGAGTCGACGGGCATCGGGTCGGTGGAGCCAACCGACTCCAAGTCCACAGCGGGCTCGCTGGAGACGTGGAGCTGGCTGAGGAGGTTGGCGAGGTGATCTGTGCCCGCATCGGAAGCGAGCTCGTCGGAGATGCGGGCCTTGTCGAAGAGGCTAGCGATGCCGCTAGCCGCGCAGGCGTCGGCGACGCCATGCAGCGCATCGCGGCAAGCGCCGTCGGGCGAGCCAGGCTGGCTGCGCCCGCGAGGAAGAAAAAGGGTTCCCGTCCAGAACAGGTCTCCGAACGACGGTGCACCTAGCCCCACGGTGGGCGCCAAATGTCGGGTGGTAGGATCGACATATGCCAACGGGTGGCTTATCATTGCGGGGGCCAAAAGAACGTTGCCGGTGCCTGGAAACGGGATGAGGCGTAGACATGCACGCCGGCGAATCTTACCCAGCTTCAGGGCTCTCCGGGGAGATAACACCCCTACTGCTGCTCTGCGGGGTCTTCGCATGGTTACTAAGTTCACAGGTGGCTACAATGCTCCTTGAGCTGTTTGGGGGCAGAAGGAGGAAGAAGGGCTTAGCTCAGCCTGCCTCTTCTCCTTGTAAGTGTCTATGTCTAGAAAGAGAGTTCAACCCTTTGCATGGGTGCACCGGGGGGTTTATATAGGCCTACCCCCCGGGGGTACAATGGTAATCCGACTGGGCGCGGGGCCCAGCCGTTTGTGACTATGCTCGCCGGCTTCTGGGGCCAGCCGGCTGGTGGGTCCCGCCGACTGCTGGCTCCTGGGTCGACAGGCCGGCCCCACTGGCCAGGGCCTTGTCGGCGGCCGGTTACTGTTGCTCCGTGTTTGTTGGCGCAGGCTTGGTCGGGGTAAGCGTGGCTACAGTAACGCCGCCCTGGCGGGTGATTACTGTAGCCCCGCCGCACCTTGTCTCCTTAATGGGCGTCTCCTTCGAGGAAGGCGGCAGGCCGGCTACGCGAAGCCGGCCCTCTGTCTCGCCGGCTTGAGAGGGGGTGCGGCCACCTTCGGCATCTCTCTGCCCGAAGGGGCCCACCGCCTCGGGGGCCACGCTGGCGGCCCGTCGAGGACGGCGTCGGAGCCGCCGAGGCTACAGTGTCGTGCCGGGCGGGCCGCACTTGCCCGCACGACGCGCTGTACCAGGCGTGCTCCGGGTTTTGGGGGTGGCAGGCTCCACTGTAGCCACGCCCCGCTTCATCATCGCAGAGTGGACGCGTATATCGCGGGTACGGCGTTGACTGCATTATCAGAGCCGGCCCGGCGGTAGCCGGCCGTGCCATAGCCGGCCTTGACATAGCCGGCCCTGCCGCAGCCGGCCATGTCGTAGCCGGCCCTCCATAGTTTTCTTCATGGTGGTAGAAAGGGCGGGCCGCCCCCCAAGCCGGCTAGGAAGGTAGCCGGCTAGGGGGGAGGCGGCCTAAGTCTTGAGTCTTCTTATGAGCCGGACGGGCTCACAATTTTTTCTGAGGGGGCAGGGGAAGCCGGCTGGGCTACCCATGGCTATTTACCCCGACACAATCCTTCATGTCCTATTATTCTTGGTAGACCTTTCCTTAGAACGATTGGTGCAATTATTGATATGAAGGAAGGAAATATTAGATTCCAATTTCCGTTAAGGAAAGGCATGGAACACTTTCCTAGAAATAAAATTAAATTACCTTATGAATCTATTGTGGGAGCCACTTAGGGATTGCCTACCAAAGATGGCAATACCTAGATCTATCCTTGCTTTTCATGCCTAGCTAGGGGCATTAAACGATAGCGCTTGTTGGGAGGCAACCCAATTTTATTTTTGTTCCTCCATTTTTTATCCTGTTTAGTAATAAATAATTTATCTAGCCTCTGTTTTGGTTGTGTTTTTTGTGTTTAACTAGTGTTTGTGCCAAGTAGAACTATTGGGAAGACTTGGGGAAAGTCTTGTTAATCTTGCTGTAAAAAACAGAAACTTTAGCGATCACGAGAACTGCTGCCATTTTTATTTGGAAAGTGATATTTGGTTAATTCTTTTCGCAGACGATTAATAGATAAATTACTCACGTCCATAAATTTATTTTAGAATTTGTGGGGTTCCAGATCTTGCGCTAGCTACAGATTACTACAGACTGTTCTGTTTTTGACAGATTCTGTTTTTCGTGTGTTGTTTGCTTATTTTGATGAATCTATGGCTAGTAAAATAGTTTACAAACCATAGAGAAGTTGGAATACAGTAGGTTTATCACCAATATAAATAAAGAATGATTTCATTACAGTACCTTAAAGTGGTCTTTTGTTTTCTTTCGCTGACGGAGCTCACGAGATTTTCTACTTTAAGTTTTGTGTTGTGAAGTTTTCAAGTTTTGGGTAAGGATTTGATGGATCATGGAACAAGGAGTGGCAAGAGCCTAAGCTTTGGGATGCCCATGGCACCCCCAAGATAATCTAAGGACACCTAAAAGCCAAAGCTTGGGGATGCCCCGCAAGGCATCCCCTCTTTCGTCTACTTCTATCGATAACTTTACTTGGAGCTATATTTTTATTCACCACATGATATGTGTTTTGCTTGGAGCGTCTTGTATGATTTGAGTCTTTGCTTTTTAGTTTACCACAATCAACTTTTTTGTACACACCTTTTGAGACAGACACACATGATTTAGAAATTATTAGAATACTCTATGTGCTTCACTTATATCTTTTGAGTTATATAGTTTTGCTCTAGTACTTCACTTATATCTTTTAGAGCATGGTGGTGGATTTGTTTTATAGAAACTATTAATCTCTCATGATTCACTTAGATTATTTTTGAGAGTCTTAAATAGCATGGTAAATTGCTTAAATAATCCTAATATGCTAGGTATACAAGATTAATAATAAAACTCTCTTATGAGTGTGTTGAATACTAAGAGAAGTTTGATACTTGATAATTGTTTTCAGATATGGAGATGGTGATATTAAAGTTTTGCTAGTTTAGTAGTTGTGAATTTGAGAAATACTTGTGTTAAAGTTTGTGATTCCCGTAGCATGCACGTATGGTGAACCGTTATGTGATGAAGTCGGAGCATGATTTATTTACTGATTGTCTTCCTTATGAGTGGCGGTCAGGGACGAGCGATGGTCTTTTCCTACCAATCTATCACCCTAGGAGCATGCGCGTAATACTTGGCTTTGATAACTTGTAGATTTTTGCAATAAATATATGAGTTCTTTATGACTAATGTTGAGTCCATGGATTATACGCACTCTCACCCTTCCACCATTGCTAGCCTCTCTAATACCGCGCACCTTTCGCCGGTATCATACACCCACCATATACCTTCCTCAAAACAGCCACCATACCTACCTATCATGGCATTTCCATAGCCATTCTGAGATATATTGCCATGCAACTTTCCATCGTTCCGTTTACTATGACACGCTCCATCATTGTCATATTGCTTTGCATGATCATGTAGTTGACATTGTATTTGTGGCAAAGCCACCGTTCATAATTTTTTCATACATGTCACTCATGAGTCATTGCATATCCCGGTACACCACTGGAGGCATTCATATAGAGTCATATCTTGTTCTAAGTATCGAGTTGTAATTCTTGAGTCGTAACAAAATAAAAGTGTGATGATCATCATTATTAGAGCATTGTCCCAGTGAGGAAAGGATGATGGAGACTATGATTCCCCCACAAGTCGGGAGGAGACTCCGGACAAAAAAAAGAGGCCATAAAAAAGAGAAAAAGGCCCAAATAAAAAAATGAGAGAAAAAGAGAGAAGGAACAATGTTACTATCCTTTTACTACACTTGTGCTTCAAAGTAGCACCATGATCTTCATGATAGAGAGTCTCCTATGTTATCACTTTCATATACTAGTGGGAATTTTTTTCATTATAGAACTTGGCTTGCATATTCCAATGACGGGCTTCCTCAAAATGCCCTAGGTCTTCGTGAGCAAGCAAGTTGGATGCACACCCACTTAGTTTCTTTCTGAGCTTTCATATACTTATAGCTCTAGTGCATCCGTTGCATGGCAATCCCTACTCACTCATATTGATATCTATTGATGGGCATCTCCATAGCCCATTGATATGCCTAGTTGATGTGAGACTATCTTCTCCCTTTTTTTCTTCTCCACAACCACCACTCTATTCCACCTAAAGTGCTATGTCCATGGCTCACGCTCATGTATTGCGTGAAGATTGAAAAAGTTTTGAGAATGTCAAAAGTATGAAACAATTGCTTGGCTTGTCATCAGGGTTGTGCATGATTTAAATACTTTTTGTGGTGAAGATAGAGCATAGCCAGACTATATGATTTTGTAGGGATAACTTTCTTTGGCCATGTTATTTTGAGAAGACATAATTGCTTAGTTAGTATGCTTGAAGTATTATTATTTTTATGTCAATATTGAACTTTTGTCTTGAATCTTTTGGATCTGAATATTCATGCCACAATTAAGAAGAATTACATTGAAAATATGCCAAGTAGCATTCCACATCAAAAATTCTGTTTTTATCATTTACCTACTCGAGGACAAGCAGGAATTACGTTTGGGGATGCTTGATACGTCTCCAAAGTATCTATAATTTTTGATTGCTCCATGCTATATTATCTTCTGTTTTGGTCATTATTGGGCTTTATTAAACACTTCTATATTATTTTTGGGACTAACCTATTAACCGGAGGCGCAGCCCAGAATTGTTGTTTTTTGCCTAGTTTAGGGTTTCAAAGAAAAGGAATATCAAATGGAGGCCAAACGGAATGAAACCTTCGGGAACATGATTTTTGGAACGAACAAGATCCAGGAGACTTGGACCCTACGTCAAGCAACCAACAGGGAGGCCATGAGGTAGGGGCGCGCCTACCCCCCCCCCCCAAGCGTGCCCTCCACCCTCGTGGTTGCTCCACCGACGCACTTCTTCCTCCTATGTATACCTACGTACCCCCAAACGATCAGATACGGAGCCAAAACCCTAATTCCACCACCATAACTTTCTGTATCCACGAGATCCCATCTTGGGGCCTGTTCCGAAGCTCAGCCGGAGGGGGCATCAATCACGGAGGGCTTCTACATCAACACCATAGCCTCTCCGATGAAGTGTGAGTAGTTTACCTCAGACCTTTGGGTCCATAGTTATTAGCTAGATGGCTTCTTCTCTCTTTTTGGATCTCAATACAAAGTTCTCCCCTCTCTTGTGGAGATCTATTCGATGTAATCTTCTTTTTGCGGTGTGTTTGTTGAGATCGATGAATTGTGGATTTATGATCAAGTTTATCTATGAAAAATATTTGAATCTTCTCTGAATTCTTTTATGTATGATTGGTTACCTTTGCAAGTCTCTTCGAATTATCAGTTTGGTTTGGCTTACTAGATTAACCTTTCTTGCAATGGGAGAAGTGCTTAGCTTTGGGTTCAATCTTGCGGTGTCCTTTCCTAGTGACAGTAGGGGCAGCAAGGCACGTATTGTATTGTTGCCATTGAGCATAACAAGATGGGGTTTTCATCATATTGCAGGAGTTTATCCCTCTACATCATTTCATCTTGTTTAAGGCGTTACTCCGTTCTTATGAACTTAATACTCTAGATGCATGCTGGATAGCGGTCGATGTGTGGAGTAATAGTAGTACATGTAGGCAGGAGTCGGTCTACTTGTCTCGGACATGATGTCTATATACATGCTCATACCTAGATATTCTCATAACTGTGCTCAATTCTGTCAATTGCTCAACAGTAATTGGTTCACCCAACGTAAAATACTTATGCTCTTGAGAGAAGCCACTAGTGAAACCTATGGCCCCCGGGTCTATCTTCATCATATTAAATCTTCCAATACTTAGTTATTTTCATTGCTTTTATTTTGCTTTGCATCTTTATCATAAAAATACCAAAAATATTATCTTATCATATCTATCAGATCTCACTCTCGTAAGTGACCGTGTAGGGATTGACAACCCCTTATCGCGTTGGTTGCGAGGATTTATTTGTTTTGTGTAGGTGCGAGGAACTAGAGCGTAGCCTCCTACTGGATTGATACCTTGGTTCTCAAAAACTGAGGGAAATACTTACGCTACTTTGCTGCACCACCCTTTCCTCTTCAAGGGAAAACCACCGCAAGTGCTCAAGAGGTAGCAAGAGTATCTTTATAGTCACCCAATTAAATTGTGACATTTGATAGCACACTAAGTGTTCCTCCCGTATTCAGGAGTTGCATAATCTCATAGTCATAGGAACATGTATAAGTTATGAAGAAAGCAATAGCAATAAATTAAACGATCATAGTGCTAAGCTAATGGATGGGTCAAGTCAATCACATAATTCTCTAATGATGTGATCCCGTTCATCAAATGACAACTCATGTCTATGGTTAGGAAACTTAACCATCTTTGATTAACGAGCTAGTCAAGTAGAGGCATACTAGTGACACTCTGTTTGTCTATGTATTCACACATGTACTAAGTTTCTGGTTAATACAATTCTAGCATGTATAAACATTTATCATGATAAAAGGAATATAAATGACCACTTTATTATGTTATCATATCTATCAGATCTCACTCTCGTAAGTGACCGTGTAGGTATTCACAACCCCTTATCGCGTTGGTTGCGAGGATTTATTTGTTTTGTGTATGTGCGTGGGACTGGCGCGTAGCCTCCTACTGGATTGATACCTTGGTTCTCAAAAACTGAGGGAAATACTTACGCTACTTTGCTGCACCACCCTTTCCTCTTCAAGGGAAAACCAATGCAAGTGCTCAAGAGGTAGCAAGAAGGATTTCTGGCGCCATTGCCGGGGAGGTCTACGCAAAAGTCAACATACCAAGTACCCATCACAAACCCTTATCTCCCACATTACATTATTTTCCATTTTCCTCTCCCCACTTCACCCTTGCCGTTTTATTCGCCCTCTCTCTCTCTCTCTCTATCCTCCCTCTCTTTCTCTATTTGCCTCTTTTTGCCCGTTCCTCGTTTGCTTGTGTATTGGATTACTTGCTTGTCACGATGGCTCAAGCTAACAGTAAATTGTTTGACTTTACCAATACCAACAACAATGATTTTATTAGCACTCTGATTGCTCCTCTTACCGATGATGAATCTTGTGAAATTAATGTTGCCTTGCTGAATCTTGTCATGAAATATCCGTTTTCCGGCCTTCCTAGTGATATGCCCTCTGATTTTTAATCTAATATTAAAGAATTTATTACTTCGCAAAATAATTTCAATGCTCTGATTGAAGAAAAATCGCTTAAGATTGATGAGTTGGCTAGGAACGTTGATAGAATTTCTCTTGATATTGATTCTTTGAAACTTAGATCTACTCCACCTAAGAATGATATCAATGAGTCTCTCAAAGCCATGAGAATTTCCATTGATGAGTGCAAAGAAAGAACCGCCAGGATTCGTGCTAAGAAAGATTCCTTTATAAGAGCGTGTTCTAGTTTCCATGATAATAAAGATGAAGATCTAAAAGTTATTGATGTGTCCCCTATTAAATCTTTGTTTTTCAATATGAATCTTGATAATGATGGGACTGAATATGATCCACCTTTACCTAGAAGGCATTCCAAAAATTCAGAGTCTTTAGATCTTGATGCTAAATTTGATAAAAGTGGGATTGAAGAGATCAAAACTCTTGATGTTGATGAACCTACTATTTTGGATTTCAAGGAATTTAATTATGATAATTGCTCTTTTATATATTGTATTTCCTTGTTGCAATCCGTGCTAAATTCTCCTCATGCTTATAGTCAAAATAAAGCTTTTACCAAACATATCGTTGATGCTTTGATGCAATCTTATGAAGAAAAACTTGAGTTGGAAGTTTCTATCGCTAGAAAACTTTATGATGAGTGGGAACTAACTATTCAAATTAAAATTAAAGATCATGAATGATATGCTTTGTGTGATTTGGGTGCTAGTGTTTCCAAGATTCCAAAGACTCTGTGTGATTTGTTAGGTTTCCAAGATTTTGATGATTGCTCTCCTTGCACCTTGTGGATTCCACTATTAAGAAACCTATGGGTAGAATTAATGATGTTCTTATTGTTGAAAATAGGAACTATGTGCCCGTAGATTTTATTGTTTTTGACATAGATTGCAATCCTTCATGTCCTATTATTCTTGGTAGACCTTTCCTTAGAACGATTGGCGCAATTATTGATATGAAGGAAGGAAATATTAGATTCCAATTTCCGTTAAGGAAAGGCATGGAACACTTTCCTAGAAAGAAAATTAAATTACCTTATCAATCTATTGTGAGAGCCACCTAGGGATTGCCTACCAAAGATGGCAATACCTAGATCTATCCTTGCTTTTTATGCCTAGCTAGGGGCGTTAAACGATAGCGCTTGTTGGGAGGCAACCCAATTTTATTTTTGTTCCTTGCTTTTTATCCTGTTTAGTAATAAATAATTTATCTAGCATATGTTTTGGTTGTGTTTTTTGTGTTTAACTAGTGTTTGTGCCAAGTAGAACTGTTGGGAAGACTTGGGGAAAGTCTTGTTAATCTTGCTGTAAAAAACAGAAACTTTAGCGCTCACGAGAACTGCTGCCATTTTTATTTTGAAAGTTCTATTTGGTTAATTATTTTCACAGACGATTAATAGATAAATTACTCACGTCCATAAATTTATTTTAGAATTTTTGGGGTTCCAGATCTTGCGCTAGCTACAGATTACTACAGCCTGTTCTGTTTTTGAAAGATTCTGTTTTTTGTGTGTTGTTTGCTTATTTTGATGAATCTATGGATACTAAAATAGTTTATAAACCATAGAGAAGTTGGAATACAGTAGGTTTATCACCAATATAAATAAAGAATGAGTTCATTACAGTACCTTAAAGTGGTCTTTTGTTTTCTTTCGCTGACAGAGCTCACGAGATTTTCTACTTTAAGTTTTGTGTTGTGAAGTTTTCAAGTTTTGGGTAAGGATTTGATGGATCATGGAACAAGGAGTGGAAAGAGCCTAACATTGGGGATGCCCATGGCACCCCCAAGATAATCTAAGGACACCTAAAAGCCAAAGCTTGGGGATGCCCCGCAAGGCATCCCCTCTTTCGTCTACTTCTATCGATAACTTTACTTGGAGCTATATTTTTATTCACCACATGATATGTGTTTTGCTTGGAGCGTATTGTATGATTTGAGTCTTTGATTTTTAGTTTACCACAATCATCTTTTCTATGCACACCTTTTGAGACAGACACACATGATTCAGAAATTATTAGAATACTCTATGTGCTTCACTTATATCTTTTGAGTTATATGGTTTTGCTCTAGTACTTCACTTATATCTTTTATAGCATGGTGGTGGATTTGTTTTATAGAAACTATTGATCTCTCATGATTCACTTAGATTATTTTGAGAGTCTTAAATATCATGGTAAATTGCTTAAATAATCCTAATATGCTAGGTATACAAGATTAATAATAAAACTCTCTTATGTGTGTGTTGAATACTAAGAGAAGTTTGATACTTGATAATTGTTTTGAGATATGGAGATGGTGATATTAAAGTTTTGCTAGTTTAGTAGTTGTGAATTTGAGAAATACTTGTGTTAAAGTTTGTGATTCCCGTAGCATGCACGTATGGTGAACCGTTATGTGATGAAGTCGGAGCATGATTTATTTACTGATTGTCTTCCTTATGAGTGGCGGCCGGGGACGAGCGATGGTCTTTTCCTACCAATCTATCCCCCTAGAAGCATGCGCGTAATACTTTGCTTTGATAACTTGTAGATTTTTGCAACAAATATATGAGTTCTTTATGAATAATGTTGAGTCCATGGATTATACGCACTCTCACCCTTCCACCATTGCTAGCCTCTCTAATACCGCGCACCTTTCGCCGGTATCATACACCCACCATATACCTTCCTCAAAACAGCCACCATACCTACCTATCATGGCATTTCCATAGCCATTCCGAGATATATTGCCATGCAACTTTCCATCGTTCCATTTACTATGACACGCTCCATCATTGTCATATTGCTTTGCATGATCATGTAGTTGACACTGTATTTGTGGCAAAGCCACCATTCATAATTTTTTCATACATGTCACTCATGAGTCATTGCATATCCCGGTACACCGCCGGAGGCATTCATATAGAGTCATATCTTGTTCTAAGTATCGAATTGTAATTCTTGAGTTGTAACAAAATAAAAGTGTGATGATCATCATTATTAGAGCATTGTCCCAGTGAGGAAAGGATGATGGAGACTATGATTCCCCCACAAGTCGGGAGGAGACTCCAGACAAAAAAAGAGACCATAAAAAAGAGAAAAAGGCCCAAATAAAAAAATGAGAGAAAAAGAGAGAAGGAACAATGTTACTATCCTTTTACTACACTTGTGCTTCAAAGTAGCACCATGATCTTCATGATAGAGAGTCTCCTATGTTATCACTTTCATATACTAGTGGGAATTTTTTCATTATAGAACTTGGCTTGCATATTACAATGATGGGCTTCCTCAAAATTCCCTAGGTCTTCGTGAGCAAGCAAGTTGGATGCACACCCAATTAGTTTCTTTTTGAGCTTTCATATACTTATAGCTCTAGTGCATCCGTTGCATGGAAATCCCTACTCACTCACATTGATATCTATTGATGGGCATCTCCATAGCCCGTTGATACGCCTAGTTGATGTGAGACTATATTCTCCCTTTTTGTTTTCTCCACAACCACCACTCTATTCCACCTAAAGTGCTATGTCCATGGCTCACGCTCATGTATTGCGTGAAGATTGAAAAAGTTTTGAGAATGTCAAAAGTATGAAACAATTGCTTGTCTTGTCATCGGGGTTGTGCATGATTTAAATACTTTGTGTGGTGAAGATAGAGCATAGCCAGACTATATGATTTTGTAGGGATAACTTTCTTTGGCCATGTTATTTTGAGAAGACATAATTGCTTAGTTAGTATGCTTGAAGTATTATTATTTTTATGTCAATATTGAACTTTTGTCTTGAATCTTTTGGATCTGAATATTCATGCCACAATTAAGAAGAATTACATTGAAAATATGCCAAGTAGCATTCCACATCAAAAATTCTGTTTCTATCATTTACCTACTCGAGGACGAGCAGGAATTAAGCTTGGGGATGCTTGATACGTCTCCAATGTATCTATAATTTTTGATTGCTCCATGCTATATTATCTTCTGTTTTGGACATTATGGGGCTTTATTATCCACTTTTATATTATTTTTGCGACTAACCTATTAACCGGAGGCCCAGCCCAGAATTGCTGTTTTTTTTGCCTATTTTAGGGTTTCGAAGAAAAGGAATATCAAACGGAGTCCAAACGAAATGAAACCTTCGAGAACGTGATTTTTGGAACGAACAAGATCCTGGAGACTTGGACCCTACGTCAAGCAACCAACAGGGAGGCCACGAGGTAGGGGGCGCGCCTACCCCCCCCCCCCCCCAAGCGCGCCCTCCACCCTCGTGGGGCCCCTGTTGCTCCACCGACGTACTTCTTCCTCCTATATATACCTACGTACCCCCAAACGATCAGATGCGGAGCCAAAACCCTAATTCCACCATCGTAACTTTCTATATCCACGAGATCCCATCTTGGGGCCTGTTCCGGAGCTCCGCCGGAGGGGGCATCAATCACGGAGGGCTTCTACATCAACACCATAGCCTCTCCGATGAAGTGTGAGTAGTTTACCTCAGACATTCGGGTCCATAGTTATTAGCTAGATGGCTTCTTCTCTCTTTTTGGATCTCAATACAAAGTTTCCCCCCTCTCTTGTGGAGATCTATTCGATGTAATCTTCTTTTTGCGGTGTGTTTGTTGAGACCGATGAAATATGGGTTTATGATCAAGTTTATCTATGAACAATATTTGAATCTTCTCTGAATTCTTTTATGTATGATTGGTTATCTTTGCAAGTCTCTTCGAACTATCAGTTTGGTTTGGCCTACTAGATTGATCTTTCTTGCAATGGGAGAAGTGCTTAGCTTTGGGTTCAATCTTGCGGTGTCCTTTCCCAGTGACAGTAGGGGCAGCAAGGCACGTATTGTATTGTTGCCATCGAGGATAACAAGATGGGGTTTTCATCATATTGCATGAGTTTATCCCTCTACATCATTTCATCTTGTTTAAGGTGTTACTCCGTTCTTATGAACTTAATACTCTAGATGCATCCTGGATAGCGGTCGATGTGTGGAGTAATAGTAGTAGATGCAGGCAGGAGTCGGTCTACTTGTCTCGGACGTGATGTCTATATACATGATCATACCTAGATATTCTCATAACTATGCTCAATTCTGTCAATTGCTCAACAGTAATTTGTTCACCCATCGTAAAATACTTATGCTCTTGAGAGAAGCCACTAGTGAAACCTATGGCCCCGGGGTTTATCTTCATCATATTAAATCTTCCAATACTTAGTTATTTCATTTCTTTTATTTTGCTTTGCATCTTTATCATAAAAATACCAAAAATATTATCTTATCATATCTATCAGATCTCACTCTCGTTAGTGACCGTGTAGGGATTGACAACCCCTTATCGTGTTGGTTGCGAGGATTTATTTGTTTTGTGTAGGTGCGAGGAACTGGAGCGTAGCCTCCTACTGGATTGATACCTTGGTTCTCAAAAACTGAGGGAAATACTTACGCTACTTTGCTGCACCACCCTTTCCTCTTCAAGGGAAAACCACCGCAAGTGCTCAAGAGGTAGCAAGAGTATCTTTATAGTCACCCAATTAAATTGTGACATTTGATAGCACACTAAGTGTTCCTCCCGTATTCGGGAGTTGCATAATCTCATAGTCATAGGAACATGTATAAGTTATGAAGAAAGCAATAGCAATAAACTAAACGATCATAGTGCTAAGCTAACGGATGGGTCAAGTCAATCACATCATTCTCTAATGATGTGATCCCGTTCATCAAATGACAACTTATGTCTATGGTTAGGAAACTTACCCATCTTTGATTAACGAGCTAGTCAAGTAGAGGCATACTAGTGACACTCTGTTTGTCTATGTATTCACACATGTACTAAGTTTCCGGTTAATACAATTCTAGCATGAATAAACATTTATCATGATAAAAGAAATATAAATGACCACTTTATTATGGCCTCTAGGGCATATTTCCTTCATTAATATCACAAGACTCCGCACTAGTGGCCGGAGGAGCAATCAAAGTGCTAATAAAATCATTGTTGATAGTATTTGAGAAATCACATAACTTGGTGTTCTCTTGAGTCATGATGACTACACAATAAGATTGCACTCAAGAACAGATCCGACAAGAAAACGGCGGACGAAAAAGAGAGGCAAATAAAACACCAAAATTTTGTGAAGTGGGGTGAGGAAAACGAGAGGCAAATGACAAATGATGTAAATTGTGAGGAGATGAGATTTGTGATTAAGAACTTATTATATGTTGAAGATCCTCCCCGGCAACGGCGCCAGAAATTCCTTTTGATGTCGCTTGAAGCTACGTTGGTATTTCCCCAAAGAGGAAGGGATGATGTAGCACAACAGCGGTAGGTATTTCCCTCAGAGATGAATTCGAGGTTATTGAACCAGTAAGAGAACCAAGCAACACAATGTAAATAGCCCCTGCACACTGATAGAAATCTCGCAACCCGACGTGTTAAAGGGGTTGTCAATCCCTTTCGGGTAACGGTGCCAGAAATTGGTGTGTGACAGGAGAAAGTTTTAATAGATTGAATAAATAGATCATAAATAAAATAAAGTGCAGCAAAGTATTTTTGGGTTTTTGGTTTAGTAGATCTGAAAATAAAAGCAAATAAAAATAGATCGCAAAGGCAAATGAATGAGAAAGAAGACCCGAGGGCCGTAGGTTTCACTAGTGGCTTCTCTCGAGAAAAATAGCAAATGGTGGGTAAGCAAATTACTATTGGGCAATTGATAGAACCTCAAATAATTATGACGATATCCAAGAAATGATCATTATATAGGCATCACGTCCAAGATTAGTAGACCAACTCCTGCCTGCATCTACTACTATTACTACACACATCGACCGCTATCCAGCATGCATCTAGTGTATTAAGTTCATGGAGAAATGGAGTAATTCAATAAGAACGATGACATGATGTAGACAAGATCTATCTATGTAGAGATAGACCCCATCATTTTATCCTTAGTAGCAACGGTACATACGTTTCGTTTCCCTTTCTGTCACTGGGATCAAGCACTGTAAGGTCGAACCCACTACAAAGCACCTCTTCCCATTGCAAGATAAATAGATCAAGTTGGCCAAACAAAACCCAAATATCAGAGAAGAAATATGAGGCTATAAGCAATTATGCATATAAGAGATCAAAGAAACTCAAATAACTCTCATGGATATAAAAAGGTAAATCTGATCATAAACTCAAAGTTCATCGGATCCCAACAAACACACCGCAAAAGAGTTACATCATATGGATCTCCAAGAGACCATTGTATTGAGGATCAAGAGAGAGAGAGAGAGAGAGAGAGATGAAGCCATCTAGCTACTAACTACAGACCCGAGGTCTACAAAGAACTACTCACGCATCATCGAAGATGCACCAATGGAGGTGGTGAACCCCATCTGAGATGATGTCTAGATTGGATCTGGTGGTTCTGGACTCTGCGGCGGCTGGATGAATATTTCATCGACTCCCCTAGGGTTCTGGAATTTTTGGGGTATTTATAGAGCAAGGAGGTCATCCAGGGGCACCCGAGGTGGGCACAACCCACCAGGGTGCGCCTGGGCCTCCTGGCGCGCCCTGGTGGGTTGTGTCTCCCTCGGGGCACCCCCCAGGCGCAGCCAGGGCCCGTTGTGTTCCTTTTGGCCCATAAAAATTCTCTGTAAAGTTTCGTGCATGTGGACTACGTCTGATATTGATTTTATGCGATGTAAAAACACGGAAAAACAAGAACTGTCACTTGGCACTATGTCAATAGGTTAGTACCAAAAATGATATAGAATGACTATACAATGATTATAAAACATCCAAGATTGATAATATAACAACATGGAACAATCAAAAATTATAGATACGTTGGAGACGTATCAGTATCGAGTTGTAATATTGAGTTGTAAGTAAATAGATGTGTGATGATCATCAATTTTCATTATTAGAGCATTGTCCCAGTGAGGAATGGATGATGGAGACTATGATTCCCTCACATGTCGGGATGAGACTCCGGACAATGAGAGAAAAAATATAAAGAAAAGAAAAGAAAAAGAAAAAAGAAAAAAAGGAAAAAAGAATTAAAGAGAAAAGGGGCATGCTAGTTCCACACTTGTGCTTCAAAGTAGCACCATGTTTTTCATATGGAGAGTCTCATATGTTGTCACTTTCATATACTGGTGGGATTTTTTTCATTATAGGATTAGATGCACACCCACTTAGTTTTCATATTGAGCTTTTATACACTTATAGCTCTTAGTGCATTCGTTGCATGGCAATCCCTACACCTCGCATTGATATCAATTGATGGGCATCTCCATATCCCGTTGGTTACCCACGTCGGTGTGAGACTTTCTTACTTTTTATCTTCTCTATATTTACCCCTATCATCATACTCTATTCCACCCGTAGTGCTATCACTACAAAAAAAATACACTTCCGTGATGATACGTGTTTGTCACAGTAGGTCACGTTTTCTGTCATGCATGTACATCCATGACAATTTTATGACAGAATCAAGATAGTCATACATGTGCCATCGTAGAAGTGTTCCATGACATTGCCAAAATTATCATCATGAAAGTGTCCACTTCCATGATGATAAATCGCGCGTCACAGAAGTGCTTTCATCAAGGGTGACCAACATGTGGCATCCATCATAACGAAACGCCGTTAAGCTATCGGGTCTGGTTTTCGATCCGATAACCCGTTAACAGCCCAGACCAATGGGGATTTTCCACATGTAAAATTCAGATTGGCTGACAGAAACACGTGTCAGCTCCACGTTGGCACAGGTGTCATTCATCCAATGGGCGAGATGCGCCTACGATATGTTGACATGTGGACCGGCCCAAAAGTGGCCCATAAAGTTTAAATGGGTCGGCCCAACTAAAGGCCCGCAAGATTTTGTGGACCATAATGGGTCGGCCCAGCTAAAGGCCCACGAGATTTTGCGGACCATAATGGGCTGGCCCAGCTAAAGGCCCACAAGATTTTGCGGGCCATAATGGGCCGGCCCAGGTAAAGGCCCACAAGATTTTTGCGGGCCATAATGGGCCAGCCCACAAGATTTTTGGACCATAATGGGCCGGCCCAGCTAAAGGCCCACGAGATTTCGCCGACATTAATGGGCCGGCCCAGCCGTAGGCCCACAAGATTTTGAGGACCCTAGTAGGCTGTCCCATTAACTGGCTGCCATGTTTTGGGCCAAATGCCTTCCCATATTTGATCTGGTCCATTAATGGTCTGCCACGTTCCGGGCCTAACAATGGGCCATATGAGATCCGGCCCGTTAAAAGCCTACCACGTTCTGGGCCAAATTACGGCCCAGATCAGGTCCGACCCTTTAAGAGGCTTTGGGCTAAATTATGGCCCATATCAGATTCGGTCCGTCAACTGGACGCTATACTTTTGGGCCCATTTAGTAATTCAGCCTGATATTAGTTTCGGCCTGTTAAGGGCTCATTTAACATTTTGGCCCTATATTAATTCCGGCCTGTTGAAAGCTCGGCATATAGTTGGGCCTAACTACGGCCCGGTTTGCATCTGGCCTGCTCGCAGCCGATAATCTGATTGGGCCAAACAAGGACCAAGAAAATTTTGGCCTGTTAAAAGCCAGTGATTTGATTGGCACAATCATGGGCCGGGGTCCATTTCGGGCTGCTGTCGGCCCGTGAGCTGTTCGGCACATTTCAGGCCCAACCTACTTCTCAGCCTCCTAAAAGCCCATTGAGTTTTCTTGCGAAAAGAGGGCCGGCGGTTTACTCGGCCTATTAAAGGCCCGAATCTACTAGTGGGCCAGTTTACATTTAGGCCTTCTAATGGACCAAGATGACGGGGCCCATAATGCGGATCATACATCGTGATTGCATGACGGCCCGATTATGTACCGTAATTTTATGGTCTGGCCGGTTTACTGCCAAGACAGGATATATATAGTAAAATAACTGCAGCATCGTGAATAAGAAAAAACCTAGACTATACAATAAAGAAATTATGGCATATTACATCCACTGGGCATCAAAGTTCGCCACTATGATAATAAAGCACAAGCAGACAACAGATTACATACACGGGCATCAAAGATCGCCACCAGTGCAACTAGACACGCCAACAAAATAATATACAAAACCGACAACACTTCAATAGAGTTCAAGAAAGGTTAGCCCTGCTGGGGAGCTGCAGCGCAAGCAGCTGAGCAAGCTGATGAGACTGCGCTTGTTTAACACTTATATCCTCCTCACTCTAAAAGATAAACAAGCAGACAGATGACAGGTTTTGCACATAAAAGTATCAGTGCTGACAATTCATCACATTTCTTACTGACCAATAAAGTGACACAGTTTAAAATTGCATTAACACAATATGGTATTGTTCAGGTCAAGACATGGCAGGAAATGACACTGTGAAAGAGTTGGCAGCTTCACGACACCACTCGATTGCAGATCAAGAACTCATAAGTATCAATGGTTAGTGTGTTGTCAATTTATCCCATTTTAGATTGGCAAATAAAGAGACAGTTTAAATAATAGTAAAATGATATGACATTGTTCATAGTTAATACATTGCAGAATATGACATTGTGCTGTAGTGGGTAGGTTCACCACATACGAATCAAGAACAGAAGCATACATGCATTGCACAAGAAGATCACTTCCTCTGTATAGTTTAATTTACATGGTATGAAGAAGGAACTTGGTTGTACAACTAAAAACTTAAATTGAGAAGGACAAACTTTTGTTTATGAACTACATAATAAACTTTAAACATGCAATTTAATGCAAACACCAAAAATAAACATCTGTTGCAGTCATGCCTAACTAAATATACACAACAAAGTTTGAAGGCTTGAGAAGGACAAGCTTACATTATTGGTGAAGGAAGGCTCTATAAAGCCCTTGTCCATGCTGATGGGGGGCAATTCAAGAAGTTTACCACATAATCTTCTTCATAAGCATTGCCTTTATTCTACATTTTGTTAAGAGTAAATATAGGTGTGACAATATAAGAAAAAATGGAGAATATTTAAGATAATATGAAGAGTGATGCTACATAACCAAGTAGCTATAAATGTAAGTACAACGATACATGCAAAAGGTACAGCCAAGAGCAATGCAGAGCTAAACTTCTTCAGTACCATCGGTGTTATCCAACCTTATGGTAAGAGTAAATATAGATCTTATGTGTAGAAAATGGAGGGCAAAGGAAAATAAGCTACAGAGTGATGGTATATGAACAACTACCTATCAATATAAGTACACTAATAAAGGACAGCAGGTACTTACAAGAACAATGTAGAGCTAAAAAATTTCATTGGCATTGGATATATTCTACACTAACGTAACCATTCATACAGATCAGATAATTTGGAGTGAACAATTGATAAGCAAGCTATCATGCATACTGTTGTCACATAATGAACCAGGTATGTATGCCAGTACAGTGATACAGGACAACAGGTACTAACAAGTGCAAAGCAGTGGGCAGCATATTTGCGATGTCCTGTCATTCTTTTCAAACCAGAATTCTTTTTCGAGCAGATTTCCTGCAAAAAAGATCCGTAAGGCACATGAGGAAAAGTAGAAGTTCAAATTGTCATGCGATATCATAGACAGTACCTCATCCTCGGAACGAGACCAGTGCATAACAAGGTTTTTCCATTCAATATCTTCTAAATTTAGCACATCAGACTTCACCATAAATTCGTTTATAGACTTGCCATCAAAGTGTGATTTCCTCAGGTAACACCAATACTGCTGCAATGCTTCCTTGAAAAGCGCAAGCAAGCTTTGCTCGTCATGACTATCCAGATTGACCCTCGCCTACTTACAACAATGTAATGTAAATCATTGATGTGTTCAATCAGCAGAAAAACAGGAAAATAATCATCATGAATAATAGTACTTACACGTAAGTGGTATAGGAAGATGTGAAAATGGTGTTTGTCTTCACTATAATCTTCCCATGATGGGAATATATGCATGTAGTCCCTAACAACATTGAAAGCATTGTCTTTTAAACTGGGAATAACTGGAATGGGGTTCCAATCTGCAGGAATTGGTCGTCTCTGCAGTTGGGATAGGTCTTCGGCCAGTGGACTTGCTGTACTTTTTGCTGGAGTGGGATTTTTCTGTGGTACGGCTGGTGCTATGCAACTGGAATCGGCATACCTTTTGCTGGAGTGCAGGTCCTGTGTGGTGCGGCTAGTGGTGTGGCCAGTGAAGTATGGGTACAATCTGCTGGAGTCGGTCCTACGTTTTGTGTCACTGGTTGTACAGCCAATATAAGTGGGGTGATGTCTGATTTCTCTGGCACAACCACATTTTTCAAGGACTTTGCTAGTGCTCCTTTAGGTTCGGCAATCACCCTCTTCCTTTTTGATGTCTGATGCACAAGAACAACATTTGAGTGGGAAAACATGGTATGATGACAGATGGAAAATGTATTGATAATGGATGGGCATGGCATCTCGACATATATGATGAGTAAACTAAGCGGATGGCGGTGCAACAAAGTAGAAGAAATGCAAGACAACATATGCAAGATACGCGAAATCAATAAAACCTTGCCAAATTAGAACAGGCACCTTGATGGGTGAACAGGACAGGCCATCTGCCTTTGACTCCTCGAGGTTAGAATAGTCATTAGGACCATATTCTGAACAAGAATCAACAGGTGGGGAGCGTATGAGTTTCATTTCATCCAGAATGGCACTCAATGCCTTGGTGCCAATTTTGTAAGTCATTGCGGTGTTTAGCTTCAAGAGTGGACTGCTGCTAGTGCGACACAAAGCAGCTACACATATCATAGTGTAGATATAACAGGAAAACCGTAAGCATCAGAGTAACATCAGCAAAGTGGAACTTGCTGGAATATATGTGCTAGTATTGCCGGTACGGCTAGAAAGGCTTCGGATACCAGCTCTCTTCAACTGAAGGTGTGGTACTATTAATATCAGTGTAACTCTCAAAGGCGATACAGCTCCCCGCATTTCCTTGCTGTTCTTATAGGATTCAAGTGGGCAGGCCACTACAAATCCTATTCCCATGTTTACAAAATCCTACGAATCAAAGAGGCCTAAAGAGTTCAAAGTGTCCATACCAACCGACCGTATAGACCTCTACACTGCAAATGTCCCTCATCTTCACTACAAGGACATATTGTACTACTATCATACTCCCTTCTTTCCACAATATAAGTCTTGGTAGAGATTTTCACTATGAATCACATACAGATGTATCCAGATACATTTTAGAGTGTAGGTTCACTCATTTTTCTCCATATGTAGTCCATGGTAGAATCTATACAAAGACTTGTATTTAGGAATGGAGAGAGTACTTATTAAAGAAGAATGGAAGAGGAACATGCTAACGAAGAGCAAGCAGATTTTGGATAATAAAATGGTCATTGCGCAGTGCGCACACATGATGAACCAGAGCGCATTAAGAAAGCAACTCCCTGTTGTCTCTCTATATGTGGTGCATGTGATTTTTTGAAAGTAAAGTAGGAACATTAGTTGACCAATTAAATGTTATCTGTTTTAGTAATATCAGCATCATATCAGATTCGTACTTGAGCAACAAGTTTGGAATTATGAGTGGCACGTTGTTTAGCTTGATGGGTTCAGGAGCAGTGTTAAGCAGGTACGATGATGGTACTGAATATAAAGGCATGTATGCACGCAAGTCGCGTGACTTTTGTCATTTGGGTTAGTCGACCATTTCATACGGTTGGATGAAGATCCTACGTCTCCTAACCCTTCTTCTTCCTCGTCTCTGATTCTTCCCATATAGAACACCGCACGGGCCACTGACCGGACCATCGGCCCCCACCGCCTGTGTTCCTCCGCCACCCCCACCCCCACCCCCGCCCCCACCCGCGTCGAGTTTTCTTTGTTCGGCGAGGGCCCACCACCGCCCCCCCACCCCACAACCAAAGTCCCCCACCCGAGCCCCTTCGTTCGCACCGGTGAACTCCGGCGAGCTCTGAAAAATCGACTGACCCAATTTTGAAATTTAGTCTGCTATGATTTAACTAGTGTGGAATATAAAAGGGGAAAACCATAAGCATTGGGAGTGTAGTGTTGAGTGTGTCATGGCGGATCTGAAGGTGCAAACCGGACAAAGGCAACTTCGCTACCAATGTTTGCTTTCAACTAGCAAGTAAGTGATGGACAAGAAATCAGAGTAAAGCAGTGGCGATCTATTTTCTTGCTGTGATAAATAAGTTGAGCAGATACGAAAAAGTACCGGCTCTGTTGTGGCGCCGTGTATGCATCTGCTGAGAATTTGATGGTGTTGCGGTAGCGATGGCTGTCGGCGGCGTGGAAGCAGATCCAGGAGGGTAGACAGTGGCGGCGGGGCACGGTAGATGAGACGGTCGTAGGAGTGGCATCGGCAAGGTGGGCGACGGCGGGGATGAAGCGAGAGGACGGGATGCAAGGATCCCGGTCCGAAGCCGTGGATGAGAGAGGTCGATCTCTTGTAATGGACGGCGACGTCGGGGTATCAGCTCCGGCATGGTGGAGGAGGACGGTGGTGGATGGGGTGGCGGACGAAGGAGGCTGGGGTGGAGAGGGTGTTTTGGCGCCCACGGATTACGAATGGGAAAATGGAGGTGGAGAGGAAGGGGGAACCATGTCTTCAGGGCGCGCTTGTCTCAAATGCGAGGAAATTTACAAACTTAGACCCCGTTTCAAATTTCCTACATCACAACAATATTAGTCGGTTGGGGATAGGATGGTAATCTCGCATACACCGAATATTTGCCGACGAGAGTTTGTTTTTGGCGCCCACCGTGTATGAATCAGGGAGGGAGTCGATTTCGGCCGAGGACACACTGTGTTTTGGCGCCCACCGTGTATGAATCCGGGTGAGAGGCAGTTATGTCATGTTTGAGTGAAATTACAAACCTACCCCTATCGAACCTATAGAAATCGAGCAGATAGTCTTTGTGTGGCAGGGATAGGCAGTAGTAATTTCCATCTTGCAGATTTTGGTTTCGGGCGGTTACTGCGACTTTCCCCGCTTCGTTCAAATTTTGCAGAGTGCACGTTTACCGTGCCAACTCAATTTGAATCCCATTTGTACTCTATTTTTTCGGACGGGATCCATTTTTGATTGGAATAAAATTCTATATACATCATTTTTTATATATACTTTCAAAAGCACAACAAAGAATTCTGCTCCTTTATATGTATAATATGATTTACAAATACAATGATCTCAAAATCATAAGGTTGAATTCAAAAAATTAAACCAAATTATTTTCTACTAAAATGTATGCATCAGTAATATCTACATATTAAATAACATAGATGCGCGTGAATTCATATCAGTATGCATGTTTGATAGATCAATTTTGGTTCGAGTATGGATTACATGTATCATCATCTCGAATTGGAATATTTGAATCCCTTTTATGTTCACTCCTTTCACGCCCATCTCTCTCGCATGCATGCTCCTTCATGTAGCTATCACTCTCTTTTCTCCAGCTCACCCGCACGCTCACTTCATGTTTCTCCTATCCTCGCAAACATGGTCTCTCGACGTCTCCCTTGAGAAGTGTCACACTCTCCCTATCATTATACATTACACGGTTGTCATTATCTCTCACATCTCTACCATTCTCTCGTATCACTAGGTACCTAAGCTTTCTTTTTCACCGCCACACACATGGTCTCCACTCGTCTTTCACTTTGTCTTTCTCTCTATGGGATTCTCTCACACACCCTATATGTCTCTAGATATGAATCATACCACTAAAATTACTCTCTCTCTCTCTCCCGTAGACACAACATTTGTGGCGGTCTCCTTTTCGTCTCCATCCCAGACTGACATTATTCATTTGTTTACCGATCAGACAAACTCCCCCCTCTCTCTCACACACACACACACACAACTCCTGCTTCCACTCCCCTTCCCGACTACCGTCTCTCTCTCTCACACACAAAACTCTCGCTTTCACACCCCCGACTCGTATTTCCCTCACAAACATTTATCGACTAGCCTCTAGATAGGTTTATACACCCGCACACTCGTGCTTCCACTATCGCATACATGTCTCTCTCCCGCTCCTTGTATCTATGTGGATTTTTCTTCCCTTCTTGAGACACGCCCTCTCGATCATGCACACACACACTATCGCCTCATTTTAAGCTGATACCTCACGCACACACACTCTTTGTGTCTTTGTCACACATGCACTCTGTCCTCCTCCTCCTCTCTCCCTCTCTCTCACACACACATGGGCTTTTTGCAACAACTCGCAAGATGCCCATGCGTTGCACGAAACATGAAGATGCATTTGTATGAGTAGTTTATCTTGTGGGAGAAAAGGATGAACAAGGGAAGGCCTTGTTTGCAAGTGTGGAGAGGGGTGTGGGTATCTTTTTGCAAAATTGCCATAGTTTCCTTCCTATCCATCAAATGTAGATCGGACGGTAGGCACACGATCATCACCGACTATGCTTTTTATAAGAGTAGGGATAAAAACAGAGTTGGTGATGATGGTGGGCCTACCATCCTGCAATATAGGTCGTCCGATTTATATCTGACGGATAGGAACGAAACTATGGCAATTTACCCACACTCCTCTCCACATTTGCAGATAAGGCCTTCCCTCATTCATCCTTTCTCCCACGAGATCTTGATGTTCTGTGCAACGCACAGGCATCTTGCTAGTAAGAGTAGAAATTAGACATATACCACTTCTCAAATCTTGAAACCAACAACATTCCTCCCTTATCTCATCAAAACCGCCAAAGGAATATATTTTGAGTGAAACATAACATTTTTTTAGTGATATACATATTTCAAAACTAGACTTTTTCTATCAAATTGGTGAATATGTATTAATCTACTCTAATCATGTGGTAACGCATTGGCACATTGCTAGTAGTTATTATAATTTTTTGGACACCAGACAAACGGTGGAGTACATATACGAAGAGAAGAGGCACATGCACGCAGTCGGTCTCTCGTTGTGTCTCACACACATGAGTGTTACGTAAAGGCAACGTTCACAAATAAACCCTAAAACCCTAGGTGCACGATTGCTGCATTCGCGGGTACCAGGTACGTGGTGGAGCGCACCTTTGTAGGAATAGTCAGCTCGCGTGATAATTTGGTCCGTAGGAGTTGATGGTCGGGACCACAGGTGAACAACTTGGAGGTGGTCGCTCGCCAGTTGCCACAGATTGAGTAGCCACGTTTAAAATATCATTTTTTGGCGGGGTTAAGAGTTCTGATTTTCAATGGCGAGTTATAAGTACTAAGTAGTTTTTGGAACGATTGGTATGGAGCGAAAATGGAATTCATAGTACTACGTACCTCCTTGGCGTATGGTTGTATGGGTTTATGTTGCGAGATGTTGAACCTGGTAATTCTAGGGCAAATACTATGGTTTAGATTTAGATGTTGGTTTTCAGTAATGAAAATCGGAAGGGGGAAACCCTTCTTTGATTAAAAAAACTACTACCTCCGTCCTGGTTTACTAGTCCCCATTGTATTTTGGGTCAAAGTTTGTCCATGAATTTTACTTGTAAAATGTGAATGGAAAACGAGATTTTGTTATACGCAGACAAAAAAGGACTGGAGGGAGTGATTGCTCTGACACGGGCGTGACCTCTCATAGCGAGGCATTGAACTGGCGCGCCGGCCAAGAGGGCCCCACTCGCTGCAGGCCCGGCTAAAAACGCCTCCTCGCCGCATGCAACCGGCTTCAGACTGCCCCACCTGCCTTCATTGAATCCGCACGTGTGCCGTCAACACGTCCTTCCGCGAGCCGGCCGGCATTTTAGAACACAAAAACTGACCAAAATATACTTAATTACGCATGGTCTTGACTTGTTGTGCTCGCACTTGTAGCAGGAACTAGAGGTTTTTCTTTATTCATAACTCTCCTCAATTTTTTTGGCTTTGAAGTGAATCATGGTTGTCGACATTATGTATGTGGAGATATCTGTGAACATGAGTTTGATGTGGAAGTTGAACTTGGAATGTCGGGCTTGCACGTGAACTATACCATGTCCAATGCTACGTCTGTTATTGTTTGGAAAGTAATTGTTGTTATTACATGACCCAAAAAAATTGTGCCACATCAGTAGATGCACGGACATCACAATAGGCATGCTGACTGGATAAACATTTGAACCTAGCTACTATGAAGGAAATTTTGTATTGACAATAGTTTTAGATAGCAGGAGGTGCCTAGTCTGCTCTGCCTCTGCTAGCTTATTTCTAGCTTCTTACATCTCTTCTTTGGCATGGGTAAAGAGAGCATATGATTGCTCTTTTTGCTTCTTTAGGAACTCAGCTACATTCTCAAGGGTTGTTGCACGCTTTCTTTCAGCCTTTACTAGAGCCACGAGGACACGAACAGCTGATGACTCCACCTGGCTTGTGTGTAATCCAGCATCATCTAGGAATTTTCACCTTGTGTCTAATCCAGCATCATTACGGAACTGACACCTTGTGTGTAATCCAGCCTCATTCTGGAAACATGATCTCGAGGTTGACCACACTTCCCTCCTCGCAGGAACTGCATCCTGAGATGAAGTTACTTCTTTTTTAGATCAATACTCAGAGCAACCCAGATCCATTTAGTAAAAGCCAGATAAACAAAACTAGGAGAAGTGAATTCAAAAGGAAAAAAATATAAAAACAGACTACAAGGTGAGAACACCCACTTCCTACATCAAGCTAAAAACAAAAGCATTAGGACGATTAAGACTCTTCTTATGACACATCGAAGAACATGAGGCTTAAGAGAAACATAAACTACAACATATACACATCGAAGAACACGAGGCTAAACGAAAGTAATTGAAAGGGTGTTACTTACAAAAGCTTGTTTTACAGGTTCAGTGTAGCTCCTCTTTAACTTGCCACGCTCCTTGAAGATGTCCCCAATATCCCATGTTTGGTCTTCATTGCTCCTCTGCATGTTCGCACTCGTGGTTTTAAAATCTCAACATGGCAAGAAAAAGGGAGGCTATAACCAATTACTTTTACGGGAACAATAGCACCCAGGAAATTTGAAGGGTAGGTATGAACAAAATTTGAACTGCACATGTACTGCTAAGTAATTCAATACACAAATTACCAATCGAGGAGGAGAACGATGGTTGCGGCGGCCTCTGCGACATGGTCAACAATGGGAGTCAGTTCATTGTCCACGACGGTGGTGCATCTACGCTTGGCGTCGGCTTCTGGGAAGCAGATCCGAGATCGTGGAAGACGGTGCCAGGAAAGAGGCTCCGTGTACGACGATGACGGTGGACCGGCTCCAGTGCGGTGTACGAGGTCGTCGATGAGGCAGATGCGCTGCGGTGGACGAGTGTGCCGATGTAGAAGGGGAGGAACATGAAGGCTGCGATGCCGTCGAGAAGTCTATTTTGCGGTGGGGATAGAAAATGGGGAGTATTCAGGTGTACTACTCTGGGTGCCAGGGTGGGGTTGGCTGGGTAGGGTGAACCCGAAGTTACGAAAACAGCCCCCTACCAACCGTCTTCCGTAGGCCTGTTCTGAAGGCTAGGATGGTAACTTCCCACTGCTTGAATTAGGGTCGCGCGAGATTTTCCCGTCGACCTCAAAATTTTGTGACACTGAACTCCCCGTGTGGCGTGTTTGGTGATTCGGCTAAGCAACTAGCGAGTAGTACTAGTAAACTCTGCATATTAGGTTTGACTGAAGTCAAACTTCCTAAAGTTTGACCAAGTTTATAGAAAATATAAACATTTACCATAACAGATATGTATGATGTGAAAGTACATTCAATAATGAATCTAATGGTATTTATTTGTTATTGTATATGTTAATATTTTTTGTTATAAACTTTCTGAGAGTTTACAAAACTTGACTTTGACCAATGCTAATACGCGGACTTAAATAAAAACAGGGGGTGTACACATTTGTTTTCTTAGTATGTAGTGAATTTATCATTTGTTGAAATTGTGAAATAAATATATTAGGCTACTGACTTCGAATGTAATGGTCTATACAATTCAATAGTTACAATCATTGTCGAATTCCAAGATGTATACGAGGTCTATAGTACTTCACAACATGCTCAAACTCGCATAATCCCAATCAAATGGCAATCAAAATGCATTTCATAGTTATTACTTTGTAGGATGCAACAAAACCAACAATAACTCTACATCAGCCATTATAAAAGCAACATTTTGAACATATCCCAATGTGTGAATGAAACGTGAGAGAGAGCTTGCGAAGATGGAGCAGATAGGGCGGGAAAGACTGTATGTATGTGGACGAGAGAGTAGGAGACAAACCTAAGGAAACAGAGAGAGGGAGATAGAGAGAGAAAGAGAGAGGAATAAGTTAGGTCTGTGAGAAAGATGAAGACATGTAATATACGTGAGATGCGTGTGCATCCGGATTCTGTGCACGTGGAAGGAGAAGAGACAACAAGTTTGATGAGAGAGCTGGAAAAACATGGACGAGAGGGTAAGGATCTCGTGGGTTGATGGATTGATAAATTTGTGCGGGCGAGAGAGGGATTGGTAATTTTGTGCGAGAGAGAGGGTGGGGGAGGAGTCAGTCACCCGTCGTCACATCATCCTGCTTCCAAATGGCCCCGGATTCTCTAGCGCAGTGTGGTCGCCGTCTTCGATCTCCTCGATGCCCTCATTGAAGATTGTGGTGTTGTGCATGCTGGGGTGCAGAGAAGCACCAGCGAGAGTGGTCGCCATATAACCTTGGATGGGGATGAATTGTGTGCTCGGGGGAGGGGTGTGTGTGTTGTGTGCTGTGCGTGTGTGTGTGTGTGTCAGATATTGAGAGAAAACAAACCTAAGGAGAGAAATGTGTGTGTATGTGACGGAAAGCTACATGCTAAACAGGGTATTCACGAAGAGATTGTGCGTGCGAGATAGAGAGCGATGTGCGGGCCTTGAGGTGGGCAGGGGCCGGGTGAGGGTGTCAAAATGTGCGCGTTGATGCATGTGTTACATGCGATCGTGCGAGGGACGGATGAATCAAGAGAGATGGTTGTTGTGTTATGGATGCTCCTCTGTCTCTCTCTCACACACACACACACAAGTAAAATAGAAGACCGTTCTCTCATGTATACACAAGTACACAACGTATCGGCATCTATCTATGTCTCACTCATGCATGATCATTTGCACATTCACACCTCTCTATGTCTCTATCACACGCACACCGTCTCCACATTGCCCTTCCGCCACAACACACATATGGACACATACATCAATTCCAACATTGTTATCTGAAGGATGGGTTGAGGACTATTTGTCTCTGATGGATTTCCCTGTTTGGCTCCCTTTGTGAGTTAACTCTATAGATCTTCTCTGTAACCATAAATTGGCAGATGTAGCAAAAGTATATATACTTGCTAGACCTTCTCATTGAAGAAGGTGAGGATACTAAAGACCGGGTGCCGTTACAATTTCTCAGTAAGGCAACAGATGATGTAGTGATTGATGATCCCCGTTTCGGTACCAATTGCAGAAAGCCTATTTGCGGTTGCAGCATCCATAGCAATGCGTCACGTTCTCTCTCAGTCACACACACAAAATCAGTATTAAAAAAACTAGGGCGCACCTAAAACGTCCAAATCCAAATAAACACGAATCGGAGCTAAATTCAAATATATGGAAATATTGTAGCATCAAGAACTTTTCCTGGAAAAAAAAGTTGAGTAATATTCGGGGATTGTTTTCACACACACAAAAAGGTTCGATGGATGTCCTTCAAGCGCGACACGGTGACGCACCGTTCGATCGACCGCGCGGCCACGGTTCACGCGCTTGCACAGGATTCCGTATCATGGTTGTGGTAACTAATAAAGGCATTGCCTAAGTCTAATGTTTAAATGTACTAGTACGGTTTTCTTTTAAGTTTGACCAACCGTATATAAAACTAAACTAAGCTCCCATACCTGCACTCATCAATATGCCGTCGCCGCCGTTGAGCATGCCGGCGCCCGCCTGCTCTGGCCAACAATTTCTCGCCCATCACCTCCGTGTCGCCACCAAGACGAAGGCTCGCCTGCTCACGTCGTATACAGTCCCTCCTCGCGATGCCGCCGCGCTGCCAAGCACGTGAGCAGCTGGTGGAGCCGCGTCTATGCACGCAGCGTACGAAGAGGAGGACGAGCGCGTGCTCCAGCACGCCGGCGAGGAGGAACTAGCGTGTCATTGTTGTCTCCGCCCACGCAGAGGAGGTGTGCATGGTGGCTGTCACGGCGGAAGCCGGTCGTGTGTGCGTCGAGCCCGCAAACCAGGTGCGGGCGCGGAATCTACCTTCAAGACCTTGAATGCCACGTGGATCCTGCAATCTGAAGGAGCAATTTGGGTCATTCGACTCTTGTGAGCCGTTTGATGCAACGTGGATGGCTAGAAGGGCTTCTTCAACCTCCGAGATTGATGCACGGTTCATCTTCTTAGCCCGCCACATGCCTAACCGCCTGCCGCTGCCGTCGCACCCTCCCCTGAACCGCCTACTACCTCCATGCTCCCCCCACCCCCTCCATCCGTTTAACCCCGGGCACGATCCATTTTTTTCCGGCGAACTGCATTCCACACCAAACACTCATAAGATAGATCATGGGCACCCTGCCACCCTAATATAGATACTGGGGTAGCTTCTCTATCGTCTTCTTCGTTCACTCCATCGAACTTCTTTAACAAATCGACTGACCCAAATTATACTACTAGTATGAACGTATTAAGTATAGTAGGAACACGAAGATACGAGCAGTAGTACCAACTGCAAGAAGAACAGTAGTAAGACATAGTACTAGTACTATTGTACGTACTAAAGAGTTCAAATAATGAGAAAGAACATAAACATAGTTCTGCTGGGGCCTCAGCACAACGCACCCTTGAAAATAAACTAAGTAACTATTCCACTTGACACTGCAGTAGAACCAGCATGAGCGACTGATGTAGTCATATACCTACGGTAGGGACACGGACCCGTCCTAAGAGCCCTACCATAGGACGTCCTTAGAGGAAGTCACCTTTCAGACAACTTGAAGATATCCCACTCGACGGGGCCAAGGCACTCAACTAAGAAGCTGTCACTCGACCAACAAGCCAACCACTCGACCACCAGGAAATCTCAAATCGCTCCCAGGCAAACGGTCAGCTATTAAGTAGTCTTTATGATCATCATGACGCTTTATTAGGGACGTTATCAGTAATGCCCACCTTAAATATACCTTAAACCCTGCATTACTGAGGGCAAGAGAGGGCTGGCGAACTCTATATAAGCCACCCCCCTCCTCAGTATGAAGGGTTCGCACCCCTGTAATCTTACTCACGCATAATCCAATCGACCGCCTCCGGGCACCAAGACGTAGGGCTGTTACTTCCTCAGAGAAGGGCCTGAACTCGTAAACCTTGCGTGCTTACAACTTCCCAATAGCTAAGGCCTAGCCTCTTCATACATACCCCCCTACCTCACTGTCAGACTTAGAACCACGACAGTTGGCGCCCACCGTGGGGCAGTAGTCTTAGCGCCTAATTTGGAGAAGTTGCGATTTTCGTCGATCCACTCGATCATGTTTTCCTGCGGAGCCTTGGCGGCGGGCCGCGAGATCCGTCTCGGCCGACTTACTTTCATCGCCGACGACTCCGCTTGGCTCCCGGAGGCGCCGCTCGACGTCGACACACTCCCCGTCCGCGGTGCGACGCACTTCCGCGCGTGCGTCCGTGGCGTCCTCCTGAGGCAGCCCTCGACCCCATATCGGTCGACTCCCGTGCCATCTCCCCCTCCTGTCTCCCGCCAGCGCAAGCGCTCGGGTCGGTCGAGGCTCCAGCGGTGGATGAAGCGCGCCCTGGCCCACCAGTCGGCGACCCAGCAGGTCGCTGCAATCGAGCCTAACGAACCCCTCTGCGGCCTGTTCGATCTGTCGACTGGCTCCATGGAGTCCGCTTCCGAGTGCGACAGCAGCGACCCCCTGGCAGAGGTCCTGGCGGTCGAGGGGACGCGCAGTCCCCCCGGATTCCCTCGTACTGACGATGGTACCGACAGGGGCGATCCGTCGCGCCCTCACGACAAATACCTCCCCGAACCTCTGACGTCGTTGCAGCGGGAGGAGCTTCGTCGCCGGAACATGGACGCGCTCTACACACCTATTGTTGGAGAAACCCCCGAGGCCCGGGCCTTGGAGGATGCGCGCTTGGCTAATCTAGCCGAGCGCACTCGACTGGAAAACCTACAGCGAGCTCTCGACGAGCAGGCGCGTTAGCGGGCTCCCGAGTCCAGTCGACGTCAGCGGGCTCCCGAGTCCAGTCGACGCCAACCGGCACCCGAACCCAGTCGACGGCAGCTCTTCCCGTCACCACAGGTGTACCGAACTCCGGTTCAGAACCTGGCTGCCGCGGCCCGCATAGCGGAGTCGATCCAGCCCTCCCAGTCGGAGGCCGGAAGAGGATTGCTGCAGATCAGAGCATTGCTCCGAGCAGCGGGGAATCAGAATTCCGCCGTCTCTCAGTCGTGGGACAGGATCCACAGTCGATCCGTCGCAACGGAGACCGTCCAGTCGGCTCACAGCCTGAGATCGCCCTCGAGGCGTGAGGGGCGTGGAGACCGGCACGATCGGTATAGGGGGAACGAGCAATACGATCACCGACTCAACCGTGATGATGGGCGTCGGGTGCCGTCCCCTCCTCTACGGAGTGGATCATATGCACCTCGACATCGAGACGAAAGGCGCCCTCATCACACTGGGCAGAGGGTCCCAGTCGACCCCAGAGACCCAGGCTTTGACGCGAGATCCATCCTCGTTCAAGGTCTGGTGGACAGGAACAGGGCTCATCATGAGGGCCACAACAGAGATACACCTACCGACAGCAGGGCACACGCCTCGGGGCCTGAGTGTTTCAGTCGAGCCATCAGAGCCGCAGTGATCCCACCCAACTTCCGGCTGGCGACTGGAATCAGCAAGTTCACCGGCAAGTCCAAGCCTGACACGTGGCTCGAAAATTACCGAGTGGCTGTGCAGATCGGTGGCGGCAACGACGAGGTGGCCATGAAGCATTTACCCCTCATGTTGGAAGGCTCAGCTAGGGCGTGGCTGAATCAGCTGGCGCCCAGCAGCATTTACACTTGGGAGGATCTCTCCCGAGTGTTTGTTACAACCTTCGAAGGGACATGCAAGCGCCCTGCAGGCCTTATGGAGCTGCGGTTTTGCGTATAGAAGCCGAATGAAACACTGAGGGAATACATCCAAAGGTGGATCACACTGCACCACTCGGTCGAAAACGTGCCTGACCATCAAGCAGTCTGCGCTTTCAAGGAAGTGGTCAAGTACAGGGAGTTGAATCTGAAATTTGGCCGAACCGGAGAGATGTCCCTTAATCGGATGATGGAGATTTCCACCAAGTACGCTAAAGGAGAAGACGAAGACCGACTCCGAAGCGGCAAACTTAAATCAGTCGCCCAAGAAACCGGAGGAAACTCCAGTCGGAAGCAAAAGCGGAAGGCCGAGCCAGCCGCTCCCGGGGAGGCCCTAGCTGTGGCTCAGGGAAACTTCAAGGGGAAACCCAAGAACACTTGGAAGCCCAAGAAAGTCAAGGATCAGGATGGGAATGATGTTTTGGATTTGCCATGTCACATCCACACCAAGAAAGACGAAGAGGGTAATTTTATTTACCCCAAACATACCACTCGACAATGCCGGCTCCTGATCCAACAGTTTCAGGGCAAGCAGCCCAAGGATAAAGAGAAAGAGCCGGACAGAGTTGAGGACAGGGATGATAGTGACGATGGATACCCCCAGGTCAATTCCACCCTGATGATTTTTGCCGATGTCGAAAGCAAAAGTCGACTGAAAGTCATTAACCGGGAGGTGAACATGGTTGCCCCTGCAACTCCCAGTTACCTAAAGTGGTCCCAGACGGCCATCACGTTCGACCAATCCGATCATCCAACACACATTGCCACCCCTGGGAGGCAAGCTTTGGTGGTCGACCCAGTTGTCGAAGGCACTCGACTGACCAAAGTCCTAATGGACGGTGGCAGTGGCCTGAACATACTGTACGCGGAAACCTTGAAAGGAATGGGCATTCCGATGTCCAGACTCAGCGCCAGTAACATGAGCTTCCATGGAGTCATTCCTGGGAAGAAAGCCGAGTCACTCGGCCAAATTGCTCTTGATGTGGTTTTCGGTGATTCAAAGAATTACCGCAAAGAAAAGTTAACGTTTGAAGTTGTGGACTTCCAGAGTGCTTATCACGCCATCTTGGGCAGACCGGCTTATGCACGCTTCATGGCTTGACCATGCTACGTGTATCTTAAATTAAAGATGCCTGGTCCCAAAGGTGTGATCACTGTTACAGGCAACCGGAAGAAGGCAGAAGAATGTTTCCAGAAGGGATCGAAGATCGCCGACGCTCAGATGGCAGTAGTCGAGCTGAAAGAGTACCAGAAGACTGCCGACCCGAGTGAATTGCTGCGGGCTAAGAAGCCTGCCTCCGAATCAGCTTTTCAGTCGGCCGGCGAAACAAAGACGGTCCACATTCACCCGACCGACCCCGACGCAGCTCCGACTCACGTCTCAACGACGCTCGACTCCAAATAGGAAGAAGCGCTCATCCAGCTCCTCCGTGAGAACTGGGACATCTTCGCATGGAAACCCTCTGACATGCCCGGAGTTCCCAGGGGGCTGGCTGAGCACCGCCTACGAGTCGACTCAAAGTTCAAACCCATGAAGGAACATCTGCGACGGTCCGCCGTCCAGAAAAAACAAGCTATCAGCGAAGAGGTGGCTCGGCTCTTAGCAGCTGAGTTCATTCGAGAGATCTACCACTCCGAGTGGCTCGCCAATGTTGTCATGGTCCCCAAGAAGGACAAGTCACTCCGCATGTGCATTTATTTCAAGCATATCAATCGGGCCTGCCCGAAAGATCATTTTCCTCTTCCTCGCATCGACCAAATTGTCGACTCAACTGCGAGATGTGAGAGATTGTCTTTTCTAGATGCCTATTCCGGGTACCATCAGATCCGTCTGTATGGACCCGACGAAATCAAAACAGCTTTCATCACTCCATTCGGATGCTTCTATTACGTCACCATGCCGTTCGGCCTCAAGAACGCCGGAGCCACATTCATGAGAATGATCCAGAAGTGTTTACTCACTCAAATCAGTCGGAATGTGGAGGCGTACATGGACGATATCGTAGTCAAGTCTCGGAAAGGTTCCGACCTACGGGCTGACCTTACTGAAACCTTTGCCAACCTCAGGAGGTACGATATCAAGCTCAATCCGTCAAAATGCACTTTCGGAGTTCCAGGTGGAAAGCTACTCGGTTTTCTTGTTTCCGAACGGGGAACCGACGCCAATCCTGAAAAAATTGGAACCATACTCCGGATGAAGCGTCCTGTACGTGTGCATGATGTCCAAAAACTTACAGGCTGCTTGGCCGCCTTAAGTCGATTCATCTCTCGACTCGGTGAAAAAGCGTTGCCTCTTTACCGACTGATGAAAAAGTCTGACAAGTTCGAATGGACTCCAGAAGCTGATGCAGCGTTTGCGGAGCTCAAAGCTCTGCTCTTCACCCAGCCGGTGCTAGCTGCTCCAATCAGCAAAGAGCCTCTGCTGCTTTATATTGCAGCCACGGGACAAGTTGTCAGTACAGTACTTACGGTCGAGAGAGAAGAGGAAGGGAAGGCCTTCAAAGTTCAACGCCCTGTTTATTATGTGTCTGAAGTTTTGACCCCTTCAAAACAAAGATACCCCCACTACCAGAAGCTTGTATATGGGATTTACATGACCACGAAGAAAGTTGCACACTATTTCTCTGACCACTCCATTACAGTCGTCAGCGACGCTCCATTATCGGAGATCCTGCATAACAGAGATGCAACTGGTCGAGTGGCCAAGTGGGCAATTGAACTCCTTCCTTTAGACATCAAGTTTGAAGCAAAGAAAGCCATCAAGTCTCAAGCGATCGCGGATTTTATCGCCGAGTGGATTGAACAGCAACTTCCGACTCAAGTTCACTCGGAACACTGGACTATGTTCTTCGATGGGTCTAAGATGCTGAATGGTGCGGGGGGTAGTTCTGGTCTCCCCCCGAGGAGACAAGCTCAGATACGTTCTCCAGATTCACTTCGATTCCTCCAATAACGAAGCAGAATATGAAGCACTTTTGTATGGGTTGCGCATGGCCATTTCACTCGGCGTCCGTCGCCTCATGGTCTATGGCGACTCAGATCTGGTGGTTAATCAAGTGATGAAGGAATGGGATGTCAGGAGTCCGGCAATGACTGGATACTACAATGCACTACGGAAGCTAGAGAAGAAGTTCGAGGGGTTGGAACTCCACCACATCCCTCGACTGAAAAACCAGGCAGCCGACGACTTGGCAAAGATAGGCTCCAAGAGAGAAGCCATTCCAAGCAACGTGTTCTTGGAACACATTCACTCGCCGTCAGTACAAGAAGATCCTTTCACAAAAGAAGCCCCGCAGCCGAAAAGTGCCGCGGACCCGACTGAAGTTGAAGTGCCTGCAGTAGTCGACCTGATCATGGAAGTCTTGGCAGTCACCCCCGACTGGACGATACCATACATTGCATATATCCTAAGGAAAGAACTCTCGGAGGACGAACAGGAGGCTCGACAGATCGTCCGCCGATCTAAGGCCTTCACAGTCATAAGGGGACAGCTGTACAGAGAAAGTGCGACCGGAGTCGGCCAGAGATGCATAACGCCAGAAGAAGGTCAAATAATCCTCAACGATATCCACTCGGGAACCTGCGGTCACCATGCGTCCTCTCGGACCATTGTGGCTAAAGCATACCGAGCTGGATTTTATTGGCCAAGGGCAAATGAGATGGCGAAAGAGATAGTCGACAGGTGCGAGGGCTGCCAGTTCTACTCCAACATGTCACACAAGCCCGCGTCAGCCCTGAAAACCATTCCGCTCGTCTGGCCCTTTGCCGTCTGGGGATTGGACATGGTTGGCCCCTTGAGAACGGGCAGGAGTGGGTTCACTCACGTGCTTGTGGCAGTCGACAAGTTTACCAAATGGATCGAAGCTAAGCCCATAAAGAGCCTTGACGCTAGCACCGCTATCAGTTTCATCAGAGGGTTGACATTCAGATATGGAGTCCCACACAGCATCATCACTGATAACGGGTCAAACTTTGATTCGGACGATTTCAGGGCATTTTGCGCTTCTCAAGGCACACAAGTCGACTACGCCTCAGTCGCTCATCCCCAGTCGAATGGACAGGCTGAGAGAGCAAATGGTCTGATTCTCAAAGGGCTAAAACCTCGGCTGATGCGCGATCTCAAGCACGCGGTAGGCGCTTGGGTCGACGAGCTTCCGTCAGTGCTGTGGGGATTAAGGACTACCCCTAACCGGTCGACTGGAAGGACCCCGTTCTTTCTGGTTTATGGAGCCGAAGCTGTCCTGCCAAGCGATCTCCTTCACAATGCGCCTCGAGTTGAACTTTACACCGAAGATGAAGCAGAGCAGGCCCGGCAAGACGCAGTCGACCTCTTGGAGGAAGAAAGGGAGATGGCAATGATCAGATCGACCATTTACCAGCAGGACTTGCGTCGATTCCACGCCCGGAATGTGAAGAGTCGAGCCTTTCAAGAAGGAGATTTGGTCCTCCGAGTGGATCAACAGAAACCTCACAAGCTCGCTCCCACTTGGGAAGGCCCCTTCATCATCACCAGAGTCCTCCACAATGGAGCATACCATCTTTACAATGTTGATCGACAAATCGACGAACCTCGAGCTTGGAACGCGGAGCTTCTCCGCCCCTTTTACACTTAAGTCCGCTCTTAAACCAGATGTAATAAGAAAAACTCCTAAGGTTCATTTTTATCAGAAATAAGAGCGTTCCAATAACTGTTGTCACTGTTGTATGTATCCGAAATCCCCCAGTGGGTGACTTAACTGCGAATCCGGTTCGCCTAAGTTTGAAAAATCCTACCGAGTGGAGAGCAATCCTCCCACTCGGGGGCTTAGCTGCAGTTCAGCACTCGCCTAAGTTCTCCACGAAGAGACTTAGCTGCAGTCAGATACTCGCCTAAGTTTGAAAAATCCTACCGAGTGGAGAGCAATCCTCCCACTCGGGGGCTTAGCTGCAGTTCAGCACTCGCCTAAGTTCTCCACGAAGAGACTTAGCTGCAGTCAGACACTCGCCTAAGTTTGAAAAGTCCTACCGAGTGGAGAGCAATCCTCCCACTCGGGGGCTTAGCTGCAGTTCAGCACTCGCCTAAGTTCTCCATGAAGAGACTTAGCTGCAGTCAGACACTCGCCTAAATTTGAAAAATCCTACCGAGTGGAGAGCAATCCACCCACTCGGGGACTTAGCTGCAGTTCAGCACTCGCCTAAGTTCTCCGCGAAGAGACTTAGCTGCAGTCAGACACTCGCCTAAGTTTGAAAAATCCTACCAAGTGGAGAGCAATCCTCCCACTCGGGGGCTTAGCTGCAGTTCAGCACTCACCTAAGTTCTCCGCGAAGAGACTTAGCTGCAGTCAGACACTCGCCTAAGTTTGAAAAATCCTACCGAGTGGAGAGCAATCCTCCCACTCGGGGGCTTAGCTGCAGTTCAGCACTCGCCTAAGTTCTCCACGAAGAGACTTAGCTGCAGTCAGACACTCGCCTAAGTTTGAAAAATCCTACCGAGTGGAGAGCAATCCTCCCACTCGGGGGCTTAGCTGCAGTTCAGCACTCACCTAAGTTCTCCACGAAGAGACTTAGCTGCAGTCAGACACTCGCCTAAGTTTGAAAAATCCTACCGAGTGGAGAGCAATCCTCCCACTCGGGGGCTTAGCTGCAGTTCAGCACTCGCCTAAGTTCTTCACGAAGAGACTTAGCGGCAGTCAGACACTCGCCTAAGTTTGAAAAGTCCTGCCGAGTGGAGAGCGATCCTCCCACTCGGAGGCTTAGCTGCAGTTCAGCACTCGCCTAAGTTCTCCACGAAGAGACTTAGCTGCGGTCAGACACTCGCCTAAATTTGAAAAATCCTACCGAGTGGAGAGCAATCCTCCCACTCGGGGGCTTAGCTGCAGTTCAGCACTCGCCTAAGTTCTTCACGAAGAGACTTAGCGGCAGTCAGACACTCGCCTAAGTTTGAAAAGTCCTACCGAGTGGAGAGCAATCCTCCCACTCGGAGGCTTAGCTGCAGTTCAGCACTCGCCTAAGTTCTCCACAAAGAGACTTAGCTGCGGTCAGACACTCGCCTAAATTTGAAAAATCCTACCGAGTGGAGAGCTCCGCCACAAATACAATGTACAACAACTAGGTGTTGGGTGTGGGTCGACTGCCGCCTTCTCCCGAGAACTCCGCCACAAATACAATGTACAACAACTGGGTGTTGGGTGTGGGTCGACTACCGCCTTCTCCCGAGAGCTCCGCCGCAAATACAATGTACAACAACGGAGTGTGGGTCGACTGCCGCCTTCTCCCGAGAGCTCCGCCACAAATACAATGTACAACGACAGGGTGGGGGTCGGCCATCAAGCCTCTCACGACAGTTCCAGACCACGGAGACATTCAGCAAAAATAAAGTTCGGATAAAACTCAAAAGGCCTCGGGCCCCGAATCAAAGTACTCGAGCCCTCAGCTCGGCAGAGTTTGAATGACTACAAATGCACTCGGCATCCCGAGGTTAATTTAAGGAAAGGTATAAAAAGTTTTCTCACTCCTCAAGAGGAGGGCTGGCAGGAGCGACGAACTCATCCAAGTCGATCCCGTCCGCAATGCGAGTAGCTACAGCAATGAAGGTCTCCATGAAGTCCTGGAAGCTGTGCCTCTTGGTATTGGCGACTTGGATGGCGGCCAGTTTTTCTTCTCGCGCCTCCTTGCAATGAACACGGACTAAGGATAGAGCCACGTCAGCGCTGCACCGGGCAGAGGACTTTTTCCACTCCTGCACTCGATCGGTAATTTTGTCAAGTCGAGCCATAAGAGACTCAAGATCGTTTTGGAGCGCAGATTCTGGCCAAAGCGTCGAGTCAATCCGCGACACGGCAACCTTCAGTCGAGCCAGGTAATCCACGGCGCCGTCGATTCGAGATTCCAGTTGGAGCAAGTTCATGGCAGTGTCGTCTTTCACCGGGGAATTGATTGGGTCAAGACCCGTTTCGATCCGCCCGGTCTCCTTTTCGAAGTTCTGACAGAATTCTGCACACAAGACCTAAAGATAAGCCAACGACCACAGGATTGAGTCGACACAAAAAGTACAAAATAGTCAAAATTAGAGGAGCACCTTCAAGTTTGATGTACAGCCTCTTGGCGAGGCTCCTCAGGAAGCTCTCCAGGTCGTCCCTCCTACGGGCGACGCCTTCCATCTCCTCACCCAAGAGGAGGTGCTTCTTCTTCCAACTGGCAGCCAGCTTGTTGGCATCAGTCAGAGCGGCCTGCAACCTAACGTTCTCTTGCTCCAACTGACCGACCGAAGCCAGCTTCTGTTCGGCCAGAACCATCTTGTCGTCAGCCGCCTTACGGGCGACAGCCAGGTCCTGATCCTTCCTCGCCAACGCTCTTTCCAATTCACCTACAAAGAAACGGCGACGGAATCAGAAACAGCAAAGGAATGCCCGAGCCTGAAAACAGAACCAGTCGACAAAGTTGCTTTACCTGCGGCACCCTCCCTGACTTTCTGCAACTCCGTCCTGGCCAGCTCTAAATCAAGGTCCAGCTGAATCTTCTGCTTCTCCAATTCAGCATAACGAGCGACAAGTTCACAGGATCTCTGCAAAAGAAAAAACCAGCCGACAGACATTTGAGATAAGTTGCTCCCGAGTAACTAAGGAACAATGGTGACGTTTCTAAGACCACAGCCGAATAAAAAATATTCGACCGTAGTCTCGGGGACTACACCCAGTGGGTGCACTCAGCGTGCCCCCACTGGTTCGACCAAAAAAACGACTGCATACAGTCGACAGGCCACGGACTGCTCGACCTGGCAGGGCAGACCGAGTGAAGAAGTTCAGATTCACAACCATAATATACAGACTACAGTCGACTGCCAGCAGTCCACCGTAGTCTCGGGGACTACACCCAGTGGGTGCACTCAGCGTGCCCCCACTGGTTCGACCAAAGAGAAAACACACCCAGTGGGTGTACAGATACAGAAACAAAGATCTTCAAAAAAGGAAGAGAAAGAGAGAGAAAGACTCTTCAAACAAACAAACATCAAATCAACTGACCTGGACGTTACTCTGAAGCGCCGAACTCGCGTCGTAAGCCGCCTGGCTGGCCTCCCGAGCCCTCTTCACCTGCTCCATCATGACCCCTGCCTGGCGTATGGCCTCCTTCGCAGCGGCCACTTCGTCTTCAGGGGCAGAGTACGCGACAAAGAGTGAAGTCGGATCGGCAGTCGACGCCGAGGGTTGCGCACTCGACGGAGGATTGGCAGTCGGATCGGCAGCCGACGCCGAAGGCTGCGCACTCGACAGGGGATTGGCGAAGGACACAGAGGCCTGAGGGGCATCGCCGCCGTCCCGTGCCACGGCCTCAGGCGCCAGAGCAGGCTGGGGAGCCTTGTCAGTCGGCGGCCTCCTGGTCCTCCCTATCCTCAGCGGCTCATTGTCATCATCATCCGGGAGGTCGATAACTTGAGGAGGAGCTGCAGGAAGAACTTTCAATCGACAAGAATTGCAAGAAACGACCAAGTCAACTCAAAAACAAAACGTCGATGATCGTACCAGGGTTGGAGGTTGCAGCGTCCCCCATCTCTTGGTCGTCGTCCTTGGCTGAGACCTCAGAGGTAGCAGCACTGCAAATTTCGAAGAATCAACCAGTTCAGCATAATGAGTCGACTCAGGATCTGTCCTCCAATCGATGAAAGAAGTCAAAGCTTGTTACCCAGAGATGACAGGGACAGTTATCTTCATCTTCGGCAGAGTCTTGGGTGGCTTGGACTGCGTCGTGCGCGGTTGCTTGGGAACCTTCCCAGTCGGTGTCGGAGAGGAGGTCCGAGGGCGTTTCGACGATGGCCCGACAGAGGCAGTCGCCTGACCACGTCCCTGCGCCGGGTCGTGCACGAGCTTGGATCGTCTCTCTGGGCGGGGAGGTTCGGCTTCTTCCTCCTCCTCCTCGCTGGAGAAGATGTCGTCGCCTTCCTCTCCTTCACCGTCTGACTCCCACTCGCCCTGGTCGTCGCCGCTCTCGCCTCCGCTTCCCTCACCTTCCCTAGTCGACCCCTGCGCCCCGTTGGGCGTCGAATACATCTCAGTGGTCGCCTAAAAGACAGCAGGCAGAATGGAAAGTCAGTCGACTCGCTCAAAAGAAGACCAGTGCAGAAAGCAAGATTTCAGTCGAAAATGCAAATACACACCTGGTCGACCTCATAAGAGCTGTCGAGTGGAACGACCCTCCTGGCTCCTCGGGGGTTGGCTTTGTTCCCTGTAATGCTTGACAGCCACCCCTCCAGCATCTCGTCGGTGACCTCCTCTGGGTGGACCCGAGTGGAGTCCTCAAGGCCGGAGTACAACCACATCGGGTGATCCCGAGCCTAGAGGGGTTGGATTCTCCTCCTGAGGAAGACTTCGAGCAGGTCCATCCCCGTCACGCCCTCACGGACAAGTTCGACCACTCGACCCGCCAGTATCTTGACATGGGACTTTTCTTCGGGCGTCACCTTCAGAGAAGCCGGCTTTTCAGCTCGGTCGAGGGTGAAGGGTGGGAGTCCGGTCGACTGCCCCGGGGTCACTTGATCCTGGCAGTAGAACCAAGTCGCCTGCCACCCTCGAACTGACTCTGGGAAAGTGATGGAGGGAAAACAACTTTTCCCCCTTGTCTGGATCGCCAAGCCTCCACACAACTGGATCACCTGTGTCCTCTCGTCACTCGACTTAGCCTTCTGCACCGACTGAGAGCGAACGGTGAAGATATGCTTGAAAAGTCCCCAGTGCGGGCGGCACCCCAGAAATGCCTCGCACATAGAAATGAAAGCGGCGAGATAGACTATGGAGTTCGGAGTGAAGTGGTGGAGCTGCGCCCCGAAGAAATTCAGGAAATTGCGGAAAAAAGGGTGGGGCGGCAAGGAGAAACCACGATCAATGTGAGTCGCCAGGAGGACGCGCTCACCGTCACGTGGCTGGGGCTCGATTTCTCTCCCCGGAAGACGCGCCGCCTTGTGGAGGATGACTCCTCCCTCGACCATATCGTCGAGGTCCTCCTGACGAAGCACCGTGGGCATCCAGTCGCCCTGGATCCACCCCTTGGGCAGGGCCGTCCGAGAAGAAGAGCCCCCGCGCGCAGACTTCTTCCCCTTCCCGGCCGCCGCCGCCTTCTTCGCACGCTCCAGGGCGGTCGTCTTGCTCTTCACCATCGCCGCCGGCAAGGTCTCGGGCTGGTTTTTATGGTGACAGGGCGAGAGCGAAGGAAGCGGAGGAGACGACGGAGAGACAGAGAGAGGGGCAGAAGAGATGAGCACGCGTACTGAAGAAGGACTCCGGGCCAACTATTTATAAGGGGCCACTCCCGAGTGGCTGACAGGTAGGCCCGAGCTATCCAGTCAAATCCCTTGGCAGGCGCGCGCGCTGTACGTGGCGAAAAAGGCGGTGCGGGGATCGAGGAGCCTTCGCACTGTCGCTCCCGATTACTGCGGCCGCCCCCGTTCTGCGCGCTTCCCAAAAAATCTGAATCCCGCGATCTCCGCCAGCTGCAGAACAACTTGGCGAAAAGGCAATCCCGCGCACGCCAGCGCTCGATGCCTCGCAAGTGAAGAAATCCATTCGACGAAAGACTTGGAACGGATCAAGTCGACTGAAAAAGGTTAATGACGTCATCCGTGACAGTCGACCCAGAATGAAGCACCCATAATAACCCGAGGGGTCGGATGAAAAGGTCCCTAACCTCTTTTTCCACTCCAGCCTCGATCCGTTCGGGGGCTAATGATGTAGTCATATACCTACGGTAGGGACACGGACCCGTCCTAAGAGCCCTACCGTAGGACGTCCTTAGAGGAAGTCACCTTTCAGACAACTTGAAGATATCCCACTCGACGGGGCCAAGGCACTCGACTAAGAAGCTGTCACTCGACCAACAAGCCAACCACTCGACCACCAGGAGATCTCAAATCGCTCCCAGGCAAACGGTCAGCTATTAAGTAGTCTTTATGATCATCATGACGCTTTATTAGGGACGTTATCAGTAACGCCCACCTTAAATATACCTTAAACCCTGCATTACTGAGGGCAAGAGAGGGCTGGCAAACTCTATATAAGCCACCCCCCTGTAATCTTACTCACGCATAATCCAATCGACCGCCTCCGGGCACCGAGATGTAGGGCTGTTACTTCCTCAGAGAAGGGCCTGAACTCGTAAACCTTGCGTGCTTACAACTTCCCAATAGCTAAGTCCTAGCCTCTTCATACATACCCCCCTACCTCACTGTCAGACTTAGAACCACGACAGCGACGACACTGCCACCTAATCGGAGTCCGAGTCCAGGTCCTCGACTTCGTCATCGTCCCTCTTCCTGGCATGCATAGGAAGAAAGCAAGGCATGCTTTCACCGTCGCGGATCCATGTGTGTAGATGACGAAGAACTCATCATTGGTGATGGCTCTAACCTGGTACTCAGCAGCGACAGTGGAGATTTGGGAGGCCATGGATTTTCGAGGAGGGTTAGGAGAAGTTGAACTGGTGTAATGTGAAAGGACGGGACTACTGGGAGCGAACTGTTGTAAGGTAATGTACTAGTAGAAGACAGGGACGAGTAGGGCAGCATGCGAACGGCGTGGGGTTGCTGGCTTGCCGGGTGGATAAACGGCTGCAAGCCCCCAAAGAGTTCTCGAGAACTATGCGGGACCCACTAGATGTCATGTCTACTAGACCCATATCGTAGGCCTGGCGGTATAGCTTCTGCCTGTTCACATGCCATGCCAGCGCGTGGGTAACTTCACTTAATTCCGTCAACCGTCGCGCCTCCCAGGACCTTCGCCTCCCTCGCGTGGTCGCGCCCTTTGAGACTTCGACCGGGTATAAATGAGCATTTTTTTTGCCTACTCCGCATGCATTATACTCCCTCTGGTCCTTTTTACTTCCGTCAACCATTTGCAAAGTTTTTGACCAAATTTATACTAAAAATATCAATATATACAATACTGATTATAATGAGTATAAGAACTAATATTAGATGAGTTAGATGAGTTAAAGATTCTAATCCTGAACTAACCGTGAAGTAACTCTAGCGAAAGAGGTGTTTGGATGACAGGGTTAGATGGAGCACGGATACGACGAGGTGCCTTCATGGGCAGTGCGAGAGGGAGGGAGGGAGGGAGGGATAGGACGAGAAGCTTCGAGGAAGTGGGGAGGGATCTGCTGCGGGGAGAGCGAGAGAAAAATGTGTTTTTAGTGTCCCAAGAAGAACTAACCCATATAAGCACCTCTTGGGTGGGTTAGATTTTTTTGGGGGTTAGTTGAGTTCAAACTAACCCAAACTAAATCTAACACATGGATCCAAACAGGTCCAAGGTTAGCTATTAGAGTACTACTACCTCCCTTCTAGTTTAAAGGGCTCGATTCAAAAATGTCACCTACTCTTAGCAAGATAGAGGCGGTGGAATAGTTTTTGTAGTTCTTCACAAAAAAATGTGTTTACCAATGCATGCATGAACACTAGTTACTCTAACCCCCCTCTCTTCTTTAATTCTTTGCCACATCAGCATGTTTGCTATTCCCGTGTGCATGATACCAGCTAAGATACCACCATTATGGCCGACCTTAATCATTGCATGCAATAATTTAGTGCACCTTGAAATATGAACATGTGTGGGCGTGTATGTTTTTAATGACTTGAGACTATACCTAGCCCGGCATGCAAGATGAGACTTATTATGCACCATTCCCCATACATGTAGGAAGTACGTTCATCTCCAAATCTTTTCCTCTCCATGTGTGGAAACAATATGCCTAGGAGACTCTCCTTCTCCCTCCGGTGGTCCCACCACTCCACCCCGTGTGGAAAAAATCTGCATGCATGACTCTCCTCCCCCCGCGCTCGTCCAATCCGTTGTGACCAGCAATATTTCCAACCCTTCCCTCCCCCGTAATTTATTCCAACAAATATGCCCACGTAGATGTTACACGCAACATATATTCCGAGATGCTGCTTCAGTCGATCCCTGGCGCTAGAAGAAGAAGATGAGCTGGGTCCGCCTTGTTTTGGCCCCCGCATCCGAGATGAGCCCTTTCCCAAAGGGTTCATGCTCCCGAGAGATACGCCCAAGTACACCGGCTCCGTGAAGCCGGAGGGCTGGCTGGTTGACTACTCCACATCCGTCAGCATCGCCAACGGCAACAAGCGCGTTGTCGTGAAGTACGTTCTGCTCATGCTCTAGGGCACAACCCGGACGTGGCTGAACTGCTTGAAGCCCCGCAGCATCAACAGTTGGGTTGATTTCACTGAAGCCTTCATCCGCAACTTCACCAGCACATACAAGCGGCCACCCAAGCCTCGCCAGATCTCCTTATGCGTCCAAGGTCCCAACGAGTCGACTCGTGACTACCTCAGTCGCTGGGCCGAGCTGCGCAACTCCTGCGAGGGCGTGCACGAGGTGCAGGCCATCGAGTATTTCACTGCCGGGTGCCGAGAAGGCACCCTCCTAAAGCACTGGCTTCTCTGTGACGAGCCGGCAACCCTCGATGAACTACTAATCATAGCAGACAAGTACGCCACAGCCGACTCCTCCATGAAGGCAGAAATCAAAGTTGACACGTCTGGCAAAGTGGCTCCTCAAGCTCCTCAGACTCCGGCTGGCGACACCAGTCGGCGCCAGCAACCGAATGACAACAAGCACAAGGCCATGCTGCCGGCTTCCACCAGCCGGCAGGTGGCGACAGTCGAAGATCGGCAGCCAGAAGGGCAGCCTCCACCCAAGCGTCAGAAAGGTGGAAAGACCAACTAGTTGCCTGCCTTCTCGTACGAGTAGACTCTCGATGCGCCCTGCAAATTCCACAGTGGAGCAAAGCCGTCCAACCACACCACTCATAAGTGCCACTGGCTCACCCGGATCGCCAAGGGTGATGGGCTCCCGCCTCCTCCGCCTGCCGGCCCGTCGCCTCCTCCGCGGCAGCAGGCGGCGGTTCGGCCAGTCGGTGCCATACAAGATGAATACCCTGAAGAGCATGGAGCTTATGTCATGTTCACCAACATGGCCGATGATAGGCACAGGAAACGGCAGTGACAACAAGAAGTAAATGCAATCGCATCAGAGACCCCCGAGTTCATGCATTGGTCTGAGAAGCCCATCAGCTGGAGCAGAGCTGACCACCCGAAGGTGATGCCAAATCCCGGTTCTTATGCCCTGGTTTTGGATGCCACTTTCCCCACAGAGAGGCGGGCTTCTCGCTTTTCCCGAGTCCTGATAGATGGCGGCAGCAGCATCAACATCCTGTACCGAGACACTATGGAGAAGTTAGGAATCAAACAAAGGCAGCTTCAGCCCAGTCAGACTGTGTTCCATGGCATAGTTCCTGGCCTTTCCTGCTCACCAATCGGCAAGACTCAAATTAACGTCCTCTTTGGAGACAAAGAGCACTTTCGCCGAGATCCAGTCTAGTTTGAGGTGGTGGACCTTGAGAGCCCCTATCATGCACTGCTTGGCCGGCCTGCTCTGGCCAAGTTCATGGCGGTCCCCCACTATGCCTACCTCAAGATGAAGATGCCAAGCACCAAGGGAATCCTAACCATAACTGGGGACTACAAGAAGTCGTCCGCCTGCGCGGTAGACAGCAGCCGGCTAGCCGAGTCCCTCGTGATTGCGGCTCAAAAGTGGCTCCTTGACCAGGTTGTGGCAATGGCAGGCAAGCAGCCGAAAATGTCGCCCAACCCCAAGGAGTCGTAAGCTAAGGGCTCGTTCAAGCCGGCCAAAGAGACAAAGAAGATACCCTTGGACCCGGAGCGCCCAGAGAGGCACGCTGTCATAGGTGCGAACCTTGACAGCAAATAGGAAAGCGAGCTCGTCGATTTCCTCTGTGAGAATCGGGACATCTTTGCATGGTCTCCCAAGGACATGCCGGGTGTTCCGACGGATTTCGCCGACCACAAGCTACATGTCTGACCTGATACTAAGCCAGTCAGGCAGCCCCTGCGCCGCCTGTCAGAGGAGAAGAGAAGAGTTGTTGGAGAGGAAATATCCCGGCTTCTAGCAGCCGGCTTCCTCATGGAAGTGTTCTTTTCCGAATGGTTAGCCAACCCAGTCCTCGTGCTAAAGAAGAATAAGCAGTGGCGCATGTGTATTGATTATACCAGCCTCAACAAAGCTTGCCCCAAAGACCCATTTGCTTTGCCAAGAATCGACCTAGTAATTGACTCCACAGCCGGATGCGAGCTATTGAGCTTTTTGGATGCATACTCAGGATATCATCAGATCAAGTTGAGCCCGACCGACAGGCTGATGACCGCCATCATCACACCATTCGGAGCCTTCTATTACCTGACCATGATGTTCGGCTTGAGAAATGTCAGTGCCATGTTCTAGCGTTGCATGCAGAAGTGTCTCCTCAAGCAACTCGGCAAAAACGCCCACGTCTACATGGATGATGTTGTGGTGAAGACAGAGAAGCGCGGAACACTGCTAGAAGACCTCAAGGAGACCTTTGAAAGATTTCAGATCAAGCTCAACCCGGAGAAATGCGTCTTTGGTGTACCAGCCGGCCAGCTTCTTGGCTTCCTGGTCTCAGAGCGCAGCATAGACTGTAACCCTGTGAAGATCAAGGCCATCGAGAGGATGGAGGTGCCCACCCGACTGTTGGACGTGTAGAAATTCACCGGCTGCTTGGCATCCATCAGCCATTTCATCAGTCGGCTGGGTGAGAAGGCTCTTCCCCTGTACCAGCTCATGAAGAAGACCACTTTTTTCAAGTGGAGCGACAAGGCGGATGAAGCTTTTCTCCAGCTCAAGAAGATGCTAGCCACTTCGCATGTCCTGGCGGCTCCGATTGCTAAGGAGCCCATGCTTCTCTACATCACCGCCACCAGCCGAGTGGTCAGCATAGTCATAGTTGTGGAACGCAAGGAAGAAGGCAAAGCACTACCGGTCCAGAGGCTGGTGCATTACCTGAGTGAAGTGTTGTCCGCCTCCAAGAAGAACTACCCGCACTATCAGAAGATGTGTTATGGCGTACACTTCGCCGCCAAGAAGCTGAAGCCATACTTCCAAGAGCACCCGATCACCGTTGTCTGCACTGCTCCTCTTGCCGAGATCATCGGAAGCCGAGATGCTTTGGGCCGAGTGGCCAAATGGGCCATAGATTTGGCCCCCTACACCATCTACTACCAGCCTTGCACCGCCGTCAAGTCACAAGCACTGGCCGACTTCCTCGTCGATTGGGCCGAGACCCAGTACCTGCCGCTAGCGCCAGACTCCACCCATTGGCGGATGCACTTTGATGGTTCCAAGATGCGCACTGGTTTGTGAGCCGGCATCGTCCTCACCTCTCCCAAAGGCGACAAGCTCGGATATGTGCTGCAAATCCACTTTGCCGCCTCCAACAACGTTCCTAAATACGAAGCACTCATTCACGGGCTCCGGCTTGCCAAGGAAATCGGCATTCGCCGGATCCTGTGTTATGGAGACTCTGACTTGGTGGTCCAGCAGTCGTCAGGCGAATGGGACACCAAAGATGCAAACATGGCAAGCTACCGCTTCCTCGTCCAGCAACTCAGCGGATACTTTAAAGGGTGTGAGTTTCTACATGTGCCAAGAAATGGCAATGAGCAAGCAGACGCCTTGGCACGAATCGGCTCCACCCGACAAGCAATACCAGCCGGCGTTGCCCTGCAACGCCTCCTTAAGCCGTCTGTCAAGCCATCTCTAGAGTCAGATTCCATCTTCGTGCTGGCCCCTCCTAAAGCAGTCGGATCCAACTTGAGGACCCCAGCAGTCGGCGTGGGGAATTCGGCAGGCGGCCCGGGGACTGCAGCAGCCGCACCCGTCCCGGGGACTTCAAAACCCGGCCCGGGGACTGCAGCAGTCGGCCCGGGGACTTCATCAATTTAGCAAGCGGCAGCCGACTCCTACCCGCCGCCTCCCGGCCCAACCGCCCTCGTGCAAGTTGCAGTCCTGGCAGTCGAAGAAATAGCAGCACCTTCATGGGCGCAGCCCATCCTCAACTTTCTAGTGAACAAAGAGCTGCCGACTTATGAGATCTCGGCCTGGAAAGTCCAACGCCGGGCAGCAGCGTACACCATTGTCAACAGAGAACTTGTGAGGCGCGGTGTCACGGGCGTGTACCAGCGCTGCGTAGAGCCAGAGCAAGGTCAAGCAATCCTCAAAGATATCCACCAAGGTGAGTGTGGCCACCACGCGGCGTCAAGAGCTCTTGTTGCCAAAGCTTTCCGCCATGGGTTTTTCTGGCCGACTGCTCTAGAAGATGCCAAAGGCTTAGTCCAGAAATGCAAAGGGTGCCAGAAGTTCCGCTCTAAGCCTCATCAGCCGGCTTCTGCACTCAAGACCATCCCCATTGCCTGGCCCTTCACTGTCTGGGGGCTGGATATGGTGGGACCATTCAAGACAGCACGCGGCGGCATGACTCATCTGCTTGTCATGGTGGACAAGTTCACCAAGTGGATAGAAGCAAGACCAATCAAGAAGTTGAACGGTCCGACTACTGTGACTTTCATCGCCGACATCACCATCCGATATGGCATACAACACAGCATCATCACCGACAATGGCACAAACTTTGCCAAAGGCGCCTTGGCTCGTTTCTGCGCGACGCAGGGCATCCGACTAGACTTAGCATCCATTGCCCATCCACTGTCAAACAGCCAAGTGGAGCGGGCAAACGGCCTCATTTTGTCCGGCATCAAGCCCCGACTAGTCAAGCCTCTGGAGCGCTCGACCGGTTGTTGGCTCGACGAGCTGCCGGCCGTCCTCTGGAGCCTGCGCACAACTCCTAACAAGTCAATCGGCTTCACGCCCTTCTTCCTCGTCTACGGTGCCGAAGCCGTCACCCCGACGGACATAGAATTTGACTCCCCTTGAGTCACCATGCACATCGAAGAAGAGGCAAAAGAAGCACGAGAAGACGGCGTCGATCTACTGGAAGAGTGCCGGCTGCTGGCGCTCAGCCGGTCCACCATCTACCAACAGAGTCTACGCCGGTACTACAACCGCAAGGTCAAGCCAAGATCCTTCCAAGAGGGAGACCTTGTGCTCCGGATGATCCAACAAACAGCCGGCCAGCACAAGCTCTCGGCACCTTGGGAAGGCCCCTTCATCATCAGCAAGGTGTTGGGCAACGACTCCTACTACCTGATCGATGCTCAGAAGCCTCGAGCACACAAAAGAGATGACTCCGGCAAGGAGACGGAACGACCATGGAATGCAAACCTCCTCTGAAGGTTTTACAGTTAACGTAGTATGTACCAAGCCATCTTTTGTATTAAGTATGAAGACTCCGGGTCCCCCAAGAAGAAGCTCGGGGACTGCCCTCCTTTATCTATATGATAAGTATTATGCCTATGAATGTGTTAGTCCACCTGGCACCGGGTTCGACCAATCGACCTGGGGGCTCGCCGCCTTGTACTATGTAATGCTTCCAGCAACCGGACAAGTAATGTGTTGGCACTTAAGCCCTCTCCTGCCAAAGTGGTAGCTCGCAGAGCGGCTACCCGGTAGGTAGGAGTCAAAGGCAGGAAAGGGTGCCCACACGAAAAATGGCTAAGGACCCAAAAGCATGTGCATAGTTCAAGCCGGCTCCCCGCCTCACCGACCGGCTGCCGCACAGCCGGCCGGCCGGCTTCTACTTAAAATTGCTAAAACGCTCTAGACGGCTAAGTACTTGCCTTCCCAAAGTGGCTAAGTACTTGAACCAGCCACAGTCCGCAGAGCGGCCGTCCGGCTGGCAAGACGGCAACTCGGGGAGGGCGGCAAAGGAAAATGGCCAAGGAGCAGAAAGCAAGAAGAGATAGAACTCGGCAAAAATATTTACATAACAAAAGGCCCTTTGCCAATATTCAACAGAAGTTTGAAGTAGACCCCGTGGGTGGAATTGTGCAAAGCTAATAAAGTTTGTCGAGACTGATAAGCAGGTAAAAACAAAGATAAATTGGCAGCCTAGGGATTAGCAGACGGGTTCGGCGGAACGATGGAGTCGGTGGTGCCGGTTGGTGGAGCACCCGGCTGGTCAGTCTCTGCTTGGTTGCCTTCAGCAGAAGTCGGCTCGCTCTGGCGTGGCTCGTTGCTCGAGGCGTGGTCGAGCTGAGGCTGGCCGTCCGCTTCAACCTCTGGCGCTTCCTCTTCACCTTCCTTTTCCTCGTCGTCTTCTCCCTTGTCGTTGGAGTCGATCACTTCGGCCGAATCCTCGCCATCCTTCGGGTTCAACCCGAACCATTCTGGTGGCACCTCGGCACCATTCTCAGCTAGCTCCGGGACAAAGACGTTGGTGTTTGTGTACTCGGCGATCGCCGCCGCCCGCTTGGTGAGATCACACTCCACCGCCACCAGCTCCTCCTGGGCCTCCTGTCGAAACGTGGTCAACCGGGCTAGATTTAGCCCAGGGTACCACTTCTTGATGAACTCCAAGGCCTGGCGTGCGCCAGCCTGGGCTGAGGAGCCCTTCCAAGCCTCAAGACGGCCAGCCGCCACTTCCACCCAGTCGGCGGTCCGGCTGGGAGTGCGTGGAGCCGGCATGTCTGGCCATAGGGCGGAGATCGCCTGGGCTCCGATGCGCTGAAGGTGGCACAACATCCGATAAGCCGGCCGAAGGCGGGCCTGGATGCTGAGGAGCTGCTCACTAAGGGATCGGGGGGCGTCGGCAGCAGTCTGTGCTCCTTCCGCCCTCCGTCCCTCGCGATAGGCCTCGATGGCCTGGTTGGCGGCGCCGGAGTGGCCAGAGAAGAAGTCTGCACGAGCAGAAAGCAAGTGATGCAGAAGCCGGGAGCTAGAGGTCGGCCTGGTTAGCAGCCGGCAAATCAAAGAAAGAGGAAGGAAGAAGTCTACCGTCAACCATGTCTTCGATCTCGCCGAAGCCGGCATTCAGCATTGCCTCCCTATCAGTCCAAACGGAGCGTTCGGTCTCGAACTCGGCAAGGAGACCAGACTCTTTCGCCTCCGCCTCTTTCTGAGCCGTCTTGAGAAGCTCCGCCAGCTGCGTGGCCAGCCGGTCACGCTCTTCGGCCAGCTTGCTGCACTCCTCCTCCTTGGCGCGCAAGGCGGTCTCGGCTTCACCAAGCTGCTGCTGCAAGGTAGCGTTGGCCTCTATAAGAAGGGAGAAAGGAAAAGGCGTCAGCGGCCAACGAAAAAGAAGAGAGCAGATGCCGGGGAGATCCGGCCCGCCTGCTCAGCAGTCAGCCCAAATCTCGGGGACTACAGCCCGCGGGTGCGCCAGCGCGCCCCCGGAGAGAAAAGAAACAAGGACTTACTCCGGCTCTCTGACAAGTCGACAGCCCGTCGGTCCAGCTCTCGGACATTGGAGTTGAAGACGACTGTGCGGAGGTTGTGATAGTCCTATAACGAAGATAACAGATGAAGTTAGTACTCGGAGCTCGCCAAATTAAAAGCTTCGAGCCGCCTCCTCGGCAGCCAGCCCAAAGCTCGGGGACTACACTAAGCGGGTGCGCTGGCGCGCCCCCGCAAAGAAGTAAAGAAATTCAAGAGTCAAAGATGAAGAAGCATACCCAGATGGCTGCTCGCGACTCCAGGAACGCCTGGTTGCAACGCTTCAGGGCATCGGCTTCAGCTCGAAGCTTGCCTTGGACGTCCAGGATCGCCTGGTTCAAGGGGCCCGTCCCACCTCCTTGCACCTAGTCGGCGGACGCGACGCTGGTCGCCTCGGCGTCCGAGATCGATGAGCTCGCGGCACCGACTTCCAATGGGCGCGGTGCCGAAGCCGCCTTTGCAAACTGGTGGCGCGATGGTGTGCGGACCTCAGGAGTTGAACCCGTTACCATCTCGCTGTCGGCTGGTGGCACTGGCGGGTCGGCTGGCTACTTGTCCTGCGCTCCTTCGGATGGCGGTGCTGGAGGCACGACTACGTCCGGCATGGCGACGTCGCCGCCCTCCCTCTCCATGACCGGGTGATCATCGCTGGCACCCCCAGTCGGTGCCACAAACTCTGGCGGTGGCGGCGTGGAGTTCAGGGGGACGATGAAGACCGGCTCCTGGCGGCGTGCGGCTTCCTCAAGCCGCTTCTTTGCGGTGGCATCGGCCTCGGCCTCCACCAACTTATTCAGCGCGGCGGCCTCCGCCTTCTCCCGGCGGGCGGCTTCCTGCTCCTCGCGCAACTCACGCGCGTTTCACTCCCGCGCCTCCCGGAGGTCGGCCGCGGGATCGATTCGTCGGCTAGTGGTGGACGCCTCCGCCGACCCGATAACGGAGGCGGCGGCCGACTTCTCGAGTAAGAGCGGAGCGCTAAATCAAGAAGACAAGGAGAAGAAGCTCAGATAAAATCAACAAGAAAGGAAGGCACGAGAAAAAGATACTTAGGCCGACACCATGGGAGGCGCCTTCGGGAGTTTTTGGAACTTGGCCGCCTTCGCGGCAGCTTCCTTCCGCATGGTCACGGCGGTCGGATTCTTGGCCTTCTTCAGCGCGCTGCCAAACAAGGCGGCGCCCTGCTTACGCTTTCGCGTACCGCCTCAGCCAGACGGCTAAGCGGAGGGGCCCGCGTCCGCCTTGTCGGCGCCTCGTGAAGGGCGTGGCTCCTCCTCCTCCTCGAAGTCGTCTGGCCACGACTCAACGCCGACTCCTTCTTCGGAGCCGCCTGCTCCATAGACGCCGCCTGTGGCATCATCTTCTAAGGCGGTTGCCCCCAAGTCGGGGTCGTCCACGTCGCTTACAGCTCGGTCCGGTAGGTAGGGGCCGCCCGCCCCCACAACAGCGGTCGTCGCCTCAGACATGAAGATCTGTTTCAAAACGCAAGAGGCAGGCCGGTCGAATCAACAAGGCGAAATCAAGATAAAACACGGAAGAGAGAAAAGATTGAAGAGCTTATGGTAGGTGGCGGGTCCGCGCGGGAGTACGGCTGCTTGCCGAATTGCCAGGACCCATCCAGCTTGAGGTCGGAGATCTCGTTCACCAAGTTTGCCACCTCGACAGCTGGCATCTCCTTGGTACTCAGCCGGCACGGGTCGCGGTGCCCGCTCCTCCGGCAGATCAAGTGAGGCCGGCCTTGGAGCAGGAGAACCCGGCGTGCGACAAAGGCGACCAGCAAGTCGGACACTCTGAGGCCTTCGGCTTCGACCAGCGCCCGAAGTCGACTGATGGCGGCAGCGCCGTCTGGTGACACCGGCTTCGGCTTGTAGCCCCAGTTGGCCCGAGGCTCAGCCGGTGGGCCGGCTTCGTAGGCCGGTAGGTTGAGGAAGTCGATGGCCGGGTCGACGTTCTCCACATAGAAGTAAGATTGCTACCACATCTTGACGGGCTGTGGCAGCTTGATGGAGGGGAATGCGTTCCTTGGAGACGGACGGCGCACGCCGACGAAGGCACCGCACTGAGCAGCCACCTCCTGGACTGAGGTGCCCAAGTTGGTGTAGAAGACCGCTCCCCACAACTCGATGGTGGGGAGAATGCCGAGGTAGCCTTCACACATCGTGACAAAGGTGGAGAGAAGCATGACGGTATTGGGCGTGATGTGGTGAGGTTGGAGATGGTAGAAGTCGAGGAACGAGCGGAAGAAGTCGCACGCCGGCAGGCCGAAGCCACGGATGAAGTGCGAGCGGAAGACGACCCGCTCGCCATCCCCCGGCGCCGGTGAAATCTCCCCCTCGAGAGACACGCGCGCCCTCACATAACCAGCACCGGGAAGGCATCGCGTGTCGCGGAGGAAGGCGATGTGGTCGTCATTGACGTTCGATCGGTCCCAGTCTCCTCCCCGCTCGCGTGCCATGAAGAGCTTGGCGAGGCAAATGGCGCGGCGGGGGAGCTGGGATTGCAGCAGGGCCGAGAAGGGCTCGGGGCGGAAGAGCTCGATGGAAGCGACGGCGGCAGCACTCCGGCGGAGCTCGAGGGCGCTGCGGCGAGAGGGGGAAGAAAGAGGCAAGAGTAGGGGTAGGAGGGCGCGCGTGCTCTGCCGCTTCCCCTCCCCCCTACTTATAGCCGTCGGGCTACAAAGCCGAGGGGGCGAGCGTGGGGATCGTGGAATTAACTGTGCCCATGACCCCAAGTCCCCCCGTTTATCGCGTGAGTTACCACGCATGGTAACTCCGCGGGGAAGCTCAACCGGCCGCCTCGGCCTCGGCGGATCCGCTCGCGTGCCGAGGCCCGGTAGTGGCGGGCCCAGCCTGCTGTCATGTCCCACCGCGCGCGTGGGCTAGCAGGCTAGCCCGGTTGGTTGACCCCAAGTGGCGTGCCCATAGGCCACAGCAGGCGGCGGGCTTGGAGGCTTCACTAATAAGCCACCTGGTTCCCGTCATCGTGTTCAAAGTTTTTGATGAGTCCGACTGGCGGTGGCCGACTCCCTCCACTTGGCACGCTAGGAGTCGGACGAGGATTCAGACCAGGGCACTCGGAGGAGGAAACTGTTGAGGCCTCTCGGTTGATCAGCTGCGACGCCTCACCAGCTTCGGGGACTACTGTCAGAGTAATGGGCCATAGGTAGCCTAACCCAAATCCCTGAGCCTTTCAAGACATCGGGGCTGGCTGCGCCCCTCAAAGGCACCAAGAAGAAGTGTCGCCTTCTGGTGGCCGACTGTCCCAAGCGGCCGGCTGCCGGAAGGCGGCCGAGTTCAAGAAGGCGGCTACTAAACGGGCCGACTTCCCGCGGGCAGCCTCCAGAGAGGCCGGCTCCTAGCAGGCCGCCCACCGCACCCTCGGAGTCCGCGCTCCCATTTAAGAAGACGAGACGGGGTGAGGCTATAGTGTAGCCCATCCCCCCCCCATATCCAGGGTCGGGCATGGCCACAGTGCTCCGTATGGGCGGAGTCTCTGCCTGTACGTGGCATTGTTGCCACTCCATCCCTGACGTCCCTGCTGGCGGGCGAGGCCCTGTTCCCACAACGACATGTCGGTACAGCATGCAGGCGGCGGGCCCTACTAGGCAGCGAGAGCCTGGGAGTCGGCGGAGGCCAGACCAGTCGGACCTGAGGGAGGCCGGCTCCCGGCAGGTGGCATGTTCCTCCCTCGAGGTCTGTGCAACATTAACCATATGAGACCCGGAGTGGCTACAGTGATCTCCCACCAGGCGGCGGGACTATAGCCACGCTCCCCAGATCAAGCATGTGTCATTAATACCACGGCTACAGTGATCAGCAGCCGGTAGGACCCGCAAGCGGCGGGAGCGGCCTGTTGGCTCCGTACTGGACCAGTCGGCGGGGCCCACCAGGCGGCGGGCCCCAGCCGCCGGCGGAGAAGCCGGCGACCAGAGACACTGACAGTCGGGCCCTACACCCGGCCCGATTACCATTGAACCCCAGGGGGTAGGCCTATATAAACCCCCGAGGGCACCCATGCAAAGGGTTCTGAACCGATTAGAACTATACTCATACCTAGAGGAAGGAGAGAATGTGCATGCCTTCTTCTACCTCTAGCATACAGCTCGAGGAGCACCATTGTACTCACTAGTGCCTTAGTGATCATGCGGAGACCCCGCAGAGCAGGACTAGGGGTGTTATTGATAACCCACAAGTATAGGGGATCGCAACAGTTTTCGAGGGTAGAGTATTCAACCCAAATTTATTGATTTGACACAAGGGGAGCCAAAGAATATTTTCAAGTATTAGCAGCTGAGTTGTCAATTCAACCACACCTGGAAACTTAATATCTGTAGCAAAGTGTTTAGTAGCAAAGTAATATGATAGTAGTGGTAACGATAGCAAAGGGTAATGGTAGCAAAAGTAATGTTTTTGGTATTTTGTAGTGATGATAGCAATAGCAACGGAAAAGTAAATAAGCGAAGAACAATATATGGAAAGCTCGTAGGCAATGGATCGGTGATAGAGAATTATGTCGGATGCGGTTCATCATGTAACAGTCATAACCTAGGGTGACACAGAACTAGCTCCAATTCATCAATGTAATGTAGGCATGTATTCCGAATATAGTCATACGTGTTTATGGAAAAGAACTTGGATGACATCTTTTGTCCTACACTCCCGTGGCAGCGGGGTCCTAGCGGAAACTAAGGGATATTAAGGCCTCCTTTTAATAGAGTACCGGACCAAAGCATTAACACATAGTGAATACATGAACTCCTCAAACTACGGTCATACCGGTAAGTATCCCGATTATTGTCACTTCAGGGTTAACAGATCATAACACATAATAGGTGACTATAGACTTGCAAGATAGGATCAAGAACTCTCATATATTGATGAAACTATAATAGGTTCAGATCTGAAATCATGGCACTCGGGCCCTAGTGACAAGCATTAAGCATAGCAAAGTCATAGCAACATCAATGTCAGAACATAGTGGATACTAGGGATCAAACCCTAACAAAACTAACTCGATTACATGATAAATCTCATCCAACCCATCACCGTCCAGCAAGCCTACGATGGAATTACTCACGCACGGTAGTGAGCATCATTAAATTGGTGATGGAGGAAGGTTGATGATGACGATGGCGACAGATTCCCCTCTTCGGAGCCCCGAACGGACTCCAGATCAGCCCTCCCGAGAGGTTTTAGGGCTTGGCGGCGGCTCCGTTTCATAAAACGTGACGGATCCTTCTCTCTGATTTTTCTCTCCCCAAAAGCAAATATATAGAGTTGGAGTTGAGGTCGGAGGAGCTCCAGGGGGCCCACGAGGTAGGGGGCGCGCCCCCCACCCTCGTGGCTAGGGTGTGGGCCCCATGGTCTTCATCTTTTGCAAGGATTTTTTTATTATTTCCGAAAAGATGTTCTGTGAAGTTTCAGGTCATTCCGAGAACTTTTGTTTCTGCACATAAATAACAACATGGCAATTCTGCTGAAAATAGCATCAGTCCGGGTTAGTTCCATTCAAATCATGCAAGTTAGAGTCCAAAACAAGGGCAAAAGTGTTTGGAAAAGTAGATACGATGGAGACGTATCAGTTATCTCCTAGGAGAGCCCCGAACCTGGGTAAAGTACGCTGGCGTTCGTGTCTACGCCTCATCCCGCTTCTAGGCACCGTCGACGTTCTACTCGCTCCCACTATGATAAGCCATCCATTGGCATATGTCGCACCCAACCCCTGACAGATAGAGCCGCATATTGAAACGCTTTTGCAAGGTGGATATCATTACATCGTACAATTACATAATAGATATGGATACATACAAAGGGCATACAAATGCCACATTAATACATCAAACATCATACATAAGATCAACATCCGACTACGGATGAAACACAAATAGAAACTTAAATGACATCCACCCTGCTAGCCCAGGCTGCCGACTCGGAACCTATCCCCTGATCGAAGAAGCAGAAGAAGAACTCCAAACAAGTAAACATCGCTCTCACATCATGATCATCGCATAACCTGTACCTACAACTGTTGTAGTAATCTGTGAGCCATGAGGACTCAGCAATCCCATTACCATGGGTATCAAGACTAGCAAAGCTCAATGGGTATGGATAGAATAAGTGGTGGGGTTTCAGCAAGCAACTAAGCATTGTATGGTGGCTAACTTATGATTAGAAGAGTAAGATGAGAATCTACACAAACGGTCGCAAACTAGTAATGATCAATAAGTGATCCTGAACTACTTACGTTCAAACATAACCCCACCGTGTTCTCTTCTCAAACTCACCTGAAAAGAGACGGTCATGGTTACACTCGCGGTTGGTGTATTTTAATCGAGTTTACTTCAAGTTCACTACAATCGGATATTAACAAAGATTCCATCTGCCACATAACCGCGGGCACGGCTCTCGAAAGTTTAAACCCTGCAGGGGTGTCCAAACTTAGCCCATGACAAGCTCACGATCCATGGAGACACTCCTCCATCTTGAGACCCTCTGATCAGACTCGGAATCCCGGTGCACAAGACATTTCGACAATGGTAAAACAAATCCAGCAAAACCTCCCGACGTGCCGACACCCTGATAGCAGCTGCGCGTGTCTCGTCTCAGGCCACGACGGATGAGCAACGCGTACAGGTGCCAAAATAACCCAGGTTGCCCTGGGGCGGCCCCACACAGTGCTCTAGTTTGGACCAACACTCATGAGGAGCATTGGCCAGGGGGTTGATTAAGAATCCTCGGGGTCTGGAAAGTCCTTATGCAAGTTTTAGTTGTTATTAGGCAAAATGGTAAAACCAATGTTGGGCCTTGCTGGAAGAATTTTATTCAAAGTGAACTGTCAAGAGGGGCCCATAAACCCTCATCGTGTTAGGGACGCAAAATCAAGGAACATAACACTGGTATGACGGAAACTAAGGCGGCAAGAGTGGAACAAAACATCAGGCAAAAGGTTGAGTCTTCCAGATATCCATGTCCCAACATGGAACAACCTGCAACTGCACCTGCAACTAACAGCGCTATAAGAGGGGTTGAGCAAAGCGGTAACATAGCCAAGCAACAGTTTGCTAGGATGGTGGAAAAAGGTTAGAGGTTATCATGGCAATTTGGGAGGCTTGATAAACAAGTGGTAGGTAGCGCAACATAGCGATAGCATCGAGACAACTAGCATAGCAAAGATAGTAGTGAGATCCAAGGTGACGGTCATCTTGCCTGAGATCCCGCAAGGAATAAGAACAAGTCCATGACGAAGACGAACGGTCATAAACAAACGAATCCTCATGGTCGCAACGAAACAGGAACTATCGAGAAGAAGCACAAGCGGAAAGGAGCAAACAACATGGTAAACACACAACACATAACATGGCATGATGCTCATCCAAGTATGATGCATGACAAGGCTACATGATGCTACTCATGGCAAGAGATGATGCATACAAGAACCACACATCAAAGCATGTTTAAATGAGGCCAGAATCAACATAAGCCAATTCTGGAAACTCCCCATATGCAAATTTCAAAATTGGTCCAGATCTGAATAACACATTATGTTAAAGTTGTTAAACAGCAAGTTAAAGTGCACCATGATGATCTACACGTCTTTCTAGTCAAGTTACTTTTAAAGTTCGTTTAATTCGAAGCTACGGGCTAGAAGATATGAGCAAAACAAGTTAAGCATGGCACTGATGCAAAATGCATGCAAACATCAAGCAAACACACTCAAACATGGATGCAACATGGTATGATGAAACTACATGCAAAACTACGCAAGTTTCATTTAGAGCATGCTCCAAACGAAGCCACGGTTCAACACATACACACGAAACAAGTTTAAAGGACAAGCTGTTCAAAACAGCAACTAGGCATCTTACAAGCATCATAACAACATGCTACAAGAACAATATAGGCGCAACCATGGTATGCACTTCAAGTACAGATTACATGCTTCAATTGTCATCAAGGTTCAGGTTCATAGGCATCAAGATTAATCCAACATGAGCAAAGCAAAAGGCAACTTTATAACACTGATTATGACAATGAAAAACAGGGCATACATGTGAGCAGGAATAACATGTTGACATGTTGGAGGCATGAAACAATTATGTTACAGTGCAAGATCATAGCAACCAAAAGAATGGCATTAAAGTACAGGTTATCCATGGCAAAACATGATTACTAAGCATCTCCATATAACCTCTAGATCAATGGCATTCATCAAGACAAGTAAGCAAGTCATAACAGATTCTCAGACTTAGTGAAAAACAGAGTAAAGCTGAAAACAGATTCATGATGCATACTTTGATACAATAAAAGTATATGCTACAGGAACATCTCATGACATCAAAGGGCATGGCAAGGATGTATATGTCAAGCACTACAACACATGATCACTGAGCTACTGCTAAAAACCAATAGAACATGTTTAAAACACCATAGCAAGATTGCAAATGATAATAGATTTTCAGACTTAGTGGAATTTACTGGACATGGCAGAAACAGCGATAAGTAGGCATGTTTACAAGCTTGTGCAACTCATATCAAAGCATATCATGACATAAGAATGCAATCAACGGGAAGAAGGCATATTTTTGCAGCTACTCATGTCAAGGATGTGGTCATAGGATGCATACAACACTAGCTATTCACATGGCAAAAATGAACTTACTCATAACAGGTTGATAGAAATATTATTTAGCAAATTTAGAGCATGGTAACAACAAGCTACAGTAGGCCATAATTGCAAACAAGGACATGTATGGATAGATCATAATATTAACTTCAAAACGTCCTTAATGATCATCTCCAGATTATGCATGGATTCACTAGTAGATTTAGGTTGGCAACATAATATAACAGGTACAGACTTAGCAGAAAACACTATGTCACTGAAATCAGCAATAGCAAGTACCCTACTTTGCATGCTTGTTCTAGTCACCATAGGGCACATAAAAAAGCATGGGTTGCACCACTGTAGGGATGGCATGAATATGCTCCCAAATTATGCCGGCATGGTACTCAAAAGAAAATCACACAAAATGCTATGAAAAGGACAAATAGGCATGTTATGATAATTTCCAGCAGATTATATCATTTAGCACTTTTGCAACGAGGATTAAGGCATCAAGATGAACAGTAACATGAATGCACATGCAACCAACATGTAGAGCATTCAAAGATGAACATTTTGGTATATCATATGCACAAATCGGAGCAACGAGCACAGAGTTGCGGCATGAAGAAGATGCACACATAAGATGGAAACACTGGGACTTAGACGAAATTACACCTCGTGGATCTAGGGTTGGGCGCGTGAACCAAGGCAGGGCGGATCGGGGCAGCGGGGTCGACGATGGCCGGACCCGGCGACGAGGTGCGCGGGGGAGGTAGTGGCCGGCGACGAGGTCGACGACGGTGGTGGTCGCTGCCGAGAGGGAGGCGGGGCGGCGGCGAGCGAACAACGGTGGTGTCCAGCGCGGCGCGGGCGACGGCGGCTTGGTGCGGCGGCGCGCGGACAGGCGGTGGCGGCTCGTGGGCGCAGAGGGCGCGTGTGGTTCGGGCCGGGGGCGATCCGGGCCGCAGCGGGGCGCGATGGAGGAGGCTTGGCGGCGGTGGCGTGGCAGCTCTCGATTGGGCGAGGGGCGACGGCGGACATGCCCGGCCATCGGTGGACGCGTCCGGCGACGGCGGGAGAGGGCGAGAGTAGGGTTTTGCCCGAAAATGTAGGGGGTGCCATTTTATAGGTAGAGGGAGCTAGGAGAGGGCTATTGACGTACAGTTTTCGCCCACACGGTCGTGATCCAATGACGGAGAGTATGGAGGGGGTTTAGATGGGCTAGTGGGCTGTTGTGAAGGGGTGTTTAGCTGCAAAGAGAGAGGGGTTCCGGCTGTTAACGCGGTTAACCGTTGGTGCATCAAACGGCCTCCAAATGGAACGAAATTTGACAGGCGGTCTACCAGTGATGTACCAAGACCAGTCGTCAACTCTCAGTCCATTCCGAGAATGTTTTTCTTCTGCTCACGAAACAAGATTTAGGAGGTGCGACGGATGCGAGTGTGAGTGTCGGAATCCGAAATGGACAACGGAGAAAACTGGGAAACCCGGACGGATGCAAATTTTGAAAACATGCAGATGAAATGCACATGATGACATGGCAAAGTGCAACACGCAAACAAATGACGTGGCTGCGATGGCAAATAAACGAGGGACACCTGGCACATCGGTCTCGGGATGTTACATTATGGCTCCGCGGAAGCGCAACCACCGGGCTGGGCCACAGCTAATCCTGCTGGCGGGCCAGGCCAGCGGCGATGCCCCATTGCGTGTGGTCTGGCAGGCCCCGGCCCCTCTCCGAGCTACACGTGGCATGTGGCTGGCCCATGGCGAAGTATGAATCGACACGCCTGTCAGGTGGTTCAGCTTCAGCGCCAGCCGAGTGTCGGCCTGACCGGGCGCAGGCAGCCGGCGTCCCTAGAGTCTGGCCGGTCTCCAGCTGGGATGCCCTCACCAGCCAGGCTTGTCTTCACCAGGAGCTACGATCGCCGTCTATGACCTGTCTTCGGGGGAAACTTGTGGAGGCCCTCTGCTCAAGACCACCGGGTAGGCTCAAGGATAGCTCAACTCCCTCAAGCCGGTTGGCCCCTCGGCCGACTCTCCCCGCTTGGGGCCAGCTGGCCACAGCCGGCAGCCAGCGGGGTTAGCGCCTGTCAAATCCAACCGTACGACAAGACACCCTCCACGTCATGGGAGTGTGGCTACAGTGACACCGGTACCGCTAACCATGACGGCCTACATCAGAGCGGCCCGGCACTATAGAGGCATCGTGCCACCCACCCCGTGATGCCACGGCCTACAGGCCATAGTACCGAGTAGCCAGCGAGTTCCACGACCGGCAGGACCCAGCAGCCGCCGGGCCCCACTGGAGGCCAGACACACTAGCAGCATGGGCCCATCCACACGAGATAAGCCACCCCATGGCATCTGCCGTGCAAATACCACGACGTGCGGTTATCGTCTTTCCTGTAGTTTGCCGATCACGGATCTGATCACTTTGGATTATTTTTTCTCACCCATGCATATTTTTGCTCTTATATTACTTTGCTATTTGCATGCGTGTTTTTTTTGTGTGTTTGTGTTGATTTTGTGCATTATAATTATGTAAAGACCGGATGTGTGCTCATTATATCTGTATTATTTTGATGCTTCATTTTAAGCTAATAAAATCCACCTTTTTAAAAACATACATATGCTCTTTGTTTTCACAGAAAATAATCGCATTGATACCTGATGCACTGTACCTAGTATATTTGTTTTGGAATATTAAAAAAATTTAGGTGATTTTGGAATGATAAGTAGTGTATAATCAGTTTCTTAGGCATATGATTCCTAAAAATTTATGGGCCCTATTTTACATTTCGCCACGGGCGCACTAAATTCATGGAGCCTGCCCTCTCTACGACACCTCTAAGACCTTTTTACCCAGATGTTGCAATCTATCTCCTCGGAAAAAAGAAAAAGATGTTCCAATCTATCTCCTCACAAAAAAGAATACTATATTGAAATCAACTGTTCCCTCAAGCAGTAGGTGGCAAGTACTACGTATGCAAGCCTGACACTTAGCGTCATTTCACAGTAAGTTGGACCAATAAACTGATTAAAAAATCAACCTTCCAAGGCCAGTGTTGAATATATTATGTACATGTATATCTGTATATAGGGTCCACCTCCTATTTTTCTGTATAGTAAAAATTGTGGCCCACCTCTGTACTCATATATTTACGTGTCTGATACACCGATCAATATATTGCGATTACACATCCCACATCTTGCCCTCCTAAACCCTAAGCTGCCGCCGCCGCTATTCCCCGCCGCCGCCACCAGCCGCCACTGCCGCCACCGTCCTCTCGGTCGCCGCCGCTGCCGCCAGTCGCCGCCGCCTCCTACTACCGCGCATCCCGCCGCTGCTGCCTCTCTACGCCGCCGCAGCCGCCGATCGCCGCCTCCCTTCCGTTCCCTCCCTCCACCCACGTCGCTCTCCCGCGCCGCAACCACCTCCCACCCCGCGCTGCCACCCGCGCTGCACCACCTCCACCCCGCGTCGCGCCACGCATCACAAACCCTAACCCTAGCCATGAGTTCCTCCTTCTTCACCGTCTCCAACCCGTTCGTCAGTCCCTATGTCACTCTCGTCCGCGACCTCAACATCCACGAGCGCGTCCCGGTGAAACTTGATCAATCCACCGCCTCCTACTCCGCTTGGAAGCGGTATTTTTCACTGGTGTTCCGCGAGTACCTCCTTCATGGCCACGTCGACGGCACCGTGGACTCGGCCCTCATGATCCATGACGAGGAGTGGATGATCCTCGACGCCACCATCATCCGCTGGTTCTACCTCACCATCTCCATCGACCTATTCCACGCCGTGGTGGATGACGACGATGACGCCTACGCCGTCTGGACCAAGCTCAACGGCCTCTTCACCAACAACAAGCTGTAGCGCGAGGTCCTCCTCCACGGCGAGTTTTACGCGTGCCAGCAGCTTGACTCGTCCATCAACGATTTTTGCATGCGCCTGAAAAAGCTTGTCGATGAGCTCCACGATCTCGGGGAGATGGTTGGCGACGAGCTCCTCATCAACACCCTCACCGCCGGTCTCAATGAGGATTTTGGGAATGTCGCGTCCAACCTCACTCTCATCTCGGAGCCTACTTTCGCTAAGGTGGTGGCGTACCTCAAGTTGGAGGAGCACCGGATGAGGATGGCACGGACTCGGGCGACCCACACCACCCTCGTCGCCGGCACCCGCGGGGGTCAAGCCCCACCACCTCCGCGCCCGACGCCGCCCCAGCCGGCGGCGCCCGCTTTCCCGCCGCCCCGGCTACTCCCTTCACGCCGCCCCAGCCGGCGGCCAATGGAGGGGGGGGGGTCATCGCGGCGGTCGCAAGCAGGGGGCGCGAGCGCTCAGGGAGGAGTGCGCCAGCCAGAACCCATGGACCGGCGTTGTGCACGCCTACACCATGTCGGTTCCCCGTGCCCCTGCCCCGGGTATTCTCGACGCCCGACCACCGTCGCACCAGGCGTTCTACACCGCGCCACAGCCCTATGTGGCACCCTATGGCCAGCAGCCGCAGCTAGGTGGACTGCCGCTGCTGCCCCTAACGGCCCCGCCGCAGCCTCTCCCGTCGGCGTTGTGGGACCCGGCCCTTCTGGCGGCTCTTCACACCGCCCCTTCACCATCCAGCTACACCGGCGGTGGCGACTGGTATATGGACAACGGAGCTACCACGCATATGGCCGCTTGTCCCGGTAACCTCCACACCTCCTATCCCATCCACACTTCCAATCGCATCACTGTCGATAACGGCCCCTCTCTTCCTATCACTCACATAGATCATGCAAATTTTCCGCCTAACTCCACATCAATATCCATGTCTAATGTCTTAGTTTCTCATGAGCTTATTAAAAATCTTGTTTCTGCTCGTTCTCTTACAAGTGAAAATCCGGTTACCGTTGAATTTGACGAATGTGGTTTTTCTGTTAAGGACGCTCGCACCCGGATGATACTCCACCGATGTGACAGCCCCAATGAGCTCTACCCGGTTCACTCCGCCACCTCCACCACTTCCGCCGCCCCTGTCGCTCTCGCCACCGGAATGGATCTTTAGCACGCTCGCTTGGGTCATCCCAATCCCGCCACCCTTCGTCATATAGATCGGAGTTTTTTTCACGTGTAATAAGAACGAGGTGAAGGAAATATGCCCTAGAGGCAATAATAAAGTTGTTATTTATATTTCCTTATATCTTGATAAATGTTTATTATTCATGCTAGAATTGTATTAACCGGAAACTTAGTACATGTGTGAATACATGGACAAACAGAGTGTCACTAGTTTTCCTCTACTTGACTAGCTCGTTGAATCAATGATGGTTATGTTTCCTAACCATAGACATGAGTTGTCATTTGATTAACGGGATCACATCATTAGAGAATGATGTGATTGACTTGACCCATCCGTTAGCTTAGCACGATGATCGTTTAGTTTGTTGCTATTGTTTTCTCCATAACTATACATGTTCCTATGACTATGAATCATGCAACTCCCGAATACCGTAGGAACACTTTGTGTGCTACCAAACGTCACAACATAACTGGGTGCTTATAAAGGTGCTCTACAGGTGTCTCCGATGGTGTTTGTTGAGTTGGCATGGATCAAGATTAGGATTTGTCACTCCAATTGTCGGAGAGGTATCTCTGGGCCGTCTCGGTAATGCACATCACTATAAGCCTTGCAAGCAATGTAGCTAATGAGTTAGTTATAGGATGTAGCATTACGGAACGAGTAAAGAGACTTCCCGATAACAAGATTGAACTAGGTATTGAGATACCAACGATCGAATCTCGGGCAAGTAACATACCGATGACAAAGGGAACAACGTATATCGTTATGCGGTTTTGACCGATAAAGATCTTCGTAGAATATGTAGGAACCAATATGAGCATCCAGGTTCCGCTATTGGTTATTGACCGGAAGTGAGTGTTGGTCATGTCTACATAGTTCTCGAACCCGTAGGGTCCGCACGCTTAACGTTCGGTGACGATCGGTATTACGAGTTTATGTGTTTTGATGTACCGAAGGTAGTTCGAAGTCCCGAATTTGATCACGGACATGATGAGGAATCTCGAAATGGTCGAGACGTAAATATCGATATATTGGAAGCCTATATTTGGACATCGGAATGGTTCCGAGTGGTTCGGGCATTTTTCCGGAGTACTGGGAGGTTACCGGAACCTCCCAGGGAGTATATGGGCCATGTTGGGCCTTAGTAGAATAGAGGAGAGGGCAGGGAAAGGAGGGAGGCGCGCCCCCCAAGCCCAATCCGAATTTGGAGGGGGGACAGCCCCCCTTTCCTTCCTCCCTCTCTCCTTCCTTCCCTCCTATTCCTACTTGGAAGGGCTCCTACTTCTACTAGGAAAGGGGGAATCCTACTCCCGGAGGGAGTAGGACTCCCCCAGGGCGTGCCATAGAGAGGGCCGTCCCTCCCCCTCCTCCACTCCTTTATATACGGGGGAGGGGGGCACCCCATGGACACACAGGTTGATCATTGAACTTTTAGCCGTGTGCGGTGCCCCCCTCCACCATAATCCACCTCGGTTATATCGTAGCGATGCTTAGGAGAAGCCCTGTTCCGATAGCATCATCATCACCGTCATCATGCCGTCGTGCTGACGAAACTCTCCCTCGAAGCTCTACTGGATCGTGAGTTCGCGGGACGTCACCGAGCTGAACATGTGTATATCGCGGAGGTGTCGTATGTTCGGTACAAGGGATCGGTCGATCATGAAGACGGACGACTACATCAACCGCGTTGTCATAACGCTTCCGCTTACGGTCTACGAGGGTACGTGGACGACACTCTTCCCTCTCGTTGCTATGCATCACCATGATGTTGCGTGTGCGTAGGATTTTTTTTAAATTACTACGTTCCCCAACAGTGGCATCCGAGCCAGGTTTATGCATAGATGTTATATGCATGAGTAGAACACAAAGGAGTTGTGGGCATGGGTATATACATATTGCTTGCCGTCACTAGTTGATTCTTGATTCGGCAGCATTGTTGGATGAATCGGCCTAGACCGACATTACGTGTACGCTTACGCGAGACTGGCTCTACCGACGTGCTTCACACACAGGTGGCTAGTGGATGTCTGTTTCTCCAGCTTTAGTTGAATTGGATTCAATGAACAGGGTTCTTTCTGAAGATCAAAAAGCAATCACTATACCGTGCTGTGGTTTTTGATGCGTAGGTAAGAACGGTTCTTGCTTAGCCCGTAGCAGCCACATAAAACTTGCAACAACAAAGTAGAGGACGTCTAACTTGTTTTTGCAGGGCATGTTGTGATGTGATATGGTCAAGACATGATGCTAAATTTTATTGTATGAGATGATCATGTTTTGTAACACAGTTATTGGCAACTGGCAGGAGCCATATGGTTGTCACTTTATTGTATGAAATGCAATCGTCATGTAATTGCTTTACTTTATCACTAAGCGGTAGCGATAGGCGTAGAGGCAATAGTTGGCGAGACGACAACGATGCTTCGATGGAGATCAAGGTGGCAAGCCGGTGACCATGGTGATCATGACGGTGCTTTGGAGATGGAGATCAAAGGCACAAGATGATGATGGCCACATCATATCACTTATATTGATTGCATGTGATGTTTATCCTTTATGCATCTTATTTTGCTTAGTTCGGTGGTAGCATTATAAGATGATCTCTCACTAAATTTCAAGGTATAAGTGTTCTCCCTGAGTATGCATCGTTGCTACAGTTCATCGTGCCGAGACACCACGTGATGATCGGGTGTGATAAGCTCTATGTTCACATACAACGGGTGCAAGCCAATTTTGCACACGCAGAATACTCGAGTTAAACTTGACGAGCCTAGCATATACAGATATGGCCTCGGAACACTAGAGATCGAAAGATCGAGCGTGAATCATATAGTAGATATGATCAACATAGTGATGTTCAACATTGAAAACTACTCCATCTGATGTGATAATCGGACATGGTTTAGTTGATATGGATCACGTGATCACTTAGATGATTAGAGCGATGTCTATCTTAGTGGGAGTTCTTAAGTAATTTGATTAATTGAACTTTAATTTATCATGAACTTAGTACCTGGTAGTATTTTGCATATGTATGTTTTTTGACTATTTACTGCAAGGCAACAGCCTGACAGTCCTTTATTAAAAGATAAAAGGGGAATAGGTTACAAGTTAAGAATTTACAGAGGAGAAAGATACTTACAAGAAAAAGCTAAGAAAGGTTAGCTATCCAAGACAGAAAACTATCTCTATATTTACATCTAATCCTATGAGATAGAAGAGAGATGTCATGAATAAAGTTTCTTCTCCAAGCTCTAAATGATGGTCATTCATTTCTGAAAATCTTCCCATTCCGTTGTATCCAAATATTCCAGGTAGTAGTGAATACAACCTCAGAGAAAAAAAGGGAGACCAAAATCCTTCCTAACTGCTTGTGCCATTGCATATGTGGTTTCGTTTGGTTGAACTGTCCAAGAAATCCCAAGATAGTTCCAAACCCTTTGGCTAAAGTTGCAAGCAAAGAAAAGATGAGCCCGATCCTCATGTTGTGCAAGGTTGCATAGCACGCATGTGTTATCTTGGATGATCCAATGTCGACGTTGCATCATATCCCTAGTATTCAAGCGATCCATTAACAGGAGCCAACCAAAAACTTTGAGCTTTAACGTGCATGCACACTTCCAAATCCACCGTAGTATTGGATCAACCACTAGGTGTGTGAAGCAAGAGTCATAATATATCTTTGACATAAAGACTCCAGACTTTGAGGGCCACTCCCAAATATCCTTGCGCTCACCATCCAGATTTGTCGGATTCCGGGTTCCGGCAGACCCTTAAGGTTCGAACACTGGGGTGCGCACGGAGATTACGCCTTCTACCTCCTCGCCTCGCAAAGATCTAAACTACTAAAAAACTGCACAAGGGACACAAGATTTATACTGGTTCGGGCCACCGTTGTGGTGTAATACCCTACTCCAGTGTGTGGTTGGTGGATTGCCTCCTGGGGCTGATGATGATGAAGAATACAAGGAAGAACAGCCTCGCAAGGGTCTGTTCTTGGCTGGGGTGATGAACTGCTAGGAGGAGTTCAGCCACCCTTCTCTTTCTCTCTCTCTCTCTTTCTCTCTTACTAGCCAACCGAACGAACGAACCGAACCTCTCCCCCCTTGCTACGTGGGCGGCTGGCCCTATTTATAGAAGCCCTGGTCCTCTTCCCAAATATTGAGCAGGAAGGGAGCCAACAATGGCGGGCTAATTTGAAGGGGGACAGCAAGTATCAACTAATCTGACAAAAGCAGTCTTCGCTTGCGCAAAGCTCTGGTGATGACGCCGTCTTGGGCTCCACGGTGACCTTCGCCTCGTAGTCCTCCTGGTCTTGGTCTCGTTGCACCAAAATGGCAACCTTTGCCTGATGCCTCGGTACTCCGCGGTTGCGCTTCCCCCTTTGCACCAAAGAGGAAAGAAGGGCGCTGCGCGCGCTAGCACCCGCATGGCGCCCTGAGTCGTCACGGCTTGCGTCACGGGCACCTCGCGAGGTACCCCGCCTTGATCTCTCCGCCTCCTCGCGAGCCAGCCTTACGAGGCCGTGCCTGAGGAAGCCCCGTGTCGTCCGCCTCGCGAGGCTTGGCCCCTCACGAGGGTCTTGAGTCTTGTGTTTGATGAAGATGGGACGTGCTGGGCCTCCTTTGAGCCACGCCGCAGGCCGCAGGCAGGCAAGTCTGGGGACCCCCATTCCCAGAACGCCGATAGTAGCCCCCGGGCCCAAGGCATGCCCGGACTTGGCCGTGCCAAGAGGCGAAAGGGCAAGGGCGAAGCGCCGCGGGCCCTAACAGCCTGCGGCCTTAGGCGCCGTTGTAGCGACCAGACCTCAAACAGTCTGATCTCTGTGCTCCGGTGTCATCCCTGGATCAGTAATGCTGACACCACACAGTACTCGGAGGATTTATAGCAGAGTAGGAATCACACACTTATTACATCGAGTGTCTCAAAAGAAAACTTATTACAATAAATATGGCTTAAGGCCATCTAATAACGATAACAGCGGAAGGCTTGGAAGCTAAGTGAGTCCATCAACTCCAACGGCATCACTGAGTATAGAACCACGACCTAAAACTCCTTAATCATCGTCTGAAAAGTCTGCAACATTAACGTTGCAGCCCGAGAACGGGTCAGCACATGGAATATGCTGGCAAGGTAACACATAGAGAGTAATGGAATGAAACAACTATACTATATGCATATTTGGCTGGTGGAAAGCTCTATGGTTACAGTTTTTGCGTAAAGCCAATTTTTTCCTACTTCAAAGGAATAATTTTTTGTTACTATCATGGTGGTTGTTAAACATTGAGAATGGTTGGCAGCATTCTCAATCCCAATTAAGCATCATCATTAAACAAACCCATCAAAATTATCTTTAGAGTAACATGTTGAGATTCACATGATAATCCAGGTACTAGATACTCAAGATGTCCATAACCGGGGACACAGCTAACCATGATTAGTTTGTTACACTCTGCAGAGGTTTGCGCACTTTTCCCCACAAGACTCGATCGCCTCCGTTGGATTTCTCGCACTACATGGTGTTTGAGAAATGGATGACCGAGACACAGTCTTTTAGAAGCGCTAGCACCTTACGTTGGATAGACCGGTACACCTACTTTCCCCTACATCTGCTAGTCTACCCTGTAAGAGTTCGCACGACTTAATCAACTATGCCAGAGCCCATAATGGCTTGTGGCTGCACACGGAAGTTTCTAGTATGAATAATCTCATGATCCCTTTGAGCCTAGGTGGCGGTCCAAAAGAAAACAGGCAAGTCCTGATAGAAACCAGGTGCCTCAGTCCACCCAGATGTGTGTTTAAGTTGCCACCTTAGATAAACCATTAAAATTAACAAGCTCACATCTGTCATGGATATCACTCACCCAATCCACGTCTACTAGCATAGCATGGCATAATAAGCAAACGTAGAAGTAACTCCCAAAGGTTTCATATTAAACAGGTAATAGGTACTACCTCAACTACTTCCCATCCCACAATTTAATTAGATCCTAATCATGCAATGTGTGAGGATTGATCTAATGCAATAAAACTGGGTTGTAGAAAAGGTATGATCAAAGTGTTACTTGCCTTGCTGATGATCCGCGAAAACTAGAGATTCGAAGTAACAGGCGGCGCACTTCGGGTATTCTATCGCAGACAAACAAACAAGCATACAATAAGTACTCATCTAATGCACAGGTAAAACTCAAATAGAAGATCTAACCAGAAAGTTCAACTTAAGAACCCTGGTTTGCAAAAAGAATCAAATCGAACGAAGCAAAAGAAATCAAACGGCGAAAGAAAACAACTTCGTTCTAGTAATCTAGATCTAGGTCAAATTTTACTGTAGCAAAAAATTGTTTAAGTTGATTATTTGGAAAGAGGGTTTCGAGACGAAACTCCAGGCGCTTGAATCGCCTGATTCCGATAAACGAGCGAAAAATTATACTAAAACGAAAATCGGATCAGAAATCGCGATCAGGAAACAACCGCGGAAAACCCGACGAAAAAGACAAGCGATGAACAGAAAAGAAAAAAAAATTCCTCTCTTATTTTTTCGCATGGAAAACGAGGCGCGTCGGCAAACCTTGGAAAGCGTGCTCCGGCGGCGGCGGCGGCCCGCGGTGGGGCTGGGGCGGTTGTGGGCTTCTCTGGCCCGGGGGCTTCGCTATGTAAAGGCGCCCCCGGGCGGAGCCCCGCTCGGGTACGGGCCAAAGTCGGTTCCGTTTTTTTTTAATAATTCCGCTCGGAAGAAAATTAAAAGAAAATACTAAACGGACTCCAAAAATCACGAAATAAATTTTGCCGGGTTTCTAAAATCAAGCCCGATAAAGTGAACATTTATTTGGGCCCAAACTACAACTTTGAAAAATGAGCATTTTTCCTAAATTCAAATAAAAATACCGAAAAACTCCGAAATAATTCTTATTTGATTTTTTTATTAAATCCTCAATATTTCTATATTTTGGGAAAGTCATTTTATTCCCTCTCTCATATTTTTGTAATAGAAATAATTGATGCTAAAATAAATAAAATCAAATGATCCTGTTTACACAATTTGAGAAAACTCAAATATGTAAATAACGAAATCCCCAACTCTCTCCGTGGGTCCTTGAGTTGCTTAGGATTTTCTAGGATCAAAACCAAAAGCAAGATAAAATATGATATGCATGATGATCTAATGTATAACATTCCAAATTGAAAATTTGGGATGTTACAAACCTACCCCCCTTAAGATGAATCTCGCCCTCGAGATTCGGGTTGGCTAGAAAATAGGTGAGGGTGGTCCTTGAGCAAATCTTCCTCTCGTTCTCAGGTGGCTTCATCCTCCGTGTGGTGGCTCCACTGAACTTTACAAAACTTGATAACCTTACTGCGAGTAACTCGGCTGGCAAACTCGAGAATCTTGACTGGTTTCTCCTCGTAGGTCAAATCATTATCCAACTGAATTGCTTCCAATGGCACTGTATCTCTCAAAAGTATGTCAGCCATCTCCGCGTGACACTTCTTCAACTAAGAAACGTGGAACACATCATGAACTCCTGACAATCCTTCGGGCATTTCCAACTTGTAGGCCTGGACTGGGCTACCTTGAGCCTATCGCGAATCAACTTCACCTTCTGTTCAGACTCTTTAATCAGATCTGGTCCAAACAACTGGCGGTCTCCAACTTCGTCCCATGACAACGGTGTCCTGCACCTCCTTCCGTACAAAGCTTCGAAAGGGGCCATCTTCAAACTGGTCTGATAGCTATTATTGTAAGAGAACTCTGCATATGGCAAATTATCGTCCCAACTAGATCCCTAATCAAGCGCACAAGCTCTCAGCATATCCTCCAAAATCTGATTGACTCTCTCGGTCTGTCCATCTGTCTGCGGATGAAAAGTTGTACTAAATTCTAGCCTAGTACCCAAAGTCTCATGCAACTGCTTCCAGAACTTTGAGGTAAACTGGGTTCCTCTATCTGATACGATACTCCTCGGAACTCCATGCAAACATACGATCCTGGTCATGTATATCTTTGCCAACTTAGCACTAGTGTAAGTGGTCTTTACTGGGATGAAATGAGCTACTTTCGTCAATCGATCGACTACAACCCAAATCGAGTCATAGCCTGAACGAGTCCTTGGTAATCCCGTGATAAAATCCATGCCTATCTTATCCCACTTCGATTCGGGTATCGGTAATGGTTGCAACAATCCTGCTGGCTTCTGATGCTCTGCCTTTACTCTCTGACATACGTCACAAACTGCTACATACTCCGCAATATCCTTCTTCATTCCTATCCACCAGAAAATCTCCTTCAAATCCAAATACATCTTGGTATTCCCTGGGTGAATCAAATACGATGAATCATGAGCCTCTCGCAAGATCAACTTTCTGATCTCCGGGTCATTGGGCACATAAACACGGTCTTCAAACCATAGGGTGTCGTGCTCATCCTCATGAAATCCTTTAGCTTTTCCTTTGCTCAGTTTCTCCTTTATAGAAGCAATCTCCTTGTCAGTTTTCTGAGCTTCTCTGATTTTATCCATCAATGTTGACTGAATCTCCAATGCTGCCACATAGCCTCTCGGAACTATCTCCAAACATAGCTCACGAAGGTTATCTGCTAACTCCTTGGGTATTCCTCCCGTCATTAATGTATTGACATGGCTCTTACGGCTTAATGCGTCAGCTACTACATTAGCTTTTCCGGGATGGTAATGCAATCTCATATCATAATCTTTGATGAGCTCCAACCATCTCCTTTGTCTGAGATTCAACTCCTTCTGCGTGAAAATGTACTTCAAACTCTTGTGATCCGTGAACACCTCACAATGATTTCCAATGAGGAAATGTCTCCATGTCTTCAATGCATGCACTACGGCTGCTAACTCCAAATCATGTGTGGCATAATTCAATTCGTGAGGCTTCAGTTGTCGTGAAGCATACGAAACAACTCTACCTTCCTGCATAAGCACGGCTCCAAGTCCTCGACGTGAAGCGTCGCAATACACCTCATAATCCTTGGTCTGATCTGGCAAAATCAATACTGGTGAGGTAACCAAACGTTTCTTCAACTCCTGGAAACTAGCCTCACACTCCTCAGTCCATTTGAATTTAGTATCCTTCTTCAATAACTCCGTCATAGGCTTCGCAATCTTTGAAAAGTTCTCAATAAATCTTCGGTAGTATCCTGCGAGTCCAAGAAAACTCCGGATCTCTCCAACTGTTGTTGGTGCTTCCCACTTGGTCACAGTATCTACTTTAGTGGGATCTACTGCTATACCTTCTCCAGATATAACATGTCTGAGGAATCCTACTTCCTTCAACCAAAACTCACATTTGCTGAACTTGGCATATAATTGATGTTCTTTGAGCTTCCCAAGTACCAAACGCAAATGCTCCTTATGCTCCTCTTCATTCTTTGAATAAACCAGGATATCATCGATGAACACTACGACGAACTTATCCAAAACTCCATAAACACTTTGTTCATCATGTTCATAAAATAGGCAGGCGCGTTAGTCAGTCCAAATGACATAACGGTATACTCATGCAGCCCATACCTGGTGGTAAAAGCTGTCTTCGGAATATCCTGTTCTCGAATCTTCAACTGATGGTACCCCGATCGCAAATCGATCTTGGAAAACATTTTAGCTCCTTGCAATCGATCAAACAGATCATTGATCATTGGTAGTGGGTACTTGTTTTTGATTGTTACTTCGTTCAATCCTCGATAGTCAACAACCATTCTTAACGATCCATCCTTCTTCTCCACTAGAAGTACTGGTGATCCCCAAGGCGAAGAACTTGGGCGAATATATCCCTTATCCAGTAACTCCTTAATCTGCTTCTTAATTTCCACCAAATCCTTTGCTGGCATCCTATATGGTCTCTTTGATATTGGCCCAGTGCCTGGCAATAGCTCAATCAAAAACTCAATATCTCTGTCCGGTGGCATGCCTGGCAACTCTTCTGGAAATACATCAGGAAAATCCTTTACCACTGGTACTTCCTCCTGCACAACTCCTGTTAGGCAATTTACTTGTGTCCTTGTTGGCACATGCCGGGATACATACTTGATCCTTCTCCCTTCTGGTGTGGTAAGCAAAATTGACTTACTAGCACACTCAATATTCCCTTCATACTTTGATAACCAATCCATGCCTAATATCACATCCAATCCTTGAGATTCCAATACTATTAGGTCTGAGGGAAATACATAGTTACCAATCCTTAATGGTAACCGGTCACACCATAGACTAGCCACATACTCTGCTCCTGGCGAGGTTACTAACATGGGTGACCTAAGGGCTTGGGTTGGTAGGTTATACTTACCCACAAATCCCCTTGAGATGTATGAATGCGATGCACCAGTATCAAAAAGAACGAGTGCAGTAAATGACTTAACCAAAAACTTACCTATTACTGGATCGGGCTGAGCTTCAACCTCCTCCACACTAACGTGGTTCACCTGTCCCCTGTTGAAAGGGTTCGGCTTCTTTCCAGAGCTTCCATTACCGTTTTGGCCTTCAGGACATTCATTTGCATAATGTTCGGTCTTCTGACACTTAAAACAAGTGACTTGGCTCAGGTCCTTCTTGGCTGGGGTTGATGGGGTGCTGCGGTTCTGTCCATTGCTTCATCCATTCCCATTACCATTCTTGGTGCCATCGTGATTGTGCGAGCTACCTACTCCATGGGTATGCTGAAAATGTCCTCCCGGTCTAGGGGTAAAGCGAGGCTTCTGCTGAGCTCCTGAATTATACTTTCCTTGTCCATACTTCCTCTTGCGGTTCTCAATTTGCTGTTGCTTCCCTTCAATCATAAGAGCACGATCTACCAACTCCTGGTAGTTGTTGAAGGTGGCTACCATCAACTGCATACTCAATTCATCATTCAGTCCTTCCAGGAATTTCTCCTGCTTAGCTGCATCCGTAGCAACGTCATCTGGGGCATAACGTGCTAGCTTACTAAACTCCTCCACATACTGGCCAACTGTCCTTCCTCCTTGGCGCAAGTTATGAAACTCATGCTTCTTCATGGCCATTGCTCCTGATGATACATGGGCAGTACGAAAAGCCTGCTGAAACTGGTCCCATGTGACAGTGTCAACTGGGAAGGTGGTTGTGAAATTCTCCCACCATGATGCTACGGGTCCTTCTAACTGATGTGCGGCAAACTTCACCTTCTCCGCATCTGTGCATCCTGCTGTGGTCAACTCCCTAGCTGTCTTGCGGAGCCAATCATCTGCTACTACCGTCTCGGTGCTACTGGAAAACACCGGCGGGTTTAGCCTAAGAAAACGGGCTAAGTGGTCAACAGGTGGTGGTGGTGGTGGGTTGTTGTTGTTGTTCCCCTGATTCTGATTCTGAACTAGCAACTGCATCAAGGTGTTCTGCTGCTGGATCAACTGGGTGAGCTCCGGCGGAAAGGCAAATCCGGGGTCACGTCTCGGAGGCATCTGAGTGTTTTTAGAAAAGATGAGATATAAGAATAGAGGGGGTCTAAAGAGAAAACACTACCCATATGCACATGAGGCAAAAGCACACAATTCACTCATTCAATCAAACAAAGGCATACAATCGATCTAGCTATCGCAAAAGTGCTCGGACTACTAAATTTACATGGTGGACTTCTACTACTGGTGAGGTGGTCTAGTAGAAATATTCTACGGTTGTAGACTCCATGATATCGGCTCCAGCTTCATCAACATAGTTATCATCACTACTATCTGCTTCCGAGTCGGTGCCGTCGATGATGATGTAGTCTTCCGGGCTAATCTCCTTGGGTTCTTCGTCCTCGTCTACTGGTGTCGGGCCTCCCATAAATATCCCAATCTTCTTGATCAAGTCGTCATTCTTCTCCACCAATACTTCAATTTCTTCTTCATAATCTTCACGTGTAGCCTTGAGTTCTTCCTCCAGTTCCTTGATTCTAGTCTTAGCCTTCTTCAGATCTATCATGTCGGCGCATATCTGATTCTCCTGCCGTCGAATGTGCTGGTTTAACTCCTGGATAAAAGCTGCAATTGATCTATCCTTCCTGGTGCTGATCATCTCCCATTGTTCATCTCGGCGTCCGCAAGTCTGGTAGATAGTATCCTTGAGATCCTTGCGGTAGACTTCTCCAATGCGTCCCATGGCGATGTGAGCTACCATACTCTTTCCTAGACTCCAAGTTGGTGCATCAAAAGAGAACTCTATGGGCTCAGTGACTGGCATGAACGTCCTTCCTGGAACTTGAACTTGAATCATCCAGCGCTCTTCTTCGGGTAAAGTGGCGTTGTAGGTTCCCGTGAAGCTTGGTACTCCTATGTTCAGGTATCTTGTGACTTCCTTCAAGTGGCGTCCAAAGGGTGTATCTTCATCTGGTTGTGTGAACTTGTTCCTTGCATCCGTCATCCTAAAGAGTAGAAGAGATGAGAAGAGAAGAGAGTGAGTAGTGATCTAGGTCTTTAGCTTAGTGGTCGTGTCCTACAGTCAGCGTGTGCTCTGATACCATCTCTGTAGCGACCAGACCTCAAACAGTCTGATCTCTGTGCTTCGGTGTCATTCCTGGATCAGTAATGCTGACACCACACAGTACTCGGAGGATTTATAGCAGAGTAGCAATCACACACTTATTATATCGAGTGTCTCAAAAGAAAACTTATTACAATAAATATGGCTTAAGGCCATCTAATAACGATAACAGCGGAAGGCTTGGAAGCTAAGTGAGTCCATCAACTCCAACGGCATCACTGAGTATAGAACCACGACCTAAAACTCCTTAATCATCGTCTGAAAAGTCTGCAACATTAATGTTGCAGCCCGAGAACGGGTCAGCACATGGAATATGCTGGCAAGGTAACACATAGAGAGTAATGGAATGAAACAACTATACTATATGCATATTTGGCTGGTGGAAAGCTCTATGGTTACAGTTTTTGCGTAAAGCCAATTTTTCCCTACTTCTAAGGAATAAATTTTTGTTACTATCATGGTGGTTGTTAAACATTGAGAATGGTTGACAGCATTCTCAATCCCAATTAAGCATCATCATTAAACAAACCCATCAAAATTATCTTTAGAGTAACATGTTGAGATTCACATGATAATCCAGGTACTAGATACTCAAGATGTCCATAACCGGGGACACGGCTAACCATGATTAGTTTGTTACACTCTGCAGAGGTTTGCGCACTTTTCCCCACAAGACTCGATCGCCTCCGTTGGATTTCTCGCACTACATGGTGTTTGAGAAATGGATGACCGAGACACAGTCTTTTAGAAGCGCTAGCACCTTACGTTGGATAGACCGGTACACCTACTTTCCCCTACATCTGCTAGTCTACCCTGTAAGAGTTCGCACGACTTAATCAACTATGCCAGAGCCCATAATGGCTTGTGGCTGCACACGGAAGTTTCTAGTATGAATAATCTCATGATCCCTTTGAGCCTGGGTGGCGGTCCAAAAGAAAACAGGCAAGTCCTGATAGAAACCAAGTGCCTCAGTCCACCCAGATGTGTGTTTAAGTTGCCACCTTAGATAAACCATTAAAATTAACAAGCTCACATCTGTCATGGATATCACTCACCCAATCCACGTCTACTAGCATAGCATGGCATAATAAGCAAACGTAGAAGTAACTCCCAAAGGTTTCATATTAAACAGGTAATAGGTACTACCTCAACTACTTCCCATCCCACAATTTAATTAGATCCTAATCATGCAATATGTGAGGATTGATCTAATGCAATAAAACTGGGTTGTAGAAAAGGTATGATCAAAGTGTTACTTGCCTTGCTGATGATCCGCGAAAACCAGAGATTCGAAGTAACAGGCGGCGCACTCCGGGTATTCTATCGCAGACAAACAAACAAGCATACAATAAGTACTCATCTAATGCACAGGTAAAACTCAAATAGAAGATCTAACCAGAAAGTTCAACTTAAGAACCCTGGTTTGCAAAAAGAATCAAATCGAACGAAGCAAAAGAAATCAAACAGCGAAAGAAAACAACTTCGTTCTAGTAATCTGGATCTAGGTCAAATTTTACTGTAGCAAAAACTTGTTTAAGTTGATTATTCGAAAAGAGGGTTTCGAGACGAAACTCCACGCGCTTGAATCGCCTGATTCCGATAAACGAGCGAAAAGTTATACTAAAACGAAAATCGGATCAGAAATCGCAATCAGGAAACAACCGCGGAAAACCCGACGAAAAAGACAAGCGACGAATAGAAAAGAAAAAAATCCTCTCTTTTTCGCACGGAAAACGAGGCGCGTCGACGAACCTTGTAAAGCGCGCTCCGGCGGCGGCGGCGTCCGGCGGTGGGGCTGGGGCGGTTGTGGGCTTCTCTGGCCCGGGGGCTTCGCTATATAAAGGCGCCCCCGGGCGGAGTCCCGCTCGGGTACGCGCCAAAGTCGGTTCCGTTTTTTTTTTAATAATTCCGCTCGGAAGAAAATTGAAAAAAATACTAAACGGACTCCAAAAATCACGAAATAAATTTTGCCAGGTTTCTAAAATCAAGCCCGATAAAGTGAACATTTATTTGGGCCCAAACTACAACTTTGAAAAACGCACATTTTTCCTTAATTCAAATAAGAATACCGAAAAACTCCGAAATAATTCTTATTTGATTTTTTTGTTAAATCCTCAATATTTCTATATTTTGGGAAAGTCATTTTATTCCCTCTCTCATATTTTTGTAATAGAAATAATTGATGATAAAATAAATAAAATCAAATGATCCTGTTTACACCATTTGAGAAAACTCAAATATGTAAATAACGAAATCCCCAACTCTCTCCATGGGTCCTTGAGTTGCTTAGGATTTTCTAGGATCAAAACCAAAAGCAAGATAAAATATGATATGCATGATGATCTAATGTATAACATTCCAAATTTAAAATTTGGGATGTTACAGCCGCGTGGCGGTTGATTGGACACGAGTGCCTCAGCAACCGCGTGGTTGACAAAGTAGCGGCATCTGCCCAGACTTTGCCTTTTGCTTTCTCCGGTTGCTGCTCAGATCCCCTTTCTTGCGCCTCCCCTTTCTTCCTCCAAACTTCCAGATCTACTCTGGCCGCGTGACCTAGGAAGCCATGGCGCCTCGCCAGCCTCCGGCCGAAGCTTGGTACTCTCCTGCTCTGGACTTGCCGAATGTGTCCAAGGCTGGCCTTGCCCGGCTGCGCCAGATGGCGGCGGCGCAGGGTATCAACGGGATGAAGGTGTTCAAGGCCAGCTCCGCCACCCCTGAGGGCCGGCTCCATTGCTGCGGGCCTGGTGCCTCCCTTCTCCGAGTTCTTCTTCTCTGTCCTCCGCCATTACAGCTTGCAAGCTCTGCATCTCCACCCCAACTCCGTTCTTCTTCTGGCGATCTTCGCTTACTACTGCGAGGCCCACGTAGGCGTGCAGCCTTCAGTGGCCTTGCTGCGCCACTACTTCTCCCTCCGGGTCACTCGCGGTTCTCCTTCCGCGTGCGCGGGCTTTGTCACGTACGGCGGCACCATTGCCATCTCGAATCCCGGGAAGAGGATCGAGGGCTTCCGGAGCAAGTGGGTCTTGGTGGATGCCGGGCGCGTCCATCCTAGGCTGATCTTGCCCGCGGAGCCGCCCGCGAGCTCCGGCAACTGAGAGATAATGTGCACAAAAAATATATTGGCATGGAGCACAACACCAACTGAAGAAGCTGCAGTCGGCTCCCTTGGTTTAGTAAGCATGATGAAGCAGATAAATGACGCTCAACTCGATCGACCAGAGGCAGCAGATCATAGATTGTAGGCCTAGAAGTTCCCATTGGCAAACCTAGGTACGTGAAAGGCATCGTCCCGACATCACATCCAAGCAGAGAGGCCACTCTAGCACCTTCCTCATCAGACATGTTTATAGGAATGAGAGAGGATTTACTAAAGTTAAACCGCAAACCAGTGGACTTAGCAAAAGTGACTAGCATTTCCTTGAAGGCAATGAGTTGCTTATCGATCGCAGGCAGGACAATTAAAGTGTCGTCGGCATATTGTACTATCGGATAATCATTGGAGTTGGTTGGGATTGGCAGAGATAGAATATTCCTGGAGCACATCTCATTGACAACAGATTGCAATAAATCCACCGCAATCACAAAAAGCAACGGTGAGAGAGGATCCCCCTGACGCACGCCCGTTCTGCAGACAAAGTGTTTACCTGGCACACCGTTGAGAAGCACAGAAGAAGATCCAGTAGACAAGATAGAATTGATCCAACCAGTCCACCGGGAGTCAAAACCCTTGCGTTGCAGAATTCTGAGGATTAGGTCATGTTAAATTGTGTCGAAGGCTTTAGTGAAATCCAGCTTTAAGAGGACAATGGGGCGCTTTGAGGCCCTGCATTGGTGTATATACTCAAAACACCATGCTAGGCAATCTTGGATCGAACGAGACCGAACAAAACCATACTGATTGCGGCAGATGGACCTTAGGATCACGTTCTGGAGACGATTAGCGAGCAACTTAGTTAAAAATTTCAAGCACGTGTTGGTCAGTGAGATTGGCCGAAAATCTCCAACAACTTCAGGGCTCAGCTTTTTCGGTATGAGGGTAATTAAGGAAGTATTAAGACATTCTAGGTTGCACCTTCCCTCATAAAACTCCTTCACCAGTTGCATGAAATCCTCTTTTAGGATTGGCCGGCACCTCCTTAAGAATAGACCAGAGAAACCATCGGGACCAGGGGCCCGATCCGGTGACTTGTGCTTAATGACAGCATCAACCTCGGAATCAGTAAAAGGCTGGGACAACTCCTCAAGGCCATCAACTCTCGGAATTAATGTGTCCAAGTCAAAACCCATGCGAATTCCTTTTGCACTGCCCATTCGTTGATTAAAATCAGACCAAAACATGCTCGCAAGTTGTTGGTGATCCGAGACAACTTCACCATCAGCATTCTTAATTGAGGAAATTGTGTTTCTCCTATACCTCTCCATGGCCATGGCATGGAAAAACTTTGAATTTTCCTCACCAACTTTAATGTTGCGTATAGTACAACGCTGCTTCCAATATACAAATTGCTAGTGCAAAATATCCTCCAGATGCAATTTCACAATTCTCCTGAAATTAAACTCCGGCCTAGACAAAGGTCTAATCTCTTCCAAACCATCGAACAAGAGAATTACTTTGTTGCAATCAGAAATGAGTGCTTTAATTGTGGACAAATTCATGTGCCATTTCTTGAGTGCATACCGTAGCGCCTTGAATTTAGAGGAAATGGTTAGGGCAGCCAAGGGTCTGTCCACAGATTTGTTCCAAACCTGGGCCACACAGTCATAAAAGAAAGGCAAGTCAATCCAATAGTTTTCAAAATGGAAGATTTTAGCCTTTGGGATAGCAGTAGCAATCGAGACCACACACGGAACATGATCGGAAGTCGTGCGTGCAAGGGGCAAGACCAGCGTGTTTGGATGGTCCGCGGTCCATGCAACTGAAGTAAAGAACCAATCGATCTGTTCAAGTAGAGGTTCAGTTTGCATATTCGACCAAGTGAATTGCCATCCTTTAATTGGTAGCTCAACGAGGCCCAAATGGCCAATCACTTCATTAAACAGAAAGATATCGTTAACATTACCCCCGGGCAAGTTTCGATTTTCCAACGACCGCATAAATTTGAAGTCCCCTAAAAGCAGCCAATTATCATCAGAGTTGATACTTAGGTTATATAACCATTGAACAAAATCATCCCTGGCCGGACCCTGGCACGGACCATATACTGACACTAGGTTCGAAACTTCAGAAGTATGTTTAGAATGGAATTCCGTAATAATACCATAATGTCTTGCCTCAATTAATTTTCCTTCAAAGAAAGAAGAATTCCAAATGATGATCATACCAGCCGAGGCCCCTACCAAAGGCACGTAGGAGAAATTATCAAAGCGCCGAGGATAGAATTTCCTAATAAACCTATGATCAATATGCATGCACTTCGTTTCTTGCAAACAAACGACCGAACAACCACTTTCATCAATCTTTTGCTTTACCGCTAACTTCCGTGCTTCAGAATTAAGGCCACGCATGTTCCAACATAATACCTTCCAGTCTCTAAACTCGGACTGATTCATTACAAACCATAATAGAAAGCAACAAAAGTAGATCATGTAATGACCTACACTGACGAACTAAACAGTTTGGATAGAACCCCAACAGAAAACATAAGAGCAGATAAATGGCGTTTAAATTGGTACGCCATGGACCATAAAGTCGTTTGGTGCAACTAATCATCAGAACTCTTGCTGCTGGTGGAGGTAGAAGGATCAGCCTCAAGCTTTTCCTTGGAGATCAACTTAGGAGCAATGCGCAAACGTGCCCCAATGCGCTGAAGATCAGAAACAGGCGTTGGCGGAGGCACTGACTGATTCTCCTTCGGCTGAGATGATCTGGTTCGACGCCTCTTGAAAGAACTTTGGGTTTTGGCTGGCTGAGAAGCTCTGCTTGGAGATCTATGATAGCCATCGCGTAGCGCACTTAAACGTGCGCTGCGGCGCACCTCTGTATCAACCAGAACCTTAACAGCTCTAGGTTTCCAGCCATGCTTGGTAGTAACCTCAGGTATAGCAGAGAACTCAAATGACTCACTGACAGGTTCAAAGATATCATCAAAGCAGAGTGCCCTTGCAACTGGCCTCTTAACTAGAGAAACCTGGTGTGGAACGCAGGATGAGGGCTCTGTCAGAGGTTGCAAAGAGAGAGTAACATCTGCCCCCTCAAAACAAATATCCCAAGAGCTCTTAGATAGCAGCAGATTACCAAAATCAATCCTGAACACACACTTTGGGATGTCAGCAGAGAAAAAAGTCGGCATTAGCTTCTGGAATGCTCTCTCCCATTGCATCACAGGTGGCAAGACAGGGCCAAAAACAGTGAGAACTCTGCCAACATGAAGAGGAGGCTGTAGCTGGACTGCTGGTTGCTGCAAGATCGCTAAGTCGTCAACTAGCTGAGCATTAACAGAGTCATCTGAAACCTGTAGGATGATAGATTCCTGGGATTGGTTCACATCAACCTGGTTTTCCTCCACAACCTCCTGCTGAATATTCAGATCATCATGAGGAGCCTCTTGGAAATTTGGACCATTCTCCTGTGCTGGAGGTGGCAGCTCATCCCAACCAATTTTAAGAAACTCAGGCATAACCCAATTGTGGTTATTAAACTGCAGATGTCCAGGGAGTGGGTGAGGATTGCTGTCGAAGGGCATCGGATCCTCATCAGGTGGCAGTATATCAGCAAAATCCGCAGAGAAAATGTAGATGGGAGCAGACCAAGAAATGTGTGAACCTCCAAAGTCCACAAACTCTCGATAAATGACATCACGCGACACAAGAGTGGTTGCTGGAAAAGAAACATACGCCAATGTACGCACGAGTAGCGGATCATCCTGGTGCCAGTGGTGGAAGCGGCCAAAGGTACTGATTGCATATGCAATATACTGCGTACGCCTATAGTCCAGGGGTATTCCAACTATCATAACCCAACCCCTGCGAAAACCCTGAATAGCTCTAAAATTGATACCCTCATCATGTGGCACAAATCTAACAAAGCGATCAATGTCCAGCTGAAACGGAGGATGATCTACCAGCGCCTACCTAGCAACTGGACTATGAAAGCGGAAAAGTCCAACTCCTTGGATCCAAGGCTGGGCATCAAGAACATCGCGGCCAAGATCGTTGACAATGAAATCACTGACCATATTTCTGAAGATTGCAACTTCTTCAGGCAGGGGTGCGGGCTCGACGATGGCAATGGCATACTCCTCATGCTGACGGTCAGGAGCCACTTCAGGAGAGTAGAAGGTTCGCGGAAGCCGCCGTGGTCCACTGTCGATGATCTCGAAGCCCGGCGGGACAAAAGGCGAGGGGTCAAGGGCGAAGGTAGCCATTGCTGGATGCAGAGGAGAAGCTGATGACAGTGTAGGAGCCGCGGTGGATAATGGCGCGGCTAGGCTGGGCGATGGTGGCGAGGTGGGTGGCGATGGTGTGATGGGCGGTGGCTCGACGGGCAATGGCGGAAGTGATGGTGTTGCAGGCGCGATGGGACTGGGCAAAGACCCAACTTGGCTAGCTATGTGGGAAACCGAGGCGTCGGGCGAGAAAATCTCAGCTGATCGGCCCGGGAAAGTAGGATTGACCCGCGGGACCCACTTGTAGGTCGGGGAATGCGCAGCGTCGGAGCATCCTTTGGCTCGGTGGCCCAGCCGAAAGCATCTACGGCAGCGAATTGGACTGGTGCATGAATTGGAGTAATGCAGCATAGATAAACAATTCTGGCATTTCCAAACCTTGAAAACAATATCATCAATGAGATCATTAAGTTGAGCAGCATCGTCTGAAAGATCCGGTGGTTGGTCATCCAAAACAGCCTGAGCAGATATTCCAACTATGGCAACAGAAAAATCCAAAATATCGTGAGATGGCCGGGCCGTAACAGATTAGGCCGTGACAGCCCCACCCAGAGCTGTAGAGCCATTGTGGGATATTAAACCATGTTGGGCTGGGGACCCATGCTGGGCCATGCAGCCATGTTGGGATGAATCCGATGCAACCAGATCACGTATTATTGTGTCTTGTGGAACATGCTCATTTTGAATTAACTGAGCGGGTGCAGATCCGGATATGACGGCGGTGTTCCTGGCAGGGACGTTGATCCTCCCGAAAGAGATGGACGGCGTCGCCATCGTCCACTGGAGGTTGGTCATCGGCGGTGGGGTCAAGATCACTTTCTCTTGGGGATTCACGACGTAGCCGGCCTCAGAGATCACATCCACCTGAGAATGTGAGGCAGGGTACCTATAACCCTTGCAAGCAGGATATTGCTGGAACATGGCGAAAGAAAGATTCTTCCTGATTGACGAACGCGATCTTAAAGAAGATTTAGCCAGAGGTTTATGCATAGCTAGCAATCCCAAAGTGGCACGCTTCTTAGAGGGACTCACAAGAATCCACTCAGCGTCACACTCCTTTTTCCAAATCTTAAATTCACGAGTCCAATTAGGGCCACCATTCCCCCAAAGATGAAAATAGCATTTGAATTGTGGACACGCAAACGGTCTCAACTGGAGAATGCATAGGCCAACTTGCTTGCATGAGACAAAAAAGGAGAATACCTTGTCTCGGATGAGTTGTACCGAAAATTCAATTGTCGAACCCCCAATCACTGATTCCAAAGCAGCCGCCACAGAATCATCATTAAGATGGAATATATGTCTGCTGAAAGACACGACCATATTGAAATGGCCCGTGTCATCCGTGGAATGAATAGATCTTGCACAATTCTTGAAAACCTTGTCCTCAAAGATGGCACCCACCGAGAAATCCAGATCCAACGTCGATCCACCAAAAGGACCCATATGAAATGGGTACAGACGCGTAGATCAGATGCCACCGGAGAAGATGGGTGGATCAAAAACAAAAATCACTGGCTAGAAGAGGAGATCGCCGGAAAACCTAGGTCGGAGGTGGGAGGGGTGGGTGGGTTGGTGGAGAGCCATCTTGCATGTCTATGTTGTTGTAGATAGATGGCCCGTGCTGTTGTTCCATTGAATTTTAATGCATTCCTAGAGAAAGCTAAGTTGAAAGATGATGGTAGCAATTACACGGACTGGGTCTGTAACTTAAGGATTATCCTCATTGTTGCACAGAAGAATTACATCCTGGAAGCACCTCCTAGGTGACAAACCCGCTGCAGGAGCAACGCTAGATGTTATGAACACCTGGCAGAGCAAAGTTGATGACTACTCGATAGTTCAGTGTGCCATGCTATATAGCTTAGAACCGGGACTTCAACGACGTTTTGAACGTCATGGAGCATATGAAATGTTCCAGGAGTTGAAGTTAATATTTCAAGCAAATGCCCGGATTGAGAGATATGAAGTCTCCAATAAGTTCTACAGCTGCAAGATGGAGGAGAATAGTTCTGTCAGTGAACATATACTCAGAATGTCTGGGTACCACAACCACTTGACTCAACTGGGAGTTAATCTTCCTGATGATAGTGTCATTGACAGAGTTCTTCAATCACTGCCACCAAGCTACAAGAGCTTCGTGATGAACTATAATATGCAAGGGATGGATAAGATGATTCCCGAGCTCTTTGCAATACTAAAGGCTGTGGAGGTAGAAATCAAGAAGGAGCATCAAGTGTTGATGGTCAACAAGACCACCAGTTTCAAGAAAAAGGGTAAAGGGAAGAAGGGGGACTTCAAGAATAACAGCAAGCCAGTTGTTGCTCAAGTGAAGAAACCCAAGTCTGGACCTAAGCCTGAGACTGAGTGCTTCTACTGCAAAGGAACTGGTCACTGGAAACGGAACTGCCCCAAGTATTTGGCAGAGAAGAAGGATGGCAAAGTGAAAGGTATATTTGATATACATGTTATTGATGTGTACCTTACTAATGCTCGTAGTAGTGCCTGGGTAATTTATACTGGTGCAGTTGCTAACATTTGCAACTCGAAATAGGGGCTACGGATTAAGCGAAGATTAGCTAAGAACGAGGTGACGATGCGCGTGGGAAATGGTTCTAAAGTCGATGTGATCGCCGTAGGCATGCTACCTCTACATCCACCTTCAGGATTAGTATTAGACCTAAATAATTTTTATTTGGTGCCAGCGTTGAGCATGAACATTATATCTGGATCTTGTTTTATGCGAGACGGTTATTCATTTAAATCAGAGAATAATGGTTGTTCTATTTATATGAGTAATATCTTTTATGGTCATGCACCCCTGATGAGTGGTCTATTTTTACTAAATCTTGATAGTAGTGATACACATGTTAATAGTATTGAAGCCAAAAGATGCAGAGTTGATAATGATAGTGCAACTTATTTGTGGCACTGCCGTTTAGGTCATATTGATGTCAAGCGCATGAAGAAACTCCATTCTGATGGACTTCTGAAATCACTTGATTATGAATCACTTGGTACTTGCGAACCATGCTTCATGGGCAAGATGACTAAAACTCCGTTCTCCGGAACAATGGAGCAAGAAACAGAGTTATTGGAAATCATACATACTGATGTATGTGGTCCAATGAACATTGAAGCTCGTGGCAGATATCGTTATTTTCTCACCTTCACAGATGATTTGAGAAGATATGGGTATATCTACTTAATGAAACATAAGTCTGAAACATTTGAAAAGTTCAAAGAATTTCAGAGTGAAGTGGAAAATCATCGTAACAAGAAAATCAAGTTTCTACGATCTGATTGTGGAGGCGAATATTTGAGTTATGAGGTTGGACTTCATTTGAAACAATGCAGAATAGTTTTGCAACTCACGCCACCTGGAACACCATAGTGTAATGGTGTGTCCGAACGTTGTAATCCTACTTTACTAGATATGGTGCGATCTATGATGTCTCTCACTAATTTACCGATATTGTTTTGGGGTTACGCTTTAGAGACAGTTGCATTCACATTAAATAGGGCACCATATAAATCCGTAGAGACGACACCTTATGAACTATGGTTTGGCAAGAAACCCAAGTTGTCGTTTCTTAAAGTTTGGGGTGCGATGCTTATGTGAAAAAGCTTCAACCTGATAAGCTCGTACCCAAATCAGAGAAATGTGTCTTCATAGGATACCCAAAGGAGACTGTTGGGTACACCTTCTATCACAGATCCGAAGGTAAGGTATTCGTTGCTAAGAATGGATCCTTTCTAGAGAAGGAGTTTCTCTCGAAAGAAGTGAGTGGGAGGAAAGTAGAACTGTGCGTCTAGGCCGGATGGTAACAGGAGGCAAGGGACACGAAGTTTTGCCCAGGTTCGGGCCCTCTGGATGGAGGTAAAACCCTACGTCCTGCTTGATTAATATTGATGATATGGGTAGTACAAGAGTAGATCTACCGCGAGATTGGAGAGGCTAAACCCTAGAAGCTAGCCTATGGTATGATTGTTGTTCTGTATGTTGTCCTACGGACTAAAACCCTCCGGTTTATATAGACACCGGAGAGGGTTAGGGTTACACAAAGTCGGTTACAATGGTAGGAGATCTACATATCCGTATCGCCAAGCTTGCCTTCCACGCCAAGGAAAGTCCCTTCCGGACACGGGACGAAGTCTTCAATCTTGTATCTTCATAGTCCAGGAGTCCGGCTGAAGGTATAGTCCGACCATCCGAACACCCCCTAATCCAGGACTCCCTCAGTAGCCCCTGAACTAGGCTTCAATGACGATGAGTCCGGCGCGCAGATTGTCTTCGCCATTGCAAGGCAGGTTCCTCCTCCAAGTACTTCATAGAAGATTTTGAACACAAAGACAGTGCCCGGCTCTGCAAAATAAATTTCCACATATTGCCATAGAGAGAATAATATTTACACAAATCTAATCTGCTGACGTATTCCGTAGTGTGACGCACCACGGCCAAGTCTTCATTCGAATCATTTTATTGTCCCACCTCAACGTGTTATGCAAGGTGGTTTCCTTGGCACGTCTCGTCGAAGCAGAGATCGTGTCCCCTTATTCCAGGATTCTCATCAATGCGGGCATGGGTAACCCAACCGCGCCATTGATTATGGCGCTTGGGGATAAGCGAGTTTTACCAGGCTGGTGGGGACACATAGTTGCGTCCACCCATATAAGGGGATAAGGATCCACCTTTTCACCTACGCCTTCTTCCTCCTTTGCCTATCCATTCTTGTGCACTCGAGCTCCAGCGCCCAAGTCCGGACTCCCCACCTCAACATTCTCCAGCCATGTCCGGAGCGGGAGGCAAGTGGATGGTCTCCTCCGTTACGGAGGGACACATCAAAAGACTAAGGAAGGCCGGATACTTGTCTAACGACATTGCCCATCGGCTTCCTGAAGAGGGGCAGCTCATCCCCACCCCTAGGCCCCATGAGTGGTATTCCTCCCCCATTTCCTCCGCGGATTGGGCTTCCCTCTCCACCCATTTGTCCGGGGGCTCATGTTCTACTATGGCCTAGATTTCCACGATCTGGCCCCGAACTTTGTCCTCAACATCTCGGCGTTTATCGTCGTGTGCGAGGCTTTCCTCCACATCCGCCCCCATTTCGGCCTATGGCTCAAGACTTTCAATGTCAAGCCGAAGGTGGTGCGCGGCAACCAGGCGGAGTGCGGAGACGCCATGGTGGGCAAGATGCCCAACGTCTTATGGCTCGAGGGATCCTTTGTGGAGACCCTGAAGGGGTGGCAATCGGGGTGGTTTTACATCACCGAGCCGCACAACCCTGAATGGGTCGCAGCCCCCGAGTTCTGATCCGGACCCCCTACGCGGCTCACCTCCTGGAAGGAGACGGGCCTGTCGTGGGGTAAAAAAGGAGAGCTGACCGGACTCCAAACATGCGTCCAAACCCTGGTGGACAAGAAGCTTAAACTTGTCAACGTAGTCCAGGTTATGCTCATCTGCCGGATCCTCCCGTGTCAACAACGGGCTTTCAACCTGTGGGAGTTCGACCCGGCGCGGCACCGAACTCTGAGCAGGCTCTTCGACACGACGTACGAAGATGCCTGGAAGGTGCTTTTCAAGGGCGCCGAGGCCCCCGCATCCGCTACCGAGGATCGCGGATTTAGTACGCAGCATCACGCTCATGCGGTAAGCTGTTTTTACCTTTTACAGGGTATCAGTTTTTCATAGTTTGACTCCATGCGGGATCTAAGCTCCCTTACCCTTGACAGGATTGGCAGGAGACGTCCGGACAGATCAACTGTCCGGCTCCTTTGTCCGAAGGCCCAGCGGACGCTCATTTGGCGAAGCTGCTGGTCCCGACACCCTATGTGGTGCCGGAGAAGAAGGCCAAGAAGAAGGCCACGGGGACTCGAAAGAGTGACCGGCGCCCGAAGGTGTCGGATTCATCATCCGATGACTCCAAGACGCACTCCTCCCACGAAGACGAGGAGGAGGAAGAAGAGACCTCTCCCCCTCCAGCGAAGGAAGGGAAGAAAAGGAAGGCCGCCCCAACTGGGGAGGCCGAAGGGTCCAAGAAGGGGAAAACCCTTCCTCCGAACTACTCCACCAACGCCGACGACGGCGAAGAGGAGTGGCCGCTCAGGGCCAAGCCCCTGGCAAAGTCGTAAGTATACGGATACCAGAGTAATTCATAGTATTCCTTTATTGCACAGCTTTCCGTTATGTCGAATATGTTTATGCAGCCCACCCAAAGACCGGCTCGACGCGTCGTCGAGCGGTTCACTGGACTCGTCGGATGTGAATTCGCTTCCGACGGCTTCCTCCCCCCGCCCTACGGACGACGCCAAAGTGTTGACCCAACGGGTTCCAAGCCAGGAGGAGGTGGTCCTAGAGGCGCCAAAAGGCGACCTCCCGGACTCCAGGAGTAAAGGGGATAAAACCCCCGAGGACTCCAAGTCAGGCCCTAGGCCGGACACCGCTCCGGAACCTTCAAAGGTTCCAGAGTCCGGCGGGCGACCTTCTTCCAAGAGGAGCAAGCCCATCGTGCCGGTGACCCTCGTCCAACCGGAGGCGCCGGACAATCTGTTGGAGGTGCTCAAAGGCGCCTCCATCGATGAGGAGCACCGCACCATTATGAGTGCGGTGGTCCAGAAGGTTCAGTCCGCCAAGAGCGGACTGACTGAAGCTTGTACTAGCCTTTTAACAGGCTTTGAGGTAAGTAAAGAATGTGTAAATAATATTACCGCATAGACAGTAGCCCCTGATGCTCTGTTTGGCGTTCGGGGAGAAAAGCCGAATAGAGGATCAAAATGAAATTCGCAGGAGTCTAACAAAAAGGAGTCAATATGCGTATGCGGGCTTCTCTGCTGGCGTCCGCCGTACTGACTGCGGAAGTGGACACGCTAAAGCAGAACCTCGAGCAGTCCGAGCAAGAGCTCGGGCGTGCCAAGAAGCAGCTCGAGGAGAAGGAAGGTAAGAAATACCTTGTTTTAAATATATATAAAAAAAGTGCAATTGCAAAAAATGACAGGATTATCGTGGCTATTGTAGGGGCCACGTCTGAGGTGGCGACCCTTCAGCAAGCGCTGGTCGAGGCCGAGAAGAGGGCGGCCACAGAGCGCACCGAGCGGGAGAAGTATGAGGCCGAGGTTGGCAAGGTGCGGCAAGAGCTCCAGGCTCTCATGGAAAAACATGAGAGTTTGGAGCTTGACTCGAAGACGCGAGCGTCCGAGCTCGCGGTGGCTATTGAAAATGCCAAGTCTGCCAAGGCCGAATCCCAGAAGACCCTCCAAGAGTTGGATGAGGTGAAAAAGATAGCGGTGGGTAAGGCATACTTTATGCAAAGCAAACACATAAATGTAAGTTACTTGTTACTTACCCGAATCCGGAGCTCTCCAGGAGCATTCGCATATCTTCCCCGTAGCGTGTCCGATGCCACCGCATTCTATCGAGGCGAGGAGGGCAGCTCGACAGAGAAGGTGTTCTGGTCTCAGTATGCTGAGGCCGGACACCCTGTGCCCCTGCGCGACCAGCTGAAGCAACTGGTCGAGCTCCACAAGGCAGCCGAACAGGCCATGAAGGGCCTCATAGTTCGGCTGTGGCCTGGAGAGGCTCTGCCTGGGAGCTATTTCGGGCTCATGCGGCGGCTGGTGGGGGCCTGTCCAAGGCTCGAAGTCATCAAGCGCTCCGTCTGCATTGAAGGTGCCCGTAGGGCCCTTGCCCATGCTAAGGTGCACTGGGGCAAGCTGGATGCTGAGAAGCTTGTGAAGGACGGGCCATCGCCGGGGAAGGAGCATCGCAAGCCCGAGAATTATTATAAGGATGTTCTGAAGGGTGCTTGCCTTATGGCGGATGAGTGTTCCAGGGATGTAATTTTTGAGTAAAACTCGCTCGTTTTGTCCTGTGCGCTGAAAACTTGTTCATATGCGCGAAGCAATGCTGTTGGAATTTAAAATATTACCTTCTGTGCGGCTGTTTATCAATTCTGAGAGATGGCGAGTCGTCGGCTTCTGCCCCCGTGCCGCTAGTGCTGGGGTGTTCGGGGATAAACCTAAGCGCTCTTTTTCCCATGTTTGGGTCCTTTGAGGGAGGCGCTCAGCACAACGAACAAGGCAATCGGACTATAATGCTTGAACACTCTCACTTAGCCATAGAATTCTATAATTTTAAATTTCGGCGAAGCCCCTGGTATTCGGAAGACCGAGTTCGGGGCGCTATCCACACCTTGGCCGGACAGAGCCGGCTCCTCGCTCTAAGCGGCATAAGTCTTTAGGGACTCGAAAAACCTCTCGAACAGCGACCAGCTCTCGCTTCATCATGACAGTCAGTTTTAGCTTTCTCTACTGAGGTGCTCGACCCAGCTCAACTAGGGCACAATCGTAGTAGTTCTCCTAGTGCTACCTTAGCCGATATAGCGGAACGTAAGGCACCAAAACATAGGAGCCGGTCAAACCCAACTATTGACCCAAGACATGATTCGGAGCCGATGCATATAATGCTATAAGTTTGAGGTGCCGCACTTGTTAAAGTGTTCGGACTTCTCACACCATATTGAGGGGTACTAAAGCCCCTGGCGTATTTTGGCCGTACCAAAGTGTACGGGTGCAACATGTCGTTAAGGAACATATATTTGTAAAAAAAGAGTAATGCAAAAATAGAAAGAAGCTATGCATTGTTTATTAAAAAGGGCTGCGATCAAAGCAGAACGATACAAATAATGCGATAAGCAAAAGGTTGGACTATTTTAACATGTCGGTTCCAGGGGCAGGCTGCAGAATGGTATGCGAAACAGGTATACTGCTCGTGATAGAGACCACCTGGGAGTTCCGTAATGTGGCATGGCTTGTCTGCTTCCCTGGTTCTTGCATCGTTTGTGCGGCAATTGAACTACCGAACAGGCCTTCCGAAGAGTGGAGTCCTGAAAGTAAGAGAAAATTAAAAAATCGGCAGCCCCTGGTGCGGTTTAAGCCGTGTTTCGGGCATGCCGTGATGGTGCCCCTCCCCCTGTACCCATGGTATTTCTAGAGCGTAGTTATGTACACGAAGTACTGGTGTCGCATTTTTGCGAGGGCTGGGGTTGGGGCGCATTGCTACGCCTGCTCGGAACGTGCCAGGCGGTCTTGTTGTAGGTTACTCCGAGTGCGCTTGACGATGTTCGGACGTTTAATGGCCGGACTGGACAACTGCCTGGAGAGGCTGCTTTGTACTTCCGTTGCAAGGGTCGCCGTGTGCTCCTCTGTTCGGAGGGAGCATTCGGTGTTTCCATTGACCATAATTACTCCTCGAGGGCCTGGCATCTTGAGCTTAAGGTATGCGTAGTGCGGTACCGCATTGAACTTGGCAAATGCGGTTCGTCCAAGCAGTGCGTGATAGCCACTGCGGAATGGGACTATGTCGAAGATTAACTCCTCGCTTCGGAAATTATCCGGAGATCCGAAGACCACTTCAAGTGTGATTGAGCCTGTACAGTTGGCCTCTACACCTGGTATTACGCCTTTAAAGGTCGTTTTGGTGGGCTTAATCCTCAAGGGATCTATGCCCATTTTCCGCACTGTATCCTGGTAAAGCAGGTTCAGGCTACTGTCGCCGTCCATAAGGACTCTAGTGAGATGAAATCCGTCAATAATTGGGTCTAGAACCAATGCGGCGAATCCGCCATGACGGGTGCTAGTGGGATGGTCCCTTCGATCAAAGGTGATCGGACCATGGGTTGAACTTTGGGGCGACTGGCTCTATCGCGTATACGTCCCTTAACGCGCGCTTCCGCTCCCTCTTGGGGATGTGGGTTGCGTATATCATGTTCACCGTCCGCACTTGCGGGGGAAAACCCTTCTGTCCACTGTTGTTCGGCGGCCGGGGCTCTTCGTCGTCATCGCTATGCAGCCCCTTGTCTGTATTTTTGGCATGTAACTTGCCTGCCTGCTTGAACACCCAACAATCCCTGTTGGTGTGATTGGTCGGCTTTTCAGGGGTGTCATGTATCTGGCACAAGCGGTCGAGTATTCGGTCCAAACTGGACGGGCCCCTAGGATTTCTTTTGAATGGCTTTTTCCGCTGACCGGATTTATAGCCTCTGAATCCGGCATTAACTGTCATATCCTCAGCATTGTCGCCGTTAGTGCGGCGCTTCTGCTTGTTGCGACGCGACCTGCCACTATTGTCCCTGGTATCCGAATTACCAGGGTTCTTGGTCATATTGTTGCTACAAGCAAGCCAGCTGTCTTCTCCCGCGCAAAAGCAGGTCATGAGTGTCGTGAGTGCTGCCATAGATTTCGGCTTTTCTTGTCCAAGGTGCCGGGCAAGCCACTCGTCGCGGATATTGTGTTTGAAGGCTGCTAGGGCCTCAGCGTCCGGACAGTCGACTATTTGATTTTTCTTTGTTAGGAACCCTGTCCAGAATTGCCTGGCCGATTCCTCTGGCTGCTGAATTACGTGGCTTAGGCCATCGGCGTCTGGTGGTCGCACATAAGTGCCCTGGAAATTGTCGAGGAATACGGCTTCCAGGTCCTCCCAACAACCGACTGATCCTGCTGGCAAGCTATTAAGCCAATGCCGAGTTGGTCCTTTAAGCTTGAGTGGGAGGTATTTGATGGCGTGGAGATCATCGCCGCGGGCCATGTGGATATGAAGGAGATAATCCTCGATCCATACCGCAGGATCTGTTGTGCCATCATATGATTCGATGTTTACGGGTTTGAAACCCTCGGGGATTTGATGATCCATTACTTCGTCTGTGAAGCATAGTGGGTGTGCGGCGCCTCTGTACTGGGCTATATCACGACGTAGCTCCAATGAGCTTTGTCTACTGTGTTCGGCCCTACCGGATTTGTGTCCGGCGTGACGGTTACCGTCTCGAGTCATGGGGCGCCCACATGATCCGTAGATCGATCTTGTTTGCCTTGCCTTGTCCTCCAACATATCTCACAGGTCTGGCGCATTTTCCCGTGCCTTGGTACGGGGTGCGGCTTGAGTGGAGGGCCGAGAGGCCTCTCTGTCGCGGCCACGAGGTGGCCGGTCGGCCGTATCAAGTGCTGGTGATGCAGGTTTAAGTGCTTCCTCCTCTAATCGGGGTAGCAACATGCGCTTTGGGTAGCTCTTGGAGGGGCGTTCGAGTTTATGCTCTTCGGTCGCAAGGACTTCAGTCCATCTGTCGACTAGCAAATCTTGATCAGCTCTAAGTTGTTGCTGTTTTTTCTTGAGCTTCTTGCTGTGGCCATAAGCCTGCGTTGAAAACGCTCTTGCTCGACGGGATCCTCTGGCACGATGAATTCATCGTCGTCGAGGCTTGCCTCGTCTTCGGAGGAAGGCGTATAATTATCGTCCTCGACCTCTCTGTCTGCCGCTCTCTCATGAGGGCTGGCTTCTCCATCCTCCTGTGCTGAATCTTGCTGGAGGGGATTTTCTTCGGCATTCTCCGGAGTATTATTATCTCCCGTGCTGGAATCACCGTATTTGCTTTGGCGGGATTTTGAGCGGCGCCGCTGACGCCGGCGCTTAGGTTGTTTCTTGGAGGGGTCATCCTTTGTTGTTCCATCTCCATCTCCTTCTTTTGGGGTGTCCACCATGTATATGTCATACGACGAGGTGGCTTTCCAGGGCCTAATAGGCGCCGGTTCTTCATCGTCTCCTGCATCGGTGTCCATACCGTCGATGTCTTCGGAGTCGAAGTCGAGCATGTCGGTTAAATCGTCGACAGTGGCTACAAAGTGGGTGGTGGGTGGGCTTTGAATTTCTTCATCGTCCGTATCCCAACCTTGCTAGCCGTAGTCCGGCCAGGGCTCTCCTGATAAAGAGAGAGACTTTAGTGTCTTCAGAATATCGCCGAAAGGCGAGTGCTGAAAGATGTCCGCGGTAGTAAACTCCATGATCGGCGCCCAATCGGATTCGATCGGCAGGGGCACCGAGGGTTCAGAGTCCGGAGAGGAGTCCGGCTCCTTGGAGTCATGAGTATCGCGGAGTGCGGGGCTGGCATTCGGCTCGATCGCCGTTGGGATCGCAGCCCCCGAGGCGGCGTCCAACCACCCATCCTCGATCGGCGCAATTGGCTCCGAATTAAGGGTCGAAGCCAATGCGGGTGCGGCCTCTAGGGCACTGTTCGGCGGCAGAGCTAGATCATGCTCGTCGTGACAGTGCGGCGCGCTCGGCAGTGGCTCGAATCCGTCAAGGATCAAGTCCCCGCGGATGTCAGCCGTATAGTTTAAACTTCCAAATCTGACCTGACGGCTAGGGGCATAGCTTTCGATCTGCTCCAGATGGCCAAGTGAATTGGCCTGCAGTGCGAAGCCGCCGAAGACGAAGATCTGTCCGGGAAGGAAGGTCTCACCCTGGACTGCATCGCTATTGATGATCGTAGGAGCCATCAAGCCTAACGGTGACGACATAGAGGAACTCTCAATGAAAGCACCAATGTCGGTGTCAAAACCGGCGGATCTCGGGTAGGGGGTCCCGAACTGTGTGTCTAGGCCGGATGGTAACAGGAGGCAAGGGACACGAAGTTTTACCCAGGTTCGGGCCCTCTTGATGGAGGTAAAACCCTACGTCTTGCTTGATTAATATTGATGATATGGGTAGTACAAGAGTAGATCTACCGCGAGATAGGAGAGGCTAAACCCTAGAAGCTAGCCTATGGTATGATTGTTGTTCTGTATGTTGTCCTACGGACTAAAACCCTCCGGTTTATATAGACACCGGAGAGGGTTAGGGTTACACAAAGTCGGTTGCAATGGTAGGAGAACTACATATCCGTAACGCCAAGCTTGCCTTCCACGCCAAGGAAAGTCCCTTCCGGACATGGGACGAAGTCTTCAATCTTGTATCTTCATAGTCCAGGAGTCCGGCTGAAGGTATAGTCCGGCCATCCGGACACCCCCTAATTCAAGACTCCCTCATGTACCTTCTCCCTTATTGGAAAGTAGTTCATCACTGAAATCAATTCCAGTGATTCCTACACCAGTAAGTGAGGAAGCTAATGATGATGATCATGAAACTTCTGATCAAGTTACTACTGAACCTCGTAGGTCAACCAGAGTAAGATCCGCACCAGAGTGGTACGTTAATCCTGTTCTGGAAGTCATTTTACTTGACCATGACGAACCTATGAACTATGAGGAAGCGATGATGAGCCCAGATTCCGCAAAATGGCTTGAAGCCATGAAATCTGAGATGGGATCCATGTATGAGAACAAAGTGTGGACTTTGGTTGACTTGCCCGATGATCGGCAGGCCATAGAGAATAAATGGTCTTCAAGAAGAAGACTGACGCTGACGGTAATGTTACTGTCTACAAAGCTCGACTTGTTGCGAAAGGTTTTCGACAAGTTCAAGGAGTTGACTACGATGAGACCTTCTCACCCATAGCGATGCTTAAGTCCGTCCGAATCATGTTAGCAATTGTCGCATTTTATGATTATGAAATTTGGCAAATGGATGTCAAAACTGCATTCCTTAATGGATATCTTAAAGAAGAGTTGTATATGATACAACCAGAAGGTTTTGTCGATCCAAAAGGTGCTAACAAAGTGTGCAAGCTCCAGCGATCCATTTATGGACTGGTGCAAGTCTCTCGGAGTTGGAATATACGCTTTGATAGTGTGATCAAAGCATATGGTTTTATACAGACTTTTGGAGAAGCCTGTATTTACAAGAAAGTGAGTAGGAGCTCCATAGCATTTCTGATATTATATGTAGATGACATATTGTTAATCGGAAATGATACTGAATTTCTGAATAGCATAAAAGGATACTTGAATAAGAATTTTCAATGAAAGACCTCGGTGAAGCTGCTTATATATTGGGCATCAAGATCTATAGAGATAGATCAAGATGCTTAATTGAACTTTCACAAAGCACATACCTTGATAAAGTTTTGAAGAAGTTCAAAATGGATTAGGCAAAGAAAGGGTTCTTGCCTGTATTACAAGGTGTGAAGTTGAGTCAGACTCAATGCCCGACCACTGCAAAAGATATAGAGAAAATGAAAGGTGTTCCCTATGCTTCAGCCATAGGCTCTATCATGTATGCAATGCTTTGTACCAGACCTGATGTGTGCCTTGCTATAAGTTTAGCAGGGAGGTACCAAAGTAATCTAGAAGTGGATCACTGGACAACGGTCAAGAACATCCTGAAATACCTAAAAAGGACTAAGGATATGTTTCTCGTATATGGAGGTGACAAAGAGCTCGTCGTAAACGGTTACGTCGATGCAAGCTTTGACACTGATCCGGATGACTCTAAGTCACAAACCGGATACGTGTTTTTATTAAATGGTGGAGCTGTCAGTTGGTGCAGTTACAAGCAGAGTGTCATGGCGGGATCTACATGTGAAGCAGAATACATAGCTGCTTCAGAAGCAGCAAATGAAGGAGTCTGTATGAAGGAGTTCATATCCGATCTAGGTGTCATACCTAGTGCATCGGGTCCAATGAAAATCTTTTGTGACAATACTGGTGCAATTGCCTTGGCAAAGGAATCCAGATTTCACAAGAGAACCAAGCACATCAAGAGACGCTTCAATTCCATTCGCGATCAAGTCAAGGAGGAAGACATAGAGATTTGCAAGATACATACGGATCTGAATGTTGCAGGCCCGTTGACTAAGCCTCTCTCAAGAGCAAAATATGATCAGCACCAAGACACCATGGGTGTTAGAATCATTACAATGTAATCTAGATTATTAACTCTAGTGCAATTGGAGACTGAAGGAAATATGCCCTAGAGGCAATAATAAAGTTGTTATTTATACTTCCTTATATCATGATAAATGTTTATTATTCATGCTAGAATTGTATTAACCGGAAACTTAGTACATGTGTGAATACATGGACAAACAGAGTGTCATTAGTTTTCCTCTACTTGACCAGCTCGTTGAATCAATGATGGTTATGTTTCCTAACCATAGACATGAGTTGTCATTTGATTAACGGGATCACATCATTAGAGAATGATGTGATTGACTTGACCCATCCGTTAGCTTAGCATGATGATCGTTTAGTTTGTTGCTATTGCTTTCTCCATAACTACACATGTTCCTATGACTATGAGATCATGCAACTCCCGAATACCGGAGGAACACTTTGTGTGCTACCAAACGTCACAACGTAACTGGGTGATTATAAAGGTGCTCTACAGGTGTCTCTGATGGTGTTTGTTGAGTTGGCATGGATCAAGATTAGGATTTGTCACTCCGATTGTCGGAGAGGTATCTCTGGGCCCTCTCGGTAATGCACATCACTATAAGCCTTGCAAGCAATGTAGCTAATGAGTTAGTTACGGGATGTAGCATTACGGAACGAGTAAAGAGACTTGTTGGTAATGAGATTGAACTAGGTATTGAGATACCGACGACCGAATCTCGGGCAAGTAACATACCGATGACAAAGGGAACAACGTATATTGTTATGCGGTTTTGACCGATAAAGATCTTCGTAGAATATGTAGGAACCAATATGAGCATCCGGGTTCCTCTATTGATTATTGACCGGAAGTGAGTCTCGGTCATGTCTACATAGTTCTCGAACCCGTAGGGTCCGCGCGCTTAACGTTCGGTGACGATCGGTATTACGAGTTTATGTGTTTTGATGTACCGAAGGTAGTTTGGAGTCCCGGATTTGATCACGGACATGACGAGGAGTTTCGAAATGGTCGAGACGTAATGATTGATATATTGGAAGCCTATATTTGGACATCGGAATGGTTCCGAGTGGTTCAGGCATTTTTCCGGAGTACCGGGAGGTTATCGGAACCCCGGGAGTATATGGGATTTATTGGGCCTTTGTGGAATAGAGGAGAGGGAAGGGAAAGGAGGGAGACGCGCCCCCCAAACCCAATCCGAATTGGGAGGGGGGCCGGGCCCCCTTTCCTTCCTCCCTCTCTCCTCCTTCTTTCCTCTCCTACTTTTGCTTGGAAGGGCTCCTACTTCTACTAGGAAAGGGGGGAATCCTACTCCCGGAGGGAGTAGGACTCCCCCAGGGCGCGCTATAGAGAGGGCCGACCCTCCCCCTCCTTCACTCCTTTATATAAGGGGGAGGGGGCACCCCATGGACACACAAGTTGATCATTGATCTTTTAGCCGTTTGCGGTGCCCCCTCCACCATAATCCACCTCGGTTATATCGTAGTGGTGCTTAGTCGAAGCCCTGTTCCGGTAGCATCATCATCACCGTCATCACGCCGTCATGCTGACGAAACTCTCCCTCGAAGCTCTACTAGATCATGAGTTCGCGGGACGTCACTGAGCTGAACGTGTGCAAATCGCGGAGGTGTCATACGTTCGGTACTAGGGATCGGTCGATCATGAAGACGTACGACTACATCAATCGCGTTGTCATAACGTTTTCGCTTACGGTCTACGAGGGTACGTGGACGACACTCTTCCCTCTCATTGCTATGCATCACCATGATCTTGCGTGTGCGTAGGATTTTTTTTTTGAAATTACTACGTTCCCCAACATGAGGATCACTCGTGTCATGCATGTCGCCTCGGCAAACATGCTTGTCTCCCGTTTAGGGCTTCTTCTCATTTTGCATCATACCTGTTTGAGTTAATTCATAGTGATGTTTGGACCTCTCCTGTTACCAGTAATATGGACTATCTTTATTATCTTGTCATACTTGATGATTTCCCGCATTATGTGTGGACCTTCCCATTGCGCCGCAAGTCAGATGCTATATCCACTCTCATCGCCTTCTACCCCTATGTTCTCACGCAGTTTGGTCGTCCCATTCTTGTATTGCAGACAGATAACGGGAAGGAGTTCGACAACCTAGCTGTTCGTACTCTCCTCACCACACATGGCACGACTTTTCGTCTCACCTGCCCGTACACCTCGCAGCAGAGCGGTCGCGCTAAGCGTATCCTTCGCCCTCTTAATAACTGTGTTCGAACTCTCCTCTTTCATGCCAATGTGCCTTCGCGCTTTTGGCCTGACGCTCTCGCCACCGCTTCACTCCTCATTAATATCCATCCATGTCGCACTCACGGGAACTTTTCACCTCATCACCTCCTCTTCGGTGCACCACCCTCTTATGATGAGCTTCACATCTTCGGCTGTCTTTGCTACCCTAGCATCGCCGCTACTGCGCCTCGTAAGCTTGCATCCCGCTCCGTCGCATGCATCTTTCTCGGCTACCCACCTAACAATAAGGGCTACCGCTGCTATGATCCTGTCTCCCATCGTGTTTTCACCTCCCGACACGTTTACTTTGATGAGATGGTGTTTCCGTTTCAGCAGCAGGTACTCCTTGTCGCCTCGTCGCTGTTGACCACCGGCGGCCCTTCAGCGACTCTGTCAGGTGGACGGCCCCGCCTGGCTCTCGGACCGTCTCCGGGCTTTGGCGGTCCTCGCGTCATGGGACGAGCTGCGTCTCGCGCCCCCACGCCGGCGCCTGCCCTCTCGGCCTCCTCAGCCGACCACGACGCCTCGGCTGGCACCCCCCATTCACCCGCCGTCCCCGACTCAGGCGTCGCGGGCTCGGCCGCCGCCTCGCCGGTCCCGTCGCTGGCCCCGTCGCCGGCGGCCTTGCCGGCTGCTTCGCCGGCCGCTCCGGTGTTGCCGTCTGGCCCTGTTACACGGGTTAGGACCGGCGTTCACCGTCCGAGCCTGCGGTGCTCGAGCGGCGAGTACCTCCTCTCCACCTCCACCACGGAGCCGTCTCCTCTTCCCGCGTCCGCTCGCACAGCCCTCCATGATCCTCACTGGCTTGCGGCGATGCAGGAAGAGTTCGACGCTCTTTAGCAGAACCGTACATGGACACTGGTTCCCCAGCCTCCTCGCGCCAATGTCATCACCGGCAAGTGGGCCTTTCACCACAAGACCCGCTCAGATGGTACACTTGAGCGCTACAACGCTCGCTGGGTGGTTCGTGGTTTCCGACAGCGCGCTGGAGTTGACTTCACTGAGACGTTTGCCCCAGTTGTTAAACCGGGCACGATCCGCACTGTCCTCCAGCTTGCGGTGTCCCGAGGCTGGCCAGTTCATCTGATGGATGTCTCCAACGCCTTCCTCCACGGTCATCTTAAGGAGCAGGTTTATTGTGAGCAGCCCACCGGTTTCGTCGACGCATCTCTTCCTGACCATGTGTGTTTGTTGTCCCGGTCTCTCTACGGGCTCAAGCAAGCACCCCGTGCCTGGTACCAGCGGATGGCCGGGTTTCTTCAGACACTGGGTTTCAGCGTCACTCGCTCGGATGCCTCCCTGTTCGTCTATCGCCACGGTGACACGACTGCATATTTGCTCCTCTACATCGACGACATCATCCTGACGGCCTCCTCCGCGGCTCTTCTTCAGCAGAATACTCTCCGGCTGCGTGACGAGTTTGCCATCAAGGACTTGGGTGCTCTACATTATTTCCTTGGCATTGAGGTTGTTCAGCGGCCGGACGGCTTCTTTCTTCATCAGCAGAAGTATGTGCATGAGCTTCTTGAGCGTGCTGGCATGCTCAACTATCACCCTGTTGCTACTCCTGTTGACACGAAGGCCAAGATTTCTGCTCTTGAGGGCTCGCCACCGTCGAATGCTCCCTTCTACCGGTCTATCGTCGGTGCTCTTCAGTATCTGTCTCTCACCAGACCGGATCTTTAGTATGTTGTTCAGCAGGTGTGTCTCCACATGCACGCCCCTCGTGACTCCCATTGGACTCTCGTGAAGCGGATCCTCCGCTACATTCGCGGCACGATGACCCTTGGGCTCACCCTCACGGCGTCCACTTCTCTGGAGATGGTGGCCTACTCCGACGCGGACTGGATTGGCTGCCCAGACATTCGTCGATCCACCTCCGGCTACTGCGTCTACCTCGGTCCTTCACTCGTCTCGTGGTCGTCCAAGCGACAACCCACGGTTTTGCGCTCCAGTGCGGAGGCTGAGTACCGAGTTGTGGCTAACGTTGTTGTTGAGTGCACCTGGCTACGACAATTACTTCAAGAGCTGCATCACGACGTATCCCAGGCTATGGTTGTCTACCGCGACAACGTTTCTGCGGTGTACCTCTCCGCCAACCCCGTTCATCATCGCCGGACTAAGCACATTGAGCTGGACATTCACTTTGTGCGTGAGCAGGTGGCCCTTGGACGTATTCGGGTTCTCCACATTCCGACTACACAACAGTTTACCGATGTGATGACGAAAGGACTGCCGACTTCCACCTTCGAGGAGTTTCGTTCCAGTCTTTGCGTCACTGGCGCCGCTTCGACTGCAAGGCAAGGGGGGTGTTGAGTATATTATGTACGTGAATATTTGTGTATAGAACCCACCTTCTGTTTCCTCTGTATAGTTGAGGTTGTGACCCTCCTCTGTACTCGTATATACGTGCGACCCTCCTCTGTACTCGTATATACGTGCCTGGTGCACCGATCAATATATCACGATTGCACAGCCCACATCTTGCCCTTCTACAGCCAGAAAATGAGACACTTTGGACTCGTTTTTTTGTTGCAAAAAGATCAAATCTACTATAAAGGAGTAGTTTTCCAGCATACAGGAAGTACCGCTGCTACCAAGGCGTGCAAAGTGCAACATACATACCATTACACAGAAGAGAACGTTTTGGACCCTTGCATTGACAAACTGCGCGCAAAGACACCTCTGTCTGTGCTGGTTATTACTTCATACCTTCAGCGTGGATGAAACCGTCATCCGTGAAAAAAATCTGTTGGTTCGCCTATAACAGGTTAAAAAATGAATAGCAGTCGTATTTCAGCGCCTCGTATGCGAGGCCGCGCTCAGGCGCCCTCGCTCTAGGTTACAACATCCTCTACACCTAGGAGCAGGTTCGTTCGTGTGTGTGCCGGGAACCTGACAGAAGATAACAGAACACTTACAACGAGCAGCAGCAGAGATGCCCCAAAGTTCCGACGAGACCTCCTTTGCCGCCGCCGCGAGAACGAGGGAGAGCGGGCACCTGCACCAGCTCAGATCTTGTCATGGAGGTTAACGACCAGGTCGTGCGCGTCGTCCAGCAGCCTCCACACGTCCAGCTGCCCGGCCATGCTGTTGCACTCCCGCAGTATCTCGTCCATGCTGCTGTACTTCTCGATGATCAGCTTCCTCCTCTGCAGGACGCAGGCCGCGATGGCGTAGAGCAGCAGGTCGTCGGTCGGCGGGGCATGCAGCCTTATCTTCCCCCAGGTGGTCCTCCCGATCCCGGCCCGGATGGCCGCCTGGTCGGCCCACATCACCTCCCACAGGCACACGGTCTGCTCGAAGGTGAGCTCCCTCCTGAAGAGCACCACCACCATTCTGTACACGAAGAAGCAGTCCTCGGCCTGCAGCTTCTGCAGGTGCTTGTACAGGTGCGAGTCCTTGCGCTTGATGATCTGCGACACGATCTTCAGCTGCCTCTTTATCCCGACCTCGTCCAGCCTGAAGTTGTGCCTGGCTTTCCTCATGAAACCCACAAAGCACCAGAACGCCGCGTCGTCTTCCTCCATCACCGCGATTATCGGTGACAAGAGATCACTCATACCTTGGCAGTAACCGATCTCCGGATCGTAGATCGCATACGCTTCAAGAAGTCCGACCAACCGAGCAGCATGGTAAATCATATGGGGCTCCAAATGGTCATAATCTTTCAACCCAACAGATGCTGCAGACTGTAGAGCTTTCTCCTTGGGGACTTCGGCCTGGTTACGGGAGAACGAAATCCATTCCGCATTTGCCCGGGTAGCATCTAGCCTTATAATGCGTTGCCATGTCGCGAAGTCCTCTGAGGTTCTGCTAGCCCGAAAAATATCCGCCTTGAACGAAGAACTCCTAGCAAATTTAGGATCCGGATCACAGCTATCCTCGCCACACACGGATATCCTTCCAGAGTCATCTTCATCCGATGATTCGGAGTCAGAAGATTCTGACTCTGCTATGCATGGATATGCATCAATTAACTCGCTTGTGTCTTCTTCCAAAGATTCTATAACATCATCACACATAGTGATCTCCGGTTGCTCGGCCTCGCTGTGTTCAGGCTTCGGTTCCTCGAGTGACCTAGAAGCCTTCTCGACATTGACATCTTCAAAACAAGGCGATTCTGATCCTTCAGCACCACTTCCTTGAGCAGAACACTCCTCATTATTCACTTCATTTATTGACTTCAGCCCACTTCCTCTGTACCCATTCAGAATGTGCTGGCACTGCCGCCTCAGTTTTTCATACTCTTTCCTGAACAGAAAGCTATGTAAGTCCAAAAACTCTTGACAGATTAGGCAGGATATTAATAACAGTAGAACATCATTGGTTTACTCGGTCATTTGCTTTAGGCAGTTACAAATTCACACCACCATTCTCGTGTGAATTAATCAGGGGAATAAGATACTGCTGAGCAAAATGTTTCTGCCTATGCAGTATCACATATTTTCAGTTCGTTATGGAATCATGGCGCAATGAGCAGAATGCTTTATGATTAATTCAAACCAGGCATTCAACCAAACCAACAACAACAACAACAACAACAAAGCCTTTAGTCCCAAACAAGATGGGGTAGGCTACAATAAAGCAAAGACCAATTTATATCAAAAAACTAATCTTCAGATATTAATACAGTACCTTTTTTTAATCCTGATGGTATTCCGTTCCTCTTCAGAGCTATTTAAATCATAGCTGCACACAAAATTGACAAGGTAAATCTCTCGGGATTTGAAGTGGCAAAGTATATTAAATAAGAGCATATAAACTAAAGTTTTAAACACAATCTAAACATAATTTAGGATATCAACCACAAATTGAAGGTAATATTGCAATTGCACATTCTTATAAGATTGCTGCCCATGTTCATAAGATAAGGTCACAAAATCACACTCATTGCTCATGACAAGATCGATACGTACATGTTCATAAGATAAGGTCACAAAACCACGCTCATTGCTCATGATAAGATCGATACATACGAGCACTGTATTCCCTGTCCTATATATTGAGTTACTAGTCAATAAGCCGGGTTCGTACACAATCAAGAATGACACCAAGCATTCCAATGATGAAGACAAGTGTGTTGATGACCGCAGCAGTGACCATAGGCATGAATGACACACCCAAAAAGACATCCATCCAAGCTCATGCGCGTGTGTGCACATTGCGTTTTGCAGGATAGCACTTGGTGGTAATGATATTACTGTATTACTACAGCCATATGCACCTATTTCCTCCCTAAAACATCTGCCGATCATCTTGATTATCTTTTGCTTTAACTGACTACATCGTCATCCAACAAGGTGCTCTGGGGAATATTTGTGTGTAGCTAACATCTCAAATTTGGTCAAAGATATGAATCTTACTACTAAGAATAGAAGAGATCAAGTAACTCACACTCCTAGTAGGAAGGGCCAAACTTCAGCCCGAATGCCTGGTTCAATACCCTGGTACAGTAAAAGAAGTGTCAATTTTCAGTGTGTAAACTACAACCAAGCATCATAGACAAGTACATATGCAGGCCATATATGCAAATGAATAACTATGCTTACCCCACTACGGACTTTCTTTAGGACCTTCTTTCCCCCATCACGAAGTTTCCCATTAGCTGAAAATTGACCGTCCCACTGCTGACGAGAAAGTACTCTTTTCCTTTTCCTTCGAGACCACGGAGATTTAATTCCTCCCCTGACAAAAGGAATTATATTTTTTTAGCAAAGAGCATAAGCAGAGGTATTGGTGAACGAAAGAAAAGGTCGGCAAACAAACTAGCTAGCCAGTACTACAGTGCCATACTCCAGTCCAGTGCCATGACATGCACATTTAGCATATACTGTTCATAGGCACATAGATACAGCACATAAACAGAAAATTCTTCACTCCTTAGTTTAATCATACTTTCATGCTTATTTAAATGCATCATACTTAATTTAAAACAGTGTGCATGAGAAATCATTAGGCATGCAAAAGATGCTACTGTAAATAAAATTGAGGTGATTAGTTTATCAAATCAGCTTCATATAGAATAAGTTCCCCGCAGTTACGGTTCTCTAAGTTATTACTTATTATACTAAAACTAGGCAACTTCCGGGGCAGGTTTATTGTTAATTGCATCAATAGATTTTATACTGCTCGCCCATATTTCAAATCAACCATATATAGCCGAGACTTACATTAATTTCTAACAATATAAGCTCAAGCTCAAAATGGAGCCGCGGTCAGGGTGAGCTTAGATGAAATGACTTCAGTGAGAACATATGACCATTTCTATGTAAAAAAAAATTGTATTCATTACATTGGTGAAAGCAAACAAGCTGAAAGGCAACACGACAGTAAGTAAAACTTAATTGTCTGTGGTTTGGGAACTGGTTTGTGGCACACAAGCTTAGATGGCTTATGATTGACAACGTTCCGTGACTCCACGTTAGCACAATTGCACAGAAGAAACTGCTAGCTCAATTTTCTAGGTAGCCGTTCAAGTATGAAAGCTTCATTATCAAACCAAATAAATGCATAACATATTCAGTATTACTAATTTTTAAAGTATTATTCTGTATTATTTGTAGGAAGCAAAATTTGCTTTCCTTGGGGGACAGGTCACCTCCAAGGTCCTACATACCATGCCATATAACATTAAGAATCAACAAAAGCAACCTGAAGTAGCAATCAATTCAAGCTAGCAGCAAGCAAGCTACCTCTCTATTCAAACAGCAATGCACACCTTTGAAATCTGTAAGTTGAGCACTAACATTGTCACTAGACTAGACCAAAAGAGCACCAGGATATAACTTACTGTACATGCTTCAACTCACAAAAGAGGCATATTTGGAACAAAGTATAGAGCTAACTCATTCGTAGAGATGACAAGTGGTTGAAGCACTTAGCCAAGCCATCACCACACGGTCCACTCTAATCGAAACTGGAACGCAAAGCTCGACTGGATCGAAACAGAAAAAAAATCCTAATTCGAGCATTTCACTGGACTCCAGGCCACCAATTCAACTACAGCGAGGTATGCCGGAGCCCACAGCACCAGATCAGAAGCTATGGAAAGGCTGAAAAGTTGGCATTTTTACTCGCCGGCTCTGGCCAATCCAGAGGGGGAAGGGGAGGGAACCCACCGATCCGAGCGCGGCGAGGAGGAGGCGGCGGGCGAGGACGAGGACGAGGCCGCGGCCGCCGCCGACGCAGCAGACGCCAAGGCGGGCACGGAGCTCCCCGCGGCCGCGGCCGCGGCCGCCGCCGCCGCCGAGGAGGAGGAGGAGGAGTTGGACGAGGCGGCCGCGACGAGGAGCGAGCGGATGTGGATCCAGGACGAGGATGGCGGGGACGAGGCGGCCGTGGGCGAGGAGGAGGAGGACGGAGAGGTCGAGGTGCTGGATCGCCGCAGGGCCTTCATGTCCGTCCGTCCGTCCGTCGGCCGGTCCCTCTCACCCACCCACTACCCCCCACGCGCGCCCACTACCAGCACCAGCAGGTCCTCCGCCCTTGCCTCCCCGGCGCCATCCCCGCCGCCCCAGGATCTCGTCGCCGGCGCCTGCCACGGGTTAATCTGGTTTTTCCCCCCCACCGTGCTTTAACTCTAAGCTTTTGGCAAATGGACAGAAGTGGTAGGGGAGAGGGAGAGGTGGGGGAGGGGGGCATGTGACGCCAATAAAGCCACACACACGGAGAGGGGAGGGGAGTGGGTGGGGGTGCCGTGCGCGCTTCGACGGGTCCCGCCCCGGCCGCCACGCGGGGCCCGCCGGTCAGCGAGACACACGGCATCGATGGCCCGACCTACCGCCGCTAGGACACTCAACTGCCCGGCATTGAAGAGGGTCCCGCGGCCGGCCGGCGTCCTCCGCTCTCTAGGTCAACCTCCCAAGATCCTTGCCCTTTTTTTCTCTCAATTATTGTCCATGTTTATCCTCATTCACCAGCTTCTCATCTCATTTGAAAAAGTCGGTTGGAAACGAGTTCTGATGTACTCTGTCCCAAGTATCAAAAACGCTCTTATATTATGAGACGGCGGAAGCAGTACTTTTGGGTCGCAAGGCCGAGTCTTTGGGTCACCCATCTACTCCCTCCGTTTCAAAATAGATAACTCGATTTTATACTACAAAGTTAGTATAAAGTTGAGTCATCTCTTTTGAAACAGAGGGAGGAGTGAGTAGTAGATGGAAGGATATCTATCCACACGGCTTGTTCTAGAGTTTCCTCGAATTTCTATGGGAGTATATACAGACCGATAATAATGGTGTGTGGTGGAGTCGCCAAACGGCGTGGGCGGGATGGATACGATCTATTGCTAGTTTTGACTCTGTCGGCCGACACGTTTAGCCCGTGGAAGATCTCCATCTGGGGCTTAGTTAGCCAGTCAAGTCAACGGCTGACGTGATAAGCCTTTTTTTGCTTGGGAGAAACGGAAGGTGTGGTGCTGTTGCTGTTGCGTGGACTCGTCTATCATCCACTCTCCGTTTAGATTTGAACTGATCGCGCGCGTTCGTCCGTTTATTCGTTTGTTCGTTCATGGATGGCACTACTACGTGCCAAAATTAATATACTGACATGCCACGATAACAACGTACTCCTGCGTGCGTGCGTGCCCCCTTGGCACGATGGTAGCTGCCAAGCTCCTCGGGCATGCATGCATGTACGTTGGTGGCGCTGGCAGGCCAAAAAATTGTACTAGTAGTAGAATTTCTTGTTTAACTACTGCTACTAGTACAAAAACAAAAGACGCGCTTGCTCGAGGAGCACCGAAATTTCACTTGAAATTGCTCGAATATCTTCGCTTGCATGTATAGTAAGAAAAAGGGTTTTTTCCCATTTTATATTATAAAGCAAATTCGCTTGCATGTATGCTTCATATTTTCATCGTCAGGAGTACGATCACCAAAATATATGAAGGCTTTCCAGCCCACATATAAACACAAAAATGCTAAATGTTGGGCTACATAAATTTTCCTCAATGTGGGGCCTACATGTCAATGTGTCTAACTTCTTCCCCGAATTTCCCGTCAGTCATATGCCATCATGGCATCGTCGTCTGTTAGCCTCCCCGGTCTTCTTGACTACCGCCACCTCCCTCTGCCTTCACATTCTCATCCTCTGCCACCAACGTCATCGCATCCCACAACCTCGCGCTCCCCCGTTGTGGCGGCCCAAGGGGAGGACCAGGGGAGAAGGAGATGCAACAGGCATGTGCTCCTCTGCGTACACGGCTGGTCACAAATGCCTTACCATGGCGTCGTCGCCCGTCGTCGTTGCTTCTCTGGTCCGCAGTCGATGGCCACAATGGCCTCTCTTTAGAAGAAGAAAAAATGTTGGGTTGAGACAAATTTTTGCTAGCTTTTGCTGGGCAAGAGATACTCTTCTCTTGCAAAGGCTGGAATTTTGAGTCAACCATCTGGTAGATTGGAAGAAATCCACACGATTTCCACTAGTGAAATTTTCTTTTCAGTCTTGATAAGTCTCAGTCAATGTTATATCTATAGGATCTTACATTAAGATCCGTGCAAAAAAATTATTTTTTTCTTTTTCTCTATTACATGTTATATAACCTAGCCACACCCTTTTCTTTTGTGGCAGACCAATAATGTGCCAAACGGCATGGGCGGGAAGGGATATGGATACGATCTAGTTTTGACCCTTTGGCCGAAGATCTGGGCTTAGCTAGTACGTAGTCAACGGTAACGGCTGACGTAAGCTTTTTTTGCTAGGGAGAAAGGGAAGATTTTTTTTTTTGCGTGGACTCGTTTATCCACTGTTTGAACTGGTCGCGCGCGCGTTCGTTTCCTTTCTGGGGCGACACGGCTGCAGAGAGGCGCACGTCATCCATGAGGTGCCGGAGCAGGCACAGCCGCGCACATTGATTCATTCTTTCATTCATTCATGGAGCTACCTGCCAAGACGCTGCCATGATAACAACGTATCCTAGGTGCGTGCCAAGCTCATGCATGCATGTACATCGATGATGCTGGCGAGACAAAACAAAGTAATTTTTTGTTTAATGAAGCCGCTTGTTATATAGCTAGACTAGACAGAACGGACCAGTGCCACAGGCGGTTAAAAAGGCAGGTGGGTTGAACTACTGATGGCCTCGTCGTACTAGTACCAAAAATGCGCTTGCTTACGAGGAACGTGGGAATTTCACTTGAAATCGCTCCAACCTCGTGGGATTTAGGACAGATTATTATCAGTCTGCGGCTAGGCGAAAGGGATACTACCGGCGGCGGCGACACGGCTCCTCCTCATGCGGCGACCGGCGTGTGCGTGTCCCCCGTAGCAAGACCGATGCCCCCGAATCTCAAGTTTTCCCTTGCCCACAACCAAACGGGGTGGCCTATAACGAAATTCACATGATCACTCGCTGGGGATTGCAGAACACTTCTGATGCCGTGCCTTCACGTGACCACCCACCACAACACCTTTGATCGCAGGAATTCCACGAGAATTCGCTCAAACTCCATAGAAACTACTAGTACAGTACGATATACACTCCAAAAACACATAGCGAAAAAAGGGTTGCATTTGGGAGCAAGTCAAGAGCCAAACTCATTCCAAAGAGAGAGACGAGACCCCAACAGGCAACGGCACATGCGGCGAGCGGCCGGCGTGTCCCCCGGAGCACCACCGATGCTTCCGAACCTCGAGTTTTCTACTCCGTTGGGCCACAACCGCAACGACGGACGATACGACGCGGCCGGTGACCTCTCATCACATCACATGCATGGCGATGCATGGTGTGAGGATAGATAGATTCGGGAGTGCCCCATAGTCTAGGCCACGTTCTGCTGGTCTTTCGGCGCGCGCTCATGTGAGGGAGTCACATGACCTGTTGGCCCATGCTCTCAGGAGAAGCTAAACAAACAGCGAAGATCATGTGCTCATCCTTCATATGGTCCAATGAATTGCCGATGTATGAATGCGGGCCGAATGGTCGGATTGGTCGATGCGGCCGGCACAAGGACCGCAATATAATACAAAATTGGTATTACTTTTTCTTTTGAAACTTACAGAATTGGTATTTATTTACAATTGTAGTTGTTTATATATTCGGATTTGCTAAAACTCATTCGAATGCTTTTTTCTTTGATCTCATTCATTTTTGTGGCCGTTAGATTGAGACGCTTCGCGATTTGTGTGTCGAGGTGGAGACTTCGCCCGACAGGGTGGCGCGGCCCATGTGTTGTCCCGCTGGCAGCCCATCTCTTGTTTTTTGTTGTATGGGCTCCATCCTTCTCGCACTTGCAGTCAGGCCCTGTATAGGATATACGAGTAGACTCCTTTTCTCCTTCTTCTCGTCGGCGGCTGCAATACAGAGAGCGCGGCGGTTTTTTTTTTTGTCTGTACAGGTTGAAATCTTGTTTCATCTTTTTTCTTTTCTTTTTGCGGGTTGTTTCATTTTTCTTTTTGATTATGATTTTTTTCTTTGTAGTTGCAACCGCCCTAACCCGGCCGTAATCGCAACTCAGCACACCCAAACGCAATTGCAAGACATATAACGTCACTGTAGCCGGGGGTCGGGGCGGAAGGCTATTGACATCGATGGGATCGGTTCCATTTTTTTATGAGTTTTTTTGTTTGTAGTTGCAACCGCCCCAACCCGAGCACAAACGCAAGTCAACACACCCAAGCGCAATTGCAAAACATATAACGTGACCGCAACCGGGGGTTGGGGCGGCGGGTTGTCGGCGCCGATGAAATCGGTTCCATTTTTTATTTATTGTTAGTTTTTTTTATAGTTGCAACCGCTCCAACCCGACCGTAATCGCAACTTAGCACACCCAAGCGCAATTGCAAGACATACAACGTGACCGCAACCGGGGGTCGAGGTGGAGGGTTGTCGGCGCCGACGAGATCGGTTCCATTTTTTATTTATTGTTGTTTTTTTCTTTAAAGTTGCAACCGCCCCGACTCGAGCGCAATCGCAACTTAGCACACCCAAGCGCAATTGCAAGACATATAACGTGACCGCAACCGGGGGGCGGGGCGGAGGGCTTTCGGCATCGATGGGATCGGTTCAATTTTTTTCGTTTAGGAGTTTTTTTGTTTGTAGTTGCAACCATCCCAACCCGAGCGCAATCGCAAGTCAGCACACCCAAGCGCAATTGCAAGACATATAACGTCACCGCAACCAGGGGTCGGGGCGGAGGGTTGTCGGCGCCGATGAAATCGGTTCCATTTTTTATTTATTGTTAGTTTTTTTTCTTTGTAGTTGCCACCGCCCCGACCCGAGCGCAATCGCAACTTAGCACACCCAAGCGCAATTGCAAGACATATAACATGACCGCAACTGGGGGTCGGGGCGGAGGGCTGTCGGCATCGATGGGATCGGTTCCATTTTTTTTTGTTTAGGAGTTTTTTTGTTTGTAGTTGCAACCGTCCCAACCCGAGCGCAATCGCAAGTCAGCACACCCAAGCGCAATTGCAAGACATATAATGTCACCGCAACCGGGGGTCGGGGCGGAGGGTTGTCGGTGCCGATGAGATTGGTTCCATTTTTTTTATTTATTGTTGGTTTTTTTCTTTGAAGTTGCAACCGACCCGACTCGAGCGCAATCGCAACTTAGCACACCCAAGCGCAATTGCAAGACATATAATGTGGCCGCAACCAGGGGGCGGGGCAGAGGGCTGTTGGCATCGATAGGATCAGTTCCATTTTTTTGTTTAGGAGTTTTTTGTTTGTAGTTGCAACCGCCTCAACCCGAGCGCAATCGCAAGTCAGCACACCCAATCGCAATTGCAAGACATATAACGTCACCGCAACCGGGGGTCGGGGCGGAGGGTTGTCGGCGTCGATGAAATCGGTTCCATTTTTCATTTATTGTTAGTTTTTTTCTCTTTGTAGTTGCCACCACCCCGACCGGAGCGCAATCACAACTTATTACAACCCAAGCGCAATTGCAAGACATATAACGTGACCGCAACTGGGGGTCGGGGCGGATGGCTGTCGGCATCGATGGGATCGGTGCCATTTTTTTTGTTTAGGAGTTTTTTTGTTTGTAGTTGCAACCGCCCCAACCCGAGCACAATCGCAAGTCAGCACACCCAAGCGCAATTGCAAGACATATAACGTGACTGCAACCGGGGGTCGGGGTGGAGGGTTGTCGGCGCCGATGAGATCGGTTCCATTTTTTTTATTTATTGTTGGTTTTTTTCTTTGAAGTTGCAACCGACCCGACTCGAGCGCAATCGCAACTTAGCACACCCAAGCGCATTTGCAAGACATATAATGTGACCGCAACCGGGGGGCGGGGCGGAGGGCTGTTGGCATCGATGGGATCGGTTCCATTTTTTTTGTTTAGGAGTTTTTTTGTTTGTAGTTGCAACCGCCCGAACCTGAGCGCAATCGCAAGTCAGCACACCCAAGCGCAATTGCAAGACATATAACGTCACCGCAACCGGGGGTCGGGGCGAAGGGTTGTCGGCGCCAATGAAATCGGTTCCATTTTTTATTTATTGTTAGTTTTTTTCTTTGTTGTTGCCACCGCCCCGACCGGAGCGCAATCCAACTTATTACAACCCAAGCGCAATTGCAAGACATATAACGTGACTGCAACTGGGGGTCGGGGCGGAGGGCTGTCGGCATGGATGCGATCGGTTCCATTTTTTTGTTTAGGAGTTTTTTTGTTTGCAGTTGCAACCGCCCCAACCCGAGCGCAATCGCAAGTCAGCACACCCAAGCACAATTGCAAGACATATAACGTGACCGCAACCGGGTGTCGGGGTGGAGGGTTGTCGGCCCCGATGAGATCGGTTCCATTTTTTTATTGTTGGTTTTTTTTTCTTTGAAGTTGCAACCGACTCGACTCGAGCGCAATCGCAACTTAGCACACCCAAGCGCATTTGCAAGACATATAACGTGACCGCAACCGGGGGTCGGGGCGGAGGGCTGTCGGCGTCGATGGGATCGGTTCCAATTTTTTTAGGAGTTTTTTTGTTTGTAGTTGCAACCGCCCCAACCCAAGCACAATCGCAAGTCAGCACACCCAAGCGCAATTGCAAAACATATAACATGACCACAACCGGGGGGTTGGGGCGGAGGGTTGTCGCCGCCGATGAAATCGGTTCCATTTTTTATTTATTGTTAGTTTTTTTCTTTGAAGTTGCAACCGCCCCGACTCGAGCACAATCGCAACTTAGCACACCCAAGCGCAATTGCAAGACATATAACGTGACCGCAACCGGGGGTCGAGGTGGAGGGTTGTCGGCGCCGATGAGATCGGTTCCATTTTTTTATTTATTGTTGGTTTTTTTTAAGTTGCAACCGCCCCGACTCGAGCGCAATCGCAACTTAGCACACCCAAGCGCAATTGCAAGACATATATGTTGGGGAACGTAGTAATTTAAAAAAATTTCCTACGCACACGCAAAATCATGGTGATGCATAGCAACGAGAGGGGAGAGTGTTGTCTACATACCCTCGTAGACCGAAGCGGAAGCGTTAATGCAACATAGAGGAAGTAGTCGTACGTCTTCCCGGTCCGACCGATCCAAGCACCGTTACTCCGGCACCTCCGAGTTCTTGGCACACGTACAGCTCGATGACGCTCCCCGGGCTCCGATCCAGCAAAGCTTCGGGGATGAGTTCCGTCAGCACGACGGCGTGGTGACGATCTTGATGTTCTACCGTCGCAGGGCTTCGCCTAAGCGCTGCTACAATATGACCGAGGTGGAATATGGTGGAGGGGGGCACCGCACACGGCTAAGAAACGATCACGATGATCAACTTGTGTGTCCTAGGGTGCCCCCCTGCCCCCGTATATAAAGGAGCAAGGGGGAGGCCGGTCGGCCCTTGGGGCGCGCCAAGGAGAGGGGGGGAGTCCTCCTCCTAGTGGGAGTAGGACTCCCCTTTCCTAGTCCAACTAGGAATAGAGAGGGGGAAGGAAAGAGAGGGAGAGGGAGGGAAAGGGGGGCCGCGCCCCCCTCCTAGTCCAATTCGGACTCCCCATGAGGGGGGGGGCGCCACCTCCTGGGCTGCTTCCCTCTCTCTCCCCTCAGGCCCACTAAGGCCCATTACTTCCCCGGGGGGTTCCGGTAACCCCTCCGGCACTCCGGTTTTATCCGAAATCACCCGGAACAATTTCGGTGTCCGAATATAGTCGTCCAATATATCGATCTTTATGTCTCGACCATTTCGAGACTCCTCGTCATGTCCATGATCACATCCGAGACTCCGAACAACCTTCGGTACATCAAAATACATAAACTCATAATGAAAGTGTCATCGTAACTTTAAGCGTGCGGACCCTACGGTTCGAGAACAATGTAGACATGACCGAGACACGTATCCGGTCAATAACCAATAGCGGGACCTGGATGCCCATATTGGCTCCTACATATTCTACAAAGATCTTTATCGGTCAGACCGCATAACAACATACGTCGTTCCCTTTGTCATCGGTATGTTACTTGCCCGAGATTCGATCGTCGGTATCCAATACCTAGTTCAATCTCGTTACCGGCAAGTCTCTTTACTCGTTCCGTAATACATCATCCCGCAACTAACTCATTAGTTGCAATGCTTGCAAGGCTTAAGTGATGTGCATTACCGAGAGGGCCCAGAGATACCTCTCCGACGATCGGAGTGACAAATCCTAATCTCGAAATACGTCAACCCAACATGTACCTTTGGAGACACCTGTAGAGCACCTTTATAATCACCCAGTTACGTTGTGACGTTTGGTAGCACACAAAGTGTTCCTCCGGCACACGGGAGTTACATAATCTCATAGTCATAGGAACATGTATAAGTCATGAAGAAAGCAATAGCAACATACTAAACAATCGGGTGCTAAGCTAGTGGAATGGGTCATGTCAATCAGATCATTCAACTAATGATGTGATCCCGTTAATCAAATGACAACTCTTTGTCCATGGTTAGGAAACACAACCATCTTTGATTAACAAGCTAGTCAAGTAGAGGCATACTAGTGACACTTTGTTTGTCTATGTATTCACACATGTATTATGTTTCCGGTTAATACAATTCTAACATGAATAATAAACATTTATCATGATATAAGGAAATAAATAATATCTTTATTATTGCCTCTAGGGCATATTTCCTTCAATATAATGTGACCGCAACCAGGGGTCGGGGCGGAGGGCTGTCGGCATCGATGGGATCGGTTCCATTTTTTCGTTTAGGAGTTTTTTTGTTTGTAGTTGCAACCGCCCCAACCCGAGCGCAATCGCAAGTCAGCACACCCAAGCGCAATTGCAAGACATATAACGTCACCGCAACCAGGGGTCGGGGCGGAGGGTTGTCGGCGCCGATGAAATCGGTTCCATTTTTTTATTTATTGTTAGTTTTTTTCTTTGTAGTTGCCACCGCCCCGACCCGAGCACAATCGCAACTTAGCACACCCAAGCGCAATTGCAAGACATATAACGTGACCGCAACTGGGGGTCGGGGCGGAGGGCTGTTGGCATCGATGGGATCGGTTCCATTTTTTTGTTTAGGAGTTTTTTTGTTTGTAGTTGCAACCGCCCCAACCCGAGCGCAATCGCAAGTCAGCACACCCAAGCGCAATTGCAAGACATATAACGTCACCGCAACCGGGGGTCGTGGCGGAGGGTTGTCGGCGCCGATGATTAGGCCGATGAGACCGGTTGTCAGTTAGTTTTTTGGACATCGATCAAAATAGAAGAGTACATGTGGAGCCTGCGGGATGCGTCGACGTAAGGGGAATAATTTGATGGTTACGCTCACGTCAGTGTTACTAGTAGCCGGTAGTAGTAGATGAACTGAGCAACTGTGTTTTTCTAGCATTATGGCACACTGACAGAGCAGCTGTGTTTTTTTATTATATATATATATATATATATATATGTAGCCTAATCATCTTTTTTTCTTTTTTTGTTATTTTTTTGTGTTGGTAAAACACATGATCAGGATGTTAAAGGAGATGATGAAGAGAATAAGGGACGCATTGATCAACCCGAGGGCCCAACAGTTGATAAAGAGACGAATGACACAACTGCAAGTCAGATCTTCAAGATTGATGAAGATACAGTGGATGTCGAAAGCGAACAGTACCATGGGAATGATGACCTAACTGAAACCGATGTGTCCAACGACCTACTTTGTGCTGGAGTAAAAGATTTGGTGAAGTCACCCCCCCTCCTCCACCCCCTGCATTTCTTCAGCTTTTCTTTTTTTTGTACATTCAAAGTTCCTCTTATATATATATTTTTTGTTTTTACTCACAATGATTTTTTGTACTTATTTTTATCACTATATCAGATTGTGAAGAGCTTTAAAAGGAAGCAAAGACGGAACATTGTACGAAAGGGGAGCATAAAGGTAGACTTTAGTTATCCTTGTCACGCGTAATTCATTTATCATGTGTGTAATCATTTCTATGTCACATACTACTTCAATTTTATTCATTTATAACTCTGTTTTTTGTTTGGGTGAAACTTTTTAATTTCCCCCTTTTGATGTACACAGAGACCAAGACTAACTGAAGCGACTTCACACGATGATTTTGGCGATGCAGTATGTAAAGCATATAGTAGGTGCAGCATACCATATTTCTCCGAGGTCGCGAATAGCATTTGCAAGAGCAAGAACAAAGTGGACTTAATCAGGTCTACTGGTTTTGGTTACATGCTGGAGTTAGATGATTGTCTTGTGCCTAGGTCGTTTGCTCAGTGGATAGCAGACAAGGTCATTGTTGACGATGAAGCAATTTTCATCAACAAGAAGTGCATACCACTGAATGCAATGGGTGTCCTGCATGTTTTTGGCATTCCGGCAGGGGACATCAACATTAGCATGGTCGACGATGCAGGGAAGTCAGAGTTCCTTGCATTTTTCGGGCTCACAGAAGTGCCCACAATAAAGTTTTTTGGCAACAAGATTATTGAAGGAGAAGATTTGTCTGACGAGCAGCTCATTCGATGTTTCATGATTGTTGCCCTGTCAACCGTGTTGTGCCCAACTTCAAACACTAAACCAAGCACCAAGTACATGGGATCACTAATAGATGTCAGTAAAATCAGAGACCTAAATTGGTGCAAGTTCACTCACATGTGGCTGTTGCAAGCTATTAGGAAGTATCAAAAAGAGAAGACGAAGCAAAACCGCTTGACACTGACACTAGGAGGATGCATATACCAACTAGCGGTACATTTTCTTTTCTTTTTCACCTTCTTTTTCTATTTATAGTTTTTGTGTCTTCCTTTTTCCTTTCTTTTCCTTTTGTTCATCAAAACAAGTTGACATCTGTTATTCTTTTTTTTTCTTTTTCCAAGGTCCGCTTCCTTGACTTCACATACTTTGGAGCAATACAAGTACCATCAACCATGCCAAGGATATGTGTATGGAAAGGCAGTCTTGTCAAAAATTTCAGTGATATGCTCATAGACCAAAATGGCATGTATAGACCAAGTAAAGTATGTTTTTCTCATATATACTTATTTCTATCTTTGTTTGTATTCTTTGTTTCTAATGTAACGACAGAGAATAGAATAGCAGATATTCTGTTGTGCCAGGGTCAATTTAAGAGACCTTTAATTTCTTTTTACTTTGATCTCTTTTTACACATGTAGATAAAAGATGAATCTGAAACATGCTATGCTCAAGAGTCATTCAGTTGGGCCAGCACGACAAAGAACTCAAACTTAAGGGCTGCTATTGACAGAACAGTGGGGAATTCTCTTCCCGAGGAGGTTCCCCCCTAATCTTTTTTTCTTTTTCTGCATGCATTTATGATTTTTTTCATTTCATTATTTTCTCACTTTTTTGTTTCTTCACATCTATCAGGTGAAAGAGGAGATATACACATCATTCCAGTTTTACATGAAAGATGAAAACGTAAGCACTTGCATGAAAGCAAAGAATTTGCTTTTAAAGACCCTGGAATTAGTGACACCAAGAAATGGCGATTCAGAGAATACTTTGAAACTTGAGTCATCCGAGAAGAGCCATAATACAGTGAGCAACCAACACTGGTCAGGATCTACTGTAAAAGTAAACTCAGATGGAGATTATGAAGAAGATGAGGGTAAATATCCTATTGTTTGCAAAAGAGAACCCCGTTTTTTACAACCATGTGTTTAAAGCACTGTTATTTGTTTTTTAATTCTATTTCGACAGGCCTTCTACTCAATTACTTTTTTTCTCTTTTTTATTTTCTATAATTATGCTCCCTTTTGTAGGAACGACGACTCTACTTCGAAGGATTAAGAGGGTGAAACAAATCAGCGAACAATCACCTGCTTCAATTGAAACTGAAAGAATGAGCCATGAGCAAGAAGTATTCCAAGGAAAGAGTGATGAAGGGGTTGATGTTATTGGGAGCTCAAAGTTAGAAGATGCATATGTAAGTTCATGAACCTTTTTACTGTACTTTTTTTAGGATATATTCCCATGTTCCTTTTCCCTTTCTATTGTCTGTTTTTAAAACTCTTGCTACTTACCTCCCACATTTTTTCAGAATCAAATGGACAAGGGTAATGAAGAATTTCAAGAACACAACAACAAAGAGACAATAACCACACAAGAAGAAATTCAAGATCAATTGAACACAAGCAAAGATGATACAGAGGCAGTGAAAGCACCACAAGAAGTGAGCATCAAAGATGGACTAGGAAGAGAAAACAAGGTTACAGTGCAGGACAAGGTGCTAGAAGCGAAGATCAATGAAACAAGAGCAGCGAGCACGACAAGTTTTGAGTACTTACTTCTACCAGACAACACTGCTTTGTTACCTCGGATTCAGAGCAAAGAAGCTGGGAAAGGAAATGCATCAAGTTTTTTCGGTTTCATGAGCCAGAAGACATCCAGTAATGAACATATCTCCCAAGTAAGAAGTTTTAACTAGCTACTTGTTATTTAACATCTTTCTTTTCATTTTTACTACTTTTGTTATTTTTTAACATCCAATGCTCCTTGTCATTTTTTTGACAGCAAAAAGACGACACCAACGTGATCAACCAGCAACAGAAGGGGTCCTGCAGCAAAATAGATTTTGACATAAATGTCACATTAGCTGCAGGTACCTTTATCTTTTTTGATGATCCTTTTAAACTGAAGAAACCAGTAACAACTATTCAATTTTGTTTCATTTTTTTGGAGCTGATGATCATCATTTGCTTCTCAAATCTAGATGAGGATGACGCAAATGACCATGAAGCAAACAAGCATGTCATAGATAATCCTATAGGAAACGAAGACGAATCCTGGGCTGATTACTTGGATAAAGCAAGGCAAAAGTACTTCTTCTATGATGATGACATGCCAACTTGTCGTATACTCGAAGATATGGATGACTGCGGGAATGAAATAACTGAGCCTGAGCTATGGTGTCCTGTGCACATGACAACAAAGGAATATAACAAAAAAATCGAGGTGGGCAAAACGTAGGAAAGGAGCCTCATCAAATCAAAATATATGCCCGCATGTGTTACATGTTACTAGTGTAGACACTTTATGTCTTTAACTCGTTTTATTTGGTGCGTCAATAATCAGAATGCAAAGAAAATCATTGTTCACCGGACATTGAAAGAAAGGGAATCAGGCAACTACCATCAAGAGCAAGAGATCAAGAGCTGCGAGGTTTCATCTTCTTTTTTCCTTTTTAATATTTCTTTATTTAATCACTTTTTTTAGAAAAATATAATTTTCTGCCTTGTGGGTTTCAAACAACACCTTCATCCCCTGTCATTTTTGTGTCAACAGTTTTCTGTACATTGTGCACAACAGCAACAAAGTGTTGGACAAAGATGCACTTCACCAGACAGAGGAATAATTGACCTGGTTATTTTTTCTCTGCATTTTGCTGCTGAGCAGTTTCTGTTTTCTTATGAGATGTTTCTCATTTTTTTATTCATGGTCTTTGATTTTCTCTTGCTTCTAAAATGATACAGACATCACCAAACACAAGCATTCGAAATGAGTGGAACGAGCCGCATACATGCTATTCTCCTAGGAATAGGAACACAACTTACAAGACAACGACTACCACACCCCCACGCACCAAAGTACATTTTTCTTTTTTTATCCCCATTTTTTTTTGATTTTTTTTCTACATTAACAGTTTTCCTAGGCACATTTCTTTGGTTTTCTCATATTTCTTTCTTTTTTCATTTTTTGATACAACATTTTTTCTCAGAAGCCACAGTGACAGGGAGAATTCTGTTCCCAGAAAGAGCTAACATTGAATGCAATTTAGATGGGACAGAGGATAACCCTATAACGTTCTTGGATCATAACAGTGTAAGTTTTTCCTTCTTCTTTGTGTTGTTCTGCCTAAAAGCTGAAGTCCAAAAGAAAAGATCCCAGAATGTCTATAGTTTCATACTTATAGTTTTTTTATTTGTTGAATTTTACCAGGCATCACCAGAGGTCCAAATCCTCAGTCAAAGTCCTTTCAAACAGTCCTACAGCAACTTAGTTGATAGATCAGATGAGCACTATAACACCAGACTCTTCTTAGGGAGTACAAGCAGCTCTAGGGGCAAAGAAAATATACCACCTAAAAGGGTAGTACAACCAAGCAAATTTTTGTGCTCGCCTTATGACCAAGACAGGGGGCCCATCATGGAATACGAACTTCATCTATATCACAACATCTTACTCCTAAGCGAGAATAATTACTACAAAGGGTTAGGACACTTTTTTCCCTCCCAGACCACCGACTTTTTGTTGAGTTGTTTGTGTGTGTGTTTTTTTCTTCCTTGTTTTTTGTGCATTTGAAGTGTATATAGCAGTTCCCCCCTTGCACTGACATTTTTCTGCGGACAAATCATGAAAATGCAGGGATTACTGGGCAATTGAGATTGATAAATGCAGGGTATCATTGGAACAACTAGGCAATTCATTCAAACCATCAGGGTGGGTGGAGTCATATGTCATCAATGCATATTGTCGAAAATTATTCAGAGATAACCACCCCAGAACATCCCAGAGGCACTACTTTTTCCACACGGCGGCAGTGAGTTCCAATACAATCTTGTTTTGATGTTTGTTTATCTCTCGCTTTTTTAGTTGAAACTTTAATTTTATCTTTATTTTCTTTTTGTTTGTTTGTAATAGGAGTACTTTTTGGAGAAGTGGAGGACTGAAGTGGGGAGACTATCTTTCAAAGATAAAGTTCTAAGGAGCTTCCACGGAGCAGGGAAAGCAAGACGACTAGAGCTGAGCAATGAAGTAATGTCTCAAGCCATTTTTTGCTCATTAAAACACTTTTGAAGTCATTGAATTATGGTTTCTTGAATTTCATCTACATTTTTATTTTTTCTTCTTGTTCGTTATAGTTGTTCTTTCCTACTCTTCATGCGGATCATTGGTTCGTCTTCCTCGTCGACTTGAAAGCACGACAGTTCATATTCCTTGACTCAAAGTACGCAGAAAATAGCGAGTACCACACGAACATCAAGAACATGATGGTTATGCATCCTTCCTTTTTAAAGAAAATCAAGAGAATTTTATTTTCTTCTCTCTTCCCCCAAGATTTCGTTGTCTTATTATATGATTTTTTCCCAGATAACAAACTTTATCAAAGCGTGGCGTGATGCTAACCTAAGAAACATGGGGTTCAATCAATATCAAACAACATATCCAGTATTACCGAAACAAGTAGGGAGGTAAATCATAAACAACTTTTTCCAATACCATTTTTTCATATGAAATATCAACTATATTTTTATTCCCTCTAATGTTTTTAAGTTGTTTTTCCTCATCTCTTGGTTTTTCCTTTTTCTCACCCCCCCCCCCCCCCCCCCCCGAAACAGCGATGATTGTGGAATTTCACAATAAACAAGATGCAAAATTATCGAGCAAGGAACCCGTTGCAGACAGTATTCCAATCAAAAGATGTTCCAGATGCGCGCATGAGACTTGCTGTTGATCTACTATTCAGCACTCACAACGAAATAGATGAAGCAAAGACACTTGTCAAGGACTTGTGATACAGAACTGTATATCTTTTCCCCTATTTTTCCCATCTGTCATGTTTCTTTGCGTTTGCAACTGTAAACAAATATCCTTTTTCTTGTCTCTCATTTTAAGGTTTCTAACTAGTTCATTTTTTTGTACATCCTCACATGGGCAAGCAGGTCAATCAACTAGAATATTTCTGTCATACATGGAAGAACAATACCAGAAGGTTCTTCAGCAAGATGATGAAAAACAATCCCAAAAGTTAACGAGACGACAAAATGTCCAGTGTACATGGAGGAACGATACAATTTTTTCTATTTTCTTTTTTTTCCTTTTCTTACCTGAAAGCGAATCCAAAATGTAAAGCAGTGCGTGTATTTTGACCTCAAGGATTTTTTTTACCGTCATATGCATAGTTTTAGAAACTGGTCATTAACCAGAAAACAATCCCATGTGTATAATGTTGCTTTCAGATCAATATCAAACATCAGTTCTTAAGCGTTTTTTTATGATTATTTTTTATTTTTTCAAGTTTGATTTTTCTCCCCCGCCTAGATATTAACCAGAACATTTTCTTTCATGTTTTTCTCCTCTTGTTTCTATCACTTCTCCTCCTTCTTTCTTTTGTGCAGGTTTTCAAAATTTACTGGACAGAAGCTAGCTAAACAGCACAAGCAGAAAAGTGGATCAAGAACCTTAAGTAACCAACTGGGGTAAGGTAAGTGTCGCTACCCCCACGGGAAACATTTTTTCCCTGGTTTTTTTTCACAGTACAAATAAAAGATAGAAACATCAGCATTTTTCTTAAAATAGTATAGCAAAAGTGCTATCATCCATGAACCATCATATAGTTCTTTTCTTTGGTTTCTGTTCGTTGGCAGAACGAGGACCACACTTGGCTCATTTTTACATTTTTTTCAGTGCTCATAGGGACAATCAAAAAACCAAACCAATGCCTTCTTAAACTTGTAGCACCCAGTTTCTCAGTTTCCTTTTCTCGCCTTCTTGCTCGGTTTTGCATGAGCTGGCTGCTTCTCTGTAGATGTCCCAGCAGAGGCTGCAAAAATTTTAGGGCATAAACAATTCATCAAAATCAATCATATGAAGTGCAAGTCCAGTTTTTATGCTGAAAAATACTTACTAACACTAAAAAGAAAAAGTTTTTTTTCTGGGAAACCTGAGACATGTTTGCGGCTGACTTTTTCTTTGTGAGCCAAATCGATATCTTCAGGTCTTGCCGTACAACTATTTTTATAGTGATCAGGCTCCCCACAATGACTGCATGTGACTTTCTGTTTAGATAGTAAACCTTCCATGAAAGTTTTGTAACGTCCTTTTTGTGGACGCCCTTTTGATACTGCAACATCAGGATCCTGAAGATTGTCCCCATAGCCATCAGGATGTGGTCCTGCATCAAACTCTGTTGTGTCCTTGTCAATATTTGCCTGTTGTGCTTCTGCAAGTTCATCTTCTTTAGTCATCTCATCCAACCTCTGTTATCAAACTCTGTTGTGTCCTTGTCAATATTTGCCTGTTGTGCTTCTGCAAGTTCATCTTCTTTAGTCATCTCATCCAACCTCTGTTGCACCCTTTCACTTTCTGCTACAACATATAGATATTTTCTGTTTGTTGATGCACCATCTGAGGCCATCTCATTGAGCCTGTTGGAGAGCAAGGTATACCTTAAGTGTTGACTTCCAGCAGTCAGTTCCAAAGGAACATTGAAACGGATGTCCCGCATGTCCTTTGTATTTTTTGGCCTCCACCTGTCTATGTAATATTTCTCTGGCAGCGTAGACATGTTGAGATGAGAAAGTACTCTCAAGACATGGCTGCACACAATGCCATCCTTCTGAAATTTCCCACAAATACAACTGAACTCCTATTGCTGCATGTTCACAATCACAACAAATCTTCTTGTTCTGAAATCTTTTTCAGCTAGCATTGGTGTCTTGTAAACTTCATATTTCACATTTCTCTCAACCTCTTCAACATGCAAATTCAACACAAACTTTATCTGTTGTTGGAATCTGTAAAATATCTTCCGGTTGTACATTTTTGCAGCTTGCAACTCAAGTTCACTTTGTGCCCACAATGTTGGCGAAGTTGTTCTAGTGATAGAGTCTTGCTCCCGCTCCTTATCTTGTATAGTTTCTGAAATCTTCTGGTACTCTTGTAGGAAGCTTATCACGTTGTGAGTTGACGTGATGTTGTCCTTGAATATGGCATTGGTGCCTTCACTACGTGCAGTAGAGTGAATGAAGGGGAAGTTCTTCTTGAAATACACAGGGACAAACCTTTTCCTTTTCTTCCACATGATTTGGAAATACTTCACATGCCCAATGTTGTATTTCTGGAGCATCTGTGTCCACAAGTTCTCAAACTCAGTCACCGTCAGAGAGTTGTGTATGATGTCACTGAAATCATCATGCAGGGTTTTATTTGCAGCAAAAGTCCTAGTACATTTTTCCTCAGCCTTCTTTTCAATATGAAACAAACAACATCTGTGGCAGATATGGGAGAAAACTAGAGGGATAGCTGTCTTCATCCCAGCATCCTCATCTGTGATGATTGTGGATGGAGATTTTCCACCCATGCAATGCAAGAACGTCTCAAACAACCATTGGAAGGTGTCAGTTGTTTCATTCTCAATGATAGAGCAAGCAAACAAACAGTTTTGGCCATGTCCTGTGATTCCAACAAAGGGAGCAAATGGAAGGTTGTATCTGTTTGTCTTAAATGTTGTGTCAAAGCTGAGGCAGTCTCCGTACAGCTCGTACATCTTCCTAGAATACCCGTCATCCCAGAAAATGCACAAAACTTTACTTGCTTCATCAGAGACTTTAGCTGTCTTGAACACATAGTAAAATTGTGGATCTTCAGCTTGTCTCTTCCTGAAATATGTTAGCACCTGCATCATGTCATTTTGATTGCTCTCTTTGCCAATGGCTGTCCTAACATTGCTGACATGCTTTTTGGTATAAGGAGTGTTTCCACCTCTCAAGTAACTTAGGATTGCCATTATTTTTCTTGTTGGTAGCTTCATAGTATTGAATGTTCGGATTAGGAGCTTCTCCTCCTCCGTCATGTGCTTATGAGAACGAAGGTATTTCACTTCTGTGTGAGGACTCAAATCATGGTTGTGTTCTAGGTTTATGGTTGTTATCACCCACTTCTCATCCTTCTTCACGACAATGAGCTGAGCTTTACACCCTGTTATTGCAATGGTGTTTGCTTTTTTCTTCCTCACGTTCCGATAGGGCTCTTGTCCTGTTTTCTGTTGCCTTGTCTCACGTTGTTTCTTCCTCCTATTCTCTTGTTCTTCTTCGTCAATTACTTTTCCTGACCGATTGCACTTGAAAGTTAGCCGAGTTGGTGCACTGCCACCTTGTTTCTTGCCACAAAAGCGGGCTGCCTTCTTCACAGAAAATCCAGCAATTGAGGCATATTCATTGTAAAAGGTGTAAGCTGCATCCTCCGTATCAAAGACCATGTTCGCAAGGGGTACGTGATGGCTACGCACTTCCTGACTAGAACTCTGGGCAGCAACTATACTGTCATTTTCAAGGAAAATCAGTATATCTTCCTGTGTCAATTGTTCAACTTCATCAGCTGCACCACTATTTTCTTGTTGTCCAGGAGTTACAGCAGTCATATCAGAGCTTCTTTGCAACAACGTTGGAGGAAGATCATCCTCAGAATCACTGTCAGAAGGATTATCAGTTGAATCTATCAAGCAATTTTTGTTTCCTCCATCCATCTCCATATCTCTGTCCCAGTTCAAATCATTCAAGCTTTCTGTAAAATGGTTGTCAACAAAAGGTTCCACCTCTTCTTCATGTTGTGTATCAAGTTGAGACAAACACTGATCTGCAAAACGAGCATCAGGCTGGGCTGTATCTTCGGATGATCTCCCATATCGCCCAATTATCATGTACATACCATTCTGTAGTTTTTTTTCTAGAAAAACAAAGAACAATCAGAGAATTTTCCATAGTCCTACCCAACATGCACACAATTTTTGTTCGTGTGACACAGATATCCAAAAAACCTACCTCAGTACGGACTAGGTGATCTTCTTGCGATTGCGAGGATCCGTATCTAACCCCCTGAAAAGTAAAAACACCATTCAGTTACTTTTTTGTCGATTTTGTACTGCTGACAACAGCAGTTTATTCTTTGTGCACGTACATATCGTTGAAAGAGTACATTTTATTACTATACATTTTTTGGGATTCTATGTCAAAAGAATTAATTTTACTACTATACATCAACATATATGACAAGTCTGTTAGGGGGGGTGGATGGGCAAAGAACCTCTTGTTCAGCAGCAAGGAGCAGCTGCATGTATGATATGGGAGCATCATGCACCATGGTCTCCACCTGCACATTCATTCATTTTTTATGAAAAATATCAGCAAAGTCTTGGTGCCTTTTTCCCCCTTCTATTGGTCACGACAGAATTTTTTTCGCAAAATACTTACAGGGTGTTGGAGTGGTGGAGACATTTGAGTGGACTTGCCCTTTGAAGTGTCTCCCCTCAGGTTTGTATGAAAGCTCACCTGCGCACAACAGTGTTTTTAGACTATTCAAAGACAGTTTTTTTGGCAAGGTGGAAATACCTCTGTGCTGTCAACATTATTGTAGCTACAAAAGAGAGATGTATGCATTACATTGCTTTGATCATTCCCATGCATTGTATTGTCATCAGCAGCAACATACACTGGGTGTTGCATCCAGGGGTATGCATGATATGGTATTTGATTCAGAGAAGCAGAACTTAACCATTGTTGTTGCTGGCTTATATGGGTGCCCTGCATTGTGTAGTTTCAAAGACTCTTTTTAGGCAAAGCAAAGTGCAAAATTCATTTTCAGTTTGATAACAATCATCACTTTTCTGTTTTTTCAGGACACTAACCTGAGAACCATGAAGATAAGCTCCATATGCATCAAATATACTCCCTCCGTTCCTAAATACTTGTCTTTCTAGACATTTCAAATGACTACTACATATGGATGTATGTAGACATATTTTAAAGTGTAGATTCACTCATTTTGCTCCGTATGTAGTCACTTGTTGAAATGACTAGAAAGACAAGTATTTAGGAACGGAGGGAGTAGTTGCAAGCAAAGCAAAAATTGTCATGTATGGACATTTCTGTTCACAACTTTTTTTCTGTAAGAAACAACCCTTGTCTATTTTATTCACAACGAAAATCAATTCTTTTCCCCTATTTTTCTAAGTCTTGAATGTTCTACTTGATTTCCTGTGTAAGGATCAACACAAAGCAGAACTAGATCTGGGGGGAGGAGGAGGAACATACCCTGGTGAGTGTTGTCTACTCCTGGACCTCTCCATGCATCCATGAGCAGCTTCCCCTGTATTTCTTCTCTCTCCTCCAACTTTTTCAGAGTTCTTCAGAGTTTTCTGCTGTTTTTGAGCAAATTGAGTGAGTTCATATCCTCAATTTTGATTGATTAGAGGGGAAAGGTTGGGGGTGGTGGCGTGGAGGGTTGGGGAGGGGGAAGAAGAGGGACGAGGGATGTGTCTTTGGGGGGGTTGGGGGGCTAGGTTTACCCTAGGGACATGGGAGATCACCCGGGAAGAAAAAGTGATCGAGAAAAGCAGAGCAGCTTTCTCTCTTTGTCTATATCCCTGGCTCTTTATGTTTTCTCGTGACAACCCAAAAAAGCCCACAACCTTTCCCACAACCCAAAAAAGGCCCACAACACAAAGGCCCACAACCAACAACCAACAAGGGAGAAGTTTTCAACCCAATTGTGCGGAGGAGAGAGGAGCCTGGCTCGGTCTGCCAGATGATCGGGCTGCGACAAATAACGTGCAACGTCATCACCCACGTCATTCGACTGGGACCATTTTATTTCTCATTCGAATGAGTTCCAGGCACTCCCTTATATATTTTCCAATGAACATTGTCAAACCTTGCACCAATTGCGTTGAGGCACTTCTTTTGAGAGGCGAGGCAGTAGAGGAAACCAGTGGTGATGCCTTCAAATTGCTCAAACCTCATGGTAGAGGGTAATGTGTGCTTTGTCGCGTCGTTACTTGGTCGTGAGTTAAGCCTCATTTTTCGTTCTATTATGGTTAGAGGTGAGTACTTTTACACTAAAAAATCGAAGAACTGTTCCCTGGCTGTGAGTAAGTCTTTTCTTTGGGGCAGTGTTTTCATTGTTAGTTGTTTGTATTTGAGTGTATCACCGGTTTTCATCCTAGGTAAATCGAATTGACCATACGACCATAACCAAAATGGATCTTCCTTTTCTCTAACTTACCTACTTTGCTGGCATGCATAGGCATGGCAAATGGCAGAGCCGGAAAAATTGTATTAGAGGGACCGGGTGCTGTTAAAAGAGATTAGGGAGGGCCAAATTGTAGAAAAATGGGTTGTTAGCAACAATTCATCACTATTTTCATTGTTCGTCAATAAAAATAGTAGCAATCCTTGATGTTAGGGGCCCAGGCCCCTGCTGGTCCCCTGTCTCCGCCACTCGGCATGGCCTTATACCCATGCACGATGCAACCCCCCCCCCCCCCACCACCACCACCACCACACACACACACACACAACTCAATTCACTCGTGCCTCTACCTCTCAGAATCGTTCTCCCTGCACTGATTTTCATCGCCAAAAAGGATCCAATCTAAATCTAGCCGCCTCCCAACCTTGAGGCTAGATCAATTATCATAGGGCTTAGCTGCAACGGCTCTCTGATAGGTGCTCATGTTAGCCCGGATCTCCATTGCATGATTTTTCCATCCAAGCTCTCCACCAGCTCTAGCACGACATGGCGATTCCATCGCGAACACGAGGACCCCCGCGGGGAAGACGGAGAAAGGGGCAACCAGACCGCTTGGCCCAACACCAGCAAGTTCGTGCCACCTCCTCGCGAACGCACGAAGCAGAAAAATATGTTTGCCCCTTCCCCTGGCAGTAAAATAACCCACACGCGCAGGATTGGGCCTCGTCCCATTGTAGCGCCATGTCCACAACCAAAGGTTCCCGACCATTGCGCCTAACGGGATCTAGACTAGCTGCAGAGGCCAACACTAGTCTTTTGCAGAGGCCAACACTAGTCTTTTCTGCGTAATTTGTCCTCACATGTGCGCATTCAGGATCACTTTCCTAGTCGGTCATACACTCTCAAATCGCTCCAAGCCAAGTATACTTAACTTTTGAAGTTCCTTGTGAATGAGCTCTGTGAAAAGAAGGTATTTCTTGCTGATATGATTAGTCTATCATTTCAATGTCACACCCATCTGAAGAAGCAAAGAAAAAAAACAAAGAGGAAGGAAAACTAAAAAAGGCAGAAAGAATATTTAAAATGTTTCGATAAAATAAAAATAATCACGAATATTTTAAAAATGAAAAAATGTATTTGAAAATAATCATGAATAAAAAATGTTTGTGGATATAAAAAATATTCATGAACTTTGAAACTATTCGCAAATTAAAAAAATGCTGTGAGTTTATTTTTGTTTTTCTCGGGTTCAAAAGAAGTTCCCCGAATTTCATAGATGCTCACAAATTTAAAGTTTTGTCTATGGATCAGCCATGTAGCACCATGTTTATGTGAGAATAGGCTCAACCGCAGCCCACAATCTATCCACTCGATGACATATGGGGTGATGAATGTAAAAACTACATCAATATATTAGGATGCTTCATTGCTACTGAACTTATTAACTTAAGAGATAGATGTGGCAAAAGGGAGCATGTTAACTAAATTGACTAAACTACACTGTAAGTGCAATCTTGGGAGCTGAAAATGAACTTTTTTTTTCTCAACTTTGTGACTAAATTGAACATGTCGTGCAAGTATATGCATCTCTAGTGTTTTTTATTTTGCGGGTATCTCTGGTGTATTTGACTTTTTAGGAAATCGGGTTGAAATTATCCTAGAAAAATCGGGTTGAAGCAAGATTTGTTGGCTCAGGCAGCTGCCAAGGGATAATCTTGAATCTTTGGTAGATCGGAGGAGATACTAAACTACTCCCTCTGTTCTCAAATATAAGTGTTTAGAGATTTCAACAAATGATTACACACTTTAAAATATGTCTATATACATTCGTATGTTAAAGTTTATTTGAAATGTCTAAAAAGATTTATTTAGGAGCGGAGGGAGTAGGATTTATTTTGTGCTAGACCAATAAATAATGTGTGACCTCTTCTCGTCAAAAGAGATTAATAATAACAATAATAATGTGTGAACTTGACAAACGGCATGGGCGGGATGTATACAAGTTTTGACTGTGGGCTGACACGTTTAGCTCGTGGACGCGTGGAAGATCTGGATTTAGACGGAAGGGGTTTTTCTTGGACGTTTTGAACTGGTCGCGCGCGCGTTTGCATTGCTGGGGCGACAGGGCTGCACCTGCACAGAGGCGTCGTCGTCGTCGTGGTCAATGAGCGGCGGAAGGTGATGACACATTGACACTTCTGGTAGTATTACTACGTGCCAGTGCCAAAAACAACGTACGATTTTTAAAAGAAACAGTACGTGCGCCGGTGCGTGCGCCACCTCGACGCATGGCTGGCTTGGCTTGACACGATAGCTACCTGCCAAGCGCCAAACAAGCCCATCGATGATGTTAACCAGACAAAACAAGAGTGTAGTGTTATGTCGTGTTGTAATTTTGTGTTGCCACGATCGGCTTAGAATCTACGTACTTATCTGGTACCAACAGCGCGCTTGCTTGAGGAGTAAGGGCATCTCCGGCCTCTCGCTTCTGTTCGTGAACAGGGGGTGATTAATCCGCGGACACAGGTGTGAAAAGTTGTCATTCAATACTGTTTGCATGCATTTTAACAACTTTACAAATCAATCAAACGAAATTCATGTAAACACGGCAAATTTCATATAAATCAGATGACATTTTCATTACATTTCGAACATCTATAAAAAAGCCTACGGCGATTGCCGACGTGCAAGCCCTTATTGTTTCCTTACTGGGATCGCCTCATCCATCTGCGGTCTTCATGAGCACCGGTGACAAGACCGATGAAATGAAGTTGCGATCTTCGGCGAGAAAGAGTAAAACATGGGAGACGGACCGGCCCACATGGGACACAAGGGCCTGCCACCTCCCGTGCCCTACTCATTGTCAGAGGAGTCCGTGCCTTGTCAGTCGCGGTGGACGTGAGGTCCACGATGAAAATGATGACACCCGCGCTGTGGTCATCCCACTGAGACCCCTGATAGTTCATCGGCGGCGCGTAGGAGGTGCAGTTGACGTTGTTCTCCTCCGCGATCGCCTTTAGCGGCGCCATTGCGGCGGCTTGAGCGTGGACGGCCTCGTAGATCGCACGCTGCTCCGCGATGAAGTTGGGGTTTGCCGAAACTATGGCCGCCACGGCCTCCTTGCTCGCGCGCTCACTGTCAATTTGGTCCTCCACCAACCGATGTTGCTCCAAGAGGAACATGTTGTACTATTGTTCCTCCTGCGCCGGCTAGACCACCGACATAGGTGCAGGCTGCACCTACACCATGGCGGCATTGAAGTGCATATGCGCCCGCTCCATGGTGAAGCCGACGTGTACAAGCGCGGGCTCCGATGCGGTGTCATCGGAACCTGTCTCCATCATGGGATCGTCTCGTCGCCAGAGACCTCGGGCGAGCTGGCCAGCAAGCCGACCTTGATCCGCCTGGCACGGTGGCTCTGCCAGGCGGTCGCAAGGGCGGCCACCTCGTGCTTCATCTCCGTGGATAGGCTCTCTCATAGAGTTTCGCCGCCTGCAGTCATGACGGATGCGGTGCAAGGGAGGAGGATGTGGAGCGGCTTGTGTTGTGGTGTGGAGTTAGCCGGGTGTGGCCGCCATTAAATATCGGATTTTAGTGAGACCAGACGTTTGGGTGTGTCATGCGAGGCGCCGGAGTGGGTTTCTCGGCCGGCGAGCCTGTATAATGGGACATATGGATGGACGGGGCATTGAACAAGCATGGTTACCATGGTAGACATCTGTCCCATCCCGTCAAGTGGCGCGTCTTTGGCATTGAACATGCGTGGACACCAAAAACGCGTCATGGGTGGTGCCATCGGCCGGGGCGCCGCTTCAATTGCGGCGCCAGTGAGAGGCCACCTCCGTTCTGAGCCGTCTTTAATTTGGAGCGGCCGCTCTATAACGACATGAATACGGGCAGCTGGCGCCGGGCGGGAACGCACGCGGCGAGGGAGGATGGTTTTGGATGGGTCAGGGTGGTCAAAAGCGGGCGTGATTTTTGTCTAAACGCTCATAAATTTTTTCATGTTTGCCTTCGATTTATGGAAAAAAGTGAGTCTGGATCATCCTACAAATCGATGCAAGACCGTGTCGGATAGCACAATACGTCTGAACCGCATGATCTAAACGTATGCGAGCGGTTTAAGTGTAGTTGAAGATGCCCTAAGAGAAACGCGGGAATTGCACTCGAATTTGCTCCAACCGGGTGGGATTCAGGACGGATTCTCGAGCACGGCAAGGCGAAAGGGATGAAGTGCTCCTTTGGCAGCAAGTCAAGAACCCAACTGACGGACGGCGGCAGCGACACGGCTCCTCCTCCTCCTCTTCCTCCTCGTCGTGCACGCGGCGAGCGGCGAGCGGCGAGCGGCGTGTCCCCCGGAGCAAAGACCGATGCGATGCCTCCGAATCTCAACGAACCTTTCCCTTGGCCACCTCCACAACTATGGCGCATGGGGGCAAAGAACTTCACATGCGTGATAATGATAAGAATAGATACGTAGTAGATACACTATACGTGCTGTGTGGAGGTGCCCTGTATTCTAGGCCACGTTCCGCTGCTAGCTTCGGGCCATTCGGTCGGCGCGTCACATGACCGGCTGGCCGATGCTGCAGAGACAAAGGAAAAAAGAATTGAAGATGCTACTGTGCATGCTGATCCTTCTCCAGAGATTGCCGTGACCGGTGAGCGGGCAGCCTGTGTGTGCATGAGGAGAGGACCACCGATGAGGAAAATCAAATGCATGGATATGAACGCGGGCCAAGGCCGGTGCGGCCGGCCGCCGGCCACCGGCCACCGCGTGGCGGCACGAGCGAGTCCGTACCACTTCTCCTCGGCATTCACTCACTTCTGGATGTGTCCGTTGGGCTAGTCTCCCTGCACTCAATCTGAATGTGTCCGTTGGCCCGGCCTTAGCCAAATCACGCGCGACTTCGGTTCGAGCCTGCCAGATTGACAGACAATATTTCCTCTCTTGATTTTGTTACGAAATTGGGGCCTTCGACTTTAGATGTTAGGCTTAGTGCGATGTCTATTTGGTATTTCATTGGGACAATCAGCATCCCTTCATCAAATGGGTAAGAGCAGCGACAAATTTCGTCAAGATGATGGCTTCAAGCTTACTGTTTTATTACTTTATAAAGTTTTTATGAATAATTAATAAAATGGCTGCATGCATCGCCCAGATGCAAAGACCGAGGGTCATCTTTTTTTTTGAAAAAGTGGAAACGAAATGGTAGTAGTATTTTTTTTTAAAAACGCATCATAGACACAAACACTGACATACACGTGTGTGTACTCACTTCGATGAATGTATGTAAGCACATCATGACGCCATATCTGTATGAGCATCTCTCATAGACTGGCCCACCTGATTTTGAGATAGATGAAGTACCACAAACGTCTTGTAATTGACTGACATGTATTGCTGAGAAGTTGTCCACAGGTTGTAAGTTTATCATCAAGCATTTGTTTGGTTGGTCTTGCAGCCATTCTATTATTGGGCTAGTCTCATGTGCGTGGGTAAGTTCTTACCCTGTGCAACCAGGTGTAACAGTAGCGGCGGCATGATTCAACGAAAACCTAGGTAGCCTTTGAGCATTATAGGGATGTGCTATATTGCTTGCCACAACTACAAATTAAATGAGCCCCACGAGTCACACCCCAGGCAGCGGCCCGGGCTGCTTGGGTTCTGGCGCCGTCACTTGGGCGCACTAGTAGAAAAAAGGCCTGTTGTTCCGGTTTCTAAACCGGGACTAAAGAGTCGGTACTAATGCCCTGTCTCTTTAATCCCGGTCCAATCCACAACCGGGATAGATGGGCTTCCATGTGGCCTGTGCGCGGAGCCCAGGCAGGAGGGCCTTTGGTCCCGGTTAGTGGCACCAACCGGGACTAATAGACATCCACGCGTCAGCATTTTCTGTGGCTGGGTTTTTTTTTGAAGGAGGGGGGGGGGGTGGTGGGGGTTTTGGGGGGTTAATTTAGGTGTTTCATATATTGTGTTAGCTAACTATAATTAATAGAGAGAAGTGTCCTCTCTTATGTCCGTGCTTGGTCGACGTTACGTACTATACATACGTATAGAAAGGACTAGACACGCTAGCTAGCTAGTAAGCAAACGAAGGAAACAGGAGATCGTCATGAACATATATGCATACAGAGAGAAGTGATATCGACCACCTTTCCTTCTCCGAGAGATTGGTCGAACAACAAGTTCTTGTATATCTATCCGACACTATCAGCTACATATATACAATAATTATCGCTTACAAATATAATCTCCTAACATACAGACTCATGGTCCACATAGTATTCTCCGTCTTCAGCGATCACGTGGTTAAGAAAGAATGCCGCCAATTCCTCTTGAATTGCTCGCATGCGAGCTGGTCCTAGGAGTTCATCCCGTTTCCGAAACATCTAATTTGAAGAAGGAGGTCAATACATACATACATACATATATACGTATAGAGAGGATTAGAGTATGAAATAAAATAAAATTGTGAATATTGTTATTTACGCACTTCATATTGTTCGTCAGTGTAGCCCCGCTCACAGGTCGTGTGACGGATGGACTCGCAAATGTAGTATCCACAGAAATTATTCCTTTGTTCCTGTCACAACCACTTTACAAGAAATAGAGGTCAATCAAACTGATAAGCAAGAATGCCAAATGGTATTGATGAAACTAATGCTTGAATCAATAGGAGATGCGCGGAACATGCTACTATAGTATTTACTTTCGGGTGTCTAAATTGCAGCCTCTTCGGGAGTCCCGGAGCTTTTTTGGTGAATTTTTTCCAAACCCTGCCAGCCAAAGAAAACAATTACTAGATATATCAGGAAATGAACAAAGTTGCTGATGTGGTGGATAATGATCGATTTAACTTATTTCTCGAGCATTTGAGTCATGTCCGCATAGTCCTGGAGATCTTTTCGTCTTGAGTCTAAGACGGTTACTAGTCCCTGCTCAAGCTTAATCTCTAGGAGAATATAGTGGAAACTGCACACGCATGCATAACTCATCAATTACATTACTATAACCTTGACTAATATATAAGGGAAACCGAATACGCACAAGACAGTAACACTCACTTGAAGTTGTAAGGAAAGAGTATTATATCTTTGTTTTCATTTATTACCAGCGATCGTAGCAAGTTGGCCTCGGTATCTGCGGGATGAAATTTAACCTCAGTTTCATCTATGAGATATGTGTTAATGAACCCAATATCACCGACTTGTCTTTTCTTCAATTCGGCGATCTTCAATCTGCATAATATAGTGAGGATAATTATAAATACATGCAATGAAAGAGTTGACCTATATAGAGAGACTTAATGACAGAAGTAGTACTACTTACAGACAGTAGCAGATGATCGTTGCTTTATCGAGGGCCAATTGATTGAAAAACTGAAAGAACTCCTCAAATGGAACAGGCAACAGATCAATTCCAACGAGGTCATGCTCCTTTTTAACTCTCACATACAAAGTACTCCTCCCACAGACTCTCTGCAGATTTTCAAGTACCAATCATGCAATCTTCGCATCATCGTTGATAGAGATCTTTCATCTTTGACGAGAGGCTTCCCGTACTCGTATCTTTATATCTGCACCTCCATGAAATCATAATGTACATTGTTGGGCAGGTAATCTCCAAGATTGCTATAACCGGGCACCATCCTCGGATCATTAGCGACGATGTCGCTAGGCACCTTGAGCGGGGGGGCACGATTGCTTCGCTTGTTCGCCGACCTGTGCAATTTGTTTCCCAGCTCGTCGTTCTTTCAGCCTTTGATCACTGACAGTACTTCCCGACCGCTCTGCTTCGACAAATTCATTTCCAATAATGCGCTCATAGTTTCCTTTCGGCGGAGAGTTGGGTGGTTTTGTCAGGGCAGCCAGAGTGCGCTTCACTTTCACCGGATCTACCTTCTCCTCCGGAGGTGGATGTTTCTTTGCTTTCACCCCTTCAAAGAAGTTCCTCACTTCTTCTCGCGCGATCTCGGCATTCTCCTCCGGGGTCCTCTCGTATGGTAACTTCTGTGGAGTCTTCAGAGAAGGACCGAATCTGTATGTCCTCCCGCCTCTGGCTATACTGCTAGACGCCGGCAGAGCAGACGGAGCGGTTGCCTTCTTTACTTGCTTACGAGGCGGAGGATAAGGACTACGACGCGCCGGAGCAGCCGGAGCGGCGGCAGGTCTCTTCCGCCCTTGCTGACGAGGCGGAGAAGGAGGAGGCTGGCTGCTCGGGCGCGCCGGCGCAGGCGGAGAAGGAGGCGGAGTGCCGCCACGCGCTGGAGAAGGAGGCGGAGTGCCGCCACGCGTCGGAGAAGGAGCCGGCCGATTGCCCTGATCGTCACTCGCCGGAGGAGGAGGCGGTGGAGGAGGCGGAGTGCCCTGACTTGCCGGGGGAGGAGGAGGAGGCGGAGGCGTCCAGTTCGAAAGGTTGATGAGCTCTTTCCGCCATAGGCATGGAGTCTTCAGAGTAGAACCCAGCCTAGTCTCCCCTTCACCGGTAGGGTGGTCAAGCTGGAGGTCCTCAAATCCCTCCGTTACTCCATCCACCATCACCCTAGCATATCCTTCTGGAATCGGCCGACAATGAAAAGTTGCGCCGGGTTCAGTAGGATAAACAGAGCCAACAGCCGCCTTGACCTTCAAATTCATCCATTGCGTCATAAGGTGGCAATTTTGAGACTCCGTGATAGCATCCACGGGATAGCTGGCAGGAGCCGTCAAGGCATGCTCCGGCTGAAGCAGCTCGGTGGAAGCCACGCTGCTTCTCCATTGAGATGGCGGGGTAGCTTCGGGGGAAACTTCGGCAGTTCGTTTGCTGTGATTTGCTTCTCGTTCCTCTATCGCTTGTACCCTTGCTTGCAGCGCCTGCATTTGGGTCTGCTGCACTTTTTTCCTCCTCTCGTGGCATTTGTAACCGCCTGTGTCCGGAAACCCAACCTTCCAGGGAATGAAGCCTGGCGTGCCTCGTGTCTGTCCAGGGTGCTCAGGATTCCCGAGGGCCATTGTGAGCTCGTCGTTCTCTCTGTCTGGAAAGAACGTCCCTTGTTGCGCTGCTTTGATATAGTGCTTAAGCCTCTTGACTGGTATTTCCATTTGCTCGTCCGTCCAAATGCACTTCCCTGATACAGGGTCCAAGGTTCCGCCAGCCCCGAAGAACCAAATCCGGCAACGGTCTGGCCAGTTAATTGTCTCTGGTTCGATCCCTTTATCAACCAGATCATTCTCAGTCTTGGCCCACTTAGGCCGGGCTACGAGGTAGCCACCTGACCCCGTGCGATGGTGATGCTTCTTCTTCGCAGCATTTTGCTTGTTTGTCACCGACATCTTCTTACTCTTTTCCGATGTCTTGTGGGCCACAAATGTGGGCCAGTGATCTCTGATCTTCTCATATCTGCCCTTGAATTCTGGTGTCTCTTTATTTTCGACAAACTTATTCAGCTCTTTCTTCCACCTCCTGAATAGTTCTGCCATCCTCTTAAGAGCAAAAGACTTGATTAATTGCTCTTTAACTGGCTTCTCCGGATCATCCTCTGGCAGTAGGGTGAAATTTGACTTCAGCTCAGTCCAAAGATCATTTTTCTGCATATCATTGACATAAGACACCTCAGGGTCTTCTGTAGCCAGCTTTAACCATTGCTGGATGCTGATCGGGATCTTGTCCCTAACCAAAACCCCGCATTGAGCAACAAATGTGCTCTTTGTCCGGAGGGGTTCAATCGGTTGGTCGTCGGGCGCGATTGCTATGATCTCAAACTTTTCATCCGAGCTCAACTTTTTCTTCGGGCCTCATCTCTTTACTGAAGTTGTGCTCGATCCGGAGGGCTAGAAAAAAGAACAAAGACTTAATTAATATGTGTACATACCAAAACAATGAATGCATCAATTAGCTAGTCAGCAGAAGCTTAACTAATATATATACCTGGCCGGACTCGGTTCGGTCACCGGAGACGTCATCATGGTCTCCTTCTTGCACCGGCATTGGGTCACCGGAGCCGTCCTCACGGTCTCCTTCTTGCACCGGCATACGGTCACCAGAGCCATCATAATCATAGCCAGCTGCTTCCAGACCGCCGGTGTCGTTGAGAAACAACGAGCAGACGGCATCACTTCCTCGTGTGATTATGTCCCCCAACAACTCTTCTTGTACTTTGTCTCGGGCGATGTCCATAGTTTCTACAAATATTGACAACATGGAAATTATTATTCAAACATGACAGATGGATATATTAGTGGCAAACGTAGAACTAATATTAATTAGTGGCCACGATGCTGCTTCTCTAGGGTTTGGGGTGGCCTCGACGCAGCTTCTCTAGGGTTTGGGGTGGCCTCGACAACGCTTCAAGGATAAAAAAAGAAGAGGAAGAAGAAAAAAAGAGGAGAAGAAAGAATAGAGGAGTAAGAACTCCTCTATTCTTTCTTCTCCTCTTTTTTTCTTTTTCTTCCTTTTTTTATCGGGAACGAGGGTCGTCGAGGGTCACCGAGCGGTAGAGGAAACCCTAAATAGCAAGTATCGTGGGTGTGAGATACATGTGGCCGTCGGTGTCGGACACTACATCCACGTCCCACAAGTGACGTGGGCGTCGAAGCCCGCGTCACTTGTGGGACGTGGATGTAGTGTCCGACACCGACGGCCACATGTATCTCACATCGACGATACTTGCTATTTAGGGTTTCCTCTACCGTTCGGCGACCCTCGACGACCCTCGTTTCCGATAAAAAAAAAGAGGAAGAAGAAGAAGAAGAAGAAAAAGAGGAGAAGAAATTCTCCTCTATTCTTTCTTCTCCTTTTTTCTTCTTCCTCTTCTTTTTTATCCTCTTCTTCCTCTCATGTTCGACGACCCTCGACCCCTCAGCGACCCTAGACCCCCTCTCGACCCCCTCATGTCGAAGTTATCGGGTAGGGGGTATATCAACAACGACATACCCGATACATACATACATACATATCACATGCATCCATACATATATGAACAAAATTAATATCTACTAATTAACAACCTAAATAAAAAACTAATACATATAGGAAGAAGAAGAAGAAAGAAGAGAAGAAAGAATAGAGGAGAAGACTTCCTCTTCTTCCTCTCCTCTTCTTGTCCTTCTTCTTCCCCTTCTTCCTCGCCTCTCTCATGAATGTCCGACGTTCTCGACCCTTGACCCCCTAAACTAGTTCTCAACCCTCGACCCCCTAAACTAGTTCTCGACCCCCCCTCATGTCGAAGTTATCAGGGAGGGGGTATATCGACCCCCCCTCATGTCGAAGTTATCAGGGAGGGTTATATCGACCCCCCTCCTGTCGAAGTTAACGGGGAGGGGGCATCACTACAAGAAATATGTCAACTAGTGACCTTATGTCAGTGATCCTGGAAGAATTGATCATAGATCTATGACCATTTCAGACCAATTGGTCAAAAGCTGTTCGTGGGGCTCCAAATCCTAAACTATAACGACCATTTTGGTCAAAAAGGTCGTAATTTCCTTACACGAAATGGTCATAAAGTAAACATCGCTGGTCCGCTGCCTTATCTCTAGTTGTTAACGACCAATATAGATGGTCATAGCCTTGTAAATTGTGATGGGTTGTGATGACTAGGCGCCATCTCATCAGTTTTGCCTTTGTGTCATGTCCATGTGTCAAGTTTTGCCATAGGTTGTGAAGCAACCTATATTTCTGTCATTCCTAAAATTCCCCAAAAAATCTCATAAATTCTTTGGGTCATATCTTCGTCAAATATGTAAAAATCCTTCCTTGCCTAGTTCAAAAATAATTCAACAATATTCATTTTCCTATTCTGTTCACAACAATACTTTGTGAAGGAAGTGCTATTTATATATTCTTGATTGCCCTCGAAATTTTTGGACACTCTTTCCTATCTAAATAATTTCCTCGTGACAAAATTCAGCTCCATTTGCCCAGTAAATCTTTGTCGGCAAATTTCCAAAGTTTTTTTCTACCTAGAAGCACTGTGAAGGAAGTACCATTTTTATATATCCAAATGACATGAAATTTATACAGTTCCTTCATATGCCCAAATTATCACTCTCCTCCAAATTGTAGCTCAGTCAAATCATCTATGTGAGCCCAGGTTCAATTTATATTTTATGGCCAGATTGGCACATTGCAAAGCAAGTGTTATCCATATCCCTACTATTACCCTCAAACTTTTTTGACACTCTTCCATACCCAAATCATTGCCACGTGATAATATTCAGCTCCATTTTCCTGGTAAATCTTTCTCAGGAAATTTCCAAAGTTTCTATCTCGAGTGTAGCTTTGTGAAGTAAGTACTAGCTAGGCTTACCCAAATGATCTGAAAATTTACCAGGGCATGGCCATACCTATGTAACTTACCTACACCAAATTTGAGCTCATTTCATTTATCCAATTCCTCTCGCTAATTTTCCCAAGTTTTTGTCCAGGGAATAGCATTGTGAAGGAAGTACCACTTTGGCATGTCCAAGTGGTATCGATTTTCTACAATGCTTTCCTATGCCCAAATAACCATCCCCCACCAAATTTCAGCTCAATCTATTCATTATTTTGAGCCCAGCTTCAACATTCATATTTCTGTCCAGTGTGGTACTTTGCAAAGCAAGTACCACCTAGGCTCCTCCTTTTAAGCTAAAAAATTGTGAAGACAGTCTTCTTAGTAGATGATCATCCTCAGCCAAAACTCATGCCCATTGGCCATGTGCATTTCCCGTATCGCTAATCAAACACTTGGTTGCTAATTCATGTTTGAGCATAGTTCGGTCTCCTCGTGAGAATCTTATGTTGTAATTTTATTCCTAGCACCTGCCTGAGGAGTACCCAACCCCCTAGACATGCCTAGGCTGCCCATAACACATGGCAATGCCACGGTCATGCGGTGACCACACGGCGGGCATGCGAGTTTACGCGCTCTGGAGTTGGGGCCCTCGTCCACCATCCAAACCTCGATGTATCGCCACCAAACCATGTATGTCTGATTAAATAGATACTTATATACCTAGAAATGATTTTTGGAAAAAATAAAGAGCAAACTATAAGGTAGATGCAGTTCAAAATTGACCCGCTTCCTACTGAATCGGCAGAAATTTATCTTTTTCACAAGTGGTGGATCAAAACTTTTGACACCCAACCATTTTGTCAATTATGCATTAAATATGGCCTAATATTTTAGAAAAATTATTTGGTCCAATTTTGCAACAAATATATGGTAGGTCCTTCACAAAAAGAACTCAATTCGAGCACTCGGAAAATGGAAAATGAATTTTCCATGCAAAGAAAATAAAAACTCCCTTAGGAAACATTGTTTGGAATTCCAAGATGCACCATTGTGCACAATATGAGATCACTTGAACAAACTATACCATGAATGTGGCCATAAGATTGATCATTTGGTTTGAAAGCCGTGAATCTTCACGCATGATAGCTCATTTCTGAGAACACTTTTTTAAAATAATTGCTGTATTACAAGTTTATTATTTTCTTGGAAACTTTGTCACATATAATGACACAATGCGAAGATTTTCCAATTTTTTGATTTTTTTTGAATTTTTCATGCCCGTTTCGTAATGCGATCAAAACGGCGGGTTTAACCCTTCCTAGCTAGTTGTTGAATCTTGGAAAACTTTTGATGTTTCTCTAATTAAATATATACTTATGTATCTAGAAATGATTTTTTGAAAAAATAAAGAGCAAACTATGAGGTAGCTGCAGTTCAAATTTGACCCCCTTCCTATAGAATCGGCGGAAATTTGTCTTTTTCACCAGAGGTGGATCAAGGCTTTTGACACCCAACCATTTGGTCAATTGTGAATCAAATATGGCCTAGTATTTTAGAAAATTGATTTGGTCCAATTTTGCAACAAATATATGGTAGGTCCTTCACAAAAAGAACTCAATTCGGGCACCCGGAAAATGGAAAATGAATTTTCCGTGCAAAGAAAATAAAAAGTTCCTTAGACAACATCTTTGCATCAGTGAGAACCGGGACATCTTTGCATGAAAACTAATGGCACTAACAGAAACTAATGGCACTAACTGGGCAGGAGTCTTCATGGCTGGTACTCAACCCGGCCAAAATTCTACGGCCTCAGCGGTGATAACGTCCGGGTTAGGAGCAGCCGGGGCAGGAGGCCCTGTGCACTCACCATCTCAGGTGCTGATGGATCTCATGGATAAACTTACGGCCTTGTTAACTGGTACAGTCGTCCCTGCAAACCAATCTGAGCATGAGGCAGAGGTGGCACAGGTTCGCGATGAGATCGCCCGGGCCAAGGAAACCTTAGCAGATAAGATACTAGATTAGCCACAGAGCGGGCGGCTTTGGACGTACGGGCGCAGCAACTTCAGGCAGAGGCCTTTCAGCTCACGTTGAGCTTGAACGCATCTAATGAGGTAATGAGGAGGAGACATCAGAAAACTCAGTCCCGCTTACCTCAGATTTATGATCCTCGGAATCTCTTTGCTACACCCGGGGCCGGCCCAAGTAACCCGCCAGGTGCAAATCAGCTTATGACATCCGGAGCGGGAGGCCCAGTCCAGCCTCAGGTGACGGCGCCTCTTCACGGCAATATGGCACCACCCCATTACGTACCAATACCACAGGGTCACTTCTCCAACCCCATGGAGAACTTAATCACAGCATCAACACGTTTGGCGGCTCTCCCAGTAGATGGTGATGATCCGACAGCGGTGGAAACCCAGAGGATCAAGGAACTTGTCCAAACAGCCCTGGCTCAACAAGAGACCTACTCCTACAGCCGGGACATGATTCACTCAACTCCTCCGCCCTGGTTAGCTCCGCCTCGTCAAAACCGGAGCCCGAGTTACAGTAGACACATGGAGTCAGAGGCCTTGTCAAGTAGCGCTCAGCGCCGGAACCAGCCCGGCGGGTATAACCTGGTTCAGGATCGGATACGTCAGGAGGACGAGCGGGCGGCTCAGCTAGCGGCTCAGCTAGCAGCCCAATAGGACTCACCGGCTTACCCAAGGACTTCCGTTGAGGCGGGTGTTGCTGCTAGAACCGGAGGAGTTCCTTGTCTGGTACCGGCTCTACGTAATGTACGTCTGCCCAAGGATTTCAAGGGACCTCGAAAGGTGCCGAATTATACGGCCGATTTACAGCCTGGGGCATGGATTGAAAGTTACGAGATGGCCATGGAGCTGCCGGAGGTTAGTGATGAAGCGATGGCTAAATACTTCACCATGATGTTGGACGGAACGGCCCGTTCTTGGTTAAAGGGTTTGCCACCCGATTCCATTAGTTCATGGGCGGAGCTAAAGGCCCGTTTCATCCAGAACTTCAAGGACATTTGCAAGCAGTCTATGTCGATTATGGACCTGACAAATTGTAAGCAGGAGGAAGGTGAATCTACGACTCATTGGGTGCGCCAGGTCAAAGATATAATACATTCGTCTGACAAGATGGATGCCGGCTCAGCAGTTCTCATGCTGGAGAAGAATTGCCGCTTTGAGCCTCTGAGACAGAAACTGGGGCGCCTTAAGCGTGATTGCAACGATATGGGGACACTGATGGTGGCTTTAGTCAAGTATGCTGATTCTGATAGTACCAAGGATCCCGCATTTGATGAGGAAAAGACAGGGAAGGGAAAGAAGAACGGTAATGCATAGGGTAACAATCAAAAGCGCAAAGGAAAGCCACCCCCTCGGTTTGGTGGGTCAAGTCCGTCTCTTGAGCAACTACTCAATGAGCCCTGCCCGAAACATGGCACCCGGGAATGACCAACGACTCATTTATGGAAGGATTGCGCAATCATGAAGGCTTTCAAGAATTCTAATACGTTTGATGGCAATCAAGGCCCAGGCGGCGGCTCAGGAGCTGGCGGCTTTCATGGCCCGGGCGGCGGTTTAGGATCCGGTTTTCAGGGAAGCCAGGGTGGTTATAATCAACAGCAGTCTGGTCAAGGAGGTCAGCAGCAGCAACAGTCGGGTTATCAGAGCCATCCAAAACAGCTAAACAATGGGCAGTATCACATGTTCACCACAAGTTTGTGTAAACGTGATCAGAAAGTTCATAAGAGGGCTGTGAATTCTGTTGAGCCGGCAGTCCCTCGTTACTTGAGGTGGTCGGAACAGCCTATTGTCTGGAGCAGGGAGGATCACCCTCCCCGGGTTGATAATCCGGGTCAACTGGCCCTGGTGGTGGCACCGCAGGTTGGTGGTTATAAATTTACTAAGGTGCTCATGGATGGAGGTAGCAGCATCAACATCCTCTATTACGAGACCTTTCGGCGCATGGGCTTAACTGACAAGAATTTAAAGACTTCCAACACCGTCTTCCATGGAGTGGTTCCTGGTAAGTCGGCGTATCCTGTGGGTAAGATTGAACTAGAGGTGGCCTTTGGAGACGAGCATGATTCTAGGGCGGAAAAGTTAACTTTTGAAGTGGTCAAAATCAAGAGTCCATATCACGCTTTGTTCGGGCGGCCGGCTTATGCCAAGTTCATGGCGCGACCGTATTATGTTTATTTACAGCTCAAGATGCCGGGTTACAAGGGTACCATCTGTGCATGGAAGCCGAAAGGTGTCCCTGGAGTGCGAAGAAGGCGATGCGGCTTATGCCGAGTCTGTCTGTGCAGCAGAGAAGCTCAAATTTTATCAAGATAACGTTGACCCGGCGGATATGACCTCCCTCAAGAAGCCGACTACGGAGCATGACCCGGCCATGAAGTTTAAATCAGCTGCGGAGACTAAGCTTGTTGATTTTACTCCGGGCGATTCGTCTAAGCAATTCAGCATCAGTGCCAACTTGGATCCTAAATAGGAAAGCGCGCTCATCGAGTTCATCAGTGAGAACCGGGACATCTTTGCATGGAAGCCTTCTGACATGCCGGGTGTACCGAGAGGACTCGCTGAGCACACTCTTAATATTGATCCGAAGTATAAGCCGGTCAGGCAGTTTCTGCGGCGATTCAATGAGGAACGACGAAAAGCTATAGGAGAAGAGGTCGGCCGGCTCTTGGCGGATGGGTTCATTGTCGAAGTTTTTCACCCGGAGTGGTTGGCTAACCCGGTGCTTGTGCTCAAGAAAAACGACCTGGCGGATGTGTGTGGATTACACGGACTTAAATAAGGCTTGCTCGGCTGATCCTTTCACTCTCCCCCGTATTGATCAAATCATTGATGCTACGGCGGGTTGTGCGCGTTTGAGCTTTTTGGATGCTTACTCTGGTTATCATCAGATCAAGATGGCAGTTAAGGACCAGGAGAAGATGGCTTTCATCACTCTGTTTGGAGCCTTCTGCTATGTGTCTATGCCTTTTGGGCTCAAGAGTGCCCAGGCGACTTATCAATGGTGTGTACAGAATTGTCTCCACAATCAGATTGGGCGCAATGTTCATGCTTATGTGGATGACATAGTGGTGAAATCCAGAGAGGCGGAAACCTTGATATCTGATCTCAGAGAAACCTTTGACAATCTCCGGGTTTACAAAATGATGCTTAACCCAGAGAAGTGTGTATTTGGTGTGCCTGCAGGCAAGCTTTTGGGATTCTTGGTCTCAAACAGGGGCATCGAGGCTAATCTGGAGAAGATTAAGGCAATCACTTCTTTGGCTAAACCGACATGTATCAATGATGTTCAGCGACTGGCGGGTCGTGTTGCCGCTTTAAGCCGGTTCATAAGCCGGTTAGGTGAGAAGGCCCTACCGCTGTACCAACTGATGAAGAAGGCAGACACCTTTGTCTGGAGTAATGCTGCTAATGCTGCTTTTGAGGATTTGAAGAGGCAGTTATCTCAGCTGCCAGTTCTTGCAGCTCCCATTGACAAAGAGCCTTTGCTGTTATATGTGGCTGCTAATTCACGAGCCGTAAGTGTGGCAATTGTGGTAGAGCGCAAGGAGGCTGGTAAGGAACATCCGGTTCAACGGCCGGTTTATTATGTCAGTGAGGTACTCATCGAGTCAAAACAAAGATATCCTCATTGGCAGAAACTTGTTTACGGGGTGTTCATGGCAAGCCGAAAGCTGAAGCAATACTTCCAAGGTCACCCTATCACTGTGGTAAGTTCTGCCCCCTTGGGAGACATTATTCAAAACAGTGAGGCTACAGGACGAGTCGCCAAGTGGGCCATCGAGCTCGGGCCTCATGGTCTGAAGTACATACCACGCACTGCCATTAAGTCTCAAGCTTTGGTGGATTTCATCAATGACTGGACAGAGCTACAGGCACCTGAGGAGAAGCCCGATAACACTTATTGGACTATTCGCTTTGATGGGTCCAGACAGTTGGAAGGCTCGGGGGCTGGAGTCGTGTTAACTTCCCCTCGAGGTGACAAATTTTGTTATGTGCTCCGGCTTATGTTTCCTTGTACTAACAATGCAGCTGAGTACGAGGCCCTACTCCATGGTCTCCGGATGGCCAAAGAGATGAACTTGAGCCGGGTAAGATGCTTGGGAGACTCAGACCTTGTGGCTCAACAGGCGTCAGGCAAGTGGGACTCTAAAGATCCCCTTATGGCGGCTTACCGTCGTGAAGTCGATGCTGTGGCTGGACATTTCAAGGGTTATGTGGTGGAACACATTGATCGAAGGAAGAATGAGGCGGCTGATGCCTTAAGCCGGCTGGGATCTCAGCGTAAGCCGGTGCCGCCTAACACCTTTCTTGATGTTTTGCATAATCCTTCTGTTAAGTTACCTACAGAGGAAGATCTGGCAATACCAGACCCGGAGGCATAGCTGGTGGCAGCTCTCCATGTTATCCCGGATTGGATAGTGCCTTATTTGGCTTACATGACCCGGGGAGAGTTGCCTGAAGATGAGACCTTGGCAAGACAAATCGCCCGGCGGTCCAAGTCCATGACAATTGTCAATGGCGAGTTACATCACTGCAGCGTCACTGGAGCGTTTCAATGTTGCGTGTCAACTACAGAGGGCCAGGAGATCCTTCGTGAGATTCATGAAGGCGGTTGTGGTCATCACGCCGGCTCAAAATCTCTTGTGGCCAAAGCTTTCCATCATGGGTTTTATTGGCTGATGGCTCATGCTGATGCAGAAGACCTGGTCAGTAAATGTGACGGATGTCAGAAATTCTCACGACGAGCCCATGTGCCGGCTCAAGAATTGAGGATGATTCCAATTACTTGGCCGTTTGCAGTCTGGGGGCTTGATATGGTCGGGCCTTTCAAAAGGTCTAAGGATAAAAAGACGCACCTCTTGGTGGCGGTTGACAAGTTCACAAAGTGGCTGGAGGCGGAGCCAGTCAGTAAGTGTGATGTAGCCACGGTGGTCCAGTTTATGAAAAAGGTGATTTTTCACTTTGGTTTTCCACACAGCATCATAACTGATAATGGCACTAACCTCTCCAAAGGAGCTATGGAAGAGTTCTGTCAACGAGAGCATATCCGGCTTGACGTTTCAGCTGTGGCTCACCCTCAATCCAATGGTCAAGCAGAACGAGCTAATCAAGAAATCTTGAGGGGTATCAAGCCCCGGCTCTTGGTCCCCTTGCAGCGGACGTCGGGTTGTTGGGTGGAGGAGTTACCTTCTGTACTTTGGAGCATCAATACTACACCTAACAGATCTACGGGTTACACGCCTTTCTTTATGGTGTACGGAGCAGAGGCGGTCCTGCCAAGTGACATCCGTCATGACTCACCCCGTGTGGCGGCTTATGTTGAGGAAGACAACAAAAAAGCTCGACAAGACGCACTTGACCTGTTGGATGAAGAGCGAGACTTGGCAATAGCCCACTCGGCGATTTACCAGCAAGACCTGCGCCGCTACCACAGCCGCCGGGTTAGGTCCAGAACCTTTCAGGAAGGCGACTTAGTGCTCCGACTCATCCAGGATCAATCTGACATGCACAAGCTATCCCCTCCTTGGGAAGGACCCTTTGTGGTCAGCAAGAATCTGAACAACGGATCATACTACCTTATCGACGTTCGGGAGCACAAAGACTCACGTAAGTCGGAGGAGGAGACCCATCGGCCGTGGAATATCGCTCATCTTCGGCCTTATTATACTTGAGCCATCGGCTCTAATGTGTATATATTTATACTATGTATATTACATAAAGCAATAAAGCAGGACCTCTGTCCTTTTTTCCATTCCCAAAAAGGTTTATGTGTTTTCTTTGTTAGGTGGTGGAGATAACCAAGGAGAAGCGGATCATATCTGAATCCGGCTTTCCTTTGGTCCGGATTATGATCATATCTGAATCTAGCCGTGATCACTTGGGGGCTTCCTGTTCAAACATAGGTCGTATTCGAACCAAAGAGAACATAGCTGTCGATACCCACTTGATCGGCATACTGCCAAACCCACTTGGGGTCTTCTTGATCATATTTGAATCATAGCTTAACCCCTTTGGATCTGACATGGATCGTATTCGAATCAACGTCATTAAACAACTCTTATGGTCACTTGGGGGCTTCCTGTTCAAACATAGGTCGTATTCGAACCAAAGAGAACATAGCTGTCGATACCCACTTGATCGGCATCGCCACAGCCACTGGGGGCTAACAGATCGTATCCGAATCTTAGCTCAACCCCTTTGGAACGGTCCGCTGATCGTATTCGAATCAGAAACCCTTGAATTTTGTTCATCATATTTTACAAGTATCAACATTGGATATCTTGTGACCCTCTTGAAAATACAATGGAGTACATTGCAATCCTCCAGGATTAATATTGGTTACATCAGGTTGTTAAGTACCAGGTGAACTTTTATGTGCCAATTTTCAGGAGTTAAACATACCCTCAGGGGTTGGCTTATATAAGTCGGAAAAGCAGTCGTAAGCATCACAGGGCAATGCAAGACATTTCTGCAAAGGACATAACAGATTCATATAAACTACAAAGTGCATAGTGACGGCGGCTTATGCAAGTATTAAGGGACATAAGCATGCGCAAAGGCATAGCAAAACTCAAAGTATTTTCTACTCTGTTACAAGACTCCCTGAGTCCGAATGATGCGGCATTGTTTTTCTACAACGACATAAGCAGGTGGCGCCTGGCAATCTACTCTTGGGGTTGACTTGAAGCTTCCGGGTTATCCTTCTCCGCCTCTCCGCCGGCTGCCTTGTCCTGGAAGGATGATGAGGCCTAGTCAATGCCACTCAAGGCCTCAAACTCAGCTTCATCATCTATTAAACCGGTTGGGTCGACTTCAGGGGCAAAGGTGTGCTTACGGATTGGAGGGATCAAGCTGACATCGTCATAATGCGGCGTGGGGATTCTCCGATTCTCCTTGTCATAACTCGGCTGATACTTGGTGAGGTCAGTGTCGTTTCCAATTTGAGTGGCCACAGGGCGTATATCCCTCACGCAGGTGGTGAAATCCTTTTCATCAAATGGAGTGCCATCCCCCTTTAAACTTGGATACCCAAGAGCGATGTCGGCCGGGTCTAGCTCTGGTAACCAGGCTTTGGCCCGACTCAAAGCGGCTATTGCTCCGGCTCTTGCTTGGGCCCGTCTCAACTCTTGAATCTGCTGAGGAAGTACAACAAGCCGTTGTAACACATCTTGCAAGAGGTGGGGCACATCATTTGATAAGGCTACAACGTCCAAGGCACGTTGTGACCCGATGTACAGTTGCTCTACTAGAGTATACACCACCTTCAATTTGATCAGCATATTCTGCTTGAGGTTTGTGCTCCTGGGGCCTGTATTGGTAAGTATAAGGTAAACCTCAGGTAACAATTGAAGGAATATTTACAATATTTAATGCTTTCTTAAGATAACTTACCAAAGATCGCTGAGACCATCCGAGATATCTGGCGTTGTAAGCCGGTCAGTTCGGCTGTTGCGTTTGCCAGCGACGCCTCTGTTGTCTCGGCCCGGGTCACCAGTTCGGCCTTTTCGTCAGTCCAAATTTTCTTCTCCAACTCAAAAATTTTCTTCAGCTTCTCTTGTTCAGAGACGCTAAATTAAAATTTGGAGTTGGCCTTTTGAATTTCAATCTCCTGGGCTGCTAGGCGGTTCTTCAGGTCAGCAATCTCCGATTCAAATTGACTTATGGTGGCCTGCATTGCACCGGATAGTAGTCAAGATTACGGTAAATAATATTAAGTCCCAAGCACTTCGCAAGCAAAGATACTTGACACTTGGGGGCTAATGTATACCGAAGCTTTCTAAATTATTAAGCCAGTCTTGGATATTAAGTCCCAAATACTTTGCAAGCAAAGATACTTGGCACTTGGGGGCTAATGTGTATCGCAAGTTAAAGGTATTGTGTTACATCCGGTTTAAATATTTTTTTCTTTAAGCCGGGCAAGCAGCTCTAACAATTTTTCTAAATCTACAACATATTTATTCATAAGCAATAGACTTGGGGGCTGGTACAGTAAGTATGATTGAAAGTAAGGAAGCATAAGTCATACCTCAGATTTTTGCTGTATTTGCTTCACCATGTCAATTTCCAGGTCATGGCTGCTTTGCACCTGGTTGATATAGCCCGAGACGATCTCTCCAATACTCAAATGAGTATAGTCGGTGATATCCATCTTGGCCTTACGGTGTTCTAGCAACTCCTCTTTAGCCGAGCATTTGGCAAGGACGGTGGGCCTGGCCGGCTCAACAAATTGAGCCTTGAGAAATTCCACTTCTGGGTCAGCCGTTTTGACTGGGCTAGGTGCCTCCGGGTTAACAGAACCATCAAGAATATCTTCAGCAGGCGGGTCAGAAGTTGGTGCTGCAATGTCTTGAGCCGGCTCAGGCGGCGGCTGATGTGTGGAAGAGTCGGGAGCAGCTATACCCTGTTCCGGTTCAGTCACCACAGGGGTTTGGGCCGGTTTGTCCTTCTTGGTTTTCTTCCTAGGCTTAACCTGCACGCTGTGGGCAAAGCAGAGAAATGAGTACAGAAACATGAAGAAAGAAAAACATAAGGTGAACAAATTGATATTACCCAGGGGCAGTCTTAAAAGCCAGCATGTTTGATTGCATGGACTCGCCGGATGAAGGAGAGGTATCCTGGTAATTGGAGTTAGATGAATTGAGAGGTTGACGGATTAGAGCCGCCAAAGGTAAAAAAGGGTATAAGTTGGAGATAACCTCAGTCCGACGCTTCCGGGTTGTGTCAGGCAAGCCGGAGGATAGCTCTGCATCCTTGCAGGTCCGGGTCTACCTCCGGTTTTCAAATTGCTGTTGCTTCAAAAGAAAGTCAGGATCTTGGTAAGCCAAAGGGTGTGAAAATCTTACTTTCCGGGTTACTCTTTGAATTTTCTGACGCGGCCGAAGCTCGGAGTCGGAGGAGATTATAGTTACCTCTTCCTCGACGGGTTGGCTGTTGCCCATGTCATCCTGAAAGAAGGTTAATATCAGTAAGGTAGTGATAAAGGAGAAAGGGAAATTAAAAAGTTACCTCTTCCTCATTATCATCAGAATCATCAAGCTGAAACATCTCAGAAGCGCTTGGCTTCCTTTTCCTTGAAGTGGTGGGCTTGGCGGTTTTCCTTTCGGCTCTCTTGGCCGCCCTGGCTTGCTTGGCCGCCTCATGATCATATTTGATTTTCCAGAAGTTATCATTTGCCTGTAAAAGGTTATAAAGGGTTATGCGTAAGAATACAATATAACATGATAAAAAATAACCCGACGGCTGGAAACTTACTGCAAGGGCCGGGTTCTTGTTGCAAAAAGGTAGTAAGCTGAAAGCGTTACTATTCACTGTTCCCTCTTTCAACAAAGACTGAGTTGTAGCTTCCACTACGTCATCTGGTAAGTCGTCAGGACTATGACACTGAGGGTCATCTTTCTCACCTGAATAATTACACATTAAGCCGAGGCGGCGGCTTAATGGAATTATTCTCCAAGCAACCCAGACTCGGACCAGGTCAATGCCATCTAAGCCGTTCCCTAAAAGAGCTTTAATCTTCTTGATCTTGGGGGTGAGTGGCAGACGTTCAATAGCAGTCAACTTATCTGGCAGCGGGTGAGTAGATTCAAGGCGCAATGCACGGAAGCCGGGCAGCGGGTTTTCACCAGCCGGAGAAGTATCTTGGCAGTAGAACCATGTCTGTTTCCAGTCCTTTGGATGACTCGGCAATTCAGCATAAGGGAACAGGCAGTCTCTCCGCCTTTGAATCGATATGCCACCAAGCTCCAGACTGGGCCCGTTGGCCCGCTCATTGTGCCGGTTCAAATAGAACAATTCCCTGAACAAAAGTAGGCTGGGTTCTTCTCCAAGGTAGACCTCACAGAAAACTTGGAAGTTGCAGATATTTGACACGGAATTGGGCCCGATGTCTTGAGGTCTTAAGTCAAAGAAGTGAAAAACGTCTCTAAAGAATTTTGAACCAGGAGGAGCAAATCCCCAGCTCATGTGATCGGTAAAAATGATCACCTCCCCTTCCTTGGGTTGAGGTTTCTCCTCAGACGGGTCAGGAGCACGATAAGACATGACGTCCTTCTTGGGCAGATGGCCAGACTTTACAAACTCAGACAGTTTGCTCTCTGTAACAATGGATGGGACCCAGTTGCAGGTAACCGGAGGTTTAACAGCTTTGGGTGCCATTGGGTAAATTGAAGCCTACAACAAGATAAAGGAAATTTTCCAGTTTATTATAACCCGGAGAATAAGCATTATTGGGTTATTTAAGATGGCGGCTTAAGAAGGGGCCTAATGACATACAGGTAACTATGTGATAATGTTTAACAACTGCAGGTATTAAAGATGATTAAGGTTTTCTTAAGTCGCCAGAAGCAAGCGGTGCTGACAGCCGGTATTATCTTAAACCGGTTACACAAACTACTATGGCTGAAACAGAGTCAACAGACACAATTTTTGGCTAAGTGTGGAGCAAACAGGTTTCACAAATTGCAATTATTATTTTGGATCAAATGATGCTCTGGAAAGGAAAATTTTCTAGACCTAAAACAATACAGGGAAGTTTGTATACTCAAGGAGGACTTCCAAAACAAGGAAATGAGATCTGTTTTCATACAGAGTAAGCACACAACATCCTCCACAGCAGTTCTATGTGGTTTTTACGATCTGAACAAGGTATTAGAGGTAAGAACTAATGGAGGTTGCGTCGGGCGACGATGAACGTAGACGAACTCAAGACAGTACTAATGCAGATCTGAGAAAGGGGGGAAAGAGAACTCACCGATGTGGAAGAACTGCGGAGGGTTGCCGTTGTTCTCTGGTCAAGAAACAGGGTGATGCAGCGGCCTGAGTCGGTGAAGACAAGGTTTCCGATGGTGGCGGCGGCGGAGCTCGAGCGGCAGAAGAGGGAGTGCGAGGAAGAAGACGACCGGAGGAAATGAAAAAGACCTAGGTCGCGCCTATTTATAAGGAGGACCGATTGAGATGGCGCGAGAAATGAGGAGACCAAGACATCATTATCCAGCGGCCCCGATGCCTCGATTTTCGGGAGGGTCGGTAAAGGCAAAGATCCGTTGAAGATATGATGAATTAAAATATAAGTTTTATTGAAGATGACGTCACAATGATTTAACCCGGAGCCAGAGGATGACGTCACAGCGGGTTACAATTTTCACGCAAGACAGAGGACTAAAGGCCAGTTCATAAGGTTTTCAAAGATTGACATGAACCGGTTCAAATCAATCTGGGGCCTAATGTTGGGGATATGACTATTTGTGTAAGCCATCCAGGAGGGGCCGGGTTACGCAAATAGAGGTTCATCAGAAGCCCAAGACCAAGGCATGAAGATGGCGGTTCACTAAAAGGCTTAAAGGCCCACAGGCGACTCTGAGGCCCATAAAGATAAACCGCCATGATGGTATAACTTGTACTGTAAGGTAGAAGTAACTAGTCGCCGAGCCGGACACTGTTTATGAGCCGGCCGGGACTCTGTAGGCCGCAGGGCGTCAATCCGTGTATATAAGGGGACGACCCGCCAGCGGCTTGGAAAAAGAAACAACTGATCGAGAGCCAAGCATAGCGTATCTCGCTCCCTGGTCATCGAAACCTCAAGCAATTCCAACCCAACTAGACGTAGGCCTTCCTTCACCGTAAGGGGCTGAACTAGTATAAACCTCGCGTGTCCTTGTCCCGATTAACCCCTTTAAGCTTCCTAGTTGCGATGGCTCCACGACTAAGTCCTTGCAAAAGGACATCTGCCGTGACAATTCCACGACACATGGTATCATAATTTCACCCACATAGCATGTGCATGTACAAAACGGACAATGGTATCATACTCGTGTGTTACAAAGTTGGCATGGTATCATCATAATAGTTGCGGGAGAAAGTCTTCACTTTTTCTTCGCTTGTGTCATTTGCTTATTGCGCCGTAACCATGGATAATCTTCATCGTTTATCAGGATGCTTGGGTCAGCCTTGACATTGAAGGGAGGAATTTCATGAAACTTTTCATAATCTTCAGACATGTCTGTCTTGCCGTCCACTCCCAGGATGTCCCTTTTTCCTGAAAGAACTATGTGGCGCTTTGGCTCATCGTATGATGTATTCGCTTCCTTATCTTTTCTTTTTCTCGGTTTGGTAGACTTGTCCTTCACATAGATAACCTGTGCCACATCATTGGCTAGGACGAACGGTTCATCAGTGTACCCAAGATTTTTCAGATCCACTGTTGTCATTCCGTACTGTGGGTCTACCTGTACCCCGCCGCCTGACAGATTGACCCATTTGCGCTTAAACAAAGGGACCTTAAAATCAGGTCTGTAGTCAAGTTCCCATATGTCCACTATGTAACCATAATATGTGTCCTTTCCACTCTCGGTTGCTGCATCAAAGAGGACACCGCTGTTTTGGTTGGTGCTCTTTTGATCTTGGGCGATCGTGTAAAATGTATTCCCATTTATCTCGTATCCTTTGTAAGTCAATACAGTCAAAGATGGTCCCCTGGACAACAAGTACAACTCATCACAAACAGTGTTGTCACCTCTGAGATATGTTTCCAACCAACTGCTGAAAGTCCTGATGTGTTCACATGTAATCCAGTCGTCGCACTACTCCGGGTGTTTGGAACGCAGACTGTTCTTGTGTTCATCGACATACGGGGTCACCAAGGTAGAGTTCTGTAGAACTGTGTAGTGTGCTTGAGACCAAGAATATCCGTCCCTGCATATTATTGAGTCACTTCCAAGAGTGCCTTTTCCAGCCAGTCTCCCCTCATACCGCGATTTAGAGAGACCTATCTCCTTAAGGCCAGGAATGAAGTCAACACAAAACCCGATAACATCCTCTGTTTGATGGCCCATGGAGATGCTTCCTTCTGGCCTAGCGCGGTTACGGACATATTTCTTTAGGACTCCCATGAACCTCTCAAAGGGGAACATATTGTGTAGAAATACGGGCCCTAGGATGACAATCTCGTCGACTAGATGAACTAGGACGTGTGTCATGATATTGAAGAAGGATGGTGGGAACACCAGCTCGAAACTGACAAGACATTGCGCCACATCACTCCTTAGCCTTGGTACGATTTCTGGATCGATCACCTTCTGGGAGATTGCATTGAGGAATGCACATAGCTTCACAATGGCTAATCGGACGTTTTCCGGTAGAAGCCCCCTCAATGCAACCGGAAGCAGTTGCGTCATAATCACATGGCAGTCATGAGACTTTAGGTTCTGAAACTTTTTCTCTGGCATATTTATTATTCCCTTTATACTCGACGAGAAGCCAGTCGTGACCTTCATACTGAGCAGGCATTCAAAGAAGATTTCTTTCTCTTCTTTCGTAAGAGCGTAGCTGGTGTTGGGGAACGCAGTAATTTCGAAAATTTTCCTACGCACACGCAAGATCATGGTGATGCACAGCAACGAGAGGGGAGAGTGTTGTCTACGTACCAACGCAGACCGACTGCGGAAGCGATCACACAACGTAGAGGAAGTAGTCGTACGTCTTCTTCCCGATCCGACCGATCCAAGCACCGTTACTCCGGCACCTCCGAGTTCTTAGCACACGTTCAGCTCGATGACGTTCCTCGGGCTCCGATCCAGCAAAGCGTCGAGGAAGAGTTCTGTCAGCACGACGGCGTGATGACAATCTTGATGTACTACCGACGCAGGGCTTCGCCTAAGCACTACAACGGTACGATCGAGGTGGAATTTGGTGGCAGGGGGCACCGCACACGGCTAAGGAACGATCTCAAGGATCAAGTTGTGTGTCTTGGGGTGCCCCCTGCCCCCGTATATAAAGGTTGGGGAAGGGGGAGCCGGCCGGCCAAGGGAGAGGAGGCGCAGGGGAGTCCTACTCCCACCGGGAGTAGGACTCCTCCCCCCAACCCTAATCCTATTAGGACTCCCGGGGGGCAAAGGAGAGAGAAGGGGGGGGGCGGCCCCTATCCTAGTCCTACTAGGACTTTGGGAAGGGGGGCGCCGGCCAGCTTGTGGGCTTTCCCTTTTTCTCCTTTTCCACTAAGGCCCAATAGGCCCATTAGTCTCCCGGGGGGTTCCGGTAACCCTCCCGGTATTCCGGTAAAATCTCGATTTCACCCGGAACACTTCCGATGCCCAAACATAGGCTTCCAATATATCAATCTTTACGTCCCGACCATTTCAAGACTCCTCGTCATGTCCGTGATCTCATCCGGGACTCCGAACAACCTTCGGTACATCAAAATGCATAAACTCATAATAACTGTCATCGTAGTGTTAAGCGTGCGGACCCTACGGTTCGAGAACAATGTAGACATGACCGAGACACGTCTCCGGTCAATAACCAATAGCGGAACCTGGATGCCCATATTGGCTCCTACATATTCTACGAAGATCTTTATCGGTCAGACCGCATAACAACATACGTTGTTCCCTTTGTCATCGGTATGTTACTTGCCCGAGATTCGATCGTCGGTATCCAATACCTAGTTCAATCTCGTTACCGGCAAGTCTCTTTACTCGTTCCGTAATACATCATCTCACAACTAACATATTAGTTGCAGTGCTTGCAAGGCTTATGTGATGTGCATTACCGAGAGGGCCCAGAGATACCTCTCCGACAATCGGAGTGACAAACCCTAATCTCGAAATACGCCAACCCAACATCTACCATTGGAGACACCTGTAGTACTCCTTTATAATCACCCAGTTACGTTGTGACGTTTGGTAGTACCCAAAGTGTTCCTCCGGTAAACGGGAGTTGCATAATCTCATAGTTATAGGAACATGTATAAGTCATGAAGAAAGCAATAGCAACATACTAAACGATCGGGTGCTATGCTAATGGAATGGGTCATGTCAATCAGATCATTCTACTAATGATGTGACCTCGTTAATCAAATAACAACTCTTTGTTTATGGTTAGGAAACATAACCATCTTTGATTAACGAGCTAGTCTAGTAGAGGCATACTAGTGACACTCTGTTGGTCTATGTATTCACACATGTATTATGTTTCCGGTTAATACAATTCTAGCATGAATAATAAACATTTATCATGATGTAAGGAAATAAATAATAACTTTGTTATTGCCTCTAGGGCATATTTCCTTCAGTCTCCCACTTGCACTAGAGTCAATAATCTAGCTTACACAGTAATGATTCTAACACCCATGGAGCCTTGGTGCTGATCATGTTTTGCTCGTGGAAGAGGCTTAGTCAACGGGTCTGCAACATTCAGATCCGTATGTATCTTGCAAATCTCTATGTCTCCCACCTGGACTAAATCCCGGATGGAGTTGAAGCGTCTCTTGATGTGTTTGGTCCTCTTGTGAAATCTGGATTCCTTTGCCAAGGCAATTGCACCAGTATTGTCACAGAAGATTTTCATTGGACCCGATGCACTAGGTATGACACCTAGATCGGATATGAACTCCTTCATCCATACTCCTTCGTTTGCTGCTTCCGAAGCAGCTATGTACTCCGCTTCACATGTAGATCCCGCTACGACGCTTTGTTTAGAACTGCACCAACTGACAGCTCCACCGTTTAAAGTAAACATGTATCCGGTTTGCGATTTAGAATCGTCCGGATCAGTGTCAAAGCTTGCATCAACGTAACCTCTTACGGCGAGCTCTTTGTCACCTCCATATACGAGAAACATATCCTTAGTCCTTTTCAGGTATTTCAGGATGTTCTTGACCGCTGTCCAGTGATCCATTCCAGGATTACTTTGGTACCTCCCTGCTAAACTTATAGCAAGGCACACATCAGGTCCGGTACACAGCATTGCATACATGATAGAGCCTATGGCTGAAGCATAGGGAACATCTTTCATTTTCTCTCTATCTTCTGCAGTGGTCGGGCATTGAGTCTTACTCAATTTCATACCTTGTAACACAGGCAAGAACCCTTTCTTTGCTTGATCCATTTTGAATTTCTTCAAAATCTTGTCAAGGTATGTGCTTTGTGAAAGTCCAATTAAGCGTCTTGATCTATCTCTATAGATCTTTATGCCTAATATGTAAGCAGCTTCCCCGAGGTCTTTCATCGAAAAACTTTTATTCAAGTATCCCTTTATGCTATCCAGAAATTCTATATCATTTCCAATTAGCAATATGTCATCCACATATAATATCAGAAATGCTACAGAGCTCCCACTCACTTTCTTGTAAATGCAGGCTTCTCCAAAAGTCTGTATAAAGCCAAATGCTTTGATCACACTATCAAAGCGTTTATTCCAACTCCGAGATGCTTGCACCAGTCCATAAATGGATCGCTGGAGTTTGCATACTTTGTTAGCTCCTTTTGGATCGACAAAACCTTCTGGTTGTATCATATACAACTCTTCTTCCAGAAATCCATTCAGGAATGCAGTTTTGACATCCATCTGCCATATTTCATAATCATAAAATGCGGCAATTGCTAACATAATTCTGACGGACTTAAGCATCGCTACGGGTGAGAAGGTCTCATCGTAGTCAACTCCTTGAACTTGTCGAAAACCTTTCGCGACAAGTCGAGCTTTATAGACAGTAATATTACCGTCAGCGTCAGTCTTTTTCTTGAAGATCCATTTATTCTCAATTGCTCGCCGATCATCGGGCAAGTCAACCAAAGTCCATACTTTGTTTTCATACATGGATCCCATCTCAGATTTCATGGCCTCAAGCCACTTTGCGGAATCTGGGCTCACCATCGCTTCTTCATAGTTCGTAGGTTCATCATGATCTAGCATCATGACTTCCAGAACTGGATTACCGTACCACTCTGGTGCGGATCTCACTCTGGTTGATCTACGTGGTTCAGTAGTATCTTGTTCTGAAGCTTCATGATCATCATCATTAGCTTCCTCACTGATTGGCATAGGTGTCGCAGAAACAGTTTTCTGTGATGTACTATTTTCCAATAAGGGAGCAGGTACAGTTACCTCGTCAAGTTCTACTTTCCTCCCACTCACTTCTTTCGAGAGAAACTCCTTCTCTAGAAATGATCCATTCTTAGCAACGAATGTCTTGCCTTCGGATCTGTGATAGAAGGTATACCCAACAGTTTCCTTTGGGTATCCTATGAAGACACATTTCTCCGCTTTGGGTTCGAGCTTATCAGGTTGAAGTTTTTTCACATAAGCATCGCAGCCCCAAACTTTAAGAAACGACAACTTTGGTTTCTTGCCAAACCATAGTTCATAAGGCGTCGTCTCAACGGATTTTGATGGTGCCCTATTTAACGTGAATGCGGCCGTCTCTAAAGCATAACCCCAAAACGATAGTGGTAAATCAGTGAGAGACATCATAGATCGCACCATATCTAGTAAAGTACGATTACGACGTTCGGACACACCATTACGATGTGGTGTTCCGGGTGGCGTGAGTTGCGAAACTATTCCACAATTTTTCAAATGTACACCAAACTCGTAACTCAAATATTCTCCTCCACGATCAGATCGTAGAAACTTTATTTTCTTGTTACGATGATTTTCAACTTCACTCTGAAATTCTTTGAACCTTTCAAATGTTTCAGACTTATGTTTCATTAAGTAGATATACCCATATCTGCTTAAATCATCTGTGAAGGTGAGAAAATAACGATATCCGCCACGAGCCTCAATATTCATCGGACCACATACATCGGTATGTATGATTTCCAACAAATCTGTTGCTCTCTCCATAGTACCGGAGAACGGTGTTTTAGTCATCTTGCCTATGAGGCACGGTTCGCAAGTACCAAGTGATTCATAATGAAGTGATTCCAAAAGCCCATCAGTATGGAGTTTCTTCATGCGCTTTACACCGATATGACCTAAACGGCAGTGCCACAAATAAGTTGCACTATCATTATTAACTTTGCATCTTTTGGCTTCTACATTATGAATATGTGTATTACTATCTTCGAGATTCAACAAGAATAGACCACTCTTCAAAGGTGCATGACCATAAAAGATATTATTCATATAAATAGAACAACCATTATTCTCTGATTTAAATGAATAACCGTCTCGCATTAAACAAGATCCAGATATAATGTTCATGCTCAACGCTGGCACCAAATAACAATTATTTAGGTCTAATATTAATCCCGAAGGTAGATGTAGAGGTAGCGTGCCGACCGCGATCACATCGACTTTGGAACCGTTTCCCACGCGCATCGTCACCTCGTCCTTTGCTAGTGTCCGCTTATTCCGTAGTCCCTGTTTCGAGTTGCAAATATTAGCAACAGAACCAGTATCAAATACCCAGGTGCTACTGCGAGCTCTAGTAAGGTACACATCAATAACATGTATATCACATATACCTTTGCTCACTTTGCCATCCTTTTTATCCGCCAAATACTTGGGGCAGTTCCGCTTCCAGTGACCAGTCTGCTTGCAGTAGAAGCACTCAGTTTCAGGCTTAGGTCCAGACTTGGGTTTCTTCTCTTGAGCAGCAACTTACTTGCTGTTCTTCTTGAAGTTCCCCTTCATCTTTCCTTTGACCTTTTTCTTGAAACCAGTGGTTTTGTTAACCATCAACACTTGATGCTCCTTCTTGATTTCTACCTCCGCAGCTTTCAGCATTGCGAAGAGCTCGGGAATAGTCTTGTTCATCCCTTGCATATTATAGTTCATCACGAAGCTCTTGTAGCTTGGTGGTAGTGATTGGAGAATTCTGTCAATGACGCAGTCATCTGGAAGATTAACTCCCATCTGAATCAAGTGATTATTATACCCAGACATCTTGAGTATATGCTCACTGACAAAACTGTTCTCCTCCATCTTACAGCTATAGAACTTATTGGAGACTTCATATCTCTCAATCCGGGCATTTGCTTGAAATATTAACTTCAACTCCTGGAACATCTCATATGCTCCATGACGTTCAAAACGTCGTTGAAGTCCCGATTCTAAGCCGTAAAGCATGGCACACTGAACTATCGAGTAGTCATCAGCTTTGCTCTGCCAGACGTTCATAACATCTGGCGTTGCTCCAGCAGCAGGCCTGTCACCCAGCGGTGCTTCCAGGACGTAATTCTTCTGTGCAGCAATGAGGATAATCCTCAGGTTACGGACCCAGTCCGTGTAATTGCTACCATCATCTTTCAACTTTGCTTTCTCAAGGAACGCATTAAAATTCAACGGAACAATAGCACGAGCCATCTATCTACAAGCAACATAAACAAGCAAGATACTATCAGGTACTAAGTTCATGATAAGTTTAAGTTCAGTTAATCAAATTACTTAGGAACTCCCACTTAGATAGACATCCCTCTAATCCTCTAAGTGATCACGTGATCCAAATCAACTAAACCATAACCGATCATCACGTGAGATGGAGTAGTTTTCAATGGTGAACATCGTCATGTTGATCATATCTACTATATGATTCACGCTCGACCTTTCGGTCTCTGTGTTACGAGGCCATATCTGCATATGCTAGGCTCGTCAAGTATAACCTGAGTATTCTGCGTGTGCAAAACTGGCTTGCACCCGTTGTAGATGGACGTAGAGCTTATCACACCCGATCATCACGTGGTGTCTGGGCACGACGAACTTTGGCAACGGTGCATACTCAGGGAGAACACTTCTTGATAATTTAGTGAGAGATCATCTTATAATGCTACCGTCAATCAAAGCAAGATAAGATGCATAAAAGGATAAACATCACATGCAATCAATATAAGTGATATGATATGGCCATCATCATCTTGTGCTTGTGATCTCCATCTCCGAAGCACCGTCATGATCACCATCGTCACCGGCGCGACACCTTGATCTCCATCGTAGCATCGTTGTCGTCTCGCCAATCTTATGCTTCCATGACTATCACTACCGTTTAGTAATAAAGTAAAGCATTACATCGCGATTGCATTGCATACAATAAAGCGACAACCATATGGCTCCTGCCGGTTGCCGATAACTCGGTTACAAAACATGATCATCTCATACAATAAAATCAGCATCATGTCTTGACCATATCACATCACAACATACCCTGCAAAAACAAGTTAGACGTCCTCTACTTTGTTGTTGCAAGTTTTACGTGGCTGCTACGGGCTTAAGTAAGAACTCATCTCACCTACGCATCAAAACCACAACGATAGTTCGTCAAATAGACTCCGCTTTAACCTTCTCAAGGACCGGGCGTAGTCACACTTGGTTCAACTAAAGTTGGAGAGGCAGTCTTCCGCAAGCCATCTGTGTGCAAAGCACGTCGAGGGAACCGGTCTCGCGTAAGAGTACGCGTAAGGTTGGTCCGGATCGTCTCACCCAACAATACCGCCGAACCAAAGTATGACATGCTGGTAGGCAGTATGACTTGTATCGCCCACAACTCACTTGTGTTCTACTCGTGCAAATAACATCAAACCATAAAACCTAGGCTCGGATGCCACTGTTGGGGAACGCAGTAATTTCGAAAATTTTCCTACGCACACGCAAGATCATGGTGATGCACAGCAACGAGAGGGGAGAGTGTTGTCTACGTACCAACGCAGACCGACTGCGGAAGCGATCACACAACGTAGAGGAAGTAGTCGTACGTCTTCTTCCCGATCCGACCGATCCAAGCACCGTTACTCCGGCACCTCCGAGTTCTTAGCACACGTTCAGCTCGATGACATTCCTCGGGCTCCGATCCAGCAAAGCGTCGAGGAAGAGTTCTGTCAGCACGACGGTGTGATGACGATCTTGATGTACTACCGACGCAGGGCTTCGCCTAAGCACTACAACGGTACGATCGAGGTGGAATTTGGTGGCAGGGGGCACCGCACACGGCTAAGGAATGATCTCAAGGATCAAGTTGTGTGTCTTGGGGTGCCCCCTGCCCCCGTATATAAAGGTTGGGGAAGGGGGAGCCGGCCGGCCAAGGGAGAGGAGGCGCAGGGGAGTCCTACTCCCACCGGGAGTAGGACTCCTCCCCCCAATCCTAATCCTATTAGGACTCCCGGGGGGAAAAGGAGAGAGAAGGGGGGGGACGGCCCCTATCCTAGTCCTACTAGGACTTTGGGAAGGGGGGCGCCGGCCAGCTTGTGGGCTTTCCCTTTTTCTCCTTTTCCACTAAGGCCCAATAGGCCCATTAGTCTCCCGGGGGGTTCCGGTAACCCTCCCGGTATTCTGGTAAAATCCCGATTTCACCCGGAACACTTCCGATGCCCAAACATAGGCTTCCAATATATCAATCTTTACGTCTCGACCATTTCGAGACTCCTCGTCATGTCCGTGATCTCATCCGGGACTCCGAACAACCTTCGGTACATCAAAATACATAAACTCATAATAACTGTCATCGTAGCGTTAAGCGTGCGGACCCTACGGTTCGAGAACAATGTAGACATGACCGAGACACGTCTCCGGTCAATAACCAATAGCGGGACCTGGATGCCCATATTGGCTCCTACATATTCTACGAAGATCTTTATCGGTCAGACCGCATAACAACATACGTTGTTCCCTTTGTCATCGGTATGTTACTTGCCCGAGATTCGATCGTCGGTATCCAATACCTAGTTCAATCTCGTTACCGGCAAGTCTCTTTACTCGTTCCGTAATACATCATCTCACAACTAACATATTAGTTGCAGTGCTTGCAAGGCTTATGTGATGTGCATTACCGAGAGGGCCCAGAGATACCTCTCCGACAATCGGAGTGACAAACCCTAATCTCGAAATACGCCAACCCAACATCTACCATTGGAGACACCTGTAGTACTCCTTTATAATCACCCAGTTACGTTGTGACGTTTGGTAGTACCCAAAGTGTTCCTCCGGTAAACGGGAGTTGCATAATCTCATAGTTATAGGAACATGTATAAGTCATGAAGAAAGCAATAGCAACATACTAAACGATCGGGTGCTATGCTAATGGAATGGGTCATGTCAATCAGATCATTCTACTAATGATGTGACCTCGTTAATCAAATAACAACTCTTTGTTTATGGTTAGGAAACATAACCATCTTTGATTAACGAGCTAGTCTAGTAGAGGCATACTAGTGACACTCTGTTGGTCTATGTATTCACACATGTATTATGTTTCCGGTTAATACAATTCTAGCATGAATAATAAACATTTATCATGATGTAAGGAAATAAATAATAACTTTGTTATTGCCTCTAGGGCATATTTCCTTCAGCTGGCAGGACCTTTATACTGCTTCGGAGGCATGCCGTCTTTTTCGTGCAAACGTTGCAGGTCCTCCCGTGCCTCAGGTGTATCTTTTGTCTTCCCATACATGCCCAAGAAGCCTAGCAGGTTCACGCAAAGGTTCTTCGTCGAGTGCATCACATTGATTGAAGAGCGGACCTCTAGGTCTTTCCAGTAGGGTAGGTCCCAAAATATAGATTTCTTCTTCCACATGGGTGCGTGTGAAAGTGCAACTATCCCTAGGTGGTTTTGGTAATTCATAACAACATATAGCTCATTGAGCTAATGCTATTCCAAGATGATTATTTCAGGAAAGCTCAATGATTGGCATGGCATGGATGTGAAAGTGGAACCCTCAAGATGCTAAGGACAAAGGATTGGCTCAAGCTCAAAAGCTCAAGACTCTTCATTTTATATTTTAGTGATCCAAGATCACATTGAGTCTTTAGGAAAGCCAATACTATCAAGGAGGGATGAGGTGTTGCTTAATGAGCCTCTTGCTTCATGTGCTTAGTGATATGCTCCAAAATCCTCAACCACTTTCCCATATCCACAAATGACCTAAACCCTAAGCCAAACTCGGTCATACCGATTCTTTCTATCCGGCGCCACTGAGTTTCACTTGTCATAAGCCACTGCCAAACCCTAGCAATTCGGTCCTACCGATAGGGATCTCGGTCTCACCGAGATGGGATTGCAAACTCTTTGTTTCCCTTTCGTAACTTTTCAGTCTCACCAAAAGAGCGGATCGGTCCCGCCAAGATTGCAATGTAAACTCTCTATTTCCTTTTTGTAACTTTTCGGTCTCACCGAAAGAGCAAATCGGTCCCACCGAGTTTGCCTGACCAACTCTCTGGTTAGCTAATTACTAAACTCGGTCTCACCGAGTTTGTGTAATCGGTCTCACCGAGATTACGTTATGCCCAAACCCTAACAGAATCGGTCCTACCGAGTTGCATGTCAGTCCCACCGAAAATCTCTAACGGTCACTAGGTTTACCTTTTCGGTCCGACCGAGTTTGTTGATTCGGTCCCACCGAGATTGGTAGATTGTGTGTAACGGTTGGATTTTGTGTGCAGGCTATATATACCCCTCCACCTCCTCTTCATTCGTGGAGAGAGCCATCAGAACACATACACAATTCCAACTCATATGTTCTGAGAGAGAACCACCTACTCATGTGTTGAGACCAAGATATTCTGTTCCTACCATATGGATCTTGATCTCTAGCCTTCCCCAAGTTGCTTTCCACTCAAATCTTCTTTCCACCAGATCCAAATCCTATAAGAGAGAGTTGAGTGTTGGGGAGACTATTATTTGAAGCACAAGAGCAAGGAGTTCATCATCAACACACCATTTGTTACTTCTTGGAGAGTGGTGTCTCCTAGATTGGCTAGGTGTCACTTGGGAGCCTCCGACAAGATTGTGGAGTTGAACCAAGGAGTTTGTAAGGGCAAGGAGATCGCCTACTTCGTGAAGATCTACCGCGAGTGAGGCAAGTCCTTCGTGGGCGATGGCCATGGTGGGATAGACAAGGTTGCTACTTCGTGGACCCTTCGTGGGTGGAGCCCTTCGTGGACTCGCGCAACCGTTACCCTTCGTGGGTTGAAGTCTCCATCAACGTGGATGTAGGATAGCACCACCTATCCGAACCACGGGAAAGCATCCGTGTCTCCAATTGCGTTTGAATTCTCCAAACCCTTCCCTTTACATTCTTGCAAGTTGCATGCTTTACTTTCCGCTGCTAATATACTCTTTGCATGCTTGCTTGAATTGTGTGATGATTGCTTGACTTGTCCTAAAATAGCTAAAATCTGCCAAGAACTAAAATTGGGAAAAAGGTTAAGTTTTTATTTGGTCAAGTAGTCTAATCACCCCCCCTCTAGACATACTTTCGATCCTACAGCGTGTCCCTCAGCGTCATTCGGAACAGCTAGTCCACCGGGACCCTTTCCAAAGATTACGTGTAAATCATTGAGCATAGCAAGTACGTGATCACCGGTACGCATGACGGGCTTCTTCCAGTGATCTGCCTCGCCTTTGAAATGCTTGCCTTTCTTTCGACATTGATGGTTGGTCGGAAGAAATTGACGATGGCCCAAGTACACATTCTTTCTGCATTTGTCCAGGTATATACTCTCAGTGTCATCTAAACAGTGCGTGCATGCGTGGTATCCTTTGTTTGTTTGTCCTGAAAAGTTACTGAGAGCGGGCCAATCGTTGATGGTCACGAACAGCAACGCCTTTAGGTTAAATTCCTCCTGTCTGTGCTCATCCCACGTACGTACACCGTTTCCATTCCACATCTGTAAAAATTCTTCAACTAATGGCCTTAGGTACACATCAATGTTGTTGCCGGGTTGCTTAGGGCATTGGATGAGAACTGGCATCATAATGAACTTCCGCTTCATGCACATCCAAGGAGGAAGGTTATACATACATAGAGTCACGGGCCAGGTGCTATGATTGCTGCTCTGCTCCCCGAAAGGATTAATGCCATCCGCGCTTAAAGCAAACCATACATTCCTTGGGTCCTTTGCAAACTCATCCCAGTACTTTCTCTCGATTTTTCTCCACTGCGACCCGTCAGCGGGTGCTCTCAACTTTCCATCTTTTTTTCAGTTCTCACTGTGCCATCGCATCAACTTGGCACGCTCTTCGTTTCTGAACAGACGTTTCAACCGTGGTATTATAGGAGCATACGACATCACCTTCACAGGAACCCTCTTCTTGGGGGGCTCGCCGTCAACATCACCAGGGTCATCTCGTCTGATCTTATACCGTAATGCACCCCATACCGGGCATGCGTTCAGATCCTTGTATGCACCGCGGTAGAGGATGCAATCATTAGGGCATGCATGTATCTTCTCCACCTCCAATCCTAGAGGGCATACGACCTTCTTTGCTGCGTATGTACTGTCGGGCAATTCGTTATCTTTTGGAAGCTTCTTCTTCAATATTTTCAGTAGCTTCTCAAATCCTTTGTCAGCCACAGCATTCTCTGCCTTCCACTGCAGCAATTCCAGTACGGTACCAAACTTTGTGTTGCCATCTTCACAATTGGGGTACAACCTTTTTTGTGATCCTCTAACATGCGATCGAACTTCAGCTTCTCCTTTTGACTTTAGCATTGCGTCCTCGCATCGACAATGACCCGGCGGAGATCATCATCATCGGGCACATCGTCTGGTTCCTCTTGATCTTCAGCAGCTTCACCCGTTGCAGCATCATTGGGCACATCGTCTGGTTCCTCTTGATCTTCACCACCTCCCCCCGTTGCAGCATCACCGTATTCAGGGGGCACATAGTTGTCATCGTACTCTTCTTCTTCGCCGTCTTTCATCATAACCCCTATTTCTCCGTGCCTCGTCCAAACATTATAGTGTGGCATGAAACCCTTATAAAGCAGGTGGGAGTGAAGGATTTTCCGGTTAGAGTAAGACCTCGTATTCCCACATTCAGTGCATGGACAACACATAAAACCATTCTGCTTGTTTACCTCAGCCGCATCGAGAAACTCATGCACGCCCTTAATGTACTCGCAGGTGTGTCTGTCACCGTACATCCATTGATGGTTCATCTGCGTGCATTATATATAATTAAGTGTCTAAATTAATAGAAGTTCATCATCACATTAAAACCAAAGTGCATACATAGTTCTCATCTAATAACATATAGCTCTCCACAGCATCTAATTAATTAAACCATACATTGAAACTATGTAAAACATTTCAATGCGAAAACAAATGCGATCATAATCGCAACCAAGGTAACAATTGATCCAACGGCATAATGATACCAAGCCTCGGTATGAATGGCATATTTTCTAATCTTTCTAATCTTCAAGCGCATTGCATTCATCTTGATCTTGTGATCATCGACGACATCCGCAACATGCAACTCCAATATCATCTTCTCCTCCTCAATTTTTTTTATTTTTTCCTTCAACAAATTGTTTTCTTCTTCAACTAAATTTAACCTCTCAACAATAGGGTCGGTTGGCATTTCCGATTCACATACATCCTACATAAATAAAATCTATGTCACGTTGGTCGGCATAATTTTCATAAACAATAAATGAACCAATAGTTATAAAGATAATATATATACCACATCCGAATCATAGACAGGACGAGGGCCGACGGGGGCGGATACCAAAACCATCGCACTATATAAGATGCAATAATAAAAGTAAGAAAATAATACAAGTATCTATGTAAACATACAAGTAAGAATATTTTTCTTTTCAGAAAGAAGATAAGAACAAGAGGCTCACCACGGTGGTGCCGGCGATGAGCTCGGCGTGGGTGAGCGACGGCGGTGAAGACGGGGACGGGACGTGACGGACCGCTAAACCTAGACAAATATTGTGGAAAATGGAGCTTGGAGGTCGAGCTTGGAGAGAAGAAAGCTTAAGTAGTGTGGCTCGGGCATTCCATCGAACACCTTGTGTGCATAGAAGGTGAGCTAGAGCACCACCAAGCCCTCTCCCCCTCGGCCAGAAAAAACAGAGCAGTGTGCTCTGCTCTTACGCGAGGGGGTATATATAGGCACCTCATTGGTCCCGGTTGGTGGCATGAACCGGTACTAAAAGGGAGCCTTTGGTCTCGGTTCAAGCCACCAACCGGGACCAATGGTGGTGGGTCAGGAGCGAGGCCCATTGGTCCCGGTTCATCCCAAAAGGTCCAGATGAACCGGGACCAATGGCCCACGTGCCCCCCCCCCCCCCCCCCCGGCTCACGAACCGGAACCAATGTCCCCATTGATCCCGGTTCTGGATTGAACCGGGACTAATGGGCTGACCCGGCCTGAACCAAAGCCCTGTTTTCTACTAGTGGCGGAAGATACATTGCTGACACTTAAATGAGTTTTTCTATGCCAAAGATAGAAACCCAAGAACAAGTTCCACGCATGACCAGACTCGATTCTCTCCGGTAGCACGACTCGATTAGGCTATAGTAATTGTGGGGGTCCAAGAGAGGGGATCACCAGGTAACTTCTTCGAGCTCTGGATTTGGTGCTCTTCTCGACAGATCACCAAGCCTTTTCGTAATAACCAAACTCTATCATTACAACACAAAATCACTAGGCCCACTCAGGGCCTGCAAGGCGCACTGGGGGGTTGTTGTTGTTGGTCAAGCCTTGTGGGCCTTGGCCTTCCCTGGCTGGCCGTGCTTTGAGAATGTATCAACAACAATGAGTAAATGAGAAATTGAGAATGCAGTTATACCAACATTTATGCCTCAACAAAAAATAGTCGTACCAACATTTATTTTCTCAATAAGTGGTAGTTGCATGAAACAAATTACTCAGGTCCCAGGTCCGGCTCCCGCTTCAGAAAAAAATCTAGGCAGGATAGCTTCAGGTATGCAGTCAGGCCCTCTGCCCTCTGGGTGATTTAGCTTCACTTGTTCTGCAACATTAGCACACCAGTGCTGGCCTTGCACTTGCAGCGAGTGAACCAAGTGAAATCTCCTCCATCTTGACTGGACAGGCACATTTTTTTTTCAAAAAAAAAAGGCAACACATCAGATGAACTATGCTTGCCATGATCACAAAAGAGTAGTGCCAGGCGCACGATGATTTTTTTACGACGTTCGTAGGACACTGCTCAATCACCCTTCGGTCAGATCTATGCTTCAACGGGAATCATGGGATTACAACATCAGACGTGAATTGTACATGTAAAGTCGTACGCGTAGCAATTTCGGATCACGAATCACCTTGGAACATGAAAGTAACAGAATGCGACAGGCATTGCATTTCATAATCACGGGGCCGTAACATTTAAAAGCACAAGCTTGGTAAATAATCTGAGCACCCGTTGGGCAATGCCTCAGCAAATGTTATCCTATATACATAAGAAGTTGATCCCCACTATCATATTTATCTCAACATGCACACATGCCACCTCATCAAAGGCCCACCACTACATGTATGAGAAAAAAGATCCATTATTAGTTGATCTCATGCACTCCTTCCATCTCACCATACATGCCACCTCATTAAAGATCCACTCAACATGCATGAAAAAAGATTTTCATTACATTATGCCACCTGTATTCACAATATTTTTTGACTACACAGTAATCAAATAAAATATAAAATATTTATTTTTAGCTTTAGTTCATACTCCCTCCATTCCAAAATAAGTGTCTTAACTTTGTACTAACTTTAGTACAAAGTTGTACTATGGTCAAGACACTTATTTTGGGACGGAGGAACTATACTCCCTCTATTCATTTATATAGGGCCTAATGCGTTTTCCAAGACTAACTTTGACTACATGTTAGAGCAATAATATATGACATGCAAGTTACACAAAGCATAGCGTCAAATTCGTACATGAAAGGAGCTTCTAATGATATAATTTTCACATTATACAACTCATATACTATTAATCTTATCAATACTCAAATGCAATCTCGAAAAACACATTAGGCCCTATATATGTGGATGGAGGGAGTATTATTAATTCAATGATGGAAGCTTAATCAAATCACCGAAATATATTGCAAATAATTCCCGCAGCAACGCGCGAGGTATTCTCTAGTTTACTAAACGCTGGAAGCCGACTTAGCCGAGGGAGTGTCCGAAACACATTACTCTGAACAATACACTACATAAAGCTCAAGTTCACCGTACAGGTGACCCACCAGGGAGGAATGCAACTGTAGCATTCACTTTTATTTTAAGTACGAGCTTAAACCCTTAGACCGCCATGGGACCCACTAGTTCTGCAGCATCGACACCGCCTCCTTGTCAGTGAACCAGGTGAATTCTCCATCATCAAGTATAGCCATCTCAACAGGGAGCAAATCGGAAGTCTTCTTGTCCGAAATCGCCTTCTGCACTGCGCCGGCTTTCCCAGCCCCAGTTACCACCATGGCGACGTATGCGGACGAGTTGATCACCGGAAACGTGAACGTGATTCTCTGTGGCGGCGGCTTTGGAGAGTCCAAGATGTGGGTGACCCACTTCGTGTTCTCTTTAACAAGAGGATGGCCTGGGAAGAGAGAGGCGATGTGGCCGTCCGGGCCCATGCCAAGAAGCTGGAGATCAAACCTGGGAAATCCAGTTGTCTTTGACATTGCAAGGACGCCATTCTTAACAAGTTGCTTCAAGATAGTTTCATAGTCCTCTGCTGCTCCCTCAGCAGACAAGGCATCATTGATAGCATACACTTGACCAGCAGGAATTGGTACCTACAAAGTAGAAGACATGACCCAGTTAAAGACTTCTCAATAGGTAGAAAGTTACATGTAGCTACAAAACTGATGAGAATGGAACAATTATAGATAGAAAGTGTCACTATCTACGGAACTGTAAGGGCACCACAATGCGAGGCGCTAGGAGTGAGCGCCAGGACTAGCATCCTGCCCAATCGGCAGTTAGACCGACAAATCCTGGATTCTAACCCAGCGTGGACGCCAAAGCTGCAGGCGAGCGCTAGCCTTTTCTTTCGTCCTCCGCGTGAGTTGAAACCTTGTCAGGCGATCGCTAAGCACCCGCTATTAGCGTTTGCCACTGGAAGAGGAAGCACCGCTGCTAGCGTCTCCCACTGGAGATACCCTAACTAAACTTGTAACAAAAAATGAAGGTTGTATCTTGAAAAAACTACAGATTTTACAGGACTCATCTCTGCAAATGTTTTACCAGGCCACATAACGGAACTTATGTAAGACCATATTTTGCCAGAATCACATGTTATCTGCACGGCTGTCTAGATGATTTCCAACTGAAGCTAACATAAATATGGCGCTATGCCATACATGGACGCACTGATCAAATTTCTTATAAGGCATGGATACACAAATATATAGCTCCAAATTTATCCAAAGTTAACATGGTGAAGCTAAATAGCCTGTTACCAAATCCAAGCATTACCATAATCTTATTCCTTTACAACTCCCCATCACTGGAAGCCACAAATTATGTCTTCCGAATGCCCTAACTTACTAAAGGAAAGACCAAAATATGTGGAAACTGGGAGTTGCTACCATACATTCAAGTGAAGCGGTCTACACTATCTACAGGACTAACTAAATTTCTCAAAGAAAATGAAAGTTGTATCACTTGAAAAAGCTACAGATTTACAGGGTTAAACTTCCCAAATGTTACTGAACTTATGTAAGATCATATCTTGCCAGAATCACATGTTATCTGTACAGCTGTTTACATGATTTCCAACTGAAGTTAACATAAATATGACATGATGCCATACATGTAAATGATTATGAGAATCACTTGAAAAAGCTACAGATTTACAGGGTTAAACTTCCCAAATGTTACTGAACTTATGTAAGATCATATCTTGCCAGAATCACATGTTATCTGTACAGCTGTTTACATGATTTCCAACTGAAGTTAACATAAATATGACATGATGCCATACATGTAAATGATTATGAGCATCCCTACAATTTATACAATAAATTGATAACACAGGTTTAATTATGATTTTTTGTAGCAGGTATGTTGCGCATGATTATATAGGGAGGCCATATGCTTTCACAAATATAATCGCCGAATTTCTTACTAGGCATGGATACACTCAAACAGCCCTAAATTTATTCAGAGGTTAACATGCTGAAGCTAAATGATCTGTTACCAAATCCAGGCATTGCAATAACCCTGTTCCTCCATCCATAACGCCCCATCAATTTCAAGCAAATAAAATAAAATTATATCCTCATAATGTCCTGCCTTACCATAGGAATTGCATGAAGAGGAGTAAATCTAGGAAGAAGCCGTGGGGAATACCTTGGAGAGGAACCCATCGAGGGCGAGCTTGTAGTTGCTATCCTCATGGTCCTTGGGCACGACCCTCTCGTCTACCCAGAACACATGCCACTTGCTCCAGTCAACCGTCTCCAGGTACGGCGCCTCCGTCAGCTTCCTGCGAGACCAAAAAAGGAATCAGGGATCCTCACGCGATCCGGGAGCCCCCGAGCAGGCAGAGAAGGAGCGATCTCCGGGGAGGACGGGCGGGAACGAACCTGAGGGCGTAGATGAGGGATCCGCCGGAGAGCACGACGGTGAAGGCGCCCCTCTCGGCGGCGAACTTCGTGGAGAGATCCGCCGTGTACTTGGCCAGGGCCACCGCGAGGTTCTCCTCGGCGTCGAAGATGAGCAGGTCCCTCTTCGAGGAGGCGGCGGGGGCCGGGGCGGCCATCGCGGCGGCGGGGAGGAGGACGGGGGTCGTGCGCGCGGAGGAGAGGAGGCGGGGGCGGGGGCGGAGGCTCCGGGCCGGGACGAGGGACGCCGGCGGCGAGCGGCGGCGGGCGGAGAGGGGAGGCAGGGAGGAAGATGCGGCGGCGGAGACGGAGACGGACATGGAGGCGGACATGTGTTATATGCGGGGTGTGGGGCTGGTGGCGGGGGTGACAGGTGGGTGGTGAGGCTCGCCGCGTTTTGTACCGTTGAGATCCTGATAGACGGCCGGCGTGCGGAGAAAGCCAGGCGAACAAAGTGCGCCCGGCACTCCTCAAAATGTTCCAAATTCTCCGTTCCTTTGCCCGCACTTGGGCCAATTATTTTGCCAAGAATTTGTAAGAGAAATGGGAGTAGATGGATACTCATTGAAAATTATGTTTTCTTGGCAAAGGATCAAAAACAGATTCAAAATATATGATGGGTGAATATTTTTGTTTGGCAAGGCTAGCTTTGGCACCAAACAACATACATATATTCAACAACAACAAAAAACATACATACATTCATGGCTTGTTTCGAACGTAGGATAGACAATACAAGGAACGAAAACATAATGTCTGTTCAGATGCTAATAATCTCCCCAAATGGTAGAGAAATGGCGGAATTTCTATAGTTATTTATGAAGTGAATCAACAATCAAAAGGACGCCTTAGGAACATTTCACAGATTCATTCCTATGGAATCTTTCTGTTCCAAGCAATCCTTAACTCAAAGTTGATGTAGAGAACATGCTTAGCTTCTATTTTATCCAAGGGACAAATGCCCTCAAGCTTTTTACAAAGAACGATATGCCCAGGACTCAATGAGCAAAGGTAACGCCCAGTTTTATTATGCGAGACCATAATAAAAAAAATGGTAACATGCTACCACCAAATGCATCATGCAATAAACTTTTTGAACTTGCGTATCTTTCTTGCCTTTAGCTCAATGTGTCGCAATAAAAACTAGTAGAAGCATGCCAACGCCCAACCTAGACGTACATTATCCATGATCTCCATCGTTGAAACCTCTCCTTTATTCTCAAATAAAATTCTTCTTAAAGTCATTTTTTCTCAAATAAAATTCTTATTAAAGTCAATGAACATACTATGTATCACCGGCAAAATATTCTAACTCTACGAGGTTTGTTGGGACAGACAATGAATGTGGATGACTTATCTATCATGTTTAGCCAGTACGCGGGGGGAGAGAGAAACAAATGCACTTGCAACAATTAGGTTTAAATGGGGAATCATGAAACGAGAAATATTTGGTGTTGCTTGTCTATGTGGGAAATTCCACGAGCTAGACTCTTGGTTGTTCAAAGGATCATATTTAGGCTATAATTCATGGGTGTATAAGAAGACCTTTTCCAAAGCTGGTAAAGAAACCTGATTAAGGCATGTGCCAAGCTATACATGCTTCGATATCACAAAGGCCTTGTGCAAGCAAATAGGGAGTATGATTGATAGGTATTTTGGGGCACATCAAGAGAGTTAGAATAAAGTCCACTGGTTGAGTTGGAGTAAATTAACACAAGGAGAAAAGGATAATGGGCTTGGATATAAGGATTTGTATGCCTTTAATATGGCTGTGTTGGCAAAACAAGGTTGTCACTTACTTAGAAATCATCCCTTCCTCTGTGCACGAGTTGTGAAAGCTAAGTATTATCCGGATAGAGGTGTTCTGCAACCACAACCAAGTGAAGATATGTCCCACACTCGCCATATCATTTTGAAAGTGATTGATTTGTTCGGGGGGGGGGGGGGGGGGGGTAAATAAGCGAGTTCGAGATGGTGCAATGGTAAAAAACGGGGATGAGCATTGGTTGTCCCGGTTATGGTTGTGCCAACCGATAACATCGTGTGTTGCAGTTTGAGGTGGAACACACAACTCGTACAAGACATGTTGTAGGGACATGACAAAAGTTGATCCTAGCTATACCTCTCAAGGAATATATGGAGCATGAATGGACAAAGCACGTTGAAATAAAGGGAAGGTTCATTGTCAAGTTGCCCTCCAGAATGTACCAATAAAATAGTGCATGAGAAAGCAATGCGACATCATTAAGGTTATCACTTTAGCTCGAGTGATATTTGGATTGCCCCCGTCCGATGGAAGTGTAGTCATATCTATGGCGCATTACTCTTCCTATTTGTTGGGGAATTGTACACCAAGGTATATAACTAACCAGGTATGTGCAATATGTGGTCATTTTAATGAGGATGGAATCCACCATTTCCTCGGGTGCAAGGAACTAAAGAAGTTTTTAAACCACCATGAACTAAATGGCATATGAGAATCACTCCCTCCTAACTCTGGATACAACAAAAAGGTTTATGAGCACAACGTTGCTTTGTGGTTGGTGGTCATAAGGAGCAAGGTAAACTCCTCCAAAAGATCCCCTGAAAATTGATGATGTGTTCTACATGATATGTCAATCATTTTTAACTTTTAGAAGGGATTTCTAGGTCCTAGCAGCTTAGAAATCATTACTTGTTTAGTCTTCAAACACACCCCGCTACATTTCTCGGTGGAAATAGCTTTCCTGGACCAGTTTTGTGAGCTTTCTCTTCACAACCCTTAAAAAGAGAATCTGCAATTGACTCACATAGAAAATAATACCATGATCAACACCCCTACCCCCCCCCCCCCCAAATAAAAAACACATGGTAGGATCACTAGAAGGCTATTGAAAAAAATTCAGAAAGTATGTGTTCACAAGTAGGTCTACAATCCCATAAAATTTTGAATTTAAATTTGATCTACACATAGCAGAGAAACAAAAAGGGACAAACACCGACTATGAATAGGGTGTGAATTTTTTCTTTTATTTTTGTCTTTTTGACACTATTCATACCGTACCCACTAGAACATTATCTTCTTCTGAAATCTTGTTGCAAGCATGATGAGCAATCTAAAAAAATACAAAATATCTCAAGGCCAGACATGGTTGTCGATGATGAGAATAGTGAACTAGTGGCAAACCAAGTCGGTTGGTCCATCCTAACCTACCATGATCTTTGCCCAACCTAACAATGGTTGAGCCATCACCGTTGAGAGTCTCCACTAGCCTTCAGTGTATCCTTGATTCCTATGCTTCTCCAGAATAAGAAATGAAGTGTATGTGGCGAGAAAGCAATATGGCATCATTTTGCTAATCACCTTAGCTCGAGTAAGATTTTAAGTGCCCCTATTCGGCGAAAGTGTTGTCATATTCACGGTGCATTGTTCACTACATCCTTCCTATGTGTTGGAGAATTTTACGTTGATGTATGCAAATTAATCTGGTATGTCCAATATGTGGTCTTTTCAACAAGGATGGAGTCCACCTTTTCCTTGGTGCAAGGAAGTAAATCTGTTAAGATACTAACCTTCCTAGATTTGGACTCTCCTAGTGCGCCAGGGGCTGTGAGGTTGCTGGGGGCCCGCTTGTAAGGGTGTGTGTTTTGGTTGAGGTTTCTGTTTGTTTTTATCTTTCTTTTTTTGCCTTTCTTATCTTTTAAATTTAAATTTGTATATTTTAAATATTAAATATGTGATTTAAAAAAATTCTCGAACATTTTAAAAATTCATGATTTTTTAAATTTTTATTATTTATTTAAAATTTGTGAATATATTTTTAAATCCATGAACATTTTTTAAATTCTAGAACATTTTTAAAATATTCATTGTTTTTAAAATTTGTAACATTTTTAAAATCCATGAAAATATTTTGATTTAACAAACTTTAAAAAAGATAGCTGACATTTTATATGTGGGTCGGCCCATGTGAACATTATAGTAGCAGTTTCACAATTTTAGCGTGAATAGGAGCTCAAATGGGGCTCACGCAACGACTACCGGCTAACCCCTGGCTGAAATGTGTAAGGACACCATAACCATCGTACCGAACAACTCCACTCTCCTCTCAACACAAATACCGCATCTTAGCACAATATACGAACAAAAAAGGCACTAGAACATAATTTGGTTGGTCCTAGATAAAACTAAACAAAACAACAATCACAATAACCTACTAGGGAAAAAGACAACCCCACAAGTGAAGAAGAGTGCGGCGAAGCACGCATTAGTCTATCGTAAGTTCTCCCGCTCCATTTGGTTGTTTTGGATTGCGGCGGTGCTGCCAGCAAGGCGTGCCCAAATCAAGGTGGTTGCCTAGTGGTTGTTTCGGGCATTGTGGCCGGTATTCTTCTTGCTCTTGAGTGAGTGTCTCTACATGTCGATGGTGCACACCTTTCGATCCAAGGCGAGGGGGTAGGGCCCCCCTTCGGTGCTAGAGAAGGAATTTGCTACGCTCCCCTAGTCCCTGGTTGCATCTAGTTCTTGTGGCTCCTGTGAGGGTTGGTTGTGCCTTGGCTTGCTCCATCTGTTTACGATTTTTAGGTGCCATGTGTGGAATGCATCGCCAATCAAGTTGTGCCCTTAGTTGTGCTCTCCTCTTAGATGATTTTGTTTTGGTTGTGTTGTGTTTGCTTTCCAGTATGCTCCTTGTATCAGTTTGGCCATTCTGTCGTTTTGGTGTTTTGTAATTCGTGACAGATTGATGGCTTTGTTAATTCAAAAGCCGGGCTCATCTAGAGCCCTCGTTCTAAAAAAAACTTCTTTTCTCGACCCTTAGAAATGCCTCCACAATTAACTCAACTTTACCGAGAAAGCACTAAAACCCCTCCACCAATGCATGTTAGCATCCCTAAAAGCTCTGAAAATTTCGAAACTTTTTTTGTTCTGTCGACAAGTATGTTTACAATCCCATATAGTTAAAAATCTAAATTTGGTCTGCACACAACAGAACTAAAAAAGGACGTATCAAACTGTGAAAAAAATGTGCGGACATTTGTTTTTTATCTTCATTTTTTGTGACACTATTCATACAATATCCACTATAGCTTCTTTTCTTCTTGAAATCTCCCGGTGTGCGGGCCAAGCAATCTCAAACTTTATATAAAATACTCCCTCCGTTTTAAAATAGATGACTCAATTTTGTACTAAGTTTAGTATAAAGTTAGTATAAAGTTGAGTCATTTATTTTGAAATGTGGAGAGTATCTTCGGACTAAACAAGATTGTCTATGATGAGGATAGTTGCCTAGGTCTTCTTTTTTTCTTTTCTCTTGACGGGTGGATATTGGCCTCGTGGCGATCCAAATCGGTTAGTCCATCCAAACCCACCATGATCGCAGCCCAGCCCAAATCAACGATGGTTGAGCCATCGCCATTGAGAGAGCCTGACCTTTCAGCCTGTCCTAGGTTCCTAGGCTTCTCCAAAATGAAATGAGGCGCGTCTGGCGATTTGCGCCCAACCGGCACCCATCAGCGCCAGGGCCGCCGGTCGCTTCCCCAGGGTGACGCCCCAGCTGCGCAGGTGCAGCCACTGTTTACGCGAGTGCTGCGCGCTCGACGACGAGGACGGCGCGGCGGATCCAAAGCGAGGCCGGTGACACGTCCGCGACGGCGACGGCGAGCGGCGGGGAGCAAAGGCGAGACGCGCCATGCCTAATCATGACGGCGCTGAACCGGGGGACGCTCGCTAGCTAGCACGTCGCCGTCAGGCTCGGGTTTCAGATCCGACATGGCGAGGGGGCGGTGAGCGCGAAGGCACTCGCCGAGTGGGGAGCACGCTCGCGAGCGACGTCCACGAGTTGGCTTCCACTACCCAGCATGAAGCGGCTCGCGGCGCGAGATGGCGGATACATGTTGTTCAACTAAGGAGCCACCCCGCCCATCCCTATAAACCACGCACCAACAAAATTTTCCAACGAACCTACACCCCGAACTGTCATCCTTTGAAGTTGCCTTCGTTAGCTCCGCGGCGGCTATGACTCATTCCTGGCCGACGCCTTGCCAGCGTCCCCGACCTTCCCCGTGCTTGCCCCGGCGTGGACGGCCTCGATGCTCCGCCTTGCCTCTTTCCTTACCAAACAAAGTCGACTGACCCAAATTAAAAAATCATGCAATTTACAGTTAGCTAAACTGTTAATTTTTAATAAAATCATATCATACATAACGTGCTCGAGAAATTAACCACATATGCAAACAAGACATGCTATAAACTAATAGTTAAACATCTAACATCTTTACTTTTAGTGTACGAAGTGATAATTATCGACGTCACAACAGAGAGAGCATACATATCGGTTGGGATTGTTCACAATCATGGAGATGAATGTGTTGCAGTTCAAGCAGCCGTCCTTTGTGTAATCGATCAGATGTGAACAGTTACGCGCTAGACGATCTATAAAGTACTAGCAAACATGCCCGTGCGTTGCAACTGGAGAGTAAACATTTTTATCTGAGCCGCTATTTTTACTTCAATTCAATTTTGATTCTGACTTGTCATATTGATGGCGTGCACGTACGACCACACTCAGGCAGCATCTAGGTGGTAATTAAGTTCGACACTGGGGAGGCCGTGTCTATCACACGAATAGTTTGGATATTTTCTAAATAAACCTTCATGTTCTTATGGTGTTCATGAATTTTATAAATGTATGTACATCCTATAAAAATTATTTGTGTATTCAATACAAAAAGTTTGTGTAGTCCGTTGGTAAGTACGCGCGTGGATTTTGTCAAGAAAATGTACGTATGTAGGGTCTTAGATCACAAAACATGTACAAAAAGAGAACCTGGTACAAGTACAGCATGCCCAAGGATTATAATCTTTTCCTTCGCTCGCTCCTTACCAACCAGCACACAACAGTGTGTCGCATGTTCATTTGCAATACGGATCCGCATCAGTACGAAATAAAGACGGATTGTGTGCCATTAACATTGCACCCTAAATTGCATTTAAAAATATATATATAACATGTAAAATAACATCATATTCAAAATCCACACATTTTTCTAATCAAATTCCATATATGACATGTTAAAATTGAAGTTATGATTTAAAAGATATGGTTAGTTGAAAAAATATATCCTTAATATATTGTGGGTGATTAACACAGATATCAGGGGGTTTACACAATTTACATTTAGCTAAACTGTTAATTTTCAATAAAATCATATCATGCACAACGCGCTCGAGAAATTAACTACATATGCAAACGGGACATACTATAATTTAATAGTCAAACATCTAACATATTTACTTTTATTTGTGTATGAAGTGATAATTATCAACATCACGATGGAGAGAGCATACATGTCGGTTGGGATGACCCCAATTTTCACCTTGTCCACAATCATGGGGATGAACGTATTGCAGTTGAAGCAACCGTCCTTTGTGAAGTAGTAGATGGGATTGAACATTTACGCGTTAGATGCTCTATAAAGTATTCGAGAGGAGTTGAGGAGTATCTAGGAAAAAGAAGAGGCTGCCATGTGGCAAAGATCTAGGGATAAAAAAAATCTTTGAAGGAGATAAGAATACAACTTATTTTCATGCTATGGCTAATCAGAGAAGGAAAAATTATCTTGCCCTATTAATGGGGGAGGATGGTCCTGTGACAACTAACACTGGCATGTTACAAGTAGCTACCAATTTCTATAAAAAGTTGTTTAGTTTTGAACATAAACTTAATATACATTTGGGAGAGGCGTGTTGGTCACAGGAAGAAAAAAAAGGGCAAGGAATTGGAATATGTAGAGAAGCCTTTTACTGAAGAGGAAATTAAAAATGCTATTATGGATCTTATGCAGGTGGGGTGCCAGGTCTCTTGGAGGCTTGAGTGTCCCAAATCTGAGGGAAGTTAACATTTCACTACTGGGCTCTTGGGCCAAGAGATATTTTGCTAGCACAAATAAGGACTGGGTGTCTCCAGTTGATTATGAATATCAGACCAATAGACCTAACTTGCTTTGGACTAGAGAAAAGTTTTTCTTGGGCCTTGGCTGGTGTTAGACCTTTCTAAAATAGGTGTTGGGTGATGGTAGTAAAATTTCATTCTGGCATTGACGTTTGGGTGGGAGATATCTCCTTGAAAACACAATTTTGGAATGTTTTTTTGTCGATGTCAACAACAAGACTGCAACTGTGCAGCAGGTGTGGGATGGTCATACTTCGAAATTGTCTGCCATGCGGCCATGCCGCTGCCGTTCTGGCAGTTTTCGGCTTGGCCCTATCGGGTTGATTGGGTAACAACGATATGATCCAAGCGAAGATGAACGGACAGACAATGGTGACGGGACGGTACCATGCACGCGACGCGAGTGGATAAAGAAAGCGGAGGGTTTATTGATACCGACGCACGGGGACATGCAGTACTACGAGAACATCGATCCATCTTACAGGACAGGACACCGCAACTGTGGCTAGCTTTACACACGGGAATCAACATGTAATAAACAATAGACAAGATAGATAGATAGATATATTTAGGCAGCAGGCTATTCTTCGTCACTGGCGGGCGAACAGGCAGCTGATGAGGCACGGAAACATTGTCGGCCAACGTAGTACGTTGTGGTTGGATGCTTCTCTCCAGCAAAGGAATCCGGACCTCCGGAGCACTGTAGGGATCCAATGGAATGTAACATGATCCTGCAAAGCGAAAGAGCGATCTCAGTTGCTGTCTGCGCACAATCAAATCTGTACAGCCTCGGCTATCACCACACAGGGCGGCAGAGATGTTCGCGTATTGTATGGCGAGGAGGTCTGCTACGGTTGCATGCTCTGTATACATCGTAGCTTCAGCCCATAGCCCCCACTGTTTCAGTTGCCTGTCTGCTAGCGATTTTCAGCGCGTGCTCGTCGTCGCGTTGCAGGCCATGTGCTCAAGAAAGCTTGGCGGCATGGCCCGAAGGAGGGAATGCGTCTGTTACTATTAGTAGTTTAAGTACTATCCCATGCCTTGGTACTACTCCAGGAGTAGTCCCCAGGAGTATCGACTCGTGTCAGCTCTTCCTACCGGAGGATCTTCCATGATTGGATTCACAGATCACAGAATGATGGAAGTACTCTGTTCCTATAGGAGCAAGGGACATCATCTTCCTGACCAGTGGCATTTTAATGACACTCGAACTTACATCATTCTTTCTACTTAAAACTACCATCAGTTTCATCAAGGAATATTTTCGTCAATAATTTTGTTATAAACTTTTGGCTTCTCTTTCTCTCTACCGACAATGTGAACAAGTTGATACAGGAAATGCCTTTTATGTACTCCCCCACTAATTTTTCCATCACTTACTGAAGCTGCCAAAATTCACGTGTTCAGATGTTCTATTATCCCAATGTGTTGCCACAGGTAAGTCTGAACAACGCACAGGTTCTTTATTTCAAATGTGATTCGTTTGTCATGGCTAGTCGCGACCCATCAGCAAATCTACACTCGACCAAGTGGACCCATTCTACACTAAAATTGCCACAGAAAAAGCATAATTTTATTATAAATATTGGGCTCCAAGGAAGAAGTCTTAAGAAAGCCTGAAATGGAAATCAACCATCAACAATACACCATCCATGTCGATCTGATGACCGTTGAGAAGGGTACGACATTGCTATATAATTCCAAGATCATATGAAAATAAATTCCAGGTAGTAGATTACCAGATAGAGAAAACAAACTTGTCCGCGAGCCTAGGCACCAAGCAGCGGAGGTTCCTCTGCATTACTACGTCCATTGAGCTGCTCTGGGTGGATCTTCTTCCCCAGCATCTTCTTCACGACCTACTTATTCCCACAGATGACCAATACCATCAGATGATGACATGTTAGTGACTGTTTGTTATCAAGATAGGCTAAGCTGCATAAAGCTTACTTTCCGGTAAAAAAACATGAGCAATATATAAAACACTGTCGTGTCCATGGAGTAAAGTGGCGAATTTGAACCACTTCTAGGTAAGTAACAGGCAGTGTAACACGACAAGCTAACATGAATTTGCAGAAGAACCAATGGCAACGTTTTCATAAAATGAGCATAGTTGCAACACATAAAAGATAGGGACGAAGAAAGCCATACTCGACTTAATTTTCTCGTAGCCTTCCGAGGATCTGGCATTGGCTTTATTGGCTTCTTTTTATGTGTCTTTTCCATGCACAATGTAGGTTTTGAAGTGGATGCCCCAGCAATAATAACAGTCTTCTGGTGACTCTTCTCCCCTGTATCACTTGGTGAGAATGTTTCGGCTGCAAATAGATCAGCAAGTGTAGTTCTCACTTTCTCAACCTTCTCTGCCATCAGAAGTGGTTGTTCCTGGATTTTAGAGATATCCTCCACTTCAACTTCACACATCAGGATTTCTTCCTTTACAGAACACGTGAAGTTGTATTCTTTCATCGACGATGAATGCATCCTGGCAGGTTCAATAGCAGGTTCTGGTGCACTTGGTGCTGTAGCGAATGCCTCTTCTTTGTCCTCACACTTTTCCTCTTCGTACTTCTCTTGGTCCACCTTTTCTTCATCCATGACGATGAACTCATCTTGTCCATGGCGGGCCTCAGGGCAATGGGAGTTCACGTTGTGGCCAAGCGTGCCAATCGCAAGTATGCCATTAAGAAGCACATCACGGAGCAGCAGGGCTTCAGTGTCTTGCTCAGCCACACTCGCGCGCGCGCGCACAGAGTCTTCCTTCTCCATGGCTGATCCATTAAAAAATGTTGACGACATAAATAAGAACAAAGAAATGCGTGATGGCATAAAAGGAAGGTATCCAGAGTCCTGAGATGCTTACCCTTATTATCATCAATGGTGCAGTACTCCGCATTGGAATGCATCTTCCGATTCAGCCAACTGAACACCTGGTGATGCCATAAGAACACGTAGCTCATTAGCAGCATCACTAAATACAAGACCAGGGAATTGAATCTTACACACAGTTTAAGAGAAGCAGAAACTGCAAAGACATGTACTTTGCAGCATACACTATACACCGACAAATGGTGTATCAGGACAAGTTAACTGTATACCTTGAGGGCCATCTCTCTATAGCCAATCTTTAGTCAGAGGTGAAAGCCAGACAGTAGCTGAGATCCTCAAATGCAAGGCCTGGTTTTATATAAGCATACTAGTCTCATAATTGAATGGTCCAGGAGACAAAAGAATGGACTTTTGGCTGCAACTGGCTTGGCCTGACTCAAGATAAGTAAATACTTTCACCGAGGTAGATATGGACACCTGTGGCACACTCATGGTAAGCAAAGGTCAGTCTCACTAATCAGAATAGGTAGTGGATGATTCAGAGATAATCCAACCGCCAAACTGTGGCACAATGCATGTGCATCCTGGGCCCTATTGACAGAATCGATCAGACCTAATTGGTTCCTGGTATCATACAAACTTCTAAGGGCTCATTTGGTTTGAAGGAAATTAAAACGTAGGAATTAGGAGTGGTATAGGAATTTGATAGGATGGCACTTGCCATCCTAAGGAATTGACTTGCCTCGTTCCTACGCGCAAAATGAGTTTTGAGTGGATGTGTAGTTTCCTCCAAAAACACAGGAAATGAGTAGTATTCTTACGAAATTCCTGTACGCATTTCCTACAAACCGAATGCATATATAGGAAATTTTCCTCCGGAATCCTTGTTCCTATGTTTTTCCTACGAAAATCCTCCAAACCGAATGAGGCCTAACAAAGTAGTCACCTCAGGTCATAGCATGGACTGGGTAGGTGAGCTTCACAGACAGGACTAAACCAGTATAGTCTTTATTCTTTAACACCTGATGAAGTCAAAATTAAGCACGTCACAAGAGTACGGATTAAATTGAAATTCATCAGTTAGGCATCTGTGCAATTCATCATCTTCTAAAAGAGATGTAATTTCCATCTTGATGCACTTTGTTCATATTCTCAAGATTCTTGCAAAGTGACAAAGCCAAGTCTGTTATTTAATAGTAAGACGCAGATGCTTTCACTTGGGTTTTGATGTATGGTGTGTTTATGAATTGTTACACTAATTGTTCATAGAGCAGCAGCCACACAATGGCTGTTATCGCCCAACCAATTATGGCGTTCGAGTGCATACAAGGTTGCCAGAATCATGATTCTGTTGTACGACTCTACGACTTTACAATCCAAACTAACCACTCTGATTCTACAATTTTGGTTAGTCGATTCTACGTTTTAACGTTTCTGGTAGTTAAGATTCTACGATTTGCAATCCTACCATCAGAGCTCCTATCCGATTTAGAATCATGATCTATGTGTCATATCAAGCAAGTGTTGTCGTATGAACAGAGATATTCTCTTACGTTCTTATTGAAATAAGCAAATGAAGAAAAATGTTTGCAAAAGATTGGGAAAATTTTCTGCTGAAACAGGTTAGGAAATTTCAGGGACCAGGTTTGGAACAAAAATCATCTCATATATAAAAAGAAGTCGAGAAGAAAGTATATATGTGGTTTTTATTGTATCATCTCTAATTAGCTTCCCACATACAATGTACCGAAAGATGTTCTCATGACAGACCACGTGCAGCTGTTTGCTCCAAAGCTGGTCAACATTAAATAACCATGCGTGCAAGATAATGCCACACTGATCAGGTAATCATCAAAATAATAATACAGGAGAATGTGTAAAGATAACCTTGTCCGTCTGACGGTTCATGAGGCGCTTTCCCTGCACAATCCCCCACCACCAGGACCATTCAGCATGGAATTGAGACCTACATATCTTTTTCGCAATGCCAGCAAGTTCCAACTTTCAGGCTGCGTCCACAATCCTTGATGGATGAAGAGAGCCCCAGGTACATACCGCCGAATCTCACAAGAGCAGAAATGCCTGTTCTACATCCATCTGTCTACAGTGACAACTTCCCGCGGACCCATATTTGTAATGCAGTAACATGTCCCCCAGTTCCATCTGGCTTGGCGCTTTATGAAATACCAGAATATTACTGTATCAAATTTTAGCACAGTTCAGCAGCTAGTTGCTCAACAGCAATCAAGAAATGGATGGAAGAACAGTAGTAGACAAGTACTGTACAGAGAGCATTAATAAGAAAGATATCACACAATGTTGCTTCTTCATCAGAATTTTAAAACATTGGACGATCATGAGTAGGGAATTCCCACTGCGAGGATGAAGATTGATACATGGACATGCCAGTTTTTCTTTTTCTTTTTTGAACTGTGAAATGGAATACCAGGTTGTGCAACATTTCACAAAAGGTGCTGTGAAACACTTGAAACAGATATTGGAAGCATTTAATTCAAGAGAAAATCAAATATTCCACGGGGGGTGAAGATCAATGATATGGAAGGAACAGAAACAAATAATTGCATTCTGGGCCAGCCAATGATACAGGACAAACACACAAAGGAAGCAAAATTCAAGTACACAACGGAGCTGAATTATCTATTTCATATACGATTTGAGGAAACAAGACAAGATCCACCTAATAAAAAGAAAGCATTATTTGATAAACTTGAGGAAACGGTGGTTGCACGGGGAAAAATATTTACCATCATGAATCTAAGAAATCAGCAATATTACATATGATCAACGTAGTAACCAATATATGTGTTGTATTCCAGATTAGTTACAGAATCTATTGTTTCCTTGCAGGGAATGGACTCAAAAATCTCATCTTAAAACAATAGTCCAGTGCAATAGCAGAAGACAGAAATATAAAAATGCTCCCAACCACACTAACTGCACCATCAAGAGCAAGTGACATTAAGGCATCAGTGCTCAGCTCGAAAGTCGTCCCAGATTCGAGCAAAGCAAGACCTGCAAGCAATTCAGTTTCAGTGAAGAAAATAACCATGCAAAGGAATATTTGCTGAGAAGTTTTTAGCAATGGCATCATCTAGTTTTACCTCTAACAACAGCGAATGCGGCAGCAGCTCCGGTTTTAAGCTGGATATTATCCAGATCTCTTCTAACGGCATACCGGAATGTGACTCCAAACAATGCACAACTTATAAGAACGACCGATGATCGAAAAAACAGTTGGGGCAAACTGTGGACTTCATAGGAAGAGATGGGCAAACTAGCCAGAACACCGATTATAGAGGAAATTGCTGCAGCTTTTACAGATTCAAGTCTCTCACTATCTTTATCGACATCTTCTCCACCTGAAGTATTCCAAAAGCTTCGATCCTCAAGGCTAGAAGTCAAGGTACGCTGTGCTTCATCAATCATTTCTCTTGCCTGTAGCAATTCCCGCTGTGACTCTGCAATCTTATTTAAGTAATGCAGCATTATAAACATATATATTATGAAGAAATGCATCAAGCTAGAAAAAACTGATGTCTTCTTATGACTATTGAAGGAAAGGTATTTTGATGATTACAGAACTGTACGATCATATAAAGTTGATATCACAACCAATAAATCATTCTGCTTCATCATCACGGGACCACATGATCATGGCACATGCCACTAGTACTTTATGTTTGCAGAAGAAACGGAAGCATCTCATTATCTCAGTTTACCAAACAAACAACAGGGCGTCCTGAAGCCTTGAACCAAAAAGGGTGGAAAAGTCTACTGATAGAAGCCAATATGGCACCCATCAGGCTTCTTAAAACTATCTAGACTCAACAAGTTCTTCTCTCGTCTGTGAGCAAATAAAACTCAAGTAAATTTCACACTCCCTGCATCTAGTCTGTCTATCGCAGTCCCACCGCTCTGCACGGCACACATTGCCTTGATGAACCACATGCGCCTACTGCGAGCTTCTATTGTTTGGCTAATTAAAGAGCATCATTCATCATTCCACAAGTTCGTCGGCGCCGCATTAGCTCAAACACAAGAGCGGCGGTCACCGAACATCGTAGGGGCACGGTAGACAGCAGTACCACCATATGTCCATATCCACAGTAGCGTAGAATCGTGCCAGAAATAAGCAGCGGCGCACTGAGGGTGACGGTGGCGGTCCCACTGGCCGCTCACGAACGGTCGCCCTCCTACGAGTGACCCACGCAACGCCAGAGCACCGCTGGTCGAACCGAGCAGGCAAAGCACCGAACAGGTTACGTGCAGCCGCGGCGTATGATGTCGCGTACCTCGTCCCGGCGCCTCTCGAGGCGGCGGACCTCCTCGGTGGCGAGGCGGGCGGCGGCCTCCTGGCGCTCGATGTCCGCGAGCTTGGCACGGGCGAGCTCCACGCGGCGCTCGGCGGCCTCCACCCCGTCCAGCAACGCCCGGTTCTCCTCGCGCCGCAGCAGCTCGTCCACCTTCTCCCCGACCGCCGAGCTCAGCCACTCCGCGCCGGGGGCGCCCTCGCCCGCGCCCTCGCCGGGGGCGCACCTCCCGCGGACGCCGCGAAGGTGGCGGCATCGCGCGGCGAGCGGCCTCGCGGGGACGAGAGGGGGCGGGATGAGCGGGCGAAGGAGCGCGGCATGTGGCATCGTGCCGTGGTGTGCGTTTCTCGGCTGCCGCGTGCTCTGCTCTGCTGCGGTTTGGATTGGACGAGGACGGCGATGAGTTCCACTCACCGCCTGCCGCTCACTGCACGTGGGACCCACACAAAAACAGACAGAGAGTGCCCCTAGGCAATTGCCTCTGGAAGAACGTTTTATTTCAAAAACAAATAAAACATGGAAAAATGTGTATTTAAAAAAAAAAGACATGGAAATACAGCAATATAAGTAGTGCAGATACTGCATTTGCCATTATGCAGCCCTGTTTGGACCTTTGAAATTTCGACAGAAACGGCTCGAAATTCCCACAAGAATCAGAAACACATACATGTTCTCGTAGCATAAGAAACTTTGACAGGAGACATACAACATGAACAACATATATGAATTGTCACAGGAATTTGCAGGGAAGGTCCAGCTGTGTTACCATGCTTCTCTTTGATACTCTGCTGTTTGCTGCTCTATAGCACCAGATGTCAACAGCAAGAAGAAAAAAAGGGTAACTCAAGAAAAGACCAACAAACGAGAAGATGCCAGGTTTATCAGCATCTGGGAAGACCTTCAGTAGCCCCACACATGGTTCACATTCAGCAGCAATCAATCCATTTGCACGCAGCTGGTTAGGATCAACAGCCTGTAAATCAAACGATGCAGAGAGGTTTAGCTTACAGAATTTACGATGCAGAACAAGTTTCAGTCTATTTGCACCCCACCCAGCGTGCTACTTGGTAGGAGTATAATTGTTCTGCGGGCATTTTTCCGACTAAGCAGACATAACATATGTTGTTGCAAATACAAATAACCCATCTCAGTCAAAGTAGCTCGAATAAGTATATGAACATTCTCGGACCTAAATGTTATGATTAGGGAGCATAGTTGAAGCGTACTGGATTCTGATTTCTGACTAACCTAAGTCAAAGGTCTGCTTCTATTTCACATTATGAACATGTATCCAGACCTCAACAAGTGATTGTCTGAAATGTCACACAAGTTTGCACAAACATAAGCTTCTGGTACATGTCTGTAGGAACCATGTAAACAAATTAGGAATTGTTTGGATTCCTCTTATCTCACCAACGTGACTTTGAGGGCAGGTAATCATGTAACCAAATTTGAACCTGTTCGAATGTGACTTCTCTACGATAGTTTTACTCTTAAATGGGTTTAAAAGTTGAGTGTAGTCTAAGTCTAATTGTTTCTAGCAGGAATACAACTCCTAGTATTAAGAATACAGCTCATATAAAGAATAGTACACTCTTATGTTTCGACGTTGATTATTATTATTATTGGTCTTCTTGCTACCATAGAACTAACTGTAATAATTCTACAGGATTTGCAGCATTACACGCACTATTACATTCAGAAACAAACAAGTTAAGAGCCACTGGTTTAATCTGAAAACAGAAGCCGGCCAACATCCATGACTAAACTCCTCTAAGATAATACAAATTTATCTCAATATTGCCTCCAACTCTGAAATATTCCCCATTGTACATATGTCTACACAGGTGATACATTCATATGTTATAAAGACTCTAACCATACACTACTCGGAAACGTATAACTAATCTGATCTGAATTCATGGGATATTTGGAAATTTGACAAAATGTGCTGGCACAGTTCTTCCATATGATACCTGACCTTACTCACTATTGCAGCAATCTCAAATCAGTACGGCAAGAAAGAGGCTAATTAAGCTTCAGAGTTCAGAGAGATTGCGATGAATTGCATATAATACCTAAATAAATATTGTCTGCATTCACCAAAGTATTATTAGTTCCTATGATCAAGTTCAACAAGTGTGTTCTGTTAGTGTTCACAACCGCAACCAAAGATAACAGTTAACTGGCACACAAAAGATCTTCATGAAGTGTCTATTATACAGAATTGACATGGTAAATTTTAGCAACAGCAAGCCCAGGGATCAAATTTACCTTTTCTTACTTCATGTCAGCATCACTGTTCTTCAATGATCTGGGTAACCTTTCTCAGGCTGGCACCAAGCTGGGGAAGACCCAAACCGGAGGTCTGAGAGGTGAATCGCTGTTCAGGGGTGGTGCGCCCACATATTCAGCATAGCAGACATCACAAGTTCCATTAACCAAGGAATACTCGAACCATTCACCCAAGCGTCGCCCAGCTGCATATATGCAATCACCTCGAATCTCAGGGAAACCTGGGCCGATGCAAGCCGCGAATCCATGGAACCCAAGAAACAATGTTCGCCCACCCAAGCTTGTTATCATCACCCACTTTCCCTCCCCAGGCACCCACCGGAAAACACGGTACACAACCGTCTCTGCCTGCTCCTCGCTGATGAGCAACACCTCGCCGTCGCACTCCCCAAGCATGAACCGCTCCCCCACCGGCCTGTTCTCCTCATCATACTCTCCTCCAAGGAATGACAGCTCCAGCGAACTTTCGGACAGCTCCAGCGTGGCGAGACGGAGGCCAACCAGGGCGTAGAGGGTGGCGTCAACGAAGATCAAATCGTCGAACACGTGGGGCGCATCGGCGGTGGCCACACGCCAGAGCGCATCCCCGGGGCGGCAGTGCTGGACGGTGGACCTGCCGGGCAGGAAGAGCACGACGAGGAGGTCGGCAGAGAGGATGGCCCGGGAGAAGGGGGTGGGGACCCTGGGGAGGCGCTGCTGGTCGCCGGTGAAGAGGTGGAGGAGGAGGAGCCTGGGGGGGTACTGGGCGGCCGCGGTGGTGGCGGTGACGAGGAAGCCGTGGGCGTAGAGGAGGGTGAAGCGGGAGGGGGGCAGGTGGTGGCCCCAGGGGAGGCGGAAGCGGTGGAGGCGGCGGAGGCGGGGGTGGAAGAGCGCCTCGGCGAAGGAGGGGTAGAGGGAGACGAGGAGGAGCGGGGCCTGGGAGGCGAGGTGGGGGCGGGACGCCGGGAGGAGGGCGCGGTAGTCGCGGCAGGAGGCGCGGAGGGCGAAGAAGTCCTCCAGGGAGGTCAGGCGACGGGCGATGTCCGGGAGGAGGTCTGCCGGAGGGGACGGCGTGTGGCCGGAGGCCTCGGCGGTCGACGAAGAGGAGGAGGCGACCGCGGGTGGTGCGTGCCGACGCCGACGCTTCTCCATCGCCATTTCTCCCGTCATTTCTCAGCTCTTTTTCCCCTTCTTTTTCCCTGTCACCCAAAGGAGACAGATAGAAACGGGGAAGACTCTCCCGCACCGTCATTGGCTGTGGGCACCGCCAATGTTTTTTTTAACACAAGAACAAACAAAATCGCTCATACATATGGCATACATTCATCCTATGAATGTATATACGCACACTTTATCCCTATGAACACCTTTAAGAAACTGAGCCGCCATATCATTTTGAGATTTACAAAGTTATTATAAGCGCCTCGTAGTCGTCGTCGACGAAAACGTCTCATCCCATTAAAAACGCATCGATGGAAATTCTGAAATAAATCCAGAAATAATGCGAGCACCAGAACTTGAACCCTGAAAACTAGCAATTTTGTGCCTGCCCAGACATGGAGTGATTGGTTGCATACTGTGACAGCCTGGCTTATTAAAGATGATAGACTACTCATATCAATAAGGAATTCCTTCTTTTCCGGGAGCCCATTCGGACAGAATTCCTAAGTTAAACATGGTCAGTTTGGAGTAGTTTCAGAATGGGTGACCGACCGGAAAGTTGCTCAAGAGAATCCAGCTAATTAAAATAAGAATTGTTGTCAGGCAGTACCCAGACGACTCATTCCTAGCGCTTGGGCCAGGCTAATCAAGGTGCCTGGTGTCGTGGTTCTAAGTCTGACAGTGAGGTAGGGGGGTGTGTATGAAGAGGCTAGACCTTAGCTATTGGGAAGTTGTAAGCACGCAAGGTTTACGAGTTCAGGCCCTTCTCTGAGGAAGTAACAGCCCTACGTCTCGGTGCCCGGAGGCGGTCGATTGGATTATGCGTGTGTAAAATGACAGGGGTGCGAACCCCTGATACTGAGGAGGGGGTGGCTTATATAGAGTTCGCCAGCCCTCTCCTGCCCTCAGTAATGCAGGGTTTAAGGTACATTTAAGGTGGGCGTTACTGATAACGTCCCTAATAAAGTGTCATAATAATCATAAAGACTACGTATAGCCGACCGTTTGCATGCGAAGTGACTTGAGGTCTTCTGGCAGTCGAGTGGTTGGCTTCTTGGTCGAGTGACAGCTTCTTGGTCGAGTGTCTTCAATCCGTCGAGTGGGATATCTTCAAGTTGTTTGAAAGGTGACTTCCTCTAAGGATGTCATATGGTAGGGCTCTTTAGGACGGGTCCGTGTCCCTACCGTAGGTACATGACTTCATCATTAGCCCCCGAACGGATCGAGGCTGGAGTGAGAAAAGGGGTTAGGGACCTTTCCAACCGACCCTTCGGGTTATTATGGGTGCTTCGTTCTGGGTCGACTGTCACGGATGACGTCATTAACCTCTTTCAGTCGCCTTGATCCGTTCCAGGTCTTTCGTCGAATGGATTTCTTTACCTGCGAGGCATCGAGCGCCGGCGTGCGCGGGATTTCCGTTTCGTCAAGTTGTTCTGCAGCTGGCGGAGATCGCGGGATTCGGATTTTTTGGGAAGCGCGCGGAACGGGGGCGGCCGCAGTAATCGGGAGCGACAGTGCGAAGGCTCCTCGATCCCCGCGCCGCCTTTTTCGCCACGTACAGCGCGCGCGCCTGCCACGGGATTTGACTGGATAGCTCGGGCCTACCTGCCAGCCACTCGGGAGCGGCCCCTTATAAGTAGTTAGCCCGGAGCCCTTCTTCAGTACGCGTGCTCATCTCTTCCTCTTCCTTCTCTGTTTCTCCGTCGCCTCCTCCGCTTCCTTCGCTCTCGCCCCGCCACCACAAAACCAGCTCGAGACCTCGCCGGCGACGATGGTGAAGGGTAAGACGACCGCTCTGGAGCGCGCGAAGAAGGCGGCGGCGGTGGGGAAGGGAAAGAAGTCTGCGCGCGGGGGTTCTTCTTCTCGGACGGCCCTGCCCAAGGGGTGGATCCAGGGCGACTGGATGCCCTCGGTGCTCCGTCAGGAGGACCTCGACCACCTGGTCGAGGGAGGAGCCATTCCCCACAAGGCGGCGCGTCTTCCAGGGGGAGAAATCGAGCCCCAGCCATGCGACAGTGAGTGCGTCCTCCTGGCGACTCATAACGACCGTGGGTTCTCTCTGCCGCCCCACTCTTTCTTCCGCAACTTCCTAAACTTCTTCGGGGCGCAGCTCCATCACTTCACTCCGAACTCCATGGTCTATCTTGCCGCCTTTATTTCTATGTGTGAGGCGTTCCTGGGGTGCCGCCCACACTGGGGACTTTTCAAGCACATCTTCACCGTTCGCTCTCAGTCGGTTAAGAATGCCAAGTCGAGTGACGAAAAGACACAGGTGATCCAGCTGTGCGGGGGTTTGGCGATCCAGACGAGGGGGAAAAGTTGTTTTCCCTCCATCACCTTCCCGGAGTCAGTTCGAGGATGGCAGGCGACTTGGTTCTACTTGAAGGAAATATGCCCTAGAGGCAATAATAAAGTTATTATGTATTTCCTTGTATCATGATAAATGTTTATTATTCATGCTAGAATTGTATTAACCGGAAACATAATACATGTGTGAATACATAGACAAACAGAGTGTCACTAGTATGCCTCTACTTGACTAGCTCGTTTATCAAAGATGGTTATGTTTCCTAACCATGAACAAAGAGTTGTTATTTGATTAACGAGGTCACATCATTAGTTGAATGATCTGATTGACATGTCCCATTTCATTAGCTTAGCACCCGATCGTTTAGTATGTTGCTGTTGCTATTCTTCATGACTTATACATGTTCCTATGACTATGAGATTATGCAACTCCCGTTTACCGGAGGAACACTTTGGGTGCTACCAAACGTCACAACGTAACTGGGTGATTATAAAGGAGTACTACAGGTGTCTCCAAAGGTAGATGTTGGGTTGGCGTATTTCGAGATTAGGATTTGTCACTCCGAATGTCGGAGAGGTATCTCTGGGCCCTCTCGGTAATGCACATCACATAAGCCTTGCAAACACTGCAACTAATATGTTAGTTGTGAGATGATGTATTACGGAACGAGTAAAGAGACTTGCCGGTAATGAAATTGAACTAGGTATTGGATACCGACGATCAAATCTCGGGCAAGTAACATACCGATGACAAAGGGAACAACGTATGTTGTTATGCGGTCTGACCGATAAAGATCTTCGTAGAATATGTAGGAGCCAATATGGGCATCCAGGTCCCGCTATTGGTTATTGACCGGAGACGTGTCTCGGTCATGTCTACATTGTTCTCGAACCGTAGGGTCCGCACGCTTAACGTTACGATGACAGTTATTATGAGTTTATGCATTTTGATGTACCGAAGGTAGTTCGGAGTCCCGGATGTGATCACGGACATGACGAGGAGTCTCGAAATGGTCGAGACATAAAGATTGATATATTGGAAGCCTATGTTTGGACATCGGAAGTGTTCCGGGTGAAATCGGGATTTTACCGGATTACCGGAAGGGTTACCGGAACCCCCCGGGAGCCAAATGGGCCAACATGGGCCTTAGTGGAAAGGTGAGAGGGCAGCCCACATAGGGCTGCGCCTCCCCCCCTCTCCCTAGTCCTATTAGGACTAGGAGAGGGGCCTGCCACCTCTCTCTTCTCTTCCCCTTTGGGGAATCCTATTAGGAATAGGATTTGGGAGGGGAGTCCTACTCCCGGTAGGAGTAGGACTCCTCCTGCGCCTCCCCCCTTTGGCCGGCCAGCCTCCCCCCTTCATCCTTTATATACGGGGGCAGGGGACACCCCAAGAGACACAAGTTGATCCTTAAGATCGTTCCTTAGCCGTGTGCGGTGCCCCCTGCCACCAAATTCCACCTCGATCATACCGTTGTAGTGCTTAGGCGAAGCCCTGCGTCGGTAGTACATCAAGATCGTCACCACGCCGTCGTGCTGACGGAACTCCTCCTCGACGCTTTGCTGGATCGGAGCCCGGGGATCGTCATCGAGCTGTACGTGTGCTAAGAACTCGGAGGTGCCGGAGTAACGGTGCTTGGATCGGTCGAATCGGGAAGAAGACGTACGACTACTTCCTCTACGTTGTGTGATCGCTTCCGCAGTCGGTCTGCGTTGGTACGTAGATCAGACTCTCCCCCTCGTTGCTATGCATCACCATGATCTTGCGTGTGCGTAGGAAAATTTTCGAAATTACTACGTTCGCCAACAGTGGCATCCGAGCCTAGGTTTTTATGGTTTGATGTTATTTGCACGAGTAGAACACAAGTGAGTTGTGGGCGATACAAGTCATACTGCCTACCAGCATGTCATACTTTGGTTCGGCGGTATTGTTGGACGAGACGATCCGGACCAACCTTACGCGTACTCTTACGCGAGACCGGTTCCCTCGACGTGCTATGCACACAGATGGCTTGCGGAAGACTGTCTCTCCAACTTTAGTTGAACCAAGTGTGGCTACGCCCGGTCCTTGAGAAGGTTAAAACGGAGTCTATTTGACAAACTATCATTGTGGTTTTGATGCGTAGGTGAGATGAGTTCTTACTTAAGCCCGTAGCAGCCACGTAAAACTTGCAACAACAAAGTAGAGAACGTCTAACTTGTTTTTGCAGGGCATGTTGTGATGTGATATGGTCAAGGCATGATGCTGATTTTATTGTATGAGATGATCATGTTTTGTAACCAAGTTATCGGCAACTGGCAGGAGCCATATGGTTGTCGCTTTATTGTATGCAATGCAATCGCGATGTAATGCTTTACTTTATTACTAAGCGGTAGTGATAGTCGTGGAAGCATAAGATTGGCGAGACGACAACGATGCTACGATGGAGATCAAGGTGTCGCGCCGGTGACGATGGTGATCATGACGGTGCTTCGGAGATGGAGATCACAAGCACAAGATGATGATGACCATATCATATCACTTATATTGATTGCATGTGATGTTTATCCTTTTATGCATCTTATCTTGCTTTGATTGACGGTAGCATTATAAGATGATCTCTCACTAAATTATCAAGAAGTGTTCTCCCTGAGTATGCACCGTTGCCAAAGTTCGTCGTGCCCAGACACCACGTGATGATCGGGTGTGATAAGCTCTACGTCCATCTACAACGGGTGCAAGCCAGTTTTGCACACGCAGAATACTCAGGTTAAACTTGACGAGCCTAGCATATGCAGATATGGCCTCGGAACACGGAGACCGAAAGGTCGAGCGTGAATCATATAGTAGATATGATCAACATAACGATGTTCACCATTGAAAACTACTCCATCTCACGTGATGATCGGTTATGGTTTAGTTGATTTGGATCACGTAATCACTTAGAGGATTAGAGGGATGTCTATCTAAGTGGGAGTTCTTAAGTAATATGATTAAATTGAACTTAAATTTATCATGAACTTAGTCCTGGTACTATTTTGCAAATTATGTTGTAGATCAATAGCTCGCGTTGTTGCTACCCTGTGTTTGTTTTGATATGTTCCTAGAGAAAATTGTGTTGAAAGATGTTAGTAGCAATGATGCGGATCGGATCCGTGATCTGAGGTTTATCCTCATTGCTGCACAGAAAAATTATGTCCTTGATGCACCGCTAGGTGACAGACCTATTGCAGGAGCAGATGCAGATGTTATGAATGTTTGGCTAGCTCAATATGATGACTACTTGATAGTTTAGTGCACCATACTTAATGGCTTAGAATCGGGACTTCAAAGACGTTTTGAACGTCATGGACCATATGAGATGTTCCAGGAGTTGAAGTTAATATTTCAAGCAAATACCCGAGTTGAGAGATATGAAGTCTCCAACAAGTTCTATAGCTAAAAGATGGAGGAGAATCGCTCAACTAGTGAGCATGTGCCCAGATTGTCTGAGTACTACAATCGCGTGAATCAAGTGGGAGTTAATCAAGTGGGAGTTACTCGGAAGCAACTTATCTCGAACGTCTGTCGGCTGGTTTTTCTTTTTGCAGAGATCCTGCGAACTTGCCGCTCGTTATGCTGAATTGGAGAAACAGAAGATTCAACTGGACCTTGATCTAGAGCTGGCCAGGACGGAGTTGCAGAAGGTCAGGGAGGGCGCCGCAGGTAAAGCGACTTTGTCGACTGATTTTGTTTTCAGGCTTGAGCATTCCTCTGCTGTTTCCGATTCAATCGCCATTTCTTTGTAGGAGAATTGGAAAAAGCTTTGGCGAGGAAGGACCAGGACCTGGCTGTTGCCCGCAAGGCGGCTGACGACAAGACAGCTCTGGCCGAACAGAAGCTGGCTTCGGTCGACCAGTTGGAAAAAGAGAACACCAGGTTACAGGCCGCTCTGACTGATGCCAACAGGCTGACTACCAGTTGGAAGAAGAAGAACCTCCTCTTGGGCGAGGAGATGGAAGGCATCGCCCATAGGAGGGACGACCTGGAGAGCTACCTGAGGAGCCTCGCCAAGAGGCTGTACATCAAACTTGAAGGTGCACATCTAATTTTGACTGTTTTGTACTTTTGTGTCGATTCAATCTTGCGATCGTTGGCTTATCTTTAGGTCTCGTGTGCAGAATTCTGTCAGAACTTCGAAGAGGAGACCGGGCGGATCGAAACGGGTCTGGACCCAATCAATTCTCCGGTGAAAGATGATACTGCTATGAACCTGCTCCGACTGGAATCTCGAATCGACGGCGCCGTGGATTACCTGGCTCGACTAAAGGTCGCCGTGTCGCGGATCGACTCGACACTTTGGCCAGAGTCCACGCTCCAGAACGATCTCGAGTCTCTTATGGCTCGACTTGACAAAATCCCCGATCGAGTGCAGGAGTGGAAGAAGTCCTCTGCCCGGTGCGGCGCTGATGTGGCTCTATCCTTAGTCCGCGTCCAGTGCAAGGAGGCGCGAGAAGAAAAGCTGGCCGCCATCCAAGTCACCAATACCAAGAGGCACCGCTTCCAAGACTTCATGGAGACCTTCATTGCTGTAGCCACTCGCATTGCGGACGGAATCGACCTGGATGAGTTCGTCGCTCCTGCCAGCCCTCCTCTTGAGGAGTGAGAAAACTTTTATGCCTTCCCTTAAATCAGCCTCGGAATGCCGAGTGGACTTGTAATCGTTTAAATTCTGCCGAGCTGAGGGCTCGAGTACTTTGATTCGGGGCACATGGCCTTTTAAGCTTTATCCGAACTTAATTTTTGCTGAATGTCTTCGTGGTCTGGAACTGTCGTGTGGGGCTTGATGGCCGACCCTCACCCTGTTGTTGTACATTGTATTTGTGGCGGAGCTCTCGGGAAAAGGTGGCAGTCGACCCACACCTTGTTACTGTAGAGTGGGACGAAGCTCACATTATATTTGTGGCGGAGCTCTTCAGGAGAAGGTGGGTTTCAAACTTAGGCGAGTGTCTGACTGCAGCTAAGTCTCTTCGTGGAGAACTTAGGCGAGTGCTGAACTGCAGCTAAGCCCCTGAGTGGGAGGTTCGCTCTCCACTCGGTAGGATTTTTCAAACTTAGGCGAGTGTCTGACCGCAGCTAAGTCTCTTCGTGGAGAACTTAGGCGAGTGCTGAACTGCAGCTAAGCCCCCGAGTGGGAGGTTCGCTCTCCACTCGGTAGGATTTTTCAAACTTAGGCGAGTGTCTGACTGCAGCTAAGTCTCTTCGTGGAGAACTTAGGCGAGTGCTGAACTGCAGCTAAGCCCCCGAGTGGGAGGTTTGCTCTCCACTCGATAGGATTTTTCAAACTTAGGCGAGTGTCTGACTGCAGCTAAGTCTCTTCGTGGAGAACTTAGGCGAGTGCTGAACTGCAGCTAAGCCCCCGAGTGGGAGGTTTGCTCTCCACTCGGTAGGATTTTTCAAACTTAGGCGAGTGTCTGACTGCAGCTAAGTCTCTTCGTGGAGAACTTAGGCAAGTGCTGAACTGCAGCTAAGCCCCCGAGTGGGAGGTTCGCTCTCCACTCGGTAGGATTTTTCAAACTTAGGCGAGTGTCTGACTGCAACTAAGTCTCTTCGTGGAGAACTTAGGCGAGTGCTGAACTGCAGCTAAGCCCCCGAGTGGGAGGTTTGCTCTCCACTCGGAAGGAATTTTCAAACTTAGGCGAGTGTCTGACTGCAGCTAAGTCTCTTCATGGAGAACTTAGGCGAGTGCTGAACTGCAGCTAAGCCCCTGAGTGGGAGGTTTGCTCTCCACTCGGTAGGATTTTTCAAACTTAGGCGAGTGTCTGACTGCAGCTAAGTCTCTTCGTGGAGAACTTAGGCGAGTGCCGAACTGCAGCTAAGCCCCCCGAGTGGGAGGTCTGCTCTCCACTCGGTAGGATTTTTCAAACTTAGGCGAGTGTCTGACTGCAGCTAAGTCTCTTCGTGGAGAACTTAGGCGAGTGCTGAACTGCAGCTAAGCCCCTGAGTGGGAGGTTTGCTCTCCACTCGGTAGGATTTTTCAAACTTAGGCGAGTGTCTGACTGCAGCTAAGTCTCTTCGTGGAGAACTTAGCCGAGTGCTGAACTGCAGCTAAGCCCCCGAGTGGGAGGTTCGCTCTCCACTCGGTAGGATTTTTCAAACTTAGGCGAATCGGATTCGCAGCTAAGTCACCCACTGGGGGATTTCGGATACATACAACAGTGACAGCAATTATTGGAACACTCTTATTTCTGATAAAAATGTACTTCAGGAGTTTTTCTTATTACATCTGGTTTGAGAGCGGACTTAAGTGTAAAAGGGGCGGAGAAGCTCCGCGTTCCAAGCTCGAGGTTCGTCGATTTGTCGATCAACATTGTAAAGGTGATATGCTCCGTTGTGGAGGACTCTGGTGATGATGAAGGGGCCTTCCCAAGTGGGAGCGAGCTTGTGAGGTTTCTGTTGATCCACTCGGAGGACCAAATCTCCTTCTTGAAAGGCTCGACTCTTCATATTCCGGGCGTGGAATCGACGCAAGTCCTGCTGGTAAATGGTCGATCTGATCATTGCCATCTCCCTCTTTTCCTCCAAGAGGTCGACTGCGTCTTGCCGGGCCTGCTCCGCTTCATCTTCGGTGTAAAGTTCAACTCGGGGCGCATTATGAAGGAGATCGCTTGGCAGGACAGCTTCGGCTCCATAAACCAGAAAGAACGGGGTCCTTCCAGTCGACCGGTTAGGGGTGGTCCTTAATCCCCACAGCACTGACGGAAGCTCGTCGACCCAAGCGCCTGCCGCGTGCTTGAGATCGCGCATCAGCCGAGGTTTTAGCCCTTTGAGAATCAGACCATTTGCCCTCTCAGCCTGTCCATTCGACTGGGGGTGAGCGACTGAGGCGTAGTCGACTCGTGTGCCTTGAGAAGCGCAAAATGCTCTGAACTCGTCCGAATCAAAGTTTGACCCGTTATCAGTGATGATGATGTGCGGGACTCCATATCTGAACGTCAATCCTCTGATGAAACTGATAGCGGTGCCAGCGTCGAGGCTCTTTATGGGCTTAGCTTCGATCCATTTGGTAAACTTGTCGACTGCCACAAGCACATGAGTGAATCCACTCCTGCCCGGTCTTAGGGGGCCAACCATGTCCAATCCCCAGACGGCAAAGGGCCAGACGAGCGGAGTGGTCTTCAGGGCTGACGCGGGCTTGTGTGACATGTTGGAGTAGAACTGGCAGCCCTCGCACCTGTCGACTATCTCTTTCGCCATCTCATTTGCCCTTGGCCAATAAAATCCAGCTCGGTATGCCTTAGCCACAATGGTCCGAGAGGACGCATGGTGACCGCAGGTTCCCGAGTGGATATCGTTGAGGATTATTTGACCCTCTTCTGGCGTTATGCATTTCTGGCCGACTCCGGTCGCACTTTCTCTGTACAGCTGTCCCCTTATGACTGTGAAGGCCTTAGATCGGCGAACGATCTGTCGAGCCTCCTCCTCGTCCTCCGGGAATTCTTTCCTTAGGATATATGCAATGTACGGTATTGTCCAGTCAGGGGTGACTGCCAAGACTTCCATGATTAGGTCGACTACTGCAGGCACTTCAACTTCAGTCGGATCCGTGGCACTTTTCGGCTGCGGGGCTTCTTCTGTGAAAGGATCTTCTTGGACTGACGGCGAGTGAATGTGTTCCAAGAACACGTGCTTGGAATGGCTTCTCTCTTGGAGCCTATCTTTGCCAAGTCGTCAGCTGCCTGGTTTTTCAGTCGAGGGATGTGGTGGAGTTCCAACCCCTCGAACTTCTTCTCTAGCTTCCGTACTGCATTGCAGTATCCAGTCATTGCCGGACTCCTGACGTCCCACTCCTTCATCACTTGATTAACCACCAGATCCGAGTCGCCATAGACCATGAGGCGACGGATGCCGAGCGAAATGGCCATGCGCAACCCATACAAAAGTGCTTCATACTCTTCTTCGTTATTGGAGGAATCGAAGTGAATCTGGAGAACGTATCTGAGCTTATCTCCTCCGGGGGAGACCAAAACTACCCCCGCGCCCGAACCATTCAGCATCTTGGATCCATCGAAGAACATAGTCCAGTGTTCCGAGTGAACTTGAGTCGGAAGTTGCTGTTCAATCCACTCGGCGATAAAATCCGCGATTGCTTGGGACTTGATGGCTTTCTTTGCTTCAAACTTGATGTCTAAAGGAAGGAGTTCAATCGCCCACTTGGCCACTCGACCAGTTGCATCTCTGTTATGCAGGATCTCCGATAATGGGGCGTCGCTGACGACTGTAATGGAGTGGTCAGAGAAATAATGTGCAACTTTCTTCGTGGTCATGTAAATCCCATATACAAGCTTCTGGTAGTGGGGGTATCTTTGTTTTGAAGGGGTCAAAACTTCAGACACATAATAAACAGGGCGTTGAACTTTGAAGGCCTTCCCTTCCTCTTCCCGCTCGACCGTAAGTACTGTACTGACAACTTGTCCCGTGGCTGCAATGTAAAGCAGCAGAGGCTCTTTGCTGATTGGAGCAGCTAGCACCGGCTGGGTGGAGAGCAGAGCTTTGAGCTCTGCAAACGCTGCATCAGCTTCTGGAGTCCACTCGAACTTGTGAGACTTTTTCATCAGTCGGTAAAGAGGCAACGCTTTTTCACCGAGTCGAGAAATGAATCGACTTAAGGCGGCCAAGCAGCCTGTAAGTTTTTGGACATCATGCACACGTACATGACGCTTCATCCGGAGTATGGTGCCAATTTTTTCAGGATTGGCGTCGATTCCCCGTTCGGAAACGAGAAAACCGAGTAGCTTGCCACCTGGAACTCCGAAAGTGCACTTTGACGGATTGAGCTTGATATCGTACCTCCTGAGGTTGGCGAAGGTTTCAGCAAGGTCAGCCCGCAGGTCGGAACCTTTTCGGGACTTGACTACGATATCGTCCATGTATGCCTCCACATTCCAACTGATTTGAGTGAGTAAACACTTCTAGATCATTCTCATGAATGTGGCTCCGGCGTTCTTGAGGCCGAATGGCATGGTGACGTAACAGAAGCATCCGAATGGAGTGATGAAAGCTGTTTTGATTTCGTCGGGCCCATACAGACGGATCTGATGGTACCCGGAGTAGGCATCTAGAAAAGACAATCTCTCGCATCCCGCAGTTGAGTCGACAATTTGGTCGATGCGAGGAAGAGGAAAATGATCTTTTGGGCAGGCCCGATTGATATGCTTGAAATCAATGCACATGCGGAGTGACTTGTCCTTCTTGGGGACCATGACAACATTGGCGAGCCACTCGGAGTGGTAGATCTCTCGAATGAACTCAGCTGCTAAGAGCCGAGCCACTTCCTCGCCAATGGCTTGTTTTTTCTGGACGGCGGACCGCCGCAGATGTTCCTTCACGGGTTTGAACTTTGAGTCGACTCGCAGGCGGTGCTCAGCCAGCCCCCTGGGAACTCCAGGCATGTCAGAGGGTTTTCATGCGAAGATGTCCCAGTTCTCACGGAGGAGCTGGATGAGCGCTCCTTCCTATTTGGAGTCGAGCGTCGTTGAGATGTGAGTCGGAGCTGCGTCGGGATCAGTCGGGTGAATGTGGACTGTCTTCGTTTCGCCAGCCGACTGAAAAGCTGACTCGGAGGCAGGCTTCTTAGCCCGCAGCAATTCACTCGGGTCGGCAGTCTTTTGGTACTCTTTCAGCTCGACTACTGCCATCTGAGCGTCGGCGATCTTTGATCCCTTCTGGAAACATTCTTCTGCTTTCTTCCGGTTGCCCGTAACAGTGATCACACCTTTGGGGCCAGGCATCTTTAATTTAAGATACACGTAGCATGGTCGAGCCATGAAGCGTGCGTAAGCTGGCCTGCCCAAGATGGCGTGATAAGCACTCTGGAAGTCCACAACTTCAAACGTTAACTTTTCCTTGCGGTAATTCTTTGAATCACCGAAAACCACATCAAGAGCAATCTGGCCGAGTGACTCGGCTTTCTTCCCAGGAATGACTCCGTGGAAGCTCATGTTACTGGTGCTGAGTCTGGACATAGGAATGCCCATTCCTTTCAAGGTTTCAGCGTACAGTATGTTCAGGCCACTGCCGCCGTCCATCAGGACTTTGGTCAGTCGAGTGCCTTCGACAACTGGGTCGACCACCAAAGCTTGCCTCCCAGGGGTGGCAATGTGCGTCGGGTGATCGGACTGGTCGAACGTGATGGCAGTCTGAGACCACTTCAGGTAACTGGGAGTCGCCGGGGCAACCATGTTGACCTCACGTTTAATGATTTTCAGTCGACTTTTGCTTTCGAGATCAGCAAAAATCATCAAGGTGGAATTGACTTGGGGGTATCCATCGTCACTATCTTCCTTGTCTTCAACTCTGTCTGGCTCTTTTTCCTTATCCTTGGGCTGCTTGCCCTGGAACTGCTGAATCAGAAGCCGACACTGTCGAGTGGTATGCTTTGGGAAAATAAAATTTCCTTCTTCATCTTTCTTGGTATGGATGTGACATGGCAGGTCCAGAACATCATTCCCATCCTGATCTTTAACCTTCTTGGGCTTCCATGTGCCCTTGGGCTTTCCCTTGAAATTTCCCTGAGCCACAGCCAGGGCCTCCCCCGGGGCGGCTGGCTCGGCCTTCCGCTTCTGCTTCCGACTGGAGTTTCCTCCGGTTTCTTGGGCGACTGACTTAAGTTTGCCACTTCGGAGTCGGTCCTCGTCTTCTCCATTAGCGTACTTGGTGGCAATCTCCATCATCCGATTAAGGGACATCTCTCCGGTCCGGCCAAACTTCAGATTCAACTCCCTGTACTTGACGCCTTCCTTGAAAGCGCAAACTGCTTGATGGTCTGGCACGTTCTCGACCGAGTGGTGCAGTGTGATCCACCTCTGGATATATTCTCTCAGAGTTTCGTTCGGCTTCTGTACGCAAGACCGCAGCTCCGTAAGGCCTGCAGGGCGCTTGCATGTCCCTTCGAAGGTTGTGATAAACACTCGGGAGAGATCCTCCCAAGTGTAAATGCTGCTGGGCGCCAGCTGATTCAGCCACGCCCTAGCTGAGCCTTCCAACATGAGGGGTAAATGCTTCATGGCCACCTCATCGTTACCGCCGCCAATCTGCACAGCCACTCGGTAATCCTCGAGCCATGTGTCAGGCTTGGACTCACCGGTGAACTTGCTGATTCCAGTCGCCAGCCGGAAGTTGGGAGGGATCACCGCAGCTCTGATGGCCCGACTGAAACATTCAGGCCCCGAGGCATGTGTCCTGCTGCCGGTGGGCGTATCTCTGTTGTGGCCCTCTCGATGAGCCCTGTTCCTATCCACCAGACCTTGAACGAGGATGGATCTTGCGTCAAAGCCTGGGTCTCTGGGGTCGACTGGGATCCTCTGCCCAGTGTTATGGGGGCGCCTGTCGTCTCGATGCCGAGGTGCATATGATCCACTCCTCGGGGGAGGGGACGGCACCCGACGCCCATCATCACGGTCGGGTCGGTGATCATATTGTTCGTTCCTCCTATACTGATCGTGTCGGTCTCCACGCCCCTCACGCCTCGGGGGCGATCTCGGGCTGTGAGCCGACTGGACGGTCTCCGTTGCGACAGATCGACTGTGGGTCCTGTCCCATGACTGAGAGACGGCGGAATTCTGATTTCCCGCCGCTCGGAGCAATGCTCTGATCTGCAGCAATCCTCTGCCGGCCTCCGATTGGGAGGGCTGGATTGACTCCGCTATGCGGGCCGCGGCAGCCAGGTTCTGAACCCGAGTTCGGTACACCTGCGGTGGCGGGAAGGGCTGACGTTGACTGGGTTCGGGAGCTTGCTGGCGTCGACTGGACTCGGGAGCCTGCTGGCGTCGACTGGACTCGGGAGCCCGCTGACGCGCCCGCTCGTCGAGAGCTCGCTGTAGATTCTCCAGTCGAGTGCGCTCAGCTAGATTAGCCAAGCGCGCGTCCTCCAAGGCCCGGGCCTCGGGGGTTTCTCCAACAATAGGTGTGTAGAGCGCGTCCATGTTCCGGTGACGAAGCTCCTCCCATTGCAATGACGTAAGAGGCTCGGGGAGGTATTCGTCGTGAGGGTGCGACGGATCGCCCCTATCGGCACCATCATCAGCGCGATGGAATCCAGGGGGACTGCGTGTCCCCTCGACCGCCAGAACCTCCGCCAAGGGGTCGCTGCTGTCACACTCGGAAGCGGTCTCCGTGGAGCCAGTCGACAGATCGAACAGGCCGCAGAGGGATTCGTCAGGCTCGATTGCAGCGACTTGCGGGGTCGCCGACTGGCGGGCCGTGGCGTGCTTCATCCACCGCTGGAGCCTCGACCGACCCGAGCGCTTGCGCTGGCGGGAGACAGGACGGGGAGATGGCACGGGAGTCGACCGATATGGGGTCGATGGCTGCCTCAGGAGGACGCGACGGACGCACGCGCGGAAGTGCGTCGCACCGCGGACGGGGAGCGTGTCGACGTCAAGCGGCGCCTCCTGGAGCCAGGCGGAGTCGTCGGCGATGAAAGCGAGTCCGCCGAGACGGATCTCGCGGCCCTCCGCCAAAGCTCCGCAGGAAAACATGATCAAGTGGATCGGAAAAATCGCAACTTCTCCAATTAGGCGCTAAGACTAATGCCCCACGGTGGGTGCCAACTGTCGTGGTTCTAAGTCTGACAGTGAGGTAGGGGGGTGTGTATGAAGAGGCTAGACCTTAGCTATTGGGAAGTTGTAAGCACGCAAGGTTTACGAGTTCAGGCCCTTCTCTGAGGAAGTAACAGCCCTACGTCTCGGTGCCCGGAGGCGGTCGATTGGATTATGCGTGTGTAAAATGACAGGGGTGCGAACCCCTGATACTGAGGAGGGGGTGGCTTATATAGAGTTCGCCAGCCCTCTCCTGCCCTCAGTAATGCAGGGTTTAAGGTACATTTAAGGTGGGCGTTACTGATAACGTCCCTAATAAAGTGTCATAATAATCATAAAGACTACTTATAGCCGACCGTTTGCCTGCGAAGTAACTTGAGGTCTTCTGGCAGTCGAGTGATTGGCTTCTTGGTCGAGTGTCTTCAATCCGTCGAGTGGGATATCTTCAAGTTGTTTGAAAGGTGACTTCCTCTAAGGATGTCCTATGGTAGGGCTCTTTAGGACGGGTCCGTGTCCCTACCGTAGGTACATGACTTCATCACCTGGATCACCAGCCAGTCTAAGCAAAGTTTTCAGGTTGCCAGGCCAGGCGAGCAACTAGCGCACTAAGGATGGGATCCGACGGGAAAAGGGCTGGGATGGCCGGATCTGTAGGCGAAGGAGAGACCCAGCCGGCGGCGAGAAAGCAGCCCTGGCGGCGGTGGTAGGGTTTGACAGAGAGAACGAGGAGAGGGTTAGCAAACGAGGGAGAGATGAGAGGGACAACGATTCGGTCAGAGCCCTTGAGGGGTTCGTGCGCCTATACGTGGAGGTCGAATCGTTTTCCTAGGTAGTAACATATTGATTGTAAATAGGTGAAACTTCAGATTCTTCTAAACGTGGAGCTCGGCTTTCCTGGCTTTGCCAAATTGCACTACAACCCGAGTTAGCTTCCGAGAATTTTAGCTTCTTGGAGCTAATGCATTCGGCCCGATTTTCAGTTCGGAGCTTGTGAAGCTGAGAGTTGAAGAGGTTAAGAACAGGTCTTAACTTTGTACTACACCAGTGTCAAGTGTTTTCGAGGCGTACCAGCGGAACAGAAAGAGTACTAAAGTCCACACACTAAAAAACTCATATAAACTCCATATCTTCACGCTTAAAATTCGGAATTACTGTGCATACAATACTCCAATCGATGGCTGCAGCCTGCAGAACAGATGTGATGGACAGCTGTAAATTTTGTGCCGGACGAGAATCGTACTGAAATGATCGTGTGTAATGTGGCACTGCTTAAAATTGAAGACAATGGATTTCTACAAAAGGAGTAAAATTCAACCAGCACCAATATTTTTTTACTGAAAAAACAACAGAGTTCTGAAGTAATAATCGCACACGATTTACTTTTTCAGATACTACCGTAATGCTTTTCATTCTTTCTTACACAGGACGTAGTAGTGAGCCAAAAAATGTAACTGCTCCAGTAGTACAGGTGGTTCCAGCTATCATGAACACAAAGGTAAAAATACAACAGCACAGGTACATTATGACTTTGCTTCGGAACCGGAGGCATCGGAACTGAGGGTGACGCACGGGAACCAGTATCTACGCTTGCCATCCCTGTGCCCAGCATCGATCATAGCAAGTCCCTCCTGATCACACAACAGAGTTTCATGGGTTAGAAATCGCCGATTTTATACACGCGGCAAAGAATTTTTACTGGCTAGTTCTAATCTGGGCATGCACATGGCTCCAGAAAATCGCAGTGTAGGTCCCGGTCGAGAGTGAATATATCAGAGTTCCAACATAACTTTCATTCTAAAAAAACAAAGCTGGTTTTCTTTCCTTTTGGCGAGGGAATGAACCATGTAGATTGCTATCATAAAGAGAAAATCCAGAGGCGGTGTTTACCTTTAGCAAAGTTTCAAGAGCATCGATTGCACGGCCAGTTGACCATGAGAACTCCTTCTCAACTTGTTCTACGGTGACATAGCCTTTAGCCTGCATGTGAATGATGTTACAACTAGAGTAATGTGGTATTATGGTATAGGTCACACCAGTTTATGCATGTTCTCAGTTTGATAGGTTCTATCAACCTATGACTTGCTTGTCTAGTACCTAACCGGCAAAACAGTTATAAAATGTACTGTATGGGGATTTTGTCTTTCAACATATGCCAATTGATATGCTTGGATTGTAACATTGTGTCAGAAAACACAAACCTGAGCTAGTTCAAGTATTCCATTATGATCTTTATTTAACTCAGTAGGAACCGATCGCACAAGCTTTTTCTTCCCAACAGAAATTACTTCAAAACCACTACCAAGGACCTGCAAGTTCACAAATGAAGCATTACAAGAGCCAGAAAGCTATAGAAGTATATCAAATAACACTGTGCCAAAAAAAACACTGTACTGAGCAAGGATTATCCATTAATTACAATGCAAACTCTAAAATGATGTGAAGCATCAATTTCTCAAACAGATTATTCGACAATATAAGCTTATAAGACTGACCTTCAGCTTACTTATAGCACGTAAACAGTCATCTGACGACAATGAACCAAGATCAGTTTTTCTTTTCTGGCAGAGAAGTTTGCGGAGTTCTAGCAAGTCAATAAGACCACCATTATGCGATCTTGTTGCTATGCATATGTCAACGATCTGAACACCTGCCATGATAGAGATGGATGTTAAGCTGAGCATGAAAAGGTATAAGAGAAACTTACAAGATCCAAAGAATATCAAAGGAAGCTTAAGTATACCAACCCAATTCATAGTAGAAGTCACCGATTCCTAGGAGCTCTGCCCAAACTCCTTTATTGGATGCCAATGGATCTACTCCAACTTTTGCACACATTTCATGAAACTGCTGTCTAAATACTGAATTTTTACGGATGTCACTCTGCACTAGCACAATCGTGTACATAGCATTAGCAGATGTAACTGAAATATGCTTTGCCATTAGAAATTTATTCTCATCTCTTGTAGCACATGCGGATAAAAATGTAATACCACCACACTGGAATTATGCCATGAGAAGAGTGAAATCTAGAACAATCAGCTATCAGAAAAAAATAGTAATCAATTAACTGATACTAGATGGTACGAAATAAAGTTCTACTTGGTGTTCTCTGGATCCAGACAGACGTTTTAGCATAATATTAGATTTCACTTGGTTTGATAAGGTGATTAACTGATTACTGATCAATTGGCCAAGCCCCGGGGTAATACTTGTCACTAAAATAGTAGAAATCAACAAATGAAGTTGCTGACATTGCTTTTTCCCCCATAAACCATAAATGTAACATAATAGCTTTCTATATGTACAGCACAATCTGCTGGATGCAAATTTGATAAGGTGTGCCATGATGGAAATTATCAAAATGGCTGATTTCCCCCCCTCTTGACATCTTTCCCAATAGTATAGCAATATTAGTCAGACCGGAGTATATATGAGTAACCCCGCACACCACACAAAATATCGCAACAGCACATTATGTTTGCTCCCCTTTCCAAGTTTAATTGACAACTTTAATTCATATAGAAGCAGTAAGTAGACTGTTGTCAATTTTGCCAAAAATAGTCATTCCATTTGTGATTGTTAGAATCCAGAAGATAGCAGACACAAACAAGTGCGGAGGTAGATCAGAAAAATAGTTAGTATCATGTCAATTCAGTGGAACTACGGTAAGCAATTTGTCCCCTCCACTTCAATTCCCCTCAACTACCACAAGCAATGAATTACCTTATGCTTCCGAGCGAATTCTTCGAGCTGCGACCTGAAGGTCGCGAGCTGCTCCTGCATGACATCGGTCCTGACCTTGGCCACATTCTCCCCGACCTGACGGAATTTGTCCTGGAAGTTCCCAAGCACAGTCGCATCTCAGGATCCAAAGAATGGAAAACCACGCGCCACCTAGGCTAACCAGTAGAAGAATTTGCACGTACGCGAGTCGCCGCCGCGTTCTGTAAGCCGGCGATCCCCGGCCGCCTCCTCATGCTCCTCCTCCTGCCGCACCCTTCCGCCGGGTGTCCCGGAGGCGGCACAACTACGGGAGGTGGGAGATCGGATGGTGCTAGGCCCTGAGCGCGGGGTGGGGTGGGAGGGGCAGCCGGGCAGGGGCGTGCAGTGAAGCCTACGAGGGCGACGGAAGGGTAGGTGGCGTGGCGGTGGAGGGGCGAGCTGCGATGAGCGGTGGCGGACTCTGGAAGCCTGCCGACGGCGAGGGGTCAACGAAGGATGGGCTGGGTTGAGTTTTTTTTTAGAACAAATATGGGCTAAGTGTGTCTCGGCCTTCGTCGATGGTCTCCGCGCACCACGAACGTTATGAGCCCAGCCCAACTGACTGGAGGCTTTCTGTTTTTTTTTCCTATTTGTCTTTTCACACTTACATATTTTTGCTGCTTCTTTATTTTTTTTCTGTTCTTTCTATTTATTTTGTCTCTTTTAAGGCCAAAAAGAGAAGCAAATTTTAAGAAATGGCCAAATAAGGAATTCTCTCAAAGAAGAACCATCTATGTGTTGTAGCCGTTGACTGCGCTGAAGCTGTGCATAACGTGCACGGACATGTATAGGTACTGAACTAGTGAATTAGATGAGGCAGACGAGCATACACGTTCCATGCCTTGATTGCTCCTTTTCCTTGCCAGTAGTAGTGAATTAGACGAGCCTTTGGTTTGCATGATCTTGTGAGAAGAATGTGAAATCGGCTAATTTGCACTTAGTACATGTACATGTCATTTCAATCTAAACTCAAAATACCCAACATTCAGGGACATTAATGACAATTTCATAGCCCTACAGTTCCAATAGAAGGGTAAACAAACAACTAGCTTGTGATTCCCAGGAATCCACAGTTACAACTGATTTTCAGGAATCCACAACCATAGCGATTATCATAATCTGTAGCCCAAACAAAGGGGGCCTAATTGGGCCAGGATTAGCGACTAGGGCCCACCTCTGGTGAAATTCATGGACCAAGAGGATTTTGTTTGGAAGGTTATGTAGGCCTTCGTACTATATTCATAGGTGTGGCTGAGAGTGGGAGCGGGACAATGCTACACGTATGAAAGTTTGTTGAAGGTTTTGCGTAAAAATTGGCGTGTAAGTGATGCCAGGATTAGCGACTAGGGCCCATCCCCGGTGAAATTCAAGGGGCAAAGAGGACTTTGTTTGGAAGGTTACGTAGGCCTTCGTACTATATTCGTAGATGTAGCATTATCGAAGCGTGACAATGCTACACGTATGAAAGCTTGTATGAGGGTTTACGTAAAAGCTGACGTGGATGTGATTCATTGGGTCAGGATTAGCGACTAGGACCCATCCGATGGAATTCAGGGGGTCAAGAGGATTTCGTTTGGAAGGTTCACAGGCCTTCGTACTCTATTCGTACATGTAGCATATCGGAGCAAGACAATGCTACACGTACAAAAGCTTACGTCAGGGTTTTACGTAAAAACTAGCGTGGAGGTGATTAATTGGGCTAGCATTAGCGATTAAGGCCCATGAAAGTGCAACTATCCCTATGTGATTTTGGTAATTCCTAACAACATATAGCTCATTGAGCTAATGCTATTCCAAGATTAATATTTCAGGAAAAGCTCAATGAATGACATGACATGGATGAGGAAAATGGACCCCTCAAAATACTAAGGACAAAAAGATTGACTCAAGCACAAAGCTCAAGACTCTACATTTTATATTTTAGTGATCCAAGATCACATTGAGTCTATAGGAAAAGCCAATACTATTAAGGAGGGATGAGGTGTTGCTTGATGGGGTTCTTGCTTCATAGTGCTTAGTGATATGCTCCAAAACCCTCAACTACCTTCCCACATCCACATATGACCTAAACCAAAAGTCAAACTCGGCCCCACCGATTCTTTCTATCCGGCGCCACCGAGTTCAGATGTCATAGCCACTGCCACAAACCCTAGGCAAATCGGTCTCACCGATAAGGATCTCGGTCACACCGAGACGGGGTTGTAATCTCCCTGTTTCCCTTCGTAATGTTTTGGTCCTACCGAGATGAGCGATCGGTCCCACCGAGATTGCAATGTAAACTCTCTGTTTTCCTTTTGTAACATTTCGGTCCCACCGAAATGAGCGATCGGTCCCACCAAGTTTACCTGACCAACTCTCTGGTTAGCTTATTACCAAAATCGGTCCCACCGAGTTTGTGTAATCGGTCACACCGAGATTACGTTATGCCCTAACCCTAACCATATCGGTCCTATCGAGTTGCATCTCAGTCCCACCGAAAATCCTAACGGTCACTAGGTTTGCTAAATCGGTTCGACCTAGTTTCTCAATTCGGTCTCACCGAGATTGGTAAATTGTGTGTAACGGTTAGTTTTTGTGTGGAGGCTATATATACCACTCCACCCACTCTTCATTCGAAGAGAGAGCCATCAAAACATACCTACACTTCCAATACACATTTTCTGAGAGAGAACCACCTACTCATGTGTTGAGGCCAATATATTCCATTCCCACCATATGAATCTTGATCTCTAGCCTTCCCCAAGTTGCTTTCCACTCAAATCTTCTTTCCACCAAATCCATATCCTATGAGAGAGAGTTGAGTGTTGGGGAGACTATCATTTGAAGCACAAGAGCAAGAAGTTCATCATCAACACACCTACTTCTTGGAGAGTGGTGTCTCCTAGATTGGCTAGGTGTCACTTGGGAGCCTCCGACAAAGATTGTGGAGTTGAACCAAGGAGTTTGTAAGGGCAAGGAGATCGCCTACTTCGTGAAGATCTACCGCTAGTGAGGCAAGTCCTTCGTGGGCGATGGCCATGATGGGATAGACAAGGTTGCTTCTTCGTGGACCCTTCGTGTGTGGAGCCCTCCATGGACTCGCGCAACCGTTACCCTCCGTGGGTTGAAGTCTCCATCAACATGGATGTATGATAGCACCACCTATCGGAACCACGACAAAAACATTCGTGTCTCCAATTGCGTTTGAATTCTCCAAACCCTTCCCTTTACATTCTTGCAAGTTGCATGCTTTACTTTCCGCTGCTCATAGACTCTTTGCATGCTTGCTTGAATTGTGTTAAGATTGCTTGACTTGTGCTAAGATAGCTAAAATATGCCAAGAACTAAAATTGAGAAAATGATAGATTTTTAATTGGTTAAGTAGTCTAATCAACCCCCTCTAGACATACTTTCGATCCTACAAGTGGTATCAGAGCTTTGGTCTCCATTTGCTTTGATTTCCATAGCTTTTGGTGGTCATAGCCTTGGTTTCACAACTTAGGAGAGTATGGCGTCTAGCGAGGGAAATTACCACCGTAGAGGTCCTTACTTTGATGGTACAAATTTTGCTAGTTGGAAGCATAAGATGAAAATGCATATTCTTGGACATAACCCCGCCGTTTGGGCTATTGTGTGTGTTGGCTTGCAAGGTGAATTCTTTGATGAGAGAGAACCGAATCGTGAAGCTACTGTGGATGAGTTGAAGATGCTACAATACAATGCTCAAGCTTGTGATATTCTCTTCAATGGATTGTGCCCCGAAGAATTCAACAAAATCAGCCGTCTTGAGAATGTAAAGGAAATTTGGGATACTTTGATTGATATGCACGAAGGTACCGACTCCGTCAAGGAATCCAAGTTGGATGTGCTTCAAAGTCAACTTTACAAGTTCAAAATGAAGGATGGTGAAGGTGTCGCTGAGATGTACTGTAGGCTTGCTCTTATCACAAATGAGATTGCCGGCTTAGGAAGTGAAGAGATGACCGAAAAATTCATCATCAAGAAGATCCTAAGAGCCTTGGATGGAAAATATGATACCGTATGCACATGGATCCAAATGATGCCAAATTACAAAGATCTCAAGCCAACGGAAGTCATTGGAAGAATTGTTGCTCATGAGATGTCACTCAAGGATAAGGAGGAGCTCCATAACAAGTCAAGTGGTGCTTACAAAGTCTCATGTGAAGCTCCCACGTCATCAAGTGAGAAACAAACCTTTAATGAAGAATTAAGCCTAATGGTGAAGAACTTCAACAAGTTCTACAAGAATAGAAGCAAAGAGAGAAGTTCCAAGTCAAGGTCCTACAATGACAAAAGATCTTCTAGTCGAGAGCGAAACTGCTACAATTGTGGAAGACTCGGACACTACTCCAATGAGTGTATGGCTCCCCACAAGAGAAGAGAAGATTCTCCCAAAAGAAAAAGTAGAAGAGAAGAATCACCATCAACGGAGAGAAGGAGTAGGGATGATCGATATGAACGAACACCCTCATGGAGAAGCAAGGATTCGGAAAGGAAGGACAAGTCATCAAGAAGCTACACAAAACGAAGACATCAAGCTCATGTTGGTGAATGGGTATCCGGCTCCGACTCCGACAATGACTCCGAGAGAAGCTATCACTCTGACTTCGAATATACTCAAGATGAAGGTGTTGCCGGTCTAGAACTTGTGTCAACCAACTCCTACGACATACTTGATTCACCAAATGAAGGAATTGGAAGATGCTTCATGGACAAAGGTCCAAAGGTATCACACCCCGAGTATGTTGATTTCAATAGTGATGAAGATGACTTGTTAGGTGATGATGATTTACTTGTTGACAACTATAGTGATGAATACTATGATGAAACGTCAATGAAACATGCTAATCAAGATAAAACAAATGACAATGATAAGGAGAAGATTGAGTCTCTAACTAAAGAAGTAAACACTCTTAAGTTAGCTCATGAAACTATCTTAGGAGATCATCGAGAACTTTTAAGGACTCATAAGAAATTACGTTTTGAGAAGCTCAATCTTGAGCAAGAGCATGAGTTCTTAAGGGCAATCAATGATGATCTTCGCAAGAAAAGTTCTTCTTACATTGCCAAGCGTTTACTCTTATCCACTTACATGCCTCAAGTCAAGTCTAGTAACAAGAACAAGAAGGATTCTTCGTCTAGTAGTAACAATAATCATGCTAAATTCAATATTGTTGCTTCTAGTAGTTCTCTTGATTCCACTAATGATTCTCTTAGCCAAGTTACACTTGAGCAAGAAAATAGCTTATTGAAGGGAATTATAGAGAAAGGTGTTTACAAGAGCCTTGCCGGGAGTAAGCAATTCGAGGAAATTGTACGCAAGCAAGGAAGGCACCGAAAGAATCAAGGTGTTGGTTTTGAACGAAAGTTCAATGCCAATGGAGTTTAGTGGGAAGAAGATCAATACCCCAAGACGAAGTTTGTTCCTCAACAAGAGAAGTATGATCCTACTTCTCCCAAAAGGACACAAGCTCAAGATGATCTTCCACCACAAGACCACAAGCAAAAAAGGCAAGGACAAGTTTCAAGAGGAAATTGATGCATTTGAAGAAGCTCCTAAGGCCTTGGTCAAGTGGGTTTCCAAGACTACATCAAGTTCCACTTCATCAAGTACAACTACAACTCCAAGGATTCCCATCAAGATGGCGTGGATCCCGAAGAAGAAGAACTAGAGAGTTCTTGAGGGTGACTCCGCCAACATACTTCACTCTTATCATTTTGGCAAGAACAAGTGCAATCAACTTTCACATCTTGCACTAGTTCAAGGAGTCACAAACCCTCTTGTTGGTAAGATAAGGGACAAGGTAACCTAAAGCTTTCATAGACATCATCTTGTGTGTGCATCACTCTATGTCTATGGATATCCTTATTTGTTCCTTGTGGGACTAACCTGTGTAGCTATTGAAAGTGCAACTCACTCCAAAGGATAGCTCCAAATGATCTACATCAACATTGAGCATCCACATCTTCAACATCTACATGAAGTCATCATCGACAAAACCCAAGGTTAGTTCATCCCTCTTAGGGGGGATCTCACGTCTAGGGGGAGCTTTACTCTAACAATTGAGTTAAAGCAACTCTAATGGTGTGAACACAACAACGCTTTATGTAAAAGTGGTAACCCCACTTGTGCTTAAACGATGAGTATGACCTATGATCAAATGTTCTCATTTGACTCCTAAGTCAATATACTCATATATAGATGACCTAGTCATCGCCAATTGCTTGATAGATGCTAGAATTGTTTGTGCATGCTTTGCCACATATTTCATTTGTCATTTTATTGTGTGAGCATGTTGGTTGCATAATTTACTCATTCGAGGACATCCACTTGTTGTTTTGATTGATTGGTTTCCTTTTCTTTTGGCCAAGTGGATGGACAAGAATGCCTAAGAACCTTCTCTAGCTATCTATACTTTTCTCGTCTCAAACTCTATTCATGCCGCATCACAAAATTTGACCAAGTCAGATTCGAACCATTCTGTGTGAGGAGCACTCGGAGTCCCCGATTCGTCATAGACTTAAACTTCCAAAACTTCTTTGTGCGTTTCGGTCTGACCGATTCTCCCATTTCGGTCATACCGAGATCACTAAGTCGATCTAGGTTTTCAACCTCGGTGCAACCGATTCGAACTTTTCGGTCACACCGAGTTTTAGTAACTGCTTGTAGTTATGAATCTCGGTGCCACTGAGTTGTTCCACTCGGTCACACCGACAGGGTCGGGCTATATATATCCAAGGGTCAAATTTTGGAAAACTTTCCGAACCTCCTCGACCCGCGCTTAGCCCGCTCTGCCTCCAGGGTATCCGGATTGTCCTCCTCGTCGCCAGTTGCCTCCTGCCGCTGGTCTCCGCCGCCGTCAATGGGAATCATCCCCGCCGTTGCCGCCGTAGCGAGTTCATCGCCGAACTAGGGTATGAACTCGATCACTGTGCTATCCTTATCTGATTCCTTGCACATTGTGTTCGCCATGTATCTTGCCACGATTGAGATCATTCTATCCATCGAAAACACTCCGTAGTTTAGTCGTGAATTGAGAATTTAGGGTTAGGTTTTCGCCGAAACCATCTCGGACCCACCGAGTTGAGGAACTCGGTACCACCGATTCGGCTCAGGCCATTGCACATGTGATTCTCGGTCTGACCGAGAATTGCAAATCGGTGTGACCGGGTTCAGGACTTTGTGAAACCCTAGCAGTCTCGGTGCCACCGAACTGTGACTCGGTCTGACCGAGTTCACTAGTTTAGGTTCCAACAGCTGCTTAGGTATCACCGATTTTACAAATCGGTTGATCCGAAATGCTTTCTGTGGAAAACTAAAACTAAGTTTTTGACTCATTCTTTTGCAAAAACCTCTGCATTTTGTGATGCTCATCCACTCTACCTCATCTATAATCTATTCACAGGGTCTGCTGTCAGTGTTTGTAATATGTCTGATCAGAGTGACAGCCAGAACAAGTCAGAGGAGCAGGTTCACTTGAGTGAGGGCACTAGTCCCTCTAGCAGCTCTGATGAGGGTAGCAGGAGCACCCTAAGCAACTTACCCAAAGCTGCCACCAGGGCCAGAAAGAAGAAAACGTCTGAATCTGAGGATGAAGACTATGTGGCAGTTGAGGATGAGGCCACTTCCAAGAAGAAAATGCTTAAGAAGGAATATAGCACTGCTGCTGCCATTAAGCATGGCATGAAGCAAAAGGTTCTTGGCAAGAGAGCTCCAATGTCTAAGGCCAGAGCATCTACTCAAGAGACTTTGGGATCTGCACCTAAAGAGCAGGTTGTGGCAGAGAAGAAGAGGAAAGAGATGGTCAATAAGACCACTGCTAGAGTGCTTGGGAGATCCTCAATCATGAGAGATTCTGAAGAGGAAGAGGAAGAGGAAGAAGATGCTGCACCAGCACCCAAAGCTCAGAAGCTTATGGGTGATGCCATCAGGGCAGGGGCTGTTCCATCTAAGCCTAAGACTGCTCCTAAGGCTGCTGCTCCAGCTCCAAAGCCAAAACCAAAGAGGAGCACCAGGAACATCCCTGCCGAGGAGAAGAACAAGGCCCCAGTGCGCTGAAATGGAAGAAGAAGATGACGAGTCATATGTTTTGAGGAAGTTAAAGCCAAAAATTCCAGATCACAATGATGCTCATCCAGTTGCAGAGAACATGAAAGTTAGGAAGGACTCAGGTCTAAGGCTATGGAGAGAGTTTGATCCATATGCCACCAGGAGAAGGACTATTGTGGACTACAGGTTCCATACGAAGGAACATCAGGACTTCTATGAGACCATCTTGCTTGACAAGAAACCAATAGTGTGTGACATGAGATGGGTCGACTGGGACTACATCAAGGAGAATGATGAACATTATCCAGGTGTGTATGACAGTTTCAAGGCTTGTGGAGTTGATGAGTTTATGGCTCAGAAGCTCACAAAATGGAATGATGAGCTCATCATGCAGTTCTACTCCACAGTTCACTTCTACCCAGATGGAAGGATTGTCTGGATGTCTGAAGGTACGAGGTACCAGTCAACGGTTGCTGAATGGGCGAAATTGATCAATGCCCCAAAAGAGAGTGAAGATGATTTGGATGTCTATGCCAACAAGAAGAAGGATCACAACTCCATGGCACACATGTACAAGGAGATCCCAGATGCTGCTCTTGAGACACATAAGTTTGGATCTGTACATTACCTTATGTCAGGCTTGCCAACTATCAACTGGATCCTCAGGCACACTCTCTTGCCAAAGTCAGGTGATCACAAGATGATCAGAGGCCATGCAATAAACTTGCTTCACATCTTTGATGTCTCACATAAGTTCAAAGTCATGAGCCTCATAGTGGAAACCATAAAGAGGACAGCTGCAGATCAGAAGAGGAGTTGTGGGTATGCCCCACAGATTCAGGAGCTGATTAACTCCAAGATGGGCACACGCACATATCTGCTGGACAAGGAGCACCTGCCCATCTACCCAGAATTTGAGGACAACATTGTGGTGATGGATGAAAATGAACCATCTTCTGTGCACGCACAAGCCAAGAAGGAGAAGGCAAAGGCTGAAAAGGCTGTAAGGATGCCAACTACTAAAGAAGCATCTCAGTATCTTCTGAAGAGCAAGCAAGATCAGCTTGGCTACTTGATTGCCTTCACTCTGAGGATTGAGAAGGGACTGACCACCCTGACTCAAAACCAGGAGAGCTTGGAGAGGATCGTGGAGCAGAAGTTCTATGACTTGGATGTGAAGGTAACTGAGATCCAGTCTATTATGGAGCAACTTCAGGATGATATGTAGGAGAGGAAGGGCAAGACAACCACTGATGCATTTGCCAGAGTGCCTAGAGCTCAGAGGTCAGCTGCAGTGCCTGTTCCAGACACCCGAGTCACTTCATCTGCACCAGTTACAGTTTCAGTGCCACCAGCTCCAGCACCTACTCCATCAGCTCCAGCTACATCGACTGAAGCCTTCGTTCTTGGAGTTATCCGGACACCACCACCTGAAGACCAAGCCTGAGAGACGATTTAGTGCTATGCATTTTCTAGGAACTTTTTGGTAACTTGTTGTCAAAGGGGGAGAAAAATGTATAGATCATAGGCTTCGAGAGAGAGCGTTGCTTTTTACTCTCTCTTGCTTTGGTGGTTGAACTTTATTTGCTTTGCTTGTTTGAGATACTTTTTGTCTGTGTGATATTTGGATGATCATATGTGTTTGATCATATACTACATTAATGCTTGTTGGATGACATTATCATTTTATCCCTATATGATCATTCACTTTGCTTGGTGATGAGTGCATGTATTTAATTATTATCATTTTGAGCGCTCCACCAAGATGTATGTGACATGGAAGAGTAACCCATGAGCCTAATTCTCTGTGCATTTGCAGTCCAAAGCAAATCATAAACTATGCATAAATTTAGGGGGAGCTCTTGCTTTTCACATACTTCTCAAAGCGACAATGTTTTTCACTCTTATTATCATTTGTCGAAGCTTTGATCTATATGTTGTCATCAATTACCAAAAAGGGGGAGATTGAAAGTGCAACTATCCCTAGGTGGTTTTGGTAATTCCTAACAACATATAGCTCATTGAGCTAATGCTATTCCAAGATTAATATTTCAGAAAAAGTTCAATGAATGACATGGCATGGATGAGGAAAGTGAACCCCTCAAAATACTAAGGACAAAAAGATTGGCTCAAGCTCAAAGCTCAAGACTCTACATTTTATATTTTAGTGATCCAAGATCACATTGAGTCTATAGGAAAAGCCAATACTACTAAGGAGGGATGAGGTGTTGCTTGATGAGGTTCTTGCTTCATAGTGCTTAGTGATATGCTCCAAAACCCTCAACTACCTTCCCACATCCACATATGACCTAAACCAAAAGTTAAACTCGGCCCCACCGATTCTTTCTATCCGGCGCCACCGAGTTCAGATGTCATAGCCACTGCCACAAACCCTAGGCAAATCGGTCTCACCGATAGGGATCTCGGTCACACCGAGATGGGGTTGTAATCTCTCTGTTTCCCTTCGTAACGTTTTGATCCTACCGAGATGAGCGATCGGTCCCACCGAGATTGCAATGTAAACCCTCTGTTTCCCTTTTGTAACATTTCGGTCCCACCGAAATGAGCAATCGGTCCCACCGAGTTTACCTGACCAACTCTCTGGTTAGCTTATTACCAAAATCGGTCCCACCGAGTTTGTGTAATCAGTCACACCGAGATTACGTTATGCCTTAACCCTAACCATATCGGTCCTACCGAGTTGCATCTCAGTCCCACCGAAAATCCTAACGGTCACTAGGTTTGCTAAATCGGTTCGACCGATTTTCTCAATTCGGTCTCACCGAGATTGATAAATTGTGTGTAACGGTTAGTTTTTGTGTGAAGGCTATATATATCCCTCCACCCACTCTTCATTCGAAGAGAGAGCCATCAGAACATACCTACACTTCTAATACATATTTTCTGAGAGAGAACCACCTACTCATGTGTTGAGGCCAAGATATTCCATTCCCACCATATGAATCTTGATCTCTAGCCTTCCCCAAGTTGCTTTCCACTCAAATCTTCTTTCCACCAAATCCATATCCCGTGAGAGAGAGTTGAGTGTTGGGGAGACTATCATTTGAAGCACAAGAGCAAGGAGCTCATCATCAACACACAATTTGTTACTTCTTGGAGAGTGGTGTCTCCTAGATTGGCTAGGTGTCACTTGAGAGTCTCCGACAAAGATTGTGGAGTTGAACCAAGGAGTTTGTAAGGGCAAGGAGATCGCCTACTTCGTGAAGATCTACCGTTAGTGAGGCAAGTCCTTCGTGGGCGATGACCATGATGGGATAGACAAGGTTGCTTCTTCGTGGACCCTTCGTAGGTGGAGCCCTCCATGGACTCGCGCAATCGTTACCCTCCGTGGGTTGAAGTCTCCATCAACGTGGATGTACGATAGCACCACCTATCGGAACCACGACAAAAACATCAGTGCCTCCAATTGTGTTTGAATTCTCCAAACCCCTCTCTTTACATTCTTGCAAGTTGCATGCTTTGCTTTTCGCTGCTCGTAGATTCTTTGCATGCTTGCTTGAATTGTGTTAAGATTGCTTGACTTGTGTTAAGATAGCTAAAATCCGTCAAGAACTAAAATTGGGAAAATGATAGATTTTTAATTGGTCAAGTAGTCTAATCACCCCTCCTCTAGACATACTTTCGATCCTACAACCCACCTGATAAGATTAAGGGGAGCGAGAGAATCTTGTTTTTTTAGGGGCGAGAGAATCTTGTTTGGAAGGTTAAGGGCATGTACAATGCATAGCCTTAAGGTGATGCCCCGCATGCCATGTAGGATCAGATATGACGTAAAATAGGTTCAGATAGGGAAGCGGGATCCTCTCTCGGAGGCAGGTGCTTGAAGAGAAAAAGTGTGGCCTGGTGACAAAAGTTGAAATGGTCGGAGGGAAAAGTAGAGATGCATGTGTATTAGAGTCTTTATTTTCTATTTTTAATGAAGCCCACTAGTGATAGCTTGCATTGAGAGAAAAAATTAATGTAGGCGCCTCAAATTACTTTTTGTCATGGGACATATATATCCATATGCCATCATTGTACATGCCCTAAGAGCAACTTCAATAGGGTGACCCATTTCGTCCGCGGCCGTCCGTTTGGGTCGGCGCGGACAAAAAAGTCGGCCTAACGCGCCGACCCAAACGGACGCGCGTCCGCTTTCGTCCGCCTGCCAACACATTCCCGGTCCATTTTTTAGCCTGATTTGCGTCGGCGCGGACACGCGACGGACGCGCGTGCGCCCTTTTTCCTCACCGGGCCCGCTGGTCAGTGGCACATTGGATTGGCCTCTCCACATCAAACACCAAAACCTTGCCCGCCTGCTTCGCCGCCGACGTCGCCGGCCATTTTTCAGATAAAAATGGATACATAAATAGTTCTAGCGTACACAGATAAAAAAAGACCACTATTCGTCGCTTTCTGACTCCAATTCGGTAATGTCCTTCTCCGACGTCTGAATGTAGGCGTCAGCATGCTGCTCGTCTTCAAAGTCCCAACCCGACATTTCTCATAGCTTTAGTTTCAATTGAGCAATCTGCTTCCGCGAACGCTTGTCCTCCCGATAGGCGGCTCGCTCCGTCCTCCTCGCGTCCCTTTCCAACCTCCTTTACTTGTAGAACTGGCGCTCGCGGACGATGTCCTGCGGGAAACGTTCGCGTCACACCACCATGGCTTCCACGTCCATCTCGGCGATGGCGAGGCGACGCGCGCCGCCTCCAGTGGACACGGCGATCCTCGTCAGTGAAAAGCCGCAGGAGAGGCGCCAGATCCTGCGCTCGCTGGCTCGACAGGTTGGAAAAATTCATATCCCGACGAGGCCTCAGGAGGCGCCACGCTGCCGCGTCATGCACGCGGGCCGCCTCCTCTGCAGTGTCGAAGGTGCCGAGAATGAGACGTTTCTCGCGAAACCAGATCTCGGAGGAGAAGCGCCGGAGCGGCGCTTGCAGACTCCATGAAAATCCGAAGCGCCCAGGCGGCGGATCGACATGGTGGCGCAGAGGCGGCGAGGCCAGTGAGAGGGGCGAGACGAGTGGGCAACGGACAGAGTGTGGAGGGAGCGTCTTCTTATAACGAGCACTGGCCGCGGCGCGCGCGCGAACCTTTCCCGCGCGCTGGAGCGCCAAAACCAAGGCGACGGCATGGCTGCTGGTATGACCCAAAACGCGCGCAGTCATCAAATGGGTCAATCCGTTGGACGCACTGCCGACCCAAAACTAAAAAAGGGCGGACGGCGGACGGACGGCGGGCGAGCAGCGGACCTAAACGGACAAAAGCGCTATCTGTTTGGGTCGGCCCGTTGGAGTTGCTTTAAGTATGCCTTCGTACTCTATTCGTAGATGTATCAAAAGTATGCCTTCGTACTCTATTCGTAGATGTATCAAAGTATGCTACACGTACGAAAGCTTACGTGAGGGTTTTACCTATGGAAGCTTACGTGAGGGGGCCGCGCGCTTCCAGGGAGAGGTTGGTCGGATCGTGTGGCAGATAAAATCGTCGAATGACGCAGCACCGTCCGCCATACAAATACGCACATGGCACCTCTAGTGGCATCGTACTGGTACTAATTTGGAATACATACATACTACAGTCCACTTGATATCTGGAGTAGGGCCAGGGCAGCCACGTGAAACAGGATAACATGCGAGCGATAACGAGCACGAGCCCCACCTCGACCCCATCATCTCCGTGCGCGCCAGTGCTGCCACCCGTTGGTCACCCCGTCTGCTTTATAGCGCCCCCGATCGATCGAGGGCTGCATCGATCGAGCCATGGAGCTGACCATCCCGCCGCCGCTCGTGGCCCTGTGCCTGCTGCTCGCCATCACTGGCCCGGCTAATGCGGCCATGGCCACGCCGGCGGAGGGGCTCGAGACGGAGCGCATATCCTCCTACATTGTGCACGTCGCGCCGGCGCGCGCGCCCCGGCTGCCGCGGCGCGGCCTGCTGGCCACCCGGCCATACGCCTCCTTCCTGCGCGACCACGTCCCCGTGGAGATGTCCCGCCCGGCGCCGAGGGTGCTCTACTCCTACGCGCACGCCGCCACGGGCTTCGCGGCGCGGCTCACGCCCCGCCAGGCCGCGCGCCTCGCATCCTCGGCCTCCGTGCTCGCCGTCGTGCCCGACGCCATGCAGGAGCTGCACACCACCCTCACGCCCTCCTTCCTCCGGCTCTCGGAGTCGTCCGGGCTGCTCCCGGCGTCCAACGACGCCGTCGACGTCGTCATCGGCGTCATCGACACCGGCGTGTACCCGCTCGGCCGCGCGTCCTTCGCCGCGGACCCGTCGCTGCCGCCGCCACCCCGGACGTTCCGCGGCGGCTGCGTGTCCACTCCGGAGTTCAACGCTTCCGCCTACTGCAACGGCAAGCTCGTCGGCGCCAAGTTCTTCCGCAAGGGCCACGAGGCTGCGCGCGGTCGCCGTGCAGTTGGCGAGACGGCGTCCTTGTCGCCGCTCGACACCGAAGGCCATGGCACGCACATTGCCTCCACCGCCGCCGGCTCTGCCGGGCCGGATGCGTCCTTCTACGGCTACGGCGAGGGAAGAGCCGTCGGCGCGGCGCCGGGCGCGCGCATCGCCGTCTACAAAGCTTGCTGGCAAGGGTGCGCGAGCTCCGACGTCCTCGCCGCGTTCGACGAGGCCATAGCGGACGGCGTCGACGTCATTTCTGCTTCGCTCGGCACCAGGAAGGCACGCAAGTTCTACAAAGACACCACCGCAGTGGGCGCGTTCCACGCTGTCAGCAAGGGCATCGTCGTCTCCGCCTCCGCGGGGAACTCCGGCCCCGTCGAATCCACCGTCGTCAACGTCGCGCCGTGGTTCTTGACCGTCGGCGCGTCCACCATCGACCGCCAATTCCCAGCCGTCGTCGTTCTCGGCAATGGCGAGACCTTCACAGGCACCTCGTTGTACACCGGCAAGCCGCTTGGGGCGACAAAGCTACCACTGGTGTACGGCGGAAACGTGGGCTCTAAAATCTGTGAAGTCGGGAAGCTCAACCCCACCATGGTTGCCGGGAAGATTGTTTTGTGCGACCCCGGAGTGAATGGGCGGACAGAGAAAGGATACGCAGTCAAACTCGCCGGTGGCGCCGGAGCGGTGCTCGGTAGCGAGGAAGCACAGGGCGGGCAGGCCAGAACCAGCGCCCATATCCTCCCCGCCAGTGCCGTCACATTTGCCGCTGCCGAGAAGATCAAGAAATACTTAAGCACGCAAGCATACCCCGTCGGGACGATCGTGTTCCGCGGCACCGTCGTCGGGCGGTCGCCACCTTCGCCTAGAATGGCATCCTTCTCCAGCCGCGGCCCGAGCCGCCTTGTCCCGGAGATCCTCAAGCCGGACGTCACCGCCCCCGGCGTGGACATACTGGCCGCTTGGACAGGCGCCGTCTCGCCCTCGCTGCTCGACGGCGACATGAGACGAGTGCAGTACAACATCATGTCGGGCACCTCGATATCGTGCCCACTGGTGAGCGGCATCGCCGCGCTGCTCCGCCAGGCGAGGCCGAAGTGGAGCCCGGCGGCGATCAAGTCTGCCCTGATGACCACCGCGTACAACGTGGACAGCGCCGGCGGCGTCGTCGAGGACATGTCCACCGGCAAGGCGTCCACGCCGTTCGCGCGCGGGGCAGGGCACGTGGACCCCAACCGCGCCGCCGATCCAGGCCTGGTGTACGACGCCGGCACGGAGGACTACATCACCTTCCTGTGCGCGCTCGGCTACACCACCGAGCAGATGGCCGTGTTCAGCGCGGGGACCAACTGCTCGACGCGGGTGGGCGCCGCCGCCGCGGGGGACCTCAATTACCCGGCCTTCTCGGCGTTGTTCGGCCCGGACAAACGCGCGATCACGCAGCACCGCGTCGTGAGGAACGTCGGCAGCAACGCCAGGGCTACGTACAGGCCGAAGATCACCAGCCCCGCCGGCGTGCATGTGACGGTGAAGCCGCGGAAGCTGCAGTTCAGCGCGACGCAGGGGACGCGGGAGTACGCGATCACCTTCGCGCAGCGAACCTTTGGGAACGTCACGGAGAAGCACACCTTCGGGTCGATCGAGTGGAGCGACGGCAAGCACTCGGTGACGAGCCCCATCACCGTCACTTGGCCGGCGAGCCAGGTTGCGGACATGTGATCCATCAAGGGCCCGGCCGTCCCCAAGGTTTCGGGAGCCGAGACCCAAACTAGAACCAAATGTCCTTCAATATACAGATCGACATAAAAATCAACCAACCAATCAATATAGTATGTATATGTGAGGATGTACAGAAAATCAAGTGCATCCAAAAGTAATATTCGTATCAAACATTCTATACATATATTAGATGATACCCCGCGCGTTGCTGCGGAAATTTGTTGCGAATTTTGAATAAGTAAAATGATAGACTTCTTATATAGGCAATGATAGACTTCTTATGTACCGTATGATTAAACTGCAGCAGTTTGTAGCATGAACCATATATTGTATGATAAAGACAACAATTTGTAGCATGGACCATATTCCTACAAGATATATTTGATGTTGTTTGTAGGTGTGCCTTCTGCAGTTACTATGACCCAGACATATGATGTCACATTCTCTTCATACTCAAGAGTGTATGCAACAGATGAGAATGGATGACCACCAGACAGCGGGTTAGTGGTGTGTTGAGGCTTGGACTCCCGTTTAAAAGTTATAAAGACCGGACCTTTTGTGCTCTTCATCTTTGCAATTGCATCTGTGTATTTCTTCTGAGATTCTCTCATTAAACCGGTGGTAGTAACTGGGAAATTATTGTTTGCAGAATTAGGTGGCATTCTGGAGAAGATAGGTACATATTGTCAATCAGGCTAAGAAGTGAAATGAAATATAGAACAAACCAATTACAGTAGGAGTACTCCCTCCGGTCCTTTTTACTCTGCATATTAGGTTTGTCTGAAGTCAATCTCATCCAACTTTGACCAAGTTTATATAAAAAATTATTGACATTTACGTAACAGCACCAACATCATTAGATTCATCTCGGAATATATTTTCATATTATATTTATTAGATATTATAGATGCTAATAATTTCTAATATAAATTTGGTCAAACTTAGCTAAGTTTGACTTTCGGCAAATCCAATGTGCAATGTAAAAAGGACCGGAGGGAGTACCTGCTACTTGGTTGTCCATTTGTACTTGTTGTAGGCCCGAGATTGAAAGTGTAGAATATGTGAATTGCACGATGTATTGCTCTTCGTGCATAGGCGCGTATATATGATGTACAAAGATGGGCCACATACCTCAACTATACAAGGAACTAGGAGGCGGGCCTAATACACAATATGCACATAACACATATACTCACCCCCTGGAATCGAAGCGGCACCGCGGCTGACGCAAAGACTGGACCGGAACTCCTCAAATGACGCCGTAGGCAAGCCCTTGGTCATGATATCGGCAAATTGTTGGGCAGTAGGGACGTGCAAAATGCGAATGTGGCCAAGGGCCACCTGTTCCCGAACAAAATGAATATCCAACTCAATATGCTTGGTCCGTCGATGATGCACCGGGTTAGCGGAGAGGTAGCCCGCCGAGACGTTGTCGCAGTAGACCACTGTGGCACGGTCAACAGCAGGTCACGAAGAGCGGCTCGAACGGAGGACGGCAACGGCGGCAGCTCAGTGGTGGACGCCGCATGGACGTAGTCATCCGAGGCATAGCGCGAGCTCAGGCGAAAAATGCCCGTACGGGCGTGGGTGACCGGACCGGCCACAAGCGCCGGGGGCGCCGAGAGGGCCCCGGGGGCCGCGGGCATCGGGGGCGCCTGGGGGGCCGAGGGGGCCAACGTCGGTGGCGTCAGGGGGGCGCGGGCACTAGGGGCGCCGGCGGAGCGCCAACGTCGGGGGCGCCAGTGCCGCGGCTGTAGGAGGCGCCGCATGCGGGGGGCGTGCCTCAAAGCCAGGGGCGGGCCAAGAGAGGCGCGCGAGCGCCCTGGGAGAGGCGTCGAGGAGCCCGGGTCACCAGTGACGGGGGGAACAGCCGGGGGTACCTGATGAAACGGAAACACATGCTCATCAAAGTAAACATGCCGGGAAGTGAACACACGGTGGGAGACGGGATTGTAGCACCAATATCCCTTGGAGTTGGAGGGGTAGCCGATGAAGATGCAAGCGACAGATCGAGGTGCAAACTTGTGAGAAGCAATGTCGGCAGGGCTAGGATAGCAAAGGCACCCCAAAATACGCAAGTCGTCATAAGATGGGGGCGTACCAAAGAGAAGATGGTGAGGTGCGTAGTTCCACCGTGGGCGGCAGGGTCTAATGTTAAGAAGAAGTGATGCAGTGGCGAGTGCGTCCGGGCAGAAACGAGGCGGCACGTTGGCATGAAACAGGAGCGTGCGAACACAGTCATTCAGAGTGCGAAGGACGCGTTCGGCTCGACCGTTCTGTCGTGAAGTGTACGGGCATGTGAGGCGGAAAACTGTGTCGTGATGCGACAAAAAGGTGCGGAAAGCGAGATTGTCAAACTCTTTTCCATTATCCGTCTGAAGCGCAAGGATGGGACGCCCAAACTGCGTGCGGACATAGGAGAAAAAGGCCGCCAAGGTAGAGAGTGCATCCGACTTTCTGCGCAAAGGAAAAGTCCACACATAATGAGAATAATCATCAAGAATGACCAGATAATATAAATAACCCGAGTTACTGGGAACCGGAGAAGTCCACACATCGCTATGAATCAACTGAAAAGGAAAAGAAGCAATGGTGGTGGAATTAGTAAATGGCAGACGAACATATTTGCCGACTCAACAGGCATGACAAGTGTGATCCTCGATCTTATTGCAACTGAAATTGAAGCTCCTAAGAATATGACAAAGTGTGATGGGGTTGGGATGACCCAAGCGAGCGTGCCAGAGATCGACGCCAGTCGCCAGCGGAGAAAGCAACCGGTGCGGTGGTGGTGGATGAAGGCGAGTGCACCGGATAGAGCTCGGCGGGGCTGTCACATCGGTTAAGTACCATCCTGGTGCGAGCGTCTTTGACACAAAAACCAAGCTCGTCAAATTCAACCGTAACAAGATTTTCATGAGTGAAACAACGAACGGAAATGAGATTCTTAATAAGATGAGGTGACACAAGTATGTTAGACAAAGATAATGGAGTAGAAGTAGAAGGAAAAAAAGTGTGCCCAACATGTGTGATAGAAAGTGTGGAACCGTCGCCGACAATGATGCAGCGGTCGGTGGAGACAGCAGTGAAGGAGGCAAGGTTATCAGGATGAGCAAACATGTGAGCCGTTGCACTGGTGTCCATGTACCAATCACCACCTCCAGTGTAGTTGGTAGGCATAGGAGCGACATGCAGCCCGGTGAGGAGCACCGGGTCCCAGGGCGCCGACGGTAGGGCCGGCGAGGGGGACGGAGAAGCCATGGGGAAGCCGTAGCCGCCGCTCAACGATGGCGGTGGGTACGCTCCAAACAGCCCCGGCTGCAACCGCGGTACCGCTGACGACCCCCACCAGTACCAGGGAGACTCGTACGCGGCCCGTACGCCCCGTACGTGGGAACGGGCGTGTGAGGGCCGCGCTGAAGGGAACCGGCTGCGGGGCGATGATGGACGCGCCATAGGGCGCCGGCGGTGGAGCTGCGCCAGAGGGTGCCAGCGGCGGGATGGCAGAGGCGGCTGCGGACGGGCCGGTTGATGCCATCGCTGGTCCGATGGCGGAGACTCGCGCGGAGGCTCGGGGTGGGTCGCGCGGCGGCAGCAGCAACTGGGGAACGCGCGGCTCGGATGGATCGCGCGGCGGCAGCAGCAGCTCGGGCACGCAGCAGATCGAGCGATGCGGCAACGAAGCAACTTGGCGGCTGGCGCGATGGATCGGGCAACACAGTGTGCGGCTGCCGGCTCCTATATCAAACCACTAGATGGAGACCGACCGATCTTCATGTTGTAGATAATGGCTAGCATGCCTTTGACTTTTGACCATATCAAGAGGATGATGAATCCACGTATGAAAGTGGCTAGCAGCGGGCAGCGGACGTGCTAGCAGCGCGCGAGGCTAGCGGCGGCTGGAGGAGCACGCACGCGAAAGGGTAGCGGTGGCCGGCGCGGTTGATGCGCTGGTGATACGTCTCCGTCATATCTATAATTTTTGATTGTTCCATGCCAATATTCTACAACTTTCATATACTTTTGGCAACTTTTTATATTATTTTTGGGACTAACATATTGATCCAGTGCCCAGTGCCAGTTCCTGTTTGTTGCATGTTTTATGTTTCGCAGAATATCCATATCAAACGGAGTCCAAACGGGATAAAAACGGACGGAGAATATTTTTGGAATATTTGGAGAATTCCGGAAGAAAAATCCACGTGAGACGGTGCCCGAGGTGGCCACGAGGCAGGGGGGCGCGCCTGCCCCCTGGGCGCGCCCCCGACCCTCGTGAGCCACCTGTAAGGCGGTTGATGCCCTTCTTCGGCCGCAAGAAAGCTATCATGGCGAAGGTTTCTGTCCAATCGGAGTTACGGGTCTCCATGTATATACGAAACGGTGAAAGGGCAGCAGGGGAGAACGCAGAGGCCAAGGACTAGAGGGGAAACCCTTCTCCCATCTAGGGAGGAGGTCAAGGAAGAAGAAGACGAAGGGGCCCCCTCTCCCCTTCTCTTCCGGTGGCGCCGGAACGCTGCCGTGGCCATCATGATCATCACCGCGATCTACTCCAACACCTCCGCCATCTTCACCAACATATCCTTCACCTCCCCCCCTCTATCTACAGCGGTCCACTCTCCCGCAACCCGTTGTACCCTCTACTTGAACATGGTGCTTTATACTTCATATTATTATCCAATGATGTGTTGCCATCCTATGATGTCTGAGTAGATTTTCGGTGTCATATCGGTGGTTGATGAATTGCTATGATTGATTTAATTTGCTTGTGGTTATGTTGCTGTCCTTTGGTGCCCATCATATGAGAGCACGCGTGGATCACACAATAGGGTTAGTTGTATGTTGATAGGACTATGTATTGGAGGGCAAGAGTGACAGAAGCTTCAACCTAGCATAGAAATTGATGCATACGGGATTGAAGGGGGACCAATATATCTTAATGCTATGGTTGGGTTTTACCTTAATGAACGTTAATAGTTGCGGATGCTTGCTAATAGTTCCAATCATAAGTGCATAGAATTTCAAGTCAGTGATGACATGCTAGCAGTGGCCTCTCCCACATAATACTTGCTATCGGTCTAGTAAAGTAGTCAATTGCTTAGGAACAATTTCGCAACTCCTACCACCACTTTTCCACACTCGCTATACTAACTTTATTGTTTCTTTATCTAAACAGCCCCTACTTTTTATTTACGCGCTCTTTATTATCTTGTAAACCTATCCAACAACACCTACAAAGTACTTCTAGTTTCATACTTGTTCTAGGTAAAGCGAACGTCAAGCGTGCGTAGAGTTGTATCGGTGGTCGATTGAACTTGAGGGAATATTTGTTCTACCTTTAGCTCCTCGTTGGGTTCGACACTCTTACTTATCGAAAACTGTTGCGATCCCCTATACTTGTGGGTTATCAAGACCTTTTTCTGGCGCCGTTGCCGGGGAGCAATAGCATGGGGTGAATATTCTCGTGTGTGCTTGTTTGCTTTATCACCAAGTAATTTTTATTTGCTGTTCTAAGTTGTTCTCTATCTTTAGTTATGGATATGGAACACGAAATACCAAAAAAATTAGGTGTACTTTCTGCTCATGGAGATGGGGAACCTCCTAAAACCCTCGATGATGGTTATGTGAAAGATATTATGTACTACTTTAATAATCCTGAGAAAACCCCATTCAATTATGTAATGGGAGTAACGTTGGATCAATGTGAATACTTTAGGGATTACCGCTTGACACAAAAAGGGAAACTATTATGGGATCAAATTCATATATTGAAGTGGTATGCTAGGCAACTATGCTTGAGTTATGATTATACTTGTTGCTCTAGGATGAAGGCTCCACACCTTCCCTTTTCATGTGAATTTAATGATAATTAAACCTTAGCTTCTTATGCTAATGGTATATATGATTACTATGATGTGGAACAAATAGAAGAATTTGTTGCTTTTATGGGTGCTTATGAAATTGAATCTATGTTTAAAGAGTTTGAAGATTTTGATGATGCTGTTTATAGACCTGAAAATTTAGCTATCCTCAAATATTGCTATGATAATTATGAATATAATTCCTATATTAATGCGCTTATTGAGAAAGTCTCCGCTGTCCAAGAAGAGACTAATATTTTGTAGGAATCTATGGAAGAAGAAATTGATGAAATTGTGAGCTCATTGGATGAAAAAGATGAGGAGGAGAGCAAAGAACAAAAGGAGGAAGAGCGGATTAGCTACTCGTGCCCACCTTCTATTGAGAGTAACTCTTCAACTCGTACATTGTTTAATTTCCCTTCGTGCTTACCGAAGGATGATTGCTATGATGATTGTTATGATCCCGTTGATTCTCTTGAAATATCCCTTTTTGATAATGCTTGCTATGCTTGTGGCCAAGATGCCAATATGAATTATGCTTATGGAGATGAACTTGCTATAGTTCCTTATGTTAAACATGAAATTGTTGCTATTGCACCCACACATGATAGTCCTATTATCTTTTTGAATTCTCCCGACTACACTATATCGAAGAAGTTTGCCCTTATTAAGGATTATATTGATGGGTTGCCTTTTCCCGTTGTACATGATGATTTTGATGAATATAATATGCATGTGCTTGCTGCTCCTACTTGCTATTATCATGAGAGAGGAACTATATCTCCACCTCTCTATGTTTCCAATATGATAAAATTGCAAGAAACTGCTTATGCTATGCATTGGCCTTTACTTTGTGTGCATGAATTGTTCTTTTATGACAAGCCGATGCATAGGAAGAGAGTTAGACTTCGTTGTTACATGATATATGTTACTTTATGCTCACTACTAAATTACAAATCATTGTTAATTAAAATTGGCTTTGATATACCTTGGATCCGGGTGGATCCATTACTTGAGCACTATATGCCTAGCTTAATGGCTTTAAAGAAAGCGCTGCTAGGGAGACAACCCGGAAGTTTTAGAGAGTCATTTATTTCTGTTGAGTGCTTTCATATAGTTTAGAAACAACAAAAATAAAGAGGGGAACCCAAAACTTTTTCAAAAAGGAAAGTGAAAGTGAGAAAGACAAGCATTGTTGAAATGGGAGAGCTCCTTGAACTTTGTTCATGCTCACGGCAACTTTGTGAATCTTGATTACAGAAACTTTTCAATAAAAATAATTATCCCCTTGTACAATTCCATTGTATTATAAAAATAATGTGCCAAGGTTTGCCTTTAGGATGTTTACATTTGCTTGATGGTTTGTATGGTGCAGGACAGAAACTTTGGCTGTAGTGCGCGATTTTACATTTTTAGCTGGAACGTCACATGGTTATGATTCTTTTTGCACTGTATTTATATACAAATTTTTTATTTTTCCTAATTTTTGTAGAATTTTTCAAGTATAATAAGTATGGTGAATGTTCAGCTTATTACAGACTGTTCTGTTTTAGACAGATTCTATTTTTGATGCATAGTTTGCTAGTTTTGATGAAACTATCGATTCATATCAGTGGATTAAGCCATGAAAAAGTTATATTATAGTAGACACAATGCAAAAAATATGAATTGGTTTGCAACAGTACTTAGAGTATTGATTTGCTTTATTATACTAACGGGTCTTACCGAGTTTTCTGTTGAAGTTCTATGTGGATGAAGTGTTCGATGATTGAGAAGGTCTCGACGTGAGAAGAAGGAAGAGAGGCAAGAGCTCAAGCTTGGGGATGCCCGAGACACCCCAAGTAAATATTCAAGGAGACTCAAGCGTCTAAGCTCGGGGATGCCCCGGAAGGCATCCCCTCTTTCTTCAACAAGTATCGGTATGTTTTCGGATTCGTTTCGTTCATGCAATATGTGCAATCTTGGAGTGTCTTTTGCATTTAGTTTTCATATTTCCTTTATGCACCATGCTGGTATGAGGTAGTCCTTGGTTGATTTATAGAATGCTCTTTGCACTTCACTTATATCTTTTGAGTATGGCTTTATAGAATGCTTCATGTGCTTCACTTATATCATTTGAAGTTTGGGTTGCCTGTTTCTCTTCACTTAGACAACCGCCATTTGTAGAATGCTCTTTTGCTTCACTTATATTTGTTAGAGCGTGGGCATATCTTTTGCAGACAGAATTAAACTCTCTTGCTTCACTTATATCTATTTAGAGAGATGACAGGAATTGGTCATTCACATGGTTAGTCATAAAATCCTACATAAAACTTGTAGATCACTGAATATGATATGTTTGATTCCTTGCAATAGTTTTCTGATATAAAGATGGTGATATTAGAATCATGCTAGTGGGTAGTTATGGATTAGTAGAAATACTTGTGTTGAGGGTTGTGATTCCCGTAGCATGCACGTATGGTGAACCGTTATGTAATGAAGTCGGAGCATGAGGTATTTATTGATTGTCTTCCTTATGTGTGGCGGTCAGGGACGAGCGATGGTCTTTTCCTACCAATCTATCCCCCTAGGGGCATGCGTAGTAGTACTTTGCTTCGAGGGCTAATAAACTTTTGCAATAAGTATGTGAGTTCTTTATGACTAATGTTGAGTCCATGGATTATACGCACTCTCACCCTTCCATCATTGCTAGCCTCTCTAGTATTGCGCAACTTTCGCCGGTACCATAAACCCACCATATACCTTCTCCTCAAAACAGCCACCATACCTACCTATCATGGCATTTCCATAGCCATTCCGAGATATATTTCCATGCAACTTCCATCATCATCATATACATGACTTGAGCATTCATTGTCATATTGCTTTGCATGATCGTAAGATAGCTAGCATGATGTTTTCATGGCTTGTCCGTTTTTTGATGTCATTGTTACGCTAGATCCACTACAAAAAAAGACACATTCGTGACATTTTGGGCTGAACGAAAAAAAATTCTGTCATACATATGACACTTCTATGACAATAATTGTGACAAAAGCCGGTATCATCATAGATGTGGTGGGCTCCTACTTCTATGATAAAAAATCATGATATAAAATGGGCTTTTCATCCTGGGCGGGCCGGAGACGCAGCTGCATGACATTCTTTGGGCCATACATGATGGAAAAAACCGTGGTAGAAGCGGGGGGGGGGGGGGGAGGAAAATTTCGGGGAGTTCCCGGTTACGGTGGGAGGTCGGGTGCCGAGCGATGCGCGTTTCTCTCGTACATGTACGCGCGTATGTGCGAGGTGTTGGCTCTAACTAAACCCGAGCGAGGCGTTGGGCTCTAACTGAACCCGAGCGATTGCACTGCAGGCTACGCGTTACTAAACCCGAGCGATCGATCGATGGCTGTTAATTGAACCCGATCAAGCGATTCCTTTGCTACTGCTGCTAACTGAAGCCGATCGATGCTGCCTCTAGGATGAATAGTGAGCGCTGCGGGGGGGGGGGGGTGGATGAACAGTGAGCGGTGGCCTTGCCTCTGGATGAACAGGACCCCGTGGTGTGGTGGAGGGCTGGATGAATAGTAGACGGTGGAGGGGTGGTTGAACAGTAGCCGGTGGAGTAGCGCGCGGTGGAGGCTGGATGAACAGGAGCCCGTGGAGGCTGGAGGAGGTCGACGGTGGAGATGAACAGTATCCCGTGGAGTCCCGTTTTGCGGTACGCCACACCCCTCCCGATGAACAGGACCCCCATTTCGACCGTAGTGTTCAAATACAAGTCCGTTTCGTCCGTTTTGTGGTATGCCACACCCCTCCCAATCAACAGGACCCCTGTTTCGACCGTAGGAGGTCCTTTTCCTCCGTTTTACGGTACGCCACACCCCTCCCGGTCAACAGGACCCCCGTTTCGACCGTAGGAGGTCCATTTCCTCCGTTTTGCGGTACGCCAGACCCCTCCCGATCAACAGGACCCCATTCTGAACGTAGGAGGTCTGTTTCCTCTGTTGTGCGGTACGCCAGGCCTCGTTTCCATCGCTTGTTCCATCCAATCCCTCCCGATGAACACGACCATGCATTCCGTTCCGACCCAGCCGGTTGGCTCCCACACGTTCCGTTGCCTCCCGATGAACATGATGCATTCCTTTGCCTCCCCATGAACACGACGCATCCCGTTGCCTCCCCATGAACATGACGACGACGCTATTTCTCCGTTCCGACCTAGCCATGTACACGAGCCCTGGCCGAACGTATGCGCGAGTAGGGTTCGAGACCCCGCCCGTATGTACACATACGTGGCCGTATTTTCTTTCTTGCACCCTGGCCGCTGTACGTACATGTACATGCTACGTGCGCGCCTCTACTAGGACACGTACGTGCCTCTACATTTACCAATATATATGTACGTACACGTTCGTGACCAGAATGACAACGCTACGTACGCTTCGACCAGGTGGGTCCCGACTGTCAGGCACTTCCTTGCCTGCGAAGATGTAGCTGGTGGGTCCCAGCAGTCAGGGGGGCGAATCGTTTTTTTTGCCCGGACGCACTTCCTTATGTGCGAAGATCTAGCTGGTGGGTCCCAGCAGTCAGGGGGAAACGTTTTTTTTCGCGAAATATAGTGGCCCGTCCGATGGGTCCCATCTATCAGGTGGAGCAATCATTATTTTCCGCGTAATAAGGAGGCACTTCCTTGCTGCGGCCGTGGACCCAGCTGTCAGCCTCTCCACGTACAGTCCACATCTAATGGAAGTCGTTCCTTGACCACGTTGACCACGCCGCGCCGAGAGCACAAGGGCGGTGGACGACGGCGAGGCCTAGGAAGGGGACGACGGGGAGTCGGGAAGACGCGGCAGTTGAAGCCCGCGCAGAGAGGAGTATGAGGGTTCACTGGTTCGACTGCGGTGTGAGGCTGCCGTCACCGCAGGGCCTGGCCAGCGGTGGGAATAGTTGGGGGCGGTGAGGCCTCCGCGGTAGCACGGCCGGCCACGGGAGGCAGGAGCATGCGGCACGACCGACGCTTCTTTGGGCGGCTGGAGCAAGAAGACCAGAGGTTGAAGAAGCACTACGGCCGTTGGATGGACATCGTACGGTCACTGGAGCTAGAATCGTTCATATTGACTAAAGCTGACAAAGGCCCCCATCCCAGTCAACTTAGTAGGCCCACAAGTTAGCGTCCCACCATGGTGGGTCCCAGCTAGCAGGCGGAGTATTCATTTTTTTGTGCGTAATAAGGAGGCACTTACGGTGGGTCCGAGCTGACAGCGGGGGGACATTTTTTTCGCGAAATATGTTAGCCCGTCCGGTGGGTCCCTGCTGTCAGGTGGAGGAATAATTATTTTGCGCGTAATAAGGAGGCACTTCCTTGCGGCCGCCTGGACCCAGCTGTCAGCCTCTCCACTTATAGTACTCTTCCGATAGAAGTCGGTCGTTGACCATGTTGACCACGCTGCACCGAGAGCACCAGGGCGGTGGTCTGGACGATGGCGAGGCCTAGGAAGGGGACGGCGCGGAGCCGAGGAAGACGCAGCAGTGGAAGCCCGCGCGGAGAGGAGTACGAGGGTTCACTGGTTCGGCTGCGGTGTGAGGCTGCCGTCGCCGCAGAATAACAGGGGGTGTGGGTGAGTAGAGGGATGGCCTGTCCAGCGGTGGGAGTAGTACTGGGCGGTGAGGCCTCCGCGGCATCACAACCGGCCACGGGAGGCAGGAGCACGCGACACGACCGGCGCTGCTTTGGGCGGCTGGAGCAAGAAGACCAGAGGTTGAAGAAGCACTACGGCCGTTGGATGGACATCGTACGATCACTGCAGCTAGGATCGTTTATATTGACTAAGTTGACAAAGCCCTTGGTACGCGTCAACTTAGTAGGCCCACAGCTCGGATTTGGCAGAGAACATATAGCCCATTTGTGATTTGTAAGAATGTACAACCCATTTTTTAATTCTAATGGAATTTACTACAACCCATTTACAGTTTGCTAAAAGTACAGCCCAACTTTTAGCTAGGACAACGATTAATAATTTCAAACAACCGCTCAAAACAGAATTCAAAAAAAAAATTCCCAAATTTTGATGGGATTCAAAATATTTTTATCCGAAATTTCTAGTCAGGTTAAATATAATTTCAAAATAAAGTTGTATTACGTTAAAATCCAACGAAATATTGCGCGCGCAACAAGTAATGAAATTAAAAATTAAAAATTCCAAAAATAATATATTTTTCAAACTAATTACGTGTTTGGTGCATAGTAACTGTCCAGTTATTATAATTACATCTTATTTATTATTTCTTAAAGTTCATTTTCTTGTTAAGCCTAATGCATACCTCCTAGGAAAGTTTGCAGCCCAGCGGGGCAGAGAATAACAAGTTGACCCGGATATTATGTACAACTGTCGGCCCAGTTGCATTGCCGATGTTGAAAAAAAAGGCTTGTGTAGTACAGTACAACCTAACATGGTTACTCAGCCCACATTCAGCGACGCCGGAAATGCCCAAACAAGGCTTCTATACAACTTTTTGAAGTCACTGAGCTCAATTAATAACTTAAGAAAAAATTTAGATTACAGTGGAACCTAATTAAAAGTTGTCACGAGCAAATAAATAATTCAACGGGTCCCATTTGTGCATGTGCGTGTGTGTGTGTGTGTGTGAGAGAGAGAGATATATATATATAGAGAGACCCATCGGTCGATGCTCGTAAATACATCTTTTAGCCATATGCATTACTGATGCTCAATAAAAACTTATATAGTTGACACAATCATATAGAACATCATAGCACACTGAACTTGCATACAAAAATTTCATGCAGACGGCACAATCAGGATGGAAGCAGTGGATCGCTATGGGAAGGGCTATGTTGAAACCAATGAAGTCGTACATAACGGTTCATCGTCTTTATCAATGACGGGGAAATATCTTGAATGTTGAGCAAAGAAAACAGACACACAACACAATAAGTTCTGCTAGCACATTAAGTTGACGTACAACCCTTTCTAAAAAAAGTTCAGGTACAAAATTAGAACATGTCACAATCAAATGTACTGGCATATCAGTGCTTCACACCCATAGCTCGGATTTAACTAGTATCTGACAAGATTCAGTTGTTACCTCAAATTAGAGCACATCCAGGCAGCCAACCCTGCCTCTTCTCCCAAAGAAGCAGTGGCCTCCGCCGCGCGATGGAGTAGGCCCTGTGCCATCCATCATTCCGAGCAACACGGGGAAAGTCTGACGTTGACTCCTGTAATGGACATCGTCGACGGACCCTGGCACCAGCGGCGGCGGCAGGACTTCGATTGATGGATTGACCACTTCTTCGACATGCACGAACACTCGATACAGGTACATCCCTAACGTGGTCCGCGGCAGCCTTGGTGACGACGAATAGTACAACCCCGGCTCCTGCACCGGTATCTCAACACCAATCACCTTCGGTATGGTGGACGGCTTCTTCATCCATGCCATAACCGTCAGAGCCCAGTTGTCTGAAGGAACAAATATACTTACGAGCTCACCTCCAAGTTCATTGATAAGCTCATTCATGGACTCGCTATTCCAAGCACGTCGAGGCATGTCGTGGAAGGTAAGCTTTGTTAAAAACTCAAGCTCAAAGGGCACCGAGCCCCATCCTGGGTGCCACCGATCAAAGCTCACCAGTGCGCCATCGCAGAACAAACGCCAGGAAGATTCGAACAGACGACTGCAGTCGAAAGTTGTCCGGAACCTGACGAAGAAATCAGCCGGTGGCGGGCAGACTTCGATGAGCAAGTCACTTATTTCGATGTCGTGTGCAATGCCAAGAGCTTTGACAAGGTCGTCCGGTGAGACAGGAGGCCGGTCGCCGTTGATGGTTACCATCAGCACTTTGCCGGCAAACTGGTCGTCAAGCGCCGCCATGCCACTGTTGAGTGACAACAAGCAGTGACCGAAGGCAACACGGACCTTGGGATCTCCGGCTCGGAGATCTGCGTTGACCGGCGACATGATAGTGCGCTTGAGTACAGGGAGTACAGGAGGGGGATTTGGGGGAACTGGAGTAGGAATCGAGATTCCAGAGGTGGGGGAGGGGCGGGAGACTGGGGATGAAAAGGTAGCATGAATTTCGAGCACGCGCCAATATGCTCTCGGCACGCAAGCGCACGAAAACACCGGTGGCGCCCACAGGTCGGCCTAAGAGTCCTTATTGTTTCTTTTTTGGAGAGCCCGGCCTTTTTTTCAGGATCTTTTGAGAGCCCGGCCTGAGAGTCATAATTGACCTGTTTGGCATTGCGTTACTACTCGGCCCATATTCAACGACACCTCACTGGCCCAAACAAGTGTACATCATCGAAAAGACACTGAGCTCAAATTATATAACTTGAAAAAGGAGATATACTCTGTACACTGGAGAATGGTGATGTGATACGTCTCCAACGTATCTATAATTTTTGATTGTTCCATGCTATTTTATTATCAACTTTGGATGTTTATGGGCTTTATTATACACTTTTATATTATTTTTGGGGCTAACCTATTATCCTAGAGCCCCGTGACAGTTTCTGTTTTTTCCTTGTTTTAGAGTATCGCAGAAAAGGAAAATCAAACGGAGTCCAATTGACCTGAAACTTCATAGAACTTATTTTTGGAAGGAAAGCAACCCGGGAGACTTGGAGTCTACGTCAAGGAAGCTTCGAGGAGGCCACGAGGTAGGGGGGTGCGCCCACCCCCCGTGGGCGCGCCCTCCACCCTCGTGGCTCCCCTGACGTACTTCTTCTGCCTATATATCTCCATATACCCAAAAAACATCCGGGAGCACAATAGATCGGGAGTTCCGCCGCCAGAAGCCTCCATAGCCACTGAAAGCCAATCTAGACCCATTCCGGCACCCTGCCGGAGGGGGAATCCCTTTCCGTGGCCATCTTCATCATCCCTGTGCTTTCCATGACGAGGAGGGAGTAGTTCTCCCTCGGGGCTGAGGGTATGTACCAGTAGCTATGTGTTTGATCTCTCTCTCTCTCTCTCTCTCTCTCGTGTTCTTGAGGTGATACGATCTTGATGTATCGCGAGCTTTGCTATTATAGTTGGATCTTATGTTTCTCCTCCCCCTCTACTCTCTTGTAATGAATTGAGTTTTCCCTTTGAAGTTATCTTATCAGATTGAGTCTTTAAAGATTTGAGAACACTTGCGTATCTGTGGTGACAATGGGATATCACGTGATTCACTTGATGTATGTTTTGGTGATCAACTTGCGGGTTCAACCCATGAACCTATGCATAGGGGTTGGCACACGTTTTCGTCGTGATTCTCCGGTAGAAACTTTGGGGCACTCTTTGAGGTCCTATGTGTTGGTTGAATAGATGAATCTGAGATTGTGTGATGCATATCATATAATCATACCCACGGATACTTGAGGTGACATTGGAGTATCTAGGTGACATTAGGGTTTTGGTTGATTTGTGTCTTACGGTGTTATTCTAGTACGAACTCTAGGGCTGTTTGTGACACTTATAGGAATAGCCCAACAAATTGATTGGAAAGAATAACTTTGAGGTGGTTTCGTACCCTACCATAATCTCTTTGTTTGTTCTCCGCTATTAGTGACTTTGGAGCGACTCTTTGTTCCATGTTGAGGGATAGTTATGTGATCCAATTATGTTATTATTGTTGAGGGGACTTGCACTAGCGAAAGTATGAACCCTAGCCCTTGTTTCAACGCATTGCAATACCGTTTACGCTCACTTTTATCATTAATTACATTGCTGTTTTTATAATTTCAGATTACAAAAACTATTATCTACTATCCATATACCACTTGTATCACCATCTCTTCGCCGAACTAGTGCACCTATACAATTTACCATTGTATTGGGTGTGTTGGGGATACAAGAGACTCTTTTTTATTTGGTTGCAGGGTTGCTTGAGAGAGACCATCTTCATCCTACGCCTCATACGAATTGATAAACCTTAGGTCATCCACTTGAGGGAAATTTGCTACTGTCCTACAAACCTCTGCACTTGGAGGCCCAACAACGTCTACAAGAAGAAGGTTGTGTAGTAGACATCAAGCTCTTTTCTGGCGCCGTTGCCGGGGAGGTTACCGCTTGAAGGTATATCTTTAGATCTTGCAATCGAGTCTTTTAGTTTCTTGTTTTATCACTAGTTTAGTTTATAAAAAACTATAAAAAAATGGAATTGAGTTTGTCTCATACGCTTCACATTTTTAATATCTTTCGTGAGTATGATTGACGGTGTCCTGGACTAGGGGGTACTCACCACGTCGTCTCCCTATCTATTAGATTGGGCCGAGGACCCCCGTGGTCGTATACTCATGGGCTAGTTCGGACGGCTGCCGCATACAAGGAAGATTCCACAAGACTTGGCGATCAAGACAAGGACTTCTCCCCACCGGCGTATTCGGCTAGGACTCTTGTTATCCTAGGCCTCTGGTGCATTATATAAACCAAGGCCAGGCTAGTCGATAGATATACAACATACACAACAATCATACCATAGGCTAGCTTCTAGGGTTTAGCCTCCTTGATCTCGTGGTAGATCTACTCTTGTACTACCCATATCATCAATATTAATCAAGCAGGACGTAGGGTTTTACCTCCATCAAGAGGGCCGAACCTGGGTAAAATATCGTGTTCCTTGCCTCCTGTTACCATTCGGCCTAGACGCATAGTTCGGGACCCCTGTAACACCCTCGATGCGACTATATCTCCCACGTGTCGAGGCACGACTTAGAGGCATAATTGCATTGAAGGCATATGTCGCAAGTGAGGCAATCTTCACACAACCCATGTACATAATAATATAAAGGGGGGAATAATAATAATAGTTGGCTTACACTCGCCACGTCACATCAAGGTACATAAATAGCATCCATCATACAAGCACTCATGGCCCGACTACGGCGCCAAAATAGAAAAGACTCCCCAACATGCGACTAATCCCTGAATCGAACCCCGAGCAGGCACCACTACTGATCATCAGGAAAAGAAACATAGTATCGCTGAGAGTCCTCGTCGTACTCCCACTTCAGCTCGAACGTGGCATCCGGAGGAGTATCATCGGTCCCTGCATCTGGTGTAATAGTAATCTGTGAGCCACAAGGACTCAGCAATCTCGCACCCTCGCGATCAAGACTATTTAAGCTTAATAGGTAAGGAAGGGGTAATGTGAGTGGAGCTGCAGCAAGCGACTAGCATATATGGTGGCTAACTTACTCGCAAAAGAGAGCGAGAAGAGAAGGCAAAGCACGAGCGGTAACTAAATAGAGCAGACTACGCAAGCACAACTCCAACACCGTGTCCACTTCCCGGACTCCGCCGAGAAGAGGCCATCACGGCAACACACGCAGTTGATTCATTTTAATTAATTAAGTTCAAGTTATCTACAACCGGACATTAACAAATTCCCATCTGCCCATAACCGCGGGCACGGCTTTCAAAAGATCAATCCCTGCAGGGGGTCCCAACTTAGCCCATAACAAGCTCTCACGGTCAACGAAGGAATAGACCTCCACCCAGGACCCACCGATCAGACTCGGTATCCCGGTACAACAAGATGATTCGACAGGTCAAAACTAGTCCAGCAACACCGCCCGAATGCGCCGACAAATCCTGATAGGAGCTGCACATATCTCTTTCTCAGGGCACACTCAGATTGTCCAAACTTCCGGTAGGCCAGCCCAGAGTTGCCCCTGGTGGCCACCGGCGGCTGACGTTCCGGACCAACACTCAGAGGAGCACTGGCCCGTGGGGGCTAAAATAAAGATGACCCTCGGGCTCCGGAAACCCAAGGGAAAGAAAAGGGTAGGTGGAAAATGGTAAAACCAATGTTGGGCATTGCTGGAAAAGCTTTAATCAAGGCGAACTATCAAGGGGTTCCCATTATAGCCCAACCGCGTAAGGGACGCAACAATCCGGGAACATAACACCGATATGACGGAAAAACTAGGGCGGCAAGAGTGGAAAAAACACTAGGCGAGAGGCCGAGCCTTCCACCCTTTACCAAGTATATAGATAAGTAAAGATAACATAGCAATATGGTGATATCCCAACAAGTACACAAATGTTCCAACAAGGAACGGCTCCAATCTTCACCTGCAACTAACAACGCTATAAGAAGGGCTGAGCAAAGCGGTAACATAGCCAATCAATGGTTTGCTAGGTCAAAGGTGGGTTAGAGGCTCAATCATGGCAATTGGGAGGCTGACAAGCAAGTGGTAGGCATCGTAGCATTGGCAAAGCAAAAGAGCGAGCAAACTAGCATAGCAAAGATAGTAGTGATTTCAAGGGTGTGATCATCTTGCCTGCACAGCTGTCAGAATTGACTGGATCCTCAAAAGCAAACTCAACGGGCTCCTCGTTAGCGAACTCGTCTCCCGTCTCTACCCAACAACACAAACAAGCAACAAGGATACAATCAACCACGTGCAAGGGCAAGCAATAAGATGCAAGGATGATATGCTATGCGGGATGCGATGCGGGATGCAAGAATGCGATATATAACAGGAAATGCATGAACCTGGCCTCAACTTGGAAATCCAAGTGTGCCACTGGATAGAGGGGAAGAAATCCCCTGAAAACGATATAAAGATCATGGCAATCGGAGCTACGGTTAAGAAATGGCAAGCGTTTTACTAAACGAATCGATCTGCGATTTACAGCAAGTAGGCTCCTAAATGCAACAAAATGAACGTGCTACAGCCACCCAACATGAAAACAAATTGCATGGCAGTGATGTACTCATCAAGCTTAACAAATCATCATGACTGAGGCATAGGCAAATTCATCCATTAAGGGCTTCAAACAAGCATGGCAAAACTGAATAAGCAAAACAGATTTCAGACTTAGCGAAATTAACGCTAGTCTGAAATTTCAGACCACGATGCTCTCTTCGGAGCAGCAAAACAACATGAAGGAGAACCTGAACATGGCAAGTAAGAGCATGGCATGGAGATACTCAACAAGCTTAACAAAACACCCAACATGACCTGGGGCCAAAAGGGTTCACAAAATACTCTACCGAGCACACGAACATCGATGAAACACAATCAGTTTTCAGACTTAGTGAAAACTGGGACATGCTGAAATAATAACTGACGGAGGCATATAAACGAGCTCGATGCTCTCACTACGGTGCAAGTCATGGCAAGGCAAGCATATATCCATTAAGAAGGCACAAAATGCTAGCTAGACATGGCAAGAACAATGGCATAGCATGCATGGATCACTAGCAATCACTCCGGCAAAATCGCAAAAGAGTTCACGATCTGCCCAAAACAGCAACTATCCAAAAGTTGAGCTCGATTGAGTCAACCTAGGGGGCTCCAACATAACAAGTAAAGACATGGATGGATTAAGCACAACAAGCATAACAAATCACTCTTACTGATCATCCTCAAAAGAGGCACGGATCACTAGGAAACAAGCCGGACATATAGCATCGTGAACTAAAACGGCTCAGACTTAGTGAAATTCACTAAGTCCCTGAAATCTGTAATCTCAGGTAGCCCTCTTCGCAAGCTTGCACAAGACAACACACACATCCTAAAAATACATGGAAGGCACCTCTGGAAAGAAGACAACATGCTTAACAATTCATCCCAAAGGGGCACAGGCATATCGTGCACGGATTAAATATGGCAAAAATGATAAAAGTGCATGTTGAACTAACGGATCTGCAATTTAACTCAACATGCCTCCTTCCAACAGCATTTTGGGCACCAAGATGACCTGAAATGCAAATGATGCAATGGAATGAAATGATGTACTCGTCGAGACGAAGATTTTGACATATCATACGCCCAAATCGGAGCTACGGATGCAAAGTTACGGGACCCCGAACAGAGGCATATGGACCAAAATTTCTGGGACTTAGACGAATTTTACCCTCGCGGAGAAAGTCAACGGCGCGGAAAACGAGGTCCGCCGGAGTTTTGGCCGGAGCCGAGGATGGAGGCGCCGGTGCGGTGCGGGACTTGCCGGATCGGAGCCGGGGACGCACGGATCCGGCGCGGCGGGCGGCTCCGGCGGCTCCGGCGCCCCGGATCTGGGCGGAGGCGAGCAAGGGGCGGCGGGGCGCTTACTCCGGCGAGCCCCGGCGTAGGCGGCGCGGCGGCGATGGGTCTCCGGCGCGGGCAACCTGCAGGGCGCGGGCGCGCCATAGCGGCGGTCAACGGCGGAGGCGAGGCGAAGGGAGAAGGAGGCGGGGCCGCGGATCGGGCTCACCGGAGCGGTCGGCTACGGCGGCGGTGTCCGGCAGCTCCGGTGCGGCGGGGAGTCGCCGGGCGCGGGGAAGAAGGGTGCGGTGCGGCGGCGGACCTGACCGGGCCGCGGGGGCCCCGCACGGGCCTCGCGGGCCCGCGGGCGGCGGCGAACTGGGGACCGGCGGCGGCCAATAGGAGGCCGACACATGGCGGCGGACGGGGAGGCCGGACATGTCCGTCGGCGGGGCAGGTGTCCGGCGCGCCGCGGAGGTTTTTTTAGGGTTTCGGAGGGGGAGAGATCCGAATTTGGGGGGGGGGTCTATTTATAGACCTAGAGGGAGCTAGGAGAGTCCAAATAAGGTGTGGTTTTCGCCCACACGATCGTGATCGAACGACCGAGACGATGGAGCTGAGTTTGGTGGGTTTTGGGCCAAATTGAAGGGGTGTTGGGCTGCACACACACGAGGCCTTTTCGGTCCCTCGGTTAACCGTTGGAGTATCAAACGAAGCCTAAATGACCCGAAACTTGACAGGCGGTCTACCGGTAGTAACCAAGGCCGCATGGCAAGTCTCGGTCCAATCCGGAAATGTTTAATCCCCACACACGAAAGAAGGCTAGAAATGGCCACCGGAGGAGAACGAAGCGCCGGAACGCAAAACGGACAACGGGGAAAATGCTCGGATGCATGAGATGAACATGTATGCGAATGCAATGCACGTGACGACATGATATGAGATGCACGAAAAACAAAAACAACACACGGAGACAAAGACCCGAACCCGAGAATTAAATATAACTTAATGCCGGAAACGGCATGAGTCGGAGTACAATTGGGGAAGGTTACATGTGGGGCGTTACAACCCCCTACCCGAGATCTCCCGGTTTTGACACCGACATTGGTGCTTTCATTGAGAGTTCCGCTGTGTGATCGACAAAAGGATCGATGGCTCGCCTGCAGATCAACTGCGACTTCGGCATCTTCGTCACCAGCTTGACTGGTCACCTTGGTTTGACCAAGAATTGCGCCCCGTGTTCGGATCACCATGTCCGGACGAGGGCCTTCATCAAACATCAACTCCGATCTCTATCAAGATCACGGAGGAATCATCTATGGAGCTCGGGGGCTCAACGTCAACATTGCCCTCAAGCGACCGTGCTGTTTTTCTGGACAGCGAACTCGTATCTGCCACCACCACCTCCTCGAGTATCTCTTTGACGATCGCTTTGGTGGAATTGTGCGGAGTTGAGTCTACAACAACCCTGGAAAATTTCGTCGAGTTTCGATGGAGGAATCTCTGGCAATCCACGATATACCAGAGCCCTGTCAAATCTGGACAGGAATTTGGATGAGTTTAGGGCGTGGTGTCCAGCTTCTAGCTCGGACGTCTTTTGGAAGATCCAACCGTTTATCGGCTGAGAAATTCCTATATCTACCACCTCTCAAAATTTCGGCTCGATCCGACCATCCAAACTCCGGGAACCTTCCGATTACTGCATCACTTTTCGGATCTGTTTTCTGCGCGAAAACGAATCCGACCCGAGTTCATCTTTTTTATGAACAGGATTTCGGACATCCCTTTTAAGGAAGTTTTGTATGGGGTATTGTGTTTTGTTCCCGAACACATCCCACTAACTGTAATATCTTTTGAACATGATCTTCAACATCATGCTGGTGTCAAACCAGTCCGGCAATATTACTCCACGGCTGCCGACCTGCGCTAGACACGGCGTCACTTTGTTGAGCTGAGCTCAACTTCTTCGGATCATCATCTCGGCAAGCCGAACAAGAGCCCGGCATCGCGAAGTATAAATCATCACCAACATCGCCGCCCCACGGAGCACACGGAGCGGGCATACCGGCATCATCGCACGGTCGCTTCATCAAGCCGGCATCGACCACGTCACGACCTGCATCGATAGGGCCGCACTATTGCTTCTTCAAGCTGGTGTCCATCACGCCGACCTACTTCGACTAATCGGCTGACATCGAGGCTTTGACATCTCGGCTGGACCGGAGGCTTCATCATCTCTTCATCAACCTACTCCGGTAACGGGTGTGCGGATCGAGTCCCAATTTTGGGAATCACCTTCCTTCGGATTGCTACAACAAATAAACCAGGTGCTATTAATCCCAGTATTTTTTGCTTGTTTGGGTTCATTTTTCCCAAGGAATTATTACTCTGGTTTGTCCATCATATGTACACAGGTCTATCAAATGGTGGCTGCATTAACGACGGTCGCATGGTGGTCTGGTCAGTCTCCGTACATAGTCCGGCAAATGCCGCATCCGGAGCTCGGACCGACCTGTGAATTCAGGCTTTACCACGCCTTTACTACATCACGCCGACGCCCTGCATCGACATTGACTTCGACGCTAGGCCATATTTCTTTTATTACTCACTTTGCATAAATTATTGATTATGCAACGATTTTTTATTATTATTACTATTATCTCCGGTTTGCACTATTTTATGTGGCACAGGAAAATGATTCAGCCGGACTATATCCTTTGCGTCACCTCGGCTGGACGGGGGGCTTCGTCAACACTTCATTACCCCATGCCGGGGACTTCGGCATCACTCTCCCGACCTGCATTGTCCGTGCTATGTCACCACTTCAGAGTGCCGAGCTCTTTGCTCCGCCACCTCGGGACCGGCTTGGGGGATGGCACCTTGTCCCGCATCAAGCTCGGACCGCGTCATCAATACCGAACACATTAACCAGCTAAGTTGCCTTCATGCTCAAAGTTTTAAATTTTTAACTTGTGTTCGGTTCGACCAAGCATTATACTTTTTTGGAAAAAAGTTGCTTGTAAAATTTCCTTGTCCAAACTTTGTTTGTGACCCATAAATTCAAATACCCCGTTTACTTGGGGGCTTCCTTTATGAAGCTTTTCCTGTTGCATATGATTATACTTATACGGCTTCGTTCCTTGTTCGTGTATTACGCCACAATATGCACCATATTGACTTAAGTGATTTGCAAGCTGGGTTGCCTCGCTCCTGTGTTTACCCCTACGTTCCCGATTGTTCGGCTAGGGAGTAAAGGGAGCACCTCTGCGATTGTCACGATCGGGTCACCCGAGCCGGACCTCAGACTGGGTGAAGCCGAAAGCTAGCGCTCTTATAGTTATTCAATGATGGTCGGCACACAACGGAACTCATGAGTACAAAAAATCTATTGCACAAG